>OY856410.1:1524287555-1525660055 GCA_963693085.1 Alisma plantago-aquatica
TGTTTAAGAGAATTAAAATAAAGAAAAGATGAGTGTGTAAAAACACTCCAAAAATCTTACCACAACCCTTTCTTCCACTTTCATACCCATTGAGCTAAGAAGCATCAAACTTAGCTCATTTTGCTTTTTTCCGCAGCCACGTGGGTCATTTGGTATGATTTGAAATATAAGACTGAATGCATGAATGTGAAACAACACTCCTACTCATCCTTGATTAACATCATCATGAAATGGTTTACCCAGAACTTTATGAAAGAAGTATTGATAACTTGTGCATTCTATGCACTATATTTGAAGTTCATATGCTTTGTGCTCTTTTCATGGTTGGATTGTGGAAGTAGGAGAGGAGAGAGGTGAAATACATATACTTTGTCATCTTTGATCTCATTCAGCAACAATCATCTTTTATATTGCATTTGTCATTTCTTGATTGTGGAAAATTTGTAGAGAGATTGAGTTAGAGCATACTTGAGGACAAGTATGTTTCAAGTTTGAGGTGGTGATTCATCCCTATTTTAGAGCTTCATCTTGTGGAATTTTGCATTTCAATCACATCTATACCTATTAGATTACATGTTATTTCCCTTAATATGTATATTTGTGTAAAATGCACTTATGGACACTATTTACATGTTTTTCAGGTACTTGGATCACACTTGGATAGATGAGAGAGATGGAGGGACCCAAAGAAGGCCCCAGAGCTCCCCCAACCTACCCCTAGTGCACAAGAGTCAAGCTTAAGCAAAGAAGTCCATGGATAATGAAGCTTGAAGCTCAAAGTGCAAGCAAAGCCCCCACCACAACCATGGTAATACAAAACGGTCGTGCTACAAATTAAGAAATCACAGGAAAAATCTCAATTTTGAAGCAGCTGCAAAGCATATTCTACCACAGTCGTGCCACACAGCAAGGCCATTCTACCATCTCCCACCACAGTCGTGCCACGCAGCACGGCCGTGCTACCAGATCCCACCGCGGTTACCCTCAACCCACCACGGCTGTGGTGACCACCACGACCATGGCCATTTCAGCCCAAAATTGACCAAAACCCTGTAACTTGGCCTATTTTAATTCCCACGACTGTGCCCATACACCACGACCATAGTCTACCCTACCCACCATGGCTGTGTTGACCCACCACGGCCATGCTTCTCACAAAATCCACCCATTTTTCCACTGCTTTCCCCATTTTACCCCTAACTTAACCCTAGACCACCTAGACACCTATATATACCTAGGTGGCAGCTGGGGCACGAGGCTAGCTACCTTCCACCACCTCCTAGCTCCCCAAATCGCCATCCACTACATTCCACTCCATATCCACCACAAATCCACTCCATTTCACCATTTCCACCACCAAATCACTAGTTTAGACTAGTTCCTACCCATAATCCCCTTCATTATTCACCCTTGCAACCTGGATGAGGGAGGAGGATGACCTACAGCTGCTGGAGAGGGGGATTGCATCCACTACTTCGAGCTCCATGGCCACCTCTATCTCTTTCTTCTCTCTTTTTGTATTTTCCATTTCTATGAGTAGCTAGGCCCTTGTGGGTGGGTTGTTTGGGGGAAATTATGTTACTTTGATACCATGTTGGGGGGAAATGACATGTAAATGTTGTAATTCCATTTGTTAATGATTATATTCTATTTCTATCTCATTCTCCATCGATTTCTTGTTGGTTTGTGTGTGAAATCACCTAGGAATTTAGGCAAATTGCTTATATGTGTGAATTTTGGGATTTGCCCCTAGGTCCAATTCTTGGATCCCTAGGTTGCCTCCCATCTTCCTACATCCTAATCAATCTCCCTAAACCTATGTGAGAGATCTAAGTAGCTAGATTGGGTAATTGTAGTGCAATTAGCATGGAGCCTTCTCAAGGCTAGAATGTGGGGGAATTGGGGTCCGAAACCCTAATTTCACCTCCCAATTACTACCCTCGTCCCCTAATTTCCCTAGGAATGCCTAATCTAGAAACCTAGACTTTATTAGACTCTAATTGATTTGAATCTAATCCCTAACCCAATTGAGCCTCGTAAGGGTAGTAGGGGGTGTTAGGGACTAGTTCCCCTATGCACAACCTAGCATATCCATGGCCAGTTAGTAGCTTAGGTTAATTCATTAGACTCTAACTTGTTGTTTGGTTTGGACAATCTAAATGGAATCATAATGTTCATATGTCACCCCCAACTTAAGTGATAAGTTCATACCCCTAAATATCCCACACATCTCTTTACTGCTTGAAATCCTAGTTTTGTGCTTGCTTAGCTTAATTAGTTCTTTTCTTTCTTAGTTAGCTTCTTTCCTTGCGCTTGCCTTGTTCATGCTCACTTATCTCTTTAATTTCTCTTTTGCTTCTCTCTTGCTTGCCTTAGTGTAACTTGCCTTTTCTAACCTAGATTAGTCTTTCCTTGTTTTCTTAGTCTTAATCTAACCTAGGGTTAACATAGATTTCATTCTCGCCTTAAATTGTTTGTTTGTCCATAGTAGTTTAATAATCAAATCACCTTCAAAACCTTAACCCTAGTCTCCGCAGTAGGAACCTAGCCAAGCTAACCTAGCTCCAGTGCCCCCTCTTTTCCCTATGGATCGACCCTGTACTTTCCACCTTCCTATACTACAACATGACCCTGTGCGCTTGCGGGTGTAGCTATTTTAGTAGATGTAGGTGTGTTAGTTAGGTTTATAAATATCAAAAGCAAAATCCCATCCCGTGCATTCTGACCTCGTGGAGTGCATCTAGCCACCTTAGTTGGCTAGTGTGTATGCCTCTAGCGGAAGCGCACCATATGTCCATATTGATTTAGATGGGACATAAATAAAAAGTATTTGTGAGAAACAAAAATTGGCGGGAAAATAAAACAATCCTAAAAGACAGCAAGAAAAAAGCTTGGGTTGCCTCCTAAGTAGCACTTGTTTATAGTTAGTTAGCATGACTCTTGGATGTCTAATTTGTCTTTGGGCGCATCTGCTAATTCAAAGTCTTCTTTTCTAGTGATAGCTTCATCTTTGAAATATATCTTTAATCGATGACCGTAGACCAAGATGGTTCCAGATTTCTCACTTCTCTTTTGTGCGGTCAACATCCATATTGAGAGCCTTGATTTCCCAGTAAGCCTTGTGTTCCAGTTCTAAAGTCAGGTGACATAACTTACCATATATGAGGTGATAAGGGATTGTTCTAATTGGTGTCTTGTAAGCTGTTCGATATTCCCACAAGGCGTCATTGAGTTTCCATGACAAATCCTTTTAGGATATCCCTACTATTTTGTGAAGAATCTGCTTAATCTACCTATTAGATACTTCTACTTGGCCAGCAATTTGAGGATGATATGGAGTAGATATCTTATGTTTGACTTCATACTTCTTCAAAAGATCCTCAAACTGCTTCTCTATGAAGTGTGAACCACCGTCGCTAATAATTGTTCTGGGGACTCCAAACCTGGGAAACATTATTTTTGTGAAAAGACGCATCACTATTTTGGAGTCATAGGTGGAGGATGGTATACCTTCCACCCATTTGGAAACGTAGTCGATAGCCACCAGTGTATTTGTTTCCAGAAGATGTTTGAAATTGACCCACAAAATCTATTCCCCAAACGTCGAAGATTTTGACTTCAATCCATTCAACCATTGGCATTTCATTCCTTTTTTTGATGTCCCTAGTGTGTTGGCATGCATCACATTTTTTGGTAAAGGCGTGTGCATCCTTGAAGATAGTCGGCAATTAAAACTAGAATTTAAGATCTTTAGTGTTGTCTTCTCAATGCCCAAATGTCCTCCATAGGGAGCTACGTGACATTTTTCCAAGATAGAACAGGCTTCATCGTGATCAACACAATGACAGTAGACATTATCAGCACATTTCCTGAATAATAGCGGAACATCCCAATAATAGTTCTTTATGTCATAAAGGAACTTATTTTGATTATAAGTCATTCCTGGAAGCAACTGTTGGCATGCAAGATAAGTATATAAATCAACATACTATGGGGTTACTTGGTCAAGGGAGCAAATAAGAAGTAGGAATTCATCTTGATAGGACTCATTGATGGGATGTGGATTGTTATCTTCAACCCTTATTCGAGAGAGATGATCAGCCACAACATTGTTGGCACCCTTTTTTCAATGATTTCATGATCAAATTCTTGTAACATAAGGGACCCACAGGAGGAGACGCAATTTAGTATCTTTCTTTTGCATGAGATACTTAATTGCTCGATGATCTGTATAGATTATTACCTTCCCTACTAGGAGATAAGACCTAAATTTGTTGAAAGCATAGACAATTGCCATCATCTCCTTTTTGGTGGTGGTATAATTCACATGAGCTTCATCAAGAGTTTTACTGGTGTAATATATTACATGATGTTTCTTGTTCTTCTTCTGACCTAAGATTGATCCTACAGCAAAATCACTAGCATCGCACATTAGCTCAAAGGGAAGATCCCAATTTAGAGTTTGCATGATGGGTGTGGTAGTTAGGGCATTCTTAAGAGTATAGAAGGTCTTCAGACGATCTTCATCAAAGACAAATGGTGTATCTTTAATGAGCAATTTGGAATGGGGCTTCATAATTTTTGATAAGTCTTTAATGAATCATCAGTAGTACTCTACATATCCAAGGAAACTAAAAATAGAAGAAACTATTGATGGAGTTGGAAGTTTGGAAATGGCTTCAATTTTTATTTGATCTACCTCTATTCCTGCCTCAGATACATTATGCCCCAGGATGAATCCCTCTCACACCATGAAATGACACTTTTCCCAGTTGCAAACTACTTGTTTTTCTTCGCACCTCTGGAGGACACATGATAGATTTTTCAGGCAGTCTTTAAAGAATGTCCCATAAATTGAGAAGTCATTTGTAAAGACTTCCATAGTTTCTTCTATTAGATCAGAGAAAATGGCTAAAATGCACCTCTAGAATGTGGCTGGTGTGTTACATAGATCTAAAGGCATGCAACGAAAAGCATACATCTCATACAAATAGGTAAACATGGTCTTTTCCTAATCATCATGATGGATAGGTACCTAATAAAATCCTGAGTACTTATCCAAGTAGCAGAAGTGTGAATGATGCACTAGTCTTTCCAAAACTTGGCCAATAAATGGGAGAGGAAAGTGATCCTTGCGTGTAGCTACATTCAGTAACCTGTAATCGATGCACATACACCATCTAGTTACTGTGTGGGTGGTTGGTTCCTTGCCATCACTATCCTTGACTATAGTCATGTCTGCTTTCTTTGGTAGCACATGTACAAGGCTCACCCAGTTGGTGTCACTGATGGCATAGATTATTCTTACATCTATATGTTTGATGACTTCCTTGCATACCACTTCTCACATTTTTGCCGTTCAACCTCCTTTGGCCTTGCACTCATGTCTTTGCATCCTCATCAAGATTAATTATGTGCATGCAAAATGTTGGACTAAGACCTTTAATATCATCAATGCAGTATCCAAGGGCCTTTTTCCAAGTCTTGAGTTTGGATAGGAGTTGTTATTGTTGTTCAGAAGACAATTGTGCATTTATTATTACCAGGTTTCTCTTTTCATCATCAAGAAATTCATATTTTAAACCTTTAGGATGTGTTTTTATCTAGTGGAGGTCTTGTGGTGGAGACATCTTTTGGTTCTCTCTAGAGAGAAACATACTTTACTATTTCAGTAGTCCCCTGAAACTCTTCTTGTTCTGCGGCTTTTAAATATGCCAACATCTCTTCAATTTAGGGGTCTTCAAACCCTAAAGTAGGATTGATCAGAGATCGCATCAAGGGATCAATTATAGCATTGTGTTCTCAAATTTATACAAATATTTGGTTGCAACAGTTAGAAAAATAACTTTTCTCTACTAGAGAAGGGCCTTTCATGTGATTAAGGATATGAAAATTGATTGATTTGTTCCCAACTCTTATAGTGATCAACATATCGACAACATCTATAAATGCACGTGTTGTAGAAAGGAAGGGTTGTTTGAAGATCATCAGACGTGTAGGGTCTTCTACCACATCGATTATTACAACATCACAAGGAATGAAGAAGTTTCTGATCCTGATTGGGACATCCTCCACTACAATCGATTTGGAATAAGAATTATCCGTCAACTAAATTCACATATTGGACTTGATAATGTCAGTCGGTCCCAACTTCGTGGCCAAGCTATAGGGATGAGTCTGATACTAGCCCCTAAATCTGTGAGACCATATCGTGTTGACGTATCTCCAATAAGGAACGATATAGTGAAAGCTCCATGGTCTTTTTGTTTTACAGTCATGATAGATTGACAAAAGGAGGATTCCATCCTTGCGAGACATACTGTCTCTACTTCTCCCCTCTTTCATTTCTTTGTGATGAGACCCTTCAAGAATTTGGCATATCTAGGCATATCATCTATGATGTGAAGAAGAGGAATGTAAAGATGGATTTTTTTATGGTATCAAGGAACTTGGTATATCTCTTTTCCAGTTGTGCCTTGATGAAGAGATGAAGCGATGAGGAAAAGGTGTTCCAACAGGGACTTCAGAACTCCTGAAGGGAGGAATGGAATTGGTCAACCCACTTGTCTTCTTTGTTGGCGGTACTTCTCCCTTGGTAGATTCTTTTTCAATGGCATGTTCTTCTTGTTGCGGCTTGGAGGATGTATTCCCAGAACATAGTGTGGCCGTCTTGATAGTTTTTTTCTTTGGATTTTGTTCAGTTCTTGAAGAGAACTGTCTGGTTGGTCGTGCAATTGAAGCTTCTATAGATGCCAATTGTTGATCAATCATCCAGTTGGGATTGTAGATCACTTACCTGGGTGTTCACATTGCACATTTGTGTCTCCAAGTTTGCAAGGATGCTATTATTGCTTACCACACATTCTCCCAATCTCTCAGTTAAGTATTCTAAGTTGGATATGGATTTCTGGTGTTGTTGGAATAGACTGCCTCTTTGTCCATTGAAGTTTCCTTGTTGTGGTTGAGGTTGAGGCCTATTTTGCTAAAATCGGGGAGGAGTTCCTCTTCCACAGCTTGTCCTTGTCCTCTACCCATGGATTGAGATGATTTATTCAATTGATATGAATTTTCTACTGCCGAAGTGTTTCCATAGGAAAATCCAAGATGATCAGGGCGTTTGTAGTTCACATATGACACATTTTAAGTTTGAGTGTCATCTACTTTGTGAGTGTAGATATAGTGATATATTTTGTTCCCACCTTTCCCACAAGTAACGCACTTTATGGTTGCTTCAACAAAGTACATTTAATTTACTTCCATCAGGTTTTGAGTGTCAGCTACCATCTTGTCTAACTTATTGTTAAGGTTTTCCAGTAACCTTGAGTCTAGAGAGATACTACTAAAAGTTGAGACAGTTGTTGTAGAATTTCTATTGTAGTCTCTTCCTGTTTGGAGTGCGTCCATGTTTTTGATGATTTCCTTTGTAGTCTCTGCATCATGTTTCATAAACTATCTACCCTCTGCAACACTTAGAGAGGTTCTTTCTACTGAGATGAGATTTTCATAGAAGGTGGTGATGATAAAACCTTTGACGTAGCCATGGTGTTGGCAGTCTCCTAAATAATCTTGATATCTTTCCTGTGCATATTACAAACTTTTAGAAGGCTTTTGCATGAAATCGATAATCTTGTGCTTACATATAATGGTCTTCTCTACAGGATAGAATTTGTTTACAAAGGCTTCAGATAGTTGTTGCCAAGATGAAATCCCCTTTTGAAAGTGTCAATATGATGGTAAGGGTTCTTTTCAATAGAGTTTCCTCCAAACATCTGATCCTAAGTCATACTGATGAACCCATGCTTTAACTTGCAATTAGTTGATGGTATGCGAGGAAGGACAATAGGTTCCTTGTTGTCATTTACTTGCCTAGTTACTAGCGAACAAAGAGAAGGCTTGTTTTGAGGATCGGCGGGTGGTTGTTGTGCTTCCATTGGGTCGATGAGGAGGATACTGGCCTCTAGAAATTCAGCAAGGAACTCCAAGATTGACAAGAAATGATGTCTAACTACCTAATAAGCAAAATATTGAATGGATCAGAGTCAAAGACTGGAAATATAAGAAATACTCAAGCAAATAGATAATTTAGAAAGGGAATGCTAATAAAAATTTTGTAAATTTTAGAAGCAATGACTAGTGCTAAGTAGACCACAAGTTCTTAGAGATTATTCATTGCCTTATCCCCGACAACGGTGCCAAAAGTTGATCGCTCTTTTGCATGGGTCAAACATGTGAAAATGATTTTTCAGTCAAAGATATCAGACTTTAAATTTATACCCAACTAGAAAAGATGTCCACAACCAAATACAGAGTCTATTGAAGTAGTGAGGGATCAAACACAGGGATAAGGGGAATAATAGAATAACAACGTGAGACCATAGATTAGTCTACTCTAACCTAATAAGTGGATTTGATGGTATTCTAGTTAAGCAATGAATTAATCTAAAGTAAATCTAAGATAGAATGAACCAAAAGAATAAATGAAAATGATTTGAAAAGACTATAATAAAAAGGAACTTGGATTGGGTTTCACCAATCAAGCCAACCAAAACTATGTAAAGAATTCACTCCTGTTTTATATATGATCTCTACTCATTTTGCAAACGGCCATAAGAAAATATTTATTCCTTCCTTCTCTCAAGATCCTAGAAGATTTTTATCTTACATGGTTCTCTCTCTCAAGGTAATAACTGAAAGATCAAGGAAAAATTGTATGATTTTTGTTATAGAAACCCCTCACTCTCGTGTATTGTCATTATCCTATACTCCAGATCTAGTTGAAATCATTCTCTCGAATAATATTCATATCAAACATCAGAAGAGGGTATATAATCATCAATCGACGCAATTAAACAAGAGTATACAAACAAAATTTAAAGAGCATATGCCATAAAATAGAAAGATGAAGAATTACATGGTTGGGAGGGTCTGACAGCTACTCCCAACCCAAGGTATGTAGTTTAGACACACATGGAAATAGAAACAAATGGAATACAACCTGAATAAGTCATGGTAAGGAAAGAAAAGGGAAGGAGTCGATACAAAGGTAGATCGAATGATCTATCTATCAACCTCTCGGCTGATCACGTAAGTGGTCGACAACAAGTCGACAGCTCTCCTCTTCCCTCCAATCATGGCTTAGCACAGAGCAGGTCAATTGGATTGTTGATGGTGAAGAATCTAGCCACCAAGGAAAGAGTTCGACAGCTAGGTTGACATAACTAGATTGCTCGATGGCTCTCATCCTTGGGCTCTGAACTTGGCGACAACCTTTCGGCTCTTGAAGACTCTCGGGATCCAAAATCCTTTGGAGTGACACCCTGGGGTCTATTTGTAGTTTTTGGCTCTAGGTCTTTTGACATGATTGATCCACGTGGCATCACCTCCGATATCGACATCCAATGTTGATGAAGATCTTCAAAAAGTCTTTGTCGATCGATAATACTGTCAATCTTTTCATGTTGCCAATAGGAATCTATCAATGTTGCTTGTGTCGATAAGGGTGTCGATGATAGGATTCCCTTGGTCTTTGAAAAACGTTGAGAGAAGTTTGAGGTGTCATATTATTAGGATCTTTGATGATGCTATTGAAGATTTACTCCTCAACAAGATTGTCAAGGATACATTTGACAACTTGGTACCAACAAAACTTTGTCGAAGTTATCTTTATTGAGGTAGTCTGTCGAGATGACTTTGACAATCTTGATGATTACCTTCTGACAAGTGATTATTTAAATTTCTTGATAGCCATCACTCGACATGTATCTGTCGAGGTCCTTAGGCAATGTGGCACTCAATGTGTCTATCGATCATCCTTGTCAACAAAAATCTTGGAGTTTGTCGAGCAATTGCTTATACTTCATTATTTTCATCAGATTTTACCAAATTCCTTCAATTATCAACAAAACTAATCAAGAAGTGAATTTAAAGTAAAATGAGTAAAACCAAACATCTAAGCATTAGTTCTAAGGATTTTTATTACTAAAAAGGCTGTGAAAATTGCATCAAAACTGATGTTATCACACTCTAGTCCCCTCGTGCACTGAGAGGCACCCTCAATTTGCCATCAACTACTACCATCACTCCTACTCAGGTCTCTCTCATCTCTGACAACACCACCATCATTCTAGTTATCTAAAACACCCCAGGCCAATTGGCATCACCAACATAACCATAGGGACTCCCTGAATCCATCTGGCATGTTTGGAAGCCACGATGAAGCTGCCATCTCTTATCTCGACACTTGAATCTTATAGAACTTCATCAAGATCTTGTATCCGGCTATGGAAGAGCTTGCAAATGGTGGGAACACATCGACGGGCTCCCAAGAAGCTTCTTAAAGCATTAACTCACCTTGAATTTAGGTAGCTACCCACTTTCTATTGTGTTGCTCTACTTGTTGTTTTCTCTACTTGTTGTCTTAGGCCCCTAGAACCTATTCTAGCATGTCTAGGTCATCGTGCCTTAGCCAGTTAGCCTCGGAAGGACCTAGAGAAGGCTATAAGACCCTCATATGTGGTTTCCAAGTGTCCAACAATAGTGTCAACTAGAGGTTGACCCCATGGTCAACTGCCTGCTTGGGCATGCGTGTGAGGGGACAATCCAGGGGGATTGGGCCAATTTGCCCCCATCCGCATGAAATAAATGTCACAGCATAATTAGTGTATAGGTCTTCATCCTAATATTTATGTTGGTAAATTTCATGCATGGATAAAAGTATCCAGTTGATGTGACGGTATTTGATTGGTTGATTGCTAATTGAGTTATAAAATTTCAAGAAAATAGACGCTAACTTGGATGATTGCATATATATATGAAAATGATCAAGAAAATACATAGAATTCAATAATATAAGTCTGTAGGCTTAATTATATCTCGCATATTGAAATATATTGAAATACATACTTTGATGGTATTTAATGAATATAAATCTTAAATTCATGAAATTGACTATCATATCTTGCTTAGGTAATCTTAACATATAAAGCTTGACCTAATTGGATGAAAAGGTATAATAATATCTAATCTAAGATTTAGGAATCATATAATTTAAAATTGGGGTTGCATAATTCATAAATCTTTAATATGTGACAATTTAGTTTTGAGAATCCCAACCCTAATTTAACCCCAATTCGACCCAAAACCCTAACTTAGGACCCAAGTCAGACCTACACATTATTTTAGAAACATAAAAGTAATAATTGGATGTTAGACATTAACTACATGTTGAGTGATTGGTTGGTTGATGAATTGCACTTGTTTTCTTGGATCTATGTTGTAACATCCCAAGATTTGAGGCCTCAAATAAAATGATTTTAAAAGGAATGATTAGACTACCCATATCACCATGGTACACCCCCTTTTCAGGGCTCCCATCACTAAGAACTAAAAAGTTAAGCATGATCATATTAGAGTAGTATTACGATAAATGACCAGTCAGGAAGTTGATCCCAACTTGTGTGAGATAAACTACACTTGTTTTCTTGGATCTAAGACATCTTTGAATAAAGGTACATAGTTACTTATGGATAACTACTCTTTTCTACTTCCTATGTTTTCCTAAGTTTCACAACGTGTTACACTATCTTGTTTTTTTTTGGTCGGTGTTACACTATCTTGTTGAATTTTTATTTATTTTATTCAAGAAAACAAGGCCCCTATGAGTATCATCTATAATAAGAATAACTTTCATAAACCTAGTAATGAAATCTCTAAAGGGGTAACTAAAGGAGGTAATACTCCCATAAAACTAAGCATAAGTCATTGAGGAAGCAATTGGCATTGTAGATGTACATGTGACCAAGTCCAATGATGGATACTCACCAAGTGTTCAATGTTGGACCAAACCCTAGAATGCAATGATGGAGTAAGGCATTAGTGTACCCACTGAGATAGGGAAATTATGGGTTTGGAAATTATATGTAAAATGTAAGTTTGATTATTTAATGATAATTTTTATATGCTTGATTATTATGTTACACATACATGCGCACATTTTGATTGCACCACATACACAGTATAAAAATACATTGATCTGTCTTTTGGATTTTCGGTGCTTTAGGTTAAACTACATAATATGATGAACACAAGGATATCTGGAAGCCAACACAAAAAGAACAGATGTTTAAAACTATAGGAGGATTATATGGATAGGTCAATTTATTGTTCTAATCTGATATTCCCTTGATTATTCATATAACTCCTTTGAGGAAATTTATCTTCTTATTGTTATCAAACACTTTCCTATTCAATGAACTTTTGAATTATTATTGTTTATTTTCTAAACCTAGATTCTAAAAAGATGATATTAGCCATTGACCTCTTGGTCCACCTTTATTGGGGATAACAGGGAGGGTGTTACACTACTAGTGATGTGTGTGAGTGATGTAGAATTTGTTTAGCCTCTTTCTCTACTACACATATCTAAATAATCTAATATTACATCTCTTATAGAGGTGAGGAGCTTCCCAAAATATATTTTTTCTTCATATAGAAATCTCTTTTCTGTTGCCAACTCAAAGTTTTAGGCATAAAATCTCCCGCTAGATAGTTTTCTATGTATGCAAACTAATGAGTGAAGAACATGGATCCCAAGGTGTATCTTACCAGTAAAGGAATCTCCTATAGTAATATGTGGTTAGTCCTCCCTGAATATTTTCTAACTTTGAATGATAGTCATATATAAAATCCTAGAAACCCACTTTATCTTTGATTTCACAGAAAAATGCTTGCAACAATAAAATCCATTGCTGGAATCATAGTTTGGCATCCTTCTTTTGAAGTAGATAAGTTTTGGGCAGCATGGTCAACATAAAATATGACTTTAGACCCAACAAAGTTTTTCTTAAATTTCTCAAAAGAAAATATTCTAGCTTGAAATTCCTTTTCATTTGTGGAATAACTGGTTTGAATGTCTTTAAATTCAAATGGAAGTCTTTGAGTTACCAAATTAAAAGATTGTGAAAACTACAAGATTACAAGGAAATAGAAGGGAGGTGGGCAACAAGCTGCGCCACCACCCCTTTTTGAATGGCAAATCCAATCCTTCGAAACACCACATCCATAGATCTGGGAGTCATTACACTACTATGCATAAATTTTTGAACTCTCTTAAGAAGCTCCACAGCCTCAGGTGCTAGGAACCCAAAAGTGTCAAAACTAAACGAGATAAAAACATGTTGATTGTCGATACATGCCTTCTCATGTTTGGCCACTTTAGCAGAAACAGCTTTACGGCAGCATGTCCCATAGTAAAGTCGCCACCCTTCAGACCAACCAATGGGGAAACTCCTGTTAGATCTACACATGCATGTTTTCCTCCAACCCAACCAAAAATAAGAATGTCTGTTGGCCTAAGTATCGACCTTCCCTCCTGAGGATCAGTCAAAAAGTTCACAGGAGCTTCCTTCTTAGCTGCAACTCCCGCATGTCTAAGAACATCAAAAAGAACTTCTCTTACAAGATCATGCTGATACTTGAAGCTTGGGAGCTCCCTATAATGAACTGTATGCTCCCCAAAAGTGTCTAAGCAAGATTTGCGGCACACTGGGCATACCTCATCAATAGGAAAAAGTGGAATCATAAGACGATATCTAAGAACAGTATGATACTCCACTAGAGATATATGTAGTCCAAGGCCATCAATAGGTATAGCAAGCAGAAAGTCTTGAGCATGTTTAGCCTATAAACACTGAAAGACTACTTTCTGTCTTACGGTCATATCAAATTCAACATCCATGCCCTTCACGATTTTGCTAAAAAGGGAACTCGCCAAAGCATTTTGGGCTTTAGGGGGGATGGTGTCCTTATTAGCAAAACAATTAAGATCGAAAGATGGAATTGTAACACATAGACAATCTAAAGCATAGTTAAAATCAAAGTCCATATCATGTATCCTGCTATCTCACAAAATATGGTCTTAGAGCACCCAAGATTGGGCTCTAGAGGCCACGAATGCATATAAAGAAGCCTCCATTGCTGAATATAGGCCCAAACCACTGAGTCTAATAGGTAAGGATGTCACACGCCATTGAAGATCCCCAAAGAAAGGACCTCCACATACCACAATATCCTCAATAGATCCATGCAACCCTTTGTCAAAAAAGGTTGCAGCCTAATGTACATGTGTGGGTTGGCATGTCCGTAAGCCGAACATAAGCTTAGACGTACCCATGCAAGACCGTAACAAAAGAAGCTCACTTTGTGGGTCATGCAACTGAGGAAGTAGATGCATCAAGTCAACAGCTTTAGTAGCCCTTCTCATGGCCAACTCCTCAATAAAACTTTTGTTCTTGCTAATAGCTCCTCCAAGTAGTTTTACTCCTAATACAGGCCTCCCAATGTCTATAGGGAACAACCCCTTCTCAACCTTCCTTTCCATCACAAGTAGGCCAGAACACCTCCATTTTATGAATGTTCAAAACAAGCCCTAGCTCTGGACCACTGCACTGAATAATGTCCAACACCTTGGCTACCTCCATAGTATCTCTGATGACGGTCCCATCATTAAGATACCAAGCATGAAGAAGAAGCTTCCTATTGTCTCTAATATCATGAATAAGTGGGTGTAATACAAGGGATAAAAGAAGTGGGCCCAGAGGATCATCTTGTTGCACCCTAGTGGTAGACCAGATATGTCTGTCTCCAATGTACAACCTAGCTGCTTGAGCGTAGAGAAACTCCACTGATAAAGAGATAGATGGGCTCCTCTTCCTCACCTCACAGAGCAGCGCAGACCTATCCAACAAGTTGAAAGCATTAGAGAAATCTACTGTAAGCATGGAGAGAGACCCGTCTTCATGATATGCACTCAAAAGCCTATTGACACTTTGTAAAACAGCTTCAGCTCCACCTGAGATGCCAACTCATAATTGAAAGTCATTGAGATATTTAGCCATATCCTTGCCTACTCCTATCATAGCAACTTTAGATACTAGCCATCTCCAAATAGTGCCCACTGCAGTAGGATGAATGCCATTGTCAAGCTTAAGTAATGGAGTAAGAGGTGCAGAAGCTACAAACTCTGCCAAACTCAAAGGACATCTCCCTACCAGCCATAGATAAACCACCAAGGTGATAGCATGTATAAGATCTGTGGCAACGATAGAACCCTCTCCACACAAAGCGTCCAAAATGTGTTGGGCTCTCAAGACATCTTTGCCACATGAAGTCCCTTTAGGAAAGGATTTGATTCACTTGAGAACAGTATCAACATCAGCAATAAGAGGGGCTTCTGAAATAAGAAAATCTATCTTGGAAGGAGGCAACTTGTAACGATGCTTAGCCTCTAAGGCTTTCAAGGTATCATCATCATAAGGGGCCACACCTGAAGAGCACAAGACTTTCACTGCTGCTATAAAGTGACCATCTGCGACTTTGTGAAGACATTGTCTGATGTTAGTGTTCTCCTTTATATCATCCTCTAAAAAGTTGTCATCCCCATGACCCGTGTCCTCTTGTGCACAAACATTAATCATGTTGTCCATAATTTAGTGATACCGTATGCTCTACCCCAAGTAGCGAGCGAGCTCAGAATATGATGTTGTTGTAGAGACTTTCTATTCCCAGATCTCATGTCTTGCCTATTTTTCAGTCTAAAAATATGTAATGTGCAGTGGGGAAGAAGTAACAATCTCACCCAGGCAGCTATCGACCCTGGCTCAGCAACCACTTTGTAGAGAGTTGTCTTCAGTGCTTGAGAGAAGGCAAGACGACATGCATGTGGGATGCTCTTCATAGTGGTGATGGGTGCTCAAAAAACACGATCAAGAAGCGCAACATCAAGGGCCAACCCATGAGTGGCATTAGATATCTCAAGGCCCACTGGGAGGGGCTTTAAAATGCCAACAATCCATCCCGGATTTCTCTATTATCATCAAAAACCCAAACAATACCATCATCATGATGGCATGCACGACTCAATGCTTGTATCTTCATACATCTCCCACACATCCACTGATCAAGGACTCTCAAAGTCTCCTCAACTGTAAGAAATAAATCAAGATCATTTTGAATGGCATCCCGCAAAACCTTATTGCATTCCTCGATGCACAGGTGTAACTTCTTGAGATGAGAGATCATACGTGAAAATCCTTTGCTTCCTTCTCTGCCATTCGGACAGCAGTGGAAATTTTGAAACGAATAATGTAGGCCTCCTGTGTGGATCGTATGTTGCTCCCTCTAGCTAGAGACATCATCTGCCTGTGAACTAGGTATCTCTCCTTCTTTGAGGTCTGATACATCACTAAGGTGGTTAACTGCCCCCTTCTTTCTCCTGTAAAGCATCCTCCACTTGGTGGGCCTCATGCACTGACGCACGCCCGACGTAGAGCCGGCGTGGTTTGTTATTCTACGGTGGTAATAAACAGATGAAATGTAAACAAGAAGAAAATACTAGACTATTGAGGCGTGCAGAAATGCATTGTCCTTAAGAGTATTTCCACCTTACTCAACGACGAGTGTCGGTGCATTAGTAATCCACGGCGGGTACCCTCCCAGGATACAACAACAACAGGAGCGAAGCATGCACTCACAAATCCCTCCTCAGGCAAAAGGTCTTTGATCGTTCTTCCAGCGTTCACCGGAGTTGGCGGCAGTGACAAAACAAGGAACAGAAAGACAATGTCTGGTGTTTCTATTGTGTGTACGAAAAACAAAGGAAGGTGTTTGGTTTTATAGAAACTCGGATATGGATCAACGGATGTAAGTGGTTGCCAACCGAAGAGACATCGGCCAGCGGTTGCCATGCAACTACACCGCCAAGAGATGTGACACATGTGGATAAACCCGAGTGTAGCATACGGCAAAACTTTGTCGGGGCCGCGCCCGCACAAGGGGCTCCGGGAGGCCGGATTTGCACCCCCCTGCGTGCGGGATGTGACGTGCGTCGACGGGCCCGATTAAATAGTTTCCGGACCAGACCAGCCCAAACCCACTTGGGATGCCCCACTATGCACGTGCAAAGCCCACATCCTATTTTAGTCCTCAAATATTACATGGACTAGCAGCCATATATGAATAGGAGGGAAGTCTCCAAAGCAAGAAATGTGGGACTAAAGGCTTTTGTTTTGAAATACAACAGTAGCCACAACAATCCCCCACTATTTCAAAATAAAACCAAACTAAAAATTGAGTTGACCATTGGAAAAACTTAAACAAATAGCATGCATAAGCTTTGGTAGAACTGGGTTCTTTGAACTAAAGCATAGAGTAGATGTACGTAATATGTAGAATATTGGTGGAACTATGTTCTTGAACCAATTCCTCTTTTACCTGATTAGAGGTACATTACTCACATGAACTCATAAAATCAATTACCTTTCTTACGGATTGGCGCGTTTAGGCCATGCACCTACTGGAAATATTCATGAATGCTCTAGAGATCTGCCTGAATCTCAACAGGAGCGGCCTCACTCCACACTCATATAGTTGGACTTTCATCAAGCATATATTGCAGTATATACACCACCATTAATGGCTATGAAATCCATTAAGAAATATATTCAACTAAAGCATTGCAAATTGTTGTTTACATCATAAGAATGAGATACATTTATTACAACACATTGAGTCCTCTAGTGACTTAGTTTTTCCCATTGAACCTTCTTCCCGGGATCACCGTTCATGAAGGTTGGGTTTCCATCACTTCAACTTCTGGTATGGGCATAATCCCATTCTCCTCGATGTATCGCTCACCAGTCTTTGACTTAATAGCTTTGTCAGAGGATCGACCAAATTTAATTCTGACTTTACATAATCCATTGAGATTATGCTATCACATACAAGCTGCCTCACAATATTGTGACGTAGACGAATATGTCTACTCTTCCCATTATAAACTTTGTTTTTAGCTCTTTCTATGGAAGCTTGATTATCATAGTGAATAAACACTGGTGGAGAAGGTTTCTCCCAAATGGGAAGATCCATTAGAACATGTCTTAGCCATTCAGCTTTAGTTCCATCCTTTTCAAAGGCAATGAACTCAGATGCCATAGTGGAACATGCTATACATGTTTTCTTGGAGGATTTCCAAGACACAACACCTCCACCCATAGTGAAGATGTAACCACTTGTAGATTTCAATTCATCTGAATCAAAAATCCAATTGGCATCACAATATCCTTCTAGCACAGTTGGAGATCCACAAAACATCAATCCATGATTAATTGTGCCTTTAACGTATCTTAAAACCCTATGTAGAGCATCCCAATGATCCTTGTTAGGATTTTTGGTATATCTACTTAATCTCCCCACTGCATATGCTAAATCTGGACGAGTACAATTCATTAAGTACATCAGGCTTCCAATTACTTGTGCATATTTGACTTGTTGAACACTAGTACTTTTATTTTTCTTAAGATGGCAATTTTAATTAAAAGGTGTACTTACTGGCTTGCAATCAAACATTGAAAACCTTTTGAGAATTTTCTCAACATAATGTTCTTGGGATAGCATGATGTAATCATCATGTTTAAGGAGTTTAATTCCTAAGATTACATCTGATTCACCCATATCTTTCATGTCAAAATTAGAAGCTAAGAAGCCTTTTGTACTATTTATAATATCAATATTAGTACCAAAAATAAGCATGTCATCTACATAGAGACATATAATAACACAACCTTGGTTATCGACTTTATAATATATACATTTATCTCCTTCATTTATATGGAATCCATATGATACAATTACCTTATCAAATTTCTCATGCCACTGTTTAGGTGCGTGTTTCAAGCCATAGAGAGATTAGATTAGTCTACATGCCATATGTTCTTTTCCCGAAACTATATAACCTTTGGGTTGATCCATATAAATTTCTTCATCCAAATCTCCATTCAAGAAAGCAGTTTTAACATCCATTTGATGTATAATCAATTTCTTAATAGATGGCAAAGCAATTAAAATCCTGATTGAAGAGATCCTAGTTACAGGAGCAAAAGTATCAAAATAGTCAATATCCTTCTGTGGTTTATATCCTTTGGCAACCAAACGAGCTTTGTATTTATCTACAGTCCCATCTATTTTCAATTTTCTTTTAAATATCCATTTACATCCTGTGGGTTTTATACCTGGTGGAAGTTCCACTAGCTCCCATGTATGATTAGATAATATAGATTCAATCTCACTATTAATTGCTTCCTTCCATAAAGAGGAATTAGTTGAACTAATAGCATCATTATAAGATTGAGGGTCATTATCCACTATAAAGGAATAGAAATCATTACCAAGATTCTTTTCCTTCCTCATCCTAGTGGATATCCTAGGTTCTATATCATCAGGTTCTAAAACATCATTAGAATTGGATGTACTTGGGATATTCTCTAAAATTTCATTTGAAGGAATAGATAAGTTTTCTAAGGGAGTTTTCATAGGAAATATATGCTCAAAAAATTCAGCATTTTTAGATTTAACAATTGTATTAGGTTCTACAACATTGTTGCCACTTTAATAACCAAGAATCTATATGCGGCACAATTTTGAGCATAACCTATAAAAACACCATCTAGGGTTCTAGATCCCAATTTTCGTTTCTTAGGCTCAGTTAATAAGACTTTAGCTAGACACCCCCACATTTTGAGATATTTCAAATTAGGAGGATATCCTTTCCATAATCCATATGGTGTCTTATATGTCTTCCTACTAGGGATGCGATTTTGAAGAAAACAAGATGACAAGATCGCTTCCCCCCCCACAAGTTGTTGGGGGTGCCTGAATTGATTAAAATAGAATTCATCATTTCTTTCAGAGTTCTATTTTTATGTTCAACAATTCCATTTGATTGTGGCGAATATGGAGGTGTGTATTCATGTATAATACCATAGTTTACACAAAAATCATTAAAAGGAGAACAATCATATTCACCACCCCTATCTGAGTGAAGACATTTTATTTTCTTATTAAGTTGATTCTCTACTTCTATTTTATATTTAACAAACATTCCAAAAGCTTCATCCTTTGAATGTAGTAAATATAATTTTGTATATCGTGAGAAATCATCTAAAAAAATAATGTAGAAACTTTTCCCACCTTTAGATAGATTTCCTTTTAAATATCCAAGATTAGTGTGAATTAAATCGAGCAATTCATAATTTCTATGTGAAATTTGAGGACATAGTTTCTTGGTAGATTTAGTTTCAGCACATATTTGACATTTATTACTTAAATTAACAACACCATTAATATCCTTTATTAAACCTAAAGATTTCATGTGTTGTAAATATTTAAAATTAACATGTTCTAATCTATTATGCCATGCATCAAAAGAATCAACGATATAAGCAGAATGACTTATTTCATTATCATCAGAGTTTGGTACATTCAACATAAAAAGGCCATTTGAGTAGTATCACATGCCTATGTAGTCTCTAGACTTGGAGAGAATGACCTTGTTTGATTCAAATGACACTTTCACCCCAAACTTCACAAGTTGAGAGACGGAAATTAAATTCACATGAATATCTGGGACAAACAGCACATCTTTGATCAGCAGAATTTTTCCAGAAGTCATCTTGATCATGACATTGCCCTTTTCGATCACAGGAGAAGAAGTGGAGTTACCCATGACAACCTGGTGTTCCTCCTGTCCCACTTCAGTGAAAGTCACGAAGGCATCTCTGTTGCCACTTATGTGGCGACTAGTCCCCGAGTCAATGATCTAATCATTTTGGTGGAATGATTCCATGCTATCAATGCTGACAAATGCCACAAACATGTCCTCAGTAACAAGGTTGGTTAAAAGTTCCTTCGAATCCTGAATTACTTCTTTCTTCCTATGCCTGCATTTAGGAGAAGTATGACCAGGTTTGCCACATACATAACAAAAAACATTAATTTTATCTATGTTTTTGCGGCCTTTTTTTATGGTTGTTTATTTTATCCTTTTTCTTCTTCCAACGATTTTTAGCATGATCAAAAGATTTATTATATTGTTTGACATCAGTGTTAACAAAGTTCGCAGAAGAAAGTAGTTCCATATTCATATCATATTTTTCTCTTATATGATTTTTATCTTCCACTCAGATGTGTATGATCACATCATCCAGAGACATTGTCTTTCGTTTATGTTTTAAATTGTTCTTATAATTCTTCCAAGAACTGGGAAGTTTTTCAATTAAACTACCAATGATAAACGATTCAGGAAGATCTATCTTTTCGTTTTTCAAATCATCGAGTAAAATCTGAAAATCATGAATATGAGTGATTATATCTTTGTCATCAAACATGCAAAATTCCAGAAAATTTGCAACTATGAACTTCTGTGTAGAAGCCTCTTCTAAAACATATTTCTTGTTTATATTTTCCCATATTTCAAAAGCAATTTTAACAGGGAAGTATGCATCAAACAGTTGGTTAGAAATAGTACTTAGAATAACAAGACGACAAATACGGTTTGCTTTTTCCCATTCAACATAATCAGATTCAGGTTTCGGTTGGGATAAAGCAAATACAACATTTGATACTTCTAATGCAGTGAAAACCTTTTCTTGCCATCGTCTGTAAAGAACATCATCAAACGTTTCAATTTTGGAAACATCAGGAAGAGGAGTTTGCGACATTGTCAAAACCGTAACAACTTGGTTGTTTGACGTAGACGGCGTTACCGGTGTGAAAGGAGTTTTGAATCCTTCCATATTGTTAGCCATCGTAGAAACATTAAATACTCTTAGATTGTTATTCTACGGTGGTAATCAACAGACGAAATGTA
This sequence comes from Alisma plantago-aquatica, assembly GCA_963693085.1. NCBI lineage: Eukaryota > Viridiplantae > Streptophyta > Magnoliopsida > Alismatales > Alismataceae > Alisma > Alisma plantago-aquatica. The sequence continues at coordinate 1,524,309,256 of OY856410.1, forward strand.
AACAAGAAGAAAATATCAGACTGTTGAGGTGTGTAGAAATGCATTGTCCTTAAGAGTATTTCTTCCTTACTCAACGACGAGCGTCGGTGTAGCGGTAATCCACGGCGGGTACCCTCCTAGGATACAACAATAATAGGAGCGAAGTGTGCACTCGCAAATCCCTCCTCAGGCGAAAGGTCAGCGGTTGCCACGCAACTGCACCGCCAAGAGATGCGACACATGTGGATAAACCCGAGTGTAGCATATGGAAAAACTTTGCCAGGGCCGCGCCCGTACAAGGGGCTCCGGGAGGCCGGATTTCACCACCCTACGCGGGGGATGCGACGTGCACCGACGCGCCCGATTAAATGGTTTTTGGACTGGACCAGCCCAAACCCACTTGGGCTGCCCCACCATGTGTGTGTGAAGCCCATATCCTATTTTATTCCTCAAATATTACATGGACTAGTAGCCATATATGAATAGGAGGGAAGTCTCCAAAGCAAGCAATGTGGGACTAAATGCTTTTGCTATGAAATACAACAAAAACCACAACAGGGTTGGCTATGGAGTCGTGCCTCCAGGCTGCTGTACCAAGGAACAACGGCAAACAACACCGCCGCCTGCCAGGCAGACCGATCACCACTATTAGGCAGTTCGGGCCTAATCGAACGTTGATGCATACCTGGAGAAATTAATCTGGGTGTGCCTATGCAACCCTCTGCCTCCACCGCTGCCTGTTCAATATAAGCGCTTATGGGAAGAGATGATCCTGACTGCTACCCTACCTTGTCCGCCTACAGGCGAATTATCAGGCAGTAGAGGGATTGCCTCATCTTCACACGTGTGGAGGTCCTCACCAGATCTACCTTGTTCAGACTGCCTCCAAAGTATCGACCTGGTGTATTCCACCATTGTTGCCTATCCCCTCAGCATGAATCAGTGTTGAACGCAACTGATTGTGAAAAGAAAGGGACAAGGTCAGAAATGATGGCCGCATGACAGAGTCACTGAGGGAAACTGGACGAAGCCTTTGGCAACGAGCTACGGAGATGTGGAGTCTCAGCGGCAGACAAGATCCGTGCTAGAGATAGTTTTGATCCCGGTAGACTCACGCCCGAGAATAGACTCATGTAGTGTCAGGCGGATCGGGTGGAGAACAATCCCAGGTGGCGGCGCTCACAAACCCCGAGCTTAGTAAATCATGTGGAAGACGTCCCCATGAAATTGTCATAATTTTTCTCCTGCAACCAATTCACTAGCATCAGACATGATGACATAAGGAAAAGTTAATCCATAGAATTAATGAAAGGGCTTGAGGATAACTTATGTTTGAGTTTGATAAATGATCCTCACATGTTTCACTAAAATGAAACTTATTATCTTTCACCAAAAGGTTACATGTTGGTTTGGTAATTTTAGAAAATCCTTCAATGAACCTACTATAAAACTTTGAAAGTCCTAGAAATCATGTACACCTTTCAAGGTGGAAGGTGGTGGTAGGTTCTTTAAAACATCTATTTTGGATGGGTCACCTGAATTCCTTTATTGGATATCTTACGTCCTAATAATATGGCATAGTTAACCATAAAATGAAATTTCTCTCAATTAGGGACAAGGTTATTTTTCTCACATCTACCTTGAAAAGATCCCAAATTTGTCAAACAATTATCAAAAGAATTCCCAAAATAGAGAAATCATCTATAGAAATTTCAATAAAGCTTCCATCCATACATGATAAGATTGTTGTTATTAATATTTGAATAGTGGTGGGAGAAATATAGATCCCAAAAGGCATTCTTAATAAGGTATAAGTCCTATAAGTATGAGTCAAGGTCATTTTCTCTTGGTCTTTCTGATCTATATGGATGTGATTGTAGGCTAAGTATCCATTTAAGAAATAATAGAAAGTATTACTACCTAACTGCTCAAAAATCCAATCTAGAAAGGCTAGGGGATAATGATATCTCCCACTGGCATTATTCAGATGGAAATATTCTATAAAAAATGTCTAATTGGCGGTCACCCTACTTTCGATCAGTTCATTTTTTATTTTTTCTATCACAATTGTGCCTCCCATTTTTGGAATCAATTTAACTGAGCTAAACCATGCACTATCATATATATGGTAGATAATACCAAAATATATACTTACACTACCTTATTCTTGACAACTTCTTGCATGTTGAGGTTTATACGCCATTGTCATCTTGATCTTATGAATGCAAGGTGATGGTTCAATGTCTCTGATATCCATTATTTTCCATTCAAAAGATGCCTTGTGCTCCCTTAGTACCCACAGAGGCTTTTCTTCTTACTTGGATGTAAGATAAAGTTTAACTATTATGATAAGAGTAGATTTATCCCCAAATAAACAAATTTTAAATGAATAGGGATAGGTTCAAGTTGAAGACTTTGAGCTTCTTCAACAGAAGGTTTTATATGTGGGAGCAATGGACCCAAATCCTCCTTGTTGTAGATTATCATCACTTCACCCTAATATTGATATTCAACAAACTCTTCCAATGTGTCTTCATTGTACTCTTCTTTATATGAGATGTAACATAATCATTCACTTTGTCAATTAAATTACATGAGTTAACACCATCAGGTTCTTTTGATTGCTTAATTCACACATAATCTAACTTCCTCATTGAAAATTTGAAACATCAGCGGTCCGAGTCCATATCAATGAGTGTCTAAGACGTCTTTAGGAATGGAAGATCGAATATCAAAATTCTTGACTCCTTATTTAGTGTCTAGAACAATAATGTCTTTTGATAATATGTGCTTATCCACCTTCACCAACACACCCTCAACAATGCCTTTTGGCATACCAACAATATAATTCTTCCATTTGCAAATACATGGAAACTTGTTTAGGTTTTCCTAAACCCAACCTTTTATAAAACAAACAAGTGTCATCAAATTTACTTTGACCCAATGTTCAAAAAATGTATTATTAAAATTTATATTTCTTATTATATACCACATTCATATTGCACATCCACTAGGATAAAGTATCCTTATTGTGTGTTCAACCATGGGTGTAACCACACCTAGTCGGCCAAAACCTCATCTAGGAGCAACTCTTTGTGCATCCTCTACAAGCGGTGAAGAGAAAAGCATTGAGGATATAAAATGCACCAATATTTTTTTGTTTAAGAGGTATATTAGTTTGAACTATGTCACTCACATTAGGATTGAGCATGATAACTTCATTGAAATATAACCTTCTTCTTTTTTTTAGATACTTCTTTTGTAAACTTTGCATAGAGTGGCATTTGTTCATGGGGTTCAACAAAAGGGACATTTATGTTTAGTTACTTGAGTGCCTTGACCCAACCTTTAAATTGTCCATTCACTCTCTTTTGGCATAGCCTATGTGTACAAGGGACTTCTACCTTCTTGTCCCATATGTTTTGTTGAATATAAGTGCTAGATTTTTGTCCTTACAAATCTTTCACATTAGTGGTTCTTCTTCTTTGTTTACTCCAACTGGCTTATCTTTTATTATAATTATTTTTGTCTTCATGTTTTACGGGAAAAACTATGGTTGGCCACTATACTTCTCTTTTATTCCTAAGCAATATTGATCTAACATGTTCCATTAGATCTACATCAATAGTTGTATAGGTTTCTTCCTTCCTCTTCTTCTTATCATTCATGCACTAGAAAGCTAACCAATTTGAGTCTCAATCCCCTTAATATATTGAGCTTTACTTTGGAAAGGTAATAAGCTTGATTCATTAATTTACCGAATAAACCTTCAAAACTGTAGACCTTGTTGTGTTGTGGTTTCTTTTCTAAGTGGCAATTTTCATAGGGTTTTAGGATTATAAAAGAGATTACAAGGAAATAGAAGGGAGATGGGAAACAAGTTGCTCTGCCAATCCCTTCTGAATAGAAAATTCAATCCTCCAAAACAGGACATCCATAAACACTTTTGGTAGCCCTTATGAATAGAAAATTCAATCCTCTGAAACACGACATCCTTAGGATTGTAAAATCTAGAATTTTTGTTGCCCTTTGGTTCTTCCAAATATAGTTCACTTTCCCTGACCTTAGGTTCGTTGGATATACTACAATCCACAACCCTTGTATAGCATGACAAAATTCACATCCCATGACTTGGTATACTTGATTGACATTCATGGCATTGAGCCTCTTGTCAATGTTATCAGTTTCATAATTGAGAATTATTATTGTCTCAACATGGTGGAAGCCCTTTATCTTTCTCTCTAAACACTTTACTGACTAGTTCATGGAGATCGTCTCCAGTAATTTCCTTACCTCACTTGCTTTCTTCATCAATAAGATCCCTCCAACATCTAGATCTATAGTGAAAGTAGTTTCATGTGATATCCCACTAGGCAAAGTTCTTATTTTTGTCCACTTGTGTAGGTTGTGGTGTGTACAAGAAATTTTGGAGGAAGGAAGTCAAGAGTGAATTCCATGTTTTCATGGAAACCTTTTCATTCCTTGTACCCAAAGCTTTGGTATTCCACTCAAGGTGAAATTTAAAAGTTAGAGTGAGAGTCCATAGTATGTCATCCCATTAACCTTAACTGTGTAAATTATTTCAAGAAAATTTTCCATACAAAAATTTGAATGATCATGTATCAGCCTGAAGATTTTGTTTTGATGCATTAAGGTGAGCACACTTCGGTCCAAACGGAAGTGTGTAGCGACCACTATTGGTCTTACTTTTTCCGAAATCAACCTCATTATTATGAAGGGAGGTGTAGTCAAGAAATGCTTTTTCATTTTCCATTATTGGAGAAATGGAAGCTAACTTATATCGGTTCTACTTTTTTATATATAGTGGTCAACTACTGGTTGACCCGATCTCAGGATTATCAAGAATCTTAGAGAGATAATTTAAACTATCTTGAGTATGTACTAAACCATGTTAAAGGGTTAATCCTACAGAATCTCACACTCAAGTAGAACTGAACTGAGATGAATTTGTAAGGAAATTTGGCTCCATAGAAATGGTGTCAAGAACCGATGTATGCACATAGGTGCTATAAATAGCAAAATTAAAGCAATCATGCCACTTATAATGATTTCAGTCGCAAGTAGTGTAATGTTCATGTGAAGACAAGTAACTCAGTGGGAAATCAATTCTAGTCAAACATGCAATTCAAAAAATATTGGTTTGCTTGGTTAACGAAGTTCTAAAATGAAGCTTGTCTCAGGTATTTTTCAAGTGATCAAGTTTGAGAAATGCATTTGGTACCTAGAAACCTATCAATCATGTGATGAACAATTACAAAAAATTGATATCATTTTCTTTATTGTCTACATCTCAAATGACGCCATAATTAATATCTTTCTCTTGATGATAGACAGGTAGCTAGGTTCAATTATTTTTCAAAAAATTAACCTAGCCTCAGATCTAAGCTCCTCAAGATCGCTTTTGGAGAATCATAAACTCACGTTTGACTATTAAAGTAGAATAGGTTACTAATCTTGGAGAATCATAAACTCACCTTTGATTATGAAACTAGAATCTTAAACCGTAAAAATCACCTTTTTATTATTATTAATTTAGGTTATCAAAACCATACTATCTTGTCAACTGTATTTTTCTGAGTTCATATCATATTTTACTTTATTTTTCTAACTTATAGAGTATTAGTCGCTCCGCTTTGGCGAAAAGAGGTGACTAGGTTTTCCCCTACAGCGCGACTGGCTTGGGGGAGGGGCTCCAGGCTGCCGGTGAGCGCCTGGCCGCTCCCCCCAGGCCACTCTCCCTCTCCAAGTCACTCGGCTCTAGCTCGTGGCGGTGATTTTGTCCAGATCCGACCTCACCTCTCCTATCCTTCGGAGGTGGAGTTTCGTGCCTCGGGTTAGACTCCACTTCGGCGGTGGTGCCTGGCGGTGGTGGTGATGGCTGGGGCGATCCTCAGTGGTCTTCCTTGCAGTTCCCTCAGGCGGATCTGGTTCTTCCCTCCTTCGAGCTGGCCCTCGTGGCTTGGATTTCCCCCTTTTCCTCTGTGTTCCTATTTCCTTTTCTGTGTTTGGTTTTCTCCGTCGTTCGGTTGGGTCTCTCACAGCTTCTCTGCCTTTTCTGTCATCGTTTATCGGTGTTGCTCTATCACTGTTTATCGGTGTTGGCTTGTCTGCTTTCCTGCAATCCTCTCTTCCGGAGAGTGAGAGATTTCTAGTTAGTCTAGATCTCATTTTGCCACGGGTTGATCTTGTTGCTTGGTTCGTCTGGTTTCGTTTGAGAAGATTACCCATTATCAGAACATCATGCTGATCGAGTTCTTAATTCTCTGCTCTATGCTCTTGTTGAAGGATTTTCTCGTGATAAACTGCTTGTGTCAGTATTACAGAAGAGGAATCAATACAGAAGCGCTTTATTTTCTTTCCGATATGAGTCACAGTGTTTCTTTGTTCTGGATCAGCTCTTTGTATGGTTTGGTGGTGTTGTACTCTTTTCTCATAGATGTCGTATGGCGTATTAAGTAATGAATCATCCTGATTGCTATCAAAAAAAATTATGAATTTTAGAATTTCTAAACAATAAGATAAATCTATAAATACGTATGTTTATTAGATTGGACTTATGTGTTGAAACCTACACCATAAGATAGATAATGAGACACTAATTCGAAAACAAATTTTATTTTATTTTTGTGAGCTATAAGTAATAAGTTATAAACTTCCAAATTTGTGACCAATCAGGAAATCCGAAAGATTCACGTGTATACACCTGATGCGGTTCAAGACTTGTTGAGATGGCCAAATCCGATTGTGCCATCAAGACCAGGCCTCCAGTCAACTAGGAGCACAACTTAGCGAGGAAAGGCTGAAAGAAAATGCGAAATGTCTATTTTACCCCTCATGCCAGGACCGAAATAACAATCAAATAAAGGGTATAGTTGAGAACTTTCTACCGTCGTCGTTCATATCCTTTGGCTAGATATTGTGAGATGCACAACAAATAGAAGCTTTATGGCAAAAATCAAAGCCTACTCTCTAGCGTGAGAATCACTAAAAAGACAACTACTTCGACTTCCCTACGACCTAGCGATCCCCGCAACCCCTTCCCAGGTTTTTGAAGTGGTTGGACGAGAGAATAGGGTCATGTACCATGACTACAATAAGAGAGGTAAACCAGAAATTGGATGAACAAGACCTGCAGCAAAGACCAACATTCATAGAAACTATATCAATGCAAACAAAATCGAACATCATGAAAGTAGAGAGAGAAAATGGTAGCAAAGACCCCTTGATATTTTGACTCGACTGTTGGAAGAAGAAAAATAATAGGAAAACCCATAACTTGCCTTGGGACAGGATTGAGAAGTCGACAAGATTTTTTGGTGGTCAATGAAATATACCGAGTTGCCTCCATCAGATGTAATGGTTGAAATCTTCATCACGAGGTCCATACGAGCAATCGAAGACAGATGGAGTAGGACAAAGCCTTAGAGGGAGAAGAGGTGGTTCTTGAGGCCTGGGTATGTTTAGAGGGACATAGTGATGGTTTCAAGAGTCAATTCCATAGATGTGGGAGTATGGAGGAGTGAGGGGATGGTGTAGAGGTTTTGACAGGTGTGAAGCAGGGGTGTGCTTCAGATTTGGGATTTTTCTACCAAGATTAGTAAACCAAACCCTATATTATAAAGGGTTTGCATGTATGAGAGAGAGAGATGAAACTATAGGGAAGAAATTAGAGAAAAATATGCAGATACGAGGAGGAAATCAGAAGTCTAGCCCCTCTATGTCATGTGAAAATAGAAAGGAGGTGAGGAAGAATAAAATACCATAGTCGTTAGATCGAAATCTAAGGGGGGAGATAGAGACTGAATGAAACCAAATAGGACATAATGCGTGATAGCGTCCTAAAAGTGAGAAACTATAGGAAATAATATGCATTTGAATAAATACATTGATCATTAAGCATTTAAAGTCTATTTTTCTTCCCTTGTGTAATCGAGGACTCAAAAAATATTGAAACCATACCAAATTGGTTCCTAGACCAATTAGAACATAATGAATCCATTTTGGCATCAGTTTTCACTTTCGGAGTTATTTAGTATTTTTATCTTAAACCATATTATCTCTCCTAAATAAATTTTAGAATAGTTAGTATTCTTCAATTAGTGAAAGAATTCATACATACACTATTTGTGGTATGTAGAATACAATTTTGGGATTTATTTCTGCTTTTTGAAGTCATTCAATTATTCATTTAATTTATTTACCGTATCTCATATTTTATTTTCTAAATAAAATTAGGATATTTATCATTGTTCAAATATTGTGAAAATCTATACAACAACTAAATAGGAATCAAGAAACATGATTTTACATTATATTTGGGTTTTTAGATTTCTTTTTATGAATTATGGTACCATTAGGATTTTTGGCTCATTGGCATTATATTTTATCAAAATATTATATGTTTATTATCAAAGTTCACTTAATTGAGTCACGTTATATTCAATTTTGTTACAAGAGAGTTTCCTTATATTATTATGCACGAATGTCCACATTTTTCTTATTTATCATATTAAGTCCATTAATTCAATATATATATTGATGTTGGAATATTATTCATATTTTTGGACATGGAAATTTGTATTGTTATTCCTATTCATGTGTTAAGTACATTATTCTTGTGTTAAACTTATCTTAGCCATTATATGAACACTAGTGATCAAAGGAAGCATATCTGACATATTTCATGAACTTACTCCCATGTTAGCACATATACATGTTATGATGTTAACATGCCACTCAATATGTAATCTTTATTTTCAGGCCTTTGTATGTTATGGGTTACCATTGCGTTATTTATGTTATATGCATTAACAATGTTTAAAAAGGTATAACTTTATCCTTTTTGGTCAAATCCAAGCTTACTAGCCTCCTAGTCATGAAATAGGATAAGATCCTAGGTTTTGATACGTTACAGATAATCAACAAGATTTTAGATCTTTCATCAAATATAACCAAGTTGTCATTCAAAATTCATCAATAAATGTCACAAAATAAGATATCCAAGTTCTAAAAAGACCCTACTAGGCTCCCATACATCAGAATGAATAATATGAAAGATAGAATCATTTTTCATACGATCCAAAGACCTAAAAACTTATTGATGGTACTTACCTAACTAACAAGCTTCACAATCAAGTTTCTCTAAGCCATAAAACTAAGCTAGAAAAAAAATGAGGTTCTTATAGATATATGACCTAAATGACTATTCATATGGAGGGAATATGCAACCACAAAAGCCTTATCAAGTTAATATACTGATAAACACTATGTTAAAGGGATATGATGGAACAAATAAATATGATTTTGCACCAATGTTTGGAAAAGGTGAACTAATTCTAGTGCCTTGAACATAGGAAACACAAAATCCATTAACAAATGGTGAATGGGATGTATTAATTTGGTGGTAGATAAGTTGGCGATGAAGCTTGATGTACATGTAATGTGATATGTTGCACCTGAATCAAGAACCTAACACTACTAACATGTGCATATAGATTGAGGTTGAAGATGAACTCGAGTCTCCTAATTTCTAACTATGAGGTGACATAGGAAGATGCATATTGTTACGAATGGAGCTAAAGAAGATTATTTTACTCCTCATCACTCATGTTGGTCTGATGAGTGGGTTCGTCAAAAGAATTGTCAACAAAGACAAGATTTTTTTAGGACATAGGAGGGCATCCATAGAGTTTATAGCATGTCTTGTTGTAGTGACCTTTATTGCCATAGTGGAAACCCTAGGGTCATACCTTTCATCTAAATGATGAATGTATACCTCCCCTACCACCGCGATCACATCCTGGTATAGAGGACATGTTGATGGTAGTTTTAGAGATAAGATATGATCAATTTATTGTCATGATTTTTAGAGAACCCTACACAAGGAAGGTGTATAAAACATATACATATGACTCTACCAGAGTTGAAAGCTTTGTTCCCAAGAGTATATGAATTTAAATATCTTTTTACTCCTTGTGAAGACCACACAAAACTTGATGATTGCTATTTGATCTCACTTCTTTTAAAGATTGACTAGATCCATGGAGATTGGTTGAAGGTTTCCTATTTCCTCTATGAACCATAAGGTTTGATGGTAAATATAACATAGTTTCTAATTAGTATAATTCAGATAGATTAATTGCATGGTCTTGAACCCAGCACCACAATACCCAATTGCATTTGCCAAATTGTGAATCAGAGATGACTAGAAAAAGTAAATTCTATAAGAGAATTGTGTGGGCCATGTCTCAAACATGATACCTTAAAAGAAGATACACACAGAAAAACCACAAGGATAGCGTGTAGTTTATCTGTAATTGCATTTTCTAGGTCTTTGATCCAATATGAATATAAAAACAAATTCCAAGATACATTGTGTGGAGCACTTCCTGAACCAGTGAACTTAAAATATGTTGCACACTGACAAACCACTAAGCTAGCATATAGTGTATGTATAAGATACGGTGCTTATTCTATCTAACATGTCTTTGAAGGTATATGAATATACATTATATATATATATATATATAATTTGGTGGAAGGGTGTGCCCCTGCTCCCCCCATATCTTCCCGTAGATGTGAGTGACCTCTCTAAACTATTATTCCGGGCTCTTTTCCTCTTTTAAGAGACTATGCACCTCAACAATCATATCATACATCCTTGAGATATTGTAGGATTACATAAGCTCGATATGATCCCACATAGACTTGCAACTTGTCAAGTTCTATCTGAGGCTCCATGGAGTTCAATGAGGCAACGAGGAGATTGGCATCATTTTTCTCCCATTGGGCAAGAAAATCCCCGGTTAGATGTTCCTTAGTGAGGTCATTTCCCTTGCCTTGGCCCTTAAACCAAATGGTTACTTTGTAATTCCACTTATTAAAGTTGCACCCATTTTGTTGGGTAGAGGTGATGATGACTTTTACATCAATAGGGGAGAAAGTTGTTGAGGCTTCTTCTTTTTATCTTGCATTGAATAAGACCATTGATAGTATTGGACACCACAATTTATAGGGAAGATGGGGTGTGTCGAACCTCAAGGAAGGTGTTTCTTGGTATACTGCCTTCAAACACAACATGTTGATATGATATCAAGGAGTGTTGTTGATGAAGACATGACATGTATAACTATCAACACAGAGTGTAGCCATCACTCGGGAGGAAACCTTAAAAAGGGTATACAGGTCGTGGTATGTCTTTTACCACCACCATAAGCTGCTAATCATAATGGTGAACATGTCATGTTAAGGAAGTGACATGTCATGTTTACCGCTGCCAAGGTAGGATTTTTATCAGGTATAAGACACCATATCTAATTTCGCATGGCATTGTTGACTAGTGGCAAGAATAAAGGGAAAGAGAAGAGGATCATACCAGAGATGGTGTGATGGTGTTAAAGATGTGGAAAGGTCTCTAGGGAAGACCTGTCATATGGAGATAATGTTCCTCTGTGACATGGCCCTTCAACTAGTAGGAGATTAATTCCTTTGTGACATTGTCAACAAAGAGCAATGTAGGGATGACATTAGAGAGAGGTTCATTATTGATCATCATGTTCTAGGTAGGAATAATATCCTCTCAGGCTTGATGAAAGTTGCATCGTAGTATGTTGCTTCTCTCTCTTATGGATGATTTTCATGGTTGATAACATGTGACTTTGATAAAGATTGGATTTTAATTGTGAGTTGTTTCATGGATGAGGAGTAGCCTATACATAGGAATAAGGGTAGTTTCCAATAACCTAGATACACAGTGAGGACTAATCCTAAGACACACAAAATAATAGCCATGAATAGGATCTTGGTGTACATGAGCCAATGTGGAACTACATTGAAATATGGATAAGATTATGAGGCATATAGTTGATACTTGATGACGACTTCAAGAGTCTAAGTGGGAAAGATTGTAACAACCCAAGATAAGAGGCCTTGATAAGATTATCTTGAAAGTAAGGAATACACTATCGATATCTACAAGGTGCATCTAATTTTCTAGTAACCATCAATAGACACTCTATAGTTAAGTATCTTCATCCAGAATAATAATGGGATTGGTGACCTGTTAGGAAGTTGAATATGTACTATTTGTAAGTGAGAACAAAGCATATAGCCAAGCATGGTGTTGGTTTGTGGATCCAATCATCATTACTAGAACTCTAATAGATCATTGGGATCTAGGCATGAGCATTTCAAACCCCCTAAAAGTGGTAGAATCAAGTTGATCGACTTTCATTTCATTGCTGATTCTTTTCTCTTAGACAATCCTTTCATTTGGATCAAAAGGAACTCAAATGATCTCGTTTTCTAATTCTTTCTTTCTATTTTTTTATTTCCATGGTATTTGAGTTGAAAGGATGAAGAAAGGAATTGGATGCTAGGAGTTTGATCATAACTTTAGAAAATTAGACCTAAAGTAATATCAAAGATGTCACCATTTGAAATGGTAAGACCTAGAGTTACAATTTTAAAAATATTGTAACTTTAGGTGAGTGGTTTCATACAAATGTAGATATTTAAACATGTCATTAGACTACTATCACATGAACATCAATAACTTGATTTGTTTGTATTTTTATGGTCAATGGGTAATAATTAGGAACAATGATGGGTTTATATTCTATCCAGATTTTCTTTGAGAGCAATGCTTATTTTATGCATGTATCATAAAGATAAAAATAAGAATAGTAGGAGGAGGAAAGTAATGGAAAGAGAGACAAGAATGGAGAGTAGGAGGGAATTAGTGGGATGAGAGAGAAAGATAAAAATAAGAGTGGGGGAGGAGGGAAGTAGTTGTAAATGACATATTAATATGTGACATAAAACATACTTTTACAAACATGAGTAAAAAATAGCAATGAGAGAGGAGAGAAGTAGTGGTACGAGAGAGAAAAAGGAGGGAGGGAAGTAGTGCAAAGAAAGAGAAAATGAGAGAGGTGATTGATGGGGATGAACTAACACAAATTATGTGTGATAGAACATATTATAATACATGTGAACATAAATGATGGGGGAAGTAGTGGGAAGAGAGAGAATTAAAATTAGGAGGAAGGAGGGATGTAGTGAGTAGTAGTTTGTTATCATTTGTAATTGATGCATTATCTCTACTTCAGTGCCATGTTGTGTCTGGTCTAGTGTCTTGTTTTCCTCTCTCCTCATTCACTCCTCACTTCCTTCCTCTTGTATTTTATCTCTCCTAAATTAGTATTTTGGTGAGAAATAACACAATAATATATGACCATAAATATATTATGACATATGTGAACACAAATTGGGAAGGAAATTAACACATTAATATGTGTGTGATAACAAATTATAGCACATGAGAACACAAATGAAGTAGGAAAGTGGCGGGAATAGAGAGAAAGATATCATAGGATGGAGAAAGTAGTCATAAATAACACACTAATATATGATACAAAACATAGTATAACATATATGAAGATAAATGGAGGGAAGTGGTGGGAAGAGCGAGAGAGAGAAAGAAAATAGTTAGGAGGAGGAAGGTAGTGATAGTAATTTATTTTGTATGTAGATGATTTGTTATCTCTAGTTGGTGTCTTGTTATCTTTGGTCCTTTGTATTATTTTCCTCTCTCCTCCTCATTTCACGACTCACTTTCATCTTCTCATATTTTCACTCTTCAAAATTAATGTGTGAGTGGGAAATAGCACATTACTATTTGATTAGAAACACACTATAATGCACGTGGACACAAATGTAGGAGGGAAGTAACAAACTAATATGTGTCTAATAACAAATTATATTACATGTTAATATAAATAGAGGAGGAAAGTAGTGATAAGAAAGAGAAAGAAAAAAAATGAGTGATGAGGGAAGTAGTAGGAAATAACACAATAATATGTAATAGAAATATCTTATAACACATATAAACACAAGTGGAGGAGGAAGTAGTGGGAAGAGAGAGGGAGAGAAATAAGAAAGAGGAAGGAAGTATAGGGAAGTAGTGTGTTTTTGTCACATGTTAATGTGTTATTTTCCACTACTTCATTTCTCCCTCATATTTTTTCCTTCTCATTCTTCACATCACTTCCCTCATCCATTTGTGTCCATTCATGTTATAATGTGTTTTTTCACATATCAATGGGTTATTTCCCACTACTTACCCCATCCCTCGTATATTTCACTTTCTCTCTCTTATCACCACTTCCCTCCTTCGTATGTGTTCAATATGTTGTAATTTGTCACATGTTAATCTGTTACATCCTTCCTCCATTTGCATTCAAGTGTGTTATTGTGTTCTTCCAATCAAATATTAATGTGTTATTTCCCACTCATGGACTGTTCTAAAGAAAGAAAATACAAGAGGGAAATGAGGAGTCAAATCAGTAGGAGAGATGAAAAGAAAATAATGGACTAAAGACAACAAGATATCAGACTAGAGATTAAAAAATAAATCACAAGAACAAATAGCCAATACTATTTCCCTCATCCATCCTATTTTTTCTCTCTTCTCACTACTTCTCTCCTTTATTTGTGTTCATATGTGTTATAATGTGTTTTATGTCAATATTAATGTATTTTTTTCATTTGCTTCCCTCCTCCCTCTTATTTTATCTTTCTCTTTCTTCCCATAACTTCCCTCCTTCATTTGTGTTCACATGTGTTATAATTTATTATCCATCAGAGAGTAATGTTTTAATTCCCTTCATTTGTGTTCATGTGTGTTATAATGTCTTTCTTGTCACATATTAATGTTTTATTTTCCCACTCGAGTACTAATCTAGAAGAGAGAAAATATAATTGGAGGGAAGTGATGAGAAAAAGGTGGAGAGGATAATAAGATAGTAGCTTATATATAACAAGACACCTGACCAGAAATATTACATTGATTATATACGATAACATATTGTTGTCCACTATTCTACTTCTTCCTCCTATTTTTCTGATTCTCTCTTTTTCCACTACTTCCCTCCTCTATTTGGGTTCACAAATATTATAATGTGTCATGTATCACATTTGAATTGTGCTAGTTCATTCCCATCTTCATCCTCTCCTATTTTCTCTTTCTTCCTACTACTTCCCTCCTCTCACCTTTTTCTCTCTCTTTCCATGACTTCCCTCCCCTCTCATTGTTAATTTTGTACTCACATATGTGAAAGTGTATTTTGTGTCACAAATTAGTGTGTAATTTTCAACCACATCCCTCCTTCCTCCATTCTTATTTTTATTTTTATCTCTCATCTCACTAGTTCTCTACTACTCCTTCCTCTTTTTTATTTATCTTTTTCTCTTACTTTCTTCTTAGCTATGTTCTTGTTTTTATTTTTCTCTCTCATCTACTAATTCTCTCCTCTTCCTTCCTATTTTTTTCTCTTCCTACAACTTCCCTCCACCCTCCTATTTTCTATTTCTTTCTTCTCCCCTACTCCTCTCATCTCTCCTCCCTACTACAACTGATGTTGACACGAAGTCAAATTAGAACAGCAATAATCAGGTCACATTCACAAATCAGCATATTTTTATCTTATGTTGTTTGTCTCATGAGATATAGACAAATGGGGTTTAGTTTCAAGTTTCAAACTCACTACGCATCGTTTCTCCTAAAGAATGTATTTGTCATAGGGTTAGTATTGAGTGAATCACCTCAATCTAGAAAATTGAATAATGTGAACATTGGTTGGCATGATAAAGCTAAAGTCTAGACATCAGGCCTAGCTTCTACTACCTTTATTCACTATTCTCAAGATGCACAACACAATGGAAGGCTGCAAATGCTCTGAATATGTAGACAACCCGAAAGTGAAGGCATCCAATGTTTAGCAACATTCGCCAACTCCTTCGCTTAGCGAACATAGCAATCGGCGACAAGTGTTTGGTATGGGTTCAAATACCATGCAAATACCAATGGGCATGTTTGGTATGGGAAAGTGTTGCTAGATTAGACTACTCTTACCATGTTGCGGGTTATTTTTGTTATGCCTCGAAGACTCCTAATCTTAGTGCTATTTTACATGGTGTGAATGTCCTATTTTGAGTGTTGTCTTAGTTTGAGTCCAACTCATTTTCCTACTTGGATTTGGATTAGTATTCTTGTTTAGAGTTGGAGATGACTCTATATACATACAACTTGGACTCCTAATTGTGTAATAGACTCCTATTAGGATTCTTTACCCTAGTTGAAGCCTTATGACATGGAGCATATAAATAGGACCCTAAGAGCATGGGATTTTTTTGTACTAAGAAGTGCCATCGTACAGTGTTGTATTGAAGAGAGTTCTCTCTCTTCTTTGGGTGTAACCTTCTAAAGGTTTTTTGAGTTCTCTCTTAAAGAGAGTATCTCTCCTTTATATCTTCTTGCAATAGTGAAATTCTCTCTCCTCTCATAAAGTAGGTTGTCTAGACCAAACCACGTAAATCATGTGTTCTTTGGTTGTGTGATTGTTCTCTTCGTTCTTGTCTTGTTATTCCATTGTGAACTCATCGTATTCTATCATTTAAATCCTAGAAAATATGTATCAGAGCCTCATGTTCAAGATCCAAATGATGAAGACTCTATACAATATTGAGAAGTTTGATCACAAAATCAATTTTGGGCTGTGGCAGATCATGATGTGTGGTGTGCTTGTTCAAAAAGTAGTAGTTGCTTCTCTAAAAGGGATTGAGAAGATGTCAACCACTATGAAGGATGAATAAAAGAAGGAGATGGACCAGAATGCTCTTACCGCCATCCAGTTATCCTTGAACTATAAGGTTTTGGCTGAAGTTGCCAAATAAACTACTGCTACAGGAATTTGAAAGAAACTAAAAAGATCTCTATATGACTAAGTCTCTCCAAACCAACCTCTATCATAAGCAGCATCTCTGCTAACTGTGGATGGTGGAAGGTACTTCTATTCATGATCACGTTGACGAGTTTACTTCTATTATTATGGATTTGCAAAACATAGATATTAAACTTGAAGATGAAGATAAAGCCCTTATTATGTTATGTTCTTTGCTCCCCTCGTATAAGCAATTTCACGTAACTATTCTGTATGAAAAGTCTTCAATCAAGGTGGAGGATGTCATATCCTCGTTGTTGTCAAAGACCATAGTGGACCAAATCTAATTACTTCTTCCAGTGGGAGTCAGTCAGAGGCTCTTATGGCTAGGAGTCAAACAAAGGAGCAGGGAAACAACAAGGAGACACACAGGTCTAAGTCTAAATCTAGAAAGATCTATAAATATTGTACGAAGATCAAACACATCACTGATGAATGCTACACGTCACAAAACAAGAAGAAGAGGGACAACAAAAAATAAGAACAACATACAAATGCTAATGTAGCACGAGAAGATCCATATTATGTTCTTATGGCAACATCATCTTCTTCCTCATCCATCAATTCTCAAACTTCTTGGATTCTAGACTCCGACTATTCACATCACGTGTGTCTACATAGAGATTGGTTTTCTTCTTCTGAACACTTTGATGGAGGCTTAGTAAACATCGCAAATGATGCCACCAGTAACACTATTGGCATTGGGTCAATCCGCATAAAGATGTTCGATGGTGTTATCCGAACTGTCTCAAATGTTTGTCATGCTCAAGGTCTTCAGAAAAACCTCATATCAATTGGCCTACTTGAAGCCAACGGCTTTCCATACAGGGTTGAAGATGGAATTTTGTCCATTACCAAAGGATATGATGTTCTGAATAAGGGAGTATGTATTCCTGGAAACCTTTACAAGATGTTTGGTGAAACTATGACCAGTGTAGCTACTTTTGCGTCTTCCTCAACCACTTCAAATATGGATACCACAAAATTGTGGCATATGAGACTTGGACACATGATTTAGAAATGTCTTGAATAATTAAGCAGGAGAGGACTTCAAGGTGATATCAATACTGAAAAGTTGGATTTCTGTTAGCACTGTATAATGAGAAAGCAGAAAAAGGTCATTTTTTTCAACTATAAACCATACTATAAAAGGTATCATTGATTATATTCATTCCAACATCTAGGGTCCTTCTCAAGTGCCTTCCAAGGGTGGTGCTAGATATATGCTTACCTTCATTGATGATTTCTCAAGGAAAGTTTGGGTGTATTTTCTGAAGCGTAAGTCTGATTCTTTTGATCCGTTTAAGAACAGGAAGATGCTAGTTGAAAAGCAAACAGGAAGGTGCATCAAAACACTTAGGACAGATAATGTCATGGAGTTTTGTTCTTTTGAATTCAATGAATTCTTCTAATCTGAAGGTATTGCAAGACACTGCACATTTAGACATACACCTGAGCATAACGACGTTGCAAAATTCATGAACAGAACTCTTCTAGAGTGTGAACGATGTATGATAATCAGTGCAAGTCTTAGTAAAGATTTCTGGGCTAAATCCATCTCTATTGTAGCCTACCTAATCAACCGTTCTCCATCTACTCCACTTGGTTTCAAAACTCCAGAAGAGGTTTTGTGATGCCCCGACGCACCACAGACGAGATTACTCAAAACCAAAGGTGGAAACAACACTAAGCATGTAAATTACTAGAAACACAAGAAATTAAAACTGATTTCATTAGAACACCATACGACAAAGACTTATCACATTTGAGTCAAGAACCCTGCCACATGCAGCGCATATCATGTCACGGGGTACTTACAACATTGTAGATCATCATTCATGTGATCAACATGTTATACAAGATATTGGTTCTGCATATACATACAAGTACATCTGTCATAATTATATAACCATGGCACACAAGCTGAAACCTTGCTATCGATCACATAACCACAAATGCCTCATAAGAACCCCAAGGACCTAAGTGTACAGGGATGACTCTATGACTCTAACACCAAAAGACTAGCAGCACATCCAACCTTGTTAGGTATTGCTCTTGTTGTCGATCTTCCTCAGTTGTATGACCTCTACTTCTTCTTGCACAGTCACCTAAAAGATGTGGAAACTCACGGGGTGAGACCAAATGTCCCAATGAGAGATATAACTCTCCTCCAACACTATTAAAGCACAGGTAAGCTAAGTAGGTAAAACAACGTTCTAGCAGGTTGAGTAGATTTAGTTAAATGATATGTATATAATAGTAAAAGCATATTAAACAAGACAAGGAAGTCACCACTGAGTAGTAGATCAAGTTATACCCTAAAAAATAATACGAAGAAAATGTATAACAGTTGACTTCTCTTTTTGTATTATAATTCAAGAAATCAGTAAAAAGACAAGACAAAGACTCAACCAATGTGAGATGTATGTCACCTTAAACATGTACACTACATGGTTGTATTATGTCTTTTATTATGACTTGAGGATTTGAATCGTACCATCCAAATCGAACTGACCACTGTTAAGTCGAAATTAGTGCCATATAAGGTCCATGAAAGAGCCAAAATCCACAACCTCTCCAACACCTCATGGTCATCATAAGAGAACACCGTAGAGACATATTAGTCAATAGTAAAAAGGTGACATGTAATCAGCACAAGGATCGGCTCATGCATGGTCATCCATATTTAAACACCTAGCCCACCTTGGTAATGGTGCTAGAAGAATAGGCTCATGCATGGCCATTCTTAAATGAAGGATTGGCTCAGCCATCCATATCACCGGGAGATCGACTCACGCATGGCCGTCTCAGACAACCTGTATTTAAGGATACAATGAGATACTCAATTTGCACCCCATATATTCAAAAATATGCACTCCTAGTTAAACCCATTTCACCAATCCAGCAAATTAAGCTGACACTGGAATGGATCTACGACACAGGGAAAATTACATGATTATGTTTCACTTGATTAGTTTGCCAATTGGGTGACTTTTAGCATCAATCAAGTTACAACACACAAAGCTAAAGCAAAGTCTACAGGAATAAGGGTGTGTTACAACTTCAGAAGATATTAAAATGTATAAGGTGTGAGCTCATCACACAACCACCCCATGGTACTCAAAGTTTTGTCATCCACAAGGAAATGATCAATATCACATATCACCATGGGACATAAATCCCTTAATCACATCACTTGAGGATATCACCTCTCAATAGGCATTAAGCCATCACCAGGTCATAAGATCTATCACATTAAGACATATATTAAAATGTATAAGGTGTGAGCTCATCACACAACCACCCCATGGTACTCAAAGTTTTTCCATCCACAAGGAAATCATCAATATCACATATCACCATGGGACATAAATCCCTTAATCACATCACTTGAGGATATCACCTCTCAATAGGCATCAAGCCATCGCCAGGTCATAAGACCTATCACATTAAGACATGCATGCTCAACACCACATATTGTCTTATTTGTGTGCATAAGCACCACCCTGTATCATATAACCATCACCATAGCATACACAAGCTATGTCATACATACCACCTACAAAGTTAGGTTTTATAAATAAGAGAGAAAAACATTCTACATGAAGAACATATCATGAGAGAGAAAGCAAACACATAAATCAGCATTAGGTTTAGGTTTCCAAGCTTTAGCTGATTAGGGTTTTGTAGATACATACAAGAACTAAACCCTAGATATAGCACATCCCACATTCTTGGAACACATAGGGTTAAGAAACATGATTAAGGTTAAGCAAGTTGTTATTTGTTAATGCATCACAGTGCACTTACAATCACTAAGATAAATATCCTAGAGTTTAATTCTTTTTCAACTTTCTGATTAAGGCTAGTATAGAAAGGGTCGATCCCAGAGGACAACTTTATTAAGATTGTTAATTCTAAACCCAATTATTTTTGAAGAACTTTTTTATTTGTTTTTGGTATTTTTAGATTTGGAACAGAAATTAAAATTTGAGTTTGGGGGTTGATGATTAACACCTAAGAAAGAATTGCAGGATGAAAATGCACTTAACAAGAATATAAATTTACCATGTCACAAGGAAAATCAAGATTGTTGTTATCACAAGAAAACTATTATGAATGAAAAAACTGGGAATTAAAGGAAGCAAAACAAGTGATGATTGGAATCAAGAGATGGGAATCGAGGCTTTAGGGGTTTTCATCACCTTAGCCTAGGCAAAAACAAACTAATCCTTAAAAACAACATATTCAATGAAGGCAAGTGAATCAATGAAAATCCACTAAAGATGAACTCCACATGAGCCCATTGGTCCTGGTGCTCATGTTTCTTAGTTCATCAACCTAAAAGAAGAAGATCAACAGTCGTTTCAAAACTCCTATGTGATTGCGTTTGTTGTTCTAAATCTGAACTTCCACGGTCATATCCATCCGGATTAACTTTTGATCAAACCAATTAATTACTTTGATAGATCAATTAGTTATCAAACTCAAAAGCCATCTAGGATCATTTTAAAGAAAAGTCGATAAAGCCATGGCTAAGGGGTTATTCTACTTGCCTCGATAGAGAACTACTCACTCATGCTTGTGGAGAAAATGGAGATGGATGGTAGAAGAGTTCTAGCCATAGTCTAGTCTTACTAAAGGATAGTTTCTTAGGCTAGAGATAATGAAATAGCCGACACTTAATCCCTTGATCCAGTCCACAGAAGAGAAGAAGAAGAAATAAACTAGATCTAAATGAGCAAAGTAAGAATAATAATTGAGAGGAACACTTGTCTTGCAAAAACCAAACTTTATTGATGAATAGAACACAATAACATAAGAATGCAAGAAAGATTGCTCAGAAATCCCATACAAAGATGATACAAAAGATTAGGTGAAAGATGGATACCCCCGCTCTTTTTATAGGAAAAGGATGGGGTAGGACTCTCTCAAAAGAGGGGGAAAAAGGAGGGGAACCGGTAGTTTGAATTTTTTAGATCTAGTCAATACACTCTTGATTGTCTTTAATTATCTTGACCATGTAACTCACTTTAATGTAGATTCTCGCAGCAGAAATTTCAAGTGAATTCCCACTATCCATATAATTTAAAGTGCATCCAAAAATATGATTTTCCTATAGACCATTGAATTTTCTTTCCAAATCATATTTGAACATAAAATTATGTCTTGGGATGTGAGAGTTATGCCAACTTTGGTGCAAGATATATATTTAAATCAGCAATGTGGGAAAACTGAAATGCATTCTACCTTCATCTCTTATTATCTTCAATAATTCCTGAAAATTGAGAGAAATCTCATAAAAATTCATAAAATGAATATTGAGAGAATGAAAGTTCAATTGATTTTTGAATTAAAATAAAATTACCAAAAAACTCTTGATTAATTATCCTAAATGATGCACAAATAAATGATGAATATGCATTCATCATTATCCACATAGCACTACACATGGCTCGAAGATTACTCATAGATGTTCATGGATTAGGTACTCAAGCATGTGTCACCACCATAACTCAACTTTGTGTCGCAACCACCACCACCCAAAGTGTCACGACCGCGGCCAACCCTCCTTGTGTCGCGACCGTGACACACCAAGGGTGTATCAAGTCTCGTCTCACAAGCAACCATGTCACAATAAGCTAGGGTTAGGGTTCAACCACCCAAGGTAAAATGTATGTCGCAACCCAAGAACAAGAACCATCTTGGCCCACGACAAGGCATAACTCAAGACCAAGCCATGTCGCGACCAATAAAGGAAGAAGGAGACATCTCAACCAAACCAAGGTGTGTTTCAACCCTTAAGGAAGTAGGTGTCGTGACCATCAAGGAGAAGGATGTTGCGACCGCCACAAGGTCAGTTGTTGCGACCCAAAACCTCAAGCCAAAGAGATGTCGTGACTCAAGACAAAATAGGGCATGGTGACCACCAAGGGTCAAGCCACCACCAAGACCAAGAACCAAGATCAAACAAAGGTCAAAATAGAGATAAACCCATGGCTAAAATAGATGACACAATAAGGGAAACCCACAGTCACCATAGAGGAAAATCCCATGCGAAAATGGTCATCAAACCCTAAAATAAGCTTCATGAAATCATCATGAAAAGTAACCTCAAAAATAGATAGGAACCAAGATCATGACCCCCAAAACCGACCCAAGACCTCAAAGAACACTAAAACACTAGATTATCATGCATGCAACCATAACCATGGTTAGGAAGGAAGGAAACCCACCATGTACCACAAACACAAAAATTGGGTAAAAAGGAAATTAGGGTTTTGGATTGCATACAAACACAACATGGTCTCAAAATCATCCAAGAGCTAAGGTCTATCATCATCTACTAGCATGTTAAGGGAACACTTTAGGGAGATAAAACATCAACATGCATCTAAGAAAGGTGCATTAATAGAGAAGGTTAAGAGTTATATAACCCGCCTTAGGAAGATCACTCCAAAGAAGGCGATCTCCAAGCACACGATCACCAAGGAAGATCAAGCTCCACTAAAAGCTCCACTTTTGGCCACAAGATCACCTCAAGAAAGGGGAAACACTAAGGTCAAAGAATGTCTCAAGAAAGAGGGCAAAAAGTTCAAGACTGGACCAAAAGAAAGAAGGGGGAAGAGAGAGAAGAAACTACATCTCACTTGGGTGTCCCCTGGTCAAAACATGGTCTATTACCCTTGTGATGAGGAGATTACTCTCTACAACGACCACCATGTCAAAACATAGTCTAGGGCCGAGAAAAAGGAAGAAGATGGGGTATAAGATCCAAAGAAAACATCAAAGAGGAAAGATAAATACTCACCAAGATTTAAGATGACCAAGGATTACCACAAGCACCACATGCAAGGGTTGAACCACCTCCAAGGCACCAAGAACATCTCCTTCTTGCTCCACCAAGCTCCAAGATTGTCCAAGAAAGGAAGGAAAAAAAGGATGGCCAAAAGGATCACTTACATGGAGAAAAGAGGGTTTATATAGAAAAGGATATGGGAGGTTGGGCAAGGCATAAGGTGTCAACAGGATAGGCTCCAAAGAGACATGTGTCCACTCAAGAAACTAGCATGCAACCACATAAGGCCCACATGCAAGAGATGGTGATACACTCTAGGTTGAATCTCGACCACCTAGGAAACCCAACCCTCATGTCGTGATCACAACACACCAAAGGAACCACCCATGGTTGTGACACACCTCCAAGCACCCCTAGGTCATGACACAAAGATCACAACAAACAACCAAGGTCGAGACACTCCACACCAAGCTATTTTCTCGACCCAAGACCATTTTGGTCACAGCCACCACACCTAGGGTAAGTGTCTCCACAATGACACTCTCCCAAAAAGCCCCTAAGTCGTGACCTAGGTCAAGACAAACCAACAAGGTCACATGGTCAAGGCACACCAACCCTAGAAACCTTAATCACCACTAAGGGTGACACCGTGTTGTGTGATTTATACATCATCTTTTCACATACTATCACACACAAATTTGGTTCATTCTGATTTTATTTAGCCTCTTTTCATATTACTTTTGCCATCTTTTTGTTACTTTACTTATTGCATAACTTGCATTGCAGATATGTCCCAAAAGAACTGATTTTAGAGCTTAATTCTGCTAAAACAACAGAATGCACGACGTGCATCACTTTAGAAGAATTTTTGTTTCACCCAGACAGCATAATGTACGACGTGCATCACTTTAGAATATGTTTTGTTTCACCCAGACAACAAAATGCACGGTGTGTTCGGGCCTCGAACACGGCGTGCGAGTTTCCAGAAATGTATAGAAAAGCATATGCACATCATGCACATGGAGCATCAAGCAACCAAGAAAACTTTTAGAAAGTCACACGGCATGCATTGCTTATGCGCACGCCGTGCGTAGTCAAACCTGGAGCAAATCGTTAGTGTTGGTGCACGGCGTGCACCTGGAAATTTCAGAAATTCGAAAAATATGAGTTTGTGTTTAAATGAAGGAGGGAACTTTAGGGGCAGTTATGTTGGGTCATTGTGGAAGGTTTTTCTCATCCCATGCTAGAGGAAAACAGAAGAGGGTGATTTTGGGAGAGAACTAAGGTGGTTTCTTGCAAAAAGAAGCCATTTCTTCTTCTCTTCTTCTCCATTGTCTTCTCCAATGTGCAGCCAAGCTTCCCCAACTCCGTGCAGCTTCTTGGGAAAGGAGCTAGTCCATTTTGGAGCAGCTAAAGAAGGAGAATTTCATCCCCAAGTCGGAATTCCTCCTTCTTGTGGTTACAACTTCAGATCTCTTTGTTTTTCCTCCTCTAGATCATGTTTAGAACTGAATTTTCTATAACAAATCTGCAAGGCATGGTTATGGACGAGTAATTCTCTTTTTCTTGGGCATGGGAGAGTAGCTCCCATGTCATAACATGTATGGAACAAGTGATTTCGTACTAAATACTATGCTTCTTATTTTTCTACCATGAATGTACAGGTTTATTTATCTCTTACATGTATTGTTGGCCACTTTATATGCATGTTTTCCGCATTCTTGCTTGATCTGAGAAGATAGGTAGGAATGTATGGAGGTACCCTTCTTGGCAACTCTTTCTCTACCGCGAGAGTTGATAGAAATGAGTTTAGGAACAGGTTGTGATAAAAAATGAAATTTATGCACGAGAGTGCATCTTTGAGTTGCGATCGTTGCACTTGCATCTGGAGGTGAAGTGTAACACAACTTTTCCTATTCTTAGAAGATGATGCATAACTCTAAAAACTAGATTATGGAGTGAAGAAGCTCAGGCATTTCTAGCTCTGTGTACCGTTTCACTAGTAATCTCAGACCAAAAAGAATCACTATGGAAGGCGGGTGGATAATCAGTATACCCTCCATAGTTGCACTTAAGTAAAGCACAAAACCGTTTAAGATCCATAGAAAAGGATTTGTCTAGAAGTCGAAAACTAATTTTTGGATATGGCTCATGGCAGTTTTGTGGGTCGTCTTCTGCTTTGAAGGTGGTCATAAATTCATAAACTAAGTGGGGGTAAGTCTTTGACACTCTAGTGCAAATAAGGTGTAGACCTAAGAACCGTAGATGCTCTATGACCTCATTTTTGAAACCCAACTTGTCAAGGGTTTCCTCGCAGACATTGCGGGAAGGTAGAACATGCCTGGTGATGAGGAACTGGTAATCTGCATCCTCCTATGGGGTGACTCAGAATTGAGTGGAGGGTACAAACGTCATTGGTGCCGTCTCAGAAGGTGTTGCACTTACATCAGGAGGTGAAGTGTAACACAACTTTTCCTTTAACAAGGGTTTATGTATGTTTAAATTATCATGTTCCTATGATATGCTATGATATGTGAGTGAAATTCTAATGTCCAAGATCCATTAATATTTGAATCTAAACCTTTTCTAGTAATATTTTCGTTGTTTGTTTTAATTTGAATTTTTTGCAATTAGATAAGCTTCACCATCTCTTTTAAACTGATCTAGATTGTTGAATTTTAGTGCTATTGTGCTCAATTAATTGCCTAAGATCCTTGTGTTTGACCTCGACTATACTACCACTGTATACTTGCGGAGACTGGTTAAGTTGGGTAAACTATCCTTGTTTGGATTGAAACTCGTTAGTCTAAATAACCAACAAGTTTTTGGCACTGTTGTCGGGGAGCTATGGTAGTTTATTTGGAGTAATAAGTACTAATTAGCATTCGAGGCTAGATCACCATTTCCATATTTCAAATTTCATATACTATTTAGTTGTGTTCTCAATTCCTCTTGTTATTTTTCAGGTTTTATGCGTCGCTCACAATGAGGTCTTCAAACATCTATGTGGTTAGACCTTGAAATCGAGTGTACTCTTTCAAGCTTGAGAAGAGCAAGAAGAGTAGAACAGCCTCTGCTAGGAGGTACTCCACCATCACCATCATCACCACCACCATCTTCTTCACTCTTTAAGGAAGCTACGCCAAGCGATCCAGCCATGGAGGACGAACGTCCTTTAAAGGATTTTGCGATGTCGGTCACCACAAACATCTGTGGGGCCATTGACTTGCCTGTTGTAGAAGCGAACAACTTCTCAATTGCTCCTTCTATGATGCAAATGATACAATAAAATAATTTTGGAGGCACAGCCAATGAAGACCCAAGTCTTCATGTTGCCGAATTCTTACAATATATGAATACCTTCAAAATCAACGGTGTATCTCCTGAAGGAGTGAGACTTATGTTTTTTCCCTTCACTCTAAGAGATAGAGCCAAGGCATGGCTTTTGTCTCTTCCAAAGAAGTCAATCAAAAGTTGGGACCAACTCTTAAATGCTTTTCTTGCAAAGTACTTCCCACCCAGCAAAACAACCCAATTAAGGAAACAACTCACCAATTTCTCTCAAAATGAAGGAGAAACTCTTTATGATACATGGGAACGGTTAAGGATCTTCAATGCCTTTTCCCACACCATGGTTTAACTAACTGGTTGTTGCTTCAAACTTTCAATAATGGACTGTTCTACAACACTCGGTCGACACTAGATGCCGCAGCTGGTGGTGCATTAATGACTAAGTCTTATAGATAGGCTTATGACATTATTGAAGACATATCGCTAAATCACTACCAATGGGGAGGAGATAGGGGAGTAAAATCAACCTCTACAGCTAGTTCTTCAACCGGGAAACAAGGAGGGAAACACATTGTTGATGATGTTGATCTTCTTGCTTCTAAACTAGATGTTCTTACACAGAAGTTTGAGAAGATGACTACTATGCAAATCCAATCAGTTGAAGTTATATGTGAAGCTTGTGGTAATGCAGGACATACTTCTTCTTCATGTTTTGCTCCTAATGCAGTTGAAGGGAGTTTTGAACAGGTCAATGATGTTGGAATGCAAGGGAATAAGCAATACAATCCCTATTCCAACACATACAATCTGGTATGGAGAGATCATCCTAATTTCTCCTATAAGAACACAAGAAACACTCAAAACTTCCAACAAGGACAGCAGCAACAACATGGAAACCATCAAGGGAATCCGTCGGGTTTCAACAATAGGGGTTACCAACAGCCACAACAACCCCAAGGTTCTTCCCTAGAAGCTATGATTGAAAAATTTATATCTACACAAATGTAGCAAAATGAAGAACTCCGGGAAAATGACAAGCTGTTGAAAGATGCCATTGCTCAACTTTCTGCAAAGGTGGATGGTGTTTCCACTCACACCAAGATGTTGGAGAACCAAATAGCACAACAAGATCTAACTCAACAAAGGACTCCACAGTTTGGTTCTCTTCCAAGCCAACCGGAAGTGAACCCAAGGCAACAAGTTAATGCAATTATTCTAAGAAGTGGAGTTGAGATTGAAAGACCCTCTCCATCCAAAGAGAATAACATGGAGGTAGTCGATGAAGAGGAGTCCAACACTCCTAATTGCATCAAGGAGAAAGGTAAAATTGAAACACCACCTTCTTTCAAGGCCACTACACCTTTTCCTCAAAGGCTTACCAATAAGAAGGAGGACCTCAAGTTTAGGAAGTTTATGGACATTATTAATAAATTACATGTCAATCTTCCTTTTGCTGAAATTATTGCCGAGATGCCTTCTTATGCTAAATTCCTAAAAGATATCTTGACTAAAAGAAGAAAAGTTGATCAGGTTGAAATAGTAATGCTTTTAGAAAGAGTGAGTTCTATTATTCAAAACTGCCTTCCACAAAAGCTTGATGATTTGGGAGCTTTTACACTGCCATGTAAGATCAACAATACCATTTTGACAAAGGTCTAGTAGACCTTGGTGCTAGTATTAGTCTCATTTCTTCCACATTATGGCAAGCATTGGATCTTGGAGACTTGAAGCCAACAAGGTGGCTATTGAGTTAGCCGATCATTCTATTAAATACCCAAAAGGTATAGTGGAAGATGTACTAGTGCAGATCGGGAAGTTCTATATACCGTGTGATTTTGTTGTTCTTGATATGGTGGAGATCCCTTCCAACCCGGTTCTTTTTGGAAGGCCATTCTTGAGGACTGTCAGATGTCTTGTTGACGTTCGGGAAGGAAAGCTCACTCTATATGTTGGTGAAGAAGCAATGGAATTCTCTATTCATGATGCAATGAAACCACCCGCACGTGTTGAAGAAATATGTTTGTTAGATACTATTGATCCAATTGAGGATGATAATGAAGATATTGTTGATTTGATGATCAATCTTTGTGATGATGATGTGACTGAACTCAACAATTCAGAAATTTCTGGAGCACTTTCTATTTCTAAAGCACAAACTATTAATGAAGATGCTCCACTTGTTGATGATAAAGTTGATAAAGGTACAACAGGGAAAAAGGTAGAACTAAAAGCCCTTCCACCCGGGCTGAGGTATGCATTTCTTGACCCAAACTCTACATCCTCGGTTATAATAAATAATGAATTAACTAATGACCAAGAAAATAAATTACTTGTTGAACTGTGTTTGTATAAAGACGTCATTGGTTATTCCATAGATGATCTAAAAGGCATTCATACTTCAATTTGTATGCATAGAATTAATATGGAAGATGATGCTAAACCAACAGTTCAACCACCTAGGTGCCTAAATCAAAATATGCTTGAAGTGGTAAAGAAAGATATTTTCAAATTAATTGATGTTGGAATCATTTATCCCATCAGTGACAGCCCTTGGGTTAGTGACATTCACGTGGTTCCTAAGAAGGGAGGTGCAACTATCATCAAGGGAGACAATGATGAGTTAATACAAACACGTATGGTTACCGACTGGCATATGTGTATTGACTATCGGCATCTGAATAAGGCAACCCGCAAGGATCATTTTCCGTTGCCTTTTATTGATTTGATGTTTAAACGCCTCGCTAAGCATTCTTATTTTTGTTACCTGGACAGGTATTCTGGATTTTTTCAGATTCCTATTTATCCACCCAACTAAGAGAAAACCACATTTACATGCCTATCGTCGTATGATGTTTGGTCTTTGCAATGCTCCTGCTACTTTTCAGTAGTGTATGATGGCCATATTCTCTAATTTTATTGAAAATATAATGGAGATTTTCATGGATGATTTTAGTGTATACGGTGATTCTTTTGATCAATGTTTATTGAACCTCTCTTTTGTCTTAGCCTGTTGTAAAAAGGTTAACCTAGTGCTAAACTAGGAGAAGTGCCATTTCATGGTACAATCTGGTGAAGTACTAGGACATGTTGTATCTAACAAAGGTATTGAAGTGGGCAGGGCAAAAGTTGAAGCCATTGAGAAGATGTCTACTCCATCTTCAGTTAAAGACATCTGAAGCTTTCTTGGACATGCAGGTTTTTATAGAAGATTCATTAAAGATTTCTCTAAAATTGCAAAGTCGATGTGTTCCCTACTTGCAAAAGATGTCGAGTTTGTGTTTGACAATGATTGCCATACATCCTTTTCTAAGCTCAAAGAGGCCCTCATTTCAGCCCCAATTATTCAACCTCCAAATTGGGATTCCCCTTTTGAGCTAATGTGTGATGCAAGTGATTATGCAGTAGGGGTTGTTCTAGGACAGCGGAAAGACAAGAAACTCCATGCCATCTATTATGCAAGCAAAACCCTTGATGAAGCACAGATCAACTATACAACCACAAAGAAGGAAATGATAGACATCATTTATGCTTTTGACAAGTTCCGAAAATATTTGGTGGGATCAAGGGTGATTGTATATACTGATCATGCTGTCATAAAGTATTTGTTGAACAAGAAAGATGCCAAACCACGTCTTATTCACTGGGTTTTTCTTCTACAAGAATGTGATCTTGAGATCTGAGATAAGAAAGGTATAGAAAATAATGTTGCTGATCATATTTATAGACTAACCACAGAGGCTGGAGACCCATTGCCCATTGAAGATCATTTGCCTATTGAAAAGCTCTATGTATTGTCATCTACTCAAGCACCATGGTTTGCATACATCGCCAACTTTCTTGCTACTGGACAACTCCCACCTGATTTGACGTATCAACAAAACAAGAAATTCTTTCATGATGTGAAATTCTACTATTGGGATGATCCATTATTATGCAAGCATGGAAGTAATGGACTGATCCGTCGGTGTGTTGTAGAAGAGGAAATCCCAAATGTTATTGCTGAATGCCATGCCTCACCTTATGGAGGACACTTTAGAGGAGAGAATACTATTGCTAAGATACTACAAGTTGGTTTTTATTGGCCCACATTATTCAAAGATGTCAATCTATTTGTCAAATCTTGTGATAGATGTCAAAGAACAGGAGGTATATCCCACCGTGGCAACATGCCTCTCAACTCTATCTTAGAGGTTGAGGTGTTTGATGTATGGGGAGTGGATTACATGGGACCATTCCCATCTTCTTATGGGTATCAATACATTCTTGTTGCTTGTGAATATGTATCCAAAGAGGTTGAGGCCATTCCAACCCAAGTGTCGGATGCTAAATCGGTAATTAAACTTTTTCAAAAGATTATTTTCCCTTGGTTTAGAGTTCCTCATGCCGTAATTTCAAATGGAGGCACACACTTTGCTAAAAAACAATTCAACAACCTTCTCTCTAAATATGGTGTGACTCATAAGATCTCTATGCCCTATCATCCTCAAACATCTGGGCGGGTAGAGGTTTCAAACATGCAGCTAAAGAATATTCTTGAAAATATTGTTTCTAGTTCAAGAAAAGATTGGGCCTTAAAGATTGATGACGCATTATGGGCATACCGCACAACCTATAAGACCATCATAGGGACTACTCCATTCAAGCTAATCTATGGAAAATCTGGTCACCTTCCGCTAGAATTGGAGCACCGTGCTTTGTGGGTAATTAAGTTCTTGAACTTTGATATGAAGAAAGAAGGAGAGAAATGCTTTTTGTAGCTGTAGGAACTTGAAGAACTCCGCCTTGATGCTTATGAGAATACAAGGTTGTACAAGGAAAAAACAAAGGCTTGGCATGACAAGAGGATCCGCAGGAATGATTTCCAAGAAGGAGATAAAGTCTTGTTATTCAACTCTAGATTAAAGCTATTTCCAGGGAAGCTGAAATGAAAATGCTTCGGCCCGTTCCTGGTGCTAAAAAAAATTCCATATGGAGCTGTGGAACTCCAAGGAAAAGATGGAAACTTCAAAGTGAATGGACAACGTTGCAAACTTTATTCTTGTGGAGATGAAGTAGAGAAGGGAGCCTCTTGTTCCCTCCAAGATGCTTGAAGAAATTGAAGAGTCTTACTCCAGACTCTAAATGGAGGACCTTGTGGGAGTTGACCCCACATTAGAATAGATTTCTTTTAAGTTCTTTAAGTCAAAAACACTCTTTAATTTGGTTAATAATCATGTCATGGATGAATGTAATAATTTAGACTTAATTTCCGCCATATCTATCTCTGTTTCGTGCTGACTGACTGCTATTTTCTATAGAAATTCCAAAATGCACGACGAGTCTTTCATTGACATGGTGTGCACCTCAGCAGAAAATGCACTGAATGATGTTCTGGAAACTTACACGCCGTGCATTTCTTTATGCACATTGTGCACCTCGAAGCTGTAAATATGAAAAATATTTTTGAAATCTTACACGCCTTGCATTTCTTTATGCACATCGTGTACCTGGTCATTCAAATGACAAGAAAATGTTCTAGAAACTCGCATGTCGTGCATTTTTCGACGCACGTCGTGCACCTAATTTTTTTAATATTTATAAGAAAATGTTCTGGAAACGTGCACGACGTGCATTGATCAACACACACCATGCATCTGTGCAAAAGAACTTGTCTGCAATGTGTTTTCAACCAATGCATGTCGTGCATTAGAATGCACGTTGTGCACTGGAGCGTTAAAGGCAGTTCAAAGTGAAGAGGAACACACTGTGCATATAAAATGCACGTCGTGCCTTTTTTTTGTAAAGACTAGTCAAGAAGCAGTTGGAGTGCACGACCTAATTCCCCACTCCAACCCTAGTACCCGTGCACTCCAGCTGTGCGCCGCCATCGTCCTCCATGAGAGTCGTGCATCTCTACATGTCGTTCCCCCATTCCGCAATCATGCATCGTCAAGCAAGAGCAGCCACCTTCTTCTCCGCCAATGCCGTCGCTCAAGCTAGGGTTTTGGGTTGCATGTCGGTTGCCTTCTTCTCTACCAATGCCGCCACTCAAGCTAGGGCTTCTCCGTCCACCTCCTCTCTTAACCTCCGCCCTAACGCCGAATCCTAACGGTGCCGCAGGTGAGCAACCGCCAATCGTCGTCAAGCAGTAAGAGGGGAATCCCTCCGATCCGCCCCACGACTCATCCTCCATGACTGGTGCCAGCTTCTCCGTCTGCCTCCTCTCTGCATCGCCTGATAGCAACAACAACTCATAGACGCTGACACCACTGGCCCTTCTTCTCCACCGCAACCCTAGCTTCCAAACCACCAGCAACAGCACTATCCAGCGCCGCCTGATTCAGTCTACAGTTTATCTGTAGGTGCACGTCGTGCGCTCATCTTGTACGTCGTGCATTCGTCTTCCAGGGAATAAACAACATCTTTCAGTTGCACGTCATGACAGCAAATTGCACGTCGTGCATTACTACAGCAACACGGCACCGATCAAGAGAAGTGCAGGCAGACGCCATGTAGGACCTCCTTCATCCAAAGCACCTCCCGCTACAAGTGCAACACCTTTAGAGATAGCACCAACGATGTTTGTACCCTCCACTCAATTCTGAGTCACCTTGGAGGAGGATGCAGATTACCAGTTCCTCATCACTAGGCATGTTTGACCTTCCCGCTATGTCTGTGAGGAAACCATTGACAAGTTGGGTTTCAAAAATGAGGTCGTAGAGCATCTACGATTCTTAGGTCTACACCTTATTCGCACTAGAGTGCCAAAGACCTACCCCCGCCTGGTTTATGAATTTCTGACCACCTTCAAAGTAGAAGATGCCCCACAAAACTACCATGAGCCATATCCAAAAATCAGTTTTCGACTTCTAAACAAATCCTTTTCTATGGGTCTTAAACGGTTTTGTGCTTTACTTAAGTGCAACTATGGAGGGTATACTGATTATCCACCTGCCTTCCATACTGATTCTTTTTGGCTGAGATTACTAGTGAAACGGTGCACAGAGCTAGAAATGCCCGAGCTTATTCACTCCATAATCCAATTTTTAGATTTATGCATCATCTTCTAAGCATAGGGCCCTTTGCTAAAAATGAGACTCAAGGTGTCATAGGAAAAAATGATCTTTTCTTCTTATGGTGCATAGTAAAGAATGAGCAAATCAGTTTTGGCTACTACATTGTAAATAAGCTTCTAGAGACCAAAAAGAAGAAGCAAAGAGAAGCAGGTGACATCATGTGCGGTGGGCTGATCAGTATACTTGCAATGAAGCTAGGCTTAGAGGTGGGTTCCCTAGAACCTGCACTGGGGAAAAACCTTGTAGACATCAACTATCTTATTTCTTATGGCTTGATATTAAGACATGGTCATAGCACAAGTAAATTCAAGGTTTTTATCACAAAGAAGCAGTTCATCATCATCCCTGATTCAACCCGCAATGATATCGGGAACAAAGCCAGTTGGAAGGTGGAGTTACAACCTGATGTCGATGAAGAGACCCCCACCCACGACGCCAGCAGCTCCTACTTCACTTCCACCCTCCACCAGTACTCAGATGAAGTACACTTGGATGATGTCTGATGTGAGGCACCTTTACAGTTACATTCAGCAAAGGTTTGACCACATCGATAGTCGTTTCGACCAGACGAGCACGCAGTACACTGCGATGTACGACATGGTCAACCGGATGGATGCTTGGCATATCTCTCAGGGCCATTACCCCCACCCCACTGTCGTATCAGTCACTGCCTCAGTAGCAATCTGAGTTTCTGCCGTTTGAGTGCCCACAGTAGCCACCTCAGTTTCCAGAACAGCAGCCATCTCAGTTTCCAAAACAGTATCCATCTCAGTTTTCAGAATAGCAGCCATCTCAGTTTCCAGAGCAGCATCCCGACTCTTCCACCCAACTGATGGACATCCCCGACATTGTCAGCCAGTTCTTCCCTGATCAGGAGGGCGGAAGCTCTTATTTCTGATCACATCGATGACAGGTACCCAATTATGAACTCCATAAGTTTGATTGATGCAGTGAGGACACTGTCGATTTCAAGCTTAGAGGGAGCACAACCTGCCCGTAGTTGTAGTTTTTCATTCAGCTTTTCTTTATTTGAGTCAGTTGTATCATGTGTTTTCCTTTTTATTCCTTATTTTGTTCCTTAATGGTAAAAATTAATATGACTTGAGACTATCTTGTTAGAATGAACCCCCCCCTTGTATGCTGGAATTATTCTGTCCTTTATGTGTCTTGGCTACATGAAAAGAAAAATCAAGAGCATGTATGAATGAAATGGAAATTGAAAATTCCCCATGTACATGATTTTGCCTTGTGTTTTTTGTTTGAAATCTCATTTTTTTACATCATTGATTTCTCAATACACATAACAGTTCCGAATTTTAAGAGAATGAATCAACTTGGCAACATTTAATAGATTACGGGATACTCTTGCCCAACCTTTAGTGCATCTACAATAAATTTTTCAGTGAAAAACTTTCAAAAGAATGATTTAAATCTTTCTAGCTTTAACATTTTTGTTGACTCTTTGGCGTTGTACCATCAACAGTTTATCTTGACCCAATAAAAGATGGCAAATGGTCCACATATTATGCTAGCCTAGTGTGAGTCCGATCTGGCAATGATGGTTAGGTGATATGAAAATCAAAAGAGGGTAAAAACAACACCCCAACTGGCTTTCCTCATGAGCGTAAGCCTAAATTAGCAGTTGAATGCTGGAACCCAAAAATTCCATCATCATATCCTTAAGAAAAAGAGTGCAACTAAGTATTGTTAATGTTAGCATTGGTTTCATCATCTTATATCTGTGCTAGCTGAAAACTTTGTAATGTACATGCACTGATTGTTTGGCTTGATTATCCAAATTCTATTTAATGTCATCTAGTTGATCATTTTGTTTGTTTTGGAACTAACCCTGCTGAACTTAATTTCTCTATCTTGGATGTTGAAAATTTGAGATGACAACAAGGAACACAAGCACAATGTGCATGGTTGGCTGAGATGATTGCATACCTTCTTTTCTTTTAATCCATGCATAAACTTGATTTTTCTTCTTGAATGTAACCATGTTCTTTTTGCTTGAGGACAAGTAATAGTTCAAGCTTAGGGGGATTTGTTGTGTGATTTCTACATCATATTCTCATGTACTATCACACACAAATTTGGTTCATTCTGATTTTATTTAGCCTCTTTTCATATTACTTTTTCCATCTTTTTGTTAGTTTACTTATTGCATAACTTGCATTGCAGATATGTCCCAAAAGAACTGATTTCAGAGCTTAATTCTGCTAAAACAGCAGAATGCACGACGTGCAAGATAAATGCACAGCGTGCATCACTTTAGAAGAAGTTTTGTTTCACCTAGACAGCAGAATGCACGGCGTGCAGGACAAATGCACAGCGTGCATCAGTTTAGAAGAAGTTTTGTTTCACCCAGACAGTAGAATGCACGGCGTGTTTGGGCCTCGAACACGGCGTGTGAGTTTCCAGAAATGTACAGAAAAGCATATGCACGGCGTGCACCTGGAGTGTCAAGCAACCAAGAAAACTTCTAGAAAGTCACACGGCGTGCATTTCTTATGCGCACATCGTGCGTAGTTCAACCTGGGGCAAACTGTCAGTGTTGGTGCACAGTGTGCACTTGGCAGTTTCAGAAATTTGAAAATATGAGTTTGTGTTTAAATGAAGGAGGGAACTTAAGGGACAGTTATGTTGGGTCATTTTGGAAGGTTTTGCTTGTCCCAAGCTAGAGGAAAACAGAGGGGGGTGATTTTGGGGGAGATCTAAGGTGGTTTCTTGCAAAAAAGAAGTCAATTCTTCTTCTCATCTTCTTCTCCATTGTCTTCTCCAAGGTACAACCAAGCTTCCCCAACTCCATGCAGCTTCTTGGGAAAGGAGCTAGTCTGTTTTGGAGAAGCTAAAGGAGATTTTTTTCCCCAAGCCAGAATTCCTCCTTCTTGTGGTTACAACTTCAGATCTCTTTTTTTTCCAACTCTAGATCATGTTTAGAACTGAATTTTCTGTAACAAATCTGCAAGGCATGGTTATGGACGAGTAATTCTCTTTTTCTTGGGTATGGGAGAGTATCTCCCATGTCATAGCATGTATGGAACAAGTGATTTCATACTAAATACTATGCCTCTTATTTTTTTACCATGAATGTACCGGTTTATTTATCTCTTGCATGTATTGCTGGCCACTTTATATGCATGTTTTCTGCATTCTAGCTTGATCTGAGAAGATAGGTAGGAATGTATGGAGGTACCCTTCTTAGCAACTCTTTCTCTACCATGAGAGTGGAGAGAAATGAGTTGAGGAACAGGTTGTGATCAAAAACGAAATTTATGCATGAGAGTGCATCTTTGAGTTGCGATCGTTGCACTTGCATCGGTAGGTGAAGTGTAACACAATTTTTCTTTTAACAAGGGTTTATGTATGTTTAAATTATCATGTTCCTATGATATTCTATTATATGTGAGTGAAATTCTAATGTCCAGGATCCATTAATATCTGAATCTAAACCTTTTCTAGTAATATTTTCGTTGTTTGTTTTAATCTGAATTTTCTGCAATTAGATAAGCTTCACCACCTCTTTTAAACCGATCTAGATTGTTGAACTTTAGTGTATTGTGCTCAATTAATTGCCTAAGCTCCTTGTGTTTGACCTCGACTATACTACCTCCGTATACTTGTAGAGATTGGTTAAGTTGGGTAAACTATCCGTGTTTGGATTGAAACTCGTTAGTCTAAATAACCAACACACCACTCAACCAAGGGTCAAACAAAGCTCTACAAAGCACGAAATTCTCTCTCTTATGAAGCCAAGATAGAGAACGAACACTCTAGAGGTGGAAAATTACAAGAATAACCCCCATGGGTAAATTGCAAATTACCTTAAAATAAACACACAAAGCACAAACAACATCCAAACTAACTCAAACTGGAGACCTAAGTTCTTCACAGGCTCTAAGATCATCTCAAAGGGTTACACCAAGGTTCTAAGCACATCATCAAGCCAAAGAAAATAGGGTTAACCCAAAACACAGGTCAGGGGTCTTACATGCTCAATCTGATCATCTTGTAAAATATTCAAATTTGTGTATTTTTAGTTGTCATGTATATATCTATTAAATGAAGGAAAGCTCGAGCCAAGAGTAAAAAGGTGTATTTTTCTGGGTTATGTTGATGGCGTGAAGGGATACCGATTTGGGTGCACTGAGCCAAACTCATCAAAGTTCTTGATTGAAAGAAATGTCACACTTGATGAGTCGGCCATGTTTTCTACAAAACAAGATAGAGTTAGTTCTCCTATTACAGTTAGAGTTCTACAAAGAAGGTGGATGATGAATGCACATTCATCATTTACTTCTGCATCATTTAGGATAATTAATTATGATTTTTTGGTAATCTTAGTTTAATTTGGAAATCAATTGCACTTTAAATCTTTTTCTAAATTCTTATGAGATTTCTCTTAATTTTTAGGAATTATTAAAGCATTTAACTCAAGATAAGAAAAGATGAAGACAGGAGGTCTTCTAGATTTCCCGCAGAGTTTGATATACCTCCCACCAAAATAGTCATAACTCACACATACAAATTCCAAATTTGAAGTCTTGATATGTTTTGAAAAGATAATTTCAGATGCTACATGAAAAATATATTTTCCAGTGACTTTTGGTAGTCATATGACTTTTTAACCAACTAGTAAAGGTACCTATTCGTTTTCCTACAGTGCCTGATTTAAATATATACCCTGCACCAAAATGGTCATAACTCTCACATCCTAAGGCGGGATTTCATATTCAAATATGTGTTGGAATGGAAAATCAAAGGCCTATAGGAAAATTGTACTTTCGAGCGCATTTTAAATCTTTTTAGCAGCTGAAATTTGTACGAAACATTAGGAACGAAATCTATAGAGAGAGTCAGAATTTGTAGTGTTAAAAGAATACAATCAATGATTTTCTTTCTTACCTATTGAGGAAGAAAATTATTCTCTTGACCAAGACATACAACACCCACCTCTTCCACTTCCTTCTCCCCTTTCAAGGTTTCCACCCCTCCTTCTCCGATAAAAGGAGGGGGGGCTCCACAAGTAAAATCATCGAGTTTTAGTTATAAATCGAGTCTTAATTGTAAATGATCTTAGTTGTAAATCCAGCCTTAGTTGTGGGTCCCAATTTTTTACTCGAATTTGTAGTGAATCTCTGTCAATTTCCATTCTAGTGTAATTTTTATATTCAAGCAATAAAGTTGGCACTTTTCTTATGCATCCTGATCTCTTTTATTCTCGTTCTTTTTCTCGCTTTTCTTTTTGGAGCGAGAAATAAAACAATTAAGTCATTTAATCGTCACCATCTTGGTCTTTTTGGAGATTCTGGATTTATGGTCTATGACTTTCTTTCTTTCTCTGTTTGTTTCTCTCTTCCTCGCTATGAGTAGAGAGTAGTCTCTTTATCAAGGCAAGGGGAATAGCCCCTTGGCTATTGTGTTGATCGGATTGGGTTTTACACGACAGTTTTAGAAAGATGCCTTTTGATTTAAAAAACCGCCGATTTAAACAAAGTGACCTCTCATTTCTATCATGAGTTAATTTTGGCGTATGTGACCGTAGAACTCAAAATTTAGAATAACTAAACCAGTTTCATGGGGATTTAGATGCGATCATAGAAACATTCTTTTGGGATGATGAACTATGAAGAGTGAGCGCCAGGATCAATGGGTTCACGTGGAGTTTGCCTTTTATGTTTTGTTTACGAATGATTTGCATACCCATTTCTAGTCTTTAATTATCATGTATTCTTTGATCTGATCTTCACTTTGGCTAAGGTGGTAAAAACCCCTAAGCCTCGATGTTTTCCCCATCTGATTTCAATTGTTTCTTCCAACATTTGTTTTAATCGCTTTATTTTAATTCTTACAATTTTGTTCTCATCTTGAGATAATCTTTTATTCTATGATAACCATCTTCTTACTTTACTTTTCTTACTTTAGTTTAATTTTTTCATTTCCTTACTTTATTGTAATCTTTTATTTCTCTTGCACTTGATTTCGTGCATTAGTTTAATCAACCCCCTCAAAATTGGATTTTACTTTCTGTCAAACTTTCAAAAATACCAAAAATAATTAATTTCAAAAACAATCAAGATTAAAATAAAATGAATCTTAAAAATGTTGTCTTGTTGGATCGACCCTTATATACTAGCCTTAATTAGAAAGTAAAAAAGGATTAAACTCTAGGATAATCATTCTAATGAATTAGTGTGCAAACGATGTGTATCAATTTTGGCATTGTTACTAAGGATGACAAAGTTGTTTTTCAGATCTGGTTGCTTGTATATCTTGTATAATCTTGTTTCATATTCACTAATTTGTATAAATTTAGTCTTTTTTATATTTTTTTCTAGATTTTTGTAATTTTTTTACCTCTGGAGCACCATTTCGGAAGTGTATCTCCTCTTTCTACTAAGTTTCCATTCCAGTAGTACTACCTTCTAGTTTTTTTATATAATTTTAGTTTATTTCCATAATTTCTTAGCTTTATAATTTTTAGTTCTCTTTGTAATTTTTACTAACCCTCTTATCTTGTAATCTTTCTACTATTGTGTTAACTGACATACTTTCAGGAACTTTTTCTCAAATGGAGTGGGCATCCCAATATCACCCGTAATGTTATTATTGTGGTCTTTATCACCATGCATCTCTTGCCTGTCTGATTTACCCCATACTTATGGTAGCACCCCTTTTAATTACAAACCCTTTCATTTTGGTGGGTACAATGTGAATGCACATTTTTTAGAACCATTATGGGAAATCTTGTGATCCATTTTCAGAGGGGGTACGATCAACAAAATTTTGGAGGGTATGATCAACAGAACTTTGGGAAAAATGGACCTATTTATGATACCCATTATAGTCCTCAGCAAGAAGAGAATCTTAGGGCCCCAGAGAAGATGCCAGTAAAATGGATAACCAGCCAAGCCTTATTAGCCACTCTATTGGAATCCCAATCCCAAAACCCAAATGTTCTAAATATGTTTTCCCATGATTTGGTGTCACCTTGTAGTGCTAAATCTTCCCACCAAGATGGATGCAATGGAAGTTACAATCCACCATCTTCTGAAGATTATTATGAGGATCAATGTCACAATAAATATAAGGAGTACAAGGCCCAAGAATACTACGAGGGGCATGGTAAGGATGGATAAAATTTGGGGTGTATAAATCCTATAGTGAAACTAAATTTAATCCTGAACTAGAAGAGAGACTTAAAGCCCTAGAGAAGATGGCAGCAGAAGGACAAGCAAAACTTGAATCCAGTCAAGTCATGTTAGCTACCTTATTAGAGGCTCAATAGAGTAGAATTTGAGCAACTTAAGATGGTTCTTCCCGACGATGATGATGATCCCATTTTTTTGTCATGTATGTCAGATCCTGAAGAAATAACGCAAACCATGGAGCTATATTTTGCATGCGATGAGGACGTTGGTATACCTACATTTCCTTTAGAGACTATATTACTTGAATATAAAAAGTCAAACTAGGAGAGTCATTCTGAAGAACCAACAAGCCCTCCCATCTTTAATATAAATTCAAAGGATACAATAGACCAATACCTTTTTTAGTGTATTTTGGATCATGAGCATCTAACCCCCTTTTTGACACAACCAGTTCTCATTCCACATAAGACTAATGTAGAAGGGGAGATACCACCCTTCGAAGAATCCCATACCCCCCCTTCTACTATTTGCAAGGAATACGTCTTCATCCCTCCTAAATTGTTGGGGACCCCTTGTACAAAAGAATTAGAGTCATATGTTAAATCAACAATGAAACTTACCAAACCCAATGTTGATGGAATTATTTTTAAAGAGAAACAAAATACTTTTGTAAATGATTTGAAATATTTTGTATAAACATCAATTATCCCATATGCAGGTCATTATGATGGTGGAAAACTTGAGCCAAATCCTCCACCCGACTCTGTTCATCCTGCTCTATCGGCATTATTTGTCGAGTACTTACTAACTTCCCCCCATCCACATCTATATTCAACACTTCCTTTATTATTGAAGGAATATCTATGGATCTTATTGGAGGGAATGTGAGGTGAAAGAAAACATGAACACCCCACTGAGCTTCCACGACTATCCTATTATAGGGTATACTCTGAAGCTCCTCTAATGAAGGTCCCAGTCCTCATACACATCCCATTCACCTGGATGTTTTTTTGAACTACCAGGGTCACCTGGATGCTCTCTTCTTCCCTCCATATTAGATTCAAGTTTTTCTTGAGACAAGCAAAATTTTAAGTCAGGGGTGGAGGTGGGTGGTACGTACTCCTTCCACCCACTCTATCTTACTTTTTTGCAAATTTTCATCATGTTATGTAGTTTAGTTTTAATTTTTAGTTTGGCCCTTATATAGTCGGCCAATATGAATAGATGTTTATCATTGTACCCGCTTGAATTTAGTATATCCTTTGCAAATTTTTTTACAAATTGTCATGTTTGAAACCACTTTGTCACCTAGGATCCTTAAATAACATCACTCCTTGAAATAGTTGGCAAGTCATAAGGAATCGATCATAACCAAGCATAATTTTTCATATATTTAAACAATGGATTATCTTGTTATAAAACTTATATGATGTGATTTATAGGAATACTCTAACTAGATCAATGACACTCTTTGGAAAAAAAAATATGAAAAAAATGTTGAAGTTATAAGCATAAGAACATCTCTTCCTTCCCTCTATTTTTCTTCTAAAAAAGAGAAGCAAAGAATCACCACCAGAAGAAAAAAAATGAACTCTGGGTTGGCACGCATCCCAAAATAAAAACTCCATACCCCACAAAAGTGTGTACCATCAAAAGATGACAAGCATGCACATGAAGAAAATTGTGACCAATGTAGCCACAACTCAACAAATTCATATCCTGAGTCAAATAGAGGAGGGATCAATATTTTTATATCATTTTCTACTTTATTTTCGCACCCCCCCCCAATTTTGTCCTATTCTTGTGGAATAACTTACAAAAAAATAAAATTGAGAGTGTCAAAGAGAAAGTAAGAAGCTTGTTTTTCTATAAAATCTCATTTTTGAAGCAAGATGTGATAATTATTTTAATAGAGAATATTAGAACTTTATGCTACATGGTTCTAGGAGATTGGGTCACTTGGCCAAAAATTAGAGGTAAAGATTATAGTGATGTTACAACGGTGAGGAATGACATATTGGGAGTCTAAATTGGACTTTATTTGTGATTTTTTTTTGCTTGAGGACAAACAAAAATTCTACTCTGGGGTATTTTGATGAATGCATATTCATCATTTATTTTTGCATCATTTAGGATAATTAATTAAGACTTTTTTGGTAATCTTAGTTCAATTCAAAAATCAATTACACTGTCATTCCTTTTTCTGAGTTATTATGAGATCTCAATTTTTAAGAATTATTGAAGCTTTTAACTGAAGATAAGAAAAGATGAAGATAGGAGGCTTTTCAGATTTCTTGTAGAGTTTAATATATCTCCCACCAAAACAGTCATAACTCACACATACAAATTCCAAATTTGGAGTTTATATATCTTTTGAAAAGATAATTTCAATTTCTATAAGAAAAATATATTTCCAGTGACTTTAGCAGTAACTTGACTGTCCAACCAACTAGTAAACGTGCATATTTGTTTTCCTACAGTGCCTGATTTAAATATATATCTTGCACCAAAATGGGCATAACTCTCACATCCTAAGGCGGAATTTAATGTTCAAATATATGTTGGAAAGAGAATTCAAAGACCTATAGGAGAAACATACTTTTGGGGAACCTTAAAGTTTTTTACCAACTAATATTTGCACAAAACATCAGGAGTGTAATTTGCAAAGAGAGTCAGAAACTGAAGGGTCAAAAGAAGGCAATCAACAATTTTCTCTATTTCCTATTAAGGAAGAAAACTATTCTCTTGACCAAGACATATAGCAGCCGCCTCTTCCACTTCTTTCTCCTCTCCTTTAGGAGTTTCCACCCCTCCTTCTCCTATAAAAGGAGGGAGGACTCCACAAAAAAAATCATTGAGTCTTAGTTGTAAATCCAGACTTAGTTGTGGGTCCCATTTTTTACTCAAATTTATAGTGAAACTCTGTCAATTTCCATTCTAGTGTAATTTTTATATTCAAGCAATAAAGTTGGTTATTTTCTTTTGCATCTGGATCTCTTTTATTCTTGTTCTTTCTTCTCGCTTTCTTCTTGGAGCGGGAGATAAAGCAATTAAGCCATTTAATCGTCACTACCTTGTTCTTTTCAGATATTCCAGAATTATAGTCTATGACTTTCTTTCTTTCTCTCCTTGTTTCTCTCTTCCTCACTATGAGTAGCAAGTAATCTCTTTATCGAGGCAAGGGGAATAGCCCATTGGCCATTGTGCTGATCGGA
Source organism: Alisma plantago-aquatica (assembly GCA_963693085.1). Taxonomy (NCBI): domain Eukaryota; kingdom Viridiplantae; phylum Streptophyta; class Magnoliopsida; order Alismatales; family Alismataceae; genus Alisma; species Alisma plantago-aquatica. The sequence continues at coordinate 1,524,353,551 of OY856410.1, forward strand.
CCGGGGTCTACATGACTGACATTTGGTTTAGAAAGCCGCTGATTTAAATGAATTGATCTCTCATTTTCATTGTGAGTTAATTCCGGCAGATGCGACCGTTGAACCCAGATTTTAGAATGACATTAACCAGTTGCATGGGGATTTGGATGCGACTGTGGAAAATCTCATTGGGATGATGAACTATGAAGCGTGAACGTCAGGGCCAATGGGTTCACATGGAGTTTGCCTTTTGTGTTTTGTTTACGAATGATTCACATACCTTCTTCTAGTCTTTAATTATCGTGTATTCTTTGATCTGATCTTTGCTTTGGCTAAGGTGATGAAAACCCTTAAGTCTCGATGTTTTTCCCATCTGATTGCAACTATTGCTTCCAACATTTGTTTTAATTGCTTCCTTTTAATTCTTTCAATTTTGTTCTCATCATTAGATAATATTTTATTTTGTGCTAACCATGTTCCTCCTTTACTTTTCTTGCTTTAGTTTAATCTTTTCATTTCCTTACTTTAGTGTAATCTTTTATTTCTCTTGCACTTGATTTCTTGCACTAGTTTAATCAACCCCCTCAAAATATGATTTTACTTTTTGTCAATCTTTCAAAAATATCAAAAAGAATTAATTTAAACAAAAATCAGGATTAAAAAAATCTTAAAAATATTGTCATGCAGAATCGACCCTTCTATACTAGCCTTAACTGGAAAGTAAAAAATGATTAAATTTTAGGATAATAATTCTAATGAATTGGTGTGCAAACGACGTGTATCAGTGGAGCTTGAAGTCAATGCACACAACCCGACACCTCTTGTTGATGTATAGAAAATCCAAATGACAATGAAGATGACACTCCTAAAGTATAGACATATAGCATTGCCTCTGGGAGACCAAGAAGACAGATCAGACCACCTATCAGGCATTCAGATTACATTATTGTGTATGCTTTGACTATTGTAGAAGAGACAAATGATCCTGGTGAACCATCTACCTATGTTGAAGTTGTGTCTAATCCAAATTCTGTTATGTGGGTTGCAACTATGAAGGAAGAGATGGAGTCGCTTCAAAGGAACAACACTTGGGTGCTTGTAAATCTTCTTGTTGAAAAGAAAATTGTTGGATGCAAATAAGTATTCAAAAGGAAGGAAGTTGGTCCTGGAGATACTACTGTAAGGTACAAAGTGCAGTTAGTTGCTAAATATGATTTAGAGCTTGAGCAACTTGATGTAATGACAACATTCCTCCATGGTGACTTAGAGGAACAGATCTACATGCAACAACCTGAAGGTTATGTTTCTACTGTAAAGAAGGATCAAGTGTGCTTACTAAGAAGTCTCTTTATGGTTTGCATCAATCCTCAGGTAAGCGGTATCGTAGATTTGATTCTTTTATGGTCAAGCATGGCTATTCCAGGAGCAAAAATGATGTTTGTGTCTACTCGAAGAAACTTCCTGATGAGTCTCTTATTCACCTCTTGATCTATGTTGATGACATGTTGATTGCAACAAGAAATATTTCTGACATCCACAGTCTCAAGCAGTTACTTAGTGGCAAATTTGAAATGAAAGACTTGGAAACAACAACAAAATTTTCGGGGATGGAAATTATTAGAAGTCGATAAGTTGAAAGGCTATTTCTCAGTCAGGAGAAATATGTGAAGAAAGTTCTACAACGATTTTATGTGTCTGATCCATCTCCTGTGTCTATTCCTTTAGACGGCCAGTTCAAGAAGCTCTCACCTGCTGATTCGCCGCAATTTGAAGATGATGAAAGCTACATGTCTCATGTTCCCTATTCCAGTGTAGTTGACAGCATCATGTATGATACGATTTGCACTCGCCCAAACATTGCTCAAGTAGTTAACCTGGTGAACAGATACATGTCCAATCTAGGAAAGATACATTGGCAAGCAGTCAAGTACATTCTTAGGTACTTTAAGGGTACATCATCAGTATGCCTTGGATTCAATAAGAACAAAGAGATGCTTGTTTGTTATGTTGATTCTGACTTTGCAAATGACTGAGATAAAAGACATTCTCTTACAAGCTATTTGTTTACTCTTGGTGGTTGTATTGTAAGTTGGAAAGCTACATTACATTCCATTGTTGCATTGTCTACTACTGAAGTTGAGTACATGATATTGACAGATGTCATAAAAGAAGTTACTTGGCTTAGAAGATTGTGTGCTGAATTTTGTATACTTGAGAAGACAACAGTCATATATTGTGACAGGAAAAGTGCAATACACCTCACAAAAGACCAGATATTTCATGAAAGAACAAAGCTCATCGACGTCAAGTATCACGTCATCAGAAAGGTGATGGCACGGGGGGGAGATTGTGGTGAAGAAGATTGCAAGTAAAGAAAATTATGCTGGTATGATGACAAAGTCGTTTCCAGTTTCCAAATTCACCTGTTTGAACTTGGTTACCCATTATAACTGACAGTGATGCCCTTAGGGGCTGGAGGAGAAAAAGTTTGCTATTTTTCTTGCCATATGCTAACTTCGAGTCAAGGTGGAGATTTGTTATGCCTTGAAGACTCCCTAGTCCGAATCCTAATCCTGGATGGTGTGGGAGTCCTATTTTGGATCTTGCCTTGGTTTGAGTCCAACTCATATTCCTACTTGGATTTGAATGAGTATACCTATTTAGAGTTAAAGATGACTATCTACATGTAACTTGGACTCATATTGTGTACTAGACTTCTAGTAGGATTGTTTATTTCTAATTGAAGCCTTATGGTATGGAGCCCATAAATAGGACCCTAAGAGCATATGATTTTCTTGTACTGAAAAGTGTCAACGTACAATGTTGTACTGAAGAGAGTTCTCTTTTTTCTTTAGGTGTAACCTTCTAAAGGTTTTCAAAATTCTCTCTTTGAGAGTATTTGTAATCTTCTTGCAATAGTAAAATTCTCTCTCCTCCCATGTAGTAGGTTGTCTAGAACAAACCACGTAAATCATGTATTCTTTGGTTGCGTGGTCATTCTCTTCGTTTTCGTCTTGTTATTCGATTTGAACTCGCCGTATTCTATTGTTCAAATCCTAATAATTTTCGCATACATGCATATTCATAGCATTAAGTTCCTTTCTGACCATTATGATTTTGGGGTCGGAATTTAATTGGGTGATGTATGTATCTAAGGGCTCTATAAACTTCAAAACAGTTCATAGCTTAGGCCATTATGTTTTTGGTTCCACTTCAGACCAATTTGCACTATGAACTTCAAAATAGAGATTTCAACGAACCAAGTTACAACCACAACATCATAATTTGGTTCAAAGAAAAATGATGTTTACTCTGCTTTTTTTATGGTGTTGTGATGTTTTTCATAATTAACACGGTGGGCTATCTTTGATTGTCCCAATCCAATCAGATCAGCCAATGATACATAGATGTGTACATCTTTGGACTCAAGATATGGCAGATGAGACAGTGAGAGGGAGCAAGATCACCAAGTGGCCAATTATTGAAAAGTCGAGAAAGACAAATTGTGCCCAAATCGAACACTTCTGTTGATTTTCAACAAACTCAGACATAGTTCATTTTCTCTGTACGGCTTTAAATTACAAACCAAACATGATTAGTCAGTCTTGGTTTTCTGTCCAACCAAACGGGCCTCGAGTTGGGATCATGCGATTGTATGCATGGATGTACCGTGCAATAGAAATGGAAAAACGGTCGTCAAGAAATTAGGCTAGGTGATCTAAGCTATTAAAGCTTTAGGGAGTCCAGAATTTATTTTAGGTTCTTCATGCATCCAAGCTATTAAAGCTCTGGCAAATACCAAATTCATCTATGGTAAACGGATCAGCAGTGATAGTTTTGGTATACTAGTTTTGTCGAAAATAATATATTGGAGTTGAGCTTTTAAACACTGCCACGCTGTACATGGATACAAACCTACACGGGTCTAAACTAACTACTAAATGAGGTAACTCTCATTCTCTTTGCCCTCTGCCTCTAACGACCATGGGCATCCCATTCGTCAAAATTTTGTGCTGCTCAATCCAGCATCGCTCCTTCCCAAATGGGCTTCAGCCACCTTTATAAGAGTGAAATAATTTAAACGGGTGCCTTATCAATAGAAAACCACTACACCATAAAGTGGAAACGCCGGTTTTAGATCAATTCTCGTGGCCTTCCCTGCAGACACAAGCAGCGGTAGATTATTGGCTTCTTTGGGTGTAACCCCAGGACCAGTCCAGATAGTAACATGAGGCCACTCGTTCATACAAGAGACTTGTTCACCATCTACTGAACCCAAACAAGCTTCAAAGGCAGCCATGTTGTCAGTGAACAGGAATGCAGTGAGCTCTACTGGTACAGCTTGGTTCTCGAAGATGCCATAACTTGCAACATTACTGACACCGTGGCTTCTCTTATGCGCTAGGGTTACATGGGCTTTCTTAAGAGTACTTGTCATATCCTTATCCTTCAAAAATCCTTCAGCTTTAGCATCTTGATTAGCTATCTGTTATCAAATGAGGAAAATGAGGTAAATCTCTAAGATATGAAAAGATATCTTGTTGCCAATTATCTCAATATCAGGACAAAAAAATTAATTCCACTAAAATTGGACAGAACAATTAAATTAGCGCATGCTGTATTACCTTGTCAAGGCAGCTATTGATTTCATCAACAGGTAGTGCAACAGCAGCGAAGACTATGTTGCCAAACATCCTTTTTGTTGCAACCGGGGATGTAAACTCACCCTTTGCTGCAGATTTCAACTGCTCCCGGACTTGGGCAACAGAAGACTCAAATGGAACCTACAAATATAACCAACGTATCATCCAATCATTAACTCGGTAGATAAGAATTACCAATAAAAATGTCCCTAGCATCTAATTTTCACCATCAACAAAAGGACGTTGGGTTACAGAGTTTGAAGAATAGATTTTCGAAGTTGGACTACCAAGTACCAACAAAAATATTTGGAAAACTGCAACTAAAACTTGACAAGATAATTCTTACCTGAATAGAATTTAAAAATTCAGCATGTTTAAATATAACCTCCCGCAGTCGCCTCTCCCACTGACTCCACTCCCTTGCATAAGATCCTTTTGACGGTTCTTTTCTGTCCCATCAAGAAAACAATGGATCGGACCAGAATGAAAACAGTTCCGTGCAAGAAAACATGGTCTCAGCTCATGATGGATAAAACAATAGATACTTCAGTCGTTCGTTGAATATACAAGAAAAACCAAAAGGAGAAAAGAAATTTAATTTTTGTCGATATACACTGAATGATTTACTCAAAACCATTTTTCCAGACATCAAAGAAAATGAACTAAGTTGGTGTTCCAGCCTATATTAGTAACAACGCATCAAAGTACAATCAACCATCTGACAGCGTATAGGATGTAGATGACATTAGAGACGGCGTAAGTCTACTATGCCTTTCCAAATCCATCTATCACCAGGAAGTCCATACGTGTCCATGCTGCGGTCAGCATCTTATATGGTAGAAATCATCGATCTTCTTCTACTTTCCCGTGTCCACAAGAGCATCATTAATATTTGTTTTGCTAACAGCCTAGTCTAATGGGTAGAGTTGCAAATTACATAAAAGGCTACTACTCCCTTCTTCCGTATCAATCTTATGTACAGCTTTGCCTGTTTTGCTTCTTGAACTGAGATACCAATTGAGGTCCCTCTATTTAAGAGCTCTATATAAGGATAGTATTATCGTCCAGTTAAGGATAGTCGCCAGCACACCATCAACCAATGACAATCTAGAATTCACAAATATTTTTTTTTTTTGCATAAATTTCTCAGAGCAAGGTGAGAATGTGTGGTGATCAGGAAGGTATCAGGCTATTATGAGGTGCTGTCACTAAGGTTAACTGAGTAAGGTTATTTGGGAATGCAACCCCAATCAGGTGGTAAATCCCACCCAAGGCTAAATATGGGTGAGCCTCCGAAAGCGAATAAATAATACAAGGAAAAGATAAAAAGGACTCTGCAAAGAGAGTCAAAGATTGCTTAAGATTGTTAAGATTGTTGAGAGGCAAGCGGATGGGGGCTGACAGTTTCATTACAGTAGCAACTTTACCCTCCCTGTACTATATTTGATCTCCACCTCTGATTATATGTGGAGGCTTACGCAGCCTGGCAACTGATCTATGAAATTAGTGAAGCATTTTGGTATAAGTGGAAACTTCAGTCCGCTTTGATCCCACTTCGCCGCACTCTGCGGGCCCTCTTAAGTGACCGCCTATTCCAAAATAATCGCAGTGAGCAAAATCAGACCAACGCAACATATGGTCCATTTTAATACATGGAAAACATCCGCCCAAGAAAAAAAGAATAATAATCATTTTCAAAACCTAGACTTTCTCTTCACTGCTTAAAAGGCCACCTCCCAATTTCTTTAGCGCACAAAAATTAGGCCCAATCACATAGATACAAAACAACCCCTCTAAAAAAGGCAAAGTAATTTTCTTCGACAGTTGGAATCAACAGTAATAGAGATATTTAAGTCATCAGTATCTTTATGATGAAGTTATCCTATTACTACTTGTGACTTTGCTTATTACAGTATATGCCTATATTATTGATTAATAACTACTTAACTATGGTTTATACCTATATGAAATTATGCATGAACATTATTAATCAGTTAATTTTGTTTTTCGTAGTAGTTAATACTGCTTAAAGATCCAATACATATGTTAAATCAATTATTCTAGGTGTCTATTGATTACTAAATGTTTTTTAAATCTGCATTAAGCACTAATAAAACATCGATCTTGAAATGCCAATAGATCTAAAGAAAAATTTAAAAGAAACTGCAGATATATGATCATTTATTACATAAATATATCAAATAGTGGATTACTGCTTTGGCACAAATCACGAGGAATTTGAAATCAAACATAAATTCATTTCTAGATATCATCCACGATGGCACGATCCACCTGCATGGGGACGCAAACTCAAAACCCTAATAACTTAGACCAATTACATCAAATTCGCACACTAATTACTTGAACATGAAATTAACTACCAAACCTTGAAAGTTTGCAATAAATCCTAAGACTGGAACTTACCTGAATAAGGACAAGGGCTAAACAAGGCCCTGGCCACGCATCAATGCCCACGCTTTGAAAATGAGCCAAAATTGAGTTGGGTAATGGCCCCAAAAGGCCTCCATGTACAAGGTTTTGAAATGTGTTATTGAGGCATTTTTGTCTCAGCGAGGCAAGGCTTAAGCCTCAAGGCGGTTGAGGCATAAGCCTCTGATTATATCGAGGCGGACACATAAATATACAAATGTATATACAAACACTAAATATTTAAAATAGATTAGCAAATATTTATATATATACTAAATCAAAACTCTTTGCTAACCTAGAATAGATTACAATATAGAACATTGTATTATAGGCTCGTGACCTATTTACCATATTAAAAAAGAATTTAAGCCTGATAAACAGTTGACCTATACAAAGAACACCCCCAGCTCCGACCCATTTATCCTCTCTGACTCCCAAAACCCTCAACTTTTTATTTCTCTCCAGCCCTCATCTTCTTTAGTAGGAGCAGAAGCTGCCACAATAGCAAGTTGTTGCAATCACCACCACCGCAACAAGATGTTGCATCAACCACCACCACCACAGCAAGTGTTATTTCATTTCGACAAATTTTGATAGAAATTTCAATAAATGCATTTCTAGCGTTTCGACAGTAAAATTAACAAATTAATTTATGAAATTTTACCAGAATGACCTACTAGCATAGATCTACTCAAATATGTATGTGAGAAGAAATAAAGAGGAGAAGACAACAAGAACACCGATCAAATGTCGGCTGCAAGACGTAGCAAACGTCAGAACGGCTTGAGCCTACTCACTTGTATTTATATATTAGGGTAAGTACATGAGGTACAAAGAGAGAAAAAAATAAAAAATAAATATTATGAAGAAAACAGAACCGCCGCTGGATTGACGAGCCGCCGCTGCGCCGGTGTCGATACCATCGACATGAATGTCGATGGTATCGACAAAACATCATCTCGACCCTGAGCCGGTGTCGATACCATCGCCATGAGTGTCGATAGTATCGACCGGGATGCCGATTGCTTTAACTTATCCCTGAACTGATCTCCATACTATTGACAGAGTGTCGATAGTATCGACCAGGATGCAGATTGCTTCACACTCCCCCTCAAGCTGGAGAGTACACATTGTGTTATGCCCAGCTTGCCACAGAGTCTCTGAAAGATTGCTGAACCCAAAGGCTTTGTCAGGATATCTGCTAGTTGGTCCTCAGATCTGACATATGGTGTCACAATAGTGCCATCTTTGATTTGATCACGAATAAAATGGCAATCAACCTCTATGTGTTTTTTACGCTCATGAAAGATAGGATTCCTGGCAATGTGCATAGCAGATTGATTGTCACACTTGAGCTCCATAGAAGGTAGAAGAGAAATTTTTAATTCAGATAGAACATATTTGACCCATTTTAGTTAACAACATGCATGGGCCATAGCACGGTATTCAGCCTCAGTGCTAGATCTAGCAACCACATGTTGCTTGTTACTTTTCCATGTGATAAGATGATCACCTAGAAAGGTACAATAGCCTGATGTAGATCTCCTATCAGTATGATCACCAGCCCAGTTAGCATATGAATATCCTGTGAGAGGCAGAGTAGATGGAGGTGCCTTTGGTCTAGAATATGTGATACCCTTACCAGGAGCACTTTTCAGATATCTCAGAATTCTGCAGACTGTTGTCCAGTGTGACTGTCGCGGAGAGTGCATATGTTGGCTGACCACGCCCACAGCAAAAGAAATATCAGGTCGAGTGACTGTTAGATATATTAACTTGCCCACTATTCTCCTGTAATATCTTGGATCTTGATACTCAGCATCATCAACCACCTCTTTGATGTGATAATCCATCGGTGTAGATACCGGTTTAGATTCAGCCATGCCTGTCTCCTGTAGTAAATCAAGCACATATTTCCTCTGAGATAAATTGACACCTGTATGAGATCTAAGCATTTCAATGCCTAGAAAGTATCTTAGTTTGCCCAGATCCTTTGTATGGAAGTGTTTTTGCAAACTTTCTTTGACACGAGATATTCCCATGGTGTCACTGCCAGTAATTACTATGTCATCAACATATACAATAAGAATAATGGATCCACAAGAAGAGCTGAAGTAAAATAAGGAATGATCAGTCATGGAGCTAGAAAAACCCATCTGAAGAATAACTTCACTGAACTTGTCAAACCAAGCTCTGGGTGACTGTTTCAGCCCATATATAGCTTTCTTTAATTTGCATACTTTCTGACACTCCCCCGGAACAACAAACCCAGGAGGTTGCTCCATATATACCTCTTCCTGTAGATCACCATGGAGAAAAGCATTTTTTACATCCAGCTGAAACAGGGGCCAATCAAAGGTAGTAGCAAGAGAAATAATGATCCGCACAGAATTCAGACGAGCAACAGGAGAAAAGGTTTCAAAGAAGTCAACACCATAGGTTTGGGTGTAGCCCTTTGCGACCAATCGGGCTTTCAACCGTTCAACTGATCCATCCGGATTGTGTTTGATAGTGAAAACCCATCTACAGCCCACTACTTTCTTTCCTGCAGGAAGATCAACAAGTTCCCAAGTGTCATTATTTAAGAGAGCTAACATCTCAAGTTGCATAGCCTGTTTCCAACCATTGTTCTTCATAGCATCATAATGATTTCTTGGTATAGTCACAGAATCAATCCCAATAGCGAATGCACGGGCCTGCTTAGATAGATGAGACAGGCAACATACATTTGTAATAGGATGTTTAATAGTACAGGACCGAGTACCTTTCCGAACAGCAATAGGAAGATCAAGGTCTGATGTCTCTGTAGGAGTCTCTTGAGTAGAAGGCGATGATGAGGGCTCAGAGACTAGTGTCGCTACTTCTTCTGGATCTTGCCTGCCTCGCCTATGGTAAACATGTGTGTAATGCTCAATGGTAGGTCTATCTCCTGCTTGTTCATCCAGAATAGAAGTAAAATCTGGAATGATAGGTGGCACTCCCTCACTCTGCACCGATGGTGCAATTCTCTCATTCTGTATTTTTGGTGTCTCTCCCTCTCTCAACTGCTCCCCCTTGCTCATAGCATTGGAGAAATATGGAGTGGTCTCATGGAAGGTGACATCCCTAGACACAAACATGCGGCGAAGACTAGGACAGTAACACTTGTATCCTTTGCTAGTATTAGAGTAACCCAGGAACAGTGTTTTAATGGACCTAGGAGACAGCTTGTCGACCTTAGGGTCAAAGTTATGTACAAAGGAAGTGCAACCAAACACTCTAAGAAGAACAGGAAAGGGGGAGCCCATGGGACGCAACACAGAAAACAGAGTCTGTCCTTGAAGAACAGAAGAAGGTTGTCTATTAATCAAAGAAACAAGTAGTTAAAAGAGCTTCAGACCAAAACTTCTTGGGCATATTGGATTGAAACATAATGGATCGAGCAATATCAAGAAGATGGCGATTCTTCCTCTCTGCCACCCCATTTTGCTGAGGGGTGTGAGGGCAAGATGTGCGATGAATCATACCAACCGAGCTGCAAAAATCAGACATAGCCTTTTGAACATACTCTAAAGCATTATCAGACTGGAGAATTTTTATATTGCAATCGAACTGAACTTTAATTTCAGTATGAAAATGTTTCACAATAGACAACACAGACTCTCTACTTTTAAGAAGGTAGATCCATGTCATGCGTGAGAAATCATCGACAAAGGAGATAAAATAACGAAAACCATTATAACTCTGGTCTTTTACAGGACCCCACACATCACTATGCACTAACTCAAAGGGACACGAAGCCCGCTTATTGACTCGACTGGGATAGGATAACCTATTATGCTTGCCCAATTGACATGACTGACACTCTAAAGAAGATAATTGGGACAGCTCTGGTTCCAACTTCCGTAGGTTCTCCAAAGAAGGATGTCCATATTTGCAATGCCATAGTAAGGGGGAACCACTCAACAGGATGGATGGAGCAGGAGAAGGAATTTGGCGAGGCAGACTGTCACCGTTGAAAAGGTAGAGATCACCTTTCCTAGGCCCCCCACCAATCGTCTTCATACTCTTGAGATCCTGTAATATGAAACAAGAAAGGTCCAAATATTACCCAACATTTTAGAGTGTCAATCAATTTGGCAACAGAAAGAAGATTAAAAGGAAATTCAGGCACAAAGTGAACAGATTTAAGATCAATCTTGGGTGTTAGGGAGACAGATGCACTAGCTAACACTCTCTTCACTGAACCATCTGCCAGTGTAACAGATTGGTGAGGAATAGATGAGTCAATAGTGTGGAGCAATCTCCTCATACCAGTCATATGCTGTGAGGCGCCAGAGTCAACCACCCAAGATGAGGATGAGCCAGATGCTATGAGAGATGTAGCCTGATTACCAGCAGTAGATGCCAGATTTTCCGATGAAGATGATGATGATGACCCCATACTCATGTGCTGTGTCGCCTGAATGAACCGATCATATTCCTCTTGGGTAAGAGTGATGTCGGTGCCAGAGGTAGTACCCATAGTTGTAGAGGATGAGGATCATGTGGTGGTGGCACAATGTGCTGCTCCCACAGGTGGTGCAGCAGGTTTCCCATGTTTCTTCCAACACTTCTCCACTGTATGTCCCGGTTTGTCACAAAAGGTACACTTAGGACGTGTCCCACGCCCTCTGCCCATACCGGGTCGTCCTCCTTGTACCGCAGCATCAACAGAAGCATGAGATTCTCCAGAAGATATATCAGAAACAAAGGAAGCAGACTCAAATAAAGATTGTTGGATCCTTGAATAAGCCTCCACAAGACTAGGTAGTTTATCAGTAGTCAGAATAACGCTCCGAGCGGAGCTACAAGCCGAGTTGAGCCCAGATAAGAATTTGGCTGTAACAAGATCATCTCTATCCTTTATCTGTTCAGCAACAACCACAGGATGGTAATAACTTAGCTCTTGAGCAAGAGCCTGAACCGCCCCAAAATACTCCTCAAGAGATCGGTCACGCTGTTTCTCAGCAAACAGACGATCATAGATCATAAACTGACGGAGAGCATTCTTCTCTTGAGAATAATGTTGCTTCACTGCGTCCCATATTTCCTTGGTCGTAGAGTAGAACATGAACCTTGCGGTGATTGCAGGTTCCATACTATTCCACAACCAAGTCTTCACAAGACTGTCATGACGCTTCCATTCAGCATACCCTTTATAAGTAGATGCCTTGGGACCCGAGTCAACATGCCTTGCTCTGTCATGAGCCTCCAAGACAGTGTGGATAGCATTCATCCATAGAAGATAATTTTTCCCGTTGAGCTTAATGGAGGCGATAGGTGACACTCCGCATCCAACTCCGCACGATAGCAGCGCCGCCGCCGCCACCATCAGCAGCAGTAGCCGCCAGCAGCCATCTCCACAAGTGTCGCCAGCCATCAGAAATCGTTTCCCATCCGCAAGGAGCAGCCATCTCCATCTGCCGCAGCAGCCCAGCCGCCGCCGCGTCGATACTATCGACCTGAGCGTCGATAGTATCAAGATCAGTCCAGACGCAAAAAACATTCCGTCGATACTCCATCTGCCGCAGCAGCCCAGTCGCCGCCGTGTCGATACTATCGACCCGAGCGTCGATAGTATCGAGATCAGTCCAGATGCAAAAAAAACATTCCGTCGATACTATCGACAATTCCGTCGATACTATCGAGATCACTGCAGACGGAAAAAGACTGTCGTTGTTACTATCGACATTTTCGTCGATGGTATTGAGATTTAATCAGTCGTTTGCTTGAAGCCTTCATCGCCGCTTTGGAGAGGCTCCGCCTTAGTTCCGCATGCAATTTCTCCGGAGTCACGCAGGAGACCCTTTGTCATCTCCTATGGTGCGACAAAGTGCTACACCAACGAACGTCATATTTGTCATCATCCGCAAGCTGTTCTTCCACTTCATTATCATCCCGGCGATCTTCATCTTCCGTTTGCTGCTATCTGCATCATCATGCTACTGTTGTCCCTACGCCATGACCTGCTGTCTTCATCATCATTACTCCATCATCATCACTCCATCATCATCACTCCATCATCATCACTCCATCGTCACCTCCCATCTATGTCTACTCCCATATTCATTATGCCCTCTATTGCTATTCGGATCATTAATCGGTCTTATCTTTTGCTAATCGGATCCTATTTTGACCCTAACGGGCCAACAAACCCCCTTTTCGGGTCGGGACTAGATCCATTTATTTTTCTACCCGGATCTCATGTTGACCCATTTAGTATACTCTCTTTAGCTATCGGTTTCATTCTCCACATCTTACCCATCTCCATTTCACATATTTTTCTCTTTTCAGCCTTTTTCTTTCCCATCCCCCATATCGTATGTGTATCCCTTGTCCACATTACGGGGGGGTCATATATCCAGTTCTCCACACCAAACACTCACTCTTGTCGTATTTGGTGTGCAGGGGGGGTAGAGAGGAGAGAAAGAGATGAGAAGAGAGAGAGAGCATGAGAGCATATGAGAGAGAGAGTATGAGATGAGATGATGATATATGTATTCAGATTATATATATTCCAGGCTATCTTCATGGAGCTTCACATTGTTCAGCACACCGGTTCTCTACTTGAGCCAGCAGTGAAGATCCAGCGTCGACACCATATCCGTTGCTGATGATGTATTCCTTCAGCTGCATTCACATGAGACAGATGGGTGCTTCTTCAGAAGCTCAGAAATTTATCTTCACCGAGCTACTTCATCACGTCTTCTCCGAGCCGCATCTGCTGTATCGACATCGCCTCTAGCTGATCCTCTTAGGACTTTCCTTGATGGATGATATCTACTTTCCTGTCAAGCCCCCATGGTTCCTGCATCGTATCAAGCAGCAGATCGTCCGTCCGCGTTCGTGTCGCGTTAAGCACGTATTCCAGTGGCGAGTTGTTGTAGTATCAGGTCCATTCGTCGACACTATATCCGCGTTTGTGCCGCATTATGCACGTATTCCAGTGGCGCATTCTTCAGCCTGCAGAGTATCTTCAGATGTCTTCATTTCAGATGCAATTCAAGGAAGACCTTCAAAGCTCGAGTATCTTCAGCCTGCAAAGTCATCATCACTATTTGATTCAGGGGGAGTATTGATTAAGGGGGAGTAACATATTTTGTATAGGAGCGATATTTATCTTCATCTTTCATCTATCATTTCTTTTTATCGAGTCTTGTAACTCTCCAAGCTTGGACATGTGTTTCACCCATGCTCCAGCTTGAGGGAGAGTGTTAAAGTGTCTATATTAGTCTATTAGTTAAATAGGCTAATTAGTTTAGTGGGCCTTTATATTCCGGCCCGTCTAGTTTAGATTACTTGGGTTCTAAATAATATGGCGTCTCTCCTTCTATATAAAGGAGAGGTTGTCAGTCTTTGTAATCATCGATTTCTATTCAATCAATCTCATATTTTAACAGAATCAACAGTAGAAAACTCTTGCTTGGCTAGCTGCTTGAAGATCTCAAACACCTTCTTTGGATTTTGCTGGTGAGAGTATACGTGGGAGAGCTAGTCCCACATATCCTTTGCAGTCTTCAGACGAAGGAGAGACTGGCTGATCTTCAGTTCGACGTTGTTGACCATCCAGGTCATAACACCATAGTCCTCCTTGGACCAGAGATCATAGGCCTGCTTGGTCTTGTCATCAGCATCAGCAGTGCGAGCGTTCGGTCCCTTGGTCGATAGATGAGAATAGCGCCCACAAGTTCAAACGAAGCTGCCCAGAGGTGATAGTTGGAGCCATCCAACTTCACAGTAGTAACACAGAGTACACGGAAGATCCGGAGTCGCCATCGGAAGGTGCAGTTAAGGGCAGAAGCACAGGCGCAGAGAGCAGTAGTAGTCAGCAGTCAGAGGCAGAAGTCCAACACATGGACTAGTAGTAGAAGGTAGAAGATCCACGCATGGATCTTAGAAAAACCCACGTAGAGGCAGCAGATGAAAAGAAAAACCTACGCCAACATGGAGGATCAGTCACTCCACCATGAGGCACAGGAAAACAGAGAGGTGAAGCCCGTTACTCCATCAACGTGCCAGAACTGGAAAGTTACCGAGGCTGTCCGGAGATTTTGGAAAGAGAAACGGAGCTAGACGGAGGGGCCTGTGGTGGATTAGGCCACAAGGATGGGAGAAGGGAAGAAGGAGGTTGGTGGAGAGATTGGATGGGAGGACGGTGGTACTGTAGCAGTACTGTAGCGGCGGAAAAAAAAGGTGGGGGTGGCGGCGGCTAGGGTTGGTGGAGAAGATGGCGGCTAGGGTTGGGGTGAGAGAGGGATTAGGTTTAAGGTGGATCGGCCCGCTCTGATACCATCTAGAAGTTGGCAACGAGATTGCTTATTATTGGATGATCTAAAAAGAATACAATGGTCTCTCTTTTATAAGATAAGAGAGTGTACAATATTTAGAGATGAGCAATATGGGATAAAGAGAAGAGAATAAAGAGAAATAAGCAAATACACTAAGTAAAGAAAAGCAGTAAAGTGTATATACTAATAATAACAATGCGCTCTAAGGTACTTGAAGTATACGCCTCGAGGCAAGTGGTCTCAAGGGCGCCCCAACCCAAAAATTAGAGGTAAGCGCCTCATTTTCATCAAGGCGCTAAAAGCATTGAGGTGTAGAGGAACTAGTGACGTGCTAGCCTAGGCCCGGTCACCCCAAATAGGGGCTTGTTGGTTCATATTGGATTTTTCATGTGTTTGTCCTAAGTTGTTCTAGCTTAAACTATAAAATAAAGAAAAAACATATTCTACAGACAAAAGGACCCTATTACTCCCTCCCGTCGGCAGCTCCACCGCCAGCTTCACCTAGTGCATTGCTTCTTGTAGGGGAGAGAAGGGGGAGCATGGCAAGATTAGCCCCTCCATCTTTTGGCAACCAACTCGCAATCGTCCTTGGGTTGTCGCAACCTTTCTAGTGTGGTTGGCATCAGATCTGGCTACTGCCAGAGGTGCCAATGCGAGGAGCATGAATTGTTGTCGGTCCCCAAATGTCTTTGGGAGTTCTTATGGCTAGCTAAGGTGTTCCTAGAGCTATCAATGGGCAAGGGTAAACCCGTTTACCCTTTACCCATACCATGTAGTGTTTGAAAAAGGATTTACTTACCCTTTATCCATTTACTCACTACTCTCTAACCCGCTAACTTAAGGTGTAAGGGCAAGCGTAAATTACCCATACCCTCTAACCCGCAACCTGCAAATATTTATATATATCATATTTGATATATGGTATTTGTGTTGTTTGAATTATATGAATTATTCAATATTATGTGGTCATCATTTGATAAATAAATGGTAATGTTCTCTACTTATTATGAGGTTGATTAGGTCGTATATACAACACCATCTTGGAGGTGTAAGACACATTTATGAAACAACAAGAATCTATACTTTATGCACCATTTTTTTTGTGATGTTTTCTGCTTAAATTTGACCGTATACATATCAACATTTGGATTTGTAAGACATTGTATAAAACACCAGATTTAATCATCAATGAACCACTTCATTTATATTTATGGTGGTGTTATGCATTACATTTGCGCTGAATTTATGGTGTATACATCCACATGTTGGAGGGTATAATATATTTATGTATGCACGATAACTTTTTGTGATGTATGAACCATTTAATACCAATTCAATGTAGCTTTTTACTTTGATCCAATTTGTTAGTCCATGCAACATCGATTAGAGTGCTACTGTACTAATTGTACATGCAACTACCATTTTCTTGATAATATATTTCAATACAAAAAATTATGTGTATAAGGTTGTAAACGATTCATTAGAATTATTTTGGATTGGAAAATATTCATTCTAGAGCACCATAATATTTCAGGTACTCGCCAATAGGGCTATATACATGTTTTCTAAAGAAGAAATTTGTGTGTCCCAAATTGTATACATGCAGAGAACATTTCTTCATGCATGAAATGTCTCTCTATCGCAAAGTAAATTCTCTTTTGCAATGGTTGCAATCTATGGTTCCATGCAAGACATGATTTGCCTTTACAATTGGTCCTCTATCAATCTTTATATTCTTTACTATATTTAGCAAATGATTCTTATAATTACATTGTCCCAAGATTCTAAAGAAATATGGAAATTTACTCATAGCATGTATTAGAAACGTAACTTAAAAATGATGTTGATAGGTCTTACAAAAAATGGTTAACTAAAATATTACTCGCCATGTTTAACAGAATAGAGATAGCACTACATGATTGGGTATTGTAAGAGACGATACTCCTTAAGAGAGAGCACTCACCCCACGCATTGGGGGGACTGCTTAGGGAGAGAGAATGATGGGTTTTTCCGGACATCTCGGCACAATAGAGAAAGTCACCCTACTTGTAGCAACCTAGCCCACTCACGGCAACAAGAAGCCTCTACTTCCCTTGTTGGCAGTAGTATCTGACTAGGTTTAAACCAATGGAAGTTGGTTGCTTTTGCTAAGATAAGTGGAACTAGAGGCACTACAAGTTGTTGGTTTGTCTGGCAGTGACATCTGTTGGCCCAATTTATAGTTGTTAAGGCAGCCAGGAGCTAGGTGTTCCCATAGTTGCCGAGTCGAATGACTAGTCAACTGGTCACAGGAGGGGGTCCGACTAGCCATCCGCCCATATTTGGGCCTCGGCTTGGCATCCGCCCAAGCCGACTGGTAGGGTGGTCGGCCGACTAGCCCAACTAGTCGTCCCAATCCAAACCTAGTCGGTCGCTTAGTCAGGCTTGGGCTAAGGAAGGGTACTTTTTTTTCTTTTTGCAATTCTAGTTCTCCCCACTCTCTATCTCCAATGTTTGTGTTTGACTTTAATCATGATCTACTAAAATATCAACTTCATTCACACTATACTAGTTTAGTACATAACTTCTATTTTAGTTGCAGCAATCCAACAAGTGTTGAAAGTCTAAATTTAACAATAGTATATCACTTTTCTCCATCTAATTATACTTGAATTTGAAGACAAGAAATAATCTTCAACGAAAATTGTTTGAGGTATTTTATGACATTATTTACCAAATTTGGATTATTATATGCTTAGATACATGCTTACATTAGTGTATTTATATCACATATTGTATATAACTATATGTACATCATCATTTAAGCTTTAATCCCAACCATGTTGGGGTCGACTTCATGGATCCTTCTTTTCCGATCAGCTCTTTTATGGGTCATGCTCTGATCAAGATGTAAAGATTCAAAATCTCTCTTTATAAACTCTTCCCAAGTTAATTTAGGTCTGCCTCTGCTTTTAGAAGTGCTTGACTCAATAACCTCTCTTCGAATAGGTACATATGTGAGTCTACGTTGCACATGTCCATACCATCTTATCACGCAACTTGTCCTTGATGCTCACCACCCCCACTTTGTTTCTGATATAGACATTCCTCAAACAATCTTTTCTTGTTTTCCCACACATACATCTCAGCATACGCATTTCAGCCACATTCATCTTGTTGAAATCTTGTTTCTTCACTGCCCAACATTCACTCCCATTTAGTGTGGTTGGTCGTATAGTTGTTCTATAGAACTTGCTTTTTAATCTGAGAGGGATCTTCTACTCACATACTACCCAGTTGCACTCCTCCACTTCAACCATCCTATTGTGATCCTATGACAAGCATCATTTTGAACCTCACCCTCCCTTTCAATAATAGAACCCAAGTAGAGAAACTTATCGCATATTGGTACACCCATTCCATCCAACTTGACTCCACCATTCACAATTCTAGATTGGTTAAAATTGCAATGCGCATATTCAGTTTTGCTTCTACTTATTGTAAATAGATTCAAATGCATTTCTCCAAAGTTCAACATTCTCATTCAATATTTCCTTTAGTTCATCAATCGCCACAATATCATCACCAAATAACATGCACCATGGGATATTATTTTGAACATGCTTTGTCAACTCATCCATAACAAGGAAAAATAGATATAGGTTGAGTGTCGATCCTTGATGTACCCCAATAGTAATAGGAAAAGTTTATGTCTCTCCTCCAGGAGTCCTAACACTTGCAGTTGAGCCACCATACATGCCTTTAATTAGGACAACGTGTTTGATACGCACACCCATTTTATGCAAAATCCTCCATAACACTTTGTTGGATACTTGATCATAGGTCTTTTCTAAATCAATAAACACCATACGAAGATCTCTTTTGTTTTCTCTGTACTTCTCTATAAGCCTCCTGATAAAAAAAGTATGTAATTAATATACCTACGACTGGGCGACCGACTAGTCGACCGGTCGATGACTACTCAGTTGGTCGCCCAAGCAGGGCAGGTGACCGATTGGCGGCCTTGATAAGTACAGGCGTTCCCTGAGGGGGCGCCCAGGCATTTTTAGGTTTTTTTTTGCATAATGGCGTTAGATATTCAGATATTTATATTCATAATTCCATATTTGTCAATGTATAATTGTCTTTATTACACAGTATTTAAGCTAAATCACACCTAACATTACCTAAATTTGACTTGATTAGCCTAGTTAGACTAACGTGGTTGAAATTTGATCTCATTTAACCTAGTATGCCCTACTTTGGCATAAATTAGACCTAATTATGTATAAATTGGCCTAATCAGACCTAACTTACCCAAATTTTCCCTATATTGACTCAAATGAGGCCTAATATGGCCAAGTCAGAGCTAATCTCCCCAAATCAGACATATTTCCCCCAAATCGGACGTGTTCCCCCAAATCAAACCTAATCTACCCAAATTTGACATGATTTGGCTCAAATTAAACCTAATATTGCATAACACGACCTAATCAAACGTCACTTCCACAAAGTTTCCTAATATTGACCTAAATGAGACCTAATTTGGCTAAATCCTACCTATTTCTCCAAACCAGGCTTGTTTCCCCAAAATCAGTACCTAATTTGCCCAAATTTGCCATTATTTGGCTAAAACCAAACGTAATTTTGGGTAGCATGAGCTAATCAAAACCTAAGTACCCCTAACTTGCCTTATATTGATCAAAATGAGATCTAATGTGGTCAAATCATACCTAATTTTGCTAAATTAGATCTATTTAACCCAAATCATGCATGTTTTCTCCAAATTAGTCTTAATTTACCCAAATTTGATTTGATTTGGGCTAAATCAGACCTATTTCAACCATAAAATGACTCAACTTGATCTAATACGACCAAATATAGACCTAACTTATGCTGCATTACCCTTTAAGTGGCTTAATTTGGGCCTATAAGGCCATAGGCGGCCACAGGTCATCTTAGGGGCTAAGCGCCCAGGCTAAGCGCCCAGTTTGAGGCGGTCTGCCTTAAGCCTAGGCGGCGCTTAGGTGAGCACGCTAATAAAAAAGCCCAGTTGTACTTGCTCACAACGTCTAGTGCAACAATTGTTGCTATTGGGGCCACTGACTTCTATTAGTTGTGTCATATACTACTTTTGGGTTAGACCTAGTGACAATAATGGCTTGATTCAAGTAGCAGTTCAAAGGAAGGAGGCAGAAAGAGAACGGACAAGAGAGAAGGGTGGGCAGAGACTAGGATCTAGGATTTAACTCTTTGATACCATGTTTGAAATCAAGCTTTATTCAATTATTTCAATATTATTTTTTCCAATAATAGCTAGGATGTCTTGTTGTAAATTAACCATTACCCGATTGGATGATACGTTGAGTATCGAGGTTGTCAATGCCTCTCACATGGATGGGCTTTATTGAGGAATCGATGAGAGGGAGGTGTTATTGTTTGCCTACACACACTGCAATTATTCATTTTCCATACCACCCAAAACAACAAGCCTCCCCTCCCCTTCTTCCTGGAGGTTTTGAAGCTAGGTTGCTCTATCTGGATTGGTATGATTTTGGTTCTGAGCTGCATACCAACTGTAGAAGCTTTGCCTGCCATGTTGATGTGCTTGTGCCTTGGATTGGAGGCAGACAGAGTCAAATTTTAGTGGTCATCAATTTGAAGGATGATTGGTTGTCCAATGAAAACCTCATCATCTTGCAATATTACGACTGAATACAACTCTTTTTCTTTCTTTGCTTCATTTGCAATGTTAAGTTGGATCTGCCTTTTCTCAATGGTTTTCGTGTTATTGAGTTCCTTTTTGGTCGGGTCCATTAGTGTTGTATTCAATGTGGAGGATCTTTCTCCTTATCGTGGTACATTCGAGCCCCCTCCACCACCGGATGCAGCTTCTTCATATCAACATTGTGCCTCACCAACTTCTGCAGCTGCAGCTCCTATGCCTCAACTTCCTCAACAGCATCCTCAGAGCATCGACATTGTCCGTGATGACCGAACCATGCACAACATCCAGGGGACCTTACACAGTTTCCTAGTTTGTTTGCTAGATTGTTCTCCTGCAGACACACATGGATCACCGAGGATGACTTCCACTGTATTGATTCAGATCTTGAGTTCTACCACAATACAGACTTGACAGAGTCGACTCTTTTGCAACTGAGGGGAGTTGATGTAGGATTGGTTCCTACTGTACGCAGTTACGAGCGCAGGCATCGTCGTCCTATTAGTTAGGCTATATTAGCTTATTTATTTTATTATGCTTTTCCCATTTTACTGGACTTTTGTGGAGGCAAGTGGTTTAGTCCCTCATTGGATACTAATCTTTATTTTCAAAGCCTATATAAAGGCTCTATTTGTGTCGTTGTTGAGACACTTGACGAATAAGAATTGTTCTCTTTTACCCTTTGCATCATTTTTTTTTATTTTCCCAATTTTTTTACATTAAGTGGCATTCCTGCCTCTCTAATCGTTGTTACTTTCCTGTAAATCTGAACAGGTTTCTTGTATGGCTTGCTACTCACTTGCTTTGCTTTTTGATGTGTGAACAAGTGTATTCGTTGTTATATTGATATGTACACCCCTGCCGTATATAGGAAAGGAGGTAATTACAAGGAAGCACACGGAAGCGGACTAAACCCTAATGGGCCATGGGCTAACAGGCCTATGTACATAATAGATTGATTAACCTATTTACTAAATAGGCTAATACTTTCTAAAATGATGTTTGTTCAAACCAACGTCAACATATATGACAATTTGTTTTGTGCTACCCATTCTTCATCCTCCAAATCCTCCAAGTGTTGGAATTTGTTTTGCATGGTAATTGGCTTATGATTACAATGGGTAGTCACACTATATATACATAATTATGTAAGCATGGAAACCTAGTTACAAGGTATGTGACTAAGCACTAATTAAGGGTGATTTCACAATGAGGTCAAAAACGATGTAATTTCTCAACATAATCTATTGCTATGACCCTAGGAAAGAGTATTCAGATGATTAATACAGTATAATCAATAGTATATTTAGATTTTTACAAACAAATGACAACAAACAAACCTTCAATGTAAGTTATCCAAAAGGCTATAACTCTCTCAATGTGAAAGAACTCAATAGGATCAACAGATCAGCCCTACGTGCCAAGACATGCTTATTTCCATTCATTTGGTTAAAAATATTTGACATCGTCATGAGCCTAAATTGCTTGAAAGGGGTGCAGTTTACAACGGATTAGAAAGAAATAAAGGATATAACCGACAAAGTTATATGTTAGTATCTACTATGAACTGCTCATTTCGAGTTCCAGGACAGATGTTTCAAGAACTATTACCTTCCATGCTTATTGGAGTGAAGTCTGAATAGACTTATACCTTCTTCCAATATTAGTTTCACAGGATCAGGCAAAGGTTTCCTGAATAACAAGAGAAAAGAAAATAGTCATATTGCATTAGGAGACATTTGATTCCTGTAAGAAGACGAGAAATGGTAATGCCAGAGGACCACATACAAAATGATATACTCCACTGAAAAATGACCAAATAATCTAAGAAATATTACCTATCAGCTTTCAGCAGAGGCATACGAATCACTGACCCAAAACGTTCTGCTAACTCAGTTTCAAACTCTCTCCTACTCTGCAATATGCAAGGAGAAAAATGAATTTATAAATAATTATTGAAAACATCAAGTAAAAGTTGATTTGAAAACTCTCCACATGCCTTGCCCTCGTATAAGTTGTAAAACATAAGCAGAACATAGCCAGCATTTGGCGAAGACTTGTCAAGATTACCCTTGAGAAAATACAGGAGTTAGCCAATAAGAGAAGCTAACAGCAAATTTGATAATAGAGGCAGCTCACAATACCGGATGATTTACTCGTTGAAGCACCCGGTGAATAAAAACAGCCAGAGCATCTAAAGAAAAAGGATTTGAAGTGGTACCTACATAGAAAATCATCATGTAAATAAAAATATAAATGACATCCTTATAAGTCATCGTTTACATGATTTTCTGTCACACAGGTCAACGCAAACTTGGACAAAAAGTTTATAGTTATAAGGATTTGATTATGATAGTCATACTGGTAAGCGTGCGGACAGCACCTTGTAACTGGTTAAGCGGTAAGCGGGCGATTTTTTGAAAAAAAATCGGTTTTAGTTTTCTATATATTTTATACAAAATTACACACATGTATATAAATACTATACAGTTTGGAACTTTTATATATATCTAAACACTCTACCCAACAATATTAAACACCCAAATAGTCTATAAGACAACTAGCAAACAATGATTATAGCTACAATATAGTAAACAATAGACTTGACATGGATAAACCACCCTACATACATGACACAACAAAAAGTTTGCATCACATGTTTACATAGCTAAACAGTAAATAATAGACTTATCATGGATACCTTACTAACTTATTGTTATATGTGCATAACATTAATTAGTCAAGCATTAGAGCGGTACATTTAATTAAAGTATGCATTCTAAAGTAGATAATAATTACATGTAATTTACTTATATACATTACAGCAGTGCCCATTATCAAAACTTACAAAGTATGCATTCTAAAATAGAACAACGGCTTATCATAGAAATATT
The DNA here is from genome assembly GCA_963693085.1 of Alisma plantago-aquatica. Lineage (NCBI taxonomy): Eukaryota > Viridiplantae > Streptophyta > Magnoliopsida > Alismatales > Alismataceae > Alisma > Alisma plantago-aquatica. Next base: position 1,524,377,510 of record OY856410.1, read on the forward strand.
TAATGTATATAAGTTTAATATTTTATAGCCAATAATACTTGGACTACAAAATTTACTTCAGGTTATAGCTATACAGCAGTATTTTAAAAAAAGGGTAACAAGCGGGCTAAGCGGCCGTAGTTTGTAGAAACGCCAAGCGGGCGCTCAACAGCAAAATTAAGCGGCTGGAGGTACTCCTGACCGATTAAGCAGCCGCTCAGAACGTTTTTCAATAGAGTGCTAAAGATATAAGTTATATTAAAAATATCAGTGGGTTTACGCTGTGTGCATCAATGCATATAGATGTGCATTTTTACAGCATTTTGTGGATGTTATGTGAAGTAAGTCATACACCTACACAAATTTTGCCAAAATCTATCAAATGTGGGTCCAAAGCAAAATACAAAGAAGCAGTGCAACTTCTTGTATCTGTCCAGCATCCACAAGGCATCAACTAACAGAATTGGGCTGATTAAAGCACCTTCTGATCATCAATCCTGAAACCAGCCCATTCCTTCAAGTCAGCAGAAGACTTATTGAACCTCACAGCCAACTAGCATTACTGGGTAGAAAAATCACCTTTTCTAGACATATTCACTTAGAGAAAGTGAAGAAGTTAGGGGATGGTATTTTATCTATAAGAATAGAAGAAACATAACTGAGTCTTCAAGAAACTAGTAAGAAGCAACTGGTCTGGGGTTATCGACCTGGCTTGGCAATTTATGGACAGGGATTTGAAGATAAGCAGCTATATATTACTAATAACATTTCAACACCAACGTACGTAGCAGTATATGGATAAAACTTTGATAGATCATTTAATTGATCTGAGAAGACAGATTAATGCTTATAAACTTGGAATCTGAATGGCGAGGATGGTCATTGGTCTTGAACTGGACAATGAGATCTAGACAACACGCTAAGTACATAAAACTCAGTAGATAGTGCTCTTCTTCCTCTTTCCCCCTCTGAGCTCTGAACTCTGCATCTCAACTCTTCTCAACTCCTCTACTCTCCCCCGCACACCAACAACAGAGACGACGAAAGTGCTTGGAGTGGACAAAAAAGGAAAGAAACTCCCTTGTGACATAGGGGACATGGGGTGGAGCGGGAAGAAATGACTGGAGAAGGATTTGCTTGATATTGTTGAAGAAGTCGTGTGTTTGACTGCTCAAACGGTTTGAGAGAACTTGACCTCTCGCTTAAGAAAGCTTGACTTCGTGCTTGAAAGGGATGAATCCTCACACCAAGAGAGGTCGGTCTTGTGCCTGAGAGTGAATTGCATCACACAAAGAGGATTTCATGATAGTTTGTTAGAGAGGTTGACTTGGGAAGGAAGCTTGAGGGGAAGAACCGATAACCAGATTTGACAAGATCATCATTATCATCATCATCATCTAAGCCACATTCCCAACTATTTTGGGGTCGGCTACATCTATCCTTCATTTCCATTCAGCTCTATCATGGGTATATTCTAATTTAAATGTAGAGATTCAAAATCTCTCTTTATAAGCTCTTCCCCATGTTAATTATGTTGGTATATATGCCCATAGAGCCATCCCAAGCGATTGCATAGTCGGATATTAATTAATCAATTAATGCAATTATTTGGTTAATTAATTAATTCCACAATATTCTAATTAATCCACGAGCGTTTTAATTAACGCAGTGTTTCTGTTTACCGATGGGTTTAGAAAACCATACTTCCCTTCGTCTCCTATTTAAAGGAGTTTGACGACCGATATCTATATAAGATATTGAGAGAGGCTTTTCAGTTTACACTCACGTACGTAAACCCTAGCCGTCACCATCCTCAGGAAAGAAAGGAGAGCATCGAGAGGCTAGCACACCGCCGCACAGAGACGACTCCTTCCCGCCGGCTTAGGAAGCGCGACGTGGAGTTCGAGTCCATCCGCGTGGAGAAGTAGAGACGCAGACGTTGAGACGCCTGCGTTCAGAGGACATGTACGACCATCCGTACGCGCTACAAGCGGCGTACATCACCGCACAAAGAAACGTCGTTGGATCTTCCTGCGACGCACTTAACGAACGGGAGAGAAGTTCCGTCCGTGTAGGCCAACAACGTTGCACACCGTCGTGCAGTGGGACATCGCCGGACTTGCTCCGCGATAAGGTATATCCCGCAAACACTCCTTCCGAATACGATGTTGTCGATGAGATCTTGTGTCGGGTTGCGTGGATTTTTGTTGCTTCTGCCGCGCATGTTTTCTCCACAAAACTCAACAGTGGTATCAGAGCAACGTCGATCTAAGGCCTATTTGGATTCGTTTCGATATGATCGAATCGTTGTATACTGTTTTCTATGTTGCATATGATGCGAATTAAAACTGCTAATGTGCAAATCTAAACCTAATTCCACATACGCCGCAGGCTTCTGTTTTTGACGTTTCGGATGGGGTCGACTATGGAAAATATTGATTTTCCTAAGTGCACGGAAGTAAAATTCCATAGACCTTTCAGCGGCTCTGGCCCTGAGACCCCGCACAGGGGCGCTACCCCTGTATACCCCGCATAGTCTGCGTGGGAGTCAAAAAAAATTATTTAATGAGGAATGTCCCGCATTAAAAGTACTGCATTTTTAATATGTATATACGTATATGTAGATATACCTATGATAACATACATGTCGCCATTAAAATTTTATTTTATGTGGTGAATGCATGCACGGTTATGGCCTAGTATCCCCTTTTGTGAATGTTGTGAATGAATGTGGATGCCAATCTTGTGGATATGTTTGTTTGTGAATGTTATGGATGTATAATGGTTGCATATGGATCCTTTATATAAAGTATTCGGCTTGCATGCCGAGCTTCAGCTCTTATTTTAAAGTGTAATTAATTCTTTCCCTTTATATTTGTACTCATATGATGTAATAGAGATAGGATTAGTTTTAGTCTTTGTAAACTTGATGTAAGGAGGCCACTTGAAGACCCAACTCCAAGGAGTGTCCATAGAGAAGCACCATGAAGATCTAATTCCAAGAAGCAACCTGAAGATCCAACTCCAAGGAGCGTCCATGGAGAAGCAACAAGAAGATCCAATTCCAAGAGGCAACTTGAAGTTCCAACCTCACGAGGCATCCATGAAGTTGTTCATTGTAATGTTGATCCTTACAGGCTTACAGGTTGATTCACAGGTGTTGTATGAGATGCATAAGACCATAGGTGGATTGTAATCCTTTGTTGCTCCAAAGGATTACAATTATATGGCCATAACCGATGTATATGTGTTTGTGATTGCATGTCTATCGTTTGTGGTTGTGAATATAGTAGTATATGATACGTACTATAAGTATGTGGCGTTTGGATATGTATATGTATTAATAAAACCCCTCAATTAATAATATTAAGTTTTAGTTGCCTTCCATAAAGCAACATACATGAAAAGCTTGATCGACTATGTGTGGGCACGCCTCCGCATGGTACACTGTCTATCTCGTGGAAGTGTGATGGTAGGTGTGGGTCTGCCTCCGCAGGGAGCACACTCATCGTGTTGGCTTATGGGTTGGACTTAACTAGGGAACTTTGATAGGATCAAGTACCTAGAGGCACACAGATGCATCATGGCAAGGAGTTGTGCATGATCATCTATCCAAGAGTTGCATATGATGCAATTGGCAAAAGTTGTCTACCTTAGTATTTGGTCTTTGACGCCGGCGTTGGCTGGCCATTGATCCAATTATTTTGGATCTTGGCTCACTAGAAGGTTGTGCGTTGCAATCTTCCGAGTTGATAGTGAGGGCTATCAATTTGAATAAAATAGTGGGAGCGTAATTAATTAAAGGCCTAATTAATCTCGTTTATCAAATCTTTACAAGTCAAAATGTTTTGGACTAAGGGCTAGTTTGGTTGGGTGTAGTAGGGTGCAGTTGTGTGAGTTCGCAATGTAAAAATGTACATTAAATACGTACTTTGTCATCCGGCTACACCCTACCAAACAGGCCCTAAATGCAAATTTTTCTTTTGTAGCAATCAAATGGCAAACAACACTCACACTTTCTCGTTGTGATCGGTCCTTGAGAAGGACAAACTTACCGGAACCAACTTTCAAAACTGGTTTAGGACGTTGAGAATTGTTCTCACACATGAGCGTAAGCTCTAAGTCCTTGAAATACCAGAGCCAGTGGAACCCGCCGCAAATGCGCCCAAGGCTGAAAAGGATGCTTACAAGAAGCAACTTGATGATGTCGTGGATGTCAAGTGCCTGATGTTGTGCTCAATGCACTATGAGTTGCAAGAGCAGCATGAGAACATGAATGTCATGGAGATGGTAACACATCGCAAGAACATGTATCAACATCAAACAAGACAGGAGAGATATGTCTCCAAGGCTTTGTTTAGGAGCAAGATGAAAGAGGGAGACTCAGTGGGCACCCATATACTCACTTTGATTGGGTACGTGGAAAGCCTATCCAAGCTGGGATTTCCCCTAGGTCAAGAGTTGGCCACTGATGTGATTCTACAATCATTGCATGAATCATATAGTCATTTTTTCATGAACTACAACATGAACAATCTTGACAAGTCGTTGTCAGAATTGTTGGGCATGTTGAGGACAGCTGAAGCACAGATGAAGAAAGACAAGCCCAAGTCTGTGATGATGATTAGCAAGACAAAGGGAAAGTCAAAAGGCAAAGGCAAGGCTAAGAAAGGTTCTAAAGCCGGGCAGAAGCCAAAGTCATCCGCGCTCAAAGCTAAAGGTGGGATCTCCAAAGAAGGCAGTTGTCACCATTGTCACCAGGCTGGACATTAGAAAAGAAATTGTCCTCTCTACCTGGAGGAACTGAGGAAGAAGCAGGGGATAGAGATCTCCACTTCAGGTATATACGTTATTGAGATAAACTTAAATACTTCTTCATCATGGGTACTGGACATCGGATGTGGATCTCACATATGTTCTAATATGCAGGATCTGATAAGAAGTAAGCCTTTACGAAAGGGCCAAGTCGAGTTGCGGGTTACTAATGGAGCAAGAGTTGCTGCCACCGCAGTTGGAGTTATTAGTTTATCTTTGCCTACGGACCTTGTAATAGAATTAGAGAATTGCTATTATGTACCTACCATTAATAGAAATATTATTTATGTATCTTGTATGGACAAGAGTGGATTTGAATTTCACATTAAGAATGAAATTATTTCTATTTCTAAAGATGAGATCTTTTATGGCAATGCCCATATGTCTTATGGCATACTTAATCTCCAACTGAAAGGTTAAAACTTGACAACTCAAACAAATATTTCTATTTCTAAAACTTGACAACTCAAACAACTTGACAACTTAATTAAAGGCCTAATTATTTCTATTTCTAAAGACTAGCATATACAACGTAAATACTAAAAGGTTAAAACTTGACAACTCAAACAAATATTACTTATGGCATTGTCGTCTTGGGCACACAAACGAGAAGCGCATATCTAGACTCCATAAGGATGGTTATCTAGACTCTTTTGATTTTGAATCATTAGAGACATGTGAGGCATGTTCATTAGGAAGATGACCAAGACTCCTTTCACTGGACACTGTGAGAGAGCCAGTGATCTGCTAGGGCTCATACATACTGATGTATGTGGACCTTTTAGATCAAATGCTAGAGGAGGCTATCAATACTTCATTACCTTCACTAATGACCTCAGTAGGTATGGCTATGTATATCTTATGAAACACAAGTCAGAAACTCTTGAAATGTTTAAGATTTTCATGAATGAAGTAGAGAAGCAACTTGGTAAGAGTATTAAAGCACTCCGTTCAGATCGAGGTGGCGAATACTTAAGCCAAGAGTTTGAGGACCTTCTGAGAGATCGTGGTATTGTATCACAATGGACTCCACCTGGTACACCACAACATAATGGTGTGTCAGAAAGAATGAATCGTACATTATTAGACATGGTACAATCAATGATGAGTTCAGCCGAACTTCTAATATCATTCTAGGGATATGCTCTTGAAACTGCAGCGTTTACACTTAACCGTGTACCTTCCAAATCGGTTCAAAAGACACCATATGAGATATGGAATGGGAATCGTCCCGATTTGTCTATGTTAAAGATTTGGGGATGTGAAGCTTATGTTAGGAAACAATTTCCTGAAAAGCTTGGAGCCAAATCGGAAAAATGTTATTTTGTTGGATACCCCAAGGAAACTCGGGGATACTACTTCTACACACCAACTGACAACAAAGTGTTTGTTGCTAGGACTGTTGTATTTCTTGAAAAGGAATTTATTTTCAAAGGAATTAGTGTAAGGAATATAGATCTTGAAGAAGTTCAAGACCAACAAGAAAGCAGAGGACCTGACAGTTGTAGAATCAATTGGCTCAATGTTGGACTGCATAACCCGTGAATAAGCTTCTTCTACGCTGGGAAGTCTGTCAGAAGCTAAGATAACATTGCAAGCTGAACTGAATGAAAGACTCAGGCCGCATAAGAACTTTGTTGTAACTAAACCGTCTCTATCCTTGACATGTCCAGCAATGGATGATAGAAACTCAGTTCTTGAGCAATAGCTTGGATCACCGCAAAATACTCTTCCAAAGGCTTGTCTCCCTGTCCATATGCAAACAAGCGGCCATATACCATGAACTGACGAAGAGCGTTCTTCTCTTCAGAGTAATGCTTCTTGACTGCGTCGCATATCTCTTCACCAGTGGTGTAGAGCATGAACCTAGCAGCAATTCCAGGTTCCATGCTCCCCCCATAGCCATGTCTTCACCAGACTGTTATGATGCACGCTTCCATTCCGCATAGCCTTTGTCAGTAGTTGCAAGAGGATCACACTCAACATGCTTTGCCTTGTCTTGGGATTCCAACATTGTATGGACAGGATTCATCCACAAGAGATAATTCTTCTTGTTCAACTTGATGGAGGAGATAGGTGACATCTCATTGTAGAAAATGGATGCCTTAATGTCCTCCATGATTCAGAAGGAAGACAGGGTGACGGAGTGATACACGTCACAAGGAAGACAGAGTGACGGAAGGATACATGTCACGTTAAAATAAATGAGATGTGTGTCTGACACATCCACAGCCCCTAACTGAAAATTTCCTAATCACACATGGAGGCGATGTGATTAGGAATTCTCTACGTAGAAGTGGACCCTTCGGTTTGGATATTTAATAACCTGTCGTGAATTAACCGAAAGAGTATTGGTGTGTTGGTCAGTGGCGATTGTTGTGGGCCTGCTGGCCGATGGTGCTTGTAGTTGGCCTAGGCGCCGGCGGCGGTTGCTGCTGGCCTGGGCGCCGGAGGCGGCTGCTGCCCTCTACCTGACTGGCGGCGACAGCACTTGCTGCTGTTGTTAGCAGTCGTGGCGCCCGCTGTTGTAGGTCAGTTTTGGAGGACGGAGGAGAGGAAGAAGAGGGCGGAGGAGAAGAGGGATCGATTTCCCTAGGAGCGTAGCCGCTTTGATACCACATTAATTGTTACGTGTCACAATGTTGTGTGCAATGCAGCAGTGGAGAGGAGCAATGTGCTTCCTCTCCCTTTATTAATAAGAGCATCGGGGACCTTACATAGAGGTCCAGTAGATAATAGAAATTACATAACACAAAATAAACCGAATATAAAATAGCTATATTAACAACAATCTTGGATGTAATATTTCATATATGCTTATATGCAATACACACATATATAATCATTATAAAGAAAGGCATCGACTAGGTGCCCCATGTGCCGCCTAAGCACTCGGTTAAAGTAGGCCACTGCCTGGTCTCCTTAACAAGTACATATCATATTAGGAAAATTACTACTAATACCAAACTAATAACTCCATTCATATATAATTGGTTTCTCCTAAATGCAATGAGACAATTTGAGTATTCTGAAGGTGACCTGGTTAGAGCAAGGGTGATACTGAGACTTGGAGGCCCTACCCGGTTTACGAAGTAGCTCAACTTTGAATAATGTTAAAGAGTATGTATTAGCCTATTTAGTTAATATGTTTATTAGTTAGTGGGCCTTTAGTGTCTCGGCCCGTTTAGATTATTTGGGACACAAATCTCAGGGTTTCTCCCTTGCTCCTATATATAGGACAGGGTTGTAAGTCTTTTATTCATCGAATCAGTTCAATACAATATTCTTTCACATGGTATCAGAGCGGTGAACAGTACGGCGGTGTGAATAGTAACGGCGGCGTGAACAGTAACTCCTGGAGAGAACAACAGAGGGGGCGGCAGCCGCCATCTCCATGGCCTAGGCCGGCCGCCTGCTAGGCAGATCCCGACCTCCATGGCTCATCCTCCTCTTTCTTAATTGATCTTATCTTCTTTACGTACGTCGATGTCATCCTTCCCGCCTATCTTCTGTCTATCCATACATCCGTCGCCACATCATTTTCCACTGCCGCATCACGCAGCCGTCAGCCACAAGCAGCAGTGCCACTGCCGCCAGCCGCATCAATCAGCACCGCCGGCCCTACACCCTGTGTCGTCAGCGCACGGCTGTCAGCGCCACCACCACATGTATCCAGCAGCAAGCAGCCACGAGTCGCAACTGCCACCAATCCCAGGAGCAGCAATCAGCGCCATCACAATCGCAGCCATTGCTTCTGCAACTGCATCGCCCTAACGTTCTCAACACCAGTCTTTGCCGCCTCACATGGAGAGGCTCCGTACTTGACTCTGCATGCAGCCTCATGGCATGTAATATCTGCGGGGTTGTGCAGGAGACCAGACCAGTATCATCTCCTTCATTGCGACCAAGTGCTACATCAGCCGAGCGACACAATCATCGCCATCTTTTGTGTCTGTCCGTTGCTGCCTCATTATCCAGCAACCGTATCCCCAGCTGACGATCGCACTCTTCAACCACCGCCATCATCATCCATGCCCAGAGGTCACTGCTCCACATTGCTACCATGTTGCTATTTATCTCGCCATCACCACCCATTATCTTTGTCTATTGTTGTCACCTTGCTTCTGCTAAGAGAGATGCGCTCCATTACCCCTAATTGTTCCATCTTCTCCCAAGTTGTTGACGTCCTCCAATACTTATGATATTCGGATCCTTACTCGGATCTATCTTTGGCTAATCGGATCCTATTTTTAACCTAATCGAATTTTTCAAGATTAGATCCGTTTAATTTTCTACCCGGATCTTACATTGACCCATTTAGCATATTCTCTCCGATTATCGGTTTCATTCTCCACATGTTAGACGTCTCCATATCACAAATTCCTCTCATATCCACCAATTCCTTTCCCACCCACCCATCATGTGTGTATCCCTTTTTCCACGTGCGGTTGGGGGGGGGGTCATATATCCATTTCTCCACACCAAACACTCACTCTCGTTGTATTTGGTGTGCGAGGGGGATGGAGAGGAGAGGAAGAGATGAGAAGAGAGTGTGTGAAAGAATATGTATGAGAGAGAGAGTATGCGAAGAGATGATATATGTATTCAGGCTACATATTCCAGGTTATCTTCATGGGGCTTCGTTCAGCACACCTGCTCTCCACTTTCAAATAGCATTATTACTCTTGTTGCATTTTTGAGAGACAGATAGGTGCTTCTTCAGACTTCTCAGAAGCTCAGCAATTTCAAGCCTGTCATGTCTACATCTGCAAGATTGATTCATCCAGATTTATCTTCACCGAGTTGCTTCATCATGTCTTCTCCGAGCTGCATATGTTGTATTAGCATCGCCTTCCGCTGATCTTCTTGGGACTTTCCTTGATGGATGATATCTCATTTCCTGTCAAGCCCCCAAGGTTCATTCGACGGAGTTATGGTACCTGCATCGTATCACCAGCATATCGTCCGTTCGTGTTCGTGCCACGTTATGCACGTCTTCTCAGACGCTTTGAAGACACCACTACTGCTACATCATCATTGGAGATCCGCGTTCGTGTCGCGTCAAGTACGTATTCCAGTGAAGATGGCGTAGTCATGGTATTGAGGATCGTCTGCTCCAAGCGGCGAATTACTGCTTTAGTATTCAGGTTCCATTTCAGATGTTTTTCATTCCAGATGCACTTCAAAAGACCTTCATCAAAGCTTGAGGATCTCCAGCCTACAGAATATAATTTCAAAGGAAAGAGGCGTCATCGTATGATCAAGGGGGAGTATTGTTTAAGGGGGGTATCAATATTTTGTATGGTGAGTGATATTTATCTTTTATCATTTCTATCTTTTCTATTATCGAGTCATGTAACTCCAAGCTTGGACATGTGTTTCACCCATGCTCCAGCTTGAGGGGGAGTGTTAAAGAGTATACATTAGCCTATTTAGTTAATAGGTTAATTAGTTAGTGAGCCTTTAGTGTCTCAGCCAGTTTAGATTACTTGGGACACAACTCTCAGGGTTTCTCCCTTGCTCCTATATATAGTGTTGGTATGTATGCCCTGAGAGCCAATCATGGGATGATTGGTGGGATACATTAAGATTGATTTGATAAACATCAAAGGCAAGCTTCCAATTCTTTCTGGTTCAGTCATATGAGATAGTGATAGAACAGATTGAATGTCTAGAGAATGACAGTACTCAATGATGTATGCCTTCAGGTTGAGGACCTGAACGATGAGATAATACGGATGCTAAGAGTTTGTACATTCTTGTTATGTCCCTAGTCGGATGTCATTGTGGAAGGTAGATAGACAGCAATGACACACAAGACTAGATTGTGGTGTTGGTTGATGACAGAATCTCATTAGTCATGATATAGAGATATCAAACCAAACACATAGGTACTTGTTAGAGAACAAGTGTACCGGACAGACCCACCGTGAGCTTGACACATGGAACCATGACATGGTAGTCACAGTCAGTACTCACAGTGATGGTGGTGAGTGTGATTCTTTGATATGAAATCACTACACTCAACACATGTCGTTGGGCACACTTTGACATCATCAAACGCAGTCCTGAAACATGGGTTGTTATAAAGGTGATGATTGGGTGGCTATGACACATGGGGCTTTTGAGGGGTGAGTGATAGATATGGGATTTGTCCCTCCTGAGGGAGTTTGATATCCAAGGCCACTTGATGAGTAGGATTGAAATAGGCATGCGCACGCATGTGTGAATCAATATGTGATATTGATGTCATACATATCTCTTCCAATCTGCTCTGAGATCAAGAAAGTGAATGAACGTTGACAGGATGATTGTTCCATGCCTCGAGTTCATTTGGGATATCAGTGACAAAGGAATTATACATTCACTGTAACACCATTCACGGATTGTAAGATTGAAAGTTGTTCTCCAACTTTCTATTTCACTTGGGTAGCATTGATGTGTGACTAGGCACCGCTCTTTGCTTGTGAAGTCATAAGTGTTATGGACTTTCACTGCCAACGTGAAAAGGACCTGCAGGGTCACACACATAGGATTTAACCTAGAAGAGGAGTTTTGTCCACAAACAATGTTTAGATTGATTACTAAAGGAGTTTAGTAGTTCAATTAAACACTCAATTAATTGATAGCTCAAAATCATAGTGTTCAAGGTGTTGGACAGATTGATTAGAGTATCGGATTGATTGAAACTGCAATTGACTGTTTCTGCACGATCTGTACTCCCAACCGATCGGCTCAGCTTGGTGAACCGATCGGCTCAAGTTGTGAGTCGATCGGCTCAAGTTGTGAGTCGATCGGCTCATGGTCAGGGTGAAACGATTGCTTCAAGTGTTGAAACGATCGGTTCAACTGATGCAACAGAGTAAGTTGGGAAAGTAGGATTGGTGAGAAATTTCCTCTCGTTTCACTTGCCCAATTTGATTGGAACAAGGATTGGTATTTGATATCAATTAGAAATAAAAGATGGAAAGTCAATCGGGAAGTGATCAGGACCACGAACCGATCGGTTCACATGTGAACCGACCGTTTCATGGGTCCCAACCGATCGGTTGAGGTGTCAACCGATCGGTTGAGGTGTCAACCGACCGGTTCAGGTCCCCAACCGACCGTTTCAGTTGCGAAACGATCGGTTCAGGTTGCGAGTTGGTTGTTTTGTGGAAAATCTCGAACCCTTCTACTCCTGCTTTTAGTCCCACATTGCCCGAGATGGAGAACCCTGTCCCATGACCCTCCTATATATATAGGGGTATTGGGGGCTTCTCAAAGAACAACCCAGTACAACCAGTTGCTCTGTGAAGTTGTCGTTCTCTCTGGTTTTGGTAACCGAGAGAGAGCCCGAGCAAGTGCTACCCGATAAGGGAGACACAGTAAGGGAAAGACAACTGCAGAAAGCAATTGGTGGCAGGAGAGTGTGTTGGCGACTAGTACGCTGACAGGAGGGTGTGACTCCTTCCAATTCCTTGTGGGACAAGGAGATTGGAGTTCCAGGTGGTCTGTGTGGACTACTTCAGAGGCGGGAGATTTCTGCCGCTCGGAGGACAGCTGTCAATCCCGACAGTCCCGGTGAGACCAGGAGTCGTCAGTCCCGGTGCGACCAGGAGCTGCACAGACACTGTCCAAGACCGGAGGTGAAGACCGCGCAAGGCGCGAGGTATTGTCGCCGAACAAGCCTCGGGACAAGGTATGATTCCACAAACCATCACTTTCCTATTGTATAGACGTTGACGCGTTTCCTTTGTCTGGGTTTGGGGAGGAGAAAATTTTTGTTTTCGCTGCCTTCTCTGCCTCCCCTAAAACCCAACATATAGGACAGGGTTGTAAGTCTTTTATTCATCGAATCAGTTCAATACAATATTTTTTCACAGATACCTTGCTTCATAGTGTCACACATCACTAAGATACCTTTGTTTGTGCGATCTTAAACATCTCTCTCGTTCTTCCTAGATGGGGGTGTGATACTTTTCCTCAACTCATTAGGCATTTTCTTTATCCTCAAAAAAATATTGAAGAGAGTTGTTAATTTCATTACTCATTTTCCTCATATTCTTTAAAACATCAATAGGAATATCATTCACTATGTGCTTTTGTAGTTTTCACTTTTTTTTCAAGGCATTCTTGACCTTTATTGTAACTCGTCGAGTGTAGGCGATATCTCTTATATGTATGATGCAAAAGTCTTTGACATTTCTTGAAGCATCTATGTTGAAAATGTATAGACTACATTAATTTTTTTAAATAATTATCCTTAACCAATAGTAAACCATCTACATTGTTGATACATCTCACTTGGACCAAATATCTTCCTTTTCGTTTTCTTACACGAGCCACCGCAACAGTGTACCCAACAGGAGTAGAGGACTCCTCATTTTTGAGTTGGGATGCAGTTTTTATTTGACTCATCCATGTACTCTCAGGCCTTGGGTAGGGTTGAGTTGTACTTGCCTTGTTTTTTCGGTTGACTCGAGTTTTGATAAAACGGTTTTGTATTTTCCTAAATGTGATACATGTACAGAAATGTAATAGGTGATATTTACTTGCAGGTTGAACACAAAATTAAGAATTCAGTAAATGTGTAACGTTGCTGATTTCTTATCTAGTTTAGGGTTTAAATATTATTAATATACAATTGGTTGTTTACTCTCTACTGGATTGGTTTCTCGGTTTTCTGTGTGTGGCCTCGACAATAAGAAAGTGGGCTGACCATAATCCAAGAGTCGAGTGCCTCATTCAATGTCCAACAGAATAGAGGTTTCCGGCAGGAGCCACTAAGATACAACTAGGAATAAGACGTATTAACCTTTGTATATACATCATTTTCACCTATATTGGTATCAAACTTATACATCTCTTCACATCATTAGCTCTCCTCTTGAACTACTTGTTAGCTTCCTTCTTTGCTAGCTCGTATCTCTGAAATGTTGTGCTGTCTCAAGATTTGGGTATGAACCTATAAATCTCTATTTTAAGTTTTGTAGCTTTTCGTAATTCATTATTCCGCCACCGTGTTTCAATCTGTGGAGGCCCATGATCTTTTCCCCAAAACTTTCTTTATGATTCTTGTAACGCAGGAGCTCATATTATGCCGCATTGTGTTAACTTCGCATAATACGAGTTCCACCTGTCTCCCTGAATAAGGTTATTACAAAATATCACTTTCTTCTCTTCTTTAAAGTTCCACCACTTGATTTTCTAAACTCGGTTGACATGTGCTTACCTTATTATCATCGCGTCCATAGTCACAATAATTGCCGACTTTTTGAAAAAGATGTGTTTTAACTGTGAATTTTTCCTTGACCGCATGTGATGGCAGAATAACTCCCAATTCCTGAATGTTCAGTTCCATTCATGTTTTATTTGTGAATTAGTCGTGTTTGCCATTTTATTCCTATTTATATATTTTTTGTGTTTTCTATTGTTTAAGACTCTGACTTTGTTCAGGTGTATTTACATGCGTACGTAAATGTATATACATATATGTATGTGTATGTATGTATGTATATATATGTATGCAATACATATGAGCGCATATATATGTGTGTAATATGGTGTGTGTATGTATACACCAAGTATTTCTATATAAATATATATTTTATATATTTTTGAAGACTGCATATCTTGGTACAACTGAGATATTGTCGGTAGTACCGACATGGCTACAGCCGGCAGTTCTGTAGTTAGTGACCTTTAGTGTCTTGGCCCGTTTAGATTACTTGAGTCTCAAGTCTCAGGGTTTCTCCCTTGCTCCTATATATAGGACAGGGTTGTATCTCTTTTCTCATCGAATCAATACAATCATTCATCATTATTTCTAACACACACACATATATATAGATATAGATATAGATATATACACACACACACACATATATATATGTGTGTGAGTATGTATATGCTCCAACTTTTTCCTAAGTTGTCTACTTTAACTGCACGTTGACCACTTTTTATCTGGATTTCCAGCATAATTGATAATTCCTGAATTCCAAATTTTTAAGTTTGGTCGAACGTATCACGAATATTGAGTTTGTGACTATGATCGTGTCACTGTCTAAAACCACCATCTTATGCTAGGTGGTGAGTTCCTCTTTAGACTTCACTTTACAATCCTTGCCCATCTTTGGATCAACTTGCGTTGTAAGAAAGTAATCGATTTGGCTATAGTTATGCCCATAGATCTAAATGTCGTCGACATTAGGCGAAATTTCGCCGATAATGTCGATGTCGACGGTCAGCGACGTCGAATGCATGTAAACATCTTTATTCTACAATATCCTCGACATTTTGTCAAATATGTCGACATTTCCCCATATGTCGGCGAAGTTGGCCCAAGTCCATACAAAAATTCCACAATGTCCTCGACATTTATCGAAGTCGTCGAAGTTGGCGACATATTTCAGGGATTTTGTGGAGTTGGCTGTGTGAGGTGGAAAAAGTGTTGGAGCTTGAGGTAAGATGATTTTGATGTTATCTTTTACTATTCTAAGCTAACAGTAATAGACCGATCCTCTCTCTGCTAAATCTACCATAGATTTACACTATTTTTATGTAGTTTGTTTATTGTCACAAACTTTATATATGGAAGAACTCTGTAGTTTGGAGACGACTATATGTAAGCGTGCATTTATCTACATATGTAAACCTGTATGGATGGCTATATGTAAACATATATTGTGTTTTTAAGCTAGATTTGATGAAATCTGTCGATTTTCATCACAAAATGGCTATTTTTAGTTTAATTTTTGTCGAAGTTGCGTCGAAACTTTGGTTGTAAAAATCCTCGACATTTCCTCGACATTTCCAAAACTTCTGTGTCCACACCTGTCGAAGTCGTCTCGAAGTCGAAGTCCTGTTCCATGGTTATGCCCACTCTTGAAAGTGAGCAGACATGGATCTCTTCTCTTGAGATAGGTGTTTGAAAAATCATATCATAGGCAACTAAGAACAACTGAAGTAACTAATTCTTGTTCCTATTAAATACATAATGTTTCCTTATACAACTAAGGATCTCCAACAAAGTAGAAATTCTCTTACTAGCCCCCACATGGCCTAGCAATACCAAAAGTAGTAAGGATGGCTACTTCAATCTTGGGCCTTCTTGAAACGTCTACATATGTTTATTTTGCTATATTTATCTGAGGAAAAGGAACAATTCACATCATAGCCGAAGAAATTTCCTATTTGTTTAATAATACAAAATGAGAAGTATGCTAGCATGAATGTATGCTTACCCTCAGACTCAGGAACCACTGGTACAGCTGAAGCCCTTGTAGAATGACACATATCTTCAATCTAGTATTGCAATCAAAATCAAAATAAAGAAAATTATGAAAATGGCAAATTACTTCAAGCTCTCAACCACAATATTACAGTATCTGAAAATTCATCATAAAAAGGGTAAATTTCCTAAACAATACATATTGTTTCCTTTTCTTGAAAATAAACAATGATTGTTTATAAATAGCATGCATATGATTTGCTATTTGTATTAACAAATATATCAAAGAACCATGCACTTATAAAAAACCCACTATTTTATATATTGATTCATTAGCATTATGGGCGATGAATGGACCTAGTATGGAGAAACAAAACAACTTACACCATTAGCACACAATGTACACATGGAGCGATATAGCCGCAAGGATTTTTGATATACATTAACTAGACTATGCAAGATATGCAATAAATTTATATTATAAATCAATACACCGTTAACTATCCTTGTCAAGCTTGTTTTCTTCTTGACTACAGGAGTATGGGCTAAGAAATCATAGTAAAGTTTACAGCAAATACTTACATGACACATTGTGTTAATATATGTAATAAACTATGTCAAGTTTATCATGTTTTAAATGACATGATGTATTTGTGAAAATAAGGAAACATCATATATTTTTATGGAACTTACCCTTATATATATAGCAAGTATTTCTTCCGTATTATAGAGAAGGATCTATGATGGCAAGTGAAGCAAAATTCTTCTATGCATCCTGATGTGCAATTCAGCTTACTTCAAAAAAAACCCTTTAATTTTATCTACTATTCACACTACAATACGATATGCCCCATAGTAATAAGGCTATGTCTGCATATGCAATATCTGCAACAATATATGAATGAGGGGTCACCACCTTCCCATTCTTGATTTGATCTCTGATAAAATGACAATCAACTTTTATGTGTTTAGTGTGTTCATGGAAGATTGGATTCTTTGCAATATAGATAGCAGCTTGATTATCACATCTGAGCTCTACATGAGGCATCACAGGAATTTTCAATTCAGCAAGCACAGATTGGACCCACTATAACTCACAAGCATGAGCCGTTGCTCTATAGTCAACTTCCGTGCGAGAACGAGCCACCACATTCTGCTTCTTGCTTTTCCAGGTGATAAGATGATTTCTAAGGAAAGTACAATACCCAGATGTGGATCTTCTATCATTTTGATTATTAGCCCAATCTGCATCTGCATAGCCCGTAAGAATGAGAGTAGAGGTAGGAATTTGAGGTCTATAATAGGTGATCCCTTTCCCAGGTGCACCTTTTAAATACCTAAGAATGTGACAGATTGTTGTCCAATGTGATTGCTTTAGTGAGCTCATATGCTCACTCACCACTCCTATAGCAAAGGAAATGTCGGGGCAAGTAATTGTCAAATATATCAGCTTACCAACAATCTTCCTATAATACCCTAGATCAAAATAATCAATATCATCAGTCTTCTCCTTCACATGATAGTCCATAGGAGTAGACACTGCTTGGACTCATTCATGCATGTCTCGTGAAGTAGATCCAGCACATATTTCCTCTTAGACAAATTAGTATCTGCATGAGATCAAAGTACTTCAATGCCCAGAAAATACCTCAATTTGCCCAGATCCTTCGTATGAAAGTGCCTCTGCAATCCTTCTTTCACACGTGATATGCCTACAGAATCACTGCCAGTGATAACAATATCATCAACATATACTACAATAATAATAGGCCCAACAGAAGAACTAGAATAGAATAATGAATGATCAGTCACAGAACATTAGAAGCCCATTTGTGATACAATAGAACTGAACTTGTCAACCAAGCCCGAGGAGATTGCTTCAACCCATAAAGGGCTTTCTTCAATCTACACACCTTCTGACACTCCCCCTGAGCAACAAAACCAAGAGGTTGTTTTGTTGATGCACGGAACTAGACTAAGTGCCCATGTTGATGCTCGTTCGTGCCAAGCACGTTGATGTTTGTCCATTCCATGGCAAGCATGTTGACCGCCTAGTTTACCACATGGTGGTCTTCTCGTAGAAAATACTTCAACGATAATAGCAACAGAGTTTGTGACTCGGATGGTCTTTGCATGTTCCTTCAACATTATCCAAGATACCACCTCCAACCTAGTCAAAGCTCCAGATGTTTCAAAGATTTGGTGTGTATCAATCTCAAGTGTTTATCGATCCCAAGGTAAGCTTCAAAGTCAAAGATGTCAAAGATTTTAAAGTGCAGGGGAGTGCACGTGTCGTGCTAAGTCAAGGGGATATCTATCATGTTTTGTTATAACTTTTTTATGGCTTATTTCCATCTATCGTGCAATCTGGATATGTGATTCTCCCATGCTCCAGCTTATAGGGGAGTGTTAGAAATATAAGTCATATCATATATGGGTCGGAGTTTGTAGGCCCATATGAGTCTAGTCTAGTCAAGTCTAGTTAGGTATGGAAGTCTCTAAAGTCATATCCACCTTCTTCTATATAAAGGAGAGGGGCCTCTCTTGTAAACATAACATTAACAAACAGTACTGTGAATATACCGTCCATCCATTATTTCCAACATGTATCAACACATTGTTATTCATCAGCTTTCATGGAAGCCAATTACATTATCTTACTGTTATTTAAAACTTATTTATGTAATAGAATAACTTCACATATAATGTAGGGAATAACTTCTCATATAACTTAGTATAAGCAAATTTATTTAATCTATATATCTCTATCACTTGAGCTCATGTCATAGTCTAATAGGTATTTACTTCCAATCCGTGAGTAAAAAAATTCTAAGAAAATTATATATTACTTAAAATTTCTAAAATTGACTATACCGCAGACCACTCCCCACGATCCTTAATAATCATTTATTCCATTTACTTCATACTTCAACGAGATTGTTTTATGTTATTCAGTCTAGTCGATCCAGACCGGTTTGCACATACTTGTCTAGGAAGCTAGGCGGTCCTTCCCACCTAAAGGAAGCCTAGAGGGCCTAGGCAGTAGCCTAGGCGTTTCTAGGCGCTCTTCGTATTTGTTTATATTTTACATACATATAGATGATCTTGCGTATAAATTTAGCTATACCCAAATATATACATCACTATACACATTTGTACTGTCCCTAAGCTTAATCACTCATAACTTCACCTGCATCACACCTGTCATGACCTAAGCTAGAACCATTCAGCCTCAATTTGACCGATCATTGTCTAAATTGGACCTAATTTAATTTAGTATGTCCTACTTTAGCCTAAGTTATTTTGGCATAACATGACCTAATTAGACGTGGCTTCCCCTAGTTTGTCCTACATTGAACTAAGTGAGCCCTAATTTGGAAAAATTAGACCTAACTCCTCAAATAAGACATGATTTCCCCAAATCAGGCCTATTTCCCCCCAAATCAGACCTATTCTACCCAAAATAGATCTGATTTGGCCCAAATCATATCTATTTTTCCCTAAATAACTAGACTTAATCTAATTTGACCAAATTCAGACTTAATTTGGTCTTACGCGTCTTAATTTGGGCCTAAAAGCCCTTGGACATCCACTTTAGTTATATGAAAGCCTAGGCGCCCAATTTAAGGCGGTCCACCTAAAGCTTAGGGGGGCGGGCGGAGCCTAGGCGAGAGCTTGGATAACTATAGTATGGACCGGATCAGACCGAAGACCAGATGAAAACTAGAGTTGTTCCCAGATTAGACCAGACCGAATGGTTGGCCTAGTCCACCAGATTGAACCGATATGAGATATGAATTTTGCCTCATGTCGTTCGCATTGTGTGAAGCAAGGAACGAAATATCGACGATATTTTGACCGAAATATCAATACCGACACCATTAGTCATGGAAACATGTGCGTGTACCGATAGGCTCGCAAATATCAGTATACCGATGGGTATATCGCAAATATCCCATGTTTCGATAGTTTTAGTGCAAAATGCACTACTGACATCATTGTACCAACCGAAACCGATGATATACCGACGGGTATTACCGTTTCTAGCAAGAATGATTGTTGTTACTTCTTAGGAGGAGAAAAGAAGGTGCATTTGGGTGATTTTTGACAATCAGAGCTAAAATCAACCCAAATCAAGGTAAGTTTAACTAATCTCTTCCATTTTCTACCATTTGCAACCTCTCCATCTCTTTTTCCTACTATTTTCTTCCACTTTCACCTAAAAACGATTTTCTACTGTCAAAACCCAATATTACTCCAATTTGATATGTTGATGGTAACTATACATACATCTATAAGTATATCATGTAGATCTACAATATAATCGGTTGATCAACCTAATATAACACTATTAATTACTATTATCATGCAATTTATCTAATCACAAGTACTATTACAGTTAGTACTATTATAATTAGTTATTTATGTTTAGTAGAAGATGTTCTACTAAAGAGTAATGTGAACATATATAAAAGAAAACATAGTGGAACTATATTTTTTTAGAAGTAATAAAAAATGATAAGTTATTTCATTTTCTATATATTTGTGTATTAATGTTGTATAAGTTAAAAGTTATTATTTGATAAGCTTTCAAAGGTATTTTTAATCATCAAATAACACCTCTATTAGAATTTTCTAGACTTTATGTTAGATACTCAAATATAAATGAAATTCTAAATTATATTGTGTTTGTTACATAATACAAATGAGTATAATACATTTATACACTATTATACATGACGTTAATCATCATCATCATCTAAGCCTCAACCCCAATCATGTTGGGGTCGGCTACATGGATCCTTCTTTTCCAATCAGCTCTATTATGGGCCATACTCTGGTCCAGATGTAAAGATTCAAAATCTAGCTTTATAAGTTCTTCCTAAGTTAATTTAGGTCTTCCTTCACTTCTTTTCATTGTGCTTGACTCAATAACCTTGCTTCAAATAGGTGCTTAACTCCGCCTATGTTTTCATATGTTCTATGCAAATGTGGCCAGTCCCAAGCTCGGGTAAAGGAGGGTTGGTGGTAGGTTGACGGCCAGCCATAAAATTATTGACAACCAGCCATAAAACTATGTTACTCTTTTTATGACATGGATCCTTATAAAAATTGTACATGACGTGTATGAGCAACACATAACTTCATACAACCTTATATAATGTACATGTAACGGGAGCAATATATCAACCATATCAACTCAATATTGTATGGAGAATCAGTGCGCAACTCGACATACAACTGATATGAGTTAGTAAGTTACTATGATATTCATGTGTTGTAATATGCTTATAAATTGTGCTAGCAACATTCCAAATCTTAATTCTAACATTTATCGACAAAATCCGTCAACGAAATCCCCAGAAAAAAGACAGGTTCCCTACCTCCCACATGATGAATAGCCCCACCCACATACCCATTATAAAATTTTATTGCATAAAATGATGCATTTAGGTGTAGAAATTACACCTGTAACCTTTCATGATTTAATTCGTTCATTTTGGCGTCAAAACGGTCACAAGATTGAATCTGTCAAAATTTCTATCTGGATACCGGTAAATACCATCAGTATCGAATACCTTGTTCCTTGGTGTGAAGGTGGCATTAGCCATCTATGAAGGTGGCATCAGTAGAAATAGAAGAATGACTGTTGAGGTGCTAATGTTTCCCTTGTCCTTTGAGGAATATCTTCACAGTTCAACTCCAATGTGCAAAGTTCTTCTCATTTAACTTTTCCTTAGTGATAATTGACTTTGGAAATTAAGTAGTTGGATGGGACTAGAATGGCATATCCTTCTTGCCGGTCATGATGACCAACTAAGATGGAGAACCTAGATACTTTTATGAATGATTTCTAATTGTTGACTGTTAGAGAGTCTAGTTAATTTTATTAGTTAAATTAATTTTGTTAATCAAGTATTGAGTCTATTTGTACATGGTCCCAAGTGCATCTTGGCCCAATAGGGATTAGTCTAAGTCTTGTGCTCCCCCCCTTCTCCTATATATAGGAGCAACGTTTTCTAATGCAATATACCTAATAGCCTTCTATTTACTTTCCACATGGTGTCATAGGAGGATGCTCTTAAGAAATCCTAAAGAGGAGATAAAAAAGAGAGTTGCCTTGCCTACAGAAGGCCACCATCTTTTCCTCGCTTGGCCCCCCGCTAGGCATCTTCCCATCCGTTTTCACATGCTTCGATCGCGCTCCTATTGCCCTCTTTTGCCCAGCCATCGCCCCTACTACCCAGTCGTCGCCCCTACTACAAGTCGTCAACGACCACTTCCCCGTTCTCGCCCTCTTTCATAGCCTCTTGTTGTGGCTACTACCTATCACTGGCGCTAGCCACTCAATCCCTGCTCCCCGCTACTTGTCGCTCTGCTACCTACCTTCTCAACAACTGCTCTTTGACCCGCCACCACCGTCTACGATATCTTCCCTTGTTGTTGCCATAAAACTATGTTGTCGTCCTGCCTCCTAGCCTAGTCCAGCTGCCAACCCTCATGCCTTCCTGTTGTCACTACCTCGCAAACCCCGCTAGGTGCCTCGATTGTTGTTGTCGCCATCCCCTGGCCACCCATTGTTGTTGCCCGTTGTCCTACTGTGTCGCCGCCCCTAGCTGTCGAGTTCATATTGTTGTACCCTTCATCCTGCTTGTTGTTGCCCACCGCTACCCAAAGCTCCCCACCACTTTGTGATGCTACCAATAGCTCTACATACACATAGCTTACTTCTCTCAATACTTGTGTCGTCCCACATACACACTATGCTTATTGCCCAAGGACAAGACAAATCTGCCTTTTCGGTAGAGTCGTCATCATCATCATCATCAAAACCTTAGTTCCAACTATGTTGGGGTCGGCTATATGGATCCTTCGTTTCCATTCAGCTCTATCATGGGCCATATTCTGGTTGAGATGTAGAGATTCAAAATCTCTCTTTATAAGCTCATCCCATGTCAATTTAGGCCTACCTCTTCTTCTATTTATTGTGATTGACTCAATAGCATTGCTTCATATAGGCGCATTAGTCGGTCTGCGTTGCACATGTCCATACCATCTGAGTCGGCCCTCGCGCAACTTGTCCTCAATGCTCGACACTCCCCACTTTAAACTTCGCCTATGTTTTCATACAGTTTGTGCAAATATAGCCGGTCCCAAGCCCGGGTAAAGGAGGAGAGTTGGTGGTAGGTTGACGACCAGCCATAAAAATTGTCACTCTTTCTTTGACATGGATCCTTTTCGGTAGAGTGAAGATTCATTTATTTTTCTACCCGGATTTGTCATATTAGCTCATGCAGCACATCGACTCGCATTACTGGTTACTCTCTTCCACATTTTTGCCAACATATACATTATCACTACCATTGTTTTTTACTTTCCACTCAAATCACTCTCTTGATTCTTATTTTGCTTGGCGTGAGGGGGAGAATAGAGGAAATGAGATGGAGAAGATAAAGACTATATTTTTTTGCAATTGATTAAGCTTCTACTGCTATATGCTTCTTGAAGCGCTTGATTCTGGAGGTTATTTTTTATGCCTAGTAGTTTGTTATGGTTTTCTATCCAGTTACGTCATCTATGTTCCTGCTATTATGATCCAGCGCTCTCTGGACTACTGTGTTCTAGCACTCACCGGTTGTATGTGCTCTATTTGCACCTTGACCCATATGTGTTTTGTTTGTGTGTTGACTACTGTTGTTATGACCCATCACTCTGGGGATTGTAACCCAACACTCTTTGGGTTGCAACAATCAATTTTTCGAAATGTGGCATGTGTTATGCATGCAGAGAGGGCACCTTATAGAGTGTATACGGTATGCGGGAGTATATGTGCGAGTAATGTTTTAAAAAAAGGCTGCACTAGTTGCACGGACCGCATAAGCGGCCGCATATACTTAGCCCTTTATAAGGCCGATTAGCCTTTAGATGGACATTTGTTATCTCGGCCCAAACTAAATTATATTTTTGATGATAACATTCTCTTGATGTACTATTTTGTTGTATGTTTTGTGCATGAGTAGCATGCTTAATCACTATTTGTTGTTCTAGACCTCTAAGACATGCATGCATCTTTTTATGTGATTTGGTTAGTCTTTTACGTTATGTACTTCTGTTAAACCTTTTTGTGTGTGCTTCATTGAAATTTATGCTTAAATGATTCTAAAATGCAATCTAAATGGTTCTTTACTTTTTAGTGAAACTTTATATTTGAATCTATCTCAAATTTTAGGGCTTAAATATGGAATTGTACAAATTAAATATGCAATTGTGTGATTAATTTATATACATTAATTAAATTATTAAAAAAATCCAAAACCGCATATACATCTGCATATACTCCCACTTACCACATATACTCTCTAGGGTGACCTCTCCACACGCATAACGCATACCACTTT
The DNA here is from genome assembly GCA_963693085.1 of Alisma plantago-aquatica. Taxonomy (NCBI): domain Eukaryota; kingdom Viridiplantae; phylum Streptophyta; class Magnoliopsida; order Alismatales; family Alismataceae; genus Alisma; species Alisma plantago-aquatica. Next base: position 1,524,401,915 of record OY856410.1, read on the forward strand.
TTAAAACATTGTTGGGAGTATATGCGGTTTTGAATTTTTTTAATAATTTAATTATTATACATAAATTAATCATACAGTTGCATATTTAATTTGTACAATTACATATTTAGACCCTAAAACTTGAGATATATTTAGATATAAAACTTCAATAAAAAGCAAAGCACCATTTAGAATGCATTCTAGAATCATTTAAGCAAAACTTCAATGAAGCACGCACGAAATGGTTTAACACAAGTACATAACAATAAAGACTAACCATATCAGAAAAAAAGATGCCCTCATGTCTTAGAGATCCAAAACAACAAACAGTAAATAAGCACGCGTCTCGTATATAAAACATAAAGCAAAATGGTACATCAAGAGAATGTTATCGATAAAAATATAATCTAGTTTGGGTCGAGATAACAAATGTTCATCCCAAAATCGTTGACTAATCGACCTTATAAGTTGCTAAGTGTATGTGGGGTGCTTATGTGGCCCGTGTGCCTTTTTTAAAACACTGGCGACGATAGTGAGTAAGATGAAGACCATGACGCATACTTGTTGCCATTTACTACTGCTCCAAATGCCACAAGAAGGTCAATACATACCCACAAATGAAATGGGGATTTGACAATTTTGTGTAATATTGTACAAAGCATTCATTAGTCAGCACATACCCACAAAATAGGCTTCGATCAACCACGAAAATTATCATTAATCCCAATTTGAGTGGTTATTATATGAATGATGTGGGTTGGATGCGTTCTTTTAAAGTGAGCAACACCATCCTTGAATTTTATGCTAAATCTTTTAACTTGCATTGACTTATTGCGGTTTTGATATTGTCAATTTCAACAAAAATAGATCTCTTGGTAGACCCGTATTTCCAAAAATTTCAATTGAAATGACCACAAAATTTCCATGACATGGGTGTCAAAATGATAGCTAAACCACCTTGTCAAGTCATCATCAAACGTATAAACGATCGAGGCCGACATGAGCGTTCTTTATTTCATCCTTCATTTCCCTCAATCTCTTCCTGAGTCCCTAACTAAACATAATCTTTCCCTACACTGTTCATCCACATTCCTGAGGTGAGAGGATAGGTTGTCGGTACACTTCTCCTTTACTTGGTCATTTGATTTGTCATCTAGGAGGTTGGGCACTTCCCTTATCCATGACCATTCCAGCCATTAATTATCTACACAATGCTAGGTCTTGTGTTGTGTGCTTGACAAACAAGAAATACGCGTAATACTGAGTCGATGTTGTGCTAGATACATTTTGCCTCTTCGATTACATTCTAAATGGTAATTAATAAATCTTGCTTTGTGGATTATATGATACGTATCAGGCTACATGTGAATGTCAGTTGAGTTTTTCTATCATTAGGGCTAGTACTACATCATGATACACATCAGGCAAAATGTGAATGTGAATGTCAATGAGTTTTTTAGTTCTGGATAATGCGGAAAAAGGTCTTGTATTATTCGATGATAAAAGAATATACAAGAGTCTCTATATAATACACAAAAGAACCACAGGGTCTAGAGATAACCCATGTGGGATAAAACATAAGTGTAAAGGAAAAGAAAAATAGAAAATAGACTAAGTGTAAAAGAGAAAAACACAGCAAAGTCTATCTACTAATACTCCCCCTCAAGCTGGAGCATAGATGTCAATCATGCCCAGCTTGGATGTCATATCAGTGAAGCGCTTCTTCGGAAGAATCTTTGTGAAGATATCAGCAATCTGCTCATCAGTATGAATGTAAGGGGTAGAAATCTGACCAGATAGAACCGCCTCACGAACAAAGTGACAGTCCACTTCAATATGCTTCGTGCGCTCATGGAAGGTAGGGTTGCTAGCAATGAAAGTGGCTGCTTTATTATCACAGAACATAGGAATGGGCGCCAAGTCTGAAAAACCAAAATCTGTGAGAAGGCTTCGAATCCAGAAGAGCTCGCAGGTAGTATGTGCCATGGCGCGATATTCAGCTTCAGCACTAGAGCGGGCAACCACAGCCTGTTTTTTGCTCCTCCATGTGACTAAATTTCCCCCAACAAAAGTACAGTATCCAGAAGTGGAGCGGCGATCAACCTTGCTCCCAGCATAATCAGAATCTGAGTAGCCCAGTATCTTACAGAAGAGTAGGTAACGGGTCACTGGAGAGGATCTGATCCACGACCCCAGCAAACGAAGTAGGAAGGCCAGCCAGGAACTGAACAAGCATGAGCTCATTCCGCTGACAATGTAGTTCTTCAAGATTCGCAGTCAGAGGATGATAAACCTGAAACTCGTCCCACAGAGCACAGCACGAGTTGTAGTAGTCTTCCACAGAGTCAGATGTCGAGAAGTCTTGTTTCGCAAGCTTCTTGAAAATTTCAAACACCTTCTTGGGGTTCTGTTGATGAGAGTAAACATGGGATAGGTGATCCCACATTTCCTTAGCAGTCTGAAGGCGAAGCAGAGAGTGGTTGATCTTAGCATCAACGCTGTTGACCAGCCAGGCCATAACCCCATAATCCTCCTTGGACCAGAGATCATAATCTTGCTTAGTCGTGTCATCAGCAGTAGCAGCAGGTACAGCAGGACCCTTGGTAGTCAGGTGCGAGTGGCGCCCGTGTGCTTTCACGTAGAGTTCGAATGAAGCAGCCCATAGGTGATAGTTGGAGCCATCCAACTTAACAGAAGTAACACACAAAGACCGTGGTAAATCTGAAGTCGCCATGAGAGTAGAAGCAGACAGTCAGCAGCACGAGCGCAGGGCAGACAGTAGAATCAGTAGGCAGCAGGAAGTGTCCAACACATGGACCAGCAGCAGCAGATAGGAGATCCGATCATGGACCTCAGAAACCCTCACGGGGCAGAGATAAAGAAATAGAACCTACGCCAACATGGAGAAACAATTACTCCACCATGTGGCGCAGGCAGGCAGATCCGGATGTAGCGTTTAGACCCTCAACGTGCCAGAACTGGAAAGTGTCGGGGCTGTACGTAACGGATTTAGAAAACGAACGGAGACCGAAAAGGGAACTTGTGGTTGTCTAGGCCACAAGGATAGAGATGGTGAGGATGTGGGGGTGTGGTGGAGGGTTGTGGGTGGTGTAGGGGCCGGGAAATTGGTGGTGGTGGTGGCTGTTGGTGGCGGACAGCAAGTACTGTAGCGTCGCGGTACTGTAGCAGCCGCGGTACTGTAGCAGCGGGAAGAAAGGAGATGGGGCGGTGGGCAGGGAAAGAGAAGAGAAGGGCTGCGTTGGTGGTAGGGTAAGGAAGGAAGGGAGGAGGAGGAAGAAGGACGGCGGCGGCAGGGAGAAAACCACAGGGGGGGGGGCGGCGGCGGTGTGGTGGTTGACGGCGCAGGGGTAGGTTAGGGTAAGGAGGGGGGGAAAAAGAATTAGGGTGGATCTTGTTGCTCTGATACCATCTGGATAATGCGGAAAAAGGTCTTGTATTATTCGATGATAAAAGAATATACAAGAGTCTCTATATAATACACAAAAGAACCACAGGGTCTAGAGATAACCCATGTGGGATAAAACATAAGTGTAAAGGAAAAGAAAAATAGAAAATAGACTAAGTGTAAAAGAGAAAAACACAACAAAGTCTATCTACTAATATTAGTATTAGGGTTGATACTAATTTATGAATTGGTATCTTGCTTTATAAATGATATCAAACAAGTTAGAACAGATGTGAATATAATGAGAAATTAGTATGTATTTGGGGTGATCATCTATCTTGCTTTATGAACTAATATCAAACAGGTATACATGCAAAACATGTGTATTCTAATCTGATTTTTTTGCATCATTTTTTCATAGATAGTTGATCAAACTTTTATCCAATCTTGGCTAAATTTCATCTAAGTTTCTGGCATAAATCCTGAATGCCTAATTTAATCCAAATTTCCCGTATAATAATCAATGCCAATTTTTTTCATCTTGCTAGATAGATGGCTTCAAGACAGCAAATTTGTGACTATGCCAACAAGCGCAACACACCTCATTTCAGACCCTTATGAAGTATCACATATTACATCCGTTTAATTTTTATTGAGAAAGAAATAAATATGATGTGCAATTTAGAGAGAACATAAAAACAACAAATACCAGCTTCCAGACTTCTTCATTTGGAGCATTTTTATCAGCTAAGGTGATAGTGTATGGTTTTTTCTTCCGTTCCTCAGCAACCTTCTGCCAATACTTTCCTGAAAAAATTAGATGAGTCTAAACACCCCTCCTTATCGATCAATAAAGCCAATCAATCAGGATTCAAAGGTATACTGCTACTATTATTTGAAGATTGAGATTTATGAGATCGGACCACCAAGTTAACATAGAAGAACTTCATGTTTATCTACACCCTCCTCCATAGGAGTTTCAATAATAACAATAGTTCAAATTGCAAGCCTCTCGACCATGTACTATCATTAAACGAGTTGAGACTTGTAGTAAGCAGGCCTTTGAGTATAGCATAAAATACACAGGACAGGGCAATAAATTTAAATAGCATTCTTGTCAACATTCAAATAAATGATAACAAAAAACAAGAAGTATGTTTTTTTCCATTATGATGTCCCGACATAGAAGATTACTTAGCATGCATCTAAGCTAAAGAATAATATATAAATATGACTTACCTTTTATCATATCTCCCATCAGGCTGTGCATTGGACGTTCATCCCCTAGTCCACCAGGTGAACTTAAAAGCTCTTTGCAAAGTGCAGATTTAGCACACCCAGGAATACCTAGAATAATCGAGAATGAAGTGATGAGAATCTTACCACTTGTGAAAATACTAATATTATACGTATAGATATATTGTGTTGTTGTGCTGCTTTGTTATTCCTGTAATATTAGTCCCATATTGCTCACTTGTACTTATGTCTCTACTCTCAGTTGCTATATTAGAGATTACCCTGTAACCTGTTTTACTCACTCAATAAACAATTCATTTTCTATTTAGATGGTATCAAGAGCAGGTTTCTTTTTCCCCACCCACCCGCCCTCAGTGACGTAACACCCCCCGCCGCCGATCTCCCCCCCCCCCCGGCCGCCGACCCCCCCCCCCGCCGCCGCAAACCCCACCCCACCCTCCCTTCCCCGCCGCCGACCCCCCCCCCTTCCCGCCGCCGCCCCCACCCCTCTTCCTCTTCCCCGCCACCACCACCACCCCCCCCGCAGCCACCTCCTCTCCCTTCCTCCACCGCAGCCACCCTCCTCCCCTTTTCTGCTACTTCTATCCTCCACTCTTCTCTTTCTACGTCCGGGTAAACTACCACTCTACGTCCGGACAACCACTGGCCATCTAAGTTGAGAGTCTCTCATATCACCGTCTTCTCTGCCTGCGCCTCATGAAGGAACATTAGTTTTCCTCATGACGGCGTAGGTTGCTCTATATGCATACTCTACCCTATACGGGTTCTCTGATCTGACTTGTCAGATCCCTGCTGTTGCTATCTGCCCCGTCGTGGGTCTCTGATCTACTCTGTTGCTGCGTCGACTACTGCCTCTGCTATGGCTTTATCTGAGCCTCCTCGCTCTCTGTGTGTCACCACGGTGAAACTTGATGGCGGCTCCAACTATCATTTGTGGTCGGCGTCCTTCGTTCTGTATGTCAAAAGCCCAAGGCCGGTATCACCATCTTACGACTGAGCCTCCTGTTGTTCCTATTGCTGATGTGGATGACAAAACCAAACAAAGCTATGCACAATGGTCCAAGGACGACTTTGGAGTTATGTCGTGGCTCCTCAACAACACTGAACCAAGGATTAGCCAATCTCTACTCTGCCTTCATGATGCTAAGGCCATGTGGGATCAATTCTCCCATGTTTACTCTCATTAGGAGAATCCCAATCGAATTTTTGAAATTTTCAAAAACTTGGCCAAGGAGTTCTCCCCTGACACCTCTATTGACGACTTCTACAATCAGTGCTCAGCTCTATGGAATGAGTTTGAACTCTACCACCCCTTGACGGCGGACATCAAAGTAGCCCAGAAACAGTGCAACGAACTTCAGCTTGTTCAGTTTTTGGCTGCTCTTCCTGCATCCTTCTCTGGTGTGGTCGACCAGATTCTGTCTAGTGATTCGCTGCCTACCCTCAGAGATGTCCTAAAAAGAGTTCAACGACTACCATCCATGACTCCTGCTCCTGCTATTGAGCATGCGGCTCTCATTGCTCACCCTGCTGATTCTGGCCGCGGTCGTGGCCGTGGAGGTCGACCTCCTCCCTCAGGTGGTCGTGGCTTATCTACTCCTGGACGCAGTGCACCTCCCGGCCCTCGCTGTTGCAACTGGTGTGGCCGAGACAATCATACTGAAGATCGCTGATGGATTAAGCATGGCAAGCCCGCTTGGGCTAACTAGGCTTCTACAGATTCTACTACTGACACTACCTCTGACACACTTGCTGCTCCGGCAAACGCAGACTGGCTTCGTTCTGAATTTGAGAAGATGTTCCAGGAGCGTATCACACAGTTACCCTCCTCCTCTACAGCGGGACCCTCTGCTATGCTTGCATCTCCAACTACTGGTAACAATAAATGGTGTATTGATTCGGGTGCATCTACTCATATGGCCGGTGACATTTGCCTATTTTCTGCTCTCAATAAAACTGTTACTATCCCGTCTGTTACTTTTGCAAATGGTTCCAAAACTACAGTTCATGGCACTGGCACAATTCCTCTTTCACCAAAGCTACAACTAAATTCTGTTTTATATATCCCACAGTTTCCTGTTAATCTTTTATTTGTAAGTAAGATGATAAAACAGCTCAAGTGCTCTATTAAATTTGATCCTTCTGCTGTGTTTTGAAGGATCTCCGCACGAAGACGAGGATTGGTTCGGGCCATGAAGGACCAGACGGGTTGTATTGTCTGGATGGACCTCCTGGCTGCATCTTCTTTGCTATCTACTTCAGTAACTGGACTACATTGGCATTTTAGACTGGGTCACCCATCCGCTACCAAATTAAAACATTTATTTCCTGCTTTATCTGAGAACAGTTTTACTTATGAAACTTGTGTATTGGGAAAACAAACTCGTTCTGTTTTTCCTGCTAAGAAGGTTATTGCTTCTAAAGAAATTTTTGACATTGTTCATGCTATTATTTGGGGTCCTTGTTCCGTATCGAGTCACTCGAGTGTGAAATATTTTATGACTTTCATTGATGACTACTCTCGCACCACATGGCAGTTTTTGTTTAAGGGTCGAGATACTGTGATGGAAACTATTTGTACTTTCTTTGCTGAAATTCACACCCAGTTTAACAGACTTAAAATTTTTCGTACGGATAATGCTCTTGAGTTCATGCAAAAATATGTTACCTCCTTCTGTGCCGCTCGTGGGACCATACATCAGACCACTTGCCCTTACACTCCTCAACAAAATGACGTCGCTGAAAGAAAAAACCGCCACTTACTCGAGGTTGCTCGCACTCTTCTCATACACTACAAAGTACCCCATATTTTCTGGCCTGAAGTTGTCTTTACAGCTTGATATCTTATAAATCGCATGTCTTCCTCTGTTTTGCAAAATCAGGTTCCTTACGCCATTTTGTTTCCTGATAAACCTTTATTCTCTCTTCCTCCTCGCATTTTTGGGAGTACTTGCTTTGTGAAAAATCTTCGCCCTGGACTCACAAAACTTGAAGCTCGCTCTATCAAGTGTGTTTTCCTGGGGTATTCCCGTACACAAAAAGGCTACCGTTGTTTGGATCCTATTCAAAAACAGTGGTTTGTTAGTGCGGATGTGACCTTCTTTGAGCACAAGCCTTACTACTCTACTGATGGAGCAAAACTGTCTGTTGATATTATGGCCACCACACCTTTACCGGCTATTGTCGAGGATTTACCTTCTCCTGATATGCCTACGGAACGCCCATTGCAAGTCTACCAGCAGGTCAAAGAGAAATACTACTTCTGAGGCCCCGGTCAAACCAACTCCTTCGTCTGCGGTTGATCCACCACCCAGTGAGGTATTTTCTGACCTGGACCTTCCTATCAGTTTACGGAAAGGTATTCGTTCATGTACTCAACATCCTATCAGTAATTTATGTTCCTCTGACAATATGTGGTAGTTTTGCATGCTTCACTTCTGTTTTGTCTGTTGTGACTATACCTAAATCAGCGGAAGAGGCCCTTCGCATTCCTGCCTGGAAACATGCTATGGAGCAAGAAATGCATGCACTCTGCGATCGTCAGACATGGGATCTAGTCGATCGTCCCTCTTCTTGCCCTACTGTGGATTGTCGTTGAATATTTACTATTAAATATCAACCGGATGGCACTATTGAACGCCTGAAAGCCAGATTAGTTGCAAAAGGTTACACACAGACATATGGTGTTGACTACTTTGAGACTTTTTCTCCAGTTGCACGCTTAAATTATGTTCGCATTCTGATATCTATTGTTGTGAATAAAAACTGGCCACTGTTTCAACTCGATGTCAAAAACGCCTTTCTATATGGTGATCTCCAGGAGGAAGTCTACATGGAGCAACCTCCGGGATTTGTTGCTCAGGGGGAGTCTGCCTTCAAAATATGTAAACTCAGGAAGGCCATCTATGGTCTTAAACAGAGCCCGCGTGCGTGGTTTGATAAACTCAGTCAGATCTTAATTACCATTGGCTTTCGGCAATCACAATCTGATCATTCTGTATTTATTCATAAGTCAGCAGCAGGACTTGTTATTCTTATTGTGTATGTTGATGATATTGTCTTATCTGGCAGTGATAATGCGGGTATACAGGCAACCAAAAATTATTTAACACAACACTTCATCCCCAAGGACCTTGGCAAACTGCGATACTTTTTAGGCATTGAGGTTGTCGGATCATCTGCAGGAATCTGTCTTTCACAGAGAAAATATGTTCTTGATCTGTTGTAGGAAACAGGCATGTTGGGCTGCAAGCCAGCCAACACTCCTCTAGATCCTAATATGGATTGGGACGATGACAACTCTCCTCCTTATGCTGATCGCCACCAGTTTCAGAGACTGGTAGGCAAGCTTATCTACCTGACGGTCACTATGGCTGACCTAGCAGCTGTTGTAGGATTCATAAGTCGGTATCTTGATAAACGCCGGCAGTGCCACTGGGATGCTATTTGTCACATCTTACGATATCTCAAAAGTTCGCCAGGGAAAGGTCTTCTGTATAAAATGCATGGCCATTGTAATTTATCTAGATTTTCAGATTCTGACTATGCAGGAAGTCGATCTGATCGGAAGTCTACTTCTGGATATTGTACTTTTGTGGGAGGAAATCTAGTCACTTGGCGAAGCAAAAAGCAGACTGTGGTTGCTAGATCCAGTGCCAAGTCAGAATACAGAGCCATGGCTCATACTGCATGTGAGCTTCTGTGGGTCCGTGGCCTTCTACATGAGTTTGATATTGCTTATTCCAGCCCCATTCCTATGTTCTGTGACAACAAAGCCTCTATTTTTATTGCGAGCAACCCCACTTTTCATGAACGCACAAAGCATATTGAGGTTGATTGCCATTTTGTTCGGAAGAAAGTTCTATCTGGGCACATCTGCGCTCCATATATCAGTACTGACAAGCAGCTTGCGGACATCTTCACCAAAATTTTGCCTAAAGCTCGGTTTCAGACTCTGATTGACAAGTTGGGCTTGTTTGACATCTACGCTCCAGCTTGAGGGGGAGTATAGATATACTTTGTTGTTTACTTGTGCTGCTTTGTTATTCCTGTAATATTAGTCCCCCATATTGCTCACTTGTACTTATGTCTCTACTCTCAGTTGCTATATTAGAGACTACCCTGTAACTTGTTTTACTCACTCAATAAACAATTCCTTTTCTATTTAGAATACGTAATTAACCTTCCTAAATGAAGAAAAAAGATATATGTGTGTCAAGAGACTGAAAAGATACTAATATTACAGGTTGTTTGGTTACATAAAAACGAAAAAAGTTGGGCACAGTTTAATACTATAATTGATACCAAGCCACTTTGCAACTACTATTTCAAAAACTTTAAATAGAAGGATGGTAACAGATAAAACTGTCACATTATATGGAATTTATACAATTGCAGAAGTCAATGGGGATACAAAACCAAATTTCGTTTCTTCCTACTGCAAACAGTGCTAACAACTACTACCAGAACTCTAAGAATTATAGGATACCACCAGATGTTCACATTCTCAAAATATTGAATAACAATTCAGTTAAAATCCAGCATTAATAGAATTCTAGGAGGCCCAGACACTTATACGTGATTCCAAGATAGAATTCCCTTTGTGCTTCATCAACACATGGACCGTAATTTGTAATGATATTACAATGCAACATCTGTGACACGAACAATCAAATTGCAATCCAGTTTAGGAGAACACCAAATTTTGGTCTACGTTGTGGGAGATATGCGACTAACTTCACAACCTCCAAGCGAAACGGAACATGTCGCGTTTCATGTTGCAAGCAGGCCTCTCCACATTCGCAATACATCATAGTGCACTAACTGAGATCATTTCTAGGCTGCAATTATGCTTTTGATATTTTATGCCGCTCTACCATGTTGCATCCAATTTCTTCTTCAACCGTGTCGATACTGACACAGTCAAACGTGAGTGTTATGCAGACTAATAGTCGAGCAATGACAGTCGTTATTGATGCAAATGGTACCTATCAACATTTAGAAGCAATTCTCCTTATTAATCAACTCAAGCACGACGGATAAGACGATACACATGGTCTTGATTCGGCAGTTCGTCATCCTAACAATCGTTCTAGCTCTCAACTCCAGGATATTGTGTCCACAATCCAATGCAATGACATAAGCTCAAGGCTCGAGTCGCCCACAGGAGTCATCACAGGCTTGTCTTTTTAAGACTTGAAGTTGATGTAGGGAAGAAGCTCCGGCACAGCCTAATAAGGGTTAGATATTGTTGGCTATTGTGGGTGTTTTAGTTAACCACACAGAATTCCATCAAATGTAGGTACTTGTTATGTCAAGGACTCATTTGTAGGTTCTAGTTTTAATATTCTATTTCGCAATGGCTATTTGATTAAGTCATTAATTAGGTGATTCGCCGCTATTGTTGCATCTTTAGTGTCATAGATCTTTTTTATAAATACTAGAGTACAGCTACTAGTCCAAGATTTCATTTTTGAATTTGATTTTTGGGAATTGGTTCCCCGTAGACCTCACTTAGATCATTATGACGAATCGGTATGATTGAGGAACTTGTGGCAAGCAATATATCGGACTGATACAGTGTTTTTGTCAGGATGAATGGCAAGAATCATCTAGGACAAACCTAGACCGCAATAATTTTCAAGATTTTTCCTTTTCTTATGGGGGCGTTCTGGTGGTACATTCTTTGATTCTCACAGACATGGATGCTAACACACTCACATTCGGATGTTTCAAGAGAGAGAGAGAGGTGTTAGTCCATTTTGTAGAGTACATATCCTTGTACAGCCACACAACATATTGTTCCACAAAGGACCCTCATACAACCACTAGGGATATCTACATGACAAATTAAAGAGAGGTATAAGCTCAAAAAATCAAGTGACCCTAACAATTTACTTATGATGACATAAGCATAGTTGTTTGTTTTTAGAACTGGAATGTGATTCAAGTATTTAAGTCAAAAGATACCATATGCTTTTCTGGACATTCGAACATGATCCAAATCAAAGTTTCTGTTGGACTATGCGATACCAAGGAATAGAGGACCACAACTATCAATTTCTAGAATTCAATCGTCCATTTTACGAATAAGCCTAGTCAAATGGTGGAAAACAACTATCTGCATAGCTTTCAATATGAGTGAGAACAACATCAGATTCAATAGCCATGACCTTGGTGCTAAGATGTTGGATTTTTTAATTGTTCTATAAGTCGGACTTCTGCATTTGGAATAACCAAACTAAATCATTATATCCTTTTCATTGCGCACACGAGAAATGTAATAATAGGAAACACTAGATGATGAATATATGATTGGAAATTTTAAACCATAATAAATGGAAATATTAGTGTGATTCGATGTCTATACAAACAAACTCAAGAAGGAAAAAAAAAACTAACTGTAATTTAGTAAACAGGATATTTTGAGCTAATGGAAAAGGTTACACACGACCTCTCTTTATATAGGATAAGAGAGGATAAATTATTACAGAGGCAAGCAATATGGGATAAAAGTAAATAAAAGAAAACACAAAACACAACTGGACATAACACAAAGTTTAACACTCCCCCTCAAGCTGGATCATAGATGTCACTCATATCGAACTTGTTCGCCATGGCAGTAAATCTTGTCTCCGGAAAAGGTTTTCTGAAGATGTCAGCCAATTGATCCTCTCCTAATATACAGAGTTGAAATACATCTAGACATAATCGACTCTCGTACAAAGTAACAGTTCAGCTCGACGTGTTTGGTGCTTTCATGGAATGCAGGACTGCTTGCAGTGAAGATAAATATTTTATTATCACAAAACATTGGGATAAGTTCTGAATCACAGATGTCAAATTCTATCAGAAGACCTTGAACCCAGATTTATTCACAAGTGGTATGAGTCATGGCTCGATACTCAGCTTCAGCACTTGACCAAGCAATAACTGTTTGCTTTTTACTGAGCCAAGTAATCACATTTCCTACAAAGGTAAAATAACCATAAGTAGCGATCGATTCTGCTGCCAGCATAGTCATAATCGAGATAGTCACTAATTTTGCAAAGCATGTATCGTCTATATAGAAGACCATTTCCAAGAGAGCCTCTTGGGTATTCGAGAATATGGAAGACAACATCCCAGTGACATTATCGAGATTTGTCCATATACGTACTGACAAGTCCAACTGACAGTTAAGTAGACGAGTTTACCAACTAGACTTCTATATTTTTTTTGTCATAATATGGAGGAGAAGAGCCCTCATCTCAATTGGTATTGGGATCAAGAGGAGTACTAGTTGGGTTGACTCCCAGCATGCCAATTTTTTACAAGAGATCAAGTACATATTTGCATTGAGATAGACAAACTCCAGAAGAAGAATGTGATACTTCAATTCTCAAAAAATAGCAAAGTTTGCCTAGGTCATTAGTGATAAAGTGTTTTCTCAAATAATCCTAGATAACTTGGATGCCATCATGGTCACTACCAGAAATAATGATATCATCAACATACACAATTAGAATCAAAAGTCCAACATCATTCTTTTTTATGAACATAGAACGATCAAAATGAGAGCGTCAAAAATCAAATTTAATAAGAATATGACTTAGTTTATTAAACCATGCTCGTGGACTTAGTTTTAGGCCATAAAAGTTTTCCTAAGTCGAAAAACCTTAGAACACCTCCCCAGCAACAAACCTAGTGGGTTGCTCCATATAGACTTTCTCATGTAGATCGTTGTACAAGAAAGCATTCTTCACATCCAATTAAAATAAGGGTCAATCACGAATACAGTTAAGACGGAAACAAGAGAGAAGGTTTCAAAGTAGTCAACCCCATATGTCTGTGTATATCCTTTTGTGACTAGGCGAGCTTTTCGTCACTCAATTGTGCCATCAGATGGTACTTGGCAATAAATATCAATATTTTCTAAACTTGGACGGGTGTTGACTCAGATCGGAGTGAGCCTGGTAGAACTAGAGTGGTCAAACTGGTTGCACCGGAAATGTCGTCTACATGAAGTAATCAAATTTTTGAACCGGAAAAAATGAATTGAACACCATCGCAAAGGCAACTAGTGGTCGAACCAGATGAACCAGGCACATATATATAAGTCATCAAGGAGACTTCCTCTCCATAACCCCTCATAACCTGTGGAGGCTTGACACAGGAGTAGTTTGGTAAATCAAGTGCGCAACCCATTAGTTCTGACGCAAACCGTGCCATACAGAAATCTCAATTTTATTTCTCACCATTTGGATTTGATCCTCAGACCTCTGCATGTGGTGTCCGATCACCAGTGAGCTACACCCTTGCGGGCTATCATATGGTACATGATAGTAAATATCAATGTTTTCTTAACTCAAACGGGTGTTGAGTCAAATTGGATTGAGCCGGGTAGAACAAGAGTGGTCAAACTGGTTAGCTGGAAATGACGTCGGTATGACATCATCAAATTTTTGAACCGGAAAAACTAAATCACTCACCATAGCATAAGGCAACTAGTGCTTGAACCAGTTGAACTATTGAACCAAGCACAAATCTATATATATATATATATGAGTCATCAAGGCGTCCATGTGTATGTGTGTATATCAGTCATCAAGGAAACTTCCTTTCCCTGTCCCCTCATAACCTTTGGAGGCCTGACATAGGAGTTTGGAAAATCAAGACTGCAACCCATTAGTTCCAGCACAAGCCATGTCAGACATATAGAATAGAAGAACCTTTATTTGATGTGTCCAAAACAAATACAATGCTCTCTCTTTTATAGGATAAGAGGGTAAGAAACAGAACTAGGCAATATGGGATAAAAGAAAAGCTAAAGACCAAACAAGTCTGAAGCACATAACAAAACATACAACATAGCATAATGCATAACTAAAGAGACATTCATAGAAATAAGGAATATATATCAACACTCCCCCTCAAGCTGGAGCATAAATATCAATCATGCCTAGCTTGTCCACCATGGTAGTGAATCTGGCCTTGGGAAGAAGCTTTGTGAAAATATATGCTACTTGATCAGATGTATGAGTGTATGGAGTAGAGATGTTGCCAGATAAGATAGCTTCTCAGACAAAATGGCAATCAACCTCGATATGCTTGGTGCACTCATGAAACGTTGGATTGCTGGCAATGAATATAGTAGCTTTATTGTCACAATACATAGGAATAGGATCAGAATCAGAAATGTCAAACTCCTTCAGAAGACCATGGACCCACAACAGTTCACAAATTGTATAACCCATAGCTCTATACTCAGCTTCAGCACTAGAACAGCAGTTTGTTTCTTGCTACGCCAGGTAACAAGATTACCTCCCACAAAGGTACAATAACCAGATGTAGATTTACGACCTATCCTGATGCCTGCATAATTAGAGTCAAGATTTCCTGCAATTTTACAATCCCCATGTCTTCTGTAGAATAAGCATTTTCCTAGAGAATTTTTCAGATATTTTAGAATACGACACAGAACATCCCAGTGGCATTGTCTAGGTTTATCCAGATATCCACTGACTAATCCTATCGCAGCAGATATACCAGTCTTTGTAACATTCAGATATATACGTTTACCAACTAATCTACGATATTGTTGGTTATCTGGATATGGAGGAGAAGAGTCATCATCCCAGCTGGTATCATAGTTATCAAGGTGGGCACCTAGGCGTCCTAGGCGCTCCATAGGTCTTCCAAATCTACGCACCCAGGAACCATAGCTGAGTTGGGGGTGAGCTAGGCGTTCTAGGCGGCTGGGCGGTCGCCTAGGCGATCAAGGCGGGCAGCATAGGCGCTCCTGCTGCAACTGTTGCACACATGTAAGTCCCCATTCTGTTGTTTGTTTAAAATAATTAACATTCTTCAATGTCTCATATTCTTGCTTCTTTTTCTTTTCTTTTTTTTTAATGTTTTCTCTTGCATTTCCTATTCCTAAATCCTACTATTGCTTTGTCTTAATTTTTAGTAACTTATTCATGCTACCATTTCCCCTCCTGCCATGTGCATGCATCTTATTTCAGACTTATACTATGTCTCCTGCTCCCACATCTACTGATACTTTTTACATTTTTCTTCTTTTTCTGACTTCTTCCTCATAAATCTCCTTCCACATCTACTGTTTTCTACTCTTTTTTTGTTTATTCTTCCGGACCACTTCTTTCTTCTCCTACAGTTCCTCCTCCCATAGCTCCTTTTGCTACTTCTATTTATTATTTTTTGCTAAACTTCCTCTCCTCCTACTCCTACTGTTGTTGTGTTTCTCTCTTTTGACTCCTTGCACAACTTATGCCATACAATCTTCTTTCTCATAAAATTCCTACTTATCTTCCACCTACTGTTGTTTCCTTTTTCTTTCTCCTCTTAATTTTCTTCCCCCAGATACCCCTATAGTTATCAAGTCAAGTCTCCTCTTTGTTTCTTCTTTTCTTGACTTCTTCCTCATAAATCTCCTCTTACAGCTACTATTTTTTTGCATGTTTCCATTTATTCTTCCGAACCTCTTCCTCCTCCCCCTACAGTTCCTCCTCCCACAGCCCTTGCTACTACTTATGTTGATTATATTTTCCTAACTTCCTCCTCCTTCATGTCTCCTCCTATTCCTACTACTATTGTGTTTCTTTTTCTAACTCCTTCCTGCGCAACTTCTAACATAGAGTCTTTTTTCTCTTAAAAATCTTACATTCTTCCTCCTGTAGTTTCCTTTACTTTCTTCTCTTAATTATCTTCCCCTAGATCCTCCAATAGTTATCAATTGAAATCAGGCTTTTAACTACATTAATGGACAAATATTTACATAATTGAATGTAGTATCATATCTACAAAAATATTAATATGTGACTGAAAAATAAATAAAAAATAAAAACGCCCAGAAAAGTCTAGGCGTCCGCCTAGGCGGGCTAGGCGCCCCCTGGTTAAGATCCACCGCCCAGCCGCCTTGACAACTTAGGTTGGTATTAGGACCAAAGGGAGTACTAGTAGGTTTTGCTCCAAGCATGCTTGTTTCCGCCAAAAGATCCAAAACAGTTTCCTCTGTGATAAACAAACACCTAAAGAAGAGTGGGAAACTTCAATACCTAAAAAATATCTCAATTTTCCCAAGTCTTTAGTGATAGTGTTTTTCCAGTTATTCTTTAGTAGCCTGGATGTCTGCTTGCTTACTCCCAGATAAGATAAATATCATCAACATATACAATCAAAATTACAAGACCAGAGGGAGTTTTCTTGATAAAAACCGAGTGATCAGGATGAGAGCGGCTGAAGTTAAATCTCTGAAGAATATGACTCAATTTGTCAAACCAGGCACGTGGACTCTGTTACAGTCTATATATAGCTTTGTGTAACCTGCATACTTTCGAACACCCCCCCTGAGCAACAAACCCAGGTGGTTGCTCCATGTATACCTTTTCCTGCAGATCACCATATAAGAATGCATTTTTAACATCCAATTGAAACAGAGGCCAATCACAGTTTACAGCCACAAAGATAAGTACGCAGACAGAATTTAGACATGCAACATGAGAGAACTCTCAAAATAATCAACTCCATATGTTTGGGTATATCCTTTGGCGACAAGATGAGTCTTCAATCTTTCAATTGTGCCATCCGGATGATACTTTTTGGTAAAGATCCAACGACAACCTACAGGAGAGCAATCGGCAGGAGCATCAACCAAGTCCCACGTATGTCGATCAGTAAGGGCCTGCATTTCAGTTCCATAGTGTAGCGCCATGCGGGATGACGTAAAGCCTGAGCAGCATTCTTCAAAATAGAGACAGTTGATAAAGCAGAGGTAAAATTGGCAAAGCTAGTCCCCAGATTAGCAGTAAAACAAAAAAACCCAATAGTACACAGTAGTGCAACCCTGGTCCCTTTTTGTAAACCAATCTAAACATCTAAATCATAAAATACTTGAGGTTGAGGGGGATCTGTCGACGAGGATGGAGGAATTGGTGAAGAAGTGGCCATGGAAGGAGTTGTAGCTTTCAGTTTTTGTTGATACACTTTCAGAGGCAGAGATGATGCAACATCAGTAGGCGGTAAGTCAGTTGCAACTGAAACAGGCAGTGGTGTATCAACCAATAGATCAGATGACAGAGTAGATCCAGTTGTAGAGTGGAATGGCATATGCTCAAAGAAGACCACATAAGGCACTGAATACTGATAAACCATTTCTTTGTAGAGGGATCACAGCACTTGTACCCATTCTGAGTCCAAGAGTAGCCCAAGAAAACACATTTTGTAGATCATGGGTCAAGTTTAGTTAAACCAAGACGTAAGTTCTTGACCAAGCACGTTCTTCCCATACTTGTTGAGTCGATGACTAGTCGGCTGGTCGTTTTGGTGGCCGACGACTGGACTGCCGCCCAGGTTTTCCATCATGTACAACGTCCGCCCAGACCGACTGGACGGCTAGTCGGCCGACTAGTCCGACTGGTCGATTGGTCACCCTGTAAGTCGGTCGCTTATTTGGTGGGCCTAATAATTTTTCTTAATTTTATTTTTGTCATTTAGTCTTATTGTCGACTGAAGTGTTTGTGTGTGTCTTGCCAATTGCCATGGAAATAGAAATAGATGATTATGGCATATAATTTCATTCACATTAGTAATGTATACTACTAATTATACATTACTAATATATATTACTAATCTATATAAAACCAATCTAGCAATTTAGCAATTTAGCATATAACTATATATATTACTAATATAAAACTAATTATACATTACTAATATATATTACTAATCTATAACTATATATATTACTAATATATATAAAACTAATTATATAACTATATAACTATATACTTATAGTTATATAGTGTATATAACTATAACTATATAAGTATATAACTATATATATATTACTAATATATAAGTATATAAATAGCATATTGTTGTATATAAGTATATAACTATATATTATTAATATATGTAACTAATTATATGGAAAAAAAACACTACGCCTGGGCGGCCGACTAGTCGGCCTGGTCGGGCTGGTCAGCCTGGTCGCCCAAGGATCCAGGGTGACCGACTGACCGCTTTGACAAGTATGTTTCTTCCAAATATCTAAGGAGGCACGGCAAAGAGGGGGCATCAGGATATAAGATTTGTTAAGGTACATGATTGCCAAGAACAAAGGAGGGCATGCGGTTCATGAAATAACAAACAGTAGACCTAACTTCAGGCTAGAAGGTTTTGGGTACATTGAAGTGAAAAAGGAGGGTGTGGGCAACTTCTAGAAAGTGATGATTCTTGTGCTCAGCAACCCCGTTTTGTTGAAGGGTGTACGAACAAGAAGTTTGATATAGTACCCAACATGCGACAAATCTGACTAACGGAAGATTGCACAAACTCTAAGGCATTATTAGTGGAAAAAAATCTTAATTGGTGTGTCAAACTGAGCACAGATTTCAGCAAAAGGTGGTTACAGTATTTGACATGTGAGATCGGTCTTTCAATATAAACAGCCATGTAGTTCTAGAAATGTCATCAATAAAGCTCATAAAGTACCAAAATCCAGATGTGCTAGGAACAACACATGGACCCCAAACATCGGCATGCATTTTTGAACCAAACCAGGGTTAATTTGAAAAACTGACACGAGTTTGTTTGCCCAGCTAGCAAGTTTCACAATAAAAAACAAAATCTAAAATAGCAAGAATTAAATGCTTCAATTTTGTAATAGATGGATGGCCCAGTCGATAATGCCATTATAAGCCTATCACAGACGCAGTCAGCAAACCAGTAATCTTCGGTGTATCCAAGTAGTACAATCTGTTTTGTCCCTCATGGCCCGAACCAATCCTCATTCTCGTGTGGAGATCCTACAAACCACAACCATCCGTGTCAAAAGTAATAGAGCACTGAAGGCTCTTCACAGTTCTAACAGATAACAAATTCAATGTAAATTTGGAAACTTAAAGATTTGAGCGCAATAAGAGATTGTCAGGAGTACAAATATTCCCTATACCAGAAACAAGAGTCCGAGAACCATCAACAAGAGTAACAGGTGGAACAATAGAAGTTTTATGGAGTTAAAAAAAACTGTAAAATAGCCAGAAATATGGGAGCTTGCGCCAGAATCAATCACCCGTTCATTTTTAACATAAGAAGCAGATGAGGCAAGGAGAGCATAACCTCCATCAGCAGAGACATCAGTAGTTAAGGAGGTGAGACGGGACTGAAGTAGCTTTTCGAACACAAAGCGAATCCAATCCGCAGATGGTTGGGATGATGAGGATGGTGAAGAATCAGCCTGATCTGTAGTGACCTGATTGGCTCAAGCAGGCTTACCATGCTTAATCCAACAGTGATCTTTAGTATGGTGTGTTCGTTTACAGAAATGGCAGTAGTGTTGTTGAGAAGAGGATGGGTTGTGACTTGTGACCAGATGATGAAGAACCACGACCAGGACCAAGAGTAGAGCGACTACGACCTCAGCCTTAACCACGGCCATGGGAGGAGTCTCCAGAGTGGATAGCTAGAGCAGCAGCATCAGAGTGGTCGGGTGACAAAGGGGAGACAGACAGGAACCATTAGACCTGTCTCGGGATATCCCGTAGTCGCTAGAGAAGATATGATCTACCACTCCAGAGAATGAGTGTGGCAAGCCAGTGAGAAATCGCACTAGTTGAAGTTCATTGCACTAACGTTGTATTTCAATAATATCAGCAAAGAGGGGTGATATACTTCAAATTCGTCCCAAAGAGTGCAACATTGATTGTAGTAATCCTCCACAGATTTAATAGTAGAATACTCCTTTTTGGCTAGGTGTTTGAAAATTTCAAACACTTCCTTCGGGTTTTGCTAATGAAAGTAAACATGTGAGAGTTGGTCCTGCATGGCCTGGAGGCAAAGAAGCGACTGAGTTTGGGCTCAACACTATTGACCATCCAGGCCATGACGTCGAAGTCCTACTTAGTCTACAAGATCATAGGCTTGTATAGTTTTATCATCGGCATTATCAACAGGTACGGCTAGAGCATCAAAAGTGAGATGTGAATAACAACCATGAGCTTTGACATAGAGCTCGAAGGCCACAGACCAAGTGTGATAGTTGGAACCATCCAACTTCACAGTAGTGAAGCATAGTGTCTGAAATGACTCATCAGATGCCATCACATAAATATGTAGAATGACAGATACATCAGCAAGTAGTAGTAGCAGGGAAAAAAAGGACCCAACTCAGGGACAGCAGTAGTAGTCAGCAGGCAACAGTAGAAGAAGGAACCCAACTCATGATAAGTAGTAGATCTAGATCGGAAGAAACCCAGAACGGGGCAAAAGGCAACAGTAGCAGATCTAAATCATCAGATCTGAGAAACCCGCATAGGGGCAGAGGAGAAGAGAAAGACCTACGCCACCACAGGGAGAGAGTTACTCCACTATGAGGCTTAGGCAGGCAAGAAAGGTAGCCCTTTTTAGATCTTCAACGTGCTATGTTTAGAAAGTGCCTGGGATACATGGAAGAAGGAAGATGGAAGGGAGGGACGGCGGCTTGTTGACCAGAGGCTCCGGGTGGGGAGGGGATGGCGACGGGCTGCGAGTGGGGGGAGGAGGCGGGATTTGGGTGGAGGTGGCAGCGGCGGGCTGTAAGGGGGATGGCGGTAGCAGCAGCAAGGGTGGGGTGGCAGCTGCGGCGTAAGGGTGGTGGATTGGGGCGACAGTGGGGAGTGGGGATGGAGAGGATGGCAGCTGGGAAGGAAGGAGGGGGGAGGGAGCAGGGGGATGGTGGCGGGCTAGGGAAGGAGAAGGGGGGACTAGAAGGGAAGCATTAGGGTTGGGGGAATGGAGGGAAGGATTCGGAGGATCGTAGCCGTCTAATACCATATAGAATAGAAGAGCCTTTATTTGATGTGTCTAAAGCAAATACAATGCTCTCTCTCTTATAGGATTAGAGAGTAAGTAAGAAACAGAACTTGGCAATATGGGAGAAAAGAAAAGCTAAACCAGACAAGTCTAAAGCACATTACAAAATATACAACATAGCATAACGCATAACTAAAGAGACAGTAACAGAAATAAGGAATATATATCAAGACATAAATCTCACTTGTATTCGTCCACATCTGGATTTGAATCTGAAACCTCTCCATGTGGCCACAGTCTGATCACCAATGAGCTACACCCTTTCGAGTTTGTGTGTGTATGTATGTCTGTATGTATGGGATTAAGAGAGGCATTCTCTCCCCCTCTCCCACGCCCGTGACGGAGGCCGAACGCCCGCGAGGGTGGTAAATCAAGACCGCAACTGTGGTTTTGTACCCGGGTCCCTTTGTTAGGAAACAACGTGCTTAACCACTTCAGCCACTCCTTGTCGGTTGTATGTATGTATGTACGTATATATGTATGGGATTAAGAGAAATATTTCTCCCCCCCCCCTCCCACGCCCGTGGCGGAGGCCGAACGCCCAGGAGGGTGGTAAATCAAGGCGGCAACTGGGATTCGAACACGGGTCCCTTTGTTAGGGGACACTGTGCTTGACCACTTAAGCCACTCCTTGTCAGCATGTACGTATATATGTATGTACGTATGTATGTACGTATATATCTATGGGATTAAGAGAGAGATTTCTCCCCCCCCCCTCTCCCATGCCCGTGGCGGAGGCTGAACGCCCAGGAGGGTGGTAAATCAAGGCGGCAACTGGGATTTGAACTCGGGTTCCTTTGTTAGAGGACACCGTGCTTGACCACTTGAGCCACTCCTTGTCGACGTACGTATATATGTATGTACGTATGTAGGTATACATACATACATATATAGGCGACAAGAAATAGCTCAAGTGGTCGAGCACGCGGTCCTCTAACAAAGGGACCCAGGTTCCAATCTTAGTTGTTGCCTTGGTTACCACCCTCCTGGACGTTCGGCCTCTGTCACGGGCATGGGAGAGGGGGAGAGAATGCCTCTTTTAATCATATATATATATAAATATATATGTGTGTGTGTGTGAGAGAGAGAGAGAGAGTATATATGTATGTATTCTCAAAGAGGCATAGAGTCCTTCAAGGAGAGAATGTTGCCTTATCCTACTTGGGTCTTGTTAAAGGCCAATCGCATATACATACATACATATTCCCATATATATGTGTGTGTGATGTATATGTATGTGAAACACAAAGCAGTTGTGGGAAGCGTAGGGTTGCACAGTGTGTGCACCCTCATATATATATTACTGAAACAATTACAGAGAGGTCCACATATAATATGGAAATAACAAAACAAATAACAGAATACATAAAACAGGAATATATGTTAACACTCCCCCTCAAGTTGGAGCATAGATATCAATCATGCCCAACTTGTCCGTCGGTGTGCAGAATTGCTTCTTCGCCAGCAGCTTGGTGAAGATATCAGCAACTTGGTCTTCAGAACGAGTGAAGGGAGTGCAGATCTTGCCAGTAAGAATGGATTCCCGAATAAAATGACAATACTTCAATGTGTTTAGTGCGCTCATGATAAACTGGATTATTAGCAATGAAGATAGCAGCTTTATTGTCACAGTGCATAGGTATAGCAGAAGAAGAATCAACCCCGAACTCTTTTAACAGAGAGCGCACCCACAACAATTCACAGGCAGTATGGGCCATGGCCCTATATTCCGCTTCAGCACTGGACCTGGCCACAACATTTTGTGTTTTACTCCTCCAGGTAACAAGATTACCTCCAACATACGTACAATACCCAGAAGTAGATTTTCTGTCAACTCTGCTACCTGCATAATCATAATCAGAGTACCCTTCAAGAGAACAGTGTCCATGCTTCCTGTAGTGAAGTCCCTTGCCAGGAGACTTCTTCAAATATCGTAGAATCTGACAAAGAGCATCCCAGTGACACTGTCTGGGTTTATCAAGGTACCTGCTAAGAAGGCCCACTGCAATAGAAATATCAGCTCTAGTGACAGTCAAATAAATGAGCTGACCAATCAGCCTCCTGTACTTTTTATGATCAGCAAAGACAGGAGAAGAGTCATCATCCCAATTTACATTAGGATCTAGAGGAATATCAGCAGGTCTCGCTCCCAGCATACCGGTCTCCTGCAGTATGTCTAGGACATATTTTCGCTGAGACAACACGAGCATTAGAGTTTCTAGAGACTTCTATGCCCAGAAAATATCTAAGTTTGCCCAAATCTTTGGTAGCAGAGTGCTTGCCTAGATGAGATTTAGTAGCCTGAATACCAATAGAATCACTGCCAGATATGATAATATCATCAACATAGACAATCAGAATAATAATACCAGCTGAAGTCTTCTTGGTGAAAACAGAATGATCCACCTGAGATCTCAGAAACCCAAAGTCAATCATAATTTTGCTCAATTTATCAAACCAGGCACGGGGACTCTGCTTAAGCCCATAAATAGACTTCTTTAACCTGCAAACTTTGTGAGACTCCCCCTGAGCAACAAACCCAGGAGGTTGCTCCATATAGACTTCTTCTTGTAAATCACCATACAAGAAGGCATTTTTCACATCTAGTTGCAACAGTGGCCAGTCAAGATTAACAGCAACAGAAAGAAGAATTCTGACAGAATTAAGACGAGCAACAGGAGAGAATGTCTCAAAATAGTCAATACCATAAGTTTGGGTGTAGCCTTTAGCAACTAATCGTGCCTTCAGCCTTTCAACAGTGCCGTCAGGTTGATATTTCACAGCATACACCCATCTGCAGCCTACAGGTTTGCACTGAGGAGGTGGATCCACCAGCTCCCAAGTATCTCGTTCAGCAAGAGCCAACATTTCCTCTTTCATAGCAGACATCCATCCAGTACTCTGTAGAGCATCCTGGATATTCTTTGGAACAGCAACAGCAGATAAGGCATATACAAAATTGCTAGAATGAACATTCAGATGATCAGTAGAAACAAACTGAGCAATACTGTGGGATGTGCAGGAACGAGTACCCTTTCTAAGAGCAATGGGTATATCAAGATCAGAATGTACCTCAGGTGTAGTAGAACCTTCTGGAGGTGAAGATTGGTTTTCATGGGGGGTTTCTTGAGTAGAAGGTGCTCTGTTCCTGCGTTGATAAACTATAATAGGAGGTTTAGCAGCCTCAGTAGTGACATTGTCAGTAATATCAGGCACACAATCAGTAGTAACAGGTAGAGGGGAGGCAATAAGATCAGACTGCAAATTGTCACCGCGAGTAGAATAGTAAGGGGTATCCTCAAAAAAACTACATCACTGCTAGTATACCATTTTCTTGCAGTAGGACTGTAACATCTGTATCCCTTCTGGGTACGAGAATATCCCAAAAAAATACACTTCTCAGCACGAGGGGACAGTTTATCAGAAGCAGGTCCAAGTAACCTTACAAAGCAGGTACATCCAAAAATCCGAGGCACAGTAAATAACTGAATATCTGGTTGAAGAACTTGAATAGGTATTTTGTTTCCAATCACAGATGATGGCATTCTATTTATCAGAAAACAAGCAGTCAATATAGCCTCAGGCCAAAAAGAGCGGGGAACATGTGTATGCATCATAATAGTCCTAGCCACCTCTAACACATGTCTATTTTTACGCTCAGCCACACCATTTTGCTGCGGTGTATAAGCACAGGAGATTTGATGAATCGTACCAACAGATTTACAAAAAACATCCACATCTTTTTTAACAAATTCCAGTGCATTGTCAGTACGAAAAAATTTTACAGGTACACCATTTGTGTTTTTATTTCAGCAAAAAAGAACTTGATAATAGACAAAACTTCGAACCTACTTTTCATCATAAACAACCAAGTAGTCCTTGAAAAATCATCAATAAACAGAATAAAATACTTATGACCAGATAGACTCGGCACCTGACAAGGGCCCCATACATCAGAATGCACTAGATCAAACATGTTTTTACTGCTAATATGACTGCGTCTAGGATAAACAGCTCTAGTCTGCTTTCCAAGTTGACATGACTCGCACTGAAAACTACAAATGCCAAGATCAGAGACTAAATGGAGAAGCTTTTCAGATGATGGATGTCCCAGCCGGTAGTGCCATTGTAATGCAGACACCGAGGTAGATAATGCAGGAATCACAGTTGCTTTAGCTGCTTTTGGCAAATGATCCAGGTAGAATAGTCCATCAGCACCTTCATACCCCCCACCAATCTTCATCCGCGTGCGAAGGTCCTGAAAAACACATGAACCAGGAATAAAAGTAAGACTACACTGTAGACTTCTCAATATCTTGCTGACAGACAATAGATTCAAAGGAAATCTAGGCACATATAAGGCAGATTTCAGCAGAAAGTCAGAAACAATATCCCCTACTCCATATACCGCAGACTTGGAACCATCAGCCAGCATAACATATGAGGGTCGAGCAGGTTTATATAATTTGTTAACAGAGATCGATTTCCTGAAATATGTGAAGAGGCACCGGAGTCGATGACCCACTTAGTATTACCATGAGTAGAAGAAGAGCTCAGGAAGGCAGTGTCATAACCAGAATAAGCTGCAGCATGAGCTCCACTAGTCGAAGTTGTAGACGACGCACCAGCACGCTTAAGAAGAAGTCGCTCCACCTCAGCACGGATGTAGTCCGCAGTCGCACCCGAGGAGGCAGAGTCAGTAGGCTGAGTCGTTCCTTCTGATGCAGTAGTAGTAGAGTCAGCAGCTGCATTGGCCCATGCCGGCTTACCATATTTTTCCCAGCATTTCTCTTCAATATGGTTGGACCGGCCACAGAAGGTACAAAGGCGTTGTCCTGACTGAGGACGCGCACCAGCAGTAGGGGCAGTAGAAGAGGCTCCACGACCAGACCAGCCCGTCCTCGTCCTCCACCCAGGGGAGGACGGCTGTCAGTAAAGCGACCACGGCCACGACCAAACGCTGCAGCAAGGGCAGAAGATTCCCCAACATCAGTAGCCAGAGACGATGAAGACGAAGGCAAACGCTGAAGACGCTTTTAGGCACTCTGTAGTGACGGCAGAGGGTCACTGGCTAGGATCTGTTCCACAACTCCAGCGTAGGACTCGGGCAGTCCACAAAGAAACTGGACTAACTGCAGCTCCTGGCGCTGACGCTGCATGGTAGCCAGGTCTGTGGAAAGAGGGTGATAGGATTCCAGTTCACCCCACAATCCAGTAAAGTCAGAAAAGTAATCTGCAATGTCCGTCCCCGTGAATTGTAGACGTCCCAGCTGCTTGGTGATGTCAAACACTTTCTTGGGGTTCTGACTATGCGAGTATGTACCGGCGAGTTGATCCCACATCTGCTTCGTCGTAGGCAAGTGAAGAAGTGTGACGCTAATCTTCTCAACACTGCTGTTGAGAATCCATGTCATCACAGTCGAGTCGTCACGAACCCAGTCGTCATACGCCTTCACATCTTTAGCGTCAGCGTCCTCTGCGGGTGCTGGCGGACCAGCACGGGTAAGATGTGAGTACTTTCCCTGAGATTTGGCATAGATCGTCATGGAGCATACCCAATGTGGATAGTTGCGCCCATCAAGCTTCACAGTCGTAACCTGACGGCGGAAGTCATCACTGGAGGACGCCATGTGAGCAGTAGGCACAGAAGTAAACAGGCACGATTAGGCAGGAGACGGTCTACGCCGTCAGACAGGCACAGCAGGCACAGAACTACGTAGAAGAACCTCTCACATATGGTCTACGCCGAAGCGCAGAACAGAACCCGGTGGCACAACGGCCTACACGGGCAGGCAGGCAAAAGACCGAAAGAGCGGTCTACGTCACACCAACTTCAAGCCACCGGACAGTTGCAGATCTTCACGGAGCCAACGTGCCGGCGGCAATCAACCGCGGAGGCGCACCGGCCCCTGCGGCGGTGTGGGCGCCCGGCCCTGGCGGCTAGCCGGGCGGCGGCGGGGTGAGGGGGGGGAGAGAGGGGTGGGAGGGTGGCGACTGGATCTTACTGCTCTGATACCATGTGAAACACAAAGCAGTTGTGGGAAGCATAGGGTTGCACAGTGTGTGCACCCTCATATATATTACTGAAACAATTACAGAGAGGTCCACATATAATATGGAAATAACAAAACAAATAACAGAATACATAAAACAGGAATATATGTTAACAATGTATATGTATATGTATATGTATATATAGGTATATATGTATATACTAATATGTATATATATGTATATATATGTATATATGTGTATATGCGTATATAGATATATACATATGTGTGTGTCTATATATATGTGCATGGCGTATCAAGATAACGTATACCATTTGGTCCCTCATGGCCCAAACTCCAAAGCAATCCTCACCTTTGTGTAGAGATCCTAAAAGACAACTATTAGGGCCAAAAGAAATAGAGAACTGACGAATTTCACAGTTTTACTAACAAAAAGAAGATTTAAAGGAAATTGCAAAACATAAACATTGAGTAAAAGATTATTAGATGTTTGAATATTCCCAACCCCATGCATCGGAGACTGAGAGCCATCAGCCATCAGTCAAAGAATAGAACAGAATTTCCATCTATTTTAACCATATGGAGTGGGAGAAACAAGGCAAAACCTCCATATGGTCGCACAACAACAGTCTGGACAGGGAGGCGTTCTTGCAGCAGCTTTTCGAACTCAGAGTATTCTAGTTAGTGAATGTAGTAGAGCTAGAAGAGGGAAGTGTGGTAGAGCCAACGCCTTCAGTAGAGGCTTGGCTAGCCCATGTAGGTTCTCCATGCTTAGCCCAGTAGTGGTCTTCAATATGGTTATTATGACCACAGAAGTTGCAATGTCTTTGTCTAGAAGGAGGTTGTCCAGTCTATGTCCAAGAGACCTAATAGAGCAACTACGTTGACGACCACGGCCGCAACCCCGGCCACATCCATCGTCCATAGTCCCCTGATCGAACATCCATAACAGAGGCATCAAAGGACACAGCAAGTAAAGAAGAGACAGACAGAAGGTGTTGGACCTTTTTCAAGACGTTACTAAGTGTAGGCAAGGGGTCATTGTATAGAATTTTATTATCAACTCCAGAAAAAGAAGCAAGCAGCCCAGCAAGGAATTAAACTAACTGCAGTCATTGTGCATTTGTTCGACCTTGGTGATGTCAGCAAAGAGGGTAAGGTGACCTCAAATTCACCTCAGAGCGCACAACATTGATTAACGTAATCTTCAACAAAGTCACCATAGAGACCTCCTTGGCTAGGTTCTTGAAAATCTCAAACACTTTCTTGGAATTCTGACAATGAGAATAGACATGAGAAATATTGATCACATGCCGTCTTTGCAGTCTCAAGGTGAGGGATTGTTTGATTCTGGGTTCAACACTATTCACCATCCAAGTCATTACGCCAGAATCTTCTTTAACCCACAGATTACATGCTTGAATGGCTTTATCATCAGAGGCTTCAATAGGTGCAGGCGGAGCAACAATAGTGAGGTGAAAATTTCTTCCTTTTTCCTTGACATACAACTAGAAGGTGGACCATGTGTCATATTTGGATCCGTCCAACTTGATTGTCGTAACACATAACAAATGGAAAGCATCAGTCCAAACCAAGAAGATAGCAAGGAGTGTGATGTAATGTGCACAGCAACAGAAACAGAAAGAAGAGTGAGATGCAACACGTGAAGCAGCAACAGATAGAAATATTTGGTGCAGCACACAAGCAACTGGCGGAAGATGAGCAGAAATATAATTAAGTCATCGGCGGTAGCAAACACAGATTAACCTACGTCTCATTGCCATTCTAATGGAACATGTGATGTAGGCAGGGATAGGGGGTCACGTCGCCTAAGAGAAACTGTGAGGTCGAGTGTAAAAGTTGGCAGGTTTAGAGAAGAGATAGGGAACTAAAGGTGATCAGCACACTGGAGGAATAATGATGGGGAAGGGCTGTAGCAAAAGTGATATGACCAATAGTGGAAAAGAAGATTGCTTGCAGGAGGGAGGGTGGTTGAGGGCAGCAGCAAGAAGGAATCAGGGAGGGGGAAGCATGTCCAACGGAGAGGCAGGGAGAGATGGCGGCTGATTATGGGAAGGGCCAATGACGCTGGTTGTGTCGACAGGGGGTGATGAGTAGCAAGCGGAGGCTGTAGTAGGAGGGGTGGGTTGCGGTAGCGGCAAGGGAGTGAAGGGGTGGTAGGCCGCAGGTATAGTGGGAAGAGTGGGTTGTGGCGGTGACAAGGGAGGATAGGAGAGGGCTTGGTGGTGGCAAGGGAGGGTAGAAGAGGGTTGGGCGACGGCAAGGGAGAGCAAGGGAGCGCTTTGAGGTTGCTTTGTTGGGAGGAGTGGGCTGCAGCAAGGGAGGGGAGGGGAGGGGAGGGGAGGGGGTTGTGGCGGGAATAGGCAAGGGAGAGCAGCAGGGTTAGGAGAATGAGGAAGGATTTGAGGATGGCGGCAGCAAGGTTTTTGGGAGATAAAGGGTTAAAGGCAGAAGCTGGGAGGCACGGGCAGGGAAGCAGTGTTAGGCAAGATAGGGAGGCAGGGTTCCGTCCGGCTACAAGGGATTATAACGCTCTGCTACCATGTCATTTAGTAAATTGGATATATTGAGATAATGAAAAAGGTTGTAAGACCTCTCTTTATATAGGATAAGAGAGGATGACTTATTAGTCATTACAAAGGCAAGCAATATGGGATAAAAATAACAGAATAAAAGAAAATACAAAACATGATAGGACATAACACTAAGTGTAGTTCTAAATGATGTTGAACCTCCAAGTTAGAGTAATAGATCTTGTAGGAACCTGTTAGACACTGGTATGGTGTTGTATCAAAATATACAATGGAATCCAAATCATACACAGTCTAGGAATTCAAATTTTGAAAATTTGAAGAAAGGGACATATAGAAGATTAGAGGTGATTTACCTGGGAAGAACACTATAAGGCCCTCTTTTTTTGGCAGAATATCTGAAGCGGGAGGTGTTTTACTTGAAGGGGGTGTTTCTTCACGAACAAGATCACCCTCTTCATCCATTCCTTCAACAACTGCCATGAAATCCTCTGTTCTAATCAAGTTACCAGAAGACCCTACCAAAGCCTGATTCTGTGGGCTACGCTTTGCAAACTGCTCCAGGAAAGGTTCAGCTTTAGTAAGATAAGTTGACCCTGACAATTGTTTATTGCCGCATTTTCTTGTAATATAAACAGCCCTGCAGATTAACATTTTTTGTCATTTTGAAGTCCAAAGATCATAGAGACAATTTGGAACAAAAGCCGTTTTAAACATTACCATTCATCTAGCATCTTGCTAAGCTCTCTCTGTTTTCCAGGAGAAGTTCCCCAGTTTTTCATTTGCCTGCATGACAAACATGATAAGCATCAGGCACCATTATATAAGGTGAATTACCCATTATCAATTATTGTATAACGACCAAACACTAAGGTCCATTTCTTTAGAAGTAAACTATCTCTAAAACGATCAAGTATCAAGCTATCTATCTTTGTGTGCTGCTCCTAATCCTATAGTTGTACTAACATACTGCTCGGTCTGCTTTAATTGTTGTTCATTCCGGCTAGCAGACCAGCAATATTTACAAGTACATATTTTTCCCTTCTGACCGGTAACTTGATGATCAAAGACTAAAGACAAAAGAATGAATCATTTATAAAACCCAATTATTTAGATTGATCAAGAGAGCAAAGATACAGTTCTTGCGGCTCATTGCATAGATTGTAGCTTTGATTGAAATTACAAACTTCAGTCAAAAAATGGGGATCAGATCTAGAAACAATGCCACCAAAGATTTCTTCATGCACTTTGCAGTGACAAAAGATTGCAATTTCGACAAAAAAATCCAAATTTCAACCATTTTGATGGACTTCGCACATTTAAATCAAGAAGTGACAGTAAATCCATTGTTGTATTTGTTATTAGCTGACTGGAGAGAAGCTACAGCATCAAGAGGTTTTCTAGCTCACACATAAGGCACGTTAGCCCTAACTCTACCCATTTCTACCACCATATTCCACATCTGCCCCGTCGCATCAATAATTACAGCTATGAACCCCAAAAAAAAAAAAACAATCTATGAGCCATAAATCTACGCAAGTTTTGGGATCTACAATTTCAATATCTGGATTTCCAATCCGCACATAGTGCTATAAACATCCAAGATGTGCTAATTCAAAAAATTATGGTACAACTTACAGGTGGGTTTCTTGTGTTTAATGAATTAGTAAGCACTTCAAGCTGCAACTTTGTAGCAATCAAGAGTTCTTGAAGGTTTTAAACCTTATAACTTTAATTGCACACTCCAATATACTAACATACTCAGTAGTCAGTACTACATGATGCAGGATGCACACGACAAATTATTCTATTTGCTTTTGCTTTACGTTTATTGTTAGGGACCTAAGTGCTATTTTATTGAATTGTTGCACCTAGTTGCAAGTATTGAAAGTTTTGTTTTGATCTTATACTTTTATTTTGAAATTTATACAATTGCTAAGTTTATAGGATTCTGCGTCTTATATTATAAATACCAACCTTGGAGGCTTGTCCCGTGCAGTTATATATGATTTAGAAATTTTCTTCTTTGTCTCTCTTCAATCTGAGGCGTTCTGCATCACTTTGTAGACCACCTCGTTGCTTCACCCACATGAACAGCCCCCTTCATATCTAATTTTTCTTTTCACAATCGATAGAAACTAATGCTTCAATGAGTGTATATATGTCTATAAATTGTGTTTGCCCAATTGATAAGTTAAATCCCTCAATTCTACACTGAAACTGCTAGGTATAATAGACTAAATTTATAGTGTTATACAAAATCAACAAATAAAAATTCCAGCCGAAATCGCAAAATTTTTGACACATTCAGTTTGGAGGGCTATTGGGCATCAAAACTGATGTCATGTTAACATATTAGTTTACATTGTGTCTTGTCATTCTCCTCTCTTTATTTTTGTCCCATATCGTTATATATGTTTTACTTCTTCTCTCTTGTCCTACAAAAGAAAGGATTGTGTAATTATCTAGATACATCAATAGTTTTTACCACTTATACATGGTATTAGACGGGTTTCACTCAGCCTGATTCTCTCCTCCTACCACCCCCTTCTCCCCTCGCCCGTTTGCCTGCTTTGTGCGGCCGCCAACCCGCCTGCCCTACATCGGCGCCCCCTGCCCTCCCCGACATTCGTGCCCTTGCCCCCTCTTGCATGTGTCCCCTCCCTGCTCTGCCCACCTCTTCTCCCTCCCCCGCTTGACCCTACCCCCTTTCACTCGTGTCCCTTCCCGCCCATGCGCCCCCACTCTTATACCCGTCAGCCATCGTCGCATGTCCCCCTCCTCTCTCACCCACCGCCACTGATTTCACCCCCCCATCCAAAGCCGCCTCCCGGCCTTCCGTTCACACCCTTCCCCACCCTAGTTGTTGTTGCCTCCTACCCCCTACTACCCTCCCCCTTTCTGCTAGCAGCCCACCGCGCCAATCGTTGCCTTGCCTATTTCTCTTCCCACAACCACCACGCACCTATCGCCACTTGACCTCTCCATGTCCATCTCCTCTATAGCCATCCCCACCATCATAGTATGACTCCTACCCTCATCCTACCTCCTCTAAAACACCACAACTTGTCTCCGATTTCTTCCCCTTTTTGGTGGGGGGACTCCCCTTCATACTGCCTACGTCACTAGATGCACTGATGTTATAGTGATGTAGGTTCCTTTTTATCGACTGTCGTTGCTCATGCGTAGGGTCTTGATGCTATCTCCAATGTTGCACGCCCGCTAGTCTTTCTGCTGATGCTTGTGTTATGTGTGGCCATCCACGTAATTCTCTGTGGCCTTTGATTATCCTCATGGCGTCGACGGATCCCTTCCGCATGTTGTGGGTCATAACTATCAAGTTGGATGGCTCCAACTATCATACCTAGTTTGCTTCCTTTGAATTATATGTCAAAGCCCAAGGGTGTTACTCACACCTTACTACTACTGCTCTACCTACACCTACTACCACTACTAGTGATAAAGCCAAACAAGCTTATGATCCCTGGGTTAAAGAAGATTTAGGCGTAATGACTTGGATGGTGAATATAGCTAAACTGAAAATCAGTGTGTCTCTTCTTCCGTTTTGGACTACCAAAGCAATGTGGGAACAACTCTCACATGTCAATTCTCACCAGCAGAATCCTAAGGTGTTCGAGATCTTCAAAAACCTTTCTAAGAAGGAATACTTCATTGATGGCTCGTTAAGGACTACTACAACTAATGTCATGCACTATGTTATGAGGATGAGGTTTATGATCCTCTCTCTGTTGGCTTCCTTCTATGGAGTTGTTGATTAGATCTTATCCAGTGATCCCTTGCCTACAGTTTGTGATGTTCTCATGCGGGTCCAGTGCCTACCATATGTCTCCTCTCTGCCTTTTGAGCCCTCAGATTTCATTGCTTGGGTTGTTCTTTCAAGGGACTCCGACCGCGGACGTGCTTGTGGGCATGGTCGTAGACGTGGTCACTCTTTTGGAGGTCTTGGATGAGGTCCCCTCCCTCTGGCTTGATCGTGGACACCCCCCTCCTGGTCAGAGATATTGTAATTTTGTGGTCGCACTCACCACACTAAATATTGACATTGGGCCAAACATGGAGAACTGACATGGGTCAATCAAGTTACTATAGAGATATGTTTATGTTTCACTAAGTGTCATGTGCCTAGCATGTGCCTCACTTATGTTTTTACTTACGTAGTTTAGTCCCATATTGCTCATCTCTGTTTTAGTCTCTCCACTCTTTTCCTATATAAGAAAATGTATTGTACACCTTTTTAATCATCGAATATACAATTCATATTCTATCTATATGGTATCAAGAGCAGGTCCCTTTTTTTCCCGTCTAGATTCCCACCCTACCCCCATGCCCTAAACATTTCCCCCTCCCCGTCACCCCCCTCCCCCGTCGTTGCAGCCCCCCCCAGCCGCCGCAACACCCTGCCCACCCATCCGCCGCCACACCCTCCACTCCCTGACGCCGCTTCCTCCTGTCCTCACAGCCATCCCCTCTTCCCACTTCATTCCTCCTTCCTCTTCCACCAACCACAACCACCATTCCTCTGCTCCTCTAATCCTTTTCTCCATTTCTCCACCTCTCTACGTGTTTGACGTTTCCGGATAGCCATAGCTATTGCACGTTGAGAGTCACTCCGGCTCTTTGGGTTCTTCTGCATGCGCCTCATGAAGGAATCTTGATCTTCCTCATGACGGCGTAGGTTCCTTCATCGGTCAATCTGCCAGTAGCGGGTCTCTTCTGATTTGATGCTTCAGATCTCTTGTACTGCTCTACTGCCCCATAGCGGGTTCCTTATCTGCTGACTACTGATGTTGTTGTGCTGCCCATTCTCTTGCTGCTTCGTCTCTGTTCACCATGGCCTCTCTCGTTCTCTGTGTGTTACCATGGTCAAACTCGATGGCTCCAACTATCATCTCTGGTCGGCGTCCTTTATTCTATACGTCAAAGCACAAGGCAGTTATTCACACCTCACTATTGATCCTCCTGCTGCCCCTGCTGCTACTGCGGATGAAAAAAGCAAACAAATCTATGCACAATGGTCCAAAGACGATTCTGGTGTTATGTCCTGACTTCTTAATAGCACCAAGCCGCGGATCAGTCAATCCTTGTTGTGTCTTCATGATGCTAAGGCCATGTGAGAACAGCTATCTCACGTCTATTCTCATCAGCAGAATCCCAAGCGCGTTTTTGAAATTTTCAAAACCTTGGCCAAGAAGGAATTTTCCTGACACTTTTGTGGAGGATTTCTACAACCAGTGCTCTGCTCTCTGGAATGAGTACGAAATTTATCACCCTTCGAGGGCCGACATCAAAGAAGCCCAGAAACACCGCAATGAACTACAATTGGTCCAATTTCTGGCTGCTCTTCCTGCTTCCTTCTCTGGCGTGGTCGATCAGATTCTGTCTAATGACCCCTTGCCTACTCTCTGTGACGTACTTAAACGAGTTCAAAGACTTCCGTCGATGACCTCCACCCCTGCCATTGAGCATCCGGCTCTGGCCGTTCGCACTACTGAATCTGGACGTGGCTGGGGTCGTGGTTGTGAAGGGTGTATGCCTCCTACTGGTGGACACACATCTACTACTCCTGGTCGAGGCCAAGCTGTTGGCCCTCGCTTCTGCAACTAGTGTGGTCGCGATAATCACAATGAAGATCGGTGTTGGATCAAACACGGTAAATCGGCTTGGGCAAACCAAGCTTCTACAGAAACCTCCATTGATACTGCATCTGAGCAGCCATCTGCTACGCCGTCTACTGAGTGGCTTCGCTCGGAGTTCAAGAATTTTTTTCAAGAACACATGACTCGACTTCCCTCTACATCTTTTGTTGGTTCCTCCG
Organism: Alisma plantago-aquatica; assembly: GCA_963693085.1. Lineage (NCBI taxonomy): Eukaryota > Viridiplantae > Streptophyta > Magnoliopsida > Alismatales > Alismataceae > Alisma > Alisma plantago-aquatica. The sequence goes on from OY856410.1 coordinate 1,524,437,810, forward strand.
CCATGCTTGCCTCTCCTTCTGCTAGTAACAATAAATGGTGTATTGATTCTGGTGCGTCTGTCCATATGGCTGGCGACATCAACTTATTTTCTGCTCTGATTAAAATCACAAATATTCCGTTTGTTGCTGTTGCAAATGGCTCTAAGACTCCTGTTCACAGCATCGGCACTATTCCCTTGTCTCCGAAGTTGCACCTGCAATCTATTTTATACATCCCGCAATTTCTTATTAATTTACTATATTTCAGTAAGACTGTAAAACAACTTCAGTGTTCCATTAAATTTGATCATTTTGATTGTGTTTTGAAGGATCTCCACACGAAGATGAGGATTGGTTTGGGCCATGAAGGACCAGACGGACTCTACTATCTGGATGGGCCACTAGCAGCGTCTGCTCTTCTGTTTACGTCAGTCACAGGACTCCAGTGACACTACCGGCTTGGTCATCCTTTTACATCAAAACTGAAACATTTATTTCCAGCATTATCTGAAAAAACCTTTTCTTGTGCATCTTGTCTGTTGGGTAAACAAACGTGGTCTGTATATCCCGCTAAAAAGGATATTGGTTCTAAAGCACTTTTTGATATTGTTCATGAGGACATCTGGGGGTCGTGTTTTGTTTCTAGTCATTCTGGAGTTAAATATTTTCTGACTTTTATTGAATGATTATTCCCGTGCTACTTGGCTATTTTTACTGAAAGATCGCAGCACAGTTTTGGATAATATCAGTGTTTTCTTTTCTGAAATATAAACTCAGTTCGACAAACCCATTAAGATTTTCCGTACTGATAATGCTCTTGAATTTATGCAAAAATCTGTCACATCTTTTTGTTATGTTCATGGCACCATCCATCAAACTACATGCCCTTACACTCCACAACAGATTGGCGTTGTTGAACGTAAAAATCACCACTTGTTAGAGGTTGCTCACACCTTCTTCATTTTTAAGTACCTCACTGATTCTGGCCTGAAGTTGTTTCTACGACATGCTATCTTATCAATCGCATTCCATCCTATGTTTTACACAATCGCATACCTTACACCATTCTCTTTCCTAATGCTCAACTGTTCTCAGCTCCCCCTCGTATTTTTGGGTGTACCTATTTTGTCAAAAATCTACGCCCGAGGCTAACAAAACTTGATCCTCGTTCCACTAAATGTATCTTTTTGGGATATTCTAGAACCCAGAAAGGTTAGCGTTGCTTTGATCCTGTTCTGAAGCAATGGTTTGTCAATGCGAGTGTGATCTTTTTTTAGCATATGCCATATTTCTCTGATGTTGGGGCATCACTCTCTAGTGATATGTTGGCACCAACGCCACCGCCAGATATTGTTGAAGTTTTGCCATCTTTTGACCTGTCTGAAGCTCGCCCTTTGCAAGTATACAAACAAAGGACCAAGACAAGCACTCATTCCATGGCCCCTCCACAACCAATTCTTCCATCTGCAGATGATCATACAACCACTGAGGTAACTTCTGACTTACACCTGCCTATCAGTCAGCGCAAAGGTGTTCATTCCTGCACCAAACATCATATTAGTCATTTATGCTCATTTGTTGACCTGAATAACAGTTTTGCATGCTTCACTTCTACGATTTCTACCGTCACTATTCCAAAGACTGCTGCAGAAGCTCTTCTTATCCAAGCATGGAAACATGTGATGGACCATGAAATGCAGGCACTATGTGATCGCAAGACGTGGGAACTTGTGAATCATCCACCTTCCTGCCCTACTGTTGGATGTCGATGGGTCTTCACAATTAAGTATCAACCTGACGGTACAATGGAGCGCCTGAAAGCTCGTCTTGTGGCAAAGGGGTATACACAAACATATGGTGTGGACTATTTTGAAACCTTTTCTCCAGTAGCACGGTTAAATTCTGTTCGCATTCTGATTTCTGTTGTTGTAAACAAAGAATGGCCCCTATTTCAGTTGGATGTTAAAAATGTGTTAGTTTATGGAGATCTACAGGAGGAAGTTTACATGGAGCAACCCCCGAGATTTGTTGCTCAGGGGAGTTTGCCTCAAAGGTCTTTAAGCTAAAAAAGCCATCTACGGTCTCAAACAAAGCCCTCGTGCTTGGTTAGACAAACTCAGTCACATCTTAGTTACTTTTGGCTTTCGTCGTTCCCACTCAGATCATTCGATTTTTGTCCGAAAAATAGTGGTTGGGCTAGTCATTCTTATTGCCTATGTTGACGATATTATCTTATCTGGCAGTGATACCTTGGGCATTTAGGCAACTAAAACCTACTTAGAAAAACATTTTGTCACCAAAGATCTAAAAAAGTTGAGATATTTATTAGGGATCAAGGTAATCCAGATCATTTGCAGGGCTATGTCTCTCTCAACGAAATATGTACTTGATCTCTTGCAGGAAACTGGTATGCTTGGTTGTAAACCAGCCAACACCCCTCTTGACCCAAATATGGATTGGGACGATGAAAACTCTCCCCCTTATGTTGATCACCACCAGTTCAGAAGGCTGGTTGGCAAACTTATTTATCTTACAGTCAACAAGAGTTGACCTCACTACCGTTGTAGGATTCATCAGCAAGTATCTTGATAAACCATGGCAGTGTCATTGGGATGTTGTATGTCACATCCTGCACTATCTCAAAAGCTCTTCAGGCAAAGGCTTGTCATATAAGAAGCACGGTCACTGTAATCTCTCTGATTTTCAGATTCTGACTATGTAGGAAGTCGCTCTAATTGTAAATCAACATCGGGCTATTGTACATTTGTGGGCAGCAATCTAGTTACCTAGCGAAGCAAAAAGCAGACTGTCGTAGCCAGGTCCAGTGCAAAGGTAGAATATCGAGCCATGGCTCATACTGCATGTGAACTTCTGTGGGTCCAGAGTCTCCTCCAATAGTTCGACATATCCTATTCCAGTGCAATACCAATGTTTTGTGACAACAAGGCCTCTATTTTTATTGTGAGCAACCCCACATTTCATGAAAGGAGAAAACATATTGAGGTTGACTGTCACTTTGTTCGTGAGACCATTTTTTCTGGCCGCATTTGCACTCCATATCTCAGCACTGAGAAGCAAGTAGCGGATATCTTCACCAAAATTCTTCCAGAAGCTCGTTTTCAGACTCTAGTGGACAAGCTGGGCATGTTCGACATCTACGCTCCAGCTTGAGGGGAAGTATAGAGATATGTTTATGTTTCACTGAGTGTCACGTGCCTCACTTATGTTTTTGCTTACGTAGTTTAGTCTCATGCTGCTCATCTTTGTTTTAGTCTCTCCTCTCTTCACTTATATAAGAAAATGTATTGTACACCTTTTTAATCATCGAATATACAATTCCTATTCTCTCTATAGTTACTAAAGAGACTACTGACACTACTTCACCAACCCCGTCTACTCAGCCCTCTGATGAGTGGATATGCTCTGAGTATGAGAAGCTTCTTCAAGATTGCCTTCCTCTCTGACTATTGATGTGCATACTAAAGGAGGTTCTACTTTCCTTGCTTCCTCTACTTTATATGGAAAATATAAATGGGATATTGATTTTGGTGCTTCCTCGCATATATCTGGAAAGTTTGCCTTATTTATTGATCTCAACCAAACAATTGATGTTCCTTTGGTCATGATGGTTGATGGTTCTCAAACTTTAGTACATGGCATGGGGAGTATTTGCAGACCTACCAATTTACTTCTGCGATCTGCACTTCATGTTCCAATATTTCCTTTGAATCTTCTTTTTGTTAGTAGAACTATAAGAGTCCTCAGTGCTCTATAACTTTTAACCATGAGGGTTGTGTTTCGAGATCTCCGCATGAGGATGAGGATTGGTTCGGGCCATGAGGGGCTTGATGGACTTTATTGTCTAGATACACCAGACTACGTATGTTGCTCTGCTCTCTTCTTCTGTGACTGGTCTACAGTGGCACTACCGTCTTTGCCACCCTTCTATTGCAAAGTTTAAGTGTTTATTTCCAATTGTTTTGGATAGTGTATTTCACTGTGAAACTTGTCAATCTCGTGCAATTTATCGTAATAAAAAAAACTATTGGTTCAAATGTTTGTTTGATGTCGTGCATGCCGATCTTCGGGGTCCCTGTTCAGTTACAAGCGTTTCAAAATTTCACTATTTTATGACATTCATAAAAGATTTGTCTACAGCTACATGGCTATTCTTGCTCAAGGATCGGGCTCATATTCTGGATACTTTCACTGCTTTTGTCTAAAATTAGAACTTAGATTGATAAGCCTATTAAATTTTTAGAACCAATAATGCACTACAATTCATGCAAAAGTTAGTCAATTTTGTAAAAAATGGGCACTATTCATCAGACCTCATGCTCTTATACCCCGCAACAAAATGGTATTGTTGAAAAAAAGAATCATCATCTTTAGGAAGTAGCACGTACTATCCTTGTTCATCACAATGTCCCCAAGATGTTTTGGCCTGAGGCACTCTCTACTGCTTGCTACTTAATTAACATGATGCTATAGTCTATGTTGCAAAATCAGGTTGCTTACACTATTTTCTATTTGGATGCACTGCTCTTCTCTATTCTACCCAGAATTTTTTTTTGAGTTACGAGAGACATTAACTCTCCCCCCTTCCTCAAAGAGGGTGCCATAACCCGGATGACCGCGAGTGCGGTAAATAATGAGCACTACGGGAGGTTCAAACCCAGGTCTCCCAGGGAGGACCGACCGTGCTCGACCATCCGCACTACACATGTCGGGTTATTCCTCCCAGAATTTTTGGTAGTACTTGTTTTGTTAAGAATTTTCGACTTGGCTTGACAAAACTTGACCCATGGTCTACCAAATGCATCTTCTTAAGGTATTCTAGGACTCAAAAAAGAGACTGATGTTTTGATCCATGTGCCATGTAGTGGGCTTTAAGTGCAGATGTGGTTTTCTTTGAGCACATGTCGTTCTACTCAAGAAAAGGCTCTTCTTTATCTCTTGATCTGTTGGATGATACTCTGTTACCAATATTTGTTAGAGGCAAAATTGCATAAGAGTACTATTTTTCATGTTCAGCCCCTCAAGGTATATCAGCGAAGACCTAAAGCTGCAAATCCCTCCATGGTCCCTCCCCCGCTGAATCCTCAAATCTTTGCCAGCAGATCTAGACACCTCCCAAGTCACCTCTGATTTGGACCTTCAGATACGTTTATTGAAAGGTGTTCGTTCATGTAATTTACATCGTAGAAGTAATTTCTTCTCTACCGCTAACCTTAAGACATGCTTTGCCTATTTTACCCTTTTCCATGTCTGCTATTTCTGTTCTTAAGACTGTTGCCCAAGCACTGCAACATCCGACATGGGGACAGGCCATGGAATCTAAGATAAGCGCACTGTCTGGTCAACATACGTGGGACCTAGTTGATCCTTCTTCTAATTGTTTCCCTATGGGATGTCGATGGATCTTTATTGTTAAGTACCAGCCAAATGACATTATTGAACGATTGGAGGCTAGCCTTGTTGCCAAAGGGCACACTCAAACCTATAGAGCGGATTATTTTGAACCCTTCTCCCCAATTGCTTGCCTTAATTTTGTTCGGGTACTCATTTTCATTGTTGTTAATTTTGATTGGCTCTTGTATCAGTTGGATGTGAAGAATGCCTTCTTATATGGTGATCTAAATGAGGTGTATACAGAGCAACCTCATGGATTTGTTGCTCAGAGGGAGTGTTCTAAAATTTGCAGACGTTGTAAGGCGATCTATGGTCTGAAACAAAGTCCATTTATGTTGTTTGATAAACTTAGTCAAATTCTTGTAATATACGCACTCTCTAGTCATTCAGTGTTCATTAAGAAGACTAATTATGGACTTGTAAATATGATTGTGTATGTCGAAGATAGTATCATATGTAGTATTGATCAAGAATGAATACAAGCTACTAAGGAGTATCTAGAAAACATTTTATTACCAAATATTCAGGGAAACTTCAATATTTTTTGGGCATTGAGGTTTCACTCTCTTCTTTTGGAATCTTCCTATCACAACGAAAATATGTTCTTGATTTCTTAAAAGAAACCGGCATGTTGAGAACTAAAACCTACCAGTACGCCTCTTGATCCCAATACAAATTGGGATGATGACTCTTCTCCTCCATATCCTGACAAACAACAGTGTGGAAGATTGGTTGGTAAGTTGGTCTACTTAATTATTACTAGAGCAGTTATTGCTTCTATACGTACACAGACAAACCTCGACAATGCCACTGGGATGTTTTCTGTCACATTCTCAAGTATTTAAAAAGCCCTCCTGGGAAAGGTCAACATATAGGCGATATGGGCACTGCAAACTTGTTGGTTACTCTAATTTTGATTATGTTGGTAGCAAAACTGACTGCAAATCTACCTCTGGTTACTATACATTTGTGGGAGGAAATCTAGTTACACGGTGCACTAAAAAGCAGACAATTGTTGCCCGATTGAGTGTTGAAGCCGAGTATAGAGCTAACATTGCATGAGTATTAATGTGGGTGCATGGACTTCATAAAGAATTCAACATTTGTGATTTTAGACCTATTCCTATGTATTATGATAATAAAGCTTCTATCTTCATTGCTAGCAATCCCAACTTTCATGAGCTCACCAAACACAGAGGTTGATTATTACTTTATAGGAGAAGCCATTATATATAAACGTATTTCTTCGTCTTATATTCAGACTAATGATCAGATCGCTGACATCTTCACCAAGCCTCTTCCAAAGACCAAACTTGTTACAATGTTGGACAAACTGGGCATGCAAGATATCTATGCTCCAGCTTGACGAGTGTTAACAACTTAACATATTCGTTTTATATTGTGTGTTGTTATTTTTGTCTCATTACTTTTGTCCCATATATGTTATATCAGTTTTACTTCTCTCTTGTCCTATAAAAGAGAGGGTTATGTAACTATCTAAATCACATTAATAGTAAATACCATTTCTACCAATTGCCAAAAAATTTGATTTCATTTAATTAAGAAAAATGAAAAAATGTGGCAAACCCCCCTTCACTTAATAGAATGCAAAATATAAGATATAATATGTTATTTCACAAATATATATATATGTCTACATTGCATAATCAAAATGACTATCAAAACAGTTTTATATCTTTTCACTCACGCATGTAGGAGCCCCACCACCCAATATCAACATATTACATTATTACATAATTAGGTGTATTTACGTATCAAGATCATCCTGGTAAAATTTCATGATTTGATTTCTTTATATGGCCGTCGAAATTGTGTCAGCGTGAGCGAAAATATCGAGATTGGTCAAAAATTTTGTAAATTTCTATTTCTAGACCTCAGGTAATAACGTCAAAATCGACATTTTAAACTATATTAAAATCTACATTCCCCAAGTCCCCCATGCATATTCAATATAAGATATTACTAAATTGCTTTGTCTTTATGTCTAAATATTTTGTTTATAGATTCCATAGACTAATTTCATCATTCCACAACAAAAATTGGTATCGAAATCCACATTGATGCCATTTGGTTTCCTTCACTCACAAATGTAGGTGACCCCCCTCTCACATATGAAATGTGGTATTATGCATGTATAGGTTTATTGGCATGTTAATCGTCCCGATAAAACTGTGAGTTAATTCTTTCATTTCAATGTCGAATGGTCAAGAACGTACATGTCAAAATAGTTGCCAACATTCAATGAAGTTATGTTTCCAATACATCAGATTTGGTGTTAACACAAGACATCATCATCCTCGGCTCTGTGTACTATACTAGCATTAGTTCTTTACAAGATGGTAGTTGAAATCAAATATTGAACTACATAGTCGCTTAGTTATAGCGAAATAAAGTGTTGATCTAGCTTTCTTCCCCTTGTCTGTATCACACCCCAGAGAAGTCACTAGAGGTTTTCAAACTCGGGGTTGTGATGTATGCTAGTAGGCCCTCTGACATGTAGTAGGAGTTGTTCCACTCGTCGCCAAGGGTTCATCCTTGCATCACTAACTCAAATTTGAAGGTTGAGGGGTAGACAAAGGTCATTCCATCATTGCCCTATGTTGGTACAATCGTTCTTCCCTCAATTCCAAGTTGTATTTCCCTCAAGTGTGTTGTTCTGTTGCGTCATATTTTCAATAGCAAGTGTTGATCCACTTGCATCATTTCATTGATACATTTTAGTTTTGTTTTAGATTTTTAGTTTTCTCACTATTTACCCCCCTTGGATGTTCTCCTCGGTAAATATTACACGAAAAGGTAGGAGCAAGGCATTAAGTTAGAATAAAAATGAAACAATTGCTTATATACTAATGGTATTTTCACTTTCTAACAATTATTCTCTTAACCATGGTTTTAAAAAGTGGTATGCATTGTACGGAAAGAGACACCAGCAAATAGTATATGCAGTATGCAGAAGTATATGCGGGAGTACATGTGGTTTCGGATTTTTTATATTAATTATATATTTATACAATATAACTATAGGAATGCGTATATGTATTAGCGGCTTAGCGCGCACATATATAATATAAACATATATATATATAAACATATATATAATATAAACATATATATATAAATGAGGTATAAAATGTCAGATTTGAGAAAAGGGGGCCTACTCACCGATGACCTGACCCATCCACCTATCCCTCAGTGCTAACTAATAAAACAACATATCAAAATTACACAGCCAGACACCCCAACCCAATAAGCTCAGGTCCTTTGCCCCCTACATACCCCTGGAAGCCATTGACGACCTTGGGCTAAAAGAGCACCAATCGCCTCACCATGGCAAGCCATCGCTACGATGGCTAGACATAGCAGTAGACACCTTTGCCATGACAAGAAGTTGTATTATTAGCAACAGCGTCAGGTGCGGCCATTGCCATTGCCGCCATGCCAAGTAGCAATTACAACAGTTGTGGAGTGCAGGCATGACTAGAGCAAGTTGTGTCGACGACGTTCCCAAGCAACTACATCTGTCGACATCTAGGAGCTAAAATCATTGTTGCCGCCAAGGTAAACATCAAATGTCGCCTCCAGCAACCTCGTCGTAGCAGCTGACCAGGTAGGCTTGTTCTTCCTCCTCCGCCCCCCCTCTTCTCCTACCAATCAAAAAGTGGCACCTACTCGAGCGCATAGGTGGTGTGTCAGCTGGCCAAATAGTGTATGCGGCCTCACAAAGCAATTTTTCAAAGATTGCTCCTAACACACCTATATCAATCCTCCTCACCCTCTATTCTTTAGTGTTGTAGCTACAGTTGATGTAGCATGCAACTGATAAAGAGGAGAGGTTGCAACATAAGAAAATAGTCATTGACTGCCTTTTTACCAAAACCTGGTGTAGTGATTATGTGTGCACTGTTCGAGAAATCGGTCTGTGCGGACGCATATGCTCCCACTTATGCCTATGTTGTCATCATGTTGCATCGCACATTGCAAAATGGTCCACTAAGTGGTCCTAGGTCGCATATGTGGTCGCTTGATTGATTAAGCGTCCAATTAAACTCCTTTTTTAGAAAGCCTACTACTTACACCTATGCATGCATACATACATTAGTAAATACATTTATGATTAGTCATATTTATATGTATATAATTTCATATATATATATATATATATATATATATATATATATATATATATAACACATCCCCACACATATATGTGTACATATTATGCATCCCTTTTTATATAATCATACATACACACATAAATTAATAATATACCTACATATACAAACATATTCCACTCTCATATTTGTACATTCATATGTATACATTTTGATGTTACACGTATATACATACTACATATATATTTGTATATTTATATGCTTAATATTTGTACATATATCACACACATTCCAGATATAATACATATACACATGTAAAGATATTACAAACTAATAAATGTAAATTTATATTTAAATATATTACTTTGCAAGCACAATATATGGTTTTATGATAATATATAAAAGCTAAAATACACTCGAGAGTACCAGAGACACAATACACTCAAGTCGTTTTCCATCATGCAAAAATTAGTTTGACAATTCAAACCACTGATCTTCATAAATATCTTATGAATAGACTATATATAAAATTTGAATTCGTTTAGACACTTATAGGCCATGCATCTAACAACAACAAAAATGATGCACTTGAAATTATTAATGTACATCGTTTTTGTTATTCTTGGATTTGTGACTTACAAGCATCCAAAGCCTATATTTGATATAACAATGAATACCAGTGGTTTGTATTTCACAAAAAAATGGTCTGTGTGTTAAACACTACTCCAGTACAGTGTGATATATACACGAGAGTGTATTCTAGCCTGACTATATACATATTACTTTATGAGCTCAATACATATGTTGAAACTCCCGGAGGAGAAGCACCAAGATTTTATATTATAGTTGAAGTACATCACAGATCAGCACTAAGCCCATATGTACTCGACCTTGTTATAGATCACTTGAAAAAAGCATGTTTAGACGATATCTCTTTTTTTTGGTCGGTCAAAAAAGCGTGTTACTATAGAAACCAAAAACTTTGGGCACTAAGTACCCCATTACATCGACAGGAGCTGAAAAGCTCAAACAAAGATCAAACTCCCCACGCAGGGGGAAACACAAGATTTCCAGACAAGACAAATCTAAGAAGGCCTATCTAACTACACGAGCTAGTTCCAAGCAATCCAACCAGGAGAGGACTATAACAAGCCATTATTACATACATTCAGCGTACCCACAAGTAGTAACAGTAGCTTGACATAGAACAAACTCTAATTTTCCTGCATGTAGCTAGGCCTGAAGCTTCTGACCTTCTCAGCTACCAGAACTTCACGTTCCTAAATGGGCATGACACCCAAAAGGAACCCCTAGATATCAGATCAGAAAAAAGAAGCTGAGCCAGCCTTAAGAGAAGCAAGAACCAGCACGTTTAAACAGCAGAGCGTGGGAGGGAAAAGAACAACTCCAAAACACTCCTTCATGCTTAGCACCAGCACCAACTATCTATTAAGAGTACCCACAAAGTGTAGAGCTATGCCAAGATTAGGGAGATCCTTCTAATTGTCATCCCGCCACACAGCCGAGTAGCTGACCTGCCAGAGTCCTTGATCTTCAGTAGCTGTTGTTTACACAGCAACATAACAGCAAATCCGGAGAAGACGCCCAATGTTGTTGCAAGCACCGAGCATTTCAACGAACACCCTGAGAGCATCACATAGCAGTGGAAGGGGGAAACGCCCATACACTGTCACTTTCCTGAGGTAACGGATCAGCTGACCTGACCCTATACATCTCACGAAAGGTTTCCCAACAACTCCAGCTCTGGCCTGTAAAGGTTGAAACTAGATTGGGTGTTTCTACAGAACCAAGGAACACCCACACAAGAGCTCGATGCCATGTTTGCACATTAACATTTCGACGAGCACTAGAAGGGCATCCAATCATACAGGGGCGAAGCCTTGGCCTAATGGCGAGCCACCCAAATCCAACGTTGACGCCGAAACGACCAAACACCGCAGCAACGCGAGGGTCGCACCAGTGCCGGGGAAGAGAGGCACCACCATCCATCGTCAATCAGCGTACCTGGAATCTCATCGGGGGTCGAGGGGTCACCATCGGCCTGGACAGCCAGGCTCACCTCGATCGCTGGAGTAGACGGCGCCTGAGAAGAACGAGCAAGCCAGCCATTTCTTCAACTGCAATCGGAGCAGCACGCGTTGTCGCAGACCAAGGCGGGGACGGTTACTCTCCAACCATCTCGCTTGAACGGTAAGGAGTCGACCAGGTCGATAGTCGAACCCCGTGGAACCTGATCTCGACGAAGGCGGCGCATCACGCCTCCCTCCACTCCAGGTCGGGCGAGGGGACCCCTGCGATCCGACAAGAAACCAGAGAAGCCCCGTGAACCCAGCTCCCTTATCTCCGTCGAAGCCCACATTCTTCAAACCACACTTCTTGACAGAAGGGCCAAGGGGAGGGCACGCCCGAAGGACGGTGCCCCTCCCCCCAGCGGGGGTGACCCTAGAGAGAAGCAGGAGCTCGTTCAAGAGAGAGAGCGTTGATATCTCTTGGTATCTGTTATTTGCTTATGATATCGTGTTGATTGATGGAAAAAATAAAGATGGAATGCCAAAGTTGAACCTTGGAGACATGCGTCAGAATCAAATAAATTTAAAAACAATAGCAGAAAAACATATTATTATGCGTTGTAATTTCAGCCAATATAGAATAGTGAAAGTATTGCTCAGCTAGATGGAGTGGACATACCAAAATGTAATCAGCTTTGTTACATGTGTCTATTATTTAAATGAATAGCAATGCTCAAGAAATATTTGTCACATGATCACATTAGTGTGGTTGAAATGAAGGAGTGCGACTGGAGTAGTATGTGACAGGAAGATCCTGCGCGGATTATAAAGTAAGCTTTAATGAACAGCATTACAGCTATATGGAAGCAAATGTTGGCCTATGAGAAGAACAAGGTCTCAACAAGATGAATGTAACTAAGATACATACTTTGGAATGGATGTACGGGAAGATGAGGAAAGATCACTTGAGAAATGACAATATACGGAACAAGGTGGGGGTAGCGAGTATGGGCATATAGAGCAGATCGACAAATGCACCAATTTGAAGCAATATTATTGAGTCGACACGGTAAAAATAAGCAGTCCTAAATTAACTTTGGAAGAGCATATAAGGAGAGAATCTAGATCTTTACATCTTGATGCAAACATGACCGGCAACACCGTCACTGAATGATTAGAAAAGAAGGATCTATCTGACTCCAACTTGGTTGGCATTGAGGCTTAGATACAGATGATGATGATACCCTCTCCGCTCTGAAACTACATATTGTTCTTTTGACCAAAACATGGTTGAGCCCTTGCCTCGTCATAGAGCCCCCCAAGGTCAATGAAGTAGTTAAACCCACCTCCCTAAATTGGGACACAAAAAGGCTAGGCAATCCAGTTAAAAAGGGACCAAAGCATTTTGATCAGATGGGACTAAGGCTAAGTACATCCTACCATTCGGTGACCTCATGCCAGATGGGGACAGAGTTGCAGCATGTCACCAAACGATGATCGGCGGGTCTACTATATACTTGTCACTTGTCAAGGTGAAGGCACCAAAAAGGATCATGGAGATGACGAAAATCCAAGCGAGTATTCTACACCTAGGCCCAGAAGTTCTATGTACTTTTGGTAAAACCAAGCTTGGCTCCTTGAGCATGTTCAAATGAGATGAGTGAACCCTCAGCGGCTTGTTTCTTACAAAACTCAAACCACTTTTTTCACTGCATCGAGTATTGTATAGAATGTGCTCTATATAAGATATCCATTACTTTGTTTTTGGACGTTGTTCTATTTGTTGAAATGTCAGTGTGATGTGCTTCTGGGGTTGGATGTGATGTGCTTGTGGATATGTATGCACTCGATAAAAATTAGAAAATTGTGACCAGTTTCAGCATTTAAGATCTACTTCCTAAATTTGTGTGTGTTCGTGTGGTTATGGTTGGATCTAATTTTCCTATTCTGTAGAAATTTAACCAAGTGTGGATATGCTTTCAATCAACAAAAAAGGAAAAAATTGTTTACAGCTTCATCATTTAAGATCATCTACCTCCTGAATTTTTGTGCATTCATGCGGCTATCAAGGAATGAGGTATCCATGGAAACGGAACTTCAACGGAAATTTTGACAAATGCAACCATGTCCGTTTCAATGCCAAAAATGATATTTTGCAAGCGTGATCTCTACACCTAAAATGCATCATTTGATGCAATGAAATTTTATATGGGGGTAGGTGTGGGGATCTCATGTGGGAGGTAAGGAAACTGTCATGTTTCTTGGGGATTTTGATGAAGGATTTTGACGACAAAATGTAGGAGCTAAGCTATGTATTTGCAAGCATGTACTTATTTGTTCTATAATATCATATACAGGACATGTAGGGAATTCCTCCACATATTTTACTTGGGTCGATAGACTGTAGTTGATATTGACTCAACAGTCAACCATTTCCTTGGATCTCAGAACAATAGTACAATATTTTCTAGCAAACTCATTATTTTTTGGCATGGTTGGCTTCCTAGAACCCTCATTGTTCGATAAACCACTACCCAAATACATGTCGTCTACAATGAAGAAAATTAAAAACAACATAAAGCATGCATTACATTAGTATCAAATACATTGAATAGCAAATATTAGGGAATGCAATGCAAATTATGATAGACTATTATATACTAGGCATGGGTGTTAAATGGCCCCAATCCCCCTTTTCTCCTCCTCAAACAGAAACACTAACACCAAGGATTGCAATTATCAAAATTTCCATCGAAGTTTTGAGTTGTGCACAAAAACCTCAAAATCCATCGAGATTGGTGAAATTCATTGCAATCATCATTTTTCCATCGAAATTTCTATAAATGCAATCTTGGTTGCAGATCCCATGAAATTGACATATTCACATGTTTCGGTAGAAGATGCCACAGCAATCCAAATTTTTGGCAAAATGTTGCTGATTTCATTGAAACTTCATTCCTTGGTGATTAATGTTAAATGGATCTCCTATTTAATAGAAATACAACTAAGTGGTGGATAAGTTGCCATATAACAATGTTATTTATATTGACCAAAGTGCAATTTCCCCTAAACATGAAGCGCATTTATTTTTCCAAAATGAGCATGGTTTATAGGGTTAAATGTTAGGAATCTACCATATCGCATATTTCGTAATGGGGATCCATTCCCCAATGGGTAGATTATGGATGGGGTTTCTTTATTAGTTTCATATGGGTCTATAAGATATGGGGTCCTTCAGTTGGTGAGTGTAATAGATATGGGTTTGCAAACCCACCCCATTGTCATCCCTATGAGGTGCCTACTTAAAAAAATTATCGTTAAGCATCACTACTACCCATCTAGACCACTTATGTTGGGTGCCTAAATGCTTGAAAAGGTGGTTGTTTAAGCCACTTAATAGGAAACTAGATTCGTCCAGTGTTAATGAACCATGTGCTCCGAGATATGTTTGTTGTTATTGCAGTGTTGCCCTACTTTTTTATTGTTAGTTCAATTTCTATCATTGTTTTGTTACTATTTGTTAATTTCTAAACTGAATTACTATATATCATTTTTTTTATTACTTTGCTTTTAACGTGTACCTAGGCATGTACATTTAGCCACCATTCTGCCTTAACAAATATGTGAACAAGGTGGAGGATGTTATTTAGTATGAAACAAACACTCGTGCATAGTCGAAAAAATAATATAGGAGTGCCTCCATGTCTTTCTCTCTTCCACTCCACCGACTCTCTAGGGTTTCGGGGTTTCGTTCCACTCTTGTTGGGGAAAGCAAGAGGCTTTTTTTATGCCTCTCGTCTAGGCTTGCCTGGTAGGTGGTGTCCATTGTAAGAAAAATTGGTATGGGTCCTAGGAAGTGCTCTCTTCTGGAGTTCTTCCTTGGGAATCTACATCAATGGTGGGCTTCAAGGGTGATAGAAGAAACATTTCTTGTATATACCTCGATTCTTAGTTCCCTGTTACCTCAAGTAGGCATGTCTTATAGAGAATTGTGTATGCTATTACAATTGGCTAGGATGGGTGTCCCTCAATGGCATATCATCACCAGTGCAAAGTAACACTCTCAATTAGGTTGTTTATATTCTCTAAGATGTTGTGGTTGTTTGCTAGGGAGGATACTTTGGCATGTTCATTTCCACCTAGGCCACTAGGTGGATGTTACTGGCGGTAAGGAACAATCTAGTTGTTGTAGAGATTACAAATTATGTCACTTTTAACGACGATGAGGACGCTCGTTATGGCCTCTTCAACTATCAATGGGGAATGCCCATCATCTTTCGTCCACACACATTTATTTATGCAAGCCTTGGAGTTGCATTCGGCGTTGACTATTTGTGGATTTCAAGTTTTCAACGACCTTCAAATGTCCATCCCTATCTAATTCACATTTTATAAAGAGGTAAGGAGTTCCCCCACATTGTTCATGGTTGTCAACCAATGTTTGATGATGTAGACGATTGATTAATATGTGCATGATTAAGCAAGTGCTATTTGAGACGTCTTAGAAAGTAATATTAGCCTATTTAGTTAATAGGTTAATTAGTTTATTTACATGGGCATGTTTGCCTCAGCCCATTAGGGTTTAGTACGCTTCCTTGTAATTGCAACCTCTCATATATATAGGACAGGGGTGTACATATCAGTATACATCAATTACAGTTTCCCACACACTTGTCAATATGGTATCAGGGTGTGCCCAGAGGACTAAATCCCACATGTCCGCTTCGCTTCCCTCTCCTCCATGCACACAACGGCCCTAGTTGTCGCCTTCTCTCTCTCTCCTAGATAGAGCAACAGAGAGGGAGTGCCTCTGCCTGCAAGCGGCCGCCATCTCCATGGCTTAGGCCGGCTGTCCGCCAGGCACATCCAAAACTTCATGGCTTCTCTTCCTATTTCTTAAAGATCCAATCTTCATCTACTCGTCGACACTATCCTTCCCGACCATGTAATTTCCCCGACGCATAGTTAAAGTAGCCACCAAGTCTCTCTCGTGGCTGTCATCATTGCATCAAGCAGTCACTTTCCCCGAGTTCTCCTCAGAGATACGTAGCCGTTGCGCCCTCCATTGAAGCAACCACGCCAACATCTGCCTTCGGGTCGAGCATTCGTCGCCACTGTGTTTGTCGGCCTGTGCCGCCTCCGAGTCCAACAATCGCATCCGTCCATCACTCCATTGGTCCACTTTTCGGGACCCTTAAAGGCGCCATTTCATGTCCATCTCGGGTCGTGGTCAAGCAAAGAGCATCCACTACATCATGTTCACATGATCTACAAGAGAACAAAAGATAGTACTAATTCTCGTCATCGTCAGCCCATGGTGCTAATTCTCAGGGTTCTTTGTCTCCTAAACGGCGCTAATTCCCGTCAGATCATGCTTCATCGGCATCCTACACGCCGTGTTAGTTGCAACCAACACGGCGTGTAGCAGTCCAGAATTCACTCGGCGGAACAAAGGTTTGTCCATATCGCAAGCACGGGGCGTATTGACCAACCAACACGGCATGTTGGCGGGAATCTGTCATCTTCGAGTTCGCCCAAATCACAAGTTACACGGGGTGTTGGCCAACCAATACAACGTGTCAACAGAGATTTTGATTTACGCTTACGACATCCTAGATGGCGTGTAGGATCCCTACACAATGTGTTGCAAGGAGTCTGTCATTTTTTAGGAAAGGAGCTACAAGGTGTGTCAGCAATCTTACATGGCGTGTCATCGGGAGTTTGGCTCACTCCCGACAATTTACACGGCGTGTTCACACCCTACACGACGTGTTGCAGGTCTGTTACGAGTAAAGTTATGACGTTCTCCAAAATTCTCCTCCAATAAAAAAAATGTTTTGCATATCGACTTCGGTTCTCAGTTTTCCTACCAAGATCCATTGCGGTAGTGCCACTCCTTTTGCTACCAACTTTCATTCGGGTAGTGCTACTCCTCTTTCCACCGAATTTCCATTTCAATAGTATTTATGTTTTACATTTTTCAGTTCCCACCCTCCCACCCATCATGTGTGTGTCTTTCCACATGTGGGGGGTCACATGTCTCTTTCCCACGTCATCTACTCATTCTCTTCATAGCCGGCGCGTGCGGGGGGATATAGAGGAGAGGGAGAGTAAGAGAGAGAGGAGGGTATGAGGAGATGAGAGAGATCATATGAGAAGAGAGATAAAGAGATGAGAGTGATTTATTCCATGCTATCTTCACGGAGCTTCGTATTCTCCAACACATCTGCTCTTTTGATGTCTTTGTGGAGCGTCATTTCCACTTAGCATCAGTTTACATGTGGGTTGATTATATATGCTAATTCCATTTAGCCACCACTTTCAGACAGCATTGAAGGATCTCACAGTTGCAGCATTGAAACCAAGTCTTTCGCATTTGTTCCGCATTATGTACGTCAGGACAAGAGTTGTTGCGGCTAATTCTGGCCTTTAGTTCCCTTTGGTGTTGATGACGTTTCTGTTGATCACTCTAGCTGCATTCCATTGAGACAGATGGTTTCTTCTTCATCAGATTTCTCTGAAGCTCAACACTTCTAGCATGTGCATTCAGTATCTGCAAGGATTCATTCGGATTGATCTTCACCGAGCTACTTCCATTACGTCTCATCCAAATTGCATTTTTTGCTGATTTTCTTGGGCTTCTCCTTGATGGTGCCTTCAATTCTATCAAGCACCCAAGATTCATGCGCCAGGCGTAGGGAACCAGTATGCCAATCATCACCACCTCATCCAGCTCGTGTTTGTGCCACGTTATGCGTGTATTTGTCTTCTGCGTTAATTCCAGTTGGCTACACTTCTCAGATGATCCGAAGACAACGTTATTGCTACATCGACATTGTGCCTCGGCGTTCGTGCCGTGTTACGTAGGTCGGATATGTTGACTGTGCGCTTATTCCACTCACAATTCCTCTCCAGTGAAGATGGTGTAGTCATGGTGTTTTTTACTATCTACTTCATTGTGGCAAGATTTTGTAATGGCGTTCAGATTCCATATATCAGATGTTCTTTATTCCATATGCATTTCAAAGACCTCCAAAACTCGAGATTTCTAGCCTACAGAACACAAACTCAAAAGAGGCGTCGTCATACCTTTTTAGTTAGGAAGTATTGTTTAGGGAGAGTAACAATTTTTGTATGGGGAGTGACATTTATCATTTCTATCTTTTATCGTTTAATCGAGTCATGTAACTCCAAGATGGAGCATGGGGACATGTGTTCACCCATGCTCCAGTTTGAGGAGTGTTAGAAAGTTATATTAGCATATTTAGTTAATAGGTTAATTAGTTTATTTACATGGGCATGTTTGCTTCACCCATTAGGATTTAGTCTGCTTCCTTATAATTGCCTCCTCTCCTATATATAGGACAAGCGTGTACATATCAATATACATCGATTACAGTTTCCCACACACTTGTTAACAAAGAGGTAAGGAGTTCCCCCACATTGCTCATGGTTTTCAGCCAATGTTTGATGAAGTGGATCATTGATTAATATGTGCATGATTAATCAAGTGCTATTTGAGACATGAATCATTGGTTCTAAGCCTAAATTATGATCCCATAAAGTTTTGACTTTCATCAAAACCCATAAACGGGCCTTCATTGCTTAGATTGTGATCACGTTAAGAGTTGCGAGCTCTTGAGCTCCAAACTAACGGCAATATGTCTCCACCCTCACCCTTCTCATTAACCTATACATTCTAGCATGTTCATTGCTAGCCCCCGCTATAGTGGATAGGATGTCCCTAGCCAATGCGAGAGAGAATAATCAATTGTCATCTTAGTGATTGCACCCTCTCCCAATAACTTCCAACATTCAAGGTGTGTGGCATTGATGGTGGGTAGAGTGCCCAAGAATATAGGTTCTGTATATAATAGTTGTCGTAGTAGTTGTGAAAATGCCAAATGGACCACTAATTTGGACCTCCCATTATTGTTGCATCTTGATTGTCCAGACTAAGGTGTGAGCTATCTTGAACTGTGCCTAGCACCTTCAATTTGGAGCAATCCCGCCTTTGTCTAGGTGCTCCAGGTTTGGACTCTACAGCCTACAATTTAACTAGGCTCTTCAGCAAGCAAATCAAAATCATGTTGCCTAGCCTACACAACGTCATGTGCTTAAGGGATGGAGAAAGCAACTGTTGGGAGGTTACTAGGAAGCCATTAGTAGCTAAGATATCTGTAGGTACTAGTCTGCGGTGTTATGTCATTTAAACCTTCGTGCCGTAAGGCTAATTTAGGATTCCGCACAATTTCTATTCTTTTTGGGGGATGGGGCAGGTGTGTCTCGGATCTAGGTCCTACTCTTAATTGACTAATAGCATGCTCGCCTCGTTCCTTTTTCTTTCCAAAATCCCCGTTCTTTTTGTCCAATTTTAATTCATGTTATCCTTTGTGCTATAGAAGAGACCAGTTCCCTTGCAATTTGCCACAGTTTTAGAATGATCTTGGCCACTTGGGGCTCATTTTCCGTAAGCCAAGGCTGATCTAGAGTCGGTCTCCTCATGGACAAAGCCATGTTCTCATTCACATTTTAGATACCTTCGCATTATCACTACAAGGCCTTTTTAATGGTATCAATCAAATCTTCATCAAAAATACTAGAAAGATTACATAATGAACAAGAAAAGAAACTTCCCCTAAACAATATTTTGATGTTTGAAAGCTTAAATAAGGATTATTACCTCAAGTAATAAGCTTTATAAGCTGAAGGGCCATCTTTAAAGAGTGTAGCCAACCCGTTACGTATCAAAAATGTTCGCAGCTGAAAAATTGCACAAATAAGTGAGAATATGTGAAGTCATATGAAAGGAACTTAAGCATCATGTAACCATGCTTGTTAAGGCGCCAAGGCTGAGCGCCCTAATGCCTTGGCGCGCCTAGGCATCACCTTGGCAGCTAAAAAGATAATAAAATTCAGTACAGTTTACTAGGGCACACGCATGTATTATGATTTTCATTAACAATTCCCCTTCACATACATATATGTTATAATTATACGTGCATGTATCAAAATATGTATGTTTAACCGTTTCATACACATATTTTGTGGTATAAAAACATAACCGTGTTACATTTCTAATAGTTTATAATTAACCTTAGTGCCAAAATTTAAGAGAGAATAATTTCCAAACTTTGTAAGAGGTAGAGAATTAAGAAATACTCTGGGACGTAATGTCACAGCATGTACTCTATAGTTATGTGTCGGTGTACATGTATTTATGGTTACTCCCCCAAATACATTCATTTTATGGTATCAATTCATAACAAAATTACGTTTCTACAATAAACACTAATGCCAAAGACAATAAGAAAATGACATCAAACAATGTAAGAGAGCCACAATATATAATTTTAGATCAAATGTCTCAACTCTGAATCATTAAAAGTAATAGTTTTTGAATTAGAAACGAAATAAAAATATAGAACATGTCATATTAAAAGAAATGCATTAAGAGTATTAAATCCCACATAAAGATGAAATTTGACACAAAACATAGATAAGAATACTGGATTTCAACATTAGTACAACGAAAAAAATGCTTGAAAAAATATGAGTACGACCTAAAACCTACAAATATAGGACAAGGCGGCAAATAAGGTGAAGTGTGGGGCACCACCCCCTAGAGCGCCTTGTTGGCTAGGCGTACACCTTAAAAAGTATCAAAGTAAACAATTATTTAATTTACAAACGAATTATGTATATATTTGGTATTATCAGCATTTGAAACCACTTCTATCTGTTCTTCACACAAAAATATCAATAATCTTACTTTGTATTTAATCTACCATTTAAAGCTAGAAATTCATCGAGCAAGGAAACATGGTTAAAGCCTTGCACATGGACGCACAACACAATAGTTTAGAAAAAGTACAACAAGCACACATATCACAGTGAAAAAACTTACAGTGTTAGCATTTTTCTGATTCAGTTAGATATTCACATAATGTCCATCCCTTTGTCTGTTTGTATTGTTTATCTAGAATGCATTTTATGTAATTGGCTGTATGGTGCGTGCGACTTGAGCTTTTTAATTCAGTACTCTTATGCTTATTCCACACTATTTCTTCGTTTCAATTGTATTTTACCTGCAGGAAGTCTATAAAGAAGTCTGATACAAAAAGATATCAAGGACCTTGTGAGGAAGATTCAAGGAAGCAAAGCACCTTACCTGAAGAGACAACCTGAAGATCCTTTATGAACAATGACTTACTATTCCTTTATTGTTCTGTTTTAACAGGGAGTTTCTAAAAACTCCCATATTTTCAATTCGGGTTGCAAAAACAAAAGAAGAACGTCTTCTCTGCTATATTGTACCTAACTTTCTCTCATTTGTAGTGTATGTATCTATATGGCACCTATTGTAATAGTTCAAAATTTTGGACATAATACAACATATTATTCTCAATCTCGTGCATCGCACAAGTTGACAACTAGTGGTCTAATAAGGAAGGACAGGTCATTTCTCAGGAGTGTAGCTTACATATTGAGGTGTGTTTTACTGAGATTAGATCAGCACTTCACTATACGAAGAACCCAGTTGATCCTTTCCCGAATGGTTTCCCTTGCCTTCTAGAGGGCCTTTAGAAGACTTTCAAAGGAGAATTTCAGCTTGCTAAGGAAAAATATAACTATCATCCTGATCAGCATGCTTGGATAGTTCTTGCTGGGTTCAGCGAAATTGAGTGTTTTCTAGTTAATAGGCCTTATGAATAGTTTCTGTACACTTTACATAAAAACTTGCTTCGAGAACCAGAGCTACAATGTTTTTCTCAATATGGACAATTTCTTTCTACAAAGTACAAACAGAAAAGTTACATTTCTTTCCTATCTACCATGAAATATAACATGCAATTCAGCAGAACTTTTTCAGCTTGTGGACAACTCCCTAGCTTCCCTGGAGCAGTAGGCCACCATCCTATATCTATGCTGAAGCCTGAAATATTGCCTAGGATTTGACAAAAAAATTTGAGGACCGAAATTAGGACAATGGCTGCAACTATATCTCAAAACCAGGAACAAACAAATCTTAAAGCCTGGCCCATAGCAATGCCTTTATGATTAATGGTTATGATGATTCCAATGATCAAATATGTCTCCAGTATTCAGCAAACATAGACACCTGATAATAGCAAACACCCATAAACTACGATAGCGACTGGCAAGCCGGCAGCTGCAACAATTTCAGAAAATATTCATAATGATAATCATTTTGTTCTAAATACTCTTTCACGTTGTCCCTTAGGCCTTGCAGTCAAGCTCCAAAATAGTGGTGCACCTTGAGACCTCCCATCTAGTTTTGTACTTGAGGCTAATCCCATCAGGCTCGAAATATCCTTTGCATGTTTCCATTGCCTTTAGTGCTTATGCCTCAAAAAAGGGTCTATCGTAGACTAAACGGAAGTTTCAATCCAGTAATAGACAAACATATAGAATAGAATTTCCACATAACAGTATAGTCCATGGCTTGCAATTGTGCTCCTACTGAGTTGGCATAATTCATATAATGATAGTCCATTCTGGAAGATTTATAAGAAAAATTGTCTTGAATTTAATAATATATTTTATCTGTAAGAAGTTGTGAGCATGATCAAGTAAGATATTTATCGAACTATAGGATAAGCATACCTTGTAGGTAAGAAATTTCAACTTGATCATCAGATTTGCATCTTCGTCGGCGAGACTATCCGAACTAGAAGCGGAGAAGCCGTCCATATTATTAAGATCAGCCTTACTGTCTTCTAAAAGATCACTTGATTTATCATTGTTTGCTTTCAACAAATTAACATCAACAAAGAAACCTACAAAAGGAAGCATAATCAGCAAACTGGTGTAACCAAACAGATCGCTTAGATATTTTTACTACCCATTATAAGATATAGTTAGCCGACCACAATATGGTTGGGATTGAGGCTTAGATGATGATGATGATTGTAAGTATAGGATATAGCAGACCATCCAATGTCAACATCCTAAAATAAGTTACACGAGTTAGGGATCAGATAGTGTATTGGAAAGGTAAGGGTCAATCCACTTAATGTTTATGAGACAAGGTGACTACTTCCTCCTAAAAAGACATCCATGACCCTCTATCCAGATCCATCTACCTGCCAAGCAAGCAGGGAGGGTAATAAATTAAGATATGGCAGGGTTGCCCTTGTTTCCCTGCCTCGTTGATAAGCTCAATGGGAATAATCCTCGAGTTGCTTAACATTCAGTAGCTAGTAGGTAGCTCCACATCAGCCCATAGCTCCACACACATGAGAATGGCAAGGAAACACCAGTTACTCAGTTAGTCCCTGCTCGATTGCAACCATAGGGGAAACCAACCCACCCCTGCTATCACCCCTAACATGTGTTGTGCCCATGCATAACAAAATTCAGCAATTATAGTAAAACACCAGACATCACCACAAGAATGAATTTCGTGAACTGCACAGTAATCAGCCATTTCTAAACAATCAGGTTCCAGATAATGAACAACCAAGAATTGTTGTCCAACACATACTCTTGCCCCTTAATGACAAAGCATAATAGGAAGAGGTTACACTCTTTAGTGAAGAATTCGATTTGAACCTCGGGCTTGGAACTGCAGAGGATGCAAAAATCAAGTAGCAAAGCTGAGACCGGTGTTACAGGCTGTAGATCAAGATCGAGAAATCTCAACTTTCAGCATTTTTTCATGAGTGTTTTTTGATCATGCAATCCAAATATTAGTCATTCCACACCTTAGTCGGTAGGGCTGTAACTGGGTATGGGAAGACCCGCGGTCCCGCAAATCTGGACCCTCGTCACGGGTCTAAATTTTTCGACCCGCAGACCCGTGGACCCATATATGTGGGTCCACTAATGGGTATGCTTGGACCCATATCCGTGTACCCGCTATACATAAAAACTACTTAAATAATATGTTATTATATCATACTTTACTAGTCTAATTAATACAATACTTGAGATTACATATTACTCTAATTATTATAAGGTTAGGACTAGTCATCTAATTAAGAATTGACTATTCTAATTACAATATGAGTGACATATGTAAAACTTAAAATCAAGATAGTTATATGATATGCTACATGATTGAAACACTATGACGACGACTACAAATGTGTAAATAAATAACTCATCTAATCTTCAATCTATAAAGGTATTATATTATATGATATAACTATTGTATGTTCACATCCTATATAATAGCAATATCTCATTGTATTAGAATATACAGAACATAGTCATAATTTTCTTACATAAACAACATGATGTTTATAGAGAACCGCTTACCCGCATACCCGCTATTATTGCGGGTGGCATGGTGCGGGTCTAGATTTTTATTATGTGGGTCTAGAACCGGAACCGGACCCGCTAAATTAAATGGTTATGGTTATAGGTATGAACAGACCCGCACCATAAGTGCACCGTTTACACCCCTATTAATCTGGGGTTTTAGCTGTATAACTGGTCTTTGCAGGAAGCAACAGCGAGCAAACCATATCAAGAGGTTTTCTTAAGGAGGTCTTTGGCTTAACAAGAAATTTAGTAGGACAGTATACACTTCTTTAGCTTATAATTTGCAGGCTTATTTTGTTAAGTTTAAAGTTTGCCACTGGCATGCCAAACAGGTTATACTCTTGGACACTAGTGTAAAATTCCCCTTAGTATTAGAATAAAGAACGCAAATGATTGTGTAGCTGAGGAGATGCATGTTAACTAAAAGCTTTGATAGCATCTTATAAAGTGATGTAAATGTAAAGGCTTCAAGATAGGAATCAAAAAACATACCCCTGTATAGTGGCCACAGTCCCTTGTTACGCCTGAAAAACAAAATACCAGCCAGAAAACGGACTGAAGCATGAGAAATTAATTGGTACACATAACAAGGAAAAAAAAAGCAAGCCTACCTCATCTCCTGATGATATCTTCGGAAAACAGAATCATTGTAAACATGGATGACCATTCTAAAATGCAGATTGTCTGTTGACAGTGAATCAACCTTATGAAAGTTGGGATACCATTTGAAAGCAGCTGAAAAGTTCCTTTGCCTCATTAAACGAACTACTTCCTGCAAGAAGAAAAATGAGTTCCATAAAATTCAGAGGTTAAGATGAACAATCTTCTATCAATATTGAAATCTAAATTATTTGATAATTTCCACTAGACCCATTGAATCTTGGGTTATCAGTCAATGTATGAGTATTATACTATTGTATTTAACCTTCTACTTATGCATTTTTCATCTAAGCTATTCTATTAGGATTGCCGTGCTTCCACGAGCATAAATATGCATGCATCAGGTTGGCAGATTGGTTTACTTCATATTACAAGACAGGTATACTTTTACAGCGGAGGTTGTGAGTCATCTTTTAAATAAACGCAGGCAAAGCAACTGTGATTGTCATTTGCTAGTATGCAACTAAGTAGAAAGCAAATCTTGCGTGAGAGAACAAAAGATATAGTGAATTGAGTGCCATTTTGCACAGGATGCAATGATCTCCTAAGATAATTTCCAACCTGTTGCTGAGGACTGAGGAATGGCAAATAGATTTGTTCACCAAACCTCTTACTAGGAAGAAATTTTAGGAGATATGGGGCAAGTTGGGTATGCATGATAGTTATGCTCCAACTCAAGGGAGACTGGGAGAGTACTAGCATCAATATTATATTATTACAATCATGTTAATTTATTTGTTTCCATCTATGTTGCTATGTGTTGTCTATGGGAATTATCACACTTTCCTACACTTTAAAGTTAAAATAGCATGTTGCTTTATACCAGAAACAATGTTTGTTTTTTGTGAAGGTAAAAACAAGATCACGAAAGAAAATTATTCAAATTATTCCACTAGTTGACAAATGTAAATGGGAAGAGTGAATTCTGACAATAAAATAACTATTTCTCAACGGGAAAAAATGGGAGGAAGGATTATACAAATTTGAAACTACTAATGAATGTCCTACATTTTTAAAATGTTTGAATTAAAATAAATAAAGGCTACAGATAATCATAGTTTGAAAAAGCATGTAGACCATATTTAGACATCCAGCAATAAAGAGGAATTTATTTGTACACCAAATCTATACTATATAAGAAAGGCCGTTGAGGGTCTTCTCTGAAAACTTTTTCTTTCTATTTTTCAAAATTACAAAATGGCCCTCGTATTCTAATCTACACTATGTAAGAAAGAGCGTAGGAGGTATCATGTGCAAGTTTTTTTTAATTTCAGTTACAAATTAGTCTTTAATTCTAACAAGGCAACCATAAGAGAGCACAGAAGAATTTGGATGTAACTTTTTTCTTTATTGCAACATGGTCCTTGTGTATACTAATAAGGTTATATGAAGTGTAGGAAGGGTTGAATGTCATGGAAAAACGATATAGAGGGGAAAGCCCCCTGTGTACGTCTTCTTATTGATAGAAGGGCAGCCCCTCTCTTATAAATATGGAAGGTGGCAAGTACAAGGAGCGGAAAACCCTAATAGGCCTAGAAACAATTGGGTCCATATACAATTAGACTCAATACTTGATTAATTATAACTAGAATCTCTAGCACTCCCTCTCAAACTAGAGCTTGGGAGAATCCCAAGTTAGCTTGCAAAAGACAGACATATTAAAGACAAAGAAGCAGAATAAAAAGATAAATCAAGCCCAAAAAAGAATAATTCCCCACTCAATGTTACGATAAAGCACTCCGCACTCAATCACTCCCCCTCAGGTAGATACCAAAAGCGGATACGCAGGTAGATACTAGAAGCTTCTTGATCAATATGAAGCGGCATCTGGAGCGGAAGCAAACAACAACATGTAGGCACCATGGTTTCATCTCAATCGCTATTGTCATGAAATAAACCAAAGAGTGTTAGGACACAAGACAAGAAAGTGTTGGAACACAAAAAGCAGTAGTCAACACGCATACAAAGCACGAACAAGAAAAGAGTCAACGTGGGCAAGGTACAGACAAGCTAGAGAGTGTCGACACACAACGGCAGAAAGTAGACGACGTAGCTGGATAGAAGACTAGTATGCAAAGTAGTAAGTAGATAAAGGACTCAAAGATCCAGTGTAGATGAAACTCCATCATGTATATGTAAAGTCACCAATAGAAATCTTCATCGTCTTCTCTTTCATAAATTTTCATCATAGTAGCAGACTTTGTAGTCTAGAGAAAGTTAGGTCCCAGTATTAGTAGTGGTCGACGTGTGCAGGGCACGGACAAAGAGTCAACGTGTAAACAGAGCACAAACAAGTAGAGACTCAACGTGTAAATAAAGCACAGGTGGCAAATAGTACAAAAGCACAAAGCAGCAAATAAAATATGCTAATCATAGCACAAGTAACAAGAATGACGTCTTTGTATAGAAATCGATAGCAAATGTGCAGATGAAGTAACATCTTGTGAAAGTACAACACATGCGAAGTAGATAACTTCATAGTAGAAGTCAAGGTAGATGATGATGAATAAGCTCCACAAGCTCTTCATTAAGGAAGAAAGATCAACAATAGTAGCGAAGGATCCATATAGATAGCAACAATAAACAAATTCTTCACCTCTTTCTTCATCTCTCCTTTACCGCATATCTTCCCTCTACTCATCATTCTCTATTCTCCAGCCCACACCAACCACAGAAAGAACCAAGAGCGGTTGGGGTGGAAAGTCGGAAACAATGGGAGAGGAAATAAATATATATAACAAATATATGGAGGATGTCAACCGATAACTCAATTCAATTCTGTGTTTTGAAAAGCGCGAAGCGTGCGGATTGCCCACCTTGAAGCGGGAAGCGGGAAGCGGGTTTTGAAGCGGAACAAAGCGGGCGCTTTTTGAAAAAGCGGTTTACATCGTTTTAAATAAATCTGTAGAATTTTGTGACTTTCGTACTACCAACAAGAAGAAATATTACTCAACAATCAAGTGTTTTGAATAATATTTCACTGCTTCAAATGACTTTCACAGATCAAAATGAGTCTTAATATTCATTTCTAATTGGTAATTAATTAGAATAGTCATGTAATCTGTAATCAGCTTATTATGTATAATTTATTTCTGCTTATTTGCCTAGGTTGTTAATTATTGAATACATTGTAGGAACAAAAAGTAGCACATGATATACTACTTAAGTACTACTACGTGATAAAGCATCGTCGTATACTAGGTCATAGATTTCTTCTTCAATATTCAGTAGATTCCTAACTAGTAATTAATTAGAATAGTCATGTTACTCATGTAATCACGCAACTTACTATGACAATGCTATTGATGTGCCTACATTGTTAATTAATCAATACAATGCAGTAGAAAAGAAATACTAAGTAGACATGATACACTAATGAAATTATTCGTGATATACTACTGAATCAGTACAGATAAAGCATTGTATTACTGAAATACTAATGTTTAACAAATCAGAAAAAATGTATAGACTGTTTATTTGCATTGTGATGACATTATAACTGATAACTGATAACACTGATAACTGATAATAAACGGATTATTGTTCTGGTTTTCGTTCATATGGAAGAAAGGGGGGAATTAAGAGTCGTTTATTTGCAGTGCAATGCAGATAATTATAGTTGGTAGTGCCTACAACAGTAATTCCTCTTACTAGTATGTGTTCGTGACAAACCACACCATTGATAACATTACTCGTGCAATGCATTTGATTACTAGTATGGCCAACTTTAAACGTTGAAAGCCCAAGTTGAAGATAATATATACAAGGGATTTAACGTACTGTAGAAAATCAAGGTTGAAGATGTTGATTACAACATTCAAACGGTGAAAGGTTTGGACAAGAAGAAAGAGAACAGAAGAAAGGTTTGGACGGGGAGGAACTTGCGTGCGTAGAGAAGCTTGAGGGAAAAAAATTGAGAGGAACTAGCAGAAGACAGAGCAATGAAGAACATACCTATTACTCTTGTCATAATTGTGCGTAGATAAGAATCTGTTGAGGCACCTTCCCCCACCTTCCCCCTTGAATCATAAACTGTCGCCGAGAAGCCTTCGGTCGTTGCCCCTTGCCTTACACGCGCCTTCCCCCTTGTTCTTGAACAGACGCTGAGAGCCGCCGCTGCACCTTGCCTCTTGAGGCCTCTGCCGTGCACTCGTCTTGCCCAAGCGATGTGGAGGGGGTGAGGAGATACTGCGGGAGACATGCTTTTATAAGAGCACAGGGGACGGAATCGGAGTAGGATTCGAAGAGTTCTAGCCTCGTCGGGATAGTGTGTCGGAAACATCCCAATTGGGAACGGTAAAAAGAGGAGCCACCTGGTCTGTGTATCGGGGGTTTGAGTATGGTTGTGGGGAAATATCAGACTGAAGCGCCCGCTACAGCCGCTATATCGCGTCCCACTAAAGCGGCCCGACACCCGCAAAAGCGGCGCAGATCACCCGCTTTAGGTCAAAACGCATTTTACCCGCACCGGACAATTTTGATGCGGCCCAGTGGGTTTGCCGCTAAAGCGGGCGCTGAAGCGGCCGCTTCAGGCGCTTTTTAAATCGTTGATTCAATTTGAAGCATGACCCGACTAGAATTAGAGAAAATATCAAATACAATTAAGGATTCAATTAACCAGGCATAGTCCGTAGATTGGGGTAATACAAGCATCGAGGAGATAGGCAATATGAATGTAGGGCTAGAAAGGGGGGTTTAAAGAATAAAAGAAAAAACTATTGGAAACAAAAGATAAGTGATGTTAGTAAGGATAAAGATAGGGATACGACATGTATAGAAGCCTTCGCCATGTTATAGAATAATTATAGACGATGTTGCAAGCCAAGATACAGCAACAATAGCAGGCGAGACGACGTGTTGGTGAAGCCAAACGTCGTCGGTGAAGAGAGCAAGTGACACGTCATGTTTAGGGAGACACACGATGTGTGTTGCAGCAGCAAGCAGACAACATGTCGTGTCTTGAAGTAGACATGTCGTTGAGACACACGACGTGTGTCGCAGAATCAAGCAGACGACACGTCGTACCTTGAAGTAGACATGACGTGTTCGGAAGCAATAGCTGAAGTAGGCAGAAAACAAGTGACACGTCGTGTTGTGTAGACGACACGCCATGTCTGATAGCAAAAGTCATTGTCGGTAAGAAGCAGGCAACACGACGTACAGTAGACAAATCTCGGGGCAGAGTCAGGGCAGATCAACACGCTGTGTCATAGGGTAGATGATGTAGGACAGGCGTCGCCTCTACGCACTTACGAGTGCAGACGTCGTCGTGTCGTTAGTTAGGCTTTTATTAGCTTAGCTTATTTTATTATGCATTTTCCTTATTTTGGACTTCTTCAATAGATTTACATTAAGTGGTACTAGAGCCTAACCTATCTTGCTTAGGGTTTTGCTCCTGCCCTCTCCCTGCAAACCTAGTCACCAGCGTCTCCCCTACAAAATCTAGATGTCACCCCCTGCCCTACCCAACCACCGCATCTCCAGCCGCCATTGCAATTGCTTTCAGCCACCACCAATAGCAGTACTAGTCGACGGCAAAAGCAGTAGTTGTTGCCGCCCGTAGCAGCAGTATCCCCTATCGCCCCCAGCAACACCCGCTGCCACTGTCGTCTGTAGCAGCAACAGCCTTGTCCGCCGCCACGTCTCAAAGCAGCAACAGCCTCTGTTGCCACCGCCGCTTCCCCATAGCAACATTTTTCGTTGTCGGTGCTCGTAGCAACAGCAGTCTCTGCAATGGCCACAACCAACAATTGGATCCACGAATTAGGGGGCAGACATCTTTCTTACCCACGAGATATCGCCTTCTACTATATCAAAGTCAAGGGGGCAATCGATTATCAACAATTTGGGTAAGATCTTTCCATTGTTTACTATACTTTTGCTTGTCTACTACAAATTTAGTGCCTTAGCAACGGGTCCATAGATGTGCGGTCTATTCCCCTATTACAAATTTGCCAAAGTCCCATTTTTGTGCAAGGTTTTTCCCCGTTCTGTACGCCACTTTACTTTCATATTTTTCTATCCGATGGAATTTCTTAAAATATTGTGTTGTACGTTGCCAAGTAAAGTTTTTCACTGACACATTTTTTTCTTATCTCAATGTGCAAATCAAAATGCATGGAAGTAGAGATAGCCCCATTTTGGAACCCAGTCCAAATGCCACTCATGAATCTTCATATCATGTTTTTACCCTTGATACTCTTGTTCAAGTAGTCAATAACACCTTGCTTGAGCCTCGTGCCATTCGCCAGGCACACACTCCATGCTAGCCAACCTTCAACACCTTACATAGGGTATGGGATGCCACTAAATTCTACAAATGCACTAGATTCCCTTAACCCTATCCTATACATTTTTGTCCATCACAACACCACAAACCCCCCTTAACCCTACTCTACAATTCTGTCCACTACAACTCCATGAAACCCATGACTACCATCCCTATGGAGACGTTGACCCTTTTGCAGAACTGATTTTTATTCACTGCACCCCTATGTGGAACCAAACCCCTATCAACCACCCTACCATCACGGTAACCATTACACATCCTAACCCGCTACCCCACAAGCGCATTATGCACCATCGCCATATTCCCGTCTCGTATTCCTCATGCTTTGCAATTCATTCATGCACCCAATCACCAATCATTGGCCCCGTCGCATCCTCACATGACTCCTCCTTTGAGACCCATCCTCGTCCCCCTATCCAAGATGTTCTTATACCCCCCCTGATGAACTATTTTTCCCCACAATCCATACGGTCAGTATCGCCCAGGACCTCATCCACCACCTCACAATGGCGTTATCCAACGAGTTAAAATTAATGCCCCCACTTTTGATGGTAAACTTGAACCCAAAGCATTTCTAGATCGGATTGCTAGTTTGGAAGACTATTTCGACGGGTATGACATGATCAACGCCCAAGTTTGCAAAATGAAACATGAAGGGTCGGCAAAGCGATATTGGCAAGGTGTCCAGTGTGACATGGAGCGTAGAGGTCAACCTCCCATCCTCTTATGGGGCGAGACGAAGACTTAGCTACGTGAGCGCTATGTACCCTCCCAATACTAAAGACAACTTCTTTATGACTGCATGGCCCTTAGCCAAGGGTCATCATCTGTTCAAGAGTAAATGGAACTGTTTGAGGAGGTTAAAAATTGTTTTACTCACAATGATTCCGATTGGCAATGCTCGTTTTGTGTACCGCTTGCACCCTGATATTAAACGAGAAATGGAATTACAACAGTATGACTCCTTGGAGGATGTGTTTCACTGTGCCCAAAAGGTAAAAAGTTACCTACATTCAGTTGTTCGCAGCCTTTCCTTCTCACGTGTTAGGCAACGCAATCGCTCCATCAATAACCCCTCTACTACCCCGTCTCGTTTTGCCTACCTCTTGCCTCAAACCCCTCACCCGAGTTCTTCAACCCCTTCCTCCAGTAAGAGCAAGGAAGTTGTGACCACTCATCCCGCCCTCCTCCGCAAGGTCGTGAATGCTTTCATTGCTACAATACACCTCACCTAGCTGCCCAATACCCCCGTCGTGCTCTATTTGTGTCCTCTGATTCTCATGACACCACCCCTAAGAATGAGATTGAGTATGAAGAACTATACCCACCTCTGAACCTTTTGATGATGACGTCGACTACACTTATGATTACGATTTGTCATATATCCAGGTCATGTGTGTCCTGGTTGCCCCTTCTAGGGAGGATGAATGGAAACGCGCAACTCCCTTCCAAACCTTCTTCAAGCATGTTGGTGAAAGCTGCAAGCTACTCATTGATGATGGCAGTTATCAGGACATCATCTCACCCATGGATTGAAGCGCATGGAGTAGCGTCGGAAGCCCCATCCTCAGCCACACAAGGTTCATTGGGTGAACTAGATTAGCTTGCATATCGTCCAACATAGCCTTGTGCCCATCACTTTGGGTGCTTATTCAGACCATGTTTGGTGTGATGTGTTGCCTATGATTGTTAGCCACGTCATCTTTGGTCGTCATTGGATTTATGGCTTAGATGCCCGCAGTGAGGGACGTTCCAATGTTTATACCTTCGAGCATAGAGGCAAACATGTACGATTTTCCCCTAGTCGTTTCATCTCTTCTCTGAAAAAGAGTCCATCTCCAGACCCCCAAACCTCGAAATCCCAACACTCTCTACACCTTGTCTTCCGCAGAGAGCTTGAAGAGACCTGTTGAGAAGTCAAATGCATGTATGTATTATAGATCAAAGAATCCACTCCTATATCTGATTTCCAGTCCCCACCACCAGAACTTGTCTCCCTTCTCTACGAGTTTAAAGACATGACACCCATTGACCACCCTGATGAGCTCCCATTGTGTGATATTTAGAATGAGATTGATTTGATTCCAGGGGTTCTCACTCCCGAACCGACCTCATTACTGCGTGAACCCAACTGAGCGTTTTGAATTGAGATGTCACGTGCCATCCTGCTCAAAGGTTTTATTCTTGAGAGCAAGAGTCCATGTGCGGTTCCCGTTCTTCCCTCAAGAAGGATGGTAATTGGAGAATGTCTTTAGACTGTCGAGCCATCAATAAGATCATTGTTGAATATTGATTTTCTATTCCACGCCTTGACGGCGTGCTTGATCTATTGACAGGATCCACCTATTTCTCCAAGATTGACCTTTGTAGCGGTTATCACCAGATTCGTGTCAAGAAATCTCATGAATGGAAAACTGCCTTCAAAACCCCAAACGGATTATATGAATGGTTGGTCATGCCCTTTGGCCTGTCCAACGCACCCAACACCTTCATGAGAGTCATGAACCATATGTTGCGGCCATTCATTGGTAAAATTTTAGTGGTCTACTTTGACGATATTTTGATTTTCAATAAAACCAAGGAAGAGCACCTGACTCATCTTCGACTCGTTTTCAACACACTTCGCACTAAGAATTGTATGCAATCCAAAGAAGTGTTCTTTTCTCCAAGATAGAGTCATTTTCCTTGGTTACTTTGTATCTGCTACTGGCATATCAGCCAAAGTCAAAGACATCACCAATTGGCCCACGCTCACTATGACCTTTGAGCGCTGAAGCTTTCACCTGGTGGCCACATTTCGCTTTGTTCAAGGTTTCAGCACCATTATGGCTCCACTCATTGAGTTGATGAAATGCGATAAATTAGAGTGGACACTCGAGGCTGTCACATGAGCTTTCGAGGCTGTCAAAACTAAACTGACAGAAGCCCTTGTTCTTCGCCTTCCTGATTTTTCACTTATGTCTAAGGTATCATGTGATGCTTCCGGTGTTGGCATTGGTGGCGTCCTGAGCTAAGAAGGCCATCTCGTTGCTTTTTTCAATGAGAAACTCAATGACGCAAAGCATAAATACTCCACTTATGATAAAAAAAATCAACGATGTTGTGCAATCTCTGCATCATTGGGAGATTGTGTTAAGCAATCTGAAGATGCATACCACAGGTTTCAAAAATTTAATGTGGGAGATTATGTGTTAGTATGTATGTCATGAATGTTACTCCAAAAATTCTTTCAAAAAATTTCATGCCAGAGCATCAAGACCTTTCCATATACTTAGTCGACGGGGACCCAATGCTTCTATACTATATTTGTCAGCGGATTGGAACATTAGTGTGGTTGATTCATACATTGGCCATCGCATGTTTAGTCTTTCTTATTTTGGGTTTTTCCTTATTTTGAGTGTTTTGTAACGTCACGTGGTTTAGTCCCACATTGGTTATTGCCTGTTTAGTTGTTCTTTTAGAAGCCTATATGAAGGCCCCATCGTGTCTTTGTTTAAACACAATTGATGGATGAGAATAGTTCCCTTGAGTTCAGTAAATTTACATTAGTAGACTTCGCAATCTAAGTCGAGAAAGAAGTCGAACTCTGCCGACACACCATGTCAAATAATGACACGACATGTCCACAGCGGAACAACAGCAGGAAACCCTGAGATAGCAACAAAGGAGCAGAGAAATCCTTCCAAGTCTCCAGCATAGCAATATAGAGGTGATATATCTCCGATATCAGGCGAAAAAGGAGATCTTTTTCTATGATTTGGGATTAGATCTCAATGTTGGAGGTGGCTTGGATGATGACTATGATTTAGATCAGCAGCACTGCAAAAGACGATGGTGTACATCAGCAGCGAAGTAGATGACGAAGATGTAGATGACAGCGACAAATAGGGTAGTGGTGATGACTTGTAAAAGCAAACAATAATCACGGCAGCCCTTGTAAATCTAGTAGCAGCAGCTTCAAGAAGGATTGTTTTGACTTTAATAGAGACATTCCATGGAGAAGGCTCCAAGAAGACGCAGGGGTAAAAAATCCCTGCGGGCAGCCAAGCAACACCTAGGGGCAGCGACCGCCTACAAGAGGCTTCTCTTCTTTGCTCTCTCTCTCTCTCTCTCTCTCTCTCTCTCTCAGGGTTGGGGGCAGCGCAAGAAAGCCTGCTTTGATAGCATGTGAAAAAACAATATAGAGGGGAAAGTCCCATGTGTACGTTCTCTTATTGATAGAAAGGCAGACCCTCTCTTGTAAATAGTAATGGTGGCAAGTACAAGGAAGTAGGAAACCATAATGGGCCTAGACACAATTGGGCCGATATACAATTAGACTCAATACTTAATTAACTATAACTAGACTCTCTAACAAATGTATTTCTTACTTTTAGTTTTCAAAAGTACGGATTTGATTATGTGAGAGTTGGATGAATTTTTTACCTTTAGTTTCTTGAATTACTAAATGGGTTGACATTGTGAATCAATTGATATTACTATTATCTCTTGCTTCTCTTTTTCAGTGGTCTTCCTCTTTTTCCTCAACACTTTGTCTAGTACGACTAGTAGTAGAGCCACATAGAGGGCAAGGGGGGCAAGTGTCCTACCCTTTGCCAAGAAATCATAAAAAGCTTGCATATAAGAGGTCGTATTTTTAAGGAAATATTTAACGGTGTCGTACTTTTCTTTAACATTCTGCATTCCCATTAAACAGTGCCCCCTCATCGTAGAATTCTAGCTATGCCACTGGGTATGACATTACTTTGAACAAATGCAAGCCAGGTCTGCTCAACTAGTAAAAAGGGTGGTTTGTTAAATAAGGAGGTCATGGATTCAAATCCCCTTGGGCACGATTTTTTTTTTTTGGTGTGTGTGTGTGTGTGTGTGTGTGTTGGGGGGGGGGGGGGGGGTTCTCTTGTAGAGACACTAGACAATGGCTAGCCTTGCAAATGCAGTTCACGCTACTGGGCGTGGCATGGGGGTGACTTGCCACCACGTGTCTGGTCCCGGGATTTACTTTGTTGTGATGGGTCCGTTTTGGTCCTGCCCATGGTTGTATAGGCGGCTAGGCGGCTAGGCGTTCCAGGGGGACGCCCAGACTGCCTAGGCGCCCAGGCGGAGGCCCAGGCGTTTCTAGGCGTTTTTATATATTTTTTGTTTTAACAGATATATGTAAAATTTCTGAAAAATACAATCCTTATACATAAATGTACATGATAAATATGCAATCAATGTGTTAGCATTGTATGAAGAAAGCAACATTATCATTAGATATGGATTGAATTGTGGAAGTTTTACCTAAACAAAATTCATATAGAAATCAGAAAGCTAAACATGTATAATGTTTGTAGCCAAAACAATGTATAATACTATTATGTAGAATTTAGGCTAAATCAAAATTAACAAGGTCTAAATTAGAACTGATTGGCCCTAATTTAAACTCATTTGATCCAAATTTGACCTAGTTTACCCTATTTTTTTCCTAAACCATACCTAATTTTGTATACCATGACCTAATCAATCCCAATTTCCATAAAATTTTCATATATTCACCTAAATGAGACAAAATTTGACCAAATAAGACCTAGTCATCCAATTTAGAACAAATTCCCCCAAATCATACTTGTTTCCCTTAAATTAGACATAATGTGCCCAATTTTGACATGATTTGGCCTAAATAAAACCTAATTTTGTACATTATGATCCAATCAGACCTAATTTCCCCGAATTTTTCCTATATTGACCTAAATAACATTTAATTTGGCAAAATTAGACCTAATATCACCATATCAGACCATTTCCCCAAAATCAGACTTATTTTCCCCAAATGAGACCTAATCTGCTCAAATTTGACATAATTTGGCCTAAAATCAAACCTAATTTGCATAACATGACCAAATCATACCTAACCCACCCTAAATTTCCCTATGTTGATCTAAACAAGGCCTTACATGACCAAATCAGACCTAATTCCCCCAAATTAGACCTAATTCCCCCAAATTAGAACTAATTTCCCCAAATTAGACATGTTTCCCCCAAATCAGACCTAATTTACCCTAAATTGATCCCGTTTGGGATAAATCAGACCCAATTTAACCACAAAATAACTCAATTTGATCAAATTCAGATCTAATTTATGCTAAATTAGCCTTCAATTGGCTTAATTTGGGTCTCAAAAGGCCTTACACAACAATTTGGGTAAATTAGGAGCCTGGGCGCCCAGTTTGAGGCGGGCTGACTTAAGCCTAGGCGCCCAGGCGCTGCCTAGGCGCCGCCCAGGCGGGAGGCTGTACAACACAGGTCCTGCCCGGGAGGGATTCCTCGACAAAAAAAAAAAAAGTTCGAACATATGTCTTTTTCTTCCAGCCTACCTTACAACATAATTGCTTGTGACTCTAATCTTCTTTCTTTGGTCTTCTTATACTAGATAAGTGATGCAACGCTGTGTTTGAAATCTTTTCAAAGTAATCTGATACTCTCAAATCCGTGAAATTGATGGGATATGCCAAGTGTATCTTAACTGAAGCACTGGAAAAGTTTAAAAGATGTGCCAAAAAAATATCATGAAGAAGAATTCCTATTACCTGCAGTTTTGCAGTGGACAAGTTTGCAGGTTGTGCTTGTAAGAATTTTGAGAGTACAGATCTATCAGCATTCCGAGAAGGAATACCGGCTTTAATGTCACCAAACCAGTCAGCATCATCAGGGCACATAGCCGTTCCCACAAATTTTAGTAATGCCTTTATTTGCTACAAAAGGTTGCCCACTATATCAAGCTTCTGAAAAAGACAACAAAGAAGCAGGGCATGATATTGCAGCAATTACCTGTTTTTCATTTGACCTATTAGCAGCACATATGTCCCGCAGGCTTGATTCATTGTCCAAATCGACTGCATAAAAAGAGCAGAAAGAGATCGCAAAATATCAGAACCCTTGGCAAAATAAACAAGTATGGATAAAGTTTAAACATTCGCAGTCAAAACTATAATCATATTGGAATATCAACTCCTACAATTCATCAAAGTGTTTGAAGCATTATACAAAAGAACAAGTGCCGCCAGTACAAAAGGAAATAAACCATACTCCATGGACGCTTTCTCCCAATGACCACCATATATGTGTATATAAGATGGCTCAAATAAAGTAGACTAAAGAAAATCTATGATTTTTCAGAGGACATGCACAATATTACTAATATACAGTTAGGAAAATATTGAGACCTGTATCATCAGGCAAAGAGAAACCCTTCAGCACTTCCTCCATTCGTTTTGAGCTGTCCGGGCTTACTACACGTGCAACCAAACCCTCCAGTATTTCACCCTGCACTTTGACATGATCCTTGGTTCCTAGAGTGAGGGCAAGAACCAGGTGATTTCAACAGATTGCAATAAAAGATTCTGAGGAGTGATGATATAAAATTGTCTTATAACATCATTTCAAAAAATTCTCAACTATCATAGAAACTGTTAACCTGGCACAGATATGTCAGCGACATCATCAAGAGCCTTGCATACAGGTGTTGCTGTACCTTCCTCACATAATGCGTCATATGCCGCAAAAAAGGAAGTAACAGATTTTCTAGACAAAAAAAATAGAGCCAATTCAGGATCATTAAGATATGTTTTTGGCCAACTAAACATGAGATAGCGTCTAAGTGGGTGTCTGAAGGCACAACACCAGCTGATCTTTTCATATTATTCAAATGATATGCAGATATACACCAGCGAGACAATGTGAAGATATGAGCCAGTAAAGTTCTACAAAATGAAAGAAAAACTAGCACAATGTGATAGTACTACATAAGATTGTAAAGGGCTTATAGGCTTGAAGCATTAAGGAAATTATTGTTTTAACACATTAAAACTTACACCATAGCCTCTCCATTTGACTCTAAACAAGCAGAGAGAATGGTGATAAAAAGCTGAAAAACAGCATGAAAACAGAAATTGAACACGAATAATTTTTAAAGAAGATGGAATGACATCAAATGTCGATTATTTCTGATAAAACAAATTATTGACAAACCAGAGCAAGATTGTCGACCAGATGAAAAAACAAATTATTGAAAGCATGTGAACACTGTCCTATTCTGTAAAACGATGCAAGAAGCCAAGCTAGACTAGAAACAAAAAGAAAAATAACTTGTTGCGATGTGACATACTAATATATTCTGTAAACAATATGACAAGCCAAAGAAAGATTGTCAACAGGAAAAAAAATAGAAGTTATCACAAGTATGTGAGATACCACTACGTAGACCAGTACAGAGTTGGCGGTTACAAACACAACCTCCGCAAGCACGCTCATACAAGGTGGCACGAGCATCATGCACACTTACACTCATGGGCACACTTTTATATAACAATAACTAGTTATCAATGTTTACCTCGTCGAGAATAACCAAACATGATTTGTTGGAAGACGCCATTTTCGGCAAAAGGCAATTATCTCAGGTGTAGAGTAAAATCTGGGTTTTCCATTGCCCAAGTCAGTCACAGCGGTCACTACAACTGCACATAAAGAAAAATAACATGAGAACTAAATCAGGCACATTTCGATAAATCATCAATGAAACACATGATATCTTAATGGTCAAATAAAACTGAGGTGCCTTTTAAGATCAGATGATGCTCAAGCTTTTTTGGACTATTATGTGAACATTCTAATTACTATAGAAAAGAGGAGCAAAAAAATTTTTTTTAAAATATGTCAGATTTTAGTCAAAACTAAAAGACTTCAGAGTAACGATAAACCTTTTGGCGTGAAACTTGTGCATTCTTAAATCTCAGTGCCATTAAGTATGTCCAATATTGCTTAATTAGAAGAAGAAGAAGAAGAAGAAGAAGAAGAAGCACACACCGTCTATTTGTTGGCCTATATAACTAAATTCGTAACCTTGTCGATTTGATCAAGATTCTAGCCCATAAACACATGGTGAAGAAGGGTGATAAATTTGTCAAGCAGGCCATTATCATAATGCCCCATCACAACTGGCACACTAACAAGCAAGGCTGAAAACAAACATGACGCTTGGAAAAAAGGCAGCATAGTCAAATTCAGTATTAATAAGCTTCTGTAAATATAAGAACCAGAATCAAGCTTATCTTAAGAGGTAGCTATAGAGTGAAAGAATAAGAGAAGTTACCATAATCTTGCAGTGGGCGTTGTCCATGATCTCCCAACACTGCTGTGACTAATTCCATCGATATGCACATTTTGTTTTCCTAACGTGAATGAATCATTATATCATTACAACTTACAAGAAGATTTAATTAGAAACAAATATAGTCAGTGGCAGTGCAAGAAAATGAGTTGTGCATGAAGTCAATATAGATACTTACGACGACGACTGTTGATCAGATGAATGTCATGGAAACCATGAAATATTGTAAATATTTTTACATTTCTTATGCAGCATAGATGAAATCCCAAATGCTATGATTGATGTTAGAAACTGAAAGAATTAAATTTTGCTTTTCTTTTTTGGGAATTGGTTAGATCATGTATTTCATTCATTTAAATCATAATTTTCAAAAGATCCAACAGCAAGCTTTAAAATAATAAAAATATGGAATTGACGAAATAACATATTTGACACTAATCATATTTATCCCATCAAAGTAACAAATACTGTTTGACTATCATCTATATGACCCCCCACATAACAAGCCATCGTGTTAAAGAATTAGAATTCAATATTAGTGTTAATGGGCATTTTTTTTTACTTAAGCTAATTGCTAATGGTTTAGCTTATCTTATGTTACTCATCAACTTGTCTCGAGCCTATTCTATATACAGGACCCATTGTATCCTTGTTTTAATTAAAATAAACATGAGGACTTATCATATGGTATCAGAGAAAGTTGAACGAAAACCCTAATACCCAGCCACTGGTCTTAAACCCATGTGTCGTCGTGTCCAAGGAGAGAAGCAGCCACCCCCTCAGGGTGACCTCCGCTGCTCCCCGAGACAAGGAACAGCAGTCGCCGCACCCACTCCCAGTATAGGGATTTGCAGTTGCCGCCCATCAGGAGGAGGCAGCATGCCACCTCGCTCCAGAAAAGGTGTCGTGTCGCCCCTTAGGGAATTAATACTGCCAACGCCTCCAAGGAAGGAAGCACCAGTGCTGCAGCCCCTCCTTCAAGGGGCAGTTGGAAATCAAATACTCCCAATAGGGAAGTTGTCTCAACCACCCCTAGGGGAAGAAAACCAGCCTTCCATCTAGGGGGCAGCAGGCTCCTTCAGCGCCAACGGGCTCCAAGCCTCTGTCATCCACCAAAACCACCTCGGTTCGCCTCTGCAAACTACACCAACTCTAGTTGTGGTGATTGACTACACTTTTGTAAGGCAACCAGAGTCATGTCTTTCGCACTACCTCCCCATGTGCCTTCCTATGTGCATGGGTGAGTGCTTCTAAGATAGGAAATCTTCTCCATACTTGTCAAAACAACGCGTCTTACCCTTGATAGTGCATTAACTTATATCGTGCTTCTTACCGGTGCCCGTCTCTCCTCTCACCATGTACCCTACCCCTGACTCTTCTACCCTTCTCCTTCCCCGTGACTTGCTTCTAAAACAATGGTTGAAGATTATGCTTCTCAACCTACTCCTCAAACAATTTTCTACAATGATAGTGCGCCTTTTTTGCTTAGAAATGCAAAGGGTTTCTATTCATCTTATTCCCAAGTAGGCAAAGCAAAAGAAGAAAAAAGAAAGTCGTATCGTCCAAACTCTACAAAAATAGATCCACACACCACTCAAAACTAGTGTTTGAACAGTGGGTGGAGCGCCCGATCGAGCGGCAGCTAGGCCCGACCACTCCAAAGCACAGTGAAACGATTGTCATGCGGATCGTCATTGAGTAGCCTCTTGGAGCTCGCTTCACCCGCTCGAGACCCTGCATAAAGGAGAATTCTAAGCGGCCGCTTGGGCCCGCTTTTGGTCTGGGCCGCCAAAGTCATGCCTAAAAAGGGCAATTTTTTTTTTGGCTTTTTCTCATTTGCTAGCATTTTTGCTATACTCTATTTTGTTTGTTAAAAATTATTTGCTGACATCATTGTGTTTAATAATACTATATTACTACTGTTAGAAAATAGTTTTCTTATTTATGTATCTCTTTAATTTTTCCGTTTCATGTTGGGTATGTTATGTAAATGTTCTGACCCTATAAAATAAAGGAGAACCCGCTCTAGTCGTGTATCGCTTTGACCCAGATACATTCACATGGTATTAGAGCATATCTAGGTATTGTAACCCTAGCCGCCCTGTCTTTCTCCCTTCTCCCTCTCCGATTGCACCGCCCATCATAGTCGTCACAGGCCATCGCCACCGCCCGTGTCATCTCACTAGACTGGTCTTCCTCCGTCTTTGTCAGAACACAGTGGCCGCTTGAAGGAGAGGACTGGAGGAGAAGACCCTCGTTCTATCCTGTAGAAGAGGAGTAACTTCCTTCTCATCTTCTTTCCTCTCCACGTAGTCCCCGTACGTGGATGAGTGCCTAAATCTCTGGGGGTTATTGATGTGTCAGATTCGCATCTTCAATTGACAAGTGACGGTGCTAATTCCCATCACCCCTCGACACATCTTCTCGGGGTCTTCAACTCTCTGGTGCGTCTTCCCGGAGTCTTCCTTGCTTCTTGACGGAGCCAAATCCCGTCCAGATCTACGTCAGCCGCCGCCAGACACAGCGTATTCCTTAGGCAACACGGCGAGTTTCTGTCCAGGGTTTGCTCTAACGGCATAGATCGCAAGATACACGACATGTCTCATTCGTGACACGATGTGTTACAGTTGTTGAAGTTTACGCCTCCGACGGTGTACATGATGCGCCTCATCCGTGACACTGTGTTGACAATCGCAAAAGTTTTCTGACAATCCATGACACGGCGTGTCTATTATCCACACGGTGTGTGAAAGTAAGTCAAAAAAAGTTTGACTTCTGTCTTTACCAACTTACACAACGTGGCCAGCATTCAACACATCGTGTTGTTTCCATACACAGCATATTACGTCCTCGACACGGCGTGTTACTTGTTTTGTTTGTTGTTGTTATCTTGATCCAATCTCAAGATGGGAGATTAAAAGCTACTTCTGCTACGATCGTGTACAACGATCAATCTCAGATATATGTGAAGCTTAACCACAGAATTATCTCCTTGAGATGAATGTTATTTATATTGTTCTTAAATCTCGAGAGAATGGGGATCTTGTTGAATCTGAACCTCCTAATGAGAGTAGGAAAGACTACCCTACGTGGGGGAAAAACAATGGACTGGTGAAGTCCTGGTTATGGGATAGCATGGAGCCCTAGATTGCCTCTAGGTTTATGTTCTATTCTATAGCCAAACAAATCTGAGAAGCTGCAAAGAAACATTTTTCTCACGAGAAGAATGCACTACGTCTTTATACTTGTTAAAGAGTATATATTAGCCTATTTAGTTAATAGGTTAATTAGTTAGTGGGCCTTTAGTGTCTCGGTCCGTTTAGATTACTTGGGACACAAGTCTCAGGGTTTCTCCCTTGCTCCTATATATATAGGACAGGGTTGTACCTCTTTTGTTCATTAATCGAATCAGTTCAATACAATATTCTTTCACATGATGTCAGAGCACGTTCGCTCCTAGGGAACCCTAGCCGCCGCCGCTTCCCTCTTCTCTCCTAGCCGTCGAGAACATCCCTAGTAGCCGCCACTCTTTGCTCTCCGCGAGAGCAATAGAGGCTCTGCCTCCGCCTGCGGGTGGCGGCCACCGTAGCCATGGCTTAGGCCGGCCTTCATGGCTTATCATCCTCTTTCTTAAAGATCCTATCTTCTTTTCCGATCTTCTTTCCGTACGCCGACAATTTCTGTCCTAGCGCCGCCATCATCAAGCTGTTGTATCCAGCAGTGCCACCGCTGCTGCAATCGCCGCCAGCCACAACAATCAGCACCGTCGCCTAGGCCAGCAGCCACCGCTGCCTGCCCATGCGTCGTCGGTCCGTCAGC
Source organism: Alisma plantago-aquatica (assembly GCA_963693085.1). Classification (NCBI taxonomy): domain Eukaryota; kingdom Viridiplantae; phylum Streptophyta; class Magnoliopsida; order Alismatales; family Alismataceae; genus Alisma; species Alisma plantago-aquatica. Next base: position 1,524,482,567 of record OY856410.1, read on the forward strand.
AACAATCAGCCACCGGCAACAGCAAATTCCGTCGTCCCTATCCAGCAGATGTCACCGCAGATCAGTAGTTCTGCCCTTCCCCAGCAAATAGCCGCCGCCAACCACCTTCAGCAGCCCCCGTTGGCAACAGCAAGCTGCCGTCGGTCCTCACTAGCAGCATCTATCAGTGTTGTCGCTGCCAGCTGTAACAAACACCATCACCATCGGAAACAACAGTCGTCGCCGCCGCTAATCCTAAGAGCAACAGTCGACGCCATCGTAGCCATTATCCGGCCACTACTGCTTGGCAATCATCATCGTGTGTCTGTTTGCTGCAGTGTTGCTGCCTCATTTAGCAGCAACTGTATCCCCAGCCAACAATCGCACTCTTCAGTCGTCGTCGCCATCATCCAGGCCCCTTGGCCGCTGCTCCACATTGCTGCCCTGCTGCTATTTATCTCGCCATCACCATCCATTATCTCTGCCTATTGTTGCCGCCTTGCTTCTGCTTAGAGAGATGCTCCAATACCCCTAATTGTTCTATCTTCTCCCAAGTTTCTGACGTCCTCCAATACTTATGATATTCGGATCCTTACTCGGATATATCTTTGGCTAATCGGATCCAATTTTAAGCCTAATCGTATTTCGGGTTGGGATTAAATCCATTTAATTTTCTACCTGAATCTTACATAGACCCATTTAGCATATTCTTTTCGGTTATCGATTTCATTCTCCACATATTACACATCTCCATATCTCAAATCCACCAATTCCTTTCCCACCCACCCATCATGTGTGTATCCCTTTTTCCACATGCGAGGGGTCATATATCCATTTCTCCACACCAAACACTCACTCTCGTCGTATTTGGTATGCGAGGGGATAGAGAGGAGAGGAAGAGATGAGAAGAGAAAGAAAGTGTGAGAGAATATGTATGAGAGAGAGTATGAGAAGAGATGATATATGTATTCAGGCTACTTATTCCAGGCTACTATGGAGCTTCGTATTGATCAGCACATTTGTTCTCCACTTCCAGACAGCATTGAAGGATCTCCACTGCAGCGTTGACACCGAACTTCTCGCGTTCGTACCGCATTATGTACGTCAAGACAAGAGTTTGCTACACATATTTCAGCCCTCTTGGTTCCTCTTCCTTCGGTGTTAATGGTGGTTCAGTTGATCACTCTTGTTGCATTCTTGAGAGACATATGGGTGCTTTTTCAGACTTCTCAGAAGCTCAGCAATTTCAAGCCTGCCAAGTCTACATCAGCAAGGTTGATTCATCGAGTTTTATCATCACCGAGCTATTTTTATCACTTCTTCGAGCTGCATCTGCTATATTAGCATCGCCTTCCGCTGATCTTCTTGGGACATTCCTTGATGGATGATATCTCCTTTCCTGTCAAGCCCCAAAGGTTCACGCGACAGAGTTATCGTACCTGCATCGTATCACCAGCATATCGTCTGTTCATGTTCGTGCCACGTTATGCACGTCTTCCCAGACAATTTGAAGATTCCGCTACTGCTACATCGGCATTGTGTATCCGCATTCGTGCTGCGTTAAGTACGTATTCCAGTGAAGTTGTCGTAATCGTGGTATTGATGATCGTCTGCTCCAAGTGGCGAATTACTAATGCAGTATTTAGGTTCCATTTCAGATGTTCTTCATTCCAGATGCACTCCACAAGACCATCTCCAAAGCTCGAGGATCTCCAGCCTACAGAAGAGAGAGGCGTTGTCATATGATTCAGGGGGAGTATTGTTTAAGGGGGGGTGTCAATCTTTTGTATGGGGAGTGATATTTATCTTTTATCATTTCTATCTTTTCTTTTATCGAGTCCTGTAACTCCAAGCTTGGACATGTGTTTCACCCATGATCCAGCTTGAGGGGGAGTGTTAAAGAGTATATATTAGCCTATTTAGTTAATATGTTAATTAGTTCGTGGGCCTTTAGTGTCTCGGTCCGTTTAGATTAGTTGGGACACAAGTCTCAGGGTTTCTCACTTGCTCCTATATATCTAGGGGAAGGCTGTAACGCTTTTATTAATCGAATCAGTTCAATACAATATTCTTTCACAGAATTGTTTATGACTCTTTGCAAAAAGACAAAATAGTCGCTCTCTAAAGGATTATTTTGGTACTATACAATCCATTTCTCAGGAACTTAGTTTCTACTAGCCGATGAAGACAATGATCAGATGAAAGATCAAGATGATCTAGTAACAGCAAGGTTTCTTTCCGGCTTAAATCTTGTCAATGCTTCAGCCAGAAGTGTTATTCTTGCCACAGACAAACTACCAAGCCTTGAAGAAGCCTTTGTTAGAATTTAGTAGTCTTCATTTGAGTTATTTCTGCTACTCTAGGAGAGCAACGATCTAAGAATCATGCCTCTCTTGTTGTTGCTGCTAAAGGAACTAGACGAGGTGCTTGTCGGGGATGAGGTAATCGTCCTAGAGACAAATGTACTTTTTGTGGGAAACTTGGACATACTAAAGAAAAATGTTATTCTAAGTATGGTCGACCCCTATTGGTGTTGTACATTATATGGCTACTTCATTGGGAGCATCCGCATCTGGAGCTTCTAAACATGTGCAATCAGATATCACGATCTCTAAGGAGTATGACCGTCTTCTTCGGGCTACCCAGCAAGCTTCCCTTGGCTCCTCCGTCAATCTGGTTTCAAGATACAGGTAACCATGGGAGTTCGCTTATTGTCTCTCATCCATCTTCTACATGGGTGGTGGATTTAGGGGACTCCCAGCATATGACGGGTATATGATCTATGCTTCTCTCTTCTAACTCATATATTCCACACCTTCAGTAACACTTGTTGATGGTTCTATCAGGCGAGTTCAGGTGTGTGGCACTGTACAAGCATCGTATGATTTGACTTTATAGTTTGTGCATTATGTACCAGACTTTCCATTTAACTTAATGTATGTTGCTAAGCTAGTTGATTATTTAAAATGATTGGTAATATTTGGAGACTCTTTCTTTGTGCTACAGGATCCTAGGAGCTGGAAGACTATTGGTGGGGGATATAGGAAAGGTAAACTTTACTTCTTTGAAGGTGGTCGCCCAGCTCGCCGGATTCCATCTATTATATCTACCGTTTTCAGTTGTTCTCCCTTACAATGACATTGTCGCTATAGGCATCCATCCTTACAGAGTCTTCCAAAGCTTGTTCTAAGCTTACCATCAATAAAGTCGTTAGAATGTCAGTCATGTCAACTAGGCAAGCATCATCGCATTTCTTTTCCGAGTCGCACTGTGAAACGCTCTAAGCGTCCTTCTGACCTTATTCGTAGTGATGTTTGGGGTCATGTTAAAGAGCCCAGTTATAATGGCTTTCATTGTTTTTTGTTTTTCATTAATGATTTCTCCCGCATGACTTGGGTATACTTAAGTCTCGAGATAAGTTTTGTCTGTCATTAAAACTTTTCATCAGTTAATAAAAAATTTCGTTTGATGCTCATATAAAGATTCTCCATACTGATAGTGCCTTAGAATATGTTCAAAAGGTTGTTCTACTTTTTGTAATTCAGTTGGGATGATTCACCATATTACTTGTCCCGTACACCTCAACAGAATGGGGTTGCAGAACACAAAAATTGCCATTTACTTTATGTAGCACGTACACTACCCTTTCAGATGTTTATACCAAAGAAATATTGGTCTAATGCTCTTCTCACTGCATTTTTTTTATTAATCGTCAGCCATCTTCTGTCTTACGTGGGGCTACACCTTTATCCGTGTTACGACCTGACGAGCAACATTTTCTTGTTCCTCTTCTTGTGTTTGATTGCACTGCGTTTGTTCCTGTGTTTGATCTATGTGGTGACAACTTGTCTCCTCGCGCAGTTCACACCGTCTTTTTGAGATACTCTCCCGCATAGAAGGGATACAAATGTTATTGTCCTCGTCTCGTCGTCTTTTTGTGTCGGATGACGTTACTTTTCATGAGTCTACTCCGTTCTTTAGTGACTGTTCAGAGTGAGGAATCCTGAGAGTGACTACATTCTTTAGCGTGAGAGAGCCACCACTTCATGTGCCATGAGATGAGATTGTTCTAGATACCACCCCCATTTCACCACCACCTCCACCTATTCAACCCTTTCCACTGGTTTACCCCAGGCGAGTAGGGTGTCACCAAGAGGATGTAGTGTCCCCTGTCCAACAAATTGCCTCCTCATCGTTCGACACTGCTCAGGTAATTGTTCCTATTGAGAGTTCTCTTAATGCTTCAGTTTCATATTTACACCAAGGTGTTCGTTTTTGCACTATATGACATCCATTGGCAAATGTTAATTGCTTGTCTCATCTGTCACCAGCAGCCTACACGTTTGCTCTTCAACTTGATTCTATGGTTGTTCCTCGTTCCTATACAAAAGCAGCCCGACATGATGGTTAGATCCAAGCTATTAATAGTGAGATGGCAGCTCTTCATGAGAATTCTACCTGGGACTTGGTGGATTTTCCTCCTGGCAAGTCTGTTGTAGGTTGTCGCTTGGTGTATACTGTGAAATAGAAACCAGATGGGTCTATTGATCACTTGAAGACTCCTTTGGTGGCAAAAGGTACACTCAGACACATGGTGTAGACTTCTTTGAGACTTCCTCTCCAGTTGCTCGACTTAATTCAATGTGAATCCTTATCTCTGTGGCTACTCATTTTGACTGGCCTCTCTTCAGTTGGACGTCAAGAATGTTTTCTCGGCTTAATTCAATGTGAATCCTTATCTATGTTGCTACTCATTTTGACTAGCCTCTCTTCAGTTGGACGTCAAGAATGTTTTTCTTCATGGTGATCTACTTGAGGAGGTATGCATGGAGCAACCTCATGGGTATGTTGCTCAGGGGGAGTCGGGAGGTCTGCAAGCTGAAGAAATCCCTATATGGTCTGAAGTAGTCACCACGGGCATGGTTTGATAAATTCAGTGCAGCACATACAGTTTGGGTTCACCCAAGTCCTATATTGATCATCCCTTATTTGTGTATAAGTCTTCAAGTGGCACTATTATTCTAGTTGTTTGTGTAGATGACTCTGCTGGCATTTTACAGCTCAAAGAATGGCTGCAAACACAATTTCAGACAAAAGATTTGGGTAATCTCCACTATTTCCTTAGAATAGAAGTTCTACGTTCTAAGAAAGGCACAAACCTCTCTCAGTGGAAATATGTTCCTGACCTCCTTGCAGAGACAGGCATGGCACAGTGCAAACTTGTCTCCACGCCTATGGAATATCATACCAAGACATCTATTTCTGATGACAGTGATTTTTCTTATCCAGCAAAGTATAGAAGAATTGTGTGGAAACTGATTTACTTGACAGTTACTCATCCTGATATTTCTTATGTTGTGGGAATTGTGAGGCAGTTCATGAGTGCGCCCAAGATGTCACTGGATGGCAGTCACCCGGATTCTATGTTATGTTAAAGATCGCTAGGGAAGGGCCTTACTTTACTGGGAAAGATCTCACACATACATCCTTAAAGATCACTGGATTCACTGATGTAGATTGGGCAGGTGATGTTGGAGATAGGCGTTCTACTTCTGGCTATTGTGTGTTTCTTGGGTCACACTTGGTGACTTGGAGGAACAAGAAATAAAATGTGGTAGCGCAGTCCAGCACAGAGGCTGAATATCGAGCTATGGCACATGCCTATTGTGAGCTACAGTGGGTTATGTATGTATTATCTGAAAGGGAGTATATCTGTTGAGACACCAAATTTCATGTATGATAACCAGGCAGCCATCTATATTGGGCAGGTTATGTAGATTGGGCAGGTTATGTATGTATTATCTGAAAGGGAGTATATCTGTTGAGACACCAAATTTCATGTATGATAACCAGGCAGCCATCTATATTGCTAGCAATCCAGTGTTCCATGAGCGGACCAAGCATATTGAAGTGGACTGCCATTGTTCATGATTTAGTGCTCTCCAAGAAGATTCAAACTCCCCATGTTCGGACTGGATAACAAGTGGCAGATATCTTCACCAAGCCACTTCCATCTTCAGCTTTCAAATATGTCTTCCAAGCGGGCATGCATGATGTGTAAGCTCGAGCTTGAGGGGGTGTTAGAAAATAGTTTTCTTATTTATGTATCTCTTTACTATTTTCGTTTCATGTTTTGGTTTGTAATGTAAATGTTCTCACCCTATATACAAGGAGAACCCACTCTAGTCGTGTTTCGCTTTGACCCAAATACATTCACAAGTATATTAGTACATTACATTATTGTTGTAGGATAATTAATACGTTTTTTGTCATACATATATTGTATGATAGATGATTATACAACACATAACATACAATAGTACATTATATGTTAATTGCATATTGTATTTTTGTACTAATGTATATTAGTATATTTTGATATTGTTAGAAATATAAGTCATATCATATATGGTTCAGAGTCCGTAGGCCCATATAGAGTCTATAGTCTAGTCTAGTCAGGTCTGGAAGTCTCTAAGTCATGTCCACCTTCTCCTATATAAAGGAGAGGGGTCTCTCTTATCTTGTAAGTCATAACATCATAACACAATATTGTGAATATATTGTCCATCCATTATTTCCAACATGGCATCAGAGCTTTCTTTCCAGGGATTGTAACCCTAGAGATAAAGCAATGTTCCTCCACCCGCGAGCGTCGGCCGCCATCATGGCCAGCGCCCGCGGGGCCATCTCCATCATCCTCTCTAAAGGGTGATCTTCAATGCTCTCTCTCTCTATAAAGGCCCTTCACCATCTCCTTTAACATCCAGATCTAGCATCCTCGTGTGTCCGTCTTCCGTCTTTTGTCTTCCTCAAGCACAAAGTCCAGCCACTCCCTCCATCAAGACAAAGTCTAGATCCAAGTCGTCATCTTTCTGACATCACCAAGATCTGCAACCCCATGGTGGTCTTCTCCAAGGTGGAAGTCATCTCCACCATCTGTGTCATCTTCTTCTCCAAGGTGGAAGTCATCTCCGCCATCAAGTTTGTCATCCTCATAGTGGTGGAAGTCATCTCCATCATCATCGTCATTCATGGTGGAAGTCATCTCCACCCGAATTATCATCTTCATCATCCAGATCGTCATCTTAGAGGCATATTTGTAGAAGAGGAGTCATCCATGAAGTTAGGGTTAGACGTTTCTAACGTTTTTCTCATAAATCTTCCTTGGCGGTGCGGAACACGGCGTGTTCCTCACTCCACACGTCGTATGTCTTCATTAGGAAGTACACATTTTCATCTAGTTCGTAGGTCACACGTCGTGTTGATATCCAACACGCCATATTGACGGGAGGCAGAGTTGCGCCCCTGACAAGTTAGATGATGTGTCCATCTCTAACACACTATGTTGACGAGAGGCAGAGTTATGCCTCTGACAAGTCACACGATGTGTCCATCACCGACGCACCGCGTTGTTCACATTCTGTCGGAAATATGTGGTCTTTATACACGGCGTGTCATTCAACCAACAGGTTATGTCTCCGGCAGTTAGTTTATACATCTTCAACAATTAAACTGTGTCACCATTAGGGTTTGCAACTCAATCACCAGCGGCTACATATTCAAAGTGTTCAAGATCAGTTCTTCAGGCATCTTCAAAGCTTAGATCAGAAGCTCCCCAACAAGAAAACATATATTTTTTTCGGATCCAAAAAAAATTGCGAGGGTGGAACCCCCGCACCCCCAGACTTTTGGGTCGGAAGAAGATCCATTTTATTTCTTATTTGGATCTTGTAATTGGGTCACATGCTACATCGAATCTGGATATCGGTTCATCTATTGCGACTTCCTCACCAAGTCAACCTCTTTGAAGTACTCCAACATGCAACTTCTCCACCCATGTCAAGCATATCCTACTCCCCTCTCCATCCCATGTCCCCTAATGTCACAGGGGAGTTTCTCATTGTCTTTGTCCACCCCAACCACTTTCGTCATCTCTTCGTGGTTGGTGTGCGGGGGAGAGATAGAGGAGATGAGAAGTGGAGGATGAGGAGAAGAGTTGAGGTGCAAATATCAGAAGAGGAAAGAGGAAGAAGAGCATTGTCTACATATGGAGTTTTGTGTACTTAACGTGTCCAAATCTCACTCCAGTTCAAGGCCAATGTCGTCCATCCTCGCTATGCAGATTATGAGTTACCCAGCATTCATCTGTCATTCAGCGGAAGTCGATGATTCCTCAGATCAATTGGAAGTGCTTCGACGCTCTACATCAGGCGAATATGTTTCTTCATCGGCCATGTCTTGATTATTCTACTCTGGCAACACTTAAGTCTTCTAGTATCGGAGCATCTTAGATTATTTGCACATCTGGTTGTGCGTCGGTCCGAGACACCTATCTTTTGCAGAAGATCATTTAGTCAGCTACGTCATCTATGTTTGCTCCTTGTTCATCTGTGCCCTCTTAAGCACGTTGATGTTCGTCCGTGTCCACGTTGATATTCGTTTGTGCCATATCCAGCATGTTGAAGTCCGTCGGTGCCCACGTTGATGTCCGCCTGTGCGAATCACGTTGATGCTTGTTCGTGTCCTATCAAATGCGTTGATGTTTGTCCATGCAATGTCAAGCATGCTGATATTCGTCTGTGCCATCTCGTTGATGTTCGTCCATGTTCCATAAAGCACGTTGACCATCTAGGCTACCACATGGTGGTCTTCTCTTGGAAACTACTTCAGCAACAGTGGCAACTGAGTTCGTGACTCAGATGATCTTCACATGTTTCTTCAACATACTCCAAGATACAACCTCCAACCCAGTCAAAGCTCCAGATGTTTCAAATATTTGGTGTTTATCAATCTCTCTCAAAGATCAAGTGTTTATCAATCTCAAGGGAAGCTTCAAAGTCAAAGATGTCAAAGATATTAAAGTGTGGGGGAGTGCACATGTTGTGCTAAGTCAAGGGGATATCTATCATGTTTTAGTCGTAAATTTTCTTTCTATGTCTTATTTTCGTATGTCATCCAATCTGGGAATGTGATTCTCCCATGCTCCAACTTGCGGGGGAGTGTTAGAAATATAAGTCATATCATATATGGGGTCGGAGTTTGTAGGCCCATATAGAGTCTATTCTAGTCTAGTCAAGTCTAGTAGAGTCATGTCCACCTTCTCCTATACAAAGAAGAGGGATCTCTCTTGTAAGTCATAACATCATAACACAATATTGTGAATATATCGTCCATCCATTCTTTCCAACAGATACATTATACATAAGTTATTTGGATTTTTTTTCTTTTTCTAATTTGTTGGCATTGTTGTTATACTCTATTTCGTTTTTCTAATAATTAGATGTTGACATCAGTATGTTTAATAGTGTTACACCAGTATATTAGTACATTATATTATTGTTGTAGCATAATTAATATGTTTTTGTTGTACATATAGTGTATGATAGCTGATTCTATAATACATAACATACATTTGTACATTATATGTTAACTGCATATTGTATTTTTGGACCTAATGTATATTAGTATATTCTAATACGTACATAAACTATTTGGGTGTTTGACTATGTTGCGTAAGGTGTTCAGATATGTGTAAAAATTCCCTAAAATACTTCGTTTGAGGATGAGGACCTAGCCTAGTTGACCCATGGAGCGCTAAGAAGCGAGGACTGATTGGACATCGAAAGCTAAGCGACAAAGAGTAGTAAGAGGAAGAGGACTAGTAAGCAATAGCTACCTTTGCTAATGATTGTGTCTCATAGATTACATAGAAATGTGTGTAATTTTTTATTAAATTATATAATAATGTCAGAACCCGCTTTTTCAAAAAGCGCCCGCTTGAGTGCCCACTGGCGCTCAAGCAACCACAAGGTGTTGTCTACATGCTTCAAGCTTCGCGCTTTCTAAAACATTGCTCAAGACTCTCTAGACTCTAAACCACATCACACTCCAGTTATTGCTTTGTTACTATCTATGTGTTTATCTATGTATGTCTCATTGGCTTTGTATTTGACTCATCTTGTGTATGACAGTCCCATGGGTTCTAGTCTTATACTTCCTGAATAGTTAGAGGCATCTCCCCAATTATGGCGAAGACATACTAAGCAGGCCAACTTCGTACCTAGCGAGTCGACATGCCATTTTGATCACCTCTTTGTACGTGACTCTACAAGACTAGTTATGTTCGAGCAAAATGAAGCAATTTTCTAAAAACACCCCTTGTGGGCTCCAAGCCCCCTATGATCCTAACTAGTTTGATACTATCACTCTATTCAAGGACTCCTATGTTGGATGTATTTATACACATCTCTAGCCCTGCCTTCAGTTCTTCCATAACCGATTGTAATACATCTACGTTCTCCCTCGGACTTGTAAAGCCTTTAACTAACTAGCCTCATGATCTCTGAAGATCCCCCTAATGGCTCTTCCTCTATTGTTTTCCCCCTCCAAGAGATGCCCCTATGTTGAATTTCAGGAAGCCCTCTAAAGGTTCCATCTGACCTCAATGCAAAGTCCCCGATAAATCATTAAATCCCCTAAAATATTCTTTGATGCCACCTCTCGCGATGCCCCTACGGTTCACGTTCCTCATGAGATGTGAGGACTTTTCCATAAACAAAAAAATGCACCTACTGCGGAATGTGGTCCATGTTCATAGTCTTCCAATCAAATCTACTCACGCACCTATTGACCCAAATGAATTGAAGGGTTGTGAGGGGTAGGATTCCTTTCACAAACCCAACCCAAGATTGTCTATTGGCTATAGCCCAACATGAATTCAATGTGCGTCCTATCGATGTCTTTGGCCCGATCTCTAGTATGTCAACCATGTGTTTCTGTGTCTTTTTGGCGATATAACCATAGAAGAAGAGCTGCTCAACTGATTCTTCATTCCCTATCACACAACACTCACATTTTGAAACAAATTGGATGTTTCAGGCTCTAATCCTAGTGACAAGGCTCCTCTGACCATGAGGCCATCGCCTAGTTGCCTAGACAACTATGTGTTTACTTTTTTTGAAGGCATTCTTCATATTATGTGTTTACTTGAATTGGCATTCTTCATATTAGAGTTATCAGGAACAGTACAAGCCAGTCAGCCAGCCCTTCAACCCATGTCAAAAGCAATTGAAACGACGTGGTATAAAAATGATGGGATGGGTTTCCTTTCCAAAAACTCATGACAATGAACTACAACTTTAAGTACCTAGATATGGAATATACAAGATGAAATCAAATGAAGTGTCAGTAAGACTATGGAAGCATTGTGAATTTGTGATTACAATTATTTTGTAATGAAGCGTGTATTAGGATCATGGTTGTAAAATGCGGGGTGTGCCTCTTAATACCAAGATGAGGACGTACACCATACTTATCTTAGATTGTATGTTCTTGAGATTTAGCATATGTAAGCCTATTTTTAAACATCAGTAACACAAGATAACAGCTATTGTATCCAGCAATCTCAAGAATAAAGCTATGGTAACTAAAAAATCTGAAGTTTTATCCTGAGAAAGTTCCTGAGAATCATAACGTCCAAAAAAAAAAAATGGAAAAAGCAACCTCAAGAAAATTATTGAATTCTGCCTGCTTCTTTACAGCCTTTGTACCCCAAGCCTCCACAAAAGTCCGGCCAAGGACAAAAACACCAACAGCAGTATACCTAACCGTGAGAAATAAAGTATAAAGCAGATCAATATGTATATTGCATAAATGTTTCGTACATCACTATAACCATCTGCAGTCTGTCGGAATACATTCCAAAAGAAAAGGGATTCGATTAAACAATGCACATTACATGTTTCCAAAGCTATTTTTGGCATAAGCACCACCCTCGTGCCCCGCATACATAAAAAGGGATCCAGAGTGCTTAAGTGAGACCTGTACACCATTCCGAAAACAAAGTTAGTGTACCATATTGGAAGGTGCTACATGATAGTTGCAGAAAATACAAAAGACGGGGTCCAATACCTCCAAGGTAGCCAATCCATGTGATACCATTTCTATCATCCTGGTCCTCACCTGCATTTATTGCATTAGTATATCAGTTCAAATGTATATCTTCTACAATGAGTATAAGTGTCGAATGCAGAGCATCCAAAGAGGGCGTAATAATGCAGCAAGGGAGAAATAACGATCCAATACAAAGAAACGAAAGTTGAGGCAAATTACGGTAATAGAATCACTGAGAACATTCAGCCATACCTCTTGATCAGACTTTTCGTTTTCAAATTTGGGATAGAATGTAGCTCTTATTTGAGCTCGGGCATATGTCCTGTTATCGACGTTAAAATTAGCACCCAACGGTCCCTGAAGTAACCGACTCACACCGCCACTGTCTGGAGATTCTAGTTCCTTGCTCGTACTTTGAGCATTATCATCAACAATGGCGGGTTCACTGGCTGTTGTGTAGGATTTAGCCGTCCAGGTTGCCCTCTGGGGTTTTGGAACACTCTGGCTTTCATGTTGCAATTGCGGAGGTGATGTGGGGGGTCCGAAGTATTGGCTGGTGGCCTCAGCAATTCCTACCCTGCTCAGCCTCTCCGCAACAGTTTCAGGAGAAGATGGCTCCTCAAAACAAGATGACGAGGCTTTTGGTTTCTGGACCCATTGTTGCGCTTTTCTTGCACCTTTCCCCTTCGGCATCTAGGAGAAGAAAAAAAGGCCAAAACAAAAGAACAGACAGGGTTCAGAAACGTGGAATGTCAAACTCACCAAGTAAAAAAAAGGTAGAAAACAGTTTGAAAATATAATACGAGGCACGGAGATATACATTCAACAGTCCTTTGTGTTTGAAACACGATACACTGGCCTGGAGAACATAATTAACGAGATAGTGTGAACACCCATTCATTATGGACTTAAGAGACGACGCGCATGATTACTCCAGGCAGGGGCGGGTTATGTATGGCAAAGGTGACGCAATGGCTTCACCTGATATATTAGAGGGGATGGACAATCCGGCCCCTATGGTCCTGAGACACTCTGAATTCTAAACAGGGCGGTCCGAAAGGGAGCAGAGCACCCGCCGTGTGTCCCAAGCAGCAGCAACACGTACCCAGCGGGCAGCGGCGGCCGCACTTGCAGCGTTGCTCGATCCGGAGACTAGTTCGCGGCGGCGCGGCGTGATTCCCTAAAGTAGTTGTCTGCGGGGGTGGTGAAACGCAGCAAAAGGGGGTTCGGCTGGGGCGTTTCTAGTTCGTTCAACGCGAAAGGGTTACGGAAGTGGCGGTGCAACAACTGTATTTCTTTTTCATATGATATAGTTTTAGAAAGGTATTTTCTAATGATAAAAAATGTTAGAATGGTAAATACTCAAATTTTTTATGGTTGTACAAGTCATCATCCCACTTCAGCAAATGCCGTATGCCATCTTCGGACCTTTTTATATGTAATGATACCAAAATTAATTTGTGTGTAATTGGTCTTCAAGCCCAATGATTGTTTTGAACGGTTGATAGAGGTGAAGGTCGGAATGAAGTCAACCGTTAATTCGAGCACCAAATACAATTATTGATTTCATTCCAATGAGGAGGAGTTGGATATTAATCACGAACACCAAAGTCACTGTATTGGTTTCATTCCATGATGGACGAGTTGGACATTGATAAGGAGCACATAGTAGAGATGGCTTCATATGGCAACTCAACTTATATTTCCTCCTATTGTAATCAAGTTGATCATATCTCCACTCCAACTTATTTTATACAACACTAGCTCGGTGGAGTTTAACCATCACCAATTGGGCATAATCTTCATCACTTCGAACTCAATCGAGTTTGTCTCAAGTGAGACAAATTATATTGGGCAACAACTTGATATAAACCCCTTTGGGCACAAACACGATCAAGCCCATCCCCGAGTTGACTAAGAGTGGCTTGTCTAGGACATGAAAATACCCCATCTATCCATGTTCGGTCAATTTGATACATGCTCAAATGACTTTGATGAGACACTTACAATAAGAAGTTCCATCACCATTGAGTGTTGTCAACTTCGCCTAGCTTCAATCTAAATCAACTAAATTCTACCATGCTTTCTCATCCCTCGAGCTAGAGTGAATTGTCACCAACATATGTCTCCATGACTAAAATTACGAACTTGATTGAGTGCAGTTGAAATTGCTCAGTTTGAGATATGCTTAATCTAGTTAGTCTGGCATCTCGATCCCATATCATTGATTAGTTGTGAGATTAGAGGATACATTGTGCTCATCTAATCTGTATGTAACATTTAAGCACTAAATTAACATGTAATTTCTAATTTATTACAAAAATAAATATCAAGCTCACTATCGGATAATCTAACATATAATACAAAAGCATGTTAAAATTCAAAATCTTGGAATTATACATGGTATGATTACAAAAGAAATGTGATGACTAAATTACAACGAAATGTTGCCACTTTCTCATTCCTCGTAACCGGAGTAACTAAGGGACCAACTACAATCTAGCTAGCCAAAACTACTATTACAGTCTCACCATATAAAAATCTTCATTGATGAGTATGGTATTGCTCCTCTCATTAGTATCAAAAACGAAGTTAAATTGGAGTATCATCATGATCTCTATTTTTTGTGAACTTTGTTGTATTTAGGATATGATTGACTTTATGGCATGAACTCTGATGTCACTAATAAACTAGTAAAATGTGCTTTGGACTACTTCCTCCCAAATTCTGCTAGCTAGTACACTGATTTTCATTTTCCCAACATAGAACCCTCAGAAAAATTCTATTACATATCAAAACCTAGATATATTTATCTATGAAACATTACTCTATGAATTGAGTGAGTTTAGTTGTATTAGTTTACTCAATACTATTCAAGTGTGCATTACAAACCATTATTGAACATGTAAGAGCCTAAGATGGCATATAGTGTTTACTTAGGTTTTAACCCTAAGTTTAATATACAACCCTCATATAAATGATGTTGTGCCTCTACTAAATAAAAATGATCTAATTGATGAAATGAGTAACTAAGTAAAATAGAGTTTTGTTGGACCTAGTACTCACATATAATGGATCGAATAAGAGTATTATATTTTTTAGGGTATCATATGCTAATATGTGACACACTATGTAATCATAAGTTCAACATTATAAGTAATTTATATTGGATCTATGATGTGTTCAACATTATAAGTAATTTATATTGGATCTATGATGTGCTCTAAAGGAGGGGAGTATTTATAGAGGTTCCAACTTTCAAACTAGGAGATGTACATCACTACCTAGAGGGGTCAATCTATAGAATTTTCAACCATGTCTCACTCCTTATATTTCAGTATAAGAGTTACAACATAATACCACCTTGTAACGACCCCCTCCCCCTGTTATCCCCAATTAAGGCAGACTGAGAGGGCAAGAGCAATTATCATAATACCAGGATCAAGGTTTAACAAATAACCAATAATAATTAGAAATTGCATTGAATGGAAAAGAGTTTGATAACAATATGAAGATAGAATCTCCTATAGGGAGTTACATGGAAAGAGAAACTAATGTTACAACATAAAGTAAATCTATCTATAATCCTCTAGTAGACTTTAGTCATCTTTCCTTTTTGTGTCATCTTCTCTGGAAGTCCATTTCTTCAGGTAATGTGCATATCAACCTAAAACATCATGAAACAAAAGCATGGTCAGTATATCTCTATACTGAGTACATGGGAGAAATAAAATATATGCATGTAGGTGTAACAACATAAACAACCATACCAACAATTATTATTGCATAATCGAAAATCCATTTTCTATTATAACTTCTCAACCCTTAATTGCTCAATCTTTGTGGTATACCCACTCGCTGGGGGCATTCTCTATGGGGTACCCTCTTACTAGGGTTTTATCCCTATAGTGGACTTCTCATAACCTTCCTTTTCTCAGGCCTGGTTTTATATTGATCTTCCTTTCCTGACTTGGCGTATTAGTGACCTTCCTTTCTTGGCATGGTCTATTAGCGACCTTCCTTTCTCGGCTTGGTCTATTGGTGATCTTCCTTTCCCATCTTGATCGCCAGTCATCACAATGACTTCCTTACTCCCACATGTACATTCAACCCTCCTAAGATAGCATCCTTGGTTGAGCAGGTTATGTTCATATTTAAAGTAGTACACATAAGGTCTTATAATTTATAGGAATGAAATAAACAACCAAGCAGTTTAATTGCAATCCATTAGTGAAATTTTGGAAAACCTAGGAAATCGTTAAGGCAAGTATTCATAGTCATAACAACATACCTTTCCTTAGGGATCACTTAATTTCCAAGTAAACAAGAGCAAATGCAACCAATCAAGCAATCAACTAATGTGTAACACCCCAAGTATTGTTTTTTTATTTACAAAATATCCATTAAGACTGACTCGGGATCTAAGTTAGGGTTTTGGGGTCAAATTAGGGTGTCATTAGGGTTAGGCTTCCCAAACCCTAATTATCACATGGTAAGGCTTTTCGACTTTAGAAACCCCAATTTTGGAACATGTGAACCTTTTATCTTATAATAGATCCAAGGAGTTATTTTTTATCAAATTAGGTCACATTTTACTTATTAAGACTAACTAATCATTATATGATCGTCAATTTCATGATATTCAGGTTTACACATGTTAAAATCACCAAAGTGTGTGTCTTGATATACTTTTAGAATTAGAAATTGATTTAGGCAAAGAAACCTAATTTATTGGATTCTACGTATTTTTTACAATGAAAATCATATATATTTTCGATATATTTGGACCTACCAATTATTTTCTAGAATTTTGTAAGGTTAATTTATGTGGACCAATTAGGAATTGCCACATCAACAAATGGCTAGATAAATCGTGCGCCCGTAGGGCTGTGGATGAGCCAATCAACTCGCACCAAGGTGGTAGCCTGTGATCTTATGGCAAGGGGACAAAATGAGAGTAAAATACTGAAAGCTTCCCTCACCTTGCAATGGTGGATTCTAGGGTTGGGATGTCTTTTATCGCTCAATTTTCTTCTACTTTGGCCCTTCTTACGAGCTGCTCTCTGGCTGTGTCAACTTCGAGGTTGACTTCAAGCGGTTGGGCCTCTGAGGAGCAAGCGATTATACCTGTCCCTTTGCCTCACTCTACTGAACTTGTCTATGGTTGTTGATTGCTCAGTGACAGTAGGAACAAAGAGGAAGCATAGGGGTTTTATGTTGTGTTGTGTAGAGGGGAGACAAGGGGGGATAGGGTTTGTGATCAAATTGAGGGTATGGTGAAGATCCTTGAGCCTCATAGAGTCTCACAAGGGAGTTCTGGTCTCGCAGGGGGGTCATATGCCTTATATAGGCATGGCTTACATAGTTGGCCGCCAATGGAGCATGGCTCCATGCACCATTAGGGAAAGTCCCTTTTGGACTCCAATCTAGGGTCTTCTGTGGATAGCTAGACTCAGAATCATCCTCCAAGTTTAATGGAAGGACTCTTGTGTGTTCACACAGATCAGAGAGATAGGGCCGGAGAGGAGGGGAGTTATTGTGCCCCAGTTTCCTTACCCATCTCAAGGTAGGAGAGGATGGGGAACCGTTGGATCCCTGATCTGATGGCTAGGAGCCCACATGAAAAATAAAAGGGTTTGCCCCTACATTCCTAATCTGATTTAAATGTGACATATATATATATATATATATATATATATATATATATATATATATATGCACTAATCACATCACTTTGTAGATACTTAACAAAATCATATCTCTCTCCTCTTCTATCTAATTAATATAAATTTTAGAGGAAACTTCTTAATGACTTACTCTCAGGTTGAGAAAGAGTTGGTGGCAAAATATAAAAGTTAATTACCTTATTCCTTGCCTCTAAGTACTTGCTTTATTTGAATTGTTTAAGGCATATAATAACTCCTTTTCTACCCAATCTTGGAAAGCAATTTTATTTTGGTATATTTTCTCATTGGGTTCAAGATAGGGCCAAAATAAGTTTATTAGTTGCCTTCAACTTGTCTTTCTATAAATTTTCAACAATTTCCTATTTCAATTATTCATTAATATTGAAAATTCCTTCATTATTGAGTTTTCCACTTTTCTTTAGACAAAAATTATTAATGGGTTATAGAAGGTAGTAATACACACAAAATCCCTTTTCATATGTAGAATTTGCATTGTCAAACCAAAACTATCAAACAAGACATAGAAATTTCAAGCTTTCTAATATGTCCTAAATACTCCATTATTTACATCCAAATATATGTAAAAATACATGAAAATTTAGGTTATAACATGCCCTTTTCTAGGTCAAGAAATAACCAACCTTTCCTTTAAGGACAAGGTAGACAACAACCATCATAAAGGACTTACCTATCTATGACCAACAATCTTTTGCCTTACCAAGGACTTGCCTACTATTACAACGAGTCTTCGACCTTCACCAAGGTCTTACCCACTCTTGCAACGAATCTTCGAACTTCAAGGTTTCATCCACTCTTGACTTGGATATTCCGCCTTTGAATTCACCTTCACCGAGGAGAAGCTTCTCACTAAGGGACTCCTTCCCTTCTACTTCTTCTCTTTTCTGATCCAAGAGATAGAATATTCATCTTCGTAGTAGAAAGAGGGATTGGGAGGTAGCTAGAGGAAGTGAGAGCCTCAAAATATATACATGTAGGACTAGTTCTCTTAAAAATCCCATACTCACTCCAATGGATGTAGCAAGTGATTAAGCTCATGCGAGTAGATGGAGGCTCTTTGGAGGCAAATCTATCTCAACTATAGTATACAGACCTTCATAGTGTTTAGCTAAGCATGGCATGAATCCCAAGGGGTCATAATTATAGTTAAGGATGTATCCTAGTCGTTGGAACCATTTAGGATGAATTATAGTCATTATTTGGGTGTCCATAGATCTATTGCCACCTTTTTAACCTGTCCAACAACTATATTTGTACTGCATAACTATTTGCTATAGTACGACCGGTTGTGTTTACAACTCGACTGACAGACTTTGTTGTTTGGGTAGTTATCTGATCATTTGAGTTGCAAATTGGCAAGAAACTCGACTAATAGAAGGTTTTGGTACACTAATGAATAATGTTGTTGGCGGTTTTACCCCAGGGGCAAACTTGACCAACTCACTTATTGTTTTGGGTGATCCAAAACCTACGAAGTGCAAGATGATTCATCCTAATTAATTATATTATACATATGAGCTTAATTACAAGTTATACAATCATTATCAGTGGTTGACATCAAATATTCTATGAAAAAATTATATATTCTTCAATCTTGATTTTTGTGCTTGTATGACTTAATGTAACGTATTGAAACCTATAATCTTACCCTATTCTATGATTAAGAAGTTAGTAAGATTCGTCCCTAGATATGACCAAACAAGGATAAAAATTATCCCTTAATGAATAATGTTAAATGCACATAACATATTAAGTGGCTATATGCATCATAATATACTCATATTTACATAATAAAGAAAATATGTGTTAACATGTAGGTAAATTCATGAACTATGTTACAATATTTACTTTGCTACCTAATATTCACATAGTAATTAAATAAGAGGGATAATGTACCTAATACATGCATTAGAATAACATTTGGAATATTCATGTGCAACCACCTATATTAAAGTGGAGCTGATTGACTAAATATATTAAATGAGTAAAATGTGGATTTTTGTGCATAATAATAAAATATAAATCTTTTAGAAATATATGTTAGATAATAGGGCCTCAATTAAGTGAATGTTGATAGTAAAGATATAATATTTTGATAAATACAATGGTAATGAGCCAAAAAAATTATCTAGAGAAGAAAATAAGAGAAAGGCTAAAAGTATTAAATAAATTATTAAATTCTTCAAAAGTGGAAACAAATCTCAAATTCAGATTCCACCAACCAAAAGTGGTCTATGGGTCAATTTTCAGATTAATTTGACAATCTTATCTATCCTAGTTTTACTTAGGAGAGAGAATGTAATTTAAAGTCAAAAATATTAAACTATTTATTAAAAAAAGTCTAATATATTAAATAAATGTAAAAACCAACTTGTATGGCTTACACATATATATTTAGGTGAATTTTTAATAATCAAATGGTGGTATAACATAAAGAGAAACGATGTGGTACATGCATGTTAAATCTATACAAAATTTATCACGGTAGAAAATCTTAAACTGTATTTACTTTCCAAATATAATGGGACTGAGGTAAATGTAATAATGTGGAATACAAGAGATATTTTAATAAATTATAGCAAACTTTAAATAACTAGTTCTCTCTACTTAATGTTTGAAAGCAATAAGTAAATGAAAACAATCACGTTGACATATCATAAAGGAAGCAAATATGTAACACAATTATATATTTGTTTAGAAACAAATAAATATTAACAATTTTATATAATCAATTACTTAACTCAACTAAGAAATAATAATAATCTTGACTAAATAATTTCCTTACTAAACCTCCATATTACCTCCTAAAATCATTAACAACAAGGAAAAAGAGGAAAATGGCTCGATGGATCATGTTTAGACCCTTTTTATTTGAAATTCATGTGTAAATAATAACTAGTCTTAGATATATGTAAATTTATTATCACCTATCTCCTTTGAAAATAATTAATGTAAAACATATAAGCAATTATATGGTTGCCTAAAATTTTGAATTTTTGATCTCACTTAATATTAATCGAATAGATACCTTTTATTTAAAATAAAATTGGTATACATATTTTTAATGACTCTAACATGAGGAGAGAAACATTGTGAGAAAGTCATTTCATAATGGAATGAATAAGTGTATATGAGAGGTTAATAAATGGAATAATAGAAAAGGAATTCAACAAGTATACCCTACACAGTTGTAGATTAACTCATTATAAATGTTATTTTGAGTAAATAATTTCACAATGAGATATTTAGAAGTTTCTTTATTGTAAACGTAATAGTCAATATTTATGTGATTAAGTTGTAAGAAAAAAGGAAATATATGACAAAACGTAGACATAAATAAATGGAAGGAAAATGACATTTTTATGTGATTCTTTCCTATCATTTGTTAAAGAATGCTTAACTTTTCTCCCTTTATAATATATGTTGCATATTTTCCTTAGTAAACAAAAATAGATAAGTTTCTTGCTATCCAAGATTAGTTGTATATATGACCCCCCTCCATGGCCTTCACACACATAGAAATCACTTGACCAATAGGACATAACTCTTAACCTTCTCCCTTATCCTCTATTCAAGTTCCTTGTAATCTCATACAAAAATCGTATGGTGATCCCTTCTCAACCATCAGTTTTTCAAACCTTGGAATCCTGACTTGGATCTAGGATTTGGACTTTGACAAGTTGACAAGCATCTTTGAGGTATGTTGCATCTCCAAATCAAATTGAGCAAATTATAACTTCACTCTCTAAATGTTTGTTGCATTCCCTTAGTTTTATATTGAGAAAAGACCTATGTTTCATCTATCTCTTGGTCCTATGGACAACTTAACCTACACAATTTCTATCTCTTCTAAGAATTTATTTCATGTGAAGGATTCTATGTTGATTATGATCTTGTGATCATATTACTTTGTTGGATATTCTTTTTGGACTCATATTTATATCTTGTTCATCTTATCCAATGTTGAAACCTAATTTCACAAATTGTGTACTTTTATGATCTTTTACTGTATCTTATTTGTGGAATTAATTGAATACTTGTGATTGGGTCCTTTGACCCATTGATATCAGTTGGATGATCTCATCCTTTGTTTGTACATGAATATACTTTATCTTGCATGTCCTATTTGCATGGGTGATTGACTAGTCATAATAGTAAGATGATAAACCATTCCATAAATATATTGAAAGCACTCAAGTAAATTCATATCTTTAAAGAAACCTAGGGTTTCAATAGAGTTGAGTTTGTATGTTCATCCTCAATCTATGTCATTTCTCTTGCATGGTTAGCTTTCATAATTTATAGGAAGTATGTCTTTTACTCATATATGTTCTACATATATATCTTCTACCCTTTACACAATACATATCTTCTCCCCTATTGTCATTTCAAGAAGTGGGTTTGAAGAGCTAAAACACAATTTGATAGAGAGAGAGAGAGTAGAAGAGAGAAAAAACAAGGACTTGTCCAAGAAATGTATGTAAAGATAATCAAGATATGAATTTGAATAGTAGTAGATGTAGTTATAGAAAACAATCAAGTTTAGGCTATGGAAGCAAGTAACTCAAGCTAGTAAATATGCAATTCAAGAAGCAAGATTTAGTATGTATAAAACAAGATACAATCATAACATATAGTTACATGCCAATTGATGAACAAAACTACAAGTACATATACATAGACTACTAGTAGATGATATCACAAGCTAGGACTACTAGTAGGATCTAGGTCATATAAAAATATTTACAAGTTAAAAAGCAATCCATGATTATAAGTAGAGGATTATCCACACAAAAGAAAAATGCAAATTCACTAAGCATGGATGGATATTACTCACTAGCAAATATGCATAACTAGCAAAAGATGATTACTACTAAGAAACTATAGGTTGAGTCAAAACAAGATATACAACTAGATAGATGTAGCAAGTTAGAGCACAATGGAAGAAAGTTAAACACAACTCAAAATTACAAAGAGATAATCATCAAAAACATGCATAACAACCAAGAGAAGTTATTGCAAGGTATAGAGATACCAATGGAAAGAGCAATTACAAAGATAGAGTTGCATACAAGATACGTAATATAAATCATGGAAATGTGTATATCATAAAAAGGTACCAAGGCAAGTGCCAATAGAATAAGACTATTGGTTGAGAAAATCTAGTTGAAAGGAAAATTCTCATCCAAAAAGCCATCTGTGTACTCATTGCATAGCGTTGTCAGTTATGTTTGGTCTGAGGATAACTCTCATGACAACATAGATTGGAAAACATAAAGGATGCTTGTCGGTTGAGTTCCCTCAGGACAAACGTGATCGAGAACAAAAGTTGGCAAACCCCAAGGATGCATGTTGATTGAGTTCCCTTAAGACAAACTCAACCAAAAACAATAGTTGGCAAACCCCAAGGATGCATGTTGGTAAAGTTTCCTCAGGACAAATTCAACTGACAACAACTATTGTACAAAAAATACATTTTTCATAAGAACATATCTAGATGCATGATAAAAATATAAACAATGTCCAAACATGTACAATCAAGTTAGTAATGCACTATGAAAACGTCATGACAAGAATCACAATATACACTTTTTACTCAAAAACCATATGTAAAGTGCATACAAACTTGAAAAATAAGAATGGTTGGATATGAGCAAGAGTATCTTTAGCTCTACTCTTACCATTTGATTTTCACTTGTTGCCAACCCATACACATCTCACCTCTCTGATTGTATGTGGATTGAGATACCAATTTGTAAATCAATAGCATCTCAATCCATTAGCAAGTGAATCTACAAGAAGAAATATGAAATGATCCCCAATTATATTTTGGGACGGGGGTTAGATTAGCACCCAGGTCCTATTGCTTTTTGGTGAAGGATAATATTCAAATAGTGACCACTTTTCTTTTTGCCTTTTGAAACTAAGGATTCTCCCTTGAAAATTGAAGGTCCTTTACCTTTGTTGTTTCTTTGTCTACTATCAAGTCCAATGCCATATCTACCAATAAGTTTACTGGTATGGTCTAGGATTTTACTAAAATTCTTTGTATAATTATCATGCATAGGAGAAGTACTAGTAGAAGAAAACTACTTAATATCATTTGTAGCATGCAAAAGATCAGTTCTAAGTAAAAAGATTTAGTCACATAAGAATATTTTTCAATATGAAGAGCATAAAGATCATTCTCTCTACTAACAGAACTAGAACAAGATTCAAGAACATTGATGTTAGCAATTAAGGGGATTTTCAAGCATAGAAATCTTAGAAAGATAAACACTATTTTTAGATTCTATTCCTTGCAAAACAAAGCTTTTGTCCTCATTTTCAATTTTAAGAACATCAATAGAAAACATGAGAGAATAAAAAATCTTAGAATGCTCTTTATTAAAATTAGGCATACGAGGTTGAGATTCTAAAAACTTAATCTTATCAAGCAAACTAGCATTTTCAAGTTTAAGAGCATCTATTTGTCTGAGATAAGCATTGTTTTCTATCTCAACACTATTGAATTTCAATTCAAGTTCTAGATAAAACTTTTTGATACTATAACATCATCTTGCAAGCAAATATTAACATGTTCAAGTTCACCTTTTTCTTCATGCAAGTTACCAACAATCCTAGCAAGATTTTTGTTTTTATGCTTAGTAGACTTATGAGAGAGACTCGTGTAGCATGAATAATCTAAATTAAAGATTATTTAGACAAAGATTTTAGTCTACCTAGTTTGAGTCTTCATTTGAACTTTCCATAAGAGCAAAGTGGCATTCTCCACTTCAATTAGAGGTTGAGCTACAACTTCCACTAAAATCTTCACTCGAGCTTGAGTTGGATGAGTCACTAGAGATTTTGTGCAATTTCTCCTTTTTCTTGTACTTCTCTTCCCTTTGCTTGTGATCTTGGGTCTTTTTTCCTTGTGGGCAATCATCCTTGAAGTGACCCTTCTTTCCACGTTTAAAACATTTGGTGGAGGAAGAAGATTTGCCTTTGTGGGATCTATACATGGCATCTTATTCAACTTGAGATGATTTGAGACTTGATGAAGCATGGAAAGAAAATGCCTTCTCCTTGTTCTTTTGATTCTATTATTCGATCTCCTCTTATTCTTGTTGGTTAAGTCTAACTACATGGGCTTGAAGGTTTCATATCAGTTCTACAATTGGAATAGGAGAAAGATATTTTGCTTCTTCCATATCAGCCACCTTCTTATCCCACCAGCAAGGAAGAGATCAGAAGATCTTAGAGTTTAGATTTCCTTGTTCCAAGGTATGGACTAGGATATCAATACCATTTACAATGACATTTATCCTTGAGAACATTTCAGCCACACCCTCCGTATTGCCCATTTTGAAGTCTTCAAAGAGTTCATTTAGAATATAGACTCTAATTTCCTTCACTTGCTCTGTACCCTCATAAGTGACACATAGCTTTCTCCATATCTTGTAGGTTGTGTCAAAAGAAGAAATGTGGTTGGACTCGATGGCAGAAAGAGTAACATATATGACGTCGATGACTTTGGTATTCAATGTTGCTTTCTTTAAAGTAGCATAATCCCATTCTTCTAGCTTTGTTTATGGTTTTTTTTATGGAAGATCCACCATTCTCCATAGATCAAGACTTGATCCTTAAATGTGGAATTGCATTATTCTCTTCCAATAGAGAAAGTTGCTCCCATAAAAGTCTGAAATGTTGAAGTAGTATTTCCTTCCTGGATTATCACCAATCTTCTCCTACTTGTTGAGAGTATTTCTTTGAAAGACCTTGCTCTAATACCAGTTGTTGGATCTATAATGGGATCTATAGGTGAAGTGAATAGAGCTAAAACCACTTAATCAAAAATCATTAGACCTTGAAGATATTTCCCAAGATAATATTGTAGTAATGAAATTTTATTAAAACTAAACAAGCATATCAAGGGAAAGAGAGATTGAACAAACACCAAATAACACAATTATTTATAGTGATTATAACCTCCAAACTAGGAGATGCACATCCACTACCTAGATGGGTCAATTTTGAGATTTTCAACCATGTATCATTCCTTATTTTCCATTATAAGAGTTATGGCATAAGATCACCATTTTCTAGGTCAAGGGATCACTAAACTTTCCTTTAAGGACAAAGGAGTCAACAACCATTACAAAAGAATTACCTATCTGTGATCTAGAGTCTGTTGCCTTATCAAGGATTTACCTACTTATGCAATGAGTCTTCTGCCTTCACCACAAACTTACCCACTCTTTCAACGAGTCATCGGCCTTCAAGGTATTACCCACTCTTCATTTGGATCTTTCACCTTTGACTTCACCTTCACCAAGAGAATATTCCCTTCTTCTTTTTCTCCTCTCTTAGACAAGAGAGAGAATGTTCATCTTCATGGTAGAAAGAAAGATTGGGAGGTAGAGGAAGTGAGAGCCTCATAAGATATACATGTAGGACTAGTTCTCTTACAAATCTCATACTCACTCTAGTGGATGTAGAAAATGATTAAGTTCATAAGAGTGGATGGAGGCTCTTTGGAGGTACATGTCTTTCAACTATAGTATAGGGACCTTCATATTACTTGGCTAATCATGCAATTAAACCTAAGGGGTCCTATTTATAGTTGAGAATGCCCCCCTACATGTTAGAACCATTTAGGATAAATTATAGCCATTATAGGGGTGTACGACTGATCTATTTTCACCCTTTACCCCCCCCAACATCTATATTTGCACTACAGAATTGGGATACCATACGATCAATGGTGTTTATAACTTGGCTGACAAACCTTGTTGTTTGGGTAGTTTTCTAGTCGGTTGAGTTGCAAACTGGCAAGAAACTCGACTGATAGAAGGTTCTTGAAACATAGATGAATAGTGATGTTGGTCGTGTTACTCCAGGGGCAAAGTTTACCTACTTCACTTGTTGTTTTGGGTGTTCCAAAACCTCCTATGTGCATTATTATTCATCCTAATTAATTATACTACATATATGAGGTTAATTAGAAGTCATACAATCATTACAAGTGAATTACAGTAAATATTTAAGGAGAAAACTATGTATTCTTCAATCTTAATCTTTATTCTTAAATGAATCATTTCTCTAAATTAGGATTTTCATGTTTAGACATTTGGAATGTGTATATCTCATCTAATATCACTCAAGAAGAAGAGTTAGACACAAGTAAGTGGAATGGTTTAGTCATTATCAAAATAAGGGGTTAGTCAATTTTGACATTGAGTCAACAATTTATGTGTATGTTTTTGTCATAACTAATATACTAGTAATACTATGTGGATAGATAGATCACTTCATTTAACCAATAGATACTACTTTATATGTCATATAATTCACCAATACAACTAATGAGACATATAAGGCATGGGTATGGGTAGTTATTCTAAAAATGACAAGACACCTAAACCATCTAAACATGTATTCATTGGACATTTAATGCCAACTAGGTAACATAAGTTGCAAGTATCTAAATGAACTTATATTAAATGGACCTATTGGTTAATTTGAGTGAAAACAATATTTTAGGAAAGATAAATATGAGCAACTCTTGTCATTATTGAATTATCCTAAAATAATCATAAAATTGCAAATATAATATCTAATTATGAACTATAATTAGTTTAATTTAGATAATAACAATAGTCCCTTGTCCATGATGGCTTAATAAATGATCACATAAATAGAAACTAATGAGAGATCTGGAACATTCATACCCTAATTACTCTAGATATCAAATTTTGTCCTAACTGATTAATGCTTACAATTTAACTAAAACAAAGGGGAAAGTACCTATATTATAAGAAAAGTAGAGACAAAAATGGTTCAATATTTTTTTCTCTAAAGTTTCTTGTCATGCATGATTTTTAGAATTTTAACATATGCATGCTCTTTTGTGAGCCATTAGGTTTGGATCAAACAACTATGGGATCATCTCCTATCTCGAGTAGGAAATCTCATAAAGAAATTTAGTCCTCAATCTGTTCTCTCATCAATATCCCATTTATCATCATAACTCACTCTAATCTCTACTCATTTATCACTAGGAGACTTTTGTGGATTGTTTGACCCCTGACACAAACCCTTACTACCCTAGAAACAATTTCTCCTAGTGTCCCCTGACCAGATTTCTTTGATTTGATTCCAAGAAACCATAATAATTTCATTTTACCCAATCATATATATATATATATATATATATATATATATATATATATATACCATTCATTCTCTACCTGTGCGGGTAGATAAGGTTAGTTACCCGTGGATTAGTTTTATAACAGGGAGACACATATTTGTAACTAGAAAATCAAAATTGTAATGAGATGACCAAAATTGTAATACAAAGACTCATTTTGTACTACAATGCTGCTTCTGTTACAAATATCATTTTTACTGTAATCATACATGTAATACAAAATGAGTGTTTGTACTGCAAATTTGGTCATCCCATTACAAACGATGTATGTCTCATTATAGATAC
The DNA here is from genome assembly GCA_963693085.1 of Alisma plantago-aquatica. Lineage (NCBI taxonomy): Eukaryota > Viridiplantae > Streptophyta > Magnoliopsida > Alismatales > Alismataceae > Alisma > Alisma plantago-aquatica. The sequence continues at coordinate 1,524,510,623 of OY856410.1, forward strand.
GTACCTTTCTATTACAAAATAGATCCACAGGTAACTAAAGTTAGTTACCCGCGTGGGTAGTGAATAAATACCCCCCCCCACACACACATATATATATATATATGTGTGTGTGTGTGTGTGCGTGTGTGTGTGTGTCTATATATATATATATATATAGAGAGAGAGAGAGAGAGAGAGAGAGGACAATGATCTCGTGAGAAACATATCTTGGTGAGAGCATGAGAGGCATTTGAATAACTCCCTATTGTGATCAACTTTTGATAATCCAACTATATGGATTAAAAGTAAACATTCATATTTACCTTCCCATAAAATTTCATCATCATCGCATTTTTATAGCATTCACAACAAAAGAATACTTTTCAATACTCTATATTGAATTTTAGGCTGACCGTTGGATGTAAAAAGTGTATATTGTAGGTACGGATAGGTACTTTTTTTTATTACAATGATTTTCTATGGGATGGTAAATGAATTTATGCTCTTCCTATCTATACGGTTGGAATTTGAAAAACAACTATAAATTTATAGTTATTCAACTGTCTCTCATGCTCTCACCATAGGATGTTTCTCATAGGATCACTACCCTATATATAGATACGTCGTACTTGCAGTGTAGGAGGTTTGAGACCAGTAATTTGAATTATCATCACATGAAGCCTGGAAAAGGCGATCAACCCTTGCTATGCCTCCTCAATCAAATTCACCATGTAAGAACCATCCTCCAATTATGTACATGCCTTGTGTGCCGTCGGTTCATACTAGTATAGCCCCTGACACCCTCACAAACTCTAGCTAGGACTCTCCATGGGTGGAGGTTCCTCACTCTATCATGATGGTGATCAGACTATGAAACATATTCGATACACATTGTGAAAACCTCATGACCATTTCCTATGGTTGAGAACCTCCATATGTCAGGCAACACCCCACCCCTATTTCCTCCTTTTGTTGGTTTATATTCATTGCATGGTTAGAAATGACTTCCATTGCTCAACTAGTGATCATAATTTGATCAAATTAAATTGGTGGTTTCATTTCATAAATGTAATGAATGGGGACCAAGAGGGGATTCACTCATTATCACTGAATATAAAGCATGCAACCCATCTCGAGCCACTGAACACATATGAAAGAAAATCTGCATCTTATTTCTCAAATTATGAAATACCACAAAAGTTTTATAGTGTAGCAGTCAAATACTAAAATAAATTTTACAATATAAAGAGTTCAACATCATCCTAACTCATAAGGGTGGCCTAACATAAAGAATTCTATATTGAACTAGATACAATGGACCATTCACATAGATATATTGGCCATCTTAAGACATCATTGTTGATACATTGAATTATAGGCTCCTCATGTAAGATCTCCACAGGATGCTTAACTTTTTTTGGTGGTTTGGAAACAACACATGTCTGTAGGATATAAACATATATTATGGAAAGTGATATTCATATAACTAGATAAGGACCATACCTGATTCAGGGATTCTTAACTTAACACGTCCATTACCATCTAGATCATAAGCCAGCTTGATTAACAACAAGATTACATATATGCATTAGACTCTCATCATTAACACTAATTAGATGCATTTTAGGGTTTTGTGACTTTGTCCAAGATAGGTTCCAAGTTTCTTATTCATTCATTAGATGATCTTACACTGATTTAGAGGTCATCATGATGGTGATTTTTGAGTTTCATGCCATTCCGAAGTTCCAAGCACTTTATATGCTCATTTCAAGGTTTAAGGCATTTACATGCATTCTAGGGTCAAAAGACTTCACAAAAGAGCACCCTAGATCGTGATTCATAAATTTAAGAGTTCCAGATATAAATATGATTTATATCAGGAACATTAACTCATCAGGAACACATAACAAGATTAGGTGGGTGTCCATTAGAAGCAAGATTAGTAATCTAGGGCAAAGTTCAACATTAAAGTCCAAAGTGGGCACATATGTACAGTTGAGGCCATTATGAGTAATAGGGAGAGTAGGACCTTATTTAGGGCTACAAAGACATTAGAGTTATTTATTTGATGATTACGGATGCAAGAGTACATAAAAGATTTCAACTTTATCATGGTTGTGCATGTAACATGGTCAACGAAGGTTAAAATTCTTATTTTAGCCAATCAATAGAATTATAATAGGAATCAGGGTCTTCAAATATTCCCATGTTGTCGATCTTTTCGAAAGGATAAATTTGATATATAATTTTGCATCATTTGGCCAAGGTTATTGGGAGATATTGATTTTATAAGATTATAAGTCAAACTATAGAGAAACCAAGCAGTATACCCTTGATTATGTAGAGGATCTCAACCGTTGATGCAAGATCGAGCAGCCACATCTGAATCTTCACCCATGCACCCAAGTGCAGTCCAATGTCACTGACGGCTGCTCCAAATGAGGTTGAGGGTGGTGGCGGTTGGTTCCTTCGGGGCGCTGGCTTGACTGTTGATGCCAGATCGAACGGTCATGCATCTCTCCCTCTATTAGTGCATCCAGTCCACACGGAGGTCCCCTGTTTCCTACATCAGAATAGGGGAGGAACAGAGGTTCCTCAACCTCCCTTCTCAGTTGACCAAAGGCCACTGAACCAGCTGCTCAAGGCAGCGCCGAGGAGATCAGAGCAGGGCACGCCGTCACACTTCTCACTCGCGCTCACCGAGTGGGTGGGGTTGTGTGGGCGAGCTTCCACGAGTCCCTAGCTAGTGGCTGTAGGACCCAAACATGAACCATGGAGTGTGAAGAGAAGAAAGGAGGGGGAATAAATTTGGGGGATGGAGAAACTAGGAAAAGAGCAAGGAAGCCAAGGGAAGGGGGTATATAAGGGAGCAAAGGTTTAGGGTTCCAGTACTGCTTCCGTTCTCCTCCATTGCCCGATTAGGAAGGGGAGGAGGAAGGGTGGATTCCCTATTCTCGGTAACTTCCTGAATGGGAAAGATAAAGGGGGAGCAGGTGGATGGACTTTCATTCCCACTCAAGACCCAAAGTGCCCAAAATCGGCCCAAAAAGACAGAATAGAATACAAGAAAAGGTTGGGTAAACTCATGTTTCTAACACCCATATCTTTTGATCCGACACTCTGATTGAGGATACTTTTATGCCATTGGACTCATTATTGTATCCTATATAGCATAGTACATAGTGGAGGGTAATTGATCATAGTGAAGAGGTTCAAAAATGGGTTCAAATGGGTGATGTATTAAATTATAATACTAAGCTCAAGGTGTTGATTGATGTCACACATTGCAAAATTGAGCATTAAAGAAATCTAATTGGAGTGTCACAACACTCAAACTATGAAATTGACATCTAAACTAGATAATTGGTCATCGTAATGCAAGGGAGAGTATAATAAAAGGGTGAGAAAATTAGGGTTGTCACATCCTTCCCTCCTTACAAGAAATTTCATCCTTGAAATTCGTCTAAGATCATAAATAAGAGTCAAAGTCCAAATTCATCGAGTCTAGGTATCCAACCATGGTTGTCAAAGAATTCTCCATAATGGGATGCACACTAGGTTGTCATCATCAAGGGTGCACTCATCTCAATGATATACACATTTACTTATTATCCCACCATATTATGACATCATCATGGCATTAGGGTTTTCCATCGCCTAGTATCCATACATTAGGGTTTTTGTTCATATATGAGACTAAGGGATATCATCAAAATCTATGTTATCAATTCTCAAATGAATATGTTCATGGTCATGGCTTCAAATAAGACTATCATCGAGTGTGTATCTCATCTTACTCTAGATTTCATGCATGTTTTTGCATTTCCCCAAAATTCTACCAACTTTACCCAATTATGTTCATCATTTTTTTTGGGACTTGAAATTAAGAAATTTATTCATCTTTTTATTTGAGTTATTACTCCAAGAGCATCATCATATTGAGTTGATATATTTTCATTTGGGTATGATATTAGGCATGTTACCCCTGATTATTCAAGCCAAGATCTTTAGACATCATCGTATCAAGTTCATGATTTGAAAGCTACATATTTTATGTATAGTATGATTCCATATTAGGTCTAGCTTATGAGAGGGGCTTCTCATGAATATTCAAGTTCTTAAATGTAAGTGAGATATTTTTCATACATCATGCTTTACCTCGAGAAACAACAATATTATCACTATCGAGCTTTCATAGTCATCTCGCTTGTATCTCAAAGGAGGTCCATAAGCTCATGTCGCTCAATCTAAGACATATATATGTCATGGCAAAACATGCTAACCACAACTTTCAACCTTTAACAAAAATTTCTACCCATCTTTTGAGAAACAAGGGTAACTAAAAGATTCCTTTATATACAACTATAACCTGAGTATGAGGCTCATCATGGATATCACACATCATGTACATCATCTTAGGGTCTTGGGACATCTCCCTCACCTATATAGCAAGCATCAAATTTTCAATTGCCTCTTTCTATAGGGTTAGATCTTTAATAGGAAATCTAGGGTTCAACATTTTCAAGGGACCATGAACTAGGTGACTTATCTCACATACTTAGAAGTATCCTAGCGAGGGACTCGTCATCAAGTATTTCATCATTCATATTTTTCAACATTTCAAATATTTTGGAGTTTAGGTACTCTAACCTTCTCCCGAGGCAGGTCGACTCATATCAAAAGGTCACCCTATTCATTTGTCCCATGCTAGAGGTCCTCCTTTGTAAAGATATTGAGGCCCACATTGGTCACAAACTATATGTCACATATCATATCTCAACACGCACAAGACTAGGTACATGCAAACATGCCAACCCACTAGCTATGTTTAGCACATCAACCAAGTCATATGTATCAACAAGGTGATAGGTCTAGCTAGGGTTGCATGGTCAAACTCAATTCATATCATCAAACTACTTGGCCCGCTCAAGGGCAAACTTGGGTCTTATCAACATCAACATCATCAACAATATCATCATCATCTTAGGTTATCTAGGTTACTCACTAGCCTAGCCTTTATCATGGATCTAGACAACTCTAGATACTACAACTATCATCTAAACTCTAGACTTGATGTTACATCTCTTTCTCTTAGGTTACATAGATACTCATTGCCTTTTTAGGTGTGGTAACATTTTTCATAGGTACATATACTAGTACTTAAAATAAATTTTCTCCAACGTTGAAACATTCGATGAAAACCACCATACTCCATTCAAATAAAACTAAAACCAAAACGAGTTACCACACTCATGAGGCAGTCTAGTATCATGATACCTAGAGAACTAGCAAGAACATGGTGCACACTTGTGTAGACATCCTAAGCACATGTCGCGAATCATGTCTAGGGAGGTAATTTACACAAGTCTACACCTAGTTCTAGAACATCTAGGTTCTAACCTAGAGGCTAAGTCAACCTAGTCCATAAAGGACATCTTATTAAGTTTTCTAGGGTTGAGATGTAAGGTAAGCTTATTTTGTGTTTTATGTGAGCAATGTTTGGTGTAGTTATTGTTCATGCTCTGATACCATCTGTCACGGAACCGGAATCCCAGTCCCATGAACCAAACATATACCAAAGGCAACATGTAGAAGCGTAAAGCTTAGCACACATGAACAAATAACAAGATAAAGGCACCAACACAGTCTCAACATTCAACAAGTATAAATTATACAAAATGCATTATGTTCATGAATTCAGTTACATATTTCCAGAGTTAAGGTACAAGTCATTCATGTGCACTAAATTTGGATCTTACAAAAAGTACACCTAGCATAGTTCACCGAGCCCATCAACCTTCTAGCCATCTATGAACCTAAAAACAAAATACGAGAAACGGGTCAACACACGAGGTGTTGAGTATGGGGCAGAAAGATACATATATGTATAAGCTTTGCATAATTTGAAAAGATTTCAAGACTAAATGAACAAGAATAAACATGTTAATTGTTTAACAAATGTGAAATCATATTTTATGTCATTTCACTCCATTATACCAACAATATCAAGCATGTTTAAGGCCTTTGACCATCTTCCCGTCGGAAGGGTCCATAAGGGTTACAAAAATTAGCTAACCCTTTTATATAGAGGGACCTCAAGGCCATATGCAAGAGATAACCCTTTATCAACAATATCATAATGGAGTTCTATATATATGTGTGTTCAAGTTATAAAACTGACGAGGCAAACATCGAGTAAGACAACAATACTACATGGCAATATTTGAGCAAGTAAACCAGCAAGCATACAATACATGTATTTTCAAACAAGAAAGTGATATTCATATAACTAGATAAGGCCCATACCTAATTCAAGGATTCTTAACTTAACACGTCCATTACCATCTAGATCATAAGCCAACCCGATTAACAACAAGATTACATATATGCATTACATTCTCATCGTTAACCCTAATTAGATGCATTTTAAGGTTTTGGCCAAGATAGGTTCCAAGTTGCTTATTCATTCATTAGATGATCTTGCATCGATTTAGATGTCATCATGATGGTGTGTTTCGAGTTTCATGCCATTCCGAAGTTCCAAGCACTTTATATGCTCATTTCAAGGTTTAAGGCATTTACATGCATTCTAGGGTCAAAAGACTTCACAAAAGAGCACCCTAGATCGTGATTCATAAATTTAAGAGGTCTAGATATAAAGATGATTTAGATCAGGAACATTAACTCATCAGGAACACATAATAAGATTAGGTGGGTGTCCATTAGATGCAAGATTAGCAATCTAGGGAAAAGTTCAACATTAAAGTCCAAAGTGGGTACATATGTACAATTGAGGCCATTATGAGAAATAGTGAGAGTAGGACCTTCTTTAGGGATACAAAGACATTAGAGTTATTGATTTAATGATTACGGATGCAAGAGTACATAAAAGATTTCAACTTTATCATGGTTGTGCATGTAACATGGTCAACGAAGGTTAAAATTCTTATTTTAGCCAATCAGCAGAATTAGAATAGTAATCAGGGTCTTCAAATATTCCCATGTTGTAGATATTTTTGAAAGGACCAATTTGATACATAATTTTGCATCATTTGGCCAAGGTAATTGGGAGATATCAATTTTAGAATATTATAAGTCAAACTATAGAGAAACCAAGCAACATACCCTTGATTATGTAGAGGATATCGACCGTTGATGAAAGATCGAACGGCCGCATCTGACTCTTCACCCATGCACCCACGTGCGGTCCACTATCACTAACAGCCACTCCAAATGAGGTTGAGGGCAGTGGCGGTTGGTGCCTTCGGGGCGCTGGCTTAACTGTTGATGCCAGATCGAACGGTCGTGCATCTCTCCCTCTATTAGCGCGTCCAGTCCGCACGAAGGTCCCCTATTTCCTGCGTCAAAATAGGGGAGGAACAAAGGTTCCTCAACCACCCTTCTCGGTTGACCAAAGGCCACTGAACCAACTACTCAAGGTGGCAACGAGGTGATCAGAGCAGGGCTCGCTGCTGCACTCCTCACTCGTGCTTGCTGAGTGGGTGGGGTTGTGTGGGCGAGCTTCTACGAGTCCCTAGCTGGCGGCTGCAGGACCCAAACATGAACCATGGAGCATGAAGAGAAGAAAGGAGGGGGAATAAAGCCCACAGATGGGGAAACTAGGAAAAGAGCAAGGAAGTCAAGGGAAGGGGGATATATAAGGGAGCAAAGGTTTAGGGTTCCAGTACTGCTTCCGTTCTCCTCCATTGCCCGATTAGGAGGGGGAGGAGGAAGGGCGGATTCCCTATTCTCGGTAACTTCCTAAATGGAAAAGACAAAGGGGGAGTAGGCGGATGGGCTTTCATTTCCACTCAAGGCCCAAAGTTCCCAAAATCGGCCCAAAAAGATAGAATAGAATACAAGAAAAGGCTGGGTAAACTCATGTTTCTAACACCCATATCTTTTGATCCGACACTCTGATTGAGGAGACTTTTATGCCATTGGACTCGTTATTGGATCCTCTATAGCATAGTACATAGTGGAGGTCATTCATCATAGTGCAGAGGTTCAAAAATGGGTTCAAAGGGATGATGTATTAAACTATAATACTAAGCTCAAGTTGTTGATTGACGTCACACATTGTAAAATTGAGCATTAAAGAAATCTAATTGGAGTGTCACAACACTCAAAACGTGAAATTGACATCCAAACTAGATAATTGGTCATTGTAGTGTGAGGGAGAGTATAATCAAAGGGTGAGAAAATTAGGGTTGTCACATCCTTCCCTCCTTATAAGAAATTTCGTCCTCAAAATTCATCCAAGATCATAAACAAGAGTCAAAGTCAAAATTCATCGAGTCTAGGTATCCAATCATGGTTGTCAATGCATTCTCCATAATGGGATGCACACTAGGTTGTCATCATCAAGGGTGTACTGATCTCAATGATATAGACATTTACTTATTATCCCACCATATTATGACATCATCATGGCATTAGGGTTTTCCATCGCCTAGTATCCATACATTAGGGTTTTTGTTCATATATGAGACCAAGGGATATCATCAAAATCTATATTATCAATTCTCAAATGAATATGTTCATGGTCATGGCTTCAAACAATACTATCATTGAGTGCGTATCTCATCTTACTCTAGATTTCATGCATGTTTTTGCTTTTCCCCAAAATTCTACCAACTTTACCCAATTATGTTCATCATTTTTTTTGGGACTTGAAATTAAGAAATTTATTCATCTTTTTATTTGAGTTATTACTCCAAGAGCATCATCATATCGAGTTGATATATTTTCATTTGGGTATGATATTAGGCATGTTACCCCTAATTATTCAAGCCAAGATATTTAGACATCATCATATCAAGTTCATGATTTAAAAGCTACATATTTTATGTATAGTATGATTCCATATTAGGTCTAGCTTATGAGAGGGTATTCTCATACATATTCAAGTTTTTAAACGTAAGTGAGATGTTTTTCATACATCATGCTTTACCTCGAGAAACAACAATATTATCACTATCGAGCTTTCATAGTCATCTCACTTGTATCTCAAAGGAGGTCCATAAGCTCAGGTCGCTCAATCTAAGACATGTATATGTCATGGCAAAACATGCTAACCACAACTTTCAACCTTTAACAAAAATTTCTACCCATCTTTTGAGAAATAAGGGTAACCACTAGATTCCTTTATATACAACTATAACCTGAGTATGAGGCTCATCATGGATATCACACATCATGTACATCATCTTAGGGTCTTGGGACATCTCCCTCACCTATATAGCAAGCATCAAATTTTCAATTGCCTCTTTCTCTAGGGTTAGATCTTTAATAGGAAATCTAGGGTTCAACATTTTCAAGGGACCATGAACTAGGCGACTTATCTCACATACTTAGAAGTATCCTAGATAGGGACTCGTCATCAAGTATTTCATCATTCATATTTTTCAACATTTCAAATATTTTAGAGTTTAGGTACTCTAACCTTCTCTTGAGGTAGGTCGACTCATATCAAAAGGTCACCCTATTCATTTGTCCCATGCTAGAGGTCCTCCTTTGTAAAGAGATTGAGGCCCACATTGGTCGCAAACTATATGTCACATATCATATCTCAACACGCACAAGACTAGGTACAAGCAAACATGCCAACCCACTAGCTATGTTTAGCACATCAACCAAGTCATATGTATCAACAAGGTGCTAGGTCTAGCTAGGGTTGCATGGTCAAACTCAATTCATATCATCAAACTACTTGACCCGCTCAAGGGAAAACTTGGGTCTTATCAACATCAACATCATCAACAATATCATCATCATCTTAGGTTATCTAGGTTACTCACTAGCCTAGCCTTTATCATGGCTCTAGAAAACTCTAGATACTACAACTATCATCTAAACTCTAGACTTGATGTTACATTTCTTTCTCTTAGGTTACATAGATACTCACTGCCGTTTTAGGTGTGGTAACATTTTTCATAGGTACATATACTAGTAATTAAAATAAATTTTCTCCAACGTTGAAACATTCGATGAAAACCACCATACTCCATTCGAATAAAACTAAAACCAAAATGAGTTACCACACTCATGAGGCAGTCTAGTATCATGATACCTAGAGAACTAGCAAGAACATGGTGCACACTTGTGTAGACATCCTAAGCACATGTCACAAATCATGTCTAGGGAGGTAATTTACACAAGTCTACACCTAGTTCTAGAACATCTAGGTTCTAACCTAGAGGCTAAGTCAACCTAGTCCACAAAGGACATCTTATTAAGTTTTCTATGGTTGAGATGTAAGGTGAGTTTAGTTTGTGTTTTATGTGAGCAATGCTTGGTGTAGTTATTGTTCATGCTCTGGTACCATCTGTCCCAGAACTGGAATCCCAGTCCCATGAACCAAATGTATACCAAAGGAAACATGTCGAAGCATAAATCTTAGCACACATGAACAAATAACAAGATAAAGGCACCAACACAGTCTCAACATTCAACAAGTATGCATTATAAAAAATGCATTATGTTCATGAATTCAATTACATATTTCCAGAGTCAAGGTACAAGTCATTCATGTGCACTAAATTTTGATCTTACAAAAAGTACACCTAGCATAGCTCACCGAGCCCATCAACCTTCTAGTCATCTATGAACCTAAAAACAAAATATGAGAAATGGGTCAACACACGAGGTGTTGATTATGGGGCAGAAAGATACATATATGTATAAGCTTTGCATAATTTGAAAAGATTTCAATACTAAACGAACAAGAATAAACATGTTAACTATTTACCAAATGCTAAACCATATTTTATGTCATTTCACTCCATTATACCAACAATATCAAGCATGTTTAAGGCCTTTGACCATCTCCCCATCAGAAGGGTCTATAAGGGTTACAAAAATTAGCTAACCCTTTTACACAGAGGGACCTCAAGGCCATATCCAAGAGCTAACAATTTATCAACAATATTATAATGGAGTTCTATATATGTGTGTGTTCAAGTTATAAAACCGACGAGGCAAACATCGAGTAAGAAAACAAGACTACATGATAATATTTGAGCAAGTAAACAAATAAGCATACAATACATGTCTTTTCAAACAAGAAAGCAATATTCATATAACTAGATAAGGCCCATACTTGATTTAGGGATTCTTAACTTAACACGTCCGTTACCATCTAGATCATAAGCTAACCTGATTAACAACAAGATTACATATATGCATTAAATTCTCATCATTGACCCTAATTAGATGCATTTTAGGGTTTTGTCCAAGATAGGTTCCAAGTTGCTTATTCATTCATTAGATGATCTTGCACTGATTTAGAGGTCATCATGATGGTGTGTTTCGAGTTTCATGCCATTCTGAAGTTCCAAGCACTTTATATGCTCATTTCAAGGTTTAAGGCATTTACATGCATTCTAGGGTCAAAAGACTTCACAAAAGAGCACCCTAGATCATGATTCATAAATTTAAGAGGTCTAGATATAAAGATGATTTAGATCAGGAACATTAACTCATCAAGAACACATAACAAGATTAGGTGGGTGTCCATTAGACGCAAGATTAGCAATCTAGGGCAAAGTTCAACATTAAAGTCCAAAGTGGGCACATATGTACAGTTGAGGCCATTATGAGCAATAGGGAGAGTAGGACCTTCTTTAGGGCTACAAAGACATTAGAGTTATTGATTTGTTGATTACGGATGCAAGAGTACAAAAAAGATTTCAACTTTATCATGGTTGTGCATGTAACATGGTCAACGAAGGTTAAAATTCTTATTTTAGCTAATAAATAGAATTATAATAGTAACCAGGGTCTTAAAATATTCCCATGTTGTAGATATTTTCAAAAGGATCAATTTGATATATAATTTTGCATCATTTGGCCAAGGGAATTGGGAGATATCGATTTTAGAAGATTATAAGTCAAACTATAGAGAAACCAAGCAGCATACCCTTGATTATGTAGAGGATCTCGACCATTGATGCAAGATCGAGAGGCCACATCTGACTCTTCACCCGCACACCCACATGTGGTCCACTTTCACTGACGAATGCTCCAAATGAGGTTGAGGGCAGTGGCGGTTGGTGCCTTTGGGGCGCTGGCTTGACTGTTGATGCCAGATCGAACGACCGTGCATCTCTCCCTCTCTTAGCGCGTCCAGTCCGTACAGAGGTCCCTTGTTTCATAAATCGGAACAGGGGAGGAATAAATGTTCCTCAACCTCCCTTCGTAGTTGACCAAAGGCCACCGAACCAGCTGCTCAAGGCGGTGCTGAGGTGATCAGAGTAGGGCACGCCACCGCACTCCTCACTCACGCTCGCCGAGTGGGTGGGGTTGTGTGGGCGAGCTTCCATGAGTCCCTAGCTAGCGGTTGCAGGACCCAAACGTGAACCATGGAGCGTGAAGAGAAGAAAGGAGGGGGAAGAAAGTCGACAGCTGGAGAAACTAGGAAAAGAGAAAGGAAGCCAAGGGAAGGGGGGTATATAAGGGAGCAAAGGTTTACGGTTCCAATACTGCTTCCGTTCTCCCCCATTTACCGATTTGGAGGGGGAGGAGGAAGGGCATTTTACCTATTATCGGTAACTTCCTGAAGTAGAAAGACAAAGGGGGAGTAGGCGAATAGGCTTTCATTTCCACTCAAGGCCCAAAGTGCCCAAAATCGGCCCAAAAAGACAGGATAAAATACAAGAAAAGGCTGGGTAAACTCATGTTCCTAACACCCATATCTTTTGATCCGAAACTCTGATTGAGGAGACTTTTACGCCGTTGGACTCGTTATTGGATCCTCAATAGCATAGTACATAGTGGAGGGTCATGTGATCATAGTTCAAAGGTTCAAAAATGGGTTCAAGGGTATGATGTATTAAACTATAATACTACGCTCAAGGTGTTGATTGATGCCACAGATTGTGAAATTGAGCATTAAAGAAACCTAATTAGAGTGTCACAACACTCAAACTGTGAAATTGACATCCAAACTAGATAATTTGTCATCGTAGTGTAAGGGAGAGTATAATCAAAGAGTGATAAAATTAGGGTTGTCACACCTTAACTGCGCACTTTGTCCTCACTCACGCACAAGCCAAGATCAACTTCCTGACTGGTCACCCATCCTAGTACTACTCCAAGTTGAGCACGCTTAACTATGGAGTTCTTTAGTGATGGGCTCCCAGAAAAGGAGGTGCACCTTAATGATATGGGTAGTCCAATCATTCCTTTTAAGATCATGTAATCTAAGGCCTCAAATCCTGGGACATTACAAACCCCGTGTGTAGGATATGGTCGACATGACATGTATACGAAGACCTAGCTTATGGGGCTGATTATTAGGGAGATGGAATTGATATAGTTTAGATATCCCTCTACTTGGATCTTGATGTTGTTGTTTTCATGTAAACCCCTTAATGGGAGATTATATTGTAATCATGATAAATTGAATGCGATCATGAAATATTATTTTGTTGATATACTGTGGTTATTTGCATAGCATCATTTGAGATATGAAAAATTTACACCTATTACAACATGCTTTTTAGTGTGTTTGGATTGGATGAATTTATTCCTCAAAGTAAGTAGGGAGTGGATCCTCTCTTGGGTACCACTCCTTATAATTTCTAAGTTAGTTTATGACTTTACTTACAACATCACCTTTGGTAGTCATCGTTTTTGTGATGTAGGATTCTAAGAATTTTCGTACGACTGGTTCAGGTTCTAAAGCTGATGACTTGTATACTTTGGCGATTTCTTTCCATCTTCAATTCTTCTTATGAGAACACCTCTTCTACTACACCAATGTTACAGTCATCCATCTCTTAAGAAGTTGAATCACCTAGAACCCTCTTTTTCTAGTTTGAAAAGTCTTCCATGTGACTCAGGTGAGTTTGGGAAGCATCATAGGAGTTAGCTACCTAGAAAAATAGTCTTTGTTCTAAATCTTCTCTGATGTTATTCATAGTGACATTTGTGGTCCCTTTCATGACCACCATTTTTAATGGAATCTGTTATTTCGTTACATTTGTTGATGATTTCGCTCACATGACATAGTTGTATGTATTGAAATCTCATGATGATTGGTGTTTTTTGTAATATTTATAAAATGATTCTAACACAATTTACTGACTGCATTAAAATTTTTGGATTGACAATGCTTTGGAATATGTTTTGGCTTAGGTATATTTTTTTCTCTACAATTGGAACCATCTATCGACATTCCTCCACTCACACCCCACAACAAATGGGGTGGCATATCGAAAGAATTGTTATTTACTTGATATCTCACATACTCTTATGTTTGAGGACAAATTACCTAAACCTTATTGGTCTGGACCTATTCTACAACCTTCTACCTTATCCAAAGACAACCTTCTTTTGTTCTTCGAAATAAGACCCCCTTTTTGTTGTTTTCCCATGCAAATGGCTTTCCATCTTCCTTTGTGTGTTTTAGTGTGTACTACTTTTGTGCATAATTTTGATCCAAGAGTGGATAAACTTGATCCCCGCTCTATCAAGACGGTTTTCCTTGGCTATTATATCTTTCAGAAAAGTTATTGTTGTTATAGTCCAAACAACTGTCACGTGTATGTCTTTGTTGATGTTACCTTCCATGAATTTCAGATGTGCTTAATTCTATGTCAATGTCTTCTCTGTCTCAACCTCATCCTCAAATTGAGTTTGTTGTGCTTGATCTTTCTGACCCAGTGGATCGTGAACCCATCCCACACCCTTTAGTAATTCCTTCTCCTACAACTCAGGACCCAACACTAATGTTCACCTCTGAGGATCTAGCTTGTCATCTGTCTCTCCAAAAAGGTATCTGCTTTTGCACTCTTCACCATCCTATCTATCATACCTATTGCCTATCCAAGCTTTCCCATACGGGTAAATCCATTACCAGCATCTCGACAATATCTAGATTCCAAAAAATTATCTTGAGGCCCTTTAACACCCTAGTTGGAAAGTGGTGATGCTTAAGGAAATGATAGCATTATGTGAGAATGGGACCTAGAATCTTATCCCTCCTCCATTGGACACAAAAATTGTTGATTTTTTGTGGGTCTTCTCTATTAAAATTTAATTCATATCGATCGGTGGAGTGACTTGAATCTTGAATTGTTTCCAAAGGATTTACCCAAATAGATGGCATGGATTTCTTTGAAGCCTTCTCACATGTCACCCACATTGTTTGTTTCAGGATTGTAATCCATTGCCACTCACATGGACTGGCTTTTTTTCTAGCTTGACATTTAAATTGCCTTTCTTCATGGTGATTTAGAGGAGGAAGTGTATATAAAGTAGACCCTGAGATATTTTACTCAGAGGAGTCTTTTCAAAGAGTTTTCCTCTCAAATGTTATTTGTATAGTCTCAATCAATCACTCGAGCCTAGTTTACAAAACTCAATGACATTCTTGCTATCATGGGTTTCTGTAGACCATCTAGTGATCATAGTCTATGATCTTTAAGCCCTCTAAAGAGGGAACCATCATCCTCACCATCTATGTTGATGATATCATTATCATTGGTAGTGATGCTTGTGAGATTATAGCACTAAAACAAGAACTCTAACAACGTTTTCATACTAAGGATCTTGGATAACTTCACTACTTCTTGGGAATATATGTGCTACATCTCATCAAATCACTTATTTATCTTAGTGGGAGTACATCCTTGGCCTCTTAAAGGACTTTGGTATGCTAAATTCTAATCTCATCTCTTCTCTTCACCTGTAGGCTATTACAACAAAGTTTTATCAAAGAAGGAGTCTTTATCCGATCTCAAACAATATCGATGCACAGTTGGGAAACTTATCTATCTTACAATTACCTAACCAGATATTGCCTTTGATGTGAGTGTTGTTAGTCAACACATGTCTAAACCTCTTGCGTTCTACTAGATTTAGATACAACACGTTCTATACTATCTAAAAAGTGCACTTGGCAAAGGTCTCCTTTATAACAAACCATAATCCCCAAATATCTATTTGAATTGCTATGCATATGTTGGGATGGAGATGTGAATGATAGGAGATCTATTTTTGGTTCTATGTTCTTTTGGGAGGTCATCCCATTAGTTGGCAAAGCAAGAAGTAGTCTGTTGTGTCTCACTCCAGTGCTGAGGCAGAATATCCATGGCACATGCTTGTTGTAAAATTCAACGGGTGATGTTTGTCTTCAAGAGTTAGGCTTTCCCCTATCTTCTCTAACAAATTTCAAGTGTGATAATCAAGAAGCTATTCATATAGCTAGTAATACAGTTTTTCAATAACTTACTAAGCACATTGAGGTTGACTACCACTTTGTGATAAACCTAATGAATGACAAGAAGATCATTATACCATATGTAAAGACTAGAGAACAGACTAATGTTGTCTTCATCAAGACTCTTTACCTTCATACTTCTCTTATATGTGTGGCAAGTTGGGAACACACGATGTGTACTCCCCAACATGATGGGGAGTGTTGGTCATATTTTTCATTACTTACTTTTTCCTATATTAGCTAGTTGGGCTTGCTCTCCTCAGGCCCATTAGCATTAGTTATCTTATGTTATATTGTCTCTCTGATTCATCATACCTTGGTACAAGCCTATATATAAGACTCTTTGTAACCCTAATTCTCATAATTAAAATTTCTCTTCACAAGTTTATCCCAAATTTTGTTAATCTAAAGAGCATTGTTTTAATGCATGTACTAACGGCGCGCAATGTCCAACAAATCCTTTATAGTTTTGTAAAACATATATTTGGAGGCAATAAATATCTCCATAATGTTTAAAGTCCAACTTTTGACTTGGCTAATTTTGCATTTCCATTCTTGGGTATCCTCATAAGCTTTTCTATGAACTTCACTTTTGTCTTTGGATTCAAGAATTTTTTGAATTGAATTCATCTAGAGATGGCATTTATCTACATTTAATTTGAATGTGGAGATAGGAACATTGTTGTTATAGACAATGGTCTAAGTTGAATATTTATCTTCACCCTTGCCTTCATATATGATGACGAATCAGTCATATCGATAGAACAATGGTGATGATGGATGATGATAATGCAATCACATCAATAGAATAACAGTGGAGATGGATGATAATAAATCAGTCACATCGGTAGTACAATGATAGATATAGTCAATCACTAGTAAGATGTATAATGAGAAGAAAGAGATGGTAAAAAAGAAATGTAGTTGAAGCACTATCACAGGAATAAGGCATTGTGATAGTTAAAGTATAAATTGATCCCTAATTATTAACAATGTCCATCCATGTACTTAGAAACAATACATGGGGAGGAGGTCTAGAGTTTGTTACAAACTTATATAGAAAATGATATCTACCATGCCACACTCAACACACCATCATTAGATTTGATGGATCATGGAAAATTGGAGAGTATCGATTGGATTTATGTAGAGGTTGCTATGCTAGAAAGCGCCACGTCAAAGGGGCAACTAGTGCAACTCCTAAGGGATGATGACACACAACTCCCCTTCCAAAACACTAGGTAGGTTGGAGTAGAGAACCACTAGACAGGAAACAGTAGAGGAGGCAACCCACTATAGAACAATGTCTCGCTAGAGGCAAGGCTATGGCTTCCTGCCTTGTCACTTGTCTAGTGGCTAACAGTGGCTTGGTGACGTGCTACCTCATTGTTGCCAGTCACTCGACTAACTGGTGGCAGTAGGATATAGCTGCTCGCAAGCATGGGCGGTAGTGGGGGGTAGTTGTGTACGAGGGTGAATGGTGGCGAATGGGCACGAAGAAGAGGAGAGATAAGAAGAAGAAGAAGGAGGAGGAGAGATGAGATGGGGTGTTGATTCTTCTCTCTAAACTTGGAGGGTTAGAGAACTTTTCCTGATACCATGTGAAGAGAAATTCAAATTACGAATTTGAGAGGACTATAGAGAGGCATATATATTTTTACCTTGCCCCAAGGTATTGTGTACTACAGACATTACATAACATAAGCTAAACCAACTAGCAGCCCATTTAGCTACTACAATAATAACTCATATAAACTACCACCAACAATCCTTTTTTAATCAGTTTCAAAGGGATGAAAACATCCATAACATAGAAATTGGGGTCAAGAACCAGATCAATTAAAAACATTCAATAACCTCAAGAGGATCATATATTCACAAGTTATGATTCAATGATTTCTAAATGGGATTCAAGAAGAAATTATTGCAAGTGTATGCTCATTATAGGACGTTAGGGTTTACCTTCAAAGAGATTATATGTATCCAAGTAACCTACAAAGTCAAGGGACATGCTCTATTAGTTTAAAAAATATCATCAAGTAGATGGAGAATTGATCTAGATAATAATTACTAGACCTGACACAACATATGATGTGGTAGTTGTCAGTCAACATGTGAGTGCACCCCTCTAACAACATTGGTGCAACACTCAATGTATACTACACGTCTCCACCCCTCCTCTACCTCAGACTAGTGCTCTTATTGCAGCCTCACCTCTCTAGTTTCATCTTTGCTTTGGCCACCTTTCTCTTGATAAGCTAATGATCTTATACAAAATCTTTCGAGTTGTTTTTCTATTTTATGTGATGCATGTCAATTGGAAAAACATCGCAATGTATGTCACGCCCAGATTCCACAATCACTAATAGAATATGATATTAGGGAATAACCTAAGTTCAAGAAAACTAAAAACCATTGTTAACTATTTTTCTGATTATATGAAACAATACATTTTATGAAACACAGCCACAATAAACAACATGTATAAGAAACAAAACCTTTGTTCTTTGATCTAATTATAAACATAAAATAATATATTTAGATATTCATATTGTTTTTCAACATTACATGATTATTGACTATCAAATACAAATATTGTCATGATCAAACACTATTACAACTTCATTCATATATGACCTTTTATAATTATAAATAAGGACATAGACTGACAAGGACTGACTATCTAAACCTCCCTAACATCTGACTTATGGTAAGACTTCTAATATACATTTTGATATCCATATGCTCAGGGTGTACCTAAATTTTTTTGTGAGTAGAGTGATGAGATACTCACCTAGTGAAGTAGTACTTCTAAGAAATAGTTTAAAACACTTAAATAGTCAGAGATATAATCTTGAGAAACTAAATTTAAAGTTAAATAAAAAAGAACTATAAAGGAACTAGTCATTCACAAACATATAAATAGAAGGATTGCTCTAGATAGCTACAAGGAGTAAATCAATATCTAAACATAATTGATTAATATCAAAGGTAACTAGTCATCCAAAAACATATAAGTAGAATGATTCCTATAGATAACTGCAAGGAATAAATCAATATCTAAACATAACTAATTACTCTCAAAGGAAACTAGCCATTCATTAACGTACAAATGAAAGGTTACTTCAGATAAATATAAAGAGTAAAACAATAACTAAACACACTTTATTAATCTCTATTTCACCTTATTATGCCCTGAACCCACATGAAGTGTACCACGACATGTGAAAGCATCGCAATAAGTTATGATATCATTGTATAAGGCATGGAAGAATGCCTCAGATTCTAAGTATGAAATCTAAAGCTACCTTTTCTACATCAGGCATCGCCATGTCTGGATCTCGATAGATAATTGGATATCTGAACTCCTCTTATAAGGTTGGGTACTCAATTGGAGAGTCAAAACACTTTCTATCTCTACATCAAAGGTTCCACTAGGGTCAACCAGCTGACCAACATCATAGATACCACCATAATATCCTATTATTGTTGGGCAATCATATACTTCAACTGGTAAAAAGATTGTTTCTACTAGCTCACATACAACTAAACATGTATATGAAACCCTAGAATGAAACCGAACTAGGGTTACCATATCACTTGGGAAATATCATCAAAATATTTAAATGATAAAGAGATTATTTATACTAGCTCACAACCAACCAAACATATATGAAATATTTACATGAAAGTAAACTAGGGTTTCAACACTAATATCTGGTCACCCCTCACCGAGTCCTCCTCTCAGCTCACCTTCATCATGTTCATGTCGACCCTATCACCAATAGCCCTCCTAGCCAATTAGGTTCATGGCCCCCTTGACCCTTTGAAATCTTGGCTTCATATGATTACTTGTCGATGTACATGACCTTGGCATAGAATTCCTTTTACCAACCTAATATGCTAGAGCAAGAGACTTTCTATGTCCCTAAGAGAAAGGGTGAGAACTGTTTTTGTTTCTACTATTGGGCTCAACGTTGGCTTTGTTGCATAAAGTGGCTGATATTAGCACCAAAGGAGCCCCACAGGAATGAGAACCTACCCCAACTAACATGGGCTCAATGAATCATCGACATAGTGAGAATCATTGGTATGAGAAATTTATCATTTTTTGTGTGTTCCAATTTCCCATCCAAGAACCAGTCATGTTGCCAACCCTAATCCCGACTTCTCTTCATACACATTATGCATGTTGCTAATCAAATCTTAACTCAAATCTGATTTCTAACCTAAACTATAAGTGAGGGTTTTACACCTGCACCCTCTACATTTTTCGGTCTAAGGGTCAGAGAAATTTGCCTATATAGGTTGCAAAAAGATCCATTAATATATATACCAGGATCTGTGTCATCGGGTGACATAGCACATTGGCCATATTATCAGATATATCAATGGCATATTGGAAAAAAAGGCCATTGTGCTAGTTTATAATACTAAAAAAATAGAAGAGGAACCACGCTAGTTTTTCATCATCTCCACATGGTTCCCCTAACCCACATGGTTAAGTGACTTTTTCTAAATTAGGAATCTTCTATCTTTTATATCACAACACCTATATTCATGTGATTTAATTTTTTCCACTGTGCTTATATATTGATAGTGCATTTTTCTTCCTACTGTGCTCTTTATATTGGTAGTGCTTTATTTCTTTGTCATCCTTTACGTATCCATTCCTATATCAATATTTACAACTTTCCATGTCAACCACTCTCATTATCCTTTTTGTGGCTGGCATGAGGGGGAGAATAGAGGAAGATGAGTAGAGGGAAGTCATGAGATGAAGGAGAGAGGGTAAAGAGAGGAATCCATGTCATTTAACCATATTGTCTAGTTTCTACATATTTTTCACGTTGTTGACACTGACTATAGCACAAATTTCTTATAGTTACATATCTCAAACATGTGCCCACCAACTATAGAGCAATATTTCATAGCAACACTCCTATCCCACTTATCATGTATTATTTTGGCGTTGATGTTTATTGTGTAGAACTACTTCAACAACAATGGTGACCCAAATGAACTTTACACATATTCTTTTCCATCTATTGCTTTGGATGCTAGATAAAGATTCTAAAGTTCATTAATAATCACTCTTATAGGTTTGGCAATTATCAATTCCAAGGGGAGTCTATTCTGCTGTTATTGTTTTTGTATTAAAATTACCTTTATTAGGGGATGAAGACCTTATACTACATGCTATGTGCTATGTTATTCAGGGGGGAGTGTTATTGTGCTTCGATTTTTATTTTGCATGAATTAGGAGGAGGTCATTTCCTATTAGGAGAGATCAATTTCTATATGGCATATTTTATGTTTTTCATGTATTGGCAAGGTGGGCATATGTTTCATCCATTCTCCAGCTTGAGAGGGAGTGTTTGAGTTATTAGTTTATTTGCAATATGGACCTAATTTTCTTGGCCTAAGGATAAGTTTGCTTTCTTGTACTTTCCTCCTCTCCTGTATATAGGAGGGAAGTTTTTCTTCTATCAATAAGAAACATCTCATTAGCCTCCCACCTTATTTTCCACATATATGGAAACTAGTGGGAGAGGTTTGATACTCTTTTTGTCTTTATTTTTTCTTACAAACATACTCTTAGTATAATAGTAAAGATGAATGTACAACCATCCATAGTGGGAGCCTATTCCCACCAATCTCCAAATCATATTGCATCTTCTTTTTGTGGTATTTAGGGTGGAGAGTGTGGAGGAACTAAGGTCAAGGAGGTGAGGACGTGGTCACTCTAAGTGCCGACTCTGGAAAGCATTTGTACAGTAATGTTGCTGACACCTTGACACATTCGTCATTCTTGTAGACATATGGGACTCAAGATGACTTCCCTCTCTATCTCTTTATCTACTATTGACTTCTTCATCTTTCTTTGAATTGCATATGAAATGACATTAATCTTTGAAGTGATGCATGCAAAACCAAATATTGACAAGTTAACTTATCAAGGTGTGCTATGAACTACACGTAAGAGTATTTTTGTGTGTCACAACATGAAATTTGGTGTAGTAGATCATGAATTGCGGCTACTCTCTCATGTTGAAACAACATGTGTCAATGTGAAGTGCACACATGCAAGTCATGGTGGCATACAATGGTGTTGATCATTCTGTTGGGTTTCAGAGGAGGCAGAGAAGCAGCAGAAACAAAAATTTTCTCCCCAAAACCTAGAACAAAAGAAATCGCATCAACGTCTATAGAATAGGAAAGATGGTTTGTGGATGCATACCTTGTCCCGAGGCTTGCTCGGCGACAGTACCTCGTGCCTTGTGCGGTCTTCACCTCCGATCTTGGACGGTGTCTGTGCAGCTCCTGGTCGCACCGGGACTAAAGACTCCTGGTCTCACCGGGACTGTTAGGATTGATAGTTGTCCTCCGAGTGACAGAGGTCTCCCGCCTCTGCAGTCGTCCACACGGATCGCCTGGAACTCCGATCTCCTTGTCGCATAAGGAACCGGAAGGAGTCACACCCTCCTGTCAGCGTACTAGTCACCAACACACTCTCATGCTACCAGTTACAACTATAGTTGTCTTTCCCTTGATATGCCTCCCTTTTCGGGTAGCACTTGCTCGGACTCTCTCGGTTACCAAAACCAGAGAGAACGACAACTTTGCAGAGCAACCAAATTGCACTGAGTTGTACTTTTGAGAAGCCCCCAATACCCCTATATATATAGGAGGGTCATGAGATAGGGTTCTCCATCCCAGGCAATATGGGAATAAAGCAGGAGTAGAAGGGTTCGAGATTTTCCATTCATCAAGAAATCAATGAAGACAAAGAGAAATGGGAGCAATGATACAATTGAGAAGAAGAATAAAAGAAAATGTTTCCATTTTTAGAACTGTTAAAATATTCAATAATTACTTGTTTTATAGAATCTTCCCATGGTTAGTTGGCACAACATAAGAGTTATGAGACTAGGATAGTTGCAATCATCCTAAGCAAATTAAAAAAATCACTTTTGGTGAGCCAAGTGACAATATCAGGCTGTCTGAGAGATTGAACTTGCACCATGTAATATGTACATGACATGACATACTTCTATGCGCAAGAGTAAGTCTTTTCATCTAGACCTTAATAAATCCACTTGACTGCCACACCATGTGCGAGCCTAGAAAACATCTCCCTTTATTCCTCAATTTCTATGTGGGCTATTTTATGCTTTTCATGTATTGGCAAGGTGGGTATATGTTTCACCCATTTTCTAGCTTAAGGGGGAGTGTTAGAGTTATTTGTTTATTTGCAATATGGACCTAATTATCTTAGCCTAAGGTTAAGTTTCCTTTCTTGTACTTTCATCCTCTCCTGTATATAGGAGGGACGTTTTTCTTCTATCAATAAGAAACATCTCATTAGTCTCCTACCTTATTTTCCACATATATGGAAACTGGTGGGAGAGGTTTGATAAACTTTTTGTCTTTATTTTTTCTTACAAACATACACTTAGTATGATAACAGAGCAGAATGTACAACCACCCATAGTGGGAGCCTACTCCCACCAATCTCCAAATCATATTACTCTTCTTTTTGTGGCTATTAGGGTGGGGAGTGTGGAGGAACTAAGGTCAAGGATGTGGAGGATGTGGTCACTCTAATTGCCGACTCTAGACATCATTTGTGCAGTAACGTTGCTGACACCTTGACACATTTGTCATTCTTATAGACATATGGGACTCAAGACCACTTACCTCTCTATCCCTTTATCCACTATTGACTTCTTCATTTTTCTTTGAATTGTGTATGGAATGACATTAGTTTTTGAAGTGATGCATGCAAAACCAAATATGGACAAATTCAATTATCGAGGTGTGCTATGAACTACACTTAAGATTATTTGTGTGTGTCACAACATGAACTTTGGTGTAGTACATCATGAGTTTCAGCTACTCTCCTAGGTTGAAACAACAAGTGTCAATGTGAAGTGCACACATGTAAGTTATGGTGGCATACAATGGTGTTAATTATTCATCAAGAAATCAACAAAAGAGAAATAGGAGCAATGATGCAATAGAGAAGAAGAAGAAGAAAAGAAAATGTTTCCATTTTGTGAACTATTTAAAGATTCGACAATTACTTGTTTTATAGAATCTTCTCATGGTTAGTTGGAACAACATAAGAGTTGTGAGACTAGGATAGCAATTATCCTAAACAAATTACGAAACTAACTTTTGGTGAGCCAAGTGACAATGGGAGATTTAACTTGCACCATGTAATATGTACATGACACGACATACACCTACACGCAAGAGTAAGTCTTTTCGGCTAGACCTTGCTAAATCCACTTGACTGCCACACCATGTGCGAGCCTAGAAAACATCTCCCTTTATTCCTCAATTTCTATATGGAGGGAAGTTTTTCTTCTATCAATAAGAAACATCTCATTAGAATCCCACCTTATTTTCCACATATATGTAAACTAGTGGGAGAGGTTTGATACACTTTTTGTCTTTATTTTTTCTTACAAGATTTTTTTTTATTTTTCAAATTGGTGATTCATTCATTCCGTCACTTGGGTTCTAACTCATGACCTCTCGGTCTTACATCATCACTTTTACCACTAGGGTGCCACTTCATTGGTATAACTTTTTCTTACAAGCATACACTTAGTATAATCATAAAGCTGAACTCATTGGTGTCTAGCTGGAGACTTTAATGTGGTTAGACTTGCTGGTGAGAGGTTGAGTAAAGAACTGCCGAATAATATGAGCATGGATGATTTTAATAATGCTATGTGTACTACTGGTCTCCTGGAAATCCCCACAAAGGGTCCCTACTATACTTGGGATAGTAAAAGTAAATCAGGGATGAGCACTTATTCTAAGATCGATCGTGTCTTCTGTAATATGGGGTTTCTTGACTATTTTCCTAACATTTAGGCTGAAGAAATATCTAACATTACAAGTGATCATAAGATTATCAAGATTAATCTTATTATGGTAAAGAAGCTGACTACTCCTTTTCGTTTCATAAATCCTTGGATTAACCAAATTGATTACTCTGACACGATTAAGAAGGCTTGGCATATTGATACCAGAGGTCCTCCCATGTACAGAATGTATAAGAAGCTCCATTCCGCCAAGTTTTCCTTGATCACTTGGAACAAAGAAAAGGTTAGCAATTTCTCCTCGCTTTCAAGTAAACTTGAAGCTCAAGCTATCGAACTTCAAAAAGCTGCTGATCAGGATCAAGGCAATATTGAGCTTCATGCACAGGTCAATCTGATTAGAAAAAAAGCTATTAAAGCTGCTGAAGATGAAGAAAACCTCTAGAAGCAAAAGTCCAGAATTGATTGGTTGAAGCTTGGTGACAGGAATTCTAATTTTTTTATGCTTCTATGAAATCTAGGCGTATGAATAATGCTATTCATAACATTATGATCAATGATGTCAGCTGCTCGGACCCTGAGATTATAAAAGAACATATTACTAACTACTTTGAAAGTACTTTCAACATGCCTGATATTAATGACATTATCTGGAAAGATAAATGGGTTTTCCCTAAGCTTTCTGACGATCATATTAAGGAAATGAGCAGGCTTGTAACAAGAGAAGAAATTGAAGGTGTCTTGAAGAGTATGAAAGATGATAAGGCTCCAGGACCAGATGGGTTTAATGTGCTCTTTTTAAAGAATAGCTGGGATGTAGTTGGCGATGATGTCTGCAAAGCTGTTCTTAATTTTTTTGTTAATGCCAAGTTGTTACATGAATGTAACAAAACTTTCATTGTGCTTATTCCTAAGATTAAAGATCCCCAAACGATCAAAGATTATAGGCCTATCTCTTTATGCAACATAGTTTACAAGATCATTACTAAAATCATGGCTGATAGACTCAAATATGTGCTTCCGGACATCATAAGTCTCAATCAGATTGCTTTTATTAAAGGGAGAAAGATAGGGGATGCTATATTGATTGCTAATGAGATTTTGAGCAACTTTAACAATAATAATTCTTCTCTTCTCTGTATGAAAGCCGACCTGACTAAAGCTTTTGACTCGGTCAGTAGAAGATATATTTTATTCTGTTTGCACAAGATGGGTTTCCCTGATTTCTGGATTAGATGGATTGATGTTTGTTTCTCTTCTGCCTCATCTCAAGTTCTCATAAATGGCGTGCCTTCAAGCTCTTTTAAACCTAATGTTGGGGTGAGACAGGGCAATCCTTTATCGCCTTATTTGTTCGTTTTAGCTATGCAAGGTCTCACTGCTGTCATCAACTCCTTTGTGGATGAAGGTCTTCTAGTTCCCCCCTCTCCTACTAATAAGAGCAGCTTCAATATCTCTCATATAATCTTCACGAATGACCTCCTTCTTTTCTCTAAAGCTGATCAATCCAACCTGAACTCCATTGAGAAGATTATGAATATCTTTGGTGAAGCCTCAGGTCTGAAAATAAACATTATGAAGAGTAACCTGTTCCTGAGTAAAGATGCTGGAAATTTACATAGTGATATCCCTAAAGTTAATCTCCCTGTCAAATATATAGGCTTGCCTTTATTCTCGGGGAGGCTCACCAAAGCTATGTGCTCACCTATTGTTGACAAAATAAAAAATAAGCTCATCTCCTGGAAGTCTAAGCTCTTGTCGATGGCTGGTAGGATTGAATTGGCCATTTCAACTCTTTCAGCCTATCATATTTTCTGGTCTGCTGCCTTCCCCTTACCTAAAGTGGTTATCGAAGATATTGAAAAACACATGAGAAATTTCATTTGGGATGATTCTGATGATAAGAGAAAAGTTCATACCATTTCTTGGGACACTATTTGCAAAACTAAGCGTGAAGGTGGGCTGGGTCTCAGGAAGATCGAAGAATGGATCAAGGCATGCCTTCTCTTAAATCTTTGGGATGTTGCTAGCAACAAAGCCTCCCTTTGGGTGAAATGGATCCATGAAAAGTATCTGGCCTCAAATTCTGTTTGGTCTGTGAACAAGAAGTCCAATGACTCTTGGCTTTGGAAAAAGTTGCTTGACAATAGGGATTTGCTGCTTGAGTTGGTGGAATTCAAGGTAGGAAATGGCAACTCCTTTCTTCTCTGGGTGGATCCCTGGCTTCCGGATAAAACTACCATGATCAGTAAGGTTAACTACCAGTTATTTCATAGGCTGGGGAAAGGGAAATTCTGTAAACTTGCAACTTGCATTAAGGATAACAGTTGGCATTTCCCTGATATCAGAGGTGGTGAAGTGGTTTCTGTCATTCTCAATAATTGTAAGCCCCCGACAACTGATAATAATGATTCTATCCTATGCAACGGTAAAGTTCGCCTTAAATGCAGAGATTTTTGGAATCTCACTAGAGTTAAGTTCTTGACTACACATTGGAGTGCTTGGGTTTGGGATTCTATTCTGCCTAGAAGAATCTCTATTTTTCTTTGGAAAGCCTTTCACAATAGGCTATTCACTGATGACAATAGACAAAAGTTTGGTTTCACTCTCGCCTCTAGATGTAATCTCTGCTTTGATCAGTTGGAAACTAGAGATCATCTCTTCTTTATGTGTGACGTAGCAAAGAACCTCTGGAACAAATTCAAAAATTGTTTCCCTTCTATTATCATTCCTGGCTGTATGAAGGATCTGCTGGTCTGCAATAAGAATGAGATGAAGCTCCTCATGTGCAACATTCTTTATGCTCTTTGGATGGAAAGGAATAATAGAATTTTCCACAATCATAGAAAGAAGATTAATTGGCTATGGGAACATTCTTTGGCAGATTCTTTACTGTAGATCTAGTTTTTGTCTGCCTTTCTTTTTCTTTTCTAGATCTGTCCCTTTTTTGGCCTGTACAGTTCTTTCTTTGTACAGTTCTTTTTTTCCTTTCCTTGTACAATTCTTTTCCCTGTACACTCTTATACAGAAATCAATAAATAGAGAGCGGCACGCTGGGTTCACCAAAAAAAAAGCTGAATGTATAACCACCCATAGTGGGAGCCTACTCCCACCAATCTCCAAATCATATTGCATCTTCTTATTGTGCCTATTAGGGTGGGAAGTGTGGAGGAACTGAGGTCAAGGAGGTGGAGGATGTGGTCACTCTAAGGGTCGATTCTAGAAAGCATTTGTGTAGTAATGTTGCTGACATCTTAACACATTTGTCATTCTTGTAGACATATGGGACTCAAGATCACTTCCCTCTCTATCCCTTTACCAACTATTGACTTCTTAATCTTTCTTTGAATTGTGTATGGAATGACATTAGTCTTTGAAGTGATGCATGCAAAACCAAATATTGACAAATTCAATGATCGCGGTGTGCTATGAACTACACTTAAGAGTATTTTTGTGTGTCACAACATGAACTTTGGTGTAGTAGATCATGAATTGCAGTTACTCTCCCAGGTTGAAACAACAGGTGTCAATGTGAAGTGCATACATGCAAGTCATGGTGGCATACAATGGTGTTGATCATTCATCAAGAAATCAACAAAGACAAAGAGAAATGGGAGCAATGATGCAATAAAGAAGAAGAAGAAAAGAAAATATTTCCATTTTCAAAACTATTAAAAGATTCAATAATTACTTGTTTTATAGAATCTTCCCATGGTTAGTTGGCACAACACAAGAGTTGTGAGACTAGGACAATTGCAATTATCCTAATAAAATTAAGAAACTGACTTTTGGTGAGCCAAGTGACAATATCAGACCGACATCACACATCACAAGGAGTTTTGGGAGATTTAACTTGCACCACGTAATATGTACATGACACGACATACACCTGTGCACAAGAGTAAATCTTTTCATCTACACCTTGATAAATCCACTTGACTACCAAACCATGTGCGAGCCTAGAAAACATCTCCCTCTATTCCTCAATTAAATATGTAGATAATGATCTCTATAAAAGAGGAGGAAAGTTTTAGAGCTCACCCATGTGGGACTAAAAATCCTCTTTAACTTTGAATACCACTTGAAATACAACATACCTAGCCAAAATTGATTATTTAGGTGACTATGTATTCTATATAATTACATCAAAATAAATTAAATTAATCAGGAAAAGTTGCAAGATTGACTTTAAGTCAACATAAATTTAAATGCAATTTTATATGTAAGTATTCTCAAGTAGTCAACAAAATATTTTTGACCACAAAAGGTCTTCTAAAGTTCTAATGGAGCCCACTCTCAATACTTGTAGAAGTAATTTTGTATATGTCAAGTTTTAGGTTGGCGACGAGATTCAAAGTATCATGCACTAAGGCTGTGTTTGATATATAGTGAATTGAAGAAACTAAAAATGTTGTTTGGTCAGAACAGTTATGAGGAAGGGAATTTTTTTCATTAGGAATCCATAAAGAAATTTGGTATGTTTTGTTCTCAATGGAGAAGTATGATGAATCTTGGGAAAAGAGTATCTTTTAAATAAGTCAACTCTCAACTAATTATTTGGACACACATATTGAAAAAGCCTTTCTCGAATATTTTTCTTCTTAACACAAATATATTTTCTTATGGGATTTTTCTACCATAACTTTGACTTTTCCAATAAGAAATTGTTTCCTTTTAATTTTTGCATCTCTATTTTATTATATCCAACTAAAATATTTCTTCACAAATATTTTATCTCTTTTGCATGCTATAATTTATCAACTAAAAATATTTCTCCACAATAAAAAACTTCAGTCTAAAAATGTGTTTGACTTCAATGAAATTTCTTTTTAATTACTTGTTTTCCTCTACGAATATATGATTCTCCCCAAGTTAATAATTTCCCTTTAGATAGATTTTTCTTCTTCTTACAAGTAGAAAACTTTATGTTAAATATATCTAAATTCTTATTTTCATCCAAACACATAAGTTTTGTTCAAGATAATTTGTTTTCCCACAAAGAACTAATTTAATACCAAGTGAATAATTTTTTGTCAATACCCCCAAGAAAAAGCTTCCTACCAAATTTGATTCTATTAATATAAGTAGTGACATATCATTATATAAATTTCAGCAATTAATCATATCTATAATTTCTCTATCAATAATTTTGTAAAGAAATATTTTCAAAGATAATTAAAAAAGAACATGCCAAATATAATCTTTTAGATTTTCATAACAATTGCGTATTATATATATAAAATAAAATGAGATTTTTTAATGCCTATGTTAAAGAAACCATCGGGTACATCTACTTTTTAAATAAGAAGAATTATACTTGTATGTGATGTATTTTCTCTTGCATCCTCACACACATGAATAAACAATATTTGAAACTATTCTTATTCACCTATCTTGCTTCTCATGCATACATACCCAAACAATATTTTTAATTAATTTTCCTATCTCCTTCCCCTTCCCTATCTTTCCCCTTCCTCTTTCCCATCATTTGCTTAGCACGTACCAAACACAATTTAAGAGAAGAAATCAAAGAACGAATTTAAGTATCACTATCTTAGATTTTCTAAGTACATGATGTAATAGAATGAAAAATATATTTTCTTTCCTTCTTAGTGTCATGTCTAACCCCCAAAAATGCTCCAAACTTATGATTCGTTTGGTAAAATGGTGTGATTGGTCGGGCAACGATTAAATGTTGTCAGGCAGGAGTGGTCAGTTTGCAACCACTGTTACTAAACGTCGGGTTGACCACCACTGACATTTTATATTGTTTTTACATTTTATACTATTTTTGCATTTAATGCAGCGATGGGCAACGTTTGCGGATGCCATTTTTTCACCGGAGAAAAATCACATGACGAACCATCTCACTGCACCAAAGTAATGACTAAACAAACACTTTACCAAATACTGCATTAGTGACTCACAAAACATTACAATCATGATTGAGTTGAAAAAAAATACTGAAAAAATTATTTTACTTTCACTATAAAGAAAACCTTAAAGTATATGAATTTAAGTATAGACGTTGTCAATATTTTTCTTTCCTTTCATGCAATTCTATTTATCCAGCAATTTAAAGATCCTAAATATAAGAAGTTTTATCCACTTGTTACATGCATAAAATTTAATAGCCTTTAATTACATTATTGCTCCTTCTTTCCTCATATAACACATACAATATCTTACTACCTATGAATAAACCAAAGCGACATGGGTGTCTGCTTGCTATACTACTTAATCCGTTTGTTTTGAATTTTAAAGAAAAAAGATGTGTTCGAATAGAGCAAGACGTTTCAACTTTGCACCCTACTTTCTATGATTTGTTAAGATGATATTATAATTATATCATATAGATGGCCATATACTAGTTTATTACATAAAAGAGAGCGTGGTCAAAGATTTAAATTCAAAAAGTTAAAGGATTATCTGAATTTACATGAAGTTAGTGTCATCCGCAAGCTATCATCCTTGTGTTGCCGGGGTATAAATTAGCAAGGTTTCTTACTACCTATGAATAAAGCAAAGAGACATGGGTGTCTACTTGCTATTCCAGCAATGTGTCTGCCTACTTAATCTGTTTGTTTTGATTTTTTAAGGAAAAAAGATGTGTTCGAATAGAGAATAAGACATTTAAACTTTGCACCATACTTTCTATCATTTGTTAAGATGATATTATAATTATATTATATAGATGGCCATCTATTAGTTATTATAAAAAAGAGAGTGTGGTCGAAGATTTCAATTAAAAAAATTAAAGGCTTGTCTGAATTTACATGAAGTTAGTGTCATCCGCAAGCTATCATCCTTATGTTGCCAGGGTATATATTAGCAAGGTTTTTTAATAAATCATTTGAATATTAAAAGTTAGAGTTGATGCTAATGAATGCGAGGAGCTCGCATGGGTGAAACTTGGGGTTTAACATTTAACATGGAGTGGGTAAAGATATGACTGTGTATTTCAATAATTTTCAATTTGGAGTTGGTGTATTTGGTGGAGTATAGATAGTTTTGTACAATGTTAACAGATTGTTAAAGGAGCGACATGAAGACGGATTCCTCTTTATGCTTATAGTTAATTTCTCAAATACTTTTATCCTGATGGATAGATCAACATTACTCCATAAGGTGAGGTTGAGGTGCCCGTCTATATCATTGTGGGTGGAGTTTCTGTATGAACAAGCAACTCGATTGTATGTTGGAGACAATTGTATCATGTCAACCACTGGAGTGCAACAAGGTTATCCCTTGGGGACTTTTTTTCTTCTTCTTCTTCTTCTAATGTATCCACTTATTCACAAGATCAGAGACAACTGCATGCTTCTTCTTCATACTTAGTATCTTGACGATGCTACCGTCATTGACGACACAATGGAGGTGTCCAAGGTGACATCATTCAGCGCACGGGTCCAGCGTTGGGTCTTGCTTTAAATATTCAATAAACAGAGCTTTTACTAGCCTACTTGCGATGGAAGAAAACTTCACAAGGGGTTGTTTTCCATGGTCATTGGGAAACCTTGTTCAAGAGTGAAGTTACTTGGAGGAGCTATTAGCAAAGATAAATTTTATTGAGGATTTGGCCATGAGGAGGGCCGTTAAGGATATTGACTTGATGTATCTTCTCCCACAGTTGCATGATCCATAATTTCTGTTACTTCGATATTGTATGGGTATTACTAAGTTAATGTTTAGATTAAGGACATGCCAACATGTACATGTGGATGAGGTAAAATCATGGTTTGACAAAGGACTATGAGAGTCTATTGAGGATGTTGTGTTTCTTTGTAGAACTTCAATGGTGAGTGGCTTCACTACCCATTAAACTCAGTAGTCTTGGATTGTATTTGACACAATAAGGACATCTTCATACTCTTTTGTGACTCTAGGGATCAATCTTGGGCACTCCAAGATCAGATCATATTTTGTGAGGTAGTGAAATATATGGCATGGACTCTGATTTCATCTATACTTTAGATTGTCTTTGTGTCACAACTCCGTCTTTTGATTTTAGCTAGTTTGCTAACAAGGACATCACCCCTCCTAAACCCCAACATGCTTTGGCGAGTGCCCTTTTTAGCAAAATTGCTAACGACATGGATACTAAGTTTGACATGACCATTTGTTACAACCCTGATTTTGGGTTCATTGGGTGAGAAATGTAATTTCTCACATTAAAGATATTTGGACAAATAATGATACATTTTGTTTTGAATAAATGAAATTTGTTTACAATAGCCTTGATGATTGTTTGTGGGCTTTATTGTCTATTGGGCCCAAATAACAAGAAAATTCAATTAGTAAATGAATAATTAAGTTTTTGAGAAAAGAGAGATGTGGAAACCTCTAGAAGGCAAAAGAATGTAATCCAATGATGGATTTCGTGCCTCTTGGGTTCCTTGGGTTCCAAGGAGTCCAAAGTTGCAAAAAGAAAGCAATAAGAAAAGAAAAGATCAATTAAATATTTCTTTATTAAGAAAGAAATTGAAAATAATGATAAAATATGGAAAATAAGTGGAAAGAGGTGGAATTGAGTTATCCATGATGGAATTTCGTATTCCAAGGATTCCTAATGTTAAAAGGAATACCAATGAGGAAAATAAAAGAGAAATAAAGAGAAATCCTCAAAATAGATATTTTTTTTATAAGGAATAAACAAGATATTGAGATTAATGGGTATAAATGCATAATGAGTACCCAATAAAGTTCCATGTACTTCCATATGTTCTTTAATGGATTTTGTGTATCCAATAAGTAGATTTGGGTCATAGATACATGTGGTTACGTAGAGGAAAAGGATTGAATATCTTCCTTTGGGCAACTTGCTTGTATGGCAAAAGATAAGAAAGGAAAATCGTAAAAGATTTCTATGGAAGGGAGTATATAGTCAAGTTAATGAGAATAGAAATATTTCCCATATCAGTAAAACACAAATCCACAATTATCTTACGTATGAGTTTGCGAGAAAGGGAACCATTGACCTCCCTCTCCCTTCCTTTCATGATACTTGGGAAACCTTTAGGGTTTTAAGTAATGTGCCTATATAAAGAGATCATATGTAGCCCTCTTGCCACCAGGAACACCCTACCCCTAGCTGTCCATCCTGGATGTGGATTTGCCACCGTTCCTCATTGTGCTACACCCTTCCTCATCCAAGACATCCTAGGGTTCTCTGTGAGGCAAGATGCATGTCAACCCAATGAGCTTAGGGAAATGATGGATGATATGCTTCAAGTTGCTCTGTTTTGACCTTTCCATGGGAAGCAATCACAACCTCCCGCATGATCCAAACCAGCGACGCTCGAACTGGAGCCATACCAGCAGCGCCATGGACTCCACTCCTTTTATCCTTGGGACTGCAACCCTCAAGGGTGGAACCCTGACTGCTGAGAAGCAGTAGCGTCGAAGATCATCCAGGTGGCACGAAGGAGGAGACCAAGGTAGCGGCGGACATCGCTGCATGTCCAAGCGTGGCCTCGGGCCTAGCATGCACAAGTCGGAGGAAGAGGACATGGGAGAAGAGATGCTCCTAAGGTGGCAGTGCTCTGGTCGCCGTGCCGCATGAACCCAGGCAGCCGCCACACCCTACGCGAGGGAGAGAGGGTAGGCGGCACTGGCAAATTGATGCACCGGGGAGCGTTAGTGTACCAGGGAGAAAGGCGGCAGATCCTAAACGAGAGCAGTAGTGGATGGCGTTGCGGAGAAGGCAGTAGTGTAGCCAGCGATGGCACTCTACGGCCTGAATTACTGACTGGGGATACGCGGACCTGTAGGTGCGCGGAGGAGGAAGGGACGAGGTCCCTATGATGTTAGACGTGCTCCTACTGGGACTGGGTCTAGTACTCGCATGCAGAAGAAGGAAGCTTCGTCGGGGCTTGGAGCTCCCACCGACGTTGGCTTGAGCGACAACGTTCGTGGGACGAGCGCGGCAGGGCTCAGTAGGTTCTCGCGACTCGTGAGGATGAAAGTCTGGACCCAGGTCACGGGTTAGTTGGATCCCATCAAGAATTCGCGAGTCAGTGCTTAAAGGCAACGCAAGAGAAGATAAAAGGTAACTCTTTTGATGATGTGGCGTCTCCTTATTGGCTTAGAAATTCTACAATTGCATTTACTCTAGAAAATGATTGGTAACTTGAAATATAATGATATTATATATCAATTTGATCAGGAAGAGAAGAGTAATACAAATAAAACATCATTGAGACCTAATTCTGATCCTAATTACAAAAGTAGTACAATATACATTAAAGTGATGGTGAATTATGATGCTTAAATCGGTAAATATGGTTAATTTGAGATGTTATTTAACATTGATTAACATAATGGTGATTTAAGATGGTAATGATGCTAATAATGATATGCAGGATCCTTAATGTGTATAATCTTGCTTATGAGAATTAGGGTTTTAAAACTAAGATATGGTTAGTGAGTGTAAATTGGATCTAAGTGATCATAACGAGCAGATTTGTTGGATATATTAATTAGGGTTACACATGATGTCTAATTTGGACTAATAACTCTAATAAACAATTATGCGATGGAATTATGGTTTGTACCTCTATTCCTTAACCAAACCCTAATACCCTAGATTTGGACCGAGTAAGGTTACTTGGGATAATATGTGATGGTGACAATTTAGGATTTACATACGTGCAGATTAAACGATCAATTGCTTGGTTTGCTTGCTCGAATCTATTGATTGGTTGATTGAATCTACTTGAAGAATAACTGTATATTCTGCATGGAAAAGGTATGTGGTTACACTTATGAATAATCACTTTAGTTTCACGGCGATTTCCGAACGTGTTTATCGATTGCTTGAAAATAACTGTTGGATGTCTTTTATTTCATGCAACTATAAAGTGACTATGATTATCACTATGAATATATATATATAACTGGTTTAGATCCGAATCCACCTCTGTGGCTTGTAAAGGCTAAAAAGGGGTAACTTAGAGTAAGGTCTAGGTTATCGTGGGCTAGAAACTGGGCTACCAAGTGTAGTGCCATGAGACCCTTTAGCATGCCATGAGTTAAGGAGTGGGCTATTTACCGGTAGTTCCATGTGACTCAACCATAGAAACTGGTTCACCTATGGGTGGGACCATGAGGGGTTTAATGGGGATCTACTATAAGGAAAGTAGTATCCAGGTCCACTGCAGGGACAACACAGAGGATAGGAAATGCATGGATCGCGCAGTTATTTTTAAAACATAAAATTGTTTGTTAAATGGTAATTGACTGCAATACATTGTTATCATAGTTACACGATTATTTTTTCCCCACATACCAGCTTCGGATGACTGAAGTTTTGTTTGTCGGCATTTTAGGTACAAGCCAAAAGGACAAATAGTAAATCGTCATATTGTGAAATACATTAAGTAAAATACAAGGAGGATTAGTTAGAGTAGAATCCATAAGTGGATAGAAGTTTAGAGATCCAAGTTTTCAAAAAGGTATGCAAAAGTTTATTTTCTTACATCTTTTTAGTTTAGTCTGTTAAAATTTAATAATTGTTCTTGGTTAATTGCCGAACCTTTGATCCGAAAATTATAGGTACGGCTTCTACTTCTCGGTCTTCCTTAATTGAGGGTTACCGGAAGGTGGGGTCGTAACACCATTAGGCAAAAAGTTAATTTTTAGATGTTTACAAGATGATCATGCTCAAGAATTTCTTCTTGTTACTCCTATTGATGGGCTTGGACTACATATTTCGCCAGTAGAGAATCCTACTATTCTCAGATATTGTCTAATGATTTCCCTATTTTTTGTCGATAAGGTACGCCATTCTGCCGCAAAGCGTGCTTAGACACTTTTGGAGAGCATGTGGTTCATTGTAGGGAACTGTCGGGTTTCAAGCACATGCATGATCTTGTCAGGGATGTTCTTTATGACATACTTAGACATGCATGAATTTCTGCTAAGAAAGAGACACCAGTGAATTGTTTGATCGACCCACAGGAGGGTAGATCAACTCTTAGGTCAATAACAGTTTTGATTTTTGGTTGATTGGAGGAAAGTATGCATGCGTAGATCTAATATGAGTTTCTCCATTGATGGGCTTGAAAGGTAAATATTTCACCGTCAAAGTAGTTAAGCATGAGAAAACGTGTATTGACAATCAACATATTTTCATATCTTTTAGCTCTGAAAGCTTTGAGTTCTTAACACCACAGGATGTGAAGTTTCTAAAAAAAGTACAAAAAGTTATGCACAATAATGTCATGACTCCCAGATCTACGGATGCAGCGTTCTGAAGGATAGACTTTGCCATATAAAAGGATTGGTGGGTCAACTTTTTACATGCATGCCTTCTTTTTCATTGTAATCATAATTATTTTATTTTTCATTGTAATCATAATTATTTTGATATAACATGACTCTATGGTAATCTAGCCCTACTTCTATCTACCCTCACAAGCACTCAAGACGCCACCCAAATATGCAAGGGGCCCGAATATAGGTTGTAAAAAGGGTGAGAACCTGATCAAGGAAACCCATATGTAAATAACAATGGTTTATCAAGAAATCCATTTATTTCATGACACGTGAGGCATATGAAAAGTAAAACTAACCCTCCGATGACTACTATGTATTGCGTCCTTGCCTGAGTGTCGTAGCCCTTAATGGAAGCACTTGCGATCATTTGAACTCGTGGAGGCAAAGAGGAACCATCCAATAGCAAAAGGGAAGCAAGCCATCCAATATCTGCGTAGGAGATATAACGGATAGAAGTGCATTTTTTTTCAAAATTTTTGTTTCCATCTAAATATATAATTTTACTTCATAAAATTTGTTACACCTAGTGAATAATTTTCTGTCAACCCCCAAAAGGAAGAAAACTTGCTATCAAATTGTCTCTATCGATATAAGTAGTGGCATCTTATCATATACATTTTAGCCATTAGCCAGATCTATAATTCCTATATCAATACTTTCGTAGAGATATATTATCAAATATTATCAAAAAATACAATATGTCACAGATTCTTAATTAAACTTTATAATATTTTAATATTTTTGTATACAAAATAAAGTGAGAAAGTTTTATTTTTTAGTTTGCCATTAGAAATATTTTGTATACAAAATAAAATGAGAAAGTTTTGTATACAAAATAAAGTGAGAGTTTTATTGTTGTCTTCGTAATTGAGTACGTCTGCTTTTAACTAAAAAGAATTACAATTGTATAGAGTGCATTTTCCCCCTTATCCCTATACACATTTAACAAACTATATTTGTTACATATTCCATCTCTATCTTTTTTTACATACATTCATAACTAAATGATAATTTCTTTCAATTTTGTGCCTCTTTCTCTTTCCCCTCCCTTCTCCCTTCCTCTTCCCCATCGGATTTTTTACCACATACCAAATAAGGTGTAAGAGAGAAAATCTGAGTACACGATGTAACAAAATGAAAACTACTTTTTCTTTCTTTTTTACGGTCTATTTGGTACGCGTTGAATGGAGGGGAGGGGAAGGAAGGGGAAAATATTTAATCTATTTGGTTGCACATGGTGAAAGGGAAGGAAAAGGAATGGACTGGGAAAGAAGGGGAATAGAGAAGAAAGAATCAAGTGTACTTCCAGTCACTTTTTTCCCACCAAATCAGAGTGGAGACAAGGAGAAGTGAAAGACTTGTAGGTGGGGGGAATTTATTATAAAGTTTGGAGGAAAATATAGAATGTGGACGGAAAATAT
Organism: Alisma plantago-aquatica; assembly: GCA_963693085.1. NCBI lineage: Eukaryota > Viridiplantae > Streptophyta > Magnoliopsida > Alismatales > Alismataceae > Alisma > Alisma plantago-aquatica. The sequence continues at coordinate 1,524,549,361 of OY856410.1, forward strand.
AAATAATATGACAACAGATATTTGTATAGCTCACAACCAATGTGAATAAAGAATATGTAGTCTCTCACCTCACTTGGAGGGATATACAAAATGTTGGGAGGAATTTGGAGGAAAAAATTAGAAGGAAAATAAATAAAAAGAAATTAGAATAAATATGGTGCACAATTTTAAAAAAATCTTAAAAAATAAAAAATGTTGATAAATAATACAATTTTTTGAGATAAATAAAAATTACAAACATAATAACATAAGGAAAAATAGAAAATAGAGGAAATTGTGGAGAAAAGTAGAAGGCCGTTATGAATTATTGAGAATATGTTGTCAGACTCCTAAAATATACGATTCAACGATGTTATATATGAGAAATGTATCTTTTTCGTTAGTAAAATAATTATATATGAGTTTAATTGATCCTAATTTTTCATATATTAATATATGTGTGGTGTATGTAACTTTTTACAATAATATGACTTATTAAAAATGTGATATTTTTATATTTGTTATGTTCTCTCCCCATCCCCTCATAAGTGTCCCATCCCTTTCCCTTTCCTTCATTCATCGTGTACCAAACATTGTGTTAGTGTCACGTCTAACACAAAGAGATGTTCCATGCTTAACAACTCACTAAACATCATTGTCATGATTGAATAGAAAATAAAATTACAAAAAAAGGTATTTTGCTGTAAGTATTAATAACACCATAAAACTATATGAATTTTAAGTATAGAAGGTGTCAATATCTATACTATATAGGAAAGTGCGTGGAGGGTTTCATCTGCAATTTTTTCCAGAATTTTTTTAAATTACACAATGATCCTTTGTCCTGGAAAAACCAATGGAGGGGTTCTTTGCTATTTTTGTGCACGTCTACCTGGTTCAGTCTAGTTGCAAAACTGCCAGCTTCAACTGCTTGCGTTTAAGTCATATGTTTGATGTTTATCCAATGTTAAAGATAACGTGGTTGATGTTTATCCATAAAATCCATTTCACTGATAAAATGTGGCGCCTGCTATTTTTTGTCGACGTTTCCTATTTTAGTTGGCAACACTTTTTTTATTTTTTTCTTTTCTAGTTTCTAGATTGCTAACACAGTCAGGCTACAAACAATAAAGAAAGATAATATGTGGTGTACGCTACACAATGGTTATTATAGTGTATCATTTTTTACTAATAATTCAAAGGATAACGTACCGAGTTTATTAACTTACTCAGTTGAAGTCTTTGTGTTTGTATTCATCTCTTGCTTCCAACTAAAACATTTTGTTTGATTGTCTTTTCAGCACATTGCACACTCAAAATTCTATATGTGTTGTAGCTCACAACAATATCGATTATCTGACGTGTAAATGGTTTGTTCTCAGTGCATGTTATAGCAAACATGTCTAGCCAAAAATAAATATCGAGAGATACAATAATCTATGTTATATAGGAAAACTTTTTTTTAAAATCCATCAGTCACCTATATGGTATTTACATTTACCCATACTAAGTTTTCGGTGGAGCCTTATCTTCATAATCATCTTTTCCGATCAAGCTAGCTTAGTACTTTTCTAGAAAAATTACTCAATGTCTTTCTAGGAAAAGACCACGATCAAGATCTAGGGATGAAACTTTAGGATGCCATAGATGTACACAGAGGACCTCAGGAGAAGAAACTCACAGTTATTTCTCTTAAACAGTTAGAATCTCCATTGTTAGGTTAGCTCTAAGAAAAGCTGTCGTAATACAGTCTTAATTTGTCTATATATACTTGTATGTAATTACCTTACACATCTAACTAGCCATTTATGTCCTCTTAAGGAGAAAGAACAACTGTGAAGTAACAACGCAACCACTCATGTACAACAAATCATCCAATATTTAGATAACTTAGACACTTTCCCAACAAACATGTTATCTACTTACACCATGTGCCATCAAATATTTTTGAGCAAATTTTACACTAACAAGAATTCTCAATCCCAATATTACTGAGTCTAATTTATTGTATGACCCTGTGAATGGGCTATTGTCAATGAAGTAACATACAATAAGTACTTTTATGTACTATATTTATCATGTTTTCTTATTATTTAAACCTTCTTTGGATGTACGGGAAACCTTTAAGAAGTCTGTTTCCAGACCAAATAAATTTGAGGAAAGCTTATTTGAATAAATAAATAGATAATGCAACCATGTTTAAGTGAGAGCAAGAAGGTATACAATCCAAATCCATCCCAAAAATGTAATAGAAGTAGAAAAATCAATTCTTCATGGAAGATTATTTATCATGTTATTCTTGCACTTATTCACAATGTGAGACATATTTTTACGTTGATACACTCCTGGGTTAACAACATGTTCTCACACACACTAAAAATTACAGTAAAGTTCCTTAGTATGAAGAACATAATTTACTAGACAAAACAACTCTAGCTAACATCTGGAGTTATTTCATAAAACTTGTCTATTATACAACTTCATTATACGTATGCTTGTTTCTTTTTTATAATTTGGACACATACACATTGTAAAGTGCATATCTCATCATCACATCTAAGAAATGAAATACTATATAATAATATGTGTTCCTTAGTGGATATACTTTTTTCACATCATTAGCGCTGTCAACTATATCAAGACCATCAAATTATGAACATATTTGATAAGCCAATCATTTGATTCATTTGTATCTAGGTTGTGTTTACTGTGTATTTTAACTTATCAAAATGTCCTCGCAGAATAAAAGAAGATGAAATAGAATGCAACCGAAGTACTCTAGCAGAGTCTCTTGGAACAACTATATCCAATCAAAGTAAACTATCACATGTTGCTATTTATAGTGGATATGTCTCTATTTGATCTAATGGTTTCTTTGCTAATCGGAAAATTATTGTCGGTTAAGGGTGACATATAGAAAACATTGCTATAGGCTACTACATCTAGAGAGAATTCTATTTTGTTGTGAAGAAGGATTCTACGAAGTCATGTGGTCTCATTTCAAGTTGTAACATTTGTAAAACTTTAACTGAACTTATATATATATATATATATATATATATATATATATATATATATATATATATATATATATAGTACTTATTTAGCTTGCATCCTCTTTTGCTAATTCTAAAAATTTAACCAATAAGTACTTATTTTCTATCTATTAAAGCACCCGCACGGGTTTATGCCTAATTTACCTTAGTTTCATGCAGTTCCGTTTAGCCAGCAAGCAACATTTTAAAGGAATTATTGTCCCCTTGTCGCATGCAAAAAAATCTCAATTGCCTTCAATCACATTACGACACCTTCATCTAGAACCTATAGAATTATTAGTATAAAAAGTAGAGCTTGGTCTAAGATTTGAATTCAGAAAATTAAAGTACATAAAGTTAGTTTCATTCCCAAGTAATTATCTCAATGTCACCAGGCTTTTTTTAACATGACTTTTTCGATATAAACCATTTTGGACATTCCCATAAAATTGTACTAAAATCAGAGTTGATTGCGAGAAGAGAGGTCTAAAAGATGGAGTTTAAGGGCCTGTTTGGTAGGGTGTAACCGGATGACAAAGTGTGTGTTAATATACATTTTTACATTGCGAACTCACACAACTGCACCCTACTACACCCAACCAAACTAACCCGCATTGACACGCTTGTATCAACCATGGGGAACACTCGTCGTCGATTAATGGATACAAGGTCGCCTCTAAATCTGCTGTCGCGAGCTTCGAGGGCAGCCGTCATGAATGGCCTCTCCTCTCTGCTTTTGTCATCATGGCGGCCCCTCTTGGAAAGCACCGCCACGGTCTGTGCAGCACAGTGGCGCTACAGGGAGGCGGAACGGTGATTTCGGTCCGACCCCTCTTCGGGTATCTCTTCTCTCCTCCGTTGTTCGGCCGTTTTGGATACCCGACATGATGGGCGGAGTAATCCGAGTAGTCCGGACGACATGTTAAGTGAAAAAGGAGCGGATAAACTCGATGAAGGTTTGAAGACAGAGAGGGACGTCTTGCATCCCCAAAGAGTCTTGCCCCCAAACCGAACGGTTCCGAGATTATTGCCCAGACGGTTTCAAGGGTTTCCCCTCACTTCTTCTCTCCTCCAACGCGCGTCCGATCCACCAGAGATTAGTGTGCAGGCCAACCAGGATTCCGAGTGCTGGTTCCCATCCGCCGTCGTTGGATCTCCGGCGTGGTCGATCCTCAACGGCTTCCATGTCCTACTCTGAGGCCAAACACGGGCCTAATCACTTTACTATTTTCCTGGGCGAGGACGTCCTAACTGAGATACTTCTCCGCCTAATCCCGGAGGACATTATCCGTTGCCAGTCCGTCTGTACGCAGTGGTATGCCCTCATCACGAGTGAACACTTCCTCAAGCGTCTATGTGGAACATCCGCCGTCGTTGTCCACAGAACCCTCCGCACGGCGAACCACCGCGAGGATGATGTGTCGATGTACGTTATGAAGCCTCCATGGCCCAGGTTAGATTTCAGACAGGTGCATAATGAACCTCGGCCGCCGCCTGTTGTCCCTCGGAAACTCGTCCTCCCTGTAGGTTTCTGCCGGAGGGCCACACTGCATCCACAACCTTGCCATGGTCTTTGGCTCATGTATACCAACACCAACTTCAAAGTAAATGGGTATGGATCGCATGACATCGTCATCACCAACCTCTCCACCCAGAATTGGGGCAGGTTACCGCGCACTCGGCGAGTTCAAAGGTTTGATCTGGTGCCACCATGTCTTGGGTATCTGTCAAAAACCAAGGAGTACAAAGTGGTATCCATAAATAAAGCAGCAGCAGACGGATTTCTCCCTTACGACTTTGGCGCAGAGGTACTAACTTTTGGCCGTCAGGGACAAGGAAAAGTACACTGGAGGCGCGTGGACTTCCATCGTAACAAATTCAAGATGCAACAGGACCACGGCCATCCAGTGTTAGTTCATGAAACGGTTTATTGGTTGTTCAATAAATCTCGCTCAAAATTTGGCTTTAGAATTCTGTGTTTTAATCTTGAATCTGAGACGTTCCGGGTCATACGTTTACCACGTTTAGACAATGAGGACAACGATACTTTCTCATATATCCTTGTGGAGATTCACGGACAGTTGGGCTTGCTTTACCGAAATCACAAGCCAGATCGGCTTGAACTGTGGACTTTGCAAGACTGTTTCAAGGGAGTATGGTGCAAGCTCAAGGTATTTGACTTCGAGGACCTCGACGTTAGTGAAGGTTTTGGTTGGCCAAGGCAGGCACTCCACATTGGCCGTAATCAGATCATGATTTCATTTTATTTGAAACTCGAATATGTGTATCTTCTCGATCTTGATGATGGAACTATTCAGTTGGTTTTAGAGCCTGATAGTGCAATTGGAAGCAGCGATGAAGATAGTGTTAGTAGCGACCATGATTATGATGATGATTATGGTTATGATTATGATGACGATGGTGATAATGATGATGATGATGATGATGACGACGACGATGAAAATGATGATGATGACGACGACGACGAAAATGATGATGATGACGACGACGACGATGATTTTGATGACGATGATTATGATGATGAAGATGATGACGCCAACAATGATGATGAGGAAGACGTTGATCACGATGATGAGGATGAAGACGACGACTACAACTACGACAGTTATGATTACGATGACCTTGATAGTGATGATGATGACGACGATGATAACGACGACAATGACGACGAAGACGACAATGATGACAATCCATATGAATTTGAGAATAACAACCTTCATGATGTCCCTTTTGAATTTACCATCTACCAAAATAGCTTAGCGGGATGCCCATTAAGACATGTGCATTTTTAAATTTTCAATGCTCAGAGTGTTTGATGAGATTGAAAGTGAACTCTAAGTGAAGCAAGTATGTTGTCATATGCACATTCTAGAAATAAAGCATGCATTTGTATTTAAAAGCATTGTCATATTTAAGCTACACTTTGATCTTTTTTTCTTTGTCAAATTCCATAGGGCAAGTTTCGATCGGGGTATTTGAATGTCCATGAAGCTAAAATATCTTATTTTTTTGTTATATATGTGTTTGGTTGTGTGTGGATAGATGTAAACCCATGACTTGAAACTTCAACATGATTTACAATATAGCTCCATAACAAATAGTTTGTACTATGCCTGAGTGAGGTACCATAGGGTGCATAAGTACCCACTATGGATAATGTTTCGTCAGAGGCAAACCTTGTAAGTCATGCATAACAATTGAATACAATTCAATTCTCTATGTTGAAATAAGACTGGCCTTGGGATGCAAAAAGTATAAATTCTATAGATGGTTATGTAGAAAATGTATGATCATAATTATTTTCTCTTACATGCTGAATAAACCAATGCCCTTTGTATTTATATAGTTAAATATAGTTCATCCTATCGAATATTATTGTTATTCATATTCCTTTTATGTCTCACGTTTATGACTTGACCTCACCTCTATAAATCTCTCTTGTGTGTTTGTGTATGTGTACAACGAGAGACAAGTGTTATATAAGGCCCACAATGTGTTTTAAGTACACTACCATGATTAAATCTTCACACTGGATAAATGAACAAAAAAGAAATACATATCTAAAAACTATGCATACATATGTAACTTTTTTCTAATTTATTCCCTCCTAATTTCTTCCATATCTGGAGTTTCTTTCATTCATGCCATCTATTTTTTTTAGAATAGTTCTCTCCCAATCTATAAAATTTCCAAAAGTAGAGATGAACATAATAACACGAATCTACTGACATCAACAACAATATGAATCCATGTTGGACCAATTACTGATGCTAATAAAAATAGTTACAATAATATCGATCAATGTTAACATGTAATGTTAGACTTACAAGGTTAAATCAATTTTGAACACATATGACTATAAAAAAGGTTTACTTGAGGCCGAGCATTGATACCATCCATAATATCTATAAAAACTTCATCCTTCAACATTGCCACTTTCAAATAGTCAAACAAAATAGGAAAAAGGGAAAACCTGAGCTCATAAGAATAATATAAAGGGAGCCGAAATAATTAGTATGTACATGATGGCTAAGTTTAAGATCTGACTATATGATCTCCTACTGAGGATAGTGAAAAAGACAACAAGCCAATTAACAATAGAAGAAGGATAGTAAGAAATAAAGACCACACAAAATACATCCAACAATCATTCCACAAAGTCAAGTGATGAATAAATTTAGGAGAGTCAACATATTATGAAAATGATGAATATGATTACAATCTTCAAAAGAATTAGATGAGGAATAAGAACTAACTGAAGAATATGCAAATGTGACCCCATTTGCATTAGAAGATGAAACCAAAAAATCAAGGAGGACTCTGCAAAGTAAAAGGACTAAAAGGTCAAATGCACCAAATTAGAAGGTAAATACAATAGCATCTAGTCATTTTGTTCATCTTACTTTAGATAATGTAACTACACTTTTTGTAAAATATATACATTGCAAACTATATGGTTGCACTAGACTACCATGTGGTCATACGATTCATTGAAAGTACATGACTTTACCAATTTTTTTTTCAAACTAGATTGAATTAATTTACAAATTGGATAGTCCAAATAATATGAAGTTAAGATTTTTTATATGTTAAGGATTGTTACATTATACATTTATGTTGAATGATGTGATTAGTGAGACCATATTATAAAGATTTATCATGAATTCAAACAATAACAAAATATTTTTTGAATTTCATATGTGAATTCATTTCTAATAATATATATTTAAATAAAATAAATTCAAATTTCGTATGAAACCAATACAATTAAACTTAAAATACAACTTATGTAAATTTTAGTTTGTCAAATGTATATTACTGAAAAATATTGAAAGGATACACATTATTAACAACACAATAGAAAACACATAATAAAACATGAGATAGAACCACAATATTTCAATATTATACTTTAAAAAGAGTGAGTTTTCTTATTATGAACATGACATTTTCATTACTTCTAAAAGTATCCAGACAATAGAAAATAAGTTATCCAAGATATTCACACTGTCCTTAATTATCATGTTACGTATTTTCTTCCATATTTCCAAAATATTATTATCTTATTTTTTTCTTCTGAAGTCTCAATGCCCACACTACCCAATATATTCTTATTCAGAGACGCATTTACTCTAAACCTTTGTCTCTCACACCCCTCCCACATTTGAAAAGTATGAGAGTACAAGTGAGAATGGAGAAAATATTCAAGAAGTTGTTGGGGATGATAGATAATGAAAGAGTAGTTGGTTTAGTGGAGATGATAGGGCGTAACATATTGGAGAGGATGTATGGAAGGGAGAGAGAGAGAGAGAGAGAGAGAGAGAGAGTATAGGCATGGAGATGACTATGCGATAATTTTGGTATAGGATAATAAAGTTAAATACAAACTATTGTGAAAATGAGTTTGCAATTTAAAGTACATGTTTTCCATTTCTATTTATTCGAAAAAAGTTATAAGCAAACATATTGCAATGTTTTCAAAATGAGGCAACCTAAATTTTTTTGCTCCCACGTTGTTTACTACTTTTGAGATAAAGAAATTTCAAAATATCCACATGTTTTCCATCTCTTCCGTCCACCATCAGTCCTCAACATTTCCCCAACTATCTACATAAAATTTCCCTCTTCATATAACTTCTCCATTATCCCATACACAACAACTCTTCAACTCTCTTTCAACTATTGTTGTCTTTCAAATTATCTCCCTATTTTATTCGCTCATACATCTCTCCACTATAAATACTCCTTATCTCATCCTCTCAACTCAATGATCACTCTTCATTGTTAATTACACGTGTTCCATTCCCTTCACAAAAAATTTCCATATAAACTCTCTCTCTCCTAACCTTTCTCTCTCATTCTTCTTTAGATACCAGTGTTCTACCATTATGGGCGTTACTCCGTGTTTCTTCACCGCACACCTAAGGTTATTTAAATAAAGTAACCGTAGCTTACATATAGTGGTAATGAAATTTTCGATCTTTCTCTATATTCACTGACAGACCACCACTTCTTATTGACAACATAAGAGGAATGCCATTGTTTGTTATTCTCTTATTTTATCAATTAGACCTCTTTTAATTTTCTCATAAGATGCCGAGACCAGGGGCATAGTTAGGGGGGAGGCTGCTTGGGCTTTAGCCCCCCCTCCCCCCAAAAAATCAATACATGTATTAGTATTTTTAGTACTAAATATATATTAACATATAAATAAATAGAGTAAATGCGTACTTGTTTCCAAAGAAAGGGAGTAGTTGGAGTGGTGGAAAGTTGGTTTCTTGGAATAAGTGACCCAGTTTTCATTATCAATGTTGGTATTTTTTGGCTCAGCCCCCCCATGTGTTAAAATGCACACACACATGATTTCAGTCCCCCTTGATGTAATTTTTTGGTTCTTCCACTGGCCGAGACACTTCCATTACATTAAGACACCTATAATTCTCATAGATCTCTCTCTTCACTCCCTTTGGACGTTCTTTTCTCATTCAAGGATACCACCAATATGTTGCATTTAGTTGCCCAATAAACTTCACCAATAGCTCTCTCTTTCTATCATCAATGACTCCCACATCTCCTCCATACCCGATTACACTCTTTGCATATAGTGTCCACTCACTTCTTCCCATCATCAACAACACTTTTGGCATATAGTTCTATCCACCTCTTCACACCCCAACGCCATGCATCCTCCTTTACTGATGAAAAGTGTTTTTATATTCATATAATAAAATTTTAATCCAAAATCACTGCCACGACAACAGATTACATAGTAGATAATTGTATTTATTGTTATAGAGTTACAATAAACAACAATATATAAACAACTAGTGTTGTGTTTTATGTATATTTTAAATACAATAGAAAATGTTTAATCTCACATTGGTTACTTTAGAGACTTCCATCCTCCTTATATATGGATTCTTATCTATAGGATATTTTATTAATAAAAAGGAACATGTGTTATCCATGCACATGGTGGGGCATCCTAAGGGGATTTAGGCATCCTGATCAGAAAATTCTTTAACTAGACACGCTGGCGCATGTTGCGTCCCGTGCACAGGGGGATGCAAATTCGGCAACCTGGGGCTCCTTGTGTGGGTGCAACTCCGGTTTAATTTTGCTGTTTGATTCAGTGATCCATTTCTAAAATGCATCACATCTCTTTTCCGTTGCACCTATTCATTTAGACAGATCCAAACTGCAACACATCCCTTTGTTGTCTAACCACAATACACATGTTTGTTAACAAATCTCTACCATCGTTTGTAAACACTTGTATAACAAAATTTTCCTTCTCACTTTTATTTGTGTTATTACTACTCTCTAGAAGAACGGTCAAAAGTCATTCACTTTGCGCTGTGACCTATGAGTACACACTTCACGCATCGTCATTGTTGTATCCTAGGAGAATAGGTATTGATCACTACTGTACTGATACTCTGTGTTGAGTAAGGTGGAAATTCTCTGAAGGACAATTTAGTTTGCACGCCCCAACGACTTGGTAATAATTCTTTTTCTTCAATTCTCTCACAATTTGTATCGAGATTGAACAACAATCTTAAGAGTAATTCTATTATATGGTTATGGACATGGAAGGTTTTGAAATGCCGCCTACACCTGTGACTCCATCGACATCAAACCAACATATAGTTACTATTTCGACAGTGTCATAAAATCTTTTACCTGACATAACAAAAATTGAACCTTTTTATAATTCTCATTGTTGTCGATGGAAGGAAAAAGTTTTAGAAGTGTCTAACATAACATTTTCTCTGACTAATCCAAAACTAAAAATTGATTATGTCAATTATAAAAGACCTAATTGAATCTGTCATCATGTTATTTCAAGGACTATTTATAATCAATTATTTGATGTGTACTTTCCCCTTAAACATTGCCTCTGAAATTTGAGAAAATCTTAACAAAAAGTATATTTTTGAAGAAGCTTCTACATAAAAGTTTACTGCTGTGAATTTTTTGAATTTTTATATAACTTAAGATGAATTGATCACAATTCAAATTCATGATTTTCAAATAATTCTTGATGATCTAAAGAATGAAAAAATTGGTCTGCCAAAATCTTTCATTGTCAGTTGTTTAATTGAAAAATTACTAAGTTCTTGAAACATTATAAGAATAACTTAAAATATAAAAGAAAGACAATGTCACTTGATGATGTGATTATACACATTCGAGTAGAAGATTAAAATAGGTCTAGATCAATAAAAAAGTTATCTTCTAGTGCACATTTTGTTGAGAATAAAACTAAGGAAAATAATAATTCCTCTCTAAAAATCATTGGAAGAATAAGAAAGGGAAAAGAAATAATAATAAAAATAAAGTCAACAAAGACATTAAGAAAAGGAATATTTTTTGCTAGTCAGACTTCTCCTAAATTTAGACATAAGAAGAAGCAAGCAGTCTAGGATTCTAAAGAACCAACAACTAATCTTGCGAGGGAGAACATGCTGTGGCATTCAACGACCTAGTCAACATGGGATCATTTCAACATCTTGATTGGATCATCGAATCTGGGGCTAGTCTCCACATTAGTGTCTATAGGGATGCCTTCGTGACCTTATTAGAAGTAGTAGTGTATGAGAATTAGGTTGTCATGGGTAACTCAATTACTTCTCGTATGACCGGAAAAGACAACATCATGATCCAGATGACTTTTGGAAAATTTCTGTTGATCAAAGATGTGTTGTATGTTCCAGACAGTAGAGTTGATTTGGTCTCCATCTCTCAACTTGTTCAGTTTGGGGTTAAGGTGTCTTTTCTTTCTAAGTTAAGGGACTACCTGGGTATGGGGTATAATTCAAATGACTTTTTTTGGCTAATGAAATTTCCTCTTCTGCTTATATTGCTGACTCCTTTGATATGTGGCATAATAAATTTAGACATTTTAATTTGAAATATTTATAACACATGAAATATTTGGGTTTGCTAAAAGATATACACTTGTTGTTGATTTAAACAACAAATGTTAAGTATGTGCTGAAACTAAATCTACAAAGAAACCGTGTCCTCAAATTTTACATAAAGATTCTAACTTATTAGATTTAGTTCATATGGGTCTCAAAGATTTTAAAGGAAAATTTTCTAGAGGTGGGAAAAGATTTTGTATCATATTTGTAGATGATTTCTCATACTATACAAAATTATATTTGTTACATTCAAAATATGAAGCTTTTGAGATGTTTATTAAATATAAAACAGAAGTAGAAAATCAACTTAATATGAAAATAAAACGTCTTCGCTTGGATAACGGTGGTGAATATGAGTTTTCTTCATTTAGTGGTTTTTGTGTAACCCGCGATATTCTACATGAATTCACCCCTCCATATTTGCCTCAATCAAATGAGACTGCTGAACGTAAAAACATAACTCTTAAAGAGATGATGTATTCTATTTTAATTAATTCACGAGCACCCAACAACTTGTGAGGGGAAGTGATTTTATCATCTTGTTTTTCTACAAAATTGCATTCCTAGTAGAAACACAAATAAGACTCCATATGAATTATGGAAAGGATATCTCCTAATTTGAAATATCTTAAAGTGTAGGGGTGTTTAGATAAAGTCTTATTAATTGAACCTATGAAACAAAAATTAGGATCTAGAACTCCAGATGGTTTTTATAGGTTATTCTCAAAATAATACAACATATAGATTCTTGGTTCTTCGAAGTAGTAATAATGTTGATGAACCTAATACTATTGTTGAATCTAAAAATATTTTATTTTTTTGAGCATATTTTCCTATGAAAACCACTATGGAAAAAGTGTCTAATCATTCAAATGAAATTTTAGAAAATATACCAAGTACATCTAATATTAATGATGTTTTGGAACCTGATGATGTAGAACCTAGAAGATCCACTAGAATGAGGAAGGAAAAGAATCTTGATGATGACTTCTATTCCTAATTGTAAGTAATGACCCTCAATCTTAAAATGATACTATTAATTCATTTTATTCCTCCTTGTGGAAGGAGGCAATTAATAATGAGACTGAATCTATATTATCTAGTCACACATGGGAGTTAGTGGATCTTCCACCAGGTAACCCATAGGATGTAAATGGATATTCAAGAGAAAATTTAAAATTGATGGAATTATAGATAAGTACAAAGCTTGATTAATTTCTAAGGGATATAAACAACAAAAGGATATTAACTATTTTGATACTTTTGCTCATGTAACTAGAGTTTCTTCAATCAGAATTTTAATTGCTTTGATATCTATTAAGAAATTAATTAAACATCAAATGGATGTCAAAATTAGTTTCTTGAATGGATATTTAGATGGAGAAATTTATATGGATCAACCATAAAGTTATGTTGTTCTGGGAAAAGAACATATAGTATGAAGAATAATCAAATCTCTCTATGGCTTGAAACAAGAGCCTAAATAGTGGCATGAGAAATTTGAAAGGTCAAATGTATTAAATGGGTTCCATATAAATGAAGGAGACAAACATATATATTCTAAAGTCAATAATGAAGGTTGTGTTATTATATGTCTTTATGAGGATGATATGATTATTTTTGGCACTAATGATGATATTATAAATAGTAAAAAAGGTTTCTTGGCTTCAAATTTTGCATGAAAAATATGGGATAAGCATATACAGATTTGGGAATTAAAGTACTTAAAAGTGATGATTGCATAATGCTCTCTCAAGAACATTAAGTTGAGAAAATCCTCTGATGATTTTTAGTGTTTGATTGCAAGTCAATAAGCATACAGTTTAATTCTAATTGCAATCTTAAGAAACAATAAAATACTAGTGTTCAACAAGTTAAACATGCTCAAATAATTGGAGGCCTAATGTACTTAATGAATTATACTCATCCAAATCTAGCATAAGTAGTGGGAAGATTAATTATATATACTCAAAATTCTAAAAAGGATCATTGGGATGCTCTACATAGGGTTTTAAGATACCTAAAATGCACAATTAATCATGGATTGATTTTTTGTGGATCTCCAACTATGCTAGAAGGATACTATTATGCAAATTGCATTTCTGATTTAGAAGAATTGAAATCTATACATCTTCACCATGAGTGTAGGTGTTATGTCTTAGAAATCCACTAATCAAGCATGTATAGATTGTTCCACTATGGAATCTGAGTTTTTTACCTTAAAAAAAGATGGAACTAAAGCCGAATGGCTAAGATATGTTCTAATGGATCTTCCCATTTGGGAGAAACCTTCTCCACCACTATTTATACACTGTGATAATCAAGGTGCCATAACAAGAGAGAAAAGAAAGCTTATAATGGGAAGAGTAGACATATCCGTCTATGTTGTAATATTTTAAGGCAACTTATGCATGATAGCATAATCTTGATGGATTATGCAAAGTTAGGATTAAGCTTGGTCGATCATCTGATGAATCCATTATGTCAAAGACTAGTGAGCATCACATCAAGGATAATGAGATTATGTCCATATCAAAATTCAAAGTGATGGATACCCGATCTTCATGAATGATGATCCCAAGAAGGAGGTTCAATGGGAAAAACTTAGTCACTGAATGACTCAATGTATGTAATATTTTGGATCTCATTCTTATGATGGAAACAAATTGTGGAAATAAAGTTGAATATAATTTTCTTAATGAATTTCATAGTCATTGATGGTGGTGTATATAACTTTAATATATACTTGACGAATGTCCAATCATATGATTGAGGAGTGGGGAAGGCCCTTTTGAGATTTGGGAAGATGTCTAGAGCACTCATGAATATTACCACTAGGCATACATCCTTAATGATCCAAACTGTAAGAGTGGTAATTGAATTTATGAATTTCATGTGAGTAATGGGCCTCTAGTCAAATAAAGGGAGAATTGATTTAAGAACATAAGTTCTACCAATTTTCTACAGATTACACACATCTTCACTATGCTTTGGTTTAAAGAGCCTAGTTCTACTAAATCTTATGTATGACATTTATTTAAGTTCTTCTAGTGAGCTCTTAATATAAGTTTTACTATTTTTTTGAGTTTTATGTGTATTTCAAATACAAAGGAGAAGTTTTAGTCCCACATTGAGCACTTCTCATATTTCCCTCCTCCTTATATAGAATCTTATCCATAGTATATATGAGGGATAAAAGTTAATATGTGCTAAGCACACATATGGTGGGGCATCCCAAGGGGGTTTGGGCCGACCCAATACAAAAAACCTTTAACCAGGTGCACTGACACATGTCTCATCTCACATAGGGGGTTGTAAATTTAGCCTTCCAGGGGTGCGACCCCAGTTTGGTTTTGCCCTTTGGTTCAGTGAACCATTATAACGTCCCAAATCTAGGATCTTATCCTATTCCCTGGTTAAGAAAATAGTAAGCTTATTTTCTTAGATTTGAATGAACAAGAATAAAGATATATCTTATGGAATGATGTTTGCATATTAAGTGGCATTACACACATCATAATACACCCTTATAAACATAATAACTTAATTATGTGCTAACATGAAAAGTAAATTCATTAAATATATGAAATATATTACCTAGGCTAACTAATATGCAAATAATAGATAAAATATGTTTAATAAGTGGTGCAATGTGCTTAACACATGTATAGGAACAACGATGTTAAATTCCATGTCTATAAACATGAATTATATTCCATTACTGAATAAATATTTTTAGCGGACTTGATAGATTAAATTAGTAAAATTTGGAAATTGTGTGAGTAATAATATAAGGAATTCTTTTGGAAACGAATTTAGGATAATAGGACTCAATTAAGTGAATGTTGATGATAAAGATACAATATTTGATAAATATAATGATAATACGATAAAAATCCAAACGGTGCCATAACTCATAAAAGGAAATCTCAAAAGTGAAATATAATGATAAAAACATGTTCCTTGGGTTCCATTTAACTTGGATGCCAAGTTTCACCTTATAAATAAACAATAATAATTACCCTAATTGTATTTAGAAAAGAAAATAGGGGGAAAATGTTAAATAAATTACTAAATATCTTCAAAAAATACTAGGCCTACTAAAGGCACAAAAACAGAGGGGAAGTTTAGATTTGTCATAGAATAGGTGCCTCGATTTATAGAAATAAACCCCAAATTTGAATTCCACATACCAAAATTAGTCTATGTGTGAATTTTCACATGAATTGAACAACATTATCTATTCTTGTTTAGTTTAGGAGGGAGAATATGAAAAAGTCCAAAATGTTAAATAAAATACTAAACATTTATAAAAGGAAAATTAATGTCAAAATCCGACTCCTCATGTTTGAGTTTGCTTGTAGGCCAAGTTTCACATCTTTTGGGTGTCTCTAGATGCCTTAATTTCATAAAGAAAATAAAATATATGATATGACCTAAAATGCTAAATAAAATATTAGTTATCTTCAAAAGTAAAAACTGATGCCAAAAATGGATTCTACATGTCCTAATTAGATTAGTTGATTTTTTTTGATATTAATTGGAATTGATTTTGTTCCCCCAAAATAAATTAGGAAGGAGAATAAGAGGAAGTATAGGAAATAATATGATTTCATCAATTTCATCTTATCTTTACTGCTCTGTCACCCTATGGTTTCCGAAACCCGGATTCATTTCTTATGTGGCTCTATTATCAACTGTAAGATCTTAATCAAACAACTAATTCATTTTATTCTTCCTCCACCTCCTTCCTTTTTTGATCAGCTACAGATTCAGTCCTGATATCTCTCTTCATTTTTGCCTTTGCCTCCATTTTCCTCTCCCTCACACTCCCTAGATCATACTAAAAGCAACAACCCCATAAAACCTAGGGCTTGGGTACCTTTGCACCAATGTCACCTCCCGTTTTCATCACTCTCTATTCTTCCCCTATCTCTATCCTTTCCTATTTCCCCTCGTATCTAAATCATCAGACACCTATATAGCAGTATCAATACCCCTACACCACTTCTTCAATGGATCCCTAATATTCATTGGACCCCAAACATCCTGACTTTACTCCTCTTGAGCCATGTTTATGGAAACCCATCACCCGATGACTGGTGGTGAGTTCCCAGTCACAAAGGTGTTGCAAACAGACCAGAATCACCCCTCGAAACCATCCAGACCATCCCACATCTTTCTCTCCTTCAATCAAGGTACTTTCTTATATTTCCCCCACCATGGACCTTCTTTGCCGATTGTTCTGCAACTTGTTGGATTTTTCTATCTTTAGGGGCATCAAGTTTTACTCTATTCCTTCTACATGGTGGGAATCTCTTTGAGCTTGATCAGCCATCTCATGACCCATGTGAATAATCATTGAGTCCGGGAGAGCTCTTCGAACTTGCATCTAATACAAATTCTTTGAGATTTGTTTTGTCTACTAGGTTTTTGATTCATGATGATCCTTTTTTTGTGTCCCTATTTTCTTGAGAGTTTGGGAAGAACACTTCTAAGGGTTGTATCTCATCTCTACCCTTGGGTTGCCTGTGTTTTGCTCACTCACGAAGAGGGTATGCTCGTATTTTCACTCTATGTTATCCCTTTCAGCTACACTTTGACCAAGCAAGCTTGGGGCCACATGTCCAGTTCTTATTGGACCACCTCAATTGGCCCCCTTCCCTCCAAGAAAATAATGAGTTATACATGTGAACTTTTAGAGGTTTTTGATTGGCTAAATCTTCTAAATTCACATTAATTAATTTTAACAAGCCAGAAAAATAAAACAAAATATGTTTTAGATTTAGTGGATTTTTCTCTAATTGATGTTATGGATTTTATCGTATGATTATCAAATACTTAATATATGATTTTAAAGGATTTTTCTATTTGGTTTGCATTTCTAAAATTAATAATTAATAATCAATAAGTCAAAAAAATAAAGTAAAATATGCATTGAGTTCACAAAAACAAAATCCACAAGATGGTGCAATTTTGATAACCCAATTCATTAACTGTAAAAAGGAAAATTTTTAGGGTTTATATAATTAATGTAAACCTAACCATAATATCATATATGCCTTTGATAGGTTGCATGTGGATTGAGATGGAATATGTTTTTGACTTTAGAAATATGTAGACTCGATCTAAGGTATGTTGCATCCCTATTATTCTATATTAAAAATCACCCAATTTTTTAATCTCTCTCTTGGTCCTTTGGACATATTCCCTACACATTGATCTCTCTCTCCTAAGAGGTTTCCTCATTTGAGTACTTGTATTATTTTATTGATCATAGATGCCTAATTGATGGACATTCTTACTAGACTCTCATTTATACCTTGTTAATTTTCAATCCATGTGGAAACCCTAATTTGAGTATTAGATGCTCTAATATTCTTGTGGTGGACTTTATGATCTTAACTAGCATCTCATTTGTGGACATGACTGGATGGTTAGTTACGTGTCCTCCGACTCGACATGATATCTGTTGGATATTCTCATCTTTTTGTTTCATATGACCGAACTTTCACTTTCTTCTAAATATAAGCATGCTTTGTGATTTAGTAGCCCTAGAGTAATGTAATAATTTGGTTATTTGGGTTTTTATTCCCCTAGGATTTTATTCCCCTATGTAATCTTTTTAGGTACTAAGATTTTAGTCCTCCTATCATGCACTATGGTTTTAGTCCTCCTGTGCTTTTATATATTTGGGATGGATGATCATATGCCCCATACCCAACTTGTATTCCTAGGGAGTTTGGTTGTGTGCTATTCTCTGTCAGGTTATGGGTTGTGTGCCATAACCACCACTAAATTTATATTTTCACTAGTGCTATACTTATCTCACACGCATGCAGGTCGAATATTATGGTGATTGGTTTTGTGCCCTAAAATATTTATGTGTGCTTTTGTGTCTTACCTTCTTTTAATTAATGGAAAGTGTAATTATTAAATATCATCTTTTAAAATTCATATTCCTTTGATACCTAGTTGGGGTGATACTTTCATCTTCCATGGCAAGCCTTGTTATATTTGACATCCTTTTTCATTAAGTTGCTCAATCCATATTTAATATGCACATACCAACCTTTATGTTGACATCTTCATATTTTTCTCCTTTTGCTGTGGTATGCTTCCAACCCTAGGTGTAGGACTATGAAGACTAGACTTGGTGACATGAACCTGCTAGGTGGAACTTTTTGGGAGTTAGAGTTGAGATAGCTGGATATCCCTCTACGTAGATCCTTTAGTTGTAACTTTCATGTAAACCCTATATGAGAGATAATGATGTACTTTTATAAAATTGAATATAGTCAAGAAATATTATTCTGCTGCTATATTTAGGTCTTTTGTATATCATCATTGAGAATTTTAAAAAAATATACACCTATTCCATCATAGCCTCATAGTGTGTTTGGAATAGATGATTTATTCCTCAAATTTAGTAGGGAGTGGATCCCCTATGGGGTCCCACTCCTTACAACCATTTATAACATGTGTCACATCTCTTCCCAGCTAAACTTGTTCATTTGGGTGGTTCCAAACTACAACCACAAGACATGCCTTCATCGTTTAACCACAACACACATACTTGTTATTTAACAAGTCTCTATTGTAGTTTCTAAACACTTGTACAACAAAAATTCCCTTCTTGGTTTTGCTCACATTATTGATACTCTCTAGAAGAACAATCAAAAGTTGTTAGCTCCGCACCGTGACATGTGAGCGCACACTTCATGCCACCTTCATTGTTGTATCTTGGGAGGATATTGTAACATACCTGACCTGGGTTATGCCTTAACCCTAGATGTTTTGCTTAATAAAGTTAATTATATGCTTACTCTTATTTCTTGAAAAGTAATTAAGGCTCCAGAGGAACTTATGTTTCAATTTTAGTCCTTTTTGAATAATGTTGAAACAATGTTTGTTTGTTTTGGACTAATGTGCAAATTACCCAAGTTGAGGGGTTAACTTACAAATATTACATGGTAAAATGTTCCTCAGATGTTGAAACATCATAAGAATGAGAATGATGCAGAGGTATGGCTTGTGACAGCCTGAGTACCAAGAAAGAGCTTGTTAAGCCATGTTTGTGCATTAAAACCTAGTTTTGGTGTAATGTGCAAATTACCCAAAACCTAGGGTTCAATATGCAAAATACCACCTCTAGAGAGTTGCTCATGTTTCTTAGGATCATGTAGAGAAAATAAAATGAGAAGTGGGGTCTCATTTGAATCACTTTGGAGGAGAGAGAATCTTGATATTAAAATAATCAAGATTTAAGCATAATTGGAACCCTAATTCAATTTAATGCAAAAATGAATATATTAATTGAAGTGCCCTTCAACCAAAAATATGTTGGATGAATTTGAATAAGTGTGAACGTCCTTGTGCCTTGCAAATGCCATGAAATATCCTAAGTGAGTGGAGAGCCCACTCACATTAGTTAAAGCAAAAGTAATATCCACTCAATTTTGGATATTATTATTATAATGGTTAAGGTGCTTAATTCCTTTTCTTTTAATTCATGGATAATGAAGAGGAATTCGAAGGTGGAGTTTATATATTCATATGCAAGAAAGTGAGGGGGTTAAGTGGCATTAATTTTGGAGAGTTGAAGGGATTATTATATCACTTTCCCTCTCATTGAATTTCCTTATAAACATCCCATTTCCAACCCAAATGAAAGGATTTTTCGATCCCTTTTTCTTTACTTGATTTGGTTGAACAAAAAGGAGTTAAGGAGAAATAGGAGGACGAACTCCAACCTGTAGGTAAGCTCCTTAATCATTTTCAATCTAGATTTCATGGTGGAAATCTAAAATCAATGCTTGATTTCTTCTTTTCTTCATTCAATCTTCAACCCTAGCCATCCTTTTCACTCAAGGACTTGAGGACGAGCCTTGTGAAGTTGAGGAAGCTTCATTCACCATTGAGGAAGTGAAGGTTTAAGCTTGGATTCATGTTTAAAGGTGGGTTATGTAACTTGAACCCTTAAATGTTGTTATTGCTTGCAATTTATTCAATTTGTGTTGAACCTTTCTACTCTCTCGATTTCCTTTTAATTCGTTATTGAAATCCCCATAAGAATTGCAACTGATTTCGAAGGCTTGAAGCTTGAAGATGATGATGTCATCTTAAGCACACACCTCAACCAAGAAAGGGGCAAATAGTTTGCAAAACCGAATGAGTTAATTCAGTTTCAAAACCGATTGAATTGATTCGGTTTCAAAACCGAATGGGTAATTGTGTTCAAGACCGAATGGGTAGTTGAACTAAAAATTGAATGGGTAATTTACTCAAGACCGCATGGGTAATTGTACCCAAGACCGAATGGGTAAATTACTTCAAAACCTAATGGGTTATTGACTTCAAGATCGAATGGTTAATTGAGTCCAAAACTGAATGGGTAATGGATCTCAAGACCGAATGGGTAAATTAAACTTCAAAACTATTTGGGATTAATTGCTGATGTGATTGATGAAGATTTAATGGCTCAAATTGATTTGATTATAATTAATTTTAGAAGGATTATCAATGGATTGCAAACCCTAATCGATTGATTGAAGGATTTCTAATTGAATTGGATCGATTACTTGGTTGATGGTTCAAATGGTCTCAAGACTGTTTGGAGTCCAAAGGCTATCATGGATGGATGACGATCCAAGGGATGTAATTGGATAACTTTTAACAGTTCAATTGATAATTGATTCATTAAAGCAAACCCTAAAACCCATCAATTGGTTGGAGAAAACCCTAATTGATTCAATCGGTTTCAAGGTGGTTTGGACCAAACGGTCTTGAGACCATTTGAGTCCAAATGGTCTTGAGACCGTTTGAGATCAAATGTTCCTTGGACCATTTGAGGGGCTAACAGTTTCAAAACCGTTTGAGGTTCATTCAAATTCAATTGAGCAAACAGTTTTAAAACCGATTGAAGAAGTTAGGTCAAGACCGTTTGAAGGTCATGTGACTTCAAGACCATTTTAAGGTCATGTGACTTCAAGACCATTTGAAGGTCATGTGACTTCAGGACCGTTGAAGGTCATGTGACTCCAAGACCGTTTGAAGGTCAAGGAGGTCTAAACTGTTTGAAGGTTCAAAAGTAACAAAACCTTTTAGAGATCTAATAATCTCAAAGCTATGAAAGATTAATCAAACCCATAATTGTTGATGATGTTTATCAGAGGTGATTAATTACAATGGTTGCACCTTCAAGGTACTTAAGTGATTGGTACATTTTGAGTGGTCAATCTTTGATGCTTATGGAAGCAACATCCCAACATACTAAACTAACTCTATGTGTGTATACCTAAATGAGGAGTTGACCTAATCTAATTAAGTTTGAAGTGATCAACATACTAGAGAGGATGAGAGAGAGAGGAATCCATACATGAGTGATAAACATGTAGTGATTAATCCTCAATACTTTCAATATGAATAAAATATGTAATTAGGGTATGATTCTTGACAAAGAGATCATGAAACCCTAATTAAGAAGGTTGATGAACCCTAACCCTAATTGAGGACATTGATATGTGTAACCCTAATCTAGGAAAATGGTGAAACCCTAATTAAGGGTGATGTCATGAAAAACCCTAATTGAGGGTGATGTCATGAAAAACCCTAATTGAGGGAGATGTGATGTAAAACCCTAATCAAGGGTGATGTCAAATGAAACTCTAATAGAGAGATGTGATGTGAAACCCTAATCAAGGGTGATGTCAAATGAAACTCTATTATAGAGATGTGATGTGAAACCCTAATCAAGGGTGATGTCAAATGAAACTCTAATACAGAGATGTGATGTGAAACCCTAATCGAGGGTAATGTCAAGTGAAACCTTAATAGTGATGTGAAACTCTAACCTAAGGTGATGCTATATAATGAAATATGAAACCTTGATATGAAATCCTAACCCTGATATAGGGTAAAGGTATGTGAAGCCCTAATCTTGGGTAATATGTTGATAAACCATAACCCTAATTTGGGTAATGGGATGAGTATTCCTAATTGACATGAATTGGGAAATCCTAGCTCTAATGAAGAAATAGTGATGTTACTCTTACATTGCATAGTGCTAAAATGTAATTGATATAACTGTTATCATGTGCACTAATCATGCATGTATCGTGAAATGTTGGACATAGCCAGGTATGAGCTATGATGTTTTATTAATGAAATTGTTTATGGGCCTTGTAAGCCATAATATGCTATGTTGCCTAGTGAGAGGTAACAAGAAATTAACGAGCTTTAAAAGCCATATGAGATACCTATATTTCAAGTATCATGTTTATCTTGGTTAGATGACCTGAATGTGTTAGTTACCTAATAAGTGGTAACAAGTGTTCTTGATGAATTGAGGGTTTGAATACCCATATTCCATAATCATGATGATGAGATGTTAAGGGATGAGAATGCCCCTGATGTGACAAGGGATATTGAAATCCCAATGTTTTATAAAGCTTTGAAAGGACTTGATAGAAGTAGTACTCATTCTTTGTAGCATTTGTTATAATGATTTATGTTTGAAAACCTGACTGATGCTAAAAGAATATGGTAATTTACTTAACTGATCAAGTGAAATCTTATCATGTAGAGCCCTGGCTATAGATCCATCATTGCCAGTAGTTTGGTGGTGGTGAAATAGGTTTTCCTATGGGAACTCCTGGAGGGCATAATATTGAGTATGTGGGTGTTATGGGTGCGAATATCCTTACGCCCTAATGGAGGAATTGATGTGAGATAAATATTAAATCTCTCAATCCTTCATTATATATGACGGGATGGATGTATCACTAATCTCCCGATACTGGGATGGATGTAACACGAATCTCCCGATGATGTTAATGCCGGATCGATATGAGATAAATATGAAATCTCTCAATTGTGAAGAGAGTACAACATGCCACTGTAACTCTAATAGCAAAGTTGCCAGTATACCCTGAAAAGCTATTTAGCAGAGACACATGATGTCCTGCATTTGGTCCTCACACTGACTGAGTAAGATGAGGTCATGGGAATCCGACTCTTCCATTGACCTATGTATGGTACCGATTTCGATTTCGCAATGGTTGATTGGAGTATGAGCGGTATACCTCATCTCCTCATGGCTTAAGTATGATTGTAAAATGTAATCGGCCGTGTAGCATATTTGCTTAAGGTTGAAATACGAGAATCACTGGTTGATGATAACTTACTTAGCATATCTTAGATGGATAAATGTTATACATGTTCTTCATATTCCTTATTGGACAAATGATATACTGCTTTATCAAGTTACAATTTGAAATGCTTTGAAGAAGAACATTGCTCTTATATGTTTAGATAATTGAATCATCTGCTGTTGAATACTTATGAATCTTCTGCTCAATTTTATTCTACTAAACTACAATAATAATATTTCTGATGGAGAGTTGTATCTCTCGTTGGGGCAATTTCAATTGTCTCACACCTGTGTGATCCAACTTTTTAGGTAAACACAGAAGAAGAAGCAGAAACCCTACATCGGGGGAAGAACAGAAACAACAGTAGCAGCAGGGACAGCAGTGACACCCAGGTGGAGACACTGACTGTCATGTTTGTATATAGAGTCCTATGTGTCGTCTCTGTACTCTCAGGTCCTCGGAGTCAGTAGTTAGTTTAATGAACCGATATGAGATTTTGGCTTGATGCCTCAATGTTTTTATGCTGCCTATGTACACTTTTAATAGGGCAGTTGATGTATGTGATCCTCGAGAAGGAATGGTATAAGTCATGTACTTGTGAACCAGGATGTAATAGAGTTACCTTGGTTCTTTTTGAAAGAGTTTTCCAATGTATGGATCTCTTTGTAAAAAGTTTTAATTTTTAGTGATTTTTAGTAATTCTGTTGTTAACAAACGCTTCCGCTTAAGTAGATTTTGT
Source organism: Alisma plantago-aquatica (assembly GCA_963693085.1). Classification (NCBI taxonomy): domain Eukaryota; kingdom Viridiplantae; phylum Streptophyta; class Magnoliopsida; order Alismatales; family Alismataceae; genus Alisma; species Alisma plantago-aquatica. The sequence goes on from OY856410.1 coordinate 1,524,574,214, forward strand.
TTTTGTGATTCGGGTCTCCACAGATATCCTCTGATTACTACTACACCGACACTTTGTGTTGAGTAAGGTAGAAATACTGAAAAGGATAGTGCAGTTTGCACGCCTCAATGACTTGGTAACAATTATTTTTCTTCAATTTTCTCAAGATTTGTATTCATATTTAACAACAACTAGCATGTAGTTGAGATGTGTGGGAGGCACCCTGATACAAGTCCCATAGTTATTTATGATAAAAATGATAACAATGATTTTATAATTTTACAACCTAAGAGGAGTCCTATCTTGATTCCACATTTTGGTCTTCAAGAATTTGTTCCATAGAATATGATCCATGACAGATGTCTACATCCTTGAATTGCATCATTTGAGTTGCCTTGTCTTCTCTAATGATTTCTCCAATACCTATATTAGTTGTAAGAAGAGTTCATTTTGTTATCTAAATTGATCATATCCTTTTTGATATGATTAATAGATCTTTCTATGTTTTCAACCATTCTATTATTTATTCTCTCCAAATGTAGTAATAGATTGAGATGGATAGGATGGTATGGTATGGTATGTGATATTTGAGGTTTTGGATCTAGCCTAGGTATTATAGTAGATAGTGTTCTTTTCAAAACAATGTGTGTATCAATGATTTTTAAGGAAAATGTTTCATATATTGTTTTATGAAAGAACACAGGAAGAAGATGTGTTTCCCATTTTCTTTTGGTGCATGACACAATTGACATATAGTAGGCCCCATGGATCCTCTCTTAGTTTCCCGAATTAGCAATTTATTGTGTCCTATAAGCCATATGAGGATGATATATTTGGTAAAACATTTGATTTTCCATATTCTATATAACTATATCTTGATTCCAGGTACTCCAAATCATGGGAAAACCTAAGTACTCCATTCCCTCCAGTGCATACCCATAGCCTCAACCAGTACATCCTTATTCCTATAAGACACTGATAAGTATAAGTGCATTTTGTTCAGATTACACTTCATGCCAGAATAGTTCACAAATACATGGATAAGATTTTTAGTGGCCTCAAACTTCTTTACCTTAACCCTCCATGAAGATTAAGACGTCAACAACAAATAACATATGACTCAATACTCGAGTTCTTTTGACAGTTTATGATCTGATCCTCTCTTATCTTGAGCTTCTTCTATCCCTCTAATGAAACCCTCCATTGCTATTGTGAACAGTAAAGGCGACAAGGGGTAACCTTGTCTGAGACATTTGAGTTCCTTGTTATTTAGGTTTACATAATCTATCCCAACACAACAGGTGTGTTATATTTGTTTCTGTGGTGTCTCCCCATAGATTTCTTTTGTAGAATATCAATTTTTCAAATGATCTTTGATTGGATAGGTATACAAGAAAGGTAGTATGTGATCTTGGGTTTTAGTGCTTCATTGAGGAGGGTGAGGCGTCACACGAGACTAATTATACGTGTTTTCCTAGGATAGTTTATTATTAAAGGATGTGATGAATGGATTTGATATAGAAGAAGGTAATGGATGAGGAGAAAGGGGTAAACCGAGATATGTGATGGGCAATTTCTCCTCCTAGCATTGTAACATATGTGTGTATATGTCTACATATAATTGGGTCATGTGTGTGTCAATAATGATGGAATTTTAGAAGTTTATTTTCAGACCAAAGATATGAGAAAAGGATACCTAGTATACATATGGTGTTTGTGATGTTGGTATCACTTGGTTTGTGTGAAAGAATGGTGTTATCTATGTGTTCAGAGTTCCTGTATGGGGCCTCACCAATATAATCTTTTGTAGATGATTTGATCATATTGGAAGGAACGAATGTTACTAGAATGAAAAGGTAAGGGGAGAGAGGCCCCCTTGTCTAAGGCCATTTGTGCCAGTAAAGTAGATAAAGGCCCTGCTATTAAGTATGGTGGAAACATGACGTGAGCCGATGCATGCTACTATCAAATTGTTCCATATAATTCTTCATGCAGTTGTTTCCATAAATTTGAAGTGAACTTAGGGTCATGATCAGAATTACTTGAACTCATGACATGATGTAAACAAACTATTTATCTAACATATAGTTCAACTAGGTCTCACACCTTAATAGTAATCTTCAAGGTAAGTAAGTGTGCTGACTTAGTTAGGCGGCCACCACAACCCATATTGCATCTAGAATTTTTTTGTCTTGGGAAGACCCACCACAAAATCCATGGTGATCTAGTACCATTTCCACTCTAGAATCTCAATTGATTGTAGTAACCCATCAGGTCATTGGTATTCAACCTTCACCACCTGGCACCTGAGACAATTGGATACATATGAATATATGTCTCTCTTCATTTGTAGCCATCAGAAGTACCATTGCATGCCCTTAAACAACTTAGTGGTGTTAGGGTGTATAGTATACTTTGACCCATGAGCCTCTTGCAAGATATGAGTCTTTAAAGGTGAATTTTTAGGAACCCAAATACAACTGTCATAACGGATTCCACCTTCCACCATCCACATCCACCAAGAGGCGTGTTTGATGCTTCACCATCAAACCCTTCATGTTTTCTAACTCTGGGCTGGCCAACTGGGCTATGGCAAGCTTGGTCAATAAGTCAGGCTTTATATGGATATTGGAAAGATGAATCTTGTCTGCCATAGGCTGTGGAACCCATCATACAAAGTCCTCTAGTCTCTTCCACTGGTTAACCAAACCAGCTATACAATTGGGGCATTTTCTACTATGGGCATCATCAACAACAATAACCTTACCATGATGGTAGGCTACAGTGAAATCAAAATTCTTCAAATACTCTATCCAACGTATTTGTCACAAGTTTAGGTCCTTCCGAGTCAACAAATACTCCAGTCTCGTATGGTTGATGAAGATGTCAAAGGTGGCTTCATATAGATAATGTCTCCATATCTTCTTGGCATAGACAATAGCTGCAACTTCCAGATTGTGGATCAGATAATTCAACTCATTAGGCTTGATTTGTCTGGAAGCAAAGGTGACCATCCTAAGCCCATCTTTGATGTGTCAGTGAAGATGATAAAACCATCATTACCCAAAAGTATGGTTAGAATAGGGGCTTAGGTAAGATTTTCCTTAACTCCTAGAATCGAGCTTCACAAAGGTCAAACCAAACAAACTTTTTGTCCTTTCCAGTGCGATTGGTCAAGGGAAAATAGTCTTTGAGAAATCCTTAATGAATCACCGGTAGTATCCAGACAATCTCAGGAAGTTGGGAATATTAGATGCATTCTTCGGGACTGGTCATTCTCGAACGGCCGCCACCTTGGCCCACCAAAATGGTTCCTCTAGATATAATGTGCCCGAGGAACATAACTAGGTCTTCCCAAAACTCGCACTTCAAGAATTTCTCATAAAGCTTCTACTTTCTAAGGATATCAAGGACCTTAGCTAGGTGTTCACAGTGTCATTTTACATCATCAAAGTAAACTAGGATTTCATCTATAAACACTATGAAAAAGAAGGAAGGGTTGGAACACACAATTAATGAGGTTCATGAACACACTTGGAGCATTGGGCAACCCAAAAGGCATAACCTAAAACTCATAGTGGCTATAGTGGGTTCAAAAAATGGTTTTTGGGATATCCTCATTCTTAACTCACAACTGATGGCAATCGGATCTCAGGTCGATCTTCAAAAAAACTAGAGTGGTTTTGAACTGGTCAAAAAGGTCATATATGCGAGGTAGAGGATATTGGTTCTTAGTAGTAGTCTGATTTATCATTCTATAGTCAATGCACATGCAAAGTGATCCATGTTTCTTCTTTACAAAGATGACCGGTGCTCCCCAAGAGGAAGTTCTAGGTCAGATCAAGCCCTTGTCTAACAATTCTTGTAGTTGCTTTTTCAACTCAAGAAACTCGGTGGGAGCCATCTTGTAAGTTTTCCTTGAAATCGGGTTTATCCTAGGATCTACCTCTATTGAGAAGTCCACTTCTGTCTCCAGATGTATGCCTAAAAAATAGCCTGAGAACACATTAACATACCCCCTGTCTACCTCTATTTCCTCTAAGGGAATCACCTTCGGCTCTGGCTTGGAAACTACAACTAGGAATACTAGAAAACTGTTATCTACCATATGTTATGCTTTCATAGTTGACATATACAGGCTAGTGGTAGCATCCTTCCTAACTCTAATTGTAAAGGGTGCATGACCAGGTCTCTCTATCCTTATTTTCTTTTCCCTACAGTGTATTTTTTCTCAAATACATTATGAAACATGGGGAACAGTTGTGAGTGATGTAGGAGGGATTGGTATCACCTATAGGAGTATGATATCCTAGAAACTTGATGAGCAAGACTGAGAAAATCATGGCCATGTGCATGTGAATCAATATATGATGTTGAGTTCACATATGTCTCAGACAATCTTCTCTAGTTCAAGGAACATGGATCGATGTTGAAGAGGATGACATTTCCATGCCCCAAGTTCAATCTGGATATCAGGGATGAAGGAGTCGTACAATTATTGTAACACATATCACAAACTATAATTTGAAGTTGTTCTCCTGCTTTTTGAATTACTTGGATATCAATGATGTCTTGCTAGATACCAATCATTTCTTATGATGTCATAAAATTAGTTGTGGACATTCATTGCCAACATAACTTGGGACCTATAGGATCACACACATAGGAATGCACTTGGAATAGGAGTTTGTTCATGAATGATTTTTAAACTCAATTACTAAAGTGTTAGGTATTCAATTCAAACAATATTGGCAATCTACACTATGAAACAACTGGTTTAGCAAGTGAACTGATCAGATCAGGTGCATGAACTGACCGACTCAAGTTGTGAACTGGCTGTTTGGTAGATCAATGAGATTGGATTAGGGATTGATGTTGATGTCATGTTATGCATTAATCAGATATTAATTGTCAAGACAATTGTAATATGAAACATAGTGAAACGACCAGTTCAAGTGTTGAGCCAATCGTCTCATGTGTGAACCGACCAATTCACAGGTGAACTGACCAAATTGATATTTGTAGGTTCTGTAAAATGCATAAAATTTGGTCTCTTTGACTCTCAGGCCGATTGGAAACCCTAACTCTAACCCTCCTATAAATAGAGAGGTACTAGGAGCTTCCCAGACACAACAATAAGCTCTGAAAATTGTTGTCTTGTATGGTTGTGGTAACCAAGAGAGCCTGATGAAGTTGTACCCGTCAAAGGGAAGAACAACAAGGGAGAGACAATTGTGGGAGAGCAAGTTGATGCTAGCACATAAACTAGAAGGGACAACTCCTTCATGTCCGTTCATCTAGAACAACAGGAGAACCTGGTGGTCTACGTAGACTACTACGGAGGTGAGAGGCATTTCCCTTGCTAGGAGGACGTTGTCAGCCACTATACATGGGTTTAGACCAGGTGGCCGATAATGACAGCTGTTCAGGTGCAACTTGAAGAAAGGCACACCCTACTTTAAGGGAATTATCACTGGGCTTGCTCCAAGACCAAGTATAACCTTGAAACCCTCTTTCCCATCTTATAGTTGTTGACGCGATATACTATTCAATGGGAAATATGGCAAGTTAAATTTTTATTTCTATTGCCATATCTAATGCCAAACTTCCCAATAGTTTATTCATATCAAAATTTACAACTCTCTTTAACTCCCCAAGGGTAGCCTCTATGTCACCTTATCCGTGTGTGAAGAAAATCTTTTTGTAGAAATCTACCATGATGTTCTCAATGTCTTCCTCTTTATGTTTCCAAACCCCCTTCACATTTGTGAGACATTAGTGTTGTTTTACTTTTCCTTTGAATAGTCTTTTGCAGAAATATGTGATGTTCTGATCTCCATTTCTCATCTTTTTGATATTTTCTCAAGTAAACAAGTCTCCTTTCTTTTTGCACCTCATTAATCTTATCACAACGTTCTTAGAAATTCCATACATTTTCAGTAGTCATAGGTAGCACTCGATCTTTTAGAAGTTTTTTCTCTGCCTTCTCCATCTCTCCAACAATGTCTCGAAACCTCAATTTGGTCCAAGCACTATGTTCCATAGAAACCTTTTCTACTACCGGTGTAGACATGCATTAACCTTCTCGTTCCATGCATTTTTCACTAGCTACACAAGCTGAGGATCAACTTTGCAACCTGACTTTGGATTCTCCTATGTTCTAGATTGAGGGGAGTGTTAAAATGTAATAGTAGTTGATTAAAATTTCTACTTTTTGTATGGGTCCAAGCATATTCTGACCGATTGGGGGTTTTCTTAACTATATATTCTTCAATCAATCTCCTTTATTCTATCTAAAAAAAATGAGAAAGACAAGGGTTTTCCCATTATCTCATTTTCTGACATCTTCCTCCCTTCTATGATTTTCCTCCTTTAGATATAAAATATCTGTTGAATACTTGTTGCAAAAATGTGCTACGAAAGGGTAACTACCAATTGTAGTGTGCAACAGATGGTTGGTCATTCTAACTTGGCCTGTAGCATAGATGGGCCATGAGATGGAAGCCATAGAAACTGCATTAAATTTGAAATGAAAAGAGTTCATTTCTGGCACAGAGGATACCCAATGAGACAATTTTAGAGATGAAAATACAAATTCTATGAGGATTTTCTTCTATTTCTTCAACATATATGTTATTGTCACTCAGAAAATAATATCAAAAAAACATTTACAAGAGACTTTTACCCCTAAATAGTATTTGAAATAACAAAAACATGACTTTTGGGAGCAATGCCTAGACAATGTGTCTCTAACAGAATGTGTTCCAAGGGCATGCATTTCCCTCCATATGAAATTATTACTATGACACCAAGTTATGTGTTCTACATCTTATACTATGTTTAGGCTTGTAATATAAAGAGTGAGACCCGATAGGGTATCCACTCTTCATTGAATTGAAGAATAAGTCCATCCAATCCCAAACATACCAAAAGGTAAGAAGGAAAGGAGGAATTTCATTTATTTCTCAAATGGTACATATTATAGAGCATGGTAATGAATAAGCAGCGGAAACAAAACTATTACACCGTTACACATTTTTCTTTGTACAATTGTTCCACACCAAATAAGGTGGAAAGAAAAAATAAAATATAAGGTATACACCTAAGAACACATAAGGCCAGTTGCAGAGGGCAAACCAACTATCCCAAGCTATCATCAATGTCCAAGTCCATATAATCAATCTTTTAGCATCTTTGTCTTCTAATGTACCTAAACCTGGGTGGAAGGGAACATCACCCAAAACATAGGAGACAACATAGAAGTCAGCAAAGAGCTAAGTATGTACATATAATAAACACCTTGGACATTATATAGGGTTATAAGTGCAAAAGAGATGTTCCCACAAAGAAGGGAGCTATTTGCAATTAGGTAAGTTCAAAAGGAATATAACAAAAGGAATGAGGCATATAAAATTACATACTACAAGCATGATAATAAAAGTGTCTTGCCATAACAATCATCCACAGATTCATATTAAAACAACAAACATTTGCATGCATAACAATGTAGACTAAATATACCTAAAATCGGGCCATAACACCATATGATCATGGCCTAAAAGAAATAAGGGTGAAAACGCACACCCCAGGCGAAATACACACACCCTATATAATTATGGTTGTACATAAGTACCACTATTCTAGATATTCTAGTCAAACATGTAGCATGCATAAAATAGAGAGGCAATACTAGTAATTCAGTCAATTTTTAATAAAATGGCAATCATATCAAAAGGGGTCACTACTACAAAAATGGCTTATAAAGTCACTTTTCAAGGTGTCGGTTGTATACATAAACGGACACCTAAACTCTACAGTGTCAGTTTATAACATAAACCGACATACAATATGTGAAGGTCGACCAGACACGGGTACCGCTTTTATTAAGTGTCAGTTAATTAATAAACAACCGACACCTAAAATCAACCGCCAAAACCAAAATTCCAGCGAAAAAATTACCTCCAAAATTTCACAAATGGCGTCGGTTTATAAATGAATAACCGACGACCAAAGATTAATCGCAGGACAGGAATAGTTGTCAGTTGTCTTTTAGTTAAAAATTGATGACTATAATCTAGTATAGGCGTCGGTTGTTGGAAAAGAACCGACACTGTTGGTTTAGTTGTCGGTTATTTTGAATAACCGACGCTTATTGTCAACTTAATATCTCACCAGCGCGAGCGACTCTTCCCCCTTTCCCACTTTCATTCCCAATTTTAGTTAGGTCCGGCGATTTCTTGCTCGCCCCCGCCGGTCGTTGCTCCTCCGCCGCTGCCGTCGTGCTCGTGCTCCTACCCTCGCCGCTGCTCCGTGCTCACCGGTGGCCGTGCTCCTGCTCCTGCTCCTGCCCTCTGTGCTCACCGGCGGCTGTCCGTGCTCTTGCTCCGTGCCCTCGCCGCCGCTGCTCAGTGTCCTCGCCGGCGCTTCTCCTCTCTTTGCCGCCGCCTCTGCCGGTGGTTGCTGTGCTCCGGCCGCTGCTCTCCTCTTCCCTCAAGGTATGCCCGCCTGCCCTGCCTTCTTCCTTCTTCCTCTGCTCCGGCAGCTGCTTGGGCGGTGCCAAGGCACGCCCAAGCAGCTGCTGGGCATTTTTTTTAAAAAGTTATTTACTTATTTGTGTTTAGGGTTTAGGTACTGATTTTGTGCTTCTACTGAGTTGAATCCTCTATTGTCTATACAATACATGTAATTTTGATCAAGTGATGATATGTAAATGTGGATATAAGTTAGTAAGGTATCAATGATAAGTCTGCTGTAATGTGATGCAAAATAGTTATTGTATCATGCATATCTTAATACTTTTTTGTTTTATAGTTGTATAGGGTGTTTTATGTGTGACAAGTCTATTGTTTTATAGTTGTGCATACCTGCGAGTTATCAGGAACACCTAAATGAATGTCTAACACCTAAATGAATATCTAGTTGTGTATTTTCCTAGTATCGTGAAAGATTCTCAATCGTGTGTATCACATGGGATTCTTATCTCAACACAATGGACTGCAATATATGCATCAAAGTAGGTAGAAACAACTTATATATATTTAGATCTTAATAATTCCATGAAGTGCACATTATCTTACTCAGGAAAAGTATGTGTATAATGTAGGATTTGTTCCATATAATGGTTCTATTTTAGTAAGCACCTAGAAACCCGTCCAAGATTTACTCATTAGGAGTAAATCTTGGATAGTCCCCGGTTTGGGACTGTTCTTGAACACCTAATCTCACTTAGGATGTAAGTGTATAATGTGTATTGGGTTTTCGAGAAAATTTCGGTAGCATTTCCTCGTTTGTTCTCTAAGTACATATGTAGACTTCTTTTCAAGCTATCATGTCTACCACAATAAAGTTGGTTATGACAAGCAATAAAAGGTTAACAGATGTTATACAACTTTTTCTGAAAATATATAACATCATTATATGTACTTACACTTTGTTAATACTAATATTGTGCAGTCTCTGTCCACCCATAACAGTCACTATGAACTGGGCCTCTATGTCAATGTTAACGTTCCCTATTGAAGAACAATTGGACATCATCCTAGATGATCGTTCCTTAAACCAATTGGTCATACCCAAACATTGGCGTTTTCTAAAAGGAAGACACTACATGCCTGGTAAAGTGACCCTAACTTTTGGCAATTATTCACATGTTATCGAGGTTGAGTATGATTTGGCGGGAAATCTTGTATCAAAATCCGGTTGGCGTGATTGGATTGGAGAGATGCATGTGGTCCGTTCCAACAGGCTTTTTCTCCGTCCAGTTGGTCATAATTCCATCAAAGTTTGGATAACCAACATCAACTGCGAGACCCCCGATCATCTTCTGCGGTATGTGCGCACGACGTCGGATATCATCTATGAGGAATCTGAATCTGAGGCCCCTGTCAGTTCAGATTCGTCTAAATATAGTGAGGAGCTTCGTGACACAGCTTCATCATCAAAAAGAAGTTACTGATGCGGGACCATGTTGGTGTAGTATTTAGTTGTCTATCTATCTAGACTTGTCTGTATTAATAGTTTTTTTAATTATGCGCATGTTTAGGGGTACACCAACCCCTTTGTTTAGTTACTGTTTAGGGGTACACCCCTGTGTGTGGATGTAAAAAGAGATTAATGAATGGAACTGAAAGTTGCTACATGAATGCTTATAACTGAAGTGTGTGTTCCCATGAATGTTCCCATTTGCATGATTACACTACTATTTTCTCATATTGTATAGTCTATTTTAATATGACATACTTACTTATATCTTGCTTAATGATGAACTGTAATTCACACATGTGACATGCTTGGAATGTAAATGATGAACTTTTCCCTAAATTGCCAATCATGCTTTTAAATACATCAATAATCACCCTAACTTGAAGAACTAGGATTTTAGGTATAAGAATGACAACACATCATTTGTTGGCCTAGAAACCCGTCCAAGATTTACTCATTAGGAGTAAATCTTGGATAGTCCCCGGGTTGGGACTGTTCTTGAACACCTAATCTCGCTTAGGATGTAAGTGTATAATGTGTATTGGGTTTTCAAGAAAATTTCGGCAGCATTTCCCCATTTGTTCTCTAAGTACATATGTACTTGGAGAATAGCGGGGAAATGTTGTCGAAATTTTCTTGAAAACCTAATACACATTATACACTTACTAGTGAGATTAGGTGTTCAAGAATGGATAGGTGGTACACATTTATTATATATAATAATGACATCACATGTATTTTTTAACCCTAGACCCTAATCTTGTCCCAATATATACTTGTTTTCTCTTTGATCATAGAATGGATAGATCATGGATGTCCATTTGCAATCACTGCACTCCAGAGTTTATTTCTGGTCTTGACCAGTTCATTAGATTTGCCGAGGAACATAGGAAACAACCTGGAGATAGGTTCTACTGTCCATGTAGGCATTGCGGTAACAACTTGAAAGTCAACACTGGTGACGAAATCAAAACTCATGTCATGTGCAACGGGATTATACAAGGCTATACAGAATGGCACTGGCATGGAGAGATTTCAAACTCGAAACCAGTGGATGTCGATAGCAGTGCTTGTGTGGAAGAAGAAATTGCCTACGATGACGTAGATGTGAATGAACCAGTTCCAGTAGACATCGTTGATGCGATGCTGGATAGTTATGGGGTAGAGCACACCTATCCACCTCCCATTTTTAGAAACATTGTGCATGATGCTGAGATGCCATTATACACAGGTTGTACTAAGTTTACGAAGCTTAACGCTGTGTTGAGATTGTATAAATTGAAAGCTAACAATAGATGGAGCGACAAAAGCTTCACGTCATTGCTGTCTTTGTTGAAAGAAATGCTTCCTGAAGGAAACGAGCTGCCAATCTCAACATACCAGGTAAAGAAATTGTTGTGCCCAATGGGAATGGATTCCAAGAAGATACACACATGCCCTAATGATTGTGTATTATTTCAAAAGGACTATGCGGATTTGAAAGATTGTCCAAAATGTGGTGCGTCACGGTATAAATTGACGACTTCGTGGGAGTCCAAAACTGGTTCTCCTGCCAAGGTGATGTGGTATCTACCTATAATATCACGGTTTCAACGCTTGTTTGCCAATCCGATAGATGCGAAGAATTTGAGGTGGCATTCAGATGTTAAAAAAAATAATGATGGGATCATACGACATGCGTCTGATTCCCCACAGTGGAAGAAGATTGATGTATTGTACCCTGAATTTGGTGAAGAAGTCAGGAATCTAAGACTTGAGCTTTGTACAGATGGGATGAATCCGTACGGGACATTGAGCAGCCAACATAGCACTTGGCCAGTCATGCTTGTTATATACAATCTTCCTCCCTGGCTGTGTATGAAAAATAAGTACGTAATGCTGTCGTTGTTGATATCGGGCCCTAAACAACCTGGAAATGACATCGATGTTTATCTTGAACCTCTGATTGATGACTTAAAGAAACTCTAGGGTGAAGGTGTGATGACCTATGATGCTTCACGAAGAGAGACATTTTGTTTGCATGCTATGTTGTTTTGCACTATTAATGACTTTCCAGCATATGGGAATTTGTCTGGATATAGTGTCAAAGGAGCTAAAGCGTGTCCTATATGTGAAGAGAACACTGATTCAACAAGACTAAAAAATGGCGGTAAGAATGTATATCTCAGTCATCGAAGGTTTCTTCCAAAATTCTATCCGTATCGTAGGAAGCGCAAAGCATTCAATGGATTGAATGAGGAATGCAGTGCACCTTAACCTATACCAGGGGAGGTTGTTTATGAAAGAATAAAAGACTTTGTCAATGAATTTGGTAAGAGATCATAATGTACTACACGGAGTGACAATTCTTCATTCAAGAAGAAGTCAATATTTTGGGATCTTCCTTATTGGAGTTCTTTGACAGTCAGACATTGTATCGATGTAATGCACGTTGAGAAAAATGTCTGTGATGGCATCATTGGTACTCTGTTAAATATACCAGGTAAGACTAAAGATGGGATAAAATCCAGACTAGACCTACGTGAAATGGGAATAAGGTCAGAATTAACAGAATTACGTGAAATGGGTAATAAAAGAACATACTTACCTCCCGCTTGTTACACGTTGTCTAGAAAAGAGAAGAAAGCTTTTTGTGAATGCTTGGTAAATGTTAAGGTGCCACATGGTTACTCATCCAACATCCGTAGATTGGTATCAATGAAAGATCTGAAGTTGATAGGTCTTAAATATCATGATTGTCACACTCTAATGCAACAAATATTGCCCGTGGCAATTCGATCTATATTGCCGAAGCATGTAAGGTTTGCAATCACCAGACTTTGTTTCTTTTTCAACAGTCTCTGCAGCAAAGTTATTGACCCTGAGACTCTCGATAATTTGCAAAGAGAAGTGGTTGTTACCCTATGTCAGCTTGAGATGTATTTTCCTCCTTCGTTCTTTGATATCATGGTACATCTTGTTGTCCACTTGACTAGGGAAGTGAAAATCTTGGGACCGGTTTTCTTGCATTGGATGTATCCCTTTGAACGATACATGAGCATTTTTAAAGGTGATGTTCGAAACCGTTATCGGCCTGAAGGGAGTATTATTGAAGGTTATGTGGCGAGAGAGGTTATGGATTTCTGCAATGACTTTCTCAGTGGTAATGACACTCCTGATAATGACAAGAATATTGACGAGCTATTTGGCAAAGGAATTTTGGGATCACGTGTGAAAGTAATCAGCCGTGAGCAGTTGGAACAAGGTCATTTGTATATTTTACACAACATGGACGAAGTGAACGTTTATATCGAGGAACATACCAATTTCATCAAAAGACAATATCCTCGAGCTAATACAATGTGGCTTGCTAGAGAGCATAACAAGACTTTTATTAAGTGGTTTGAAGATAAAGTCTTACATCAACTATCTCAAACACCAGATGATATTACTGAAACTATCAAATGCCTCGCCTTTAAACCAAAGTTGACTGTTATGTCTTATGAAGGGTATGACATTAATGGATTCACATATTATACAAAGCGCCAAGATGATAAGAGTGTCGTCCAAAACAATGGGGTCACCCTTCGAGCATCGACTATGTTTTTTGCAAGTGCAAAGGATAAGAGTCCACGTGAAGCTAAAATGTCATATTACGGTGTCATTGAAGAGATATGGGAATTTGACTACATAGATTTCAGAATTCCTCTCTTCAAATGTAATTGGGTTGATAACACCAAAGGAGTTATAGTGGATGAATTGGGTTTCACTTTAATGAACTTTGAAAAGATTGGCGAGAAGGCTGAACCATTCATATTGGCATCACAGGCAAAACAAGTATTTTATATCGATGATCCTGCAAATGATAAATGGTCGGTTGTTCTTCATGGTAAAAGACCGTTCATTGAAGATCCTATAGATGAAGAAGAGTACTATGATAAATATGATGACTCCAGTCCATTCTCAGTTGGGTTGCCAACTCCATAAAATATTGAAGCTAATGATGACTTATATGTGCGCGGAGATCACAATGAAGGATTGTTAATTGATAAAAGATCACAATTTTAGAGGCATGCATGTTTATATTTTTTTATTGAAGCTAAATGTTTACTTTTTTAATATCAATATCTTTTTTTGATTTGATGTTTCATTATCTTCTAGTTAATACAAATGCTAAACATTGTGGGAGGATGCTAAAGAACTATAGGACCAATCTCACCCAAGATTACATACACGATGCTGAGAATAGGTTCTTGATCGATTCCAATTCTAGACATTGATCAGTATTTCACTAACTCTACACTAATAATTTTTGTTTGTATTCTCTTTGAAAAATAAATATAGGAAGAAGGCTATGCAGGACAGCCATGACATAGCTATGCAGGATATGCAGGATATGTAGGAAGAAGCCCCAATGAAGAGAAGCAGGATACAGATACAATACATAAAGTGCAGCACACACAAGTGCTTCAGATTCATATAACAACATGACAGACTAACACATATATAGTGCATAACAACAGCAACACCGAATTTACATACAACACTAGCTTAGTACATATAGTGGGACTAAGGTGACGATACCACCTGCTAAAACAGGTTACCGACTACATGTTATGACTAGGAGGTCGTGATTCAGCAACCGTATGCATTAGCAGGAGGACAAACATATGGTGATCTGTTTGTCCTCCTGCTAATACATACGGTTGCTGAATTACGACCTCCCAGTCGTAACATGTAGTTGTCGGTAACCTATTTTACCAGGTGGGATCGTCACCTTATAAGTCCCACTATATATGTACTAAGCTAGTGTTGTATGTAAATTCGACGCTGCCGTTGTTATGTACTATATATGTGTTAGTCTATCATGTTGTATGGACATCGATTGTATTGCTCAGGTATTATATAGTCTCATTAGATAATATGAAATATATCAATCTTATTTATAGCTCATTAATTATATATATACATCATTCTCTTTACAAGTGTTTAAAGCTGACCCCACTACAGGAACATACTTACCAGATGTACATGCTCCCTATACGATGGGAGAATTAAATGAAGTAAGAGAAGAATGGGCAACAACCATACAAATAGTGGGGTTTTAAAATATAATTGGGATGTTGATAGCGAATAATGACTAAAGAATGATATTTTGTAAATGAATTTCTATATTATAATATATGTGTGAATGTTTCTACATGTCTAGATGTTTCTACATGTGTCTGAGTGAAAATGAATGAAAGTGTTGGTTGCTATATGAATGTTTCTACATGTGTGAATGTGAATGAATGGAACTACAGATTGCTAGCTACATGAATGTTTCTAAATGTGTGAAAATAAAATGGAACTGCAGGTTGTATTGCTAAATGCATGTCTGAATATTTTTGTTGTTAAATTTGCAGGTTTGTGGCCTGTTGTTGGCTGATATCAATGGATGTCGTAAAACCTACAGTTAACTGCAGGTTTCTCATCCTGAGACCAGCCACAGCAGGTCTGCAGACCGATAGGAAAAAAAAACAAAACAATAGGCGTCGGTTATTTGTATAACACCGACACACAAAGTTATAGTGTCAGTTTTATATAAATAACTGACGTCTGTTTCCTGTGGCGTGAAGGTATATGGCGTCGGTTTATTATCTAATAACCGACGCTAATAGTGGCCAAGATGGCGCCCTTTCTGTGGCGCGAAGGTATATGGTGTCAGTTTATTATCTAATAACCGACGCCTATACCTTCGCGCCACAGGGAACATGCACGATTTCGGTGGTGCGCGAAGAGTTTGGGCGTCGGTTTTGGAACCGACGCGTAATGGGTGAGCTTTTAGTGTCGCCCACATAGGTGTCACTTAGAAACTGACACTAAAGGCCTTAAATAACCGACACTAAAGGTAGGTTATGTAGTAGTGGGTCCAAAAGACCAATTATAAAAGAATATTTTAGTAGACACATGAATTTATATGAATTAAAAGCATGAAGTATGAATGTCCAATAATTGGATTTCAAATAAAATTGATATTTCAAGAGGTGCCTCATTAAATAAATGTAGGTTCAGTCAAATAATGCCCAAAATAAAATAGAGAATGTACATACCTTATGAAAAGACCTAGATATTCAGTAACACCTCTTAGATTCAGTATCAGGGTTATTTCAACCTAGTCACAACATATGTGCATTTAATTAATATAAAATACATTAAATCCCTTGCTTAGAAATCGACCCTACATTAGGTTGAAAATCTGGTCGTGAAACCTATCCCAATAAATCATTCACATTTTTTTGATTTCAAAAACATATTTGTTTGTATTTTTCTACTGAACTAATAATTAGTTACGATTTTTATAAGTTGAAATCAATTACTGATAAAAAAGGAAAATGAATTGCAAAATGACTGGAATGCCCCTGAATGTAAATGTGAATCGAGGGCTCGCTGTCATGCAAACTATAGAGAAATAAATGGAACCAAGCTTCGGGTCAATAAAGTCAAATGAAACTAAAATATCTAATATGCCCTCATGGGCATGACATTAATACTCTGGCCAACATGGGCGAGACTGGGCTTTTGCCCCAGGGATTCATTCCCATGTGTCTCGCACCATTAGGCTCCTGCTCGAGCTTGACTCAAGAATAGGCGCTTGAACCAGACTTCTTCACGGTCTGGAACCCAGTCTGCTAGCTCTGGTTAGCTACTACGGACTCAACAGTCCCACATAGGACCGAAGGTCACCGGTAGTTAAGGCAACCTCGAGGCAGAGACAACAAGGGAGGAAGCAATAGAGCCCAGCCGCGGGGAGGAGAACATGACACATATAGCTGTGAATCCAAGGCGAAACACCTCACACAGATGACAGTGAGGGATGCTGTGGTGAAGAACCGGGCAACACCTAGCGACCTTGGAACATAGGAGACCCTCTCGAGAGGGAGTAAATAGAATAAACGACGACATTTGTCGACCAAGAAATCTAGATGACACCATGGCAAGATGAGTGCATATGAAGAAAGAAAGGGTCCCCAAGATGGTTACCTCGATTCTAATTGCACTGAGGTGATTCCAGTGAGCGCCACGAAGGCTCAGTGGTCGCAAAAGCAACTTGTCTTCTTCTTATGGAAACCAGGGCTCGAGGGAGAAATCAAATGATTTAGGAAACATGAGGGGATCTGAGCTTCATTTCTGGGCAGTTAAAGTGTAGAGGGATGTAGTGGGGCGAGGGTTCGAGCTCTCTAAGAATAGGATCCACAACGGAGGGAGAAATGTGATTGGGCATTTTATGTATGGGGCAAGAGAGAGTGTGAGTTAGGGTTTACTAAACTCGCCTGGTCAAGGCCGATCTAATGGAGGAGAAATCACGGTGAGCGAGTGAGTGTAGTGCGAGGAAGCATGCCGATAGCTGTGGGCGTTGAGCAGGTCCTACACGTGCGGGAAAGACAGAGGTGGGAGACAAGGTCTCCCACCCAGTTACCTGACCTGGATAAGGCTCGCGTGACTCAAAAGTCCACTGTTGGGCATGTGACAAAATCTAGACTTTGCTCAAAATCAGGAAATCAAGGGCTAAAATGATTTCAAACTTTGGTTAAAGTCTTCCAATTGGCATTAGCGGTGTATTTGGTGCCTGATTAAACCCAAAATTGGTAGCTTGCCTAATTAGGATATGAGGAACGTGAATTTGGACTTATTTTTAGTAACTGAGATTGTTTGAGTTATATTTTCCACATGATATACTTAATCATTGAATTAAGGTTTTAAACTTATACTAATGGTCAACTTGGGAAAATCCTTTTTGAATTGTCTTCGATTCTCTCACTCTAGATCCAAGGATCACACTATGGTATTAAATTAATATTGGGATCATGGTGTGGTAATACTATTGATCAATTTCCCTTAATTATATTATTGGAGTTAATACATCCTAATATTCCTTGACCACGAGTTCTTAATGAGTCAATTAGGGTTATAAAGTCTCGAAAAATGTTTAATATATCATCAATTAGTAAATTTTACATAAAAAAAGGTATGCATTCAAAAGAAGGTCAAATAGAGACAAAGAAGGAGGTTGGATATCACACAGACGAGTAGGGCCCTAGAAGAATGGAGGATTAGCCTATGTGTTTGAAATTGAGTATGTTACAACACTCCACCCCTTAAAGAGGATTTTGTCCCCAAAATCAATCCACTTCTAGTCATGAGTACTAGTTTGTTCTATAGATCCTCATCTTCCATCACTTAAGCATGAATGACCAGTCTTCATATACAAATTTCCCAATAGAACCATACAGATTGTGACCGCTAAATTGGTGAACTACTCTTGCCTATAAACATCGATCCTCAAGCACCATGATTCCTATCATTATTACTACTAAGGAAAATTTACTTATCAACATTATCATCATCATAAACATCATTAACATATTATTATTTATGATGGTCACTTTATGTATGACATGCATATATGTCTTGTTTTCCTTCCAATATTAGGGTTATATCTTAACTTCAATTTATTTATGAATTATATCAAAGGGGTCAAATAATGATGTGTTACTTGTCTAAGACAACACTTATACTTTAATAGACATATTAGGGTTGAGGTGTAAGTTTAGGGTTTTGTGCGCTAACATATTTTCTCATTCATATATGAACACTATAGTGTGTTGTATGCAACTATTTGAATTTATCCTTCATGAGTTAACTTTAGACATTACATTACACATGTTTTGATTGATGTGTAGTCAGTTCCCTTTCACTTCTGTTTATTATGGTCATCTGGGAAAATATTCAAAAATTCTATCATACTTAGGGTGTTCACCCTAGCCTCTACTGTAAAGTCATACTTACCATTTAATTAATAGCAATTTGGGGTATAGAATATTAATTTGAGCTTTTAAGTGTAATTTAATTTTACCTCCATATGACTTAAACATGTCCTTAAGGGTAATTCAAGAATACATTTTAAAATCTATCTTGATTATCAAAGTTACACTTATGATGGTATGATTAGCAAGGCTCATCTGGAATTCTCAGTTTGGTAGCCTCTACATATGTTTAACATTATTGTTAGGAGTTATCCAAGTTTTACTCATCATCACTGTTATTAATCCCGATTATGCCTATTAACTAGATCGTACGAGAACTCCACCCCTTAAAAGGCTTAAACTATAACTTAGGGCATAGCCTAGAGGGGAAAAAGGGTGGATCCTCTAGGTCTTATATACATATTTAAAACTAGCTATGTCAGTCTTAGGCCTAAGGTATTAGGGTTGAACATGTCAACCAAGGGTACTTTACTAAAGAGCTTCTCTACTACTCAACTTACTTGTGGTGGTGACTTGGTTCTGAAAATCATCGATGAGATCATAAAAAGAAAAATAAATCTTTTGTAGATATATTTTAATAATGAAAATAGGTTTTAACGATAAAGGACTGGCGATGAAGATGCAAACTTGGTGCCAAAATTGATTCGAGAACCAAGTCAAACACCTTCCACAACCTGACACATACATTACTATCCTATAATCACTTCCTTCAAAAAAATGAGGTCTGATCCTCCTATCACTTAAAAAGTCATGTGAGTATTCTCTAATATGCAAGCAATGAGAGAGAGAAGGGTTTATATTACTCATAGCCAATAATCAGTCAAGACCTACCCAAGCATGACATCCACCATTTCCCACGATTCTCAATCATAATCCCCACTACCTCATCCCGAGTCCTAATCGAAACATGAGATTACCCAACATGATAGGTAGTGATTTAGGGTTTTCTCCACCGTAGTTCCTTCACATGATAAGGTAACCTATATAGTCCAGATACCCATCTCAATCACTAGGTAAACCAAGTACTCTGAGAGAGGTGATGATTGAAGTATGCCTACTAAAACATTTAGCTCCATCAATCAATTCCAATACACAAGAATAACGATCCCCATGAGGGTGGAATTTAGCCCTTGAGGGGATGGCATCAGGGCATAACTATCCTGATATACTCACATTGAGGACAAGGCATGCTATAAATAAAGTTGATGTAGTTTAGGATAACACTTAACATCAAAGGAATCTTAACCCTAATCTTAATTTAGGATTTTGTATTTTACATTCATGCATGCTTAGTAACCAAGTGAATGTATGCTAGGCATGCTAGATCAACGTCAAATAAAAGGGGTCACATGTCATAACTAGGGTTACACCTAGATATGAGTTTCCAAGTCAACCTACACATATTGTAGTCTAGATAGCCTCCCATAAATCAGGAGATATATCAATAGAAAAGCCAATTCTAGTGTAGTTTCATTACACCCCCATAGAGAGGGTAGGGTAGGGTAGTCTTGGTTTGTCACATATTATGCTTCCACAACTGATGTGTTGTGAGAAGATGTATTGACAAATTTTATAAGGGATTGAAATACTAATTGGTAAACCACTACAAAGAAATAGGCCTAAAAATAACCTCTAAAAGGTCATCTAAGCACCTAAGTAAGGAACAATGTAGGATAACTTGAAATAGTCAAGTTACCGACTGCTTTTGGCTCTGATACCATTTTGTAAAGAGTGAGACCCGATAGGGTATCCACTCTTCATTGAATTGAAGAATAAGTCCATCCTATCCCAAACATACCAAAAGGTAAGAAGGAATTTCATTCATTTCTCAAATGGTACATATTATAGAGCATGGTAATGAACAAGCAGTGGAAACAAAACTATTACACAATTACAAATTTTTCTTTGTACAATTGTTCCACACCGTAAAAGGTGAAAATAAATAAATAAATAAAAGGTATACACCTAAGAACACATAAGGCCGGTTGCAGAGGGCAAACCAACTATCCCAAGCTATCATCAATGTCCAAGTCCATATAATCAATCTTTTAGCATCTTTGTCTTCTAATGTACCTAAACCTGGGTGGAAGGGAACATCACCCAGAACATAGGAGACAACATAGAGGTCAGCAAAAAGCTGAGTATGTACATATAATAAACACCTTGGGCATTATATAGGGTTATAAGTGCAAAAGAGATGTTCCCACAAAGAAGGGGACTATTTGCAATTAGGTAAGTTCAAAAGGAATATAACAAAAGGAATGAGGCATATAAAATTCCAGATTACAAGCATGATAATAAAAGTGTATTGCCATAACAATCATCCACATATTCATATTAAAATAACAAACATTTGCATGCATAACAATATAGACTAAATATACCTAAAACAGGGCCATAACACCATAGGATCATGGGCTAAAAGAAATAAGGGTGGAAACGCATACCCCGGGCGGAATACACATGCCCTATATAAGTATGGTTGTACATAAGTACCGCTATTCTAGATATTCTAGTCAAACATGTAGCATGCATAAAATATAGAGGCAAGACTAGTAATTCAATCATTTTTTAATAAAATGGCAATCATATCAAAAGGGGTCCAAAAGACCAATTATAAAAGATTATTTCAGTAGCCACATGAATTTATATGAATCAAAAGCATGAAGTATGAATGTCCAATAATTGGATTTCAAATAAAATTGATATTTCAAGAGTTGCCTCATCAAATAAATGTAGGTTTAGTCAAATAATGCCTAAAATAAAATAGATAATGTACATGCCTTATGACCAGACCTAGATATTCAGTAACACCTCCTAGGTTCAGTATCAGGGTTGTTTCAACCTAATCACAACATATGTGCATTTAATTAATATAAAATGCATTAAATCCCTTTCTTAAAAATAGACCCCACATTAGGTTGAAAATCTAGTCGTGAAACCTATCCCAATAAATCAGTCACATTTTTCTGATTTCAAAAACATATTTATTTGTATTTTTCTGCTGAACCAATAATTAGTTATGATTTTTATAAGTTGAAATCAGTTACTGATAAAAAGGAAAATGAATTGTGAAATGACTGGAATGCCCCTGAATGTAAATGTGAATTGAGGGCTCGTTGTCACACGAACTATAGAAAAATAAATGGAACCAAGGTTCAGGTCAATAAAGTCAAATGAAACCAAAATCTCTAATATGCCCTCATGGGCGTGACATTAATACTCTGGCCAACATGGGCGAGACTGGGCTTTTGCCCTAGGGATTCATCCCCATGTGTCTCGTGCCATTAGGCTCCTACAGGAGCTCGACTCAAGCATAGGTGCTCAAACCAGACTTCTTCGCGGCCTGGAACCCAGTCTGCTAGCTCCGGTTAGCTACTACAGACTCAACAGTCCCACATAGGACCGAAGGTCACCGGTAGTTAAGGCAACCTCGGGGCGGAGACAGTAAGGGAGGAAGCAATAGAGCCCAGCTGTGGGGAGGAGAACACGACACATATAGCTGTGAATCCAAGGTGAAACACCTCATGCAGATGACGGAGAGGGATGCTGTGGTGAAGAACCGGGAAACACCTAGCAACCTTGGAACAGAGGAGACCCTCTCGAGAGGGAGTAAATAGAAGAAACAACATCGTTTGTCGACCAAGAAATCCAAATGACTCCATGACAAGATGAGTACACATGAAGAAACAAAGAGTCCCCAAGATGGTTACCTCGATTCTAATTGCACCGAGGCAACTCCAGTGAGCGCCACAAAGGCTCAGTGGTCGAGAAAGCAACTTGTCTTCTTCCGATGGAAACTAGGGCTCTAGGGAGAAATCAAATGATTTAGGAAACACGAGGGGATCTGAGCTTCATTTCTGGGCGGTTAAAGTGTAGAGGGATATAGTGGGGTGAGGGTTCGAGCTCTCTGGGAATAGCAGACGCAACGGAGGGAGAAATGTGATTGGACATTTTCTGTATGGGGCAAGAGAGAGTGTGAATTACGGTTTACTGAAATCGCATAGTCAAGGCCGATGTAATGGAGGAGAAATCACGGCGAGCGAGTGAGTGTAGTGCGAGGAAGCATGTCGATAGCTGCGGGCGTTGAGCAGGTCCTGCGTGTGCGGGAAAGACGGAGGTGGAAGGTGATGTCTCCCACCTGGTTACCCGACCCGGGTAAGGCTCGCGTGACTCAAAAGTCCACAACAGGGCACGTGACAAAATCTAGACTTTGTCAAAATCAGGAAATCAAGGGCTAAAATGATTTCAAACTTTGGTTAAAGTCTTCCAATTGGCATTAGCGGTGTATTTGGTGCCTGATTAAACCCATAATTGGTAGCTTGCCTAATTAGTATATGAGGAACATGAATTTGGACTTCTTTTTAGTAATTGAGATTGTTTGATTTATATTTTCCACATGATATACCTAATCATTAAATTAAGGTTTTAAACTTATACTAATGGTCAACTTGGGCAAATCCTTTTTGAATTGTATTTGATTCTCTCACTCTAGACCCAAGGATCACACTATGGTATTAAATTAATATTGGGACCATGGTGTGGTAATACTATACATCAATTTACCTTAATTATATTATCGGAGTTAATACATCCTAAGATTCCTTGACTAAGAGTTCTTAATGAGTAAATTAGGGTTATAAAGTCCCCAAAAATGTTTATTCTATCATCAATTAGTGAATTACGCATACAAAAAGGTATGCATTCAAAAGAAGGTCAAATGGAGAGAAAGAAGGAGATTGGATATCACACAGACGAGTAGGGGCCTAGAAGAATGGATGATTAGCCTATGTGTCTGAAATTGAGTATGTTACATGTAATCATGCTAATTCACTTGTGATTAGTCAAAATTCATTAAATTTATTACTATAATTGCATTATGTTAAAATAAAATAAAAAATACATACCTAAATGTGATACTGTTTATAAAAAACAACAAATTAGCACACTTTTATTGAAATTTTGAGTGATATGACCATGAGTTTGCTTATTGATTCTGTGGTGCAAAGTTGTTATCACAAAGACCGTGTCAATGGTTAGGCCATGCATCATTTATCTCTAGTAGGGTGCATAACTCTAGCTAAGATCACTCTACATGATTTTCCAACTTACACAATGTAGACTGTAAGGAACTCTCTGTCGCTCTATGATGATATCAACAAGCACATCCGCTCTTTTATGTGGTCATGCTCAAGTGATCGAAGACTGACCGTTGTGGCTTGGAGGAAAGTCACCACCTCTAAGGACAGGGAGGCCTTGGAATCAAGGATGCTCGTGATCAAAATATTTCTCTTATGCTCAAGAATGTATGGTCATTTCTTAATGATCCAAATACGCTATGGGTCAAAATCTTCAAGGAGAAATATACCTCAAGCAGTAGGCTTCTTAATAAACCTTGCTCATCTGTTTGGTGTTTAATTAAGCATAATATCAAAGGCATCAAAAACTTTTGTGGGAGGGTCGTTAAAAAATGGTTGCTCCACTGATGTGTGGTACGATAAGTGGTTTAACAATCTTTCAGTGAAGGACATTTCCCCTACCATCAATATACATCCATCCTTAGACTCACTCTTGGTGGATTCGATGGCGCTGGACAATGGAGAATGGGACTAGGAGTTCATTAAAGCTTTTTTGCCCAATGAAGTGCGGACCTTGATTGATAACATACCTCCACTCATTCCTAAAGGTGGGGATGATCAATGGGTCTGGCCCCTTGAGATCTCAGAGGAACTGAGTAGTCGACTGGCCCAAAGATGGCTCCAGTCCTCGACTGAGACCCAAACTCCAGGTGACTAGAAGCACATATGGCAAGCTGATATTCCTGAGCGAATATAGATTTTCTCGTGGTTGATGCAGCATAAAGCCTTGCTCACCAACACTGAAGAAAATCGTAGGCACATGGATGTTAATCCTCTTTTCCCTATATATAACGATGAAAATGAAACTCTCATGTACCCTTAGAGACTACCCTGACTGCAAGAAGATATGGAGAGAGGTACTTTGCGACACTTCCCACTTCAACTTCATGGAGAATGAATGGATACCTTTCTATTTGACACAAAACAATGACAATGACTCCAACGCAGTGATATGTGTTGTCAGATGCTGGCATAACTAGACTTGAGAAATAAATACGTCCGCGAACACAACACTATCCCCCTAAACAATAGAGTGAAGTTCATTCTTGAACACTCCCTCTCAATCCAAAAATCTCGCATCATCACCTCTCTGAAGAACAGGCAACTCGGATACCATTCAATTACCTACGACAATGAGCTCCTTATATTTGTAGATGCAGCATACCAAATCCATTCCAAATGCTCTGGCCTTGGCATTTTCATCTATGATAGTCAGGGTAAATACAAATTGTTCGCAGGTCTTCCTTATAAAGCATCCTCGAGCATGGAGGCTGAGGTGCAGGATATCATCAAAGCTTCCCAACTTTGCAACACACAAGCTAGATTAACACAACTATCTTATTCTTACTAGCTCTAAGTAGGCACTGGACTGTCTCACCAGAGGTAATGATGCTCCTGCCAAATTCATGCCCTATCTTAGAAGCTATAAAGTATTGCGGGAAGGTAGTACAGAGATGCTCCAATATATACCTAAGAATCTCAGTTTGATTGCAGATTGTATAGCCAAACATGTATTTTGGTCTGGACATGCTTTTTCTTCAGTTATGCAACCAACTTGGCTGAACTATAATGCCCAAGAGGTGGTTTCAAATCTTTTTTCCCATACTAAGGATCGAGATCAATTAGAAGTAATCCTAGTTTAAAAAATGAATGATATATATATATATATATGTTTATATATATATAAGTTTGAAGTCAAAGAAAATACATATAAAAATGATATAATATTTGTATAAAAACAAAACAACATTTACTTACTTTTGTCATTTTTTTGAGTAATATACAATTATATTTCATGTTCTGTTTATATTATCGTACTCATTGTTTACGTAGACACACACACACACACGTACGTACACACGCACACACACACACCCACCCACCCACCCACCCCCCCCCACACACACACATATATATATGTGTGTGTTTATATATATATGTGTGTGTGTTTATATATATATATATATATATATATATATATATATAAATATATATATATATATATATATATAATTTTAGGTTATGGGTCAGCCCAAACAAACAAGAATACTTCACCGAGGGTTTTTTTAAGCTTCATATGGTGGTGACTTGGTGCATCAAATTATTGATAAAATTTAGAGAACTTATATATATGTATGTCATATATTTTGTTATTTACTTAATATATTATATATGTTATATTTTAATAAAAATATTTTATTATCTTTTTACATGAGCAATTTTATGTTGTATTATTGAATTGTATGTTCATGTAGTCTATTAACTTTAATCACTAAAATTAACATATTCATGTGCTAATTAAAAACTAAATGGTACTTTTGTATGATGATAATAAAGTTAGATGAACATTGTTATTTAATGTTTTATGTATGATATTGTTTTATTTTATATAATTAATTTCTTGTCCATGTAGAAATTATTATATTTATTGTGATGTATCCTATTATGCTTGATTTATATGATTTAATTAAATTAGGAATAATATTGCACTTAGTTTAACATAAATTAACAATTTGTCAGGTCTGAAATTAGAACAATATGAAATTTAAGTTTGGTTTACTAGGATGTGACTTTTTTTGCATGTATAGGGACACAACTACCACGTTCATTGCAACAACTATAGAAGTGTTTCCCAACGTCTATGTTGATGTAAAATTATGGTCCATTATAATATTGAGATTGTCCAGGTTCTTCCATTAAAACCTCTTATCATTTTTGAATGGAAATAAAGTCTGTCTTTTACTAAATGCTGGAAAATTAATGATTCTCTTCTTTTTCCAACTCAAATACCAAAAATCAGTTCTCACTTGATAGATTGAAATATGTTGTTTAACCTAGCTGAGTACTATAAAGCAAAGATCCTCATATTGTATGGTATATGCTAATTATATCATAGGTATCTTGCTATTTGTTTGCATGTGTCGATTCACTATTTTAAAACTATTATAGATATATATTTTAGTATTCTATGTATATTTTACCAAACATATTTTATAAACTAGTACATTTATTCATGTAATAATATACATTTACTAGTAAATTTTATATATAGTCTTCATTAGAAATATGTGATTTTTGCTGATTATTACTAAAGTAATAATTTGTTAGAACTAATTACAGTTGTTGATGAAACTTATGTACATAATGTAGAATTTAAAAATAACATGGCATCAGAGTAATACTTTTATTGAAGGTTTCTCCCGAAAATTGAGATTTTAATCATTTTTGAAACTTGAAAATTTTAATATATGAATAATCAATTAATGTTATTGTGGTTTTTTACTAGAACACAAGAATAACAATCAGGGCACCAAATCTCCTTTCATTTGGGTGGACATTTTCTTGTGTCCAGGTTGGATCTAAATAAACATAAGAGAATAATTACATATGAAGGGAAAAAAATTGAATTAGCACACTTCTGTATAAAAATACACTTTGCAGTACTTTCAAATAATACCTCACAACATAGCCCAAATCTAATAGAAACACCACTTGAAGTGGCATTTCCAGGTTCTATGTAAGTAGACCTGCTTTAAAACGCTAGTTTTATACTTTCTCTCATTTATATTCTTTTTCAATTTCTTATTTACAATTTTACATCCAAACCAACAAAAAATGTAATATCTTCTCACTTAGGATCTAGAAAATTCTACTTCAAGTAGCATTCTGTTACCAAAGTTGGACTATTTCTGAAATTATTTTCAAAGAGGTGCTAAAGAACATATTACTTTTTATCAAAGTGGGCTAATTTGTTTTTTCTTTCTTCTCTATATGCATAGAGAGAGATATGTGCCCATGTTGTGGATGTGGGGACATTATGGAAAAGAAAGGTTTTCTTCTAGACATGGATGCCACCTTAAGGGATACCTTAATTATAGGACAAGTACTATACTAGTTTTATAGGAGCCAATATAATTTTGTCAAAATGCATATAAATGGTTTCTCTCTTCTCACTTTTTCTTCTAAAAATGTGTTTCTTATCTGTTGTATTTTATAAATACACCATTCCTATTAGTTGTTGTGATATCCTAGATTTTGAGGATTTAATAGACCATTGTTTCTATGTGGAAACAAGGAATGAAGTACACATAAAACCTTAGAATATGATTTTATGTCTGATACAAAACATGAGATGGTTTTTGTGCAATGTTGAGGATCATGATATAAAGTGACTAAATGTGTATAATTAAAGTTGATGAAGTAATGTAGACATCAATACATAAATTGGGTCACCTGAATCATGCATTGAGGTTTAATGTGTATTCATGAGTACCTTGATAATTATTGTGGATCATATATTCCTTGGATTGAGCCTTTGTGAGGAACTTATGTGAGTGGTTATATACATGTAATTGGGCTCGTTCTTGGTAGAATACTAGAGTTGGATATGATAGGTCTATGTCTGAAACTGCATCCTGTTTGGGACTTGCATTGATAAATTTTGATGTTTGAAATTTGATTAAATGATTAATTTTTAGATGTTTAGAAAAAAGTTTATGTCACACACTTTTATTCGTTGGGATGTGTGGCACCTTGAAAGCCACCGACCCAGCACCACGTCATCCCTAACCTTTGGGATGTGTGGCACCTTGAAAGCCACCGACCCAGCACCACGTCATCCCTAACCTCTGAGAATTGAGGAACAAAAGAGGGTTGAGGTGTAGTATTGATCTGATGAAGGTGGGGCAATAACTTGATATTTTGTTCGCAAACTAGGGATCTATTAAACAAACCGAACCCATTGACCCCTCACTGGGCGCTGGAGACCCAAGGTAATAAGAGAACTTCTAAACCTCTTTTCCATCGCCATCGCTGCCTGCAGGGAGAGCAAGGGGGTAACTGCAGAAGTGGATGGCAAGTAGGTGTCTCAGAGACGACTAAAGATGGACTAGGAAGCTACCTCGAACTGATGGTGACTGTTTTGAAGCCGCTTGATGCCTGAGAATGACACCGTATGGCCGGTGAGCTCCAACATTGACGGAGGTTGTGCGGGGGTCGAAGAGGTTGCTCCATGCCTCTCCACCACGAATCAACAACATGAACGACTTCATGAAGGTTCAGCTACGAGTCTCGCATCTTTTCCTGTCGTTAAATCATCCTCTGGAGGAAATGCCCAATCCTGTGGCGCTTCCTCGTCGGCAACCCCAACTAGGGTGTAGCTGAGCTCGCAACACCCGAACATCCAGACAGCTACTCTGCGAGATGGGTGCGACCTCCATGAAGGCGTCAATGAGATTGAATCTGACTGATACTAAAGGACTTCCCTCCATTCCTCGTTGGAGCCTCTGTTCGCGGCTGCGAGCTGAAGCGGAATAGAGTCCGCAACGACCGAACGCGTGGACGAGAGTGAGATGTGAAGAGTGAGAAGGGCCGAACCCTATTGAACTAGCCTGGGCTGATCATGAATCGCCCGATTCAGGAGGCTTTGGGCCGTGGCCCTCCGTGACAGTGAGGTGGCATACATCCAAACCGCTTAGAAGAAGATCTGACGGCCACGACAAATCAAAAGAGGTAAATCTCCTTTATTTTTCCAAGAAATTAATTTATCTTAGGAAAAACACTATAAATAGCTCCCATGGCCTATACACTCGCCAAAAATAGCCATAAACTCAAAAAAATATCCTTTTTATTGTGAGACCACTAGATTAAACCTTTGAGTCATTATTAATGATGGGTTTTTATCTAAAAGATAATACTCCTATTTAGGATTCATTAAATAAAATAAATAGTATCCAGTTGAGATTAATCCTAAAAAGTTCTTCCAGAACTCTAATTATGACTCAAAACCAAATATGAAGTCTGATATGACTATTATATTGAAGCAATATGTCATTTCTCATTAAAACTGAATTCTATGTTTTTAACCTCATTTTAATCCTAGAAAATAGACCAATCATAAAAAAATTATGAAAATTGAATCATACACTGATTATGCTATATTGGTAAGTACAAAAATACCAGAGACACATTTTATATCAGGTTGAACCTATGATTGGTTAAACCCTAATTGGACCCAAAAATATCAATAATATAATGAATATTTATTTGGATAAGGTAAAATATTACTAGAGCACCAAAAGGTCATATAGGGGAAATAATAAAACCCTTATATACTATACATGACCTACTATAGGCCCCACATCAGAATCACCTCAGACATAACCCCTTTCAGAGTGTTCGGTTTGACTTTGCAAAACCAAACTAAGCTATTCAAACTTATAAAAAATGAACAGATTGTCAATCTCCTTTTCCCCATGAATCCTAGCACTTCTCTCCTTCCATATGTGATACACAAGAACAGTAAGAAGGAGCCCCACAAATCTCCTCATGTGTGGGTTGCATCTAGTACGTTCCAAAATCCACAACATGCAAGCCTGAATGCATGCAGGCAGACTGCCACCCCAACCAAATTTCAGAGAGCTTCTAAACCATAAATGCCTAGTATAGTCACACTAAAAAAAGAGATGAGCCATAGTCTCCTGCTCCCACCAACATAGAGGGCACATTGTGTCCGCCAAAGGACACCATTTACTGATTCTATCCTTGGTAGGCAACCTATTAAGGATAGTTTTGTACATGCAAAACTCCATCTAGGACAATGTTTCTTGAACCATAGCAGCTAGTCCCAAAGAACTTGAGGTCGGTTGTGGTTTAAGAGCCAAGGAGTGCAACCCACAACCAACATCCAGTTCCCATCGCTCATTACAAAAGCATGCTTCATATCCCTCCACACTTTGTACATGTTGTGCCAAATCCTAGAACACGGTAAGGGATCATCATCTTCGGCCTCAGTAATCGGGCGATACCTACCTTCATCCAGCTGATCCACAAAGTAGTCGATTTCAACACATAATCTTCAACTCTTTTCTCAATAGCTTCCCAAGCAACATCACAAAGATCATGAAGCCCTAGTCCCCCTGCATGTCTGGGTTGAGCCACCTCAGACCAGGATACAACGTGGTTACCTTCTCCCCATAGGAAGCTAGCAATTGTAGCTCTGAACTTATCCAGTGTAAAGCCAGGGATTTCCACCAATATGCACTAGTGCCTAATCTTACTGGTTAACACCGTATTAATCAAGACAACCCTTCCAAACATAGAAATCTTAAGACCACTCCACTTCTCCACACTTTGTGTAAGGCTGTCTAAAAATTCTTGGAAGTCAGTCCCTTCACCCGTACTACTACACATGGGCACACCCAAGTACCTTGTGGGAAAATTACCCAAATCCCACCCAATAGCCTCTTTAAGTTTGCCTCTTCTAGAATAATAGTATTTAGACAAGAAGACATGTGATTTAATCTCATTGATGTGGATACAAGTCATATCAACAAAGATCTTTAGAATGTATCTGACTCCTCTAAAATATTTAGCATGCGTAGATACAAAAAACATTACATCATCTGCAAAAATCATGTGTATGAGGACCTTGGTTCCATGAGCCTTGTAAGGTTTACTGCTGCCCTCCTCCTTGGCTTTGATACCTAGGCTGGTGATATTCTCCATAAAAAGTGTGAACAAATGAGGAGATAATGAGTCCCCCTGTCTAAGCCCATGGGATGTGCGTAACATGCCTTTGGGAGCACCATTAATCAACACATAAAAGGAAGTGGTCTCCACACATTGTTTTAGAATATCAATGAACTTGACAAAAAATCCCCACACTTCTAGCGTGTTTCACAGCCCTTCCCAAGACACATGATTGTATGTCTTAGAAATGTCCAACTTCAAGCAAGATTATTTATTTTTGTTCTTCATGAGGAAATCCTCGAGGAATTCAGTGGCCAATAGAGCATTCTCGGTGATAGCCCTTCCCTGTGCAAAGGCCGATTGGTTTATAGACAAAATCTTTGGCAACAACCCTTTCCACCTTCTAGATAACAATTTGGAAATAATCTTGTAGGTGACTAAATAGCAGGCAATAGGTATGAAGTCATGCATGTCAGCAACCCCCTTTTTTGGGAATCAATTTAATAAAATCATGATTTACTTGTCTTACCAATAGGCCACCCACCAAGAATCATCTAACCACATTACATATTTCCTTGCCAACAATAGGCCAATAGATAAGGAAATTTTTTGTGTTAAATCCATCTGGTCCAGGTGATTTAGAAGCACCTATAGAGAAGGTTGCAACCTTAATCTCCTCGTCAGTTGCCCTCTTCAAAAATTCCCTATTCATCTCATCAGTCACCCTCTTATTAAGAATGGAAGGCATGCAGGCAACATTACTGTTGTCTGTATTGTATAGATCATTGAATAACTTGACAACAACCTCTTCAATTATGGTCTCTTCATCTGCCAACTCACATTTAGTGTCCACCAAAATATGAATGTGATCACACATATTATTTCTCTTGACTGCAACATGGTATATCTTGGAGTTGTAGTCTATGTATTTAAGCCGAGTGAGCATGCTTCTTTGTCGACTGGCCAACTCGTAGGATTTCTCCAGCTAGGTAAGTCTTTTACCAGTGCTTTCCTCTGCCTCCATACAAGCTATAGAGGTGGGATCTTCATACAGCTTTACAACAGCCATATCAAACTCCCCCCGTACTTGGTTGATTGGATTAGGCAGATCTGTTAGACTGTTGGACCATTTCATAAGAGCCATCTTAACTCTTTTAAGTTTTTCCAAGACCTTAAAGAGAGGATTTCCCTCCACCTACTCACACCAAGCATGCTGAACCACCCCCTCAAAGGAAGGAAAAATCAACCAGTGATTCGGAAATCTAAAAGGGTGATTGGGTTGGCGATGTGAACTCAGAAGGATCTCCATCCAAGAGTGATCATTATTGGGGTGAGATCTAAGTTTTATGATAGCATCCGAGAAGACGTACAACTAGGCTTCATTCACAAACCCTTAGTCCATGTTGCTTGAATCTCCTCACCGATGTCTGTTTTTTTATGCTAAGTGATGAGTCCTCCCTGTGTGTTCAACTCCATCAACCTGACAACATCCACAACATCATTGAATCACCTAAGGATAAGGCCAAGAATGGGTAGCCCTCCCCATTTCTCTCTGGCACGTATGACTTGATTAAAATCTCCCACCATAAGGTGCAAAAGTTCAATTTGAGTAGTGTGCACCATAGTTTCCCAAAACCATCTGTGATCCATCTCTGAGTTCAAGCCATACACTACAGAGACTACACAATGGAATCCCCCAACATTGATACAATTGAATGTAATCAACTGGTTGCTGTCGAAGATCATATGAACATCCCACACCAGGGGATTCCATCTGATAATGATCTTACCGTCCTCAATCTTGTCAAGGTTCAAGCACAAGTTCCACCCATTCAGAAAAAGCCCCTTTGTTTGCTCTGTGACTTCTCTTCATATCCTAGTTTCCAAGCAGATGACTAGGGAAGCCATCCACTCTTGAACGATGTGCCTGAGAGTGCTTTGCTTCCTATGAAGGGACACACCTCTCACGTTCCACACCATTAGGTTCATTTTGGTCCTTTTGAAGTCCCCCCCTCCCGAGGAATTTCTCTCCTCCTCCTCAGCCTCTCCCTCTTCTGTGAGAGGATTTATTACTTCTAGTGCTTCTTCTGGTAGTCATTCTTCTAGTGCTTCTAACCAAGATCTATTCAGAGTCTTGGTCCTCTAGCAATTGAAACAGATGCTCAGAATCTATGTAGACCTCACCCTCCTCACAATCCTACCCTTATCCAGGATAGTGATGTTTTCCACAGCAACGGAGTCAGTCCTCATCACAACCTCTTCATCAGGCTCCACGTGTGGTGTGTCATCCATACCAGTCTCTGTCACTGTCTCAGGACCAGGTACTAGTTGCTCATTGGACTCCCACACACTTACATATTGGCCACAATAATCACAGTTGAGACCGCAACCTATCCTTTTCCATGATGCCCATGGCTCTTCCTCTCATTCTTATTTTTTCTAGCAGGTCTTCGACTCTTGGAGCACCCCCGCACCACCCGTGGTCCATTGAACTGCTATCTAGCACCCGGGCATCCATGAGGAATATGCCCAAACACCTTGCAGGCAGGGCAATTTTCAGGCAATGCATCATAGATAACCCAAATTTCAAGCCCAACTCCATCAGGCATCTCTATCATCACTACTAGAGAAGGTTCTCTATCCAGTGAGATCTCGATGCAATGGTGCAACACCCCAAAGTGCTTCCCATCCAGCCAAAAGTCAACAAACTTTGGTACTCCAAGCACGTAGTCGATGATGGTCAGTGCCCGCCTCATCCAGTGTCTGCCCAGGTCAGGTAGAGTGACCCACATAGGAGCATTCGTAAGAGAAGCACACACATCTACCTCCGAGGACCATTTCCTCATCAACACCAGCTAGCTTTCAAAGAACCTTGGGCCACATTCCAACGAGAACTTCATGTCCTCCTCATTTGCAAAATGAGCCAAGAACATACCATCTTTGAGGTGAGATACCTACAAATCACCACATGGATTCCACATCTAAAGCATCCACCCATAAACTTACTGTATATGGTGCTTCCTCCCCATTATCTGGACTATGATAGAGAAACAGTGGAATTCATCCAGCTCCTCCACCATTAGCATAGCAAATCTCATCCATGGCCTCTGATCTTCAGGCTTGAAGAAAGGGGCATTCGGGTCTTTGGGCACAATCACTAGCCTGTAATTGTGTTGTACAACCATTGTCCTGGTGACAGTATCATCCCAGGCTCTTCCAACTATGATATCTACCCTTGGATCAAACCAAGGCAGACACCCAGTCAAATTGCTTGGTCCAACATCAGGACCAGCAGCCTTAAAGGCAACATGCACCAACATCTGAGGAGGAGGGCGAGGTGTTAGAAGGTGAGGTGGGGGAGGGGAAGGAGGCAGAGAGGCCACCTGCCCCAGGGGGCGGCCGGCATGCCCAATCGTGCCCTAGAGATGGAACAAAGCTCCCATTATATATAGACAGAGCGAGCATCTATCTAGCTGACATTAAGTTTTGTTTTGTTGAACATTTATAAATGATGATTAATTGTTATTAATCAAGTAATGACTGATATGCATCATTTAGCACACCAATTCACTACGATAAATTATCTTAGAGTTTAACCTTTTTTTACTTTTAGATTAAGGCTAATATAGAGTGGTCAATCACACACGACGACTTTCTAAGATCGTTTCTTTAATCTTGATTGCTTTTTGAACTTTATTTCTTTTTGGAGGTTTTGGAATATTTGAACAAGAAAGTAAATTCTATGATATGGAGGGTGATTACAGTAGAACAAGAATGTAGATTGCAAAAGAAATAAAAGATTACAATAGAAAAAAATTGGAAAGATTGTACTAGCACAAAGAAGGAAAGAAGATTGCTAGCACAACAAAAAGATTAACTAAGGACAAAAATTAAAGTGCAAGTAGTAAAAGAAAGTGATTGGAAACTAGTGTTGGAAAGAAACAAATTGAATCATATGGGAAAAACATCAAGACTTAGGGGTTTCACCTTCATAGACAAAGTAAAAATAAGATCAAAGAAATACATGAAAAGAAAAATAGAAGAAGGCATGCAAATCATTCGTAAATGAAACACAAGAGACAAACTGCACGTGAACCCATTGGTCCTAGAGTTCATGCATCCTAGTCCATCATCCTAATAGAGATTTTTCCGTGGTCACATCCAAATCCACATGCATTTGGTTTAGACATTCTAAATCTCAATTTCCATAGTCGCATCTGCCGAGATTAACCCACAATAAAAATGATTAATTACTTTGTTAAAATCGACAATTTCTAAACCAAAAACCATCTATCTAAAAAGTCATATAAAACCTCGATCTAATCAACACATGGCTAAGGGGCTACTCCCCTTGCCTCGATAGAGAAACTACTCACTAGCCATGGTAAGGTATGGAGAAATAAGGGGAAGAAGGTAGGAAGCCATAGACCAGAAAAATAGAATCTCCAAGGAGACCAAGCTGGTGACTATGAAATGGCTTGCTTTATTAATTATCCACTCCCAAGAGAATGAACAAGAACATAATGAGAAATAAGGCAAGATCAAGATCCAGAGAAGAAGAACAAAATTTTATTACAGAATGAAGATTACACAACTATGAATTGAAAATGACAATGCTTAATTAAAAGATGCAAGTACAAAAATCAGGATCCCTTTCTTAGTGCCCCCCTCTTTTTATATGGAAAGGAGGGGTGGAAAACCTAAAAGAGGGGAGAAACAAATGGGAGAGGCAGTTGGTGACTTTTGTTATTCGTGAGCCCCAAAACGACTGTCTCGTTTGGCCGAAATGTCTGTCTGGCTGGTGACGTGGTGTGCTTATGAAAGAAGCAGATCAAACCCTAGGTTAAGCGGTGGTGCCACTAATTTGAATGTTTCTTGGTAATGGAGCAAGATGTCAAAATGGTCATTTGGGCGTGAGACGCCCAGTTGCCACCGCTATGTGTGAAACTAAGGGTTAAAACCCTAGCATGAGTGGTGGTGCTCCTTTCAATCTGACCTAATCTTTAATTTGGCTCAACATGGCCATCTGGGGCGCTTGAGACAAGCGTCTATGCGCGAATGAGAGGTGCACCTGGTGCGAATGAAATGCTCAGTTGAATCTTCTTGAATGTGGATTAGAAGGTTGAGCTGAAGACTGAAATGGCCATCTGGCTATGAAACGTGGAGTACTTTGGAGATGAACTAATTGTTTGGTACTGTGAGACGGTCGTCTCATGAGCTCAGGAGGTCAGAATCGTGCTATGAAGATAAAACCTACTAAAGTGTGAAAAAGATGAATATTTGCACAATTAATCAAAATGTGGGTAAATTGTAAATTTTCCTAGAAAATTAGTAAAAAGAAATAAATTTTAATAAAAAAGCAATGAAAATTATGTAAAAAGATGGATGAATAAACATTCATCAAAATACCCTGGACTTGAATCTTTGCTTGTCCTCAAGCAACTAGAATCATAAATAAATCCAATTTATACTAACAACATGTATGTCCTCACCCTTATAACATCAATTCATATCTTATCTCTGAATTTGGTCAAGCATCCCAATCTCCTAAAACCATAAAATACAAAATTCTATATTCTCGTATAAAAACAAATATCATAATTTTTTTTTCTAAATCAAGATTTTGTAGAAAAATATACTTCATATTACTTTTACTTTGAGACTAACATTTATTTTGTGAGTTGTTGCACAAGAACAAGACGGGGGGTGGGTGGGTGTAGAATATGATGATCCCCCTCTATTCAACTCGGGATATATTTAACTTATGGAGTTGTGGCTACATTGGTCACAATTTTTTCATGTGCTCTTTGGCATCTTTTGATGGTACATTGTTGGCTTAAATGCACAAGTTTTAATATTTATAACTCAAGCACTACCTCGCAAGTATACAAATGCTTGTAGTATTATTGAGGTCATCCAAGAAGTAAGTTATTGTTAGGCATAAGAGTATTATACTTCAACAATCTAGATCTTTTTAACAAGAGAGGTTTTGTTTAATTAACTAAGCAATCAAAAGAAAACATACTAAAATGTAAATAACTTGTATTAAGAATATATTTGGATTGGGGATTCTTGAGAATAAGGTTTCACATCCATATCATAACATGAAGAAAAATGATGATCGACAATGCTAGAAATGACACATGGGAGGTTTGTATCCTAAACACACCTCTCGGTAGTGTAGAACAATCCTAACTTTATATACCACTCCCGTAGATATACTAAAACTCAGACTACAAACATTTACTCTCCTACACATCCGATCCACTCCCCACGATCAAGGCAGTGCAGCTAAAGCACATCTCCTTACTCTTATGCATATCTTTCCAGGTTTTACAAAGAGTAGAAATCAAACATAAAAAGTGGCCAAAAAATCATGTAAGAATAATTAGACACTGATGAATATTAGATCAGAGAAACAACTAGCATTATATATAAAATTAATGTTAAAAAATGTTATGATATGGGAGTTAATACCTCATGCCCAAGAACAATAGATCTACTTATCCATAACTGTATAAAGTAGATACAAGTAGTAGCCTAGACATCATAATAGAAGGAAATAAACTTAGATGTCTATGAAAGAAGGAAGATAGACTTGGAACTCTGGTCAATGAGTCACAAATCCATCCTTACTGCTGAGAACTCTCCAGAAAGGTTCACTTCAGAGTAAAGAGAAAAGATTGGCGGAGATCCTTGTTGTAATTGTTGGACAAGAAGGAAGAAAAAGAAGTTTCCCTCCCGAAAAACTAAATTTTCTCCCTTGGAATGCCTCCAACTCCTCTTGGATCTTCCTTTCTTGAGTCCCTCTCCAAAAGGTCCAAAATAGTCCGTGGCAACTATCCTCATACGACCTGGGGTCGTATATATAAGTGTGAGATAGTTAAATTTACATTTGAGTGAAATCTACATGTCACATGGCGTGTTGGATGGATAACACAGAATGTTCGACGTGATAACTGAAGTCTGCATTGAGTTATGGAAAGTCACAAGATGTGTCTTTAATAAGACATGACGTGTTGCTACAAATATGGGGGTTCTGGGTTCAATTTTTGGGTTGGGACACAAGGTGTCTTTAATAAGAAATGGTACATCTTTATTAAGACATGGGGTGTCTTTGATAGTTCAATTTCTGGATTGGGACACAGAGCGTCTTAGTTAAGACACGTCGTGTCTTTATTAAGACACATAGTGTCTTTTTCTGGACACGAGGTGTCTTTGACAATTTCAACAACATTGATTTTTTCAATGTCTAGATGATTGGGGAATGTGTTGATGGATGTTGTGATGTCAGTTTCTCCCCATTTTGATGCCAAATTGTTGTACCTACAATCCAAACCATAGAACAAGTAAAGATAACAATAAAATAGAAAATCTAGCATGATTAAGAGTTATTATTGAGTAAAAATGATTTAGAAATGCAATCAAAGGTGGTCCAAAAGATGATATAAAATACACACATGGAATCCCCCTAAGCTTAAACCATTGCTTCACCTCAAGTAAAAAGAGCATAGAAACACAAATGAAGAAATTGCCAAGTTCATACATAGATCAAATGAAATGAAAGTTGTGTATAAGACCAAACTAACCATGATCAACAACTTTGTACTCATAGTCTTCAATTCAACTCAAACACCCAAGAAAGGGAATTTTAATTCAGTAGGGGTGGTCACAATTAAATGAATCAATCAATTAAATAACACTAAGTAGAATTAGTATGACCAATCCAAACGATTAGTGAATGTGCAACTCAAACTCTCAACTATTAAGGATACAAATGATTGAATCTTAGTTAAAATTAAAACTTTAGTTGTACTCTCCTTCTTTCCCAAGAACGATATGATAATGGATTGTGGGTTTCGACACTCTGCTGCTAATGTAGTCTTATGCACATGTGGAGTTTCAGTTGAGGTATTTTATCCTCTTTTAAGACATACCACCAAACAATCATGGCCAAATCAGAATTACACTAGGATAGCATGATATGTGGGTGGTTTAGCCATCTTTTATGGGGTATGGGGGTGAAATAAGCTAAGAGAAATTTTAAAAATTTCTCACAACATAGGAGTGTCAACTAAATTGCAACGTTAGCTAGATTTCATTCATTTATTTTGAAAAATTTTCATTGAAAGAGTGGTTGAAAATACACTTAGATCTTGGCAATGACATCTCGTATTCTAAATGATGTTGTAAAGTTGATTTACTCACAAAAATTGAAACCATTACATGTTTAAAGCAATAAAGGATGTGAAAGATGAGTGTTCAGGCTAGAAGCAGAACTCAGAGTAAAACACATTTTGATGGCCAAAAAGTTCAATTTGATTAATGCATGCCTTTTACAACTTCTGCAAATGATATTTCTTACCAAAAGAGGACAATCGATTAAGCATAGGAGTTCAATCCACATACAAAAGATGGGTCTCAAATAAAAGTTGATTTGCTACAAGTAGAACAGAAACTAAAAACAACAACTAAGAAAATGATGATAAAAGAAAAATAAAACTACACCTACACTACTGGCTGGTTGCTCTCCCCCTAAGCTTGCAATTTGCAATATTTTCACAGCATATAACAAACTCAAGAGGATTGCAACCAGATAGCTATCATGGTGAATGATGAGGATGGAGGTCCATTGCTTTGATTTGAGGATAGAAATTATTGTGCTAAGCATCTATGCCTCTTTGCCAATATATCTTCTATTTTCCCCTAAGATTGATGCTTGTAATTTGCAATAGGAATACTCGTTTGGATTTAAATATTGTATGACCCTTCATTCTCTTCTTCAAAATAATCAACATTGAGTTCAAAGAGAATTTTGTCATCACCAAGCATTGTATAAAAGATGTGTTGTGAGAGGGCACTTGTCTTGTTTGAAGAATCATCCTTAGGAGCATATGTATATTTCTTGCTTTGAGCTTCAACATCATTGCCAACGTTGGAGTCAACAACTTCATATGATATTGTATGTGGTGGTGAAGAAGGTTCTTCTGTAGCAACTCTGTTCCTCAAGGTAACTGATGTGAATGTCTCCCTTGAAGGTATTTGTAGTTGATTAGGCAGGAAATGTAGAGTGATTTTTGATTGGAAAGAGCTTGTTGAGCAATTTGATTATCCAACATCCTAGTATGAGTGGCAATTCCATCCACCTTAGAAGAAAGTTGTAAAATAGTATCCTTTAGCCACTCCCTTTGTTTGTAAATCTCATAATTTTTCTGAATTTGAGTTGAGACTAAGGTCTCAAGCATGGACACCAAACTCAGCTTGGGCTACAAATGTTGTTGTTGCTGGATATAATTGTAGTTGACATTGTTATTGAGCTCTACTATCTCTTCAGATTGTGATGGTGTGGCAAAACATGAAGAAGGCGTGTGTCCTACTATTCCACATGCATCACAAATTACTTTAGCGACTTGATTTCTAAAAATAGAGCTTGAAGAAGAAGGTTAGCTGATCCAGTCAGGACTTCATTGACAATTGTTAAGTGCCATGTCTTCAATAATGGCATAAGAGCCCATGTATGATTTATTCATTAAACATTCATTTACAACAACATTAATAGATTTCCTTGTATTGTAGAATAAACCATTATAGAAAGTTTATAATAGAAACCAGTCGCTTAAATCATGATGTGTACAAAGATGTTGAAGGTCTTTGAACCTTTTCCATGTGTCATACCAAGTCTCTCCGTGCCTTTGATAAAAATTGATGAGCTAAATTCTCAATTGTGCGGTCTTGCTTGGTGGAAAGTATTTGGCTCAAAAAACTTTGAGGAGTTTTTCTAAGCTGTTGATGGAGTTTCTTAGAAAAGAATAGAGCCACACCTTGGCTCTATCTCTCAAAGAAAAGGGAAAAGGAAGAAGACAAATTGCATTAGTAGGAACACCATTTATCTTGAAAGTGCTAAAATATTGCAGAAATTCAACAATGTGGAGGTTTGGATCCTCGATTGGTGTCCCTCCAAACTGATTCTACTATATCATCTGTATAATTTTGGGGCTGATAGAAAAGTCATTTGTATCAATTTGTGGGATAGTGATAGTCCCATTGACTTTTGTAGTAGCTGGAACAATGAAGTTCTTTAGGGGACAATCATCTTCCATGATTTGTTCTTCTTGTTGGGATGGTGAGGGTGGTAGTGAAGACATTGGTGATGATGGTTGTGAGTCCTCCAAATATGATTGAGTTTCACTCCTCCTTGCTTTTTAAAGGTTTCTAATAGTGTGCTCATATTTGGAGTCTAGATATGTGGAAGGTTCAAGACCCCATTTGGATCGCCTCATATTGTCCTACAAATAAAGAAGGCGAG
Source organism: Alisma plantago-aquatica (assembly GCA_963693085.1). Classification (NCBI taxonomy): domain Eukaryota; kingdom Viridiplantae; phylum Streptophyta; class Magnoliopsida; order Alismatales; family Alismataceae; genus Alisma; species Alisma plantago-aquatica. Next base: position 1,524,615,874 of record OY856410.1, read on the forward strand.
TGAAGTACAAAAATGATAATGGAAGATATAAAAATATGATAATGATCATGATCATGATGAAAGGTAAAATAAAACAAATTATGGTGGATATGACACATGGTGGTGTGATCTAGTCTCGCTTACAATTTAAGACTTCTTTCTCTAACAAAAATACCGATGCTCCCCGACAATGACGCCAAAAACTTGTTGGTTTAAATATGTCAGTTTTAATATTAGCTCTATCCCGTAAGTATATGGGTGCATGTAGTATTATCGTGGTCATTCGAGGAGTAACCTATTGTTATGTCCAAGATTATTAAACTTCAACAATCTAGATCTTTTTAACAAGAGAGGTTTTGTTTAATTAACAAAGCAATCAAAAGGAAATGAACTAGAACATAAATCACTTGTATTAAGGATCAATTTGGATTAGGGATTCTTAAGAATAAGGTTTCACATCCATATCATGACATGAAGAATAACAATGATCGACAATGCTAGAAATGATACAAGGGAGGTTTGTATCCTACACCCACCTCCTGATAGTGTAGAACAGTCCTAACTTTATATACCACTTTTGTGGATACACTATGATTTGGAATACAAACCTTTGCTCCCCTACACATCTAAGCCACTCCCGTGGTCAAGGTAGTGCAGATAAATCACATCTCCTTACTCTTATGTATATCTTCCCAGATTATACAAAGAGCAGAAATTAAACATACAAAGTGGCCAACAAAGCATGTAAGAAGAATTAAACACTGATGAACCTTATAATAGAAAAACAACTAGCATTTTATATGGAATTTTTGTTCAAAATATTATGACATGGGAGTTACTCCCCCATGCCCAAGAACAAGAGATCTACTCATCTGTGGCTGTAGAAAGTAGATACAAGTAGTAGAAAGTAGTGCTAGACATCATAATAGAAAAAAATAAACTTGGATGTCCGTGGAAGAAGGAAGATAGTCATGGATCTCTGGTCAAGGAGTAACAAATCTATCCTTGCTTCTAGAAACTCTCCATAAAGCTTCACTTTGGAGTGGAGAGAAAAGAACAATGGAGATTCTTGATGGAATTGTTGGAGAAGAAGGAAGAAGAAGAAGTTTCCCTCTGGAGAAACCAACTTTTCTCCCTTAGAATGCCTACAACTCCTCCTGGCTCTCCATTGTTTGAGTCCCACTGCAAAAGGTCTGAAATAGTCCATGGTAACTGTCCCAAGACAGTTTGGGGTCGTATATATAAGTGTGAGATAGCTAAATTTGCATTTGAGTGAAATCTGTAGGTCACACGACATGTTGGATGGCTAACATGACATGTTCGATGCGACAATTGAAGTCTGGATAGTTCTGGAAAGTCACACAGTGTGTCTTAGATAAGACGTGACGTTTTGCTACAAATTTGGGAGTTTTGGGTTCAATTTCTGGGTTGGGACACGGGGTGTCTTTGATAAGACATGTTGTGTCTGTATTAAGACATGAGGTGTCTTTTTCTGGGCATGAGGTGTATTTGACAGTTCAATTTCTGGACTGGGACACTGGGTGTCTTTAATAAGACACGTCATGTCTTTGTTAATACAGGGGGTATTTTTTTTCTGGACACCGGGTGTCTTTGATAGTTTCAACAACATTGATTTTCTGAATGTCTAGATGATTGCAGAATGTGTTGATGGATGTTATGATGGTGTTTTCTCCATATTTTAATGCCAAATTGTTGTACCTACAATCCAAACCATAGAGCAAGTAAAGATAACAATAAAGTAGAAAATATATCATGATTAAGAGTGATTATTGGGTGAAAATAATTTAGAAATGCAACTAAAAGTGGTCCAAAAGATGATATAAAATATGCACATAAAATCCCCCTAAGCTTAAACCATTGCTTAACCTCAAGCAAAAAGAGCATAGAAACACAAATGAAGGAATTGCTAAGTTCATGCATAGATCAAATGAAATGAAAGATGTGTATAAGACCAAACCAATCATGATCAACATGTTTATACTAATAGTCGTCAATTCAACTCAAACACACAAGAAAGTGATTTTTAGTTCAGTAGGGGTGGTCACAATCAAATGAATCAATCAATTAAACAATAATAAGTAGAATTTGGATGACCAAGCTAAATATTTGGTGGATGTATAACTCAAACTCTCAACTATTAAGGATATAAATGATGAAATTTTAGTTAAAATTAACAATTTTAGTTGTACTCTTCTTCTTTACAAAAAATGATACGTCAATGGATTACATGTTATGTCACTCGACTGCTAATGTAGGCTTATGCGCACGTGGAACACTGATTGGGGTATTTTACCCCTTTTTAAGACACACCTAACTTTGTGGCCAGATCAGACGTATACTAGGATATCATGATATATGGGTGGTTTAGTCATCTTTTATGGGGTATGAGAGAGAAATAAGCCAAGAGAAAATTTAAAAAATTTCCACAACATAGGAGAGTCAACTAAATTGAAACATTAGCTAGCTTTCATTCATTTGTTTTGCAAAATTTTCACTAAAAGAGTGGTTGAAAATGCACTTAGAGATTGTCAAGGGCATCCCATATTCTAAATGATGTTTTAAAGTTAATTTACTCACAAAAATTGAAACTATTCCATATTTTAAGCAATATAGGATGTGAAAGATGAATGTTTAGGATAGAAGAATAAACTAGAGTTAAGCACATGTTGATGGCCAAAAGGTTCCATTTGAATAATGTGTGCCTTTTATAATTTGTACAAATGACATTTCTAACCAAAAGAGAACAATCAATTAAGCATATGAGTTCAATCTACATACAATAGATGGGTATCAAATTAAACTGGATTTGCCATAAGAAGAAGAAAACTAAAAACAATAACTAAGAAAATGATGATAAAAGTAAAATAAAACTACACTCCACTACTGGTCGGTTGCTCTCCCCCGAAGCTTGAAATTCGTAGTGTCCTCACTGCATATAACAAACTCAAGAGGATTGCAACCGGATACCTGTCATGGTGAATGATGAGGATGGAGGTCCATTGCTTTGATTTGAGGCTAGAAATTGTTGTGCTAAGCATCTACACCTCTTTGTTAATATATCTTTTATTTGGCCTGAAGATCGATGCATGTGATTTGCAATAGGAATATTCTTCTAGATTTCAATGTTGTATGTCCCTTCATTCTCTTCTTCAAAATAATCAACACCCAATTCAAAGAGAATTTGGTCCTCACCAATCATTGTATCAAAGTTGTTTTGTTAGGGGGCACTTGTCTTGTTTGAAAAATCATGCTTAGGAGTAGATGTATATTTCTTGCTTTGAGTTTCAACATCATTCCCCACATTGGAGTCAACAACCTCATATGATATTGTATGTGATGGTGAAGAAGGTTCTTCTATAGAAGATTAGTCCCTCAAGGTAACTGATATGAATGTTTTCCTTGAATGTATTTGTTGTTGATTAGTCAAGGAACTGGTTGGTGCTTTTCGATTGGAAAGAGATTGTTGAGAAATTTGATTCTCCAACATCCTAGTATGAGTGAAATTAGAAGAAATATATGAAATAACATCCTTTAGCAGCTCTCTTTGTTTGTGAAGTTTGTCATTTTGCTAGATTTCAGTTGAGACAAAGGTCTCAAGCATGGACACAAACTCAGATTGGGCTACAAATGTTGTTGTTGCTAGATATAATTGTAACTGCCATTGTTTTTGAGCTCTGGTTGCTCTTCAAATTATGATGGTGTGGCAAAACATGAAGGAGTGTGTCCTACTTCTCCACATGCATTAAAAATTACTTTAGCGACTTACTTTCTAGAAATTGAGCTTGACGAAGAAGATTGGCTGCTCCAGTCAGGACTCCATTGGCAATTATTAACTTCCATGTCTTCAATAATGGCATAAGCGTCCCTGTATGATTTTTTCATAAAATCACAATTCAAAACAACATCAATAGATATCCGTGTATTGTATAACAAACCATTATAGAAAGTTTAGAGTAGAAGCTAGTTGCTTAAACAATTATGTGGACAAATACATTAGAGGTCTTTAAACCTTTCCCATGTGTCATAGAAGATCTCTCCATGCCTTTGAGAAAAATTGATGAGCTGAATCCTCAATTGTGCGATCTTTCTTGGTGGAAAGTATTTGGCTAAGAAAACTTTGCGGAGTTTGTCCTAGTTGTTGATGGAGTTTCTTATAAAAGAACAGAGCCATGCCTTGGCTTTGTCTCTCAAAGAGAAGGGGAAAAGAAGAAGACAAACTGCATCAGTAGGAACATCATCTATCTTGAAAGTGCTAAGATATTGCAGAAATTCAGCAATGTGGAGGTTTGGATCCTCCATTGGCGTCCCTCCAAACTAGTTCTGTTGTGTTATTCGTATAGTTGTGGGGTTGATAGATAAGTCATTTTCCTCAATTTATGGGATAGAGATAGCCCCATTGATTTTTGTAGAAGCCGAAAGAATGAAGTTCTTTCGGGGACAATCATCTTCCATGATTTGTTCTTCTTGTTGAACTGGTGAGGATGGTGGTGAAAATATTGGTGATGATGGCTGTGAGTCCTCCAAATCTGATTAAGGTTCACTCCTCCTTGCTTTTTGAAGGTTTCTAATAGTGTGCTCAGTTTTGGGGTCTAGACATGTGGAAGGTTCAAGACCTCTTTTGGATTGCCTCATATTGTCCTGCAAATAAAGTAAGGCGAGTGAAGTACAAAAATGAGAATGGAAGATACAAAAATATAATAATGATGATGATCACGATGAAAGGTAAAATAAAAAAAATGATGGTGGATATAACACGTGATGGTGTGATCTAGTCTCTCTTACAATTCATCACTTCTTACTCTAAGAAAAATATCAATGCTCCCTGGAAATGACGCCAAAAACTTGTTGGCTTAAATGTGCACGTTTTAATATTAGCATTATCCTGCAAGTAAACAGATGTGTGTAGTATTATCGAGGTCATCCAAGGAGTAAGGTTTTGTTAGGAGCAAGAGTATTAAATTTCAACAATCTAGATCTTTTTTATAAGAGAGATTTTGTTAAATTAACTAAGTAATCAAAAGGAAACAAACTAGAACATAAATTTGGATTGGGGATTCTTGAGAATAAGGTTTCACATCCATATCAAAACATGAAGAACAACGATGATCAACAATGCTAGAAATGACACAACATAGGTTTGTATCCTACACCCACCTCCCTATAGTGTAGAACAGTCCTAACTTTATATACCACTCCCGTGGATATAATAAGATTCATACTACAAACTTTTACTCCCCTACACATCCAAGCCACTCCCATGGTCAAGATAGTTTAGCTAAAGCACATCTCCTTACTCTTATGCATATCTTCCCAGATTATACAAAGAGCATAAATTAAACATACAAAGTGGACAACAAAGTCTGTAATAAGAATTAAACACCGATGAACCTTTGAACAACGAAACAACTAGCATTATACATAAAATATGTGTTCAACAATGTTATGACATGGGAGTTACTACTCCATGCCCAAGAATAAGATATATACTCATACATGGCTATAGAAAGTAGATACAAGACGTAGAAAGTAGTGCTAGACATCATAATAGAAGGAAATAAACTTGGATGTCCATGGAAGAAGGAATATATAATTGGAATTCTAGAAGGAACCATGCAATATGTGTTGAAAGATCATTCAAATCAAAGATCAGGTTGGCATCTACAAACCTAGCATGTGAGGAGACATCGAGGATGACCCACATATCTTTGAAGAGTAGGTAGTAGACACCATTGTTACCAAGATGGATGAAATTACATCCCTTCAAATACGGGAGGTCGATCAGATGATTCTTAAGATCTAGTGGCAGAGTGGAGATGTGTATTTATCCCAAAAAGTATACTATGTATGTGACTATGTGGTCGATGCAAAAAGAGGAAGAAGTATAGTGGGTGGCTTGATATTTGTGATGATCGATCATAGCACTTCCCCAATTGTAGGCTCGTTGTTCAGAAGCCATCACAAGGTGTAGAGATCGGAAAGAGTAATGTCTCCCTAAGTGCCTTCCCTGCCGAAGAAGGTGTGGGCTAAGATGCAGTGAAGGTAGTGAACCACTAGGTTGTTGATGTTGGATGCCTTAAGGCCAGGGAACATCTTGGGTGGAAGGCCGGTAATATCTTCCCAGAACTTCTCCACATTGTAATTTTCAGGGTAGACACCGTGACGACACTCCATGTGAAGAGAGAGCCAGTAGTCATCCCCTACATCAAGTAGCATGGATGTAAGCTGCTTGTAGAGATCTCAAAATCTTCACCAAAAACTATGGCCTTGCAACTAGAATTCCCCCATGAATTATGGTACCGATGGTAAGTGGTGATGAACTCCAGGGTGAGCTCACAATATACTGAAGTGACACAGTAGAGAAAAAGGAGGATATGGCTCTTGCGCCGGATGTTTTCGATGACTTCCTTGATGTCGAGTGCACTAAGGGTAATGCTACATGACCAACGAGGGAGTGAAACACCAACTGCTGTTTTTCCTTGAATTTATCAAAATGCTTGGAGGTGACGAAGTGAGCATAGCTCCCCGAAATAGGGGCTATGCAGGATGGATGAGGCTGAGTAGATTCTAAATCATGTTGAGATGAATACCGGCCTGCCTCCATCTCCTAGATGAATCTTTTGAGCTCGTCGATGTCATGGAGAATCTCCTCAACCACATCAGGAGAAGACTCACTAGTAGGCTCCCAGAACTGGATGCTAACACTCAAGGTAGAGCGAAAAAGTGGTTCACGAGAAATAATTTGTTTTGTGGGCTACTTTCCCTTACGGAGGTGATCGAGGAAGCCACAATGTGATCCACCTTTAGACATGGTGGTTGGCTGCATGAAGGATGAGATAGGTGTTTGGGTAGGTGAGATGATCATTTTAGAGAAACAAAATAGTCATTTGAATGCACCAAACGAGCACTCCGAAAGGTAGTAGGCGATGAGACTGAGTCCCAAGACGACTGTCCAGTATACGAGCCGGTCATCTGGCTACTCAGAGGTGTCAGGTTAAGCAAGGTTCTCCAAAGAAGAATGGAGGGGAGGTAGGCGACAAGGTGCGAACATGATGGGGGGATGGCTATCTGGCCTGGTGAGGCAGTCAGCTGGGATGTGGAGTGATTGTCTCGCACAGTAAGGGTCAGGACTGGTTGAGGCTGGTGGCTCCATGGTGGCGTAACGACCGACTGGTAGGTGAGATGGCCGTCAGGCTCTAAGTAGTAATTAGGCACTCAAGTGGGAGTGAGGTGGCCATCTCCCGGCATCCGATGGTCATCTAGAGAGGTCGTCATGGTGATATCTTGGCATTGCCAAGCATTCAACTGGGGCTTGGGCACACTGAATCGTCGATGAGGGTAGGTAGGGATCGGGGAGGAAGAAAAGTCTTGCGAGCGAGGGAGATGTGTGAGTCGTCTATCCCCAATTTAGTTATTTTATAGGCAACTTGATCAAGTGAGATAGCCAGTTAGCATATCCCAATCGATCGATTGGGGTTTCAGAGGGAAAGTGGGCATTTCAAATTCCAAAACAGCCGTGTAATTGAAATTTTCATTGAATGCACCTCTTGGTCTTTGAGATGACCATTTGGTAGGTGCCAAATGACCGATTGGTGGCGTTTAAAATTTTAAAATTTAAATGACCACCAAAATGAGATGGTCATCTTAAAGTCCCACACGACCGTTTTGTCTTTACCATACGACTGGTTCACTAGGTGGGATGCATCACCTTCATCCGAACAAGACATCAGGTTGGGTGGCCAACTACATTTTTTTGACGAAAACTAATCTGAAATTGAAACAACCAAAGTTATCCAAAAAAAAAATAAAGAAAATACAAACTGAAAGATTGGGTTGGCTCCCAATAAGCGCCTAGTTTTATGTTGAAGACTTGACATAGCTAAATCACGAAGCCATTTCAGGCTTAGGTGCAGGAGGGGGTGGGGGTCTTTTATGTCAAGGTCTTTGAGTAAACAAAGTCGATGTGGCTCAGAAGTCAATCAACAATAATGTACCATTTTAGCCTATGCCCATTGACCTTGAACCCCCACAACACCTTGTCCCAAAGCAAAAAAGTGCCATGTGGATAGGCACGATTTACAAGATATGGTGCATACCATATAGATTTGAGTTTTCCTAGAAAAAACCTTAACCCAAAGTTATAGAAAAGGACTTGGTCATCTTCTTGAATATCCTTCCTCCTAATGTGACCATCATGCCATAATTTGGTTTTGTCTTTGTATATTCTAGCAATCTCATAGGCTGTCATCATGAGATCATCTAACTCCTACATTTGAAGAAAATGGTTTTCACCTACTACACATAAGTCAAAATTTAGAGTTTTTATGGACAATTAGCCTTATGTTCTGATTCTATGGGCAGATGGCAAGATTTTCTATAAATTAATTTAAAAGGAGTGGTGCCTATTGGAGTTTTGTGGGCAGTTCTGTATGCCTACAAGACATCATTAAGTTTCAAAGCCCAATCAGTTCTAGTGTGATTGACTGTTTTCTCTAGGATGGACTTGATTTTCCTATTTGGAACCTTTACATGACCACTAGTCTGAGGGTGGTAATGGGAGATGACTTTCTGATGGACTCCATATCATTTTAGCAAGGATTCAAAACTTTTCTCTAAGAAATGGGAACCTCCATCAGAAACCACGGTACGACGTGTCCCAAATCTAGGAAAAATGATGTCTTTGAAAAGTTTCTTCACTGGTTTGGAATCACAAGTTTTGGTGGGGATGGCTTCGACGCATTTTGAAACGTAGTCTACAACCACCAAGATATATTTGTACCCATAAGAAGAAGGGAACGAGCCCATATAATCTACTACCCAAACGTAAAAAATTCCAATCTCTTGCCAAGAAGTCATGGGAATTTGATCTCTCTTAGATATGTTTCCAGTCCTTTGACATTCATAACAAGTGAGAACAAATTCATATAAATCTTTGAATAGAGTTGACCAGAAAAAACCAGATTGCAATACTTTCCTAGCGATTTTCTGAGAGCTCATGTGCCCTCCAGTAGGACTAGAATGACATTGCTTGAGAATGTCATGAGATTCTTCCTCAATGACACACCTTCAATAAAGTCCATCAGAGCACAACCTAAAAAGGTAGGGGTCATCCCAATAGTAGTTTTTTATATCATGCAAAAAATTAGCTTTAGAATGCCCCTTATATTCAGGGTGCGATACACCTGCAGTTAGAAAAGTGACATAACCTATGAACCAAGGATATTGGGATCCCATTTTCAGCAATTTGTCATCACAAGAGAGTCATTGATGGGGATACCATCATCATCAAAGAAGTCAAGGTGGCTAAGATGGTCAGAAACTACATTCTTGCAACCTTTCTTGTCAAGGATTTCTTAGTCAAATTCATGTAGTAAAAGAACTCAATGAAGAAGACAGGGTTTGGTGTCCTTTTTGGTCATCAAATATCTAATGGTCACATGGCCCATATAGACAATAACCTTGGACCCAACTAAGTAAGAGAGTAACTTGTCGAAGGCATAGACTATGTCTAGCATCTTCTTCTTAGTGGTGGTATAATTCCGATGGGCATTGTCTAGAGTTTTGGATGCATAGTAAATCACATGGTGCTTTTTGTCAATACATTGTCCAAGAATAGCACCAACAACACAATCCCTTGCATCACACATCAAATCGAAAGGCAAGGACCAATCAGGGGTTGAATGATGGGGATAAAAGTGACACAATCTTTCAAACATAGAAAACTGGCCATGTAAGATTTTTCAAAACCAAAAGGGGTGTCTTTTGGAGAAGGTTTTTCAAGGATTTGGTGATTTTTGAAAAATCATGAATGAGTCACTGATAAAATCTAGTATGCCCAAGGAAGGAACGAATGTCCTTGAATGAAAGGGGGTGGAATCTTGGAGATGACCTTGATCTTGGCTCTATAAACCTCTATACCACGATTGCGAACTCTGTATCCTAGGACAATCCCTTCTGTCACCATAACGTGACATTTTTCCCAATTTAAAACCAAGTGTACTTCTTCATACTTTTCCAAAATGAGAGATAGACATCTAAGGCATGAGTCAAAACTGTCTTTATAAATGGAGAAACTGTCCATGAACACCTCCATCACAGTTTCAGTCAACCCATCAAAAATAGAGGACTTGCACCGCTAAAACGTGACTGGGGCATTGCAAAATGCGAAAGAAATTCTCCTGAATGCATAACTACGAAGCGGGAAGATGAATGTTGTTTTCTCCTGGTCGTCAGGATGGATAGGAATATGATAAAAAACTGAATATGTTATAACCCCAATTTTTCCAAAATATGTAATGAAATTGTGAATCTCCTTTTTAGAGATAAATGAAATCCGTGGTTGATGTGATGAGTTGATTTGAATGGATTTTGTGTTTGATAGCTTGTATGTTTTCTAATTGGGCCTTTTTGGCCATTAAGCCCAATTGAAGGAGGAAAAAAAAAAGAAAGATTAAAAGAATACATAAAGAAATAAATGGAATAAGAACAAAAGGCTAAGGAATGATTTCCCAAAAATAGGATTTTGAGTTAATAGATTCCTTTGGGTTCAAGGAACTCAGAATTGGAAAATAATAGTAAAAGAAATAGAAAGGACATGGAAAATATGAGTAATTGAAGGATAACTTGCAAACCAAGAAAAGGGATCATACTGCTAAGATAATAATTTAAAATTTTGTAGGACGGAAGATAAAAATATAATTGAGTTTCCCTCAAGATTTGAAGTAAAAAGGAGTTACTGTTTGGGAGTTATGAATTTTCCAAAGTTGCCTTTGAATTAGGAATATAATTCAAAATTTATTTGGGAATTTGTTTCCTTTTGATCAAACACGCGTGATGAGAGCCCTTGGATTTAGATCCAACGGGCACTGCTCATCATTTAGAGTCCTAGTTGGACACCGACTCTGCGTTACAGGGGGGATCTTTCCCATGGTTTTTCTCGCAATCAAGTGCATCAGCACTTACGATTCTTGTCCCATTAGATTCAGGATATCCTGGCGAAGGATCTAGACCCTGGTTTTACCAGGTTTCAACCTGACCTTGTGAAACGCCCAATTGGGCTAGGACTGGGGTTGTGGCTAGGATTGGGAACCCTAACAGGGACCTCCCATGGCCTATATATATGGGACCTCTCGGTCCCTTGTTCCAGAGTGATCTCGACCGGCTCCTTATCGTCCCCCTTTGCACACTAACCTGCTTGATCGACTCCTCTCCGGCGATGGTGCCGCCGCGGTGCTAGCAGCAGGAAACGAAGGAAGACGATGCTCGGACGTCGTTTGATCCAGATCCGACAGTGCAAGGAGGGGGCTGACTGAGTAGAATTGCTTCAAGTCGCGGGTCATTAGATTGTGAGTCTATCGTGGACTGAGGGTAATCCAACAGACCGAGAAAGGAGGGCGCACGTGAAGTGGAGGCGACTGACGAGGAGCATCAGATCAGGAGGGATCTAGTGGCGCATCGATCCAACAAACGATAATTATTGGTAATTTCACCTCTCTGCTGAATATTCAAGGAAAAGGGTTTTCTTTGCAAAATTCGTAGTAATAGCTAGGAACCTCATATGATAAAACTTTGTATATGAAAGTTGTGTAGAAGAATACGAGAAATCCGATAAAAATTATTTGAGAACCTAGTTCTTCTTTGTTTTGCAAAAGTATCCTAATTTGCTAAATAAGTGTATTAAAAATTGATTAGAAACCCTAATTGAATGTTAAGAGTGTAATTTGGTGAATCAATAGGTTAAATTGATAAGTTTAACCATGTTAATGATAAAAGTGGTTTGACTATCTGTTTGAATGCAAAAGTGCTAAATTTAGAGTTGTAATACCTAAAAGAAGGTTAATTTACATGGAAACCCTAATTTGGGATAAAAGGAGATAAAAATCATATTTTTGTGGAATAAGATAATCATATGCTTAATAAAGGAGATTCAATGAGAAATTAGGGGTTTTATGTAGTTTTGATAATTAAGGATGATAATAAGGAAAGAAGAAGTAAAAACCCTAATTTCCAAAGGAACCCTAAAATAGGAATTGAAATCCTAAGTAATGTGATGAAAATTGGATGAATATTAATAAAAGGAAAATTGTACTTTTATTTCATGATTTCTCTTCCTCATTGCTTGCTTGATTGGGTTTCTATGCATATTTGATTCTGTCTTGAAATCTGCAACCAAAGGTATGTGGTTACGCTTATGAATATCTCGAGATAGATTTATGAGGTTTTCCGAGATTTTCACCGATGACTTGAATAAACTGTTGGATGAATTTAGTTCATGCAAATTTTAATGTGAATATGACTATCACATAATATATATGCCTACTAGCTCAGATCCTAGTCCCCTCTGTGTCTTAATGGCTGACCTAGTATATGGATACCTAGAGGGTAGGTCCATCAGGTCATGGAATGACTTAGTATATGGCTACCTAGAGGGTAGGTCCATCAAGTCACATTGAGTTAGATATTGGGCTACCTTTGGGTGGTGCCATGCAACTCTACCTTTACAGAGGTGTTATATAAGTTCTTACAGGGACAACACAGAGTTGTGGATAGGTATGGATTGAGTAGTTTGGCTTAAAACGTAATCTTGGTTGTTAAATGATTAATTGAATGATTATATTGTTAACATAGTTGAACATTATCTGTTTCCTCCACATACCAGCTTCGGCTGACCGTCATTTTGTTTGTCGGCGATTTAGGTAAAAAGCTCAAAAGTACAAACAGTAAAGTGACACATTGTGAATTCAAGAATTAAAGAACAAGGAGGAATTAGTTAGAATAGTTCAGCTGTGGTTAGAAGTTTAGTTTATTCCAAACTTTTCAAAGGTATGCAAAAATTTTATTACCATTTTTCAGTATAGTCTGTTAGAATTTAATAATTGTTTTTGGTTATATGTCGAACCTTTGATCCAGAGTTTATGGGTGCGGCTTCAACCTCTTGGTCTCCCTTAATTGGGGGTTACTGAAAGGTGGGGTCGTAACATTTGGTATCAGAGCCTAGGTTCCTCATGTAACCATTAATAATTATTAAATTTTACAAACTCCATAGAACCCAAGGGAGTTATTAGAGGTTTATTCGAAGGACGGAGGTGTCTAGAAAAGGATCACGACCGGGGGCTGGCAATATTTTCTTCCGCACCGCTAGTCGGAATACGAGGACTCCCGGATCCGTGTGACTGCCTAGACAAAGTCATAGGGTATGATTCGATATAAGATACCTTTAGGACTCTCTCATCTTATTCGTCCCTTCTCATCACATACTCTATTAAGGCTTTAAGAGTAGAATTCTCTCTCTACTCCACACTCATGTGGTATGGGCAAGTAAGTTAAGGGTTTAAGGATCCTCCATCTAATTAATAAAATATATGTAATGAGATATCATTAAACATAAGTATAACTAGTTTAAATGATAAACTAAAGGTTTGTTTGTTATGCTTATGTAGATGGCACGAACGAAGACTGTTGTTATTCCTGAGGGCTCTGGGAATCCAGCTAGGAGTGGTTGGCCTCCCCGTAAAGGAAAGGAGTCTTCTGAAAAGAGAAAGAGGAACCATGATGGTGAATCCTCTAAGAAGAGGAAGAGGCCCGAAGAAGTCACTCATGAGGTCCCTAACCCTAACCCGGTACCATTTAGTAACCTGAACCAAGAAGAAGACTAAGGATATGAGGAGCAACATGTGTATGAGGAAGAAGCCAAGATGGAAGAGGACCAAGCTGATGATCCAGAACCGACCATGATGATCCATACCCCTGATACCCTGTGGATGGAGCAACAGAGGAAGTTGACAGAGGCTATTAATGCTTTGGCCTTTCAAGACTTAGCTAGAGATGAGAATGGTGAGCCATACCTTGTTCGTCCACGTATGGGAGCCGCCATCCTAGACTTTGTCAAGATGAATATATAAAAGTTATGGGGAGAAGATAAGACTGAGGTGGTTGATAAAGCGGAAGCCTAGATACTTGCAATAGAGAATGGTTTCCGCATGCTTGAAGTACAGCCGAGCAAGAAGGTCCTCTTTGCTGCTCACCTCCTTGAAGGAGCAGCTAAGATATGGTGGGAGACTCACATAACAGGCCGAGATTTGACTGAGGAACCAATGGCATGGGCTGATTTCAAGCCCATCTTCACTTCCACATTCATCCCTGTTGCAGCTAAGAAGGAAAAGGAAAGAGAATTCACTAACATGACTCAAGGAAATTCCTCTGTGGCAGACTTTGGGCGAAAGTTTCGGATCCTGGAACGTTTTGGGTACAAGATGGATGAAGAAAGAAGGGTGGATCACTTCATAGAGCATCTTCACCCTACCATCAAGTTTCATGTGATGGCAAGCAAACCTAAAACCTTCGCAGAAGCTTACAACATTGCCTTAGACATGGAAAGGACTGTGATGCCTGCTCAGCTTCCACCCAAGGGGTATTTGGGTTTCACTGAGGGAACCCGAGGTCATAAGAATCATCATAAGAAGGGCCCAGGACGTCATCAAGCCAAGGGAAGACATGGAGGAAAAGGGAAACCCCATCAAGAGAATAATCGACCTCGATGCCGCTCATGTGGGAAATGGCATTTGGTGAGTGCCACCACAAGAAGAGAGTCTGTTACCGTTGTAATCAAGAGGGGCATATCCAAGCTGCTTGTCCTCTACCAGAGCCAAGAGGACCAGGTCCCGTAGCAGCTCCACCAGTAGCAGCCCCACCTGTAGCTGTGGCCCCACCTGCTGGAGAAAGAAGACATGCTCGATTGTTCGCTATTGACAATGAAGAAGATCAAGCTAATGCTAAACGGTTGGTTGAGGGTAATAACCCTTAGAGTTTTCTTTATGTATTAAAAAGATAAGCATGTAATGGTCTAATGTATGGTGAAAAATGATGTAGGCATGCTGGAAGTCATGGGACATAATGTAAAAGCATTATTTGACTCTGGATCTACTAATACTTTCATTTCGAGAAATCTTGCAACTATGCTTTGTTTGGATATCAAGGATTTAGGATATGTCTTATATGTTACAACCCCGAGTGGTCGAATCTTTACCTCTCTTTTGAAAACTCCGGTTATACTTGTGAAATATCGAGATCATGAGTTTCCTACAGACTTTATCCTTCTTGACATGAATGATTTTGATGTGATCATTGGAATGGATTGGCTTTATACCTATAGGGCCCATATTGACTGTAGGGAAAAGAAAGTGATCATTAAGAAACCAGGTCACCCACCTTTTGTCATCAGAGGTAGGAAAGATGCCGCCACCAACCTGTATATGTCATCCTTGAAGGCAGAAAGGATGATAAGTAAAGGATGTCAAGCTTTCCTAGTAGTTGTTACCGAGCCCGAACCCAAGGTGCAACCCTTAGAGGAAATAGAGGTAGTAAAGAGCTATGCTGATGTTTTTTCGGATGATCTACCTGGGATTCCTCCTGAGAGAGAGGTGGATTTCTCCATAGAGCTATCTCCAGGAACAAGCCCTATTTCACGTGCACCTTATAGAATGGCCCCTGCAAAGTTGCTCGAGTTGAAAAAACAATTGCAGGAATTGCTAGACAAGGGTTTTATCCGCCCTAGCACATCACCATGGGGAGCTCCAGTTCTTTTTGTAAAGAAAAAGGATGGCTCGCTCTGTATGTATATAGACTATCGGATGATCAACCAAGCTACCATTAAGAACAAATACCCTTTACCCTAAATAGATGACTTGTTCGACCAGTTGAAGTCTGCTAGAGTCTTTTCCAAAATTGACTTGAGATCGGGTTACCACCAGTTGAGAGTCAAGAGTGAGGACATTCCAAAAATAGCTTTTCGAACACGATATGGTCATTATGAGTTTGTGGTTATGCCTTTTGGATTGTCCAATGCACCCAGTGTGTTCATGAACCTTATAAATAGTGTGTTCCAACCCTTCCTTGACTCATTTGTCATAGTGTTCATAGATGACATATTAGTTTATTCCAATGACTTAGAGCAACACCGAGACCACCTAAGTAAAGTCCTTGATATCTTGAGAAAGCAAAAGTTCTATGGGAAATTCTCAAAATGTGAGTTTTGGATAGACCGAGTCATGTTCCTTGGACATATCATCTCAGGAGGAACAATCGCCGTGGATCCAGCTAAGGTGTTGGCAGTTCGAGACTGGCCTACTCCGAAGAACCCCTCTTGTCACACCCCGATCTCACACTAACCACTAATCACAAGATTAGGGCGCGACGGAGGGATTATCACATAAACAAATCACTGAGAACTTTTTCTTTTTAAAACCTCGTAATGATATCCAGATTATTGCTGTAAACTAAAACATAATAAACTATTGCGGAAGCATTTCAATTAAACTGGCTAGAGAACATAAACAAAGTTTACAACATGTAACATTGTTTAACAGAAAGTAAAACATAACAGTTAATTTACATCTTTTACTCATTCGCCATACATACTCTCTCTCACCCACACCATGTCCCAAGGACCGAGGGGAAAGGATTAAGAGACCTCTAACTAAACTAACTACATATACCTTCTACTGCCAAAAACTAGGATGGAAAGATCCTTCAGATTCCTGGAACTGTTGCTGACCTGAAAATGTTTGAGTAGAGGAGTGAGCCTACTCGCTCAGTGAATAGTTTTTCATTTAACTATCACTAAACAACTCGTTAAGTTTATTATTCAGATTAATATACAAGAAATACTACACTGAGCAGTTCTAAAACAATATAATTGAAATAACAAAGAATGTAAATATTGCATCCAAAGAATAACTACTAGAAGACTATGCTCTAGTCTTCCTTAACTCTTTCATTTATAAGGAACTCTGTGAACCTATATGATCATATTTTAGCTTATGCCCTGATCTATGCAGTGTACTCTGCATAGAGACTCGCAGTGCACTACGACCACACCGTACAAGACTTAGCGACACACCAGGGAAATGCTAAGTCTGACTTCTCGTCTTGGTCTGCACATGACTCTCAGGCGCTCAAGGGCCTCAGGCTCACAAGGGCCTCACTACACTCTCAAAAGAGTGTACTCTAGACTCCTCCTCTAACCTGAGTACACAGGCGCAGTGAGTCAATACTGGGTTACCACCAGAATTACTCAACCGGTTGGTGTTGGATAACCCTTCTGTCCTCGTGCCACCAGAATTACTCAACCGGTTGATGTTGGACACGAGTTTCACCCCTAAGGTGCAGACCTCTCAAAGGGGTTCTACGGTGTTCAGGGCACCTAAGTCTAACATTAACATTATAGGTACATTTTAAACAGAAATCATAACTCATTTAACATTTCACACAAGGATCACACGGCCTGCCATATCATATCATAAGAAACATCATAACTCATGTATTCAACATATATCATGTCTGCCCAACAAGTATTCTCATTCTAACATTTCATACATATATGCATGATCTCAGTAACATCCCTTTCTAGGGCATGTCATATCTCATCACCTGCAATTCACGAGATATGTATTATGAAAATAAGAAACCCTGTAGTATATATATACCAACTCAAAGAGAATAAGCATGTAAAGTTAAATGCACAAGAAACATACAATTCAACAGTTAAGCATCACCACATCTCATATTTAGAATTTTGATATCAAAATACTTGATTCATTGTACACCCTATCCTTAGGGTTTCAGTTACCTCATTCACTTATCACATGGCAACACCCTATCCTTATATCATGCATCTGCTAATTTACTAAAATCTATACTGTCTGACTTTATACCCAACCCGTACCATTTTCAGGCGTGTATTTCTAATTTCAACGTTCACACTAAACAATATAGGTTCTGATGAACCATATAAATTCACTGATTCAATTCACACTGATCAGATGCTAAATTAAGTCATATAGAAGGGTAACGAAACAATTTATGAAATAAAAGTCGGGCAACACCAAATGCTGCCCAACGCCTGATAACGACTGTTATCAGCTTAAAACGCGCACAAAACAGAAAATATTCAAACGCCTGAGTTTATTAATGATAAATGAATGAAATCCTACTCACTTTTATTTGGTCTATCCGGAATCATCTAGGGATGCGTCCAAGGCCTGATTCCGGGCGATTTCTAGGTTGTCTTCAAGCTTTAATTGCACTGTTCACATTCCAGCAACATGTCAGAGAACTCCTTCACGTATTGATTGAATACAGGCTAAATAAATGGCTGAATCGTGGCTAGAAACTACACACCTTTGCTTGGTTCTCAATTTCGGAGCTCAAGGATGGACTTTCCCTACTGTAGGCGCACCCAACGACACCCCCTTGCCGTGAACAGCAGCAGCTGCTGTAGCTTGGCCACCGACCAAGGCTGTAGGGTGATTTCTAGGCTGGGCGTCGCTCCCTGGTGCGAGGTAGGAGATGGACGTTGCTTCCTTTATAGCTCTAGACGGCCGTCCTTCCTCCTCTACTGGTCGAGCATCACTACTGGGCACCGCACCTGCAATAGGTCAGCCACCCTAGCAGGTCAGGCTGCTGCTGGGCTCTGCTAGGGTGGGGTAAGAGGGGAAAAAGAGGTAGGAGGAAGGTGGATGAGGTGGTGCCACTGAATCAATGGCGAAGAGCCCTAAAAAAAATCGGTCGCGCCCTACTCTCTCTCAGCAGGTCGGCCTGCTATTGGCCGCTGGAATCGCAGCTAGGTCGGGCTACAGGTGGGCAAGATAGAGGAAGGATGGAGGAAGAAGAAGGGTAAGGAAAGGGTGGACGAAGTTTGATTGCTAGCTTTTACACTCCAAATTGCCCCAAATCGCCTGGGCACAGCCCCCCTCTAAAGCTCTCAATCAAGCGCCGCTTCTACGGCTGGTTCCTGTTCGATTGATCAGGAAGACGAATGAATAGAAGGGGAAAAAAATAGCCGACACACTAAAGGAGATAAAGATCAATTAAAATGGGAAATTTACAAAAACCAACCCAAAAACATGGAAACGTCATATCTAATGCCTCGGATGCCCGATTTGGATGATTTCTCTTGCAAATTTTCAAGCACGGTATTCTCTACAACTGGAGGCATCAAAATCATAATTAGTATCTGGTCACAACTGGTCAAAGCACCAATTGCACCTTGGCATTTAACTTAACTCAACAATTAATACTGCAATTGTCATTAGTTTCTTCAGATGATTCAATCTCAACCCTTGATTCACATATTAGCTTATTTCGATTAACCATGATGTTTAACAAGGTTCTTAGCACTAATTGAGGTGCTTCACATTATTCGAGGTATTTATTAGTTAATTTAATTATGGGTCATAACAATCTCCCTCCCTTATAAGAATTTCGTCTCGAAATTCCTAAAAGAGAAAAGGAAACTTGTTACGCATTTCAGACTCAAGCTCCCATGTAGCTTCCTCTAGATTATGATTCCTCACAAAACTTCCACTAATGGTATCTCACGATTCTTGAGTTTTTGATCCGTCGATCAACTATCTGTACTGGTTCTTCGACATAGGACACATCTGTTATGAGCTGTGCAGGTTCTGGGTCCACTATCTTCTCTGTATCAGGATAACATCTCTTTAGCATCGATACATGAAACACATCATGTACATTAGCCAATTCAGATGGCAATTCCAACCTATAGGCTACAGGTCCAATCCTCTCAATGATAGGATACAAGCCCTTAAACCTAGGAGTCAGTTTGCCTCTCTTGCTAAACCTCAACACTCCTTTCCATGGTGAAACCTTCAGATACACTTCATCACCAACCTCAAACTCAAGAGGTCTACGTCTCTTCTTAGCGTAACTCTTATGCCTGTCCTATGCAACTATCAACTGCTCTCAGCATGTCCTCAAGAGTATGAATGGTCCTCCCTGACTGACTGTTCGTTTGTGGGTAAAACGTTGTACTGAATCTTAATTTTGTGTCCAAAGCATAATGCAACTGATTCCAAAACCTGGATGTGAACTTAGTATCTCAATATGATATGATTGAAACTGGAATACCAGGCAACCTAACTATTTCATCAATGTATATCTTAGCCAATTTTGAGACATCAAAGGTTGACTTGATATGAAGAAAGTGAGCAGACTTAGTCAGTCTATCCACAATCACCATATCGAGTCACAACCTTTAGGTGTCTTGGGCAACCCTATCACAAAATCCATTGTGATACATTCACACTTCCATTCTGGTATAGGGAGAGATTGCAAAGTATCTGTAGGTTTCTGGTGCTCAGCATTAACCTGCTGACACACATTGCACCTAACCACATACTCAGCTACATTCTTTCCACACCAGGCCACCAATACAACTCCTTGAGATTCATATACATCTTAGTGTTGCCTGGATGCATAGCATACATCGATGCATGCACTTCCACAAGAATCGTTTCTTTCAAATCACTGTCTCGAGGTACACACAACATGTCATGCTGATACAACACATCATCATCTAAAAACTTAAACTCTGGTCTCTTTTCCTTTGTCATGTCATGCATGATCTGTTGCAACTTACTATCACCCTACTGTAGTTCCTTAATCTGATCGTAAAAAGTAGGCTTGACTTGCATCTGTGCAGTCAAACCGCTCTACTCTATCACCCCTAAGTCTATGTTCAACTTCCGCATTTCTACTAGCAGGTCTCTCTTGAAACATGCCATAGAGAATGCATCAGTTGTTGAACTTGATTTCCTACTGAGGGCATCTGCTACCACATTCACTTTTCCAGGATGATAATCTATCATTACATCATAATCCTTAATCAATTCTAATCATCTCCGCTGTCTAAGATTCAGATCCTTCTGGGTAAAGATATATTTCAAGCTCTTATGATCTATAAACACCTGGCACGCCTCACCATAAAGATAGTGATGTTGTATCTTAAGAGCATGAATTACATCAACTAACTTCAGATCATGTAAGGGTAGTACTCCTCATTCTATGCTACTTGCTTCTTGTTACTTATCCTTCTCATTTTGATCATATAGAATAAACATCCCAAAAATTGAAACACACAAGGTAAGAATAGATTATTCCTCATTCTTATTATTATTGCAAGAATTTATTTCATATCACACTTCACTTATATTATATTTCTTCTTTTGTTCACAACACATTTGTTATATTTCAAATTTATATCTCAATCTTTCTCCAAGTCATTTTCATATTGTTTATCTACCTATTAGATTAACTACCTTTAAACCCTGGATTACTATCAATACTAGTTTACTTTTCATAGTGCAAATCTCATGATTTTGTTTTATAGAGATGCTAGTATTCAAGGTCAAATCACTAGCGACATCCCTTGAACTACTACAACTCTAAGCATTTTAGGGTTTGATCCTTATTAATAACATAGAGTTATTGTGATGTAACTTTACTCCCTTAGTTTGAAATTAAAACTTTGGATCTCATAAGTTTTACTAAATTCTTCCTTATTTTATCACTGGAATTTTCCTTTCTCTTATTTGGACATTCAGATAAGTTACATTCTCAATTTACCCTGCTAAAGTTTCATCATCATATTGTGTGTCATTATTTCATCCACTTAGATGTCTCTACCATGGTAGTTATGCATCATATGTGATTCATTTTCTAAATTACACGTTTCTTCCTTATTTTAGGAACTAGTTTGTTAGTCTATAGAGACTTAGAATCCAAAGGCCGTATGTATGAATGTATTCAACTTTATAATAAAGATGTGCATTCCATACTCTCATTTATGTCATGTAATCCTCATTCCTTAATCAAGCTGATCATTTCTAACATTTCTTTTGATTCAACCAAGTTTCTCGTCCTAGTCTTATGATTTACATAAGACTCTTTATTTCTATGTACTTATTGTATACTCAACCATTTTCTTCTATTTTCCCTTTGCCTTGGAGTACATAAAAAATATTTTACTCTATTACATGATCCATTCATGATTAATTTTTACTATCTTAGCCCTTACATACTATTCTCATATCTTCCATATTCTCATATTTAGAAATCATATAATAATAATCATTAAACTTAATCTGAACCTTACGTCGTATTCCTTTATTTCCAATTAAGGATTGCTAATATGAGGTTACAACGTCGAGCCTCCAATATCAGTTCCAACAGATTCTTAGCTATTCTAATGTTTCCCTTATATCTCATCATCTTAGTGTATGTACATTTTTACTATGATATGTCAGATTTATCCAGAGTCTATTCTTATTATACTGTTAATAGGAGTCATTAGATCCCAGTAACGCATCCTGCCAGTCGGACCAGGCCGAACCTGCAGTCCTGAAACCAAGAGCTACTCAGGATTAACCAACTCCTATTAATCTCATACATGCGAAAAGAATATCCATTTAGGGAAATTTCATTTAAACAATCATCTAGTATGCTTGATACAAAGAATATAAACAATAAATAAATCACTTCATAACACACAACAACATAAAAGAATCATGTTTACTTTACAAACTGAAAATCTAAATTCATACATATAAGAGCATTTCTAGTGATTTACAATCAAATAAGCAATATAAGGCAAGAGTTGTATCACATTCTATGTTTAATCTCTTACTCCTACATTAATTTCTGGTTTCTTAACCCTAAGATTTCTAGGGTTTCTCTCTAGCCCATCCTTCCTATGCATACCTGGCCAGGGCATCCAGAGAAGAATAGGCAGAGTAGCTTGATACTGGTCAATCTAAGTATTCAGACACCTGGCCAGGGTATCTAAACACTCAGACCTCCCAGAGCTAAAAACATATCACTTCCTATTTGTCTCACTTATAACTTTATCTTTTAATCCTAATGATTCTTAACGACTCAACCTAAGCTCTTTACTTGGTTCTCATGACCACGTCCTCTTCCTGCCATCTGCAATAGTATAACAGAACACTTCCTGTTAGAAAATTACATTTAGAAGGAAGACACTTAAGTCCTAATCCTATTGGTCTCTTATCGTCCCCTGACCTTGACTTAGAATAACCATGTACTCAACCTATGCTCTGATACCAAGATGTCACACCCCGATCTCACACTAACCACTAATCACGAGATTAGGGCGCGACAGAGGGATTATCACATAAACAAATCACTGAGAACTTTTTCTTTTTAAAACCTCGTAATGATATCTGGATTATTGCTGTAAACTAAAACATAATAAACTATTGCGGAAGCATTTCAATTAAACTGGCTAGAGAACATAAACAAAGTTTACAACATGTAACATTGTTTAACAGAAAGTAAAACATAACAGTTAATTTACATCTTTTACTCATTCGCCATACATACTCTCTCTCACCCACACCATGTCCCAAGGACCGAGGGGAAAGGATTAAGAGACCTCTAACTAAACTAACTACATATACCTTCTACTGCCAAAAACTAGGATGGAAAGATCCTTCAGATTCCTGGAACTGTTGCTGACCTGAAAATGTTTGAGTAGAGGAGTGAGCCTACTCACTCAGTGAATAGTTTTTCATTTAACTATCACTAAACAACTCGTTAAGTTTATTATTCAGATTAATATACAAGAAATACTACACTGAGCAGTTCTAAAACAATATAATTGAAATAACAAAGAATGTAAATATTGCATCCAAAGAATAACTACTAGAAGACTATGCTCTAGTCTTCCTTAACTCTTTCATTTATAAGGAACTCTGTGAACCTATATGATCATATTTTAGCTTATGCCCTGATCTATGCAGTGTACTCTGCATAGAGACTCGCAGTGCACTACGACCACACCGTACAAGACTTAGCGACACACCCGGGAAATGCTAAGTCTGACTTCTCGTCCTGGTCTGCACAGGACTCTCAGGCGCTCAAGGGCCTCAGGCTCACAAGGGCCTCACTACACTCTCAAAAGAGTGTACTCTAGACTCCTCCTCTAACCTGAGTACACAGGCGCAGGGAGTCAACACTGGGTTACCACCAGAATTACTCAACCGGTTGGTGTTGGATAACCCTTCTGTCCTCGTACCACCAGAATTACTCAACCGGCTGATGTTGGACACGAGTTTCACCCCTAAGGTGCAGACCTCTCAAAGGGGTTCTACGGTGTTCAGGGCACCTAAGTCTAACATTAACATTATAGGTACATTTTAAACAGAAATCATAACTCATTTAACATTTCACACAAGGCTCACACGGCCTGCCATATCATATCATAAGAAACATCATAACTCATGTATTCAACATATATCATGTCTGCCCAACAAGTATTCTCATTCTAACATTTCATACATATATGCATGATCTCAGTAACATCCCTTTCTAGGGCATGTCATATCTCATCACCTGCAATTCACGAGATATGTATTGTGAAAATAAGAAACCCTGTAGTATATATATACCAACTCAAAGAGAATAAGCATGTAAAGTTAAATGCACAAGAAACATACAATTCAACAGTTAAGCATCACCACATCTCATATTTAGAATTTTGATATCAAAATACTTGATTCATTGTACACCCTATCCTTAGGGTTTCAGTTACCTCATTCACTTATCACATGGCAACACCCTATCCTTATATCATGCATCTGCTAATTTACTAAAATCTATACTGTCTGACTTTATACCCAACCCGTACCATTTTCAGGCGTGTATTTCTAATTTCAACGTTCACACTAAACAATATAGGTTCCGATGAACCATATAAATTCACTGATTCAATTCACACTGATCAGATGCTAAATTAAGTCATATAGAAGGGTAACGAAACAATTTATGAAATAAAAGTCGGGCGACACCAAATGCTGCCCAACGCCTGATAACGACTGTTATCAGCTTAAAACGCGCACAAAACAGAAAATATTCAAACGCCTGAGTTTATTAATGATAAATGAATGAAATCCTACTCACTTTTATTTGGTCTATCTGGAATCGTCTGGGGATGCGTCCAAGGCCTGATTCCGGGCGATTTCTAGGTTGTCTTCAAGCTTTAATTGCACTGTTCACATTCCAGCAACATGTTAGAGAACTCCTTCACGTATTGATTGAATACAGGCTAAATCAATGGCTGAATCGTGGCTAGGAACTACACACCTTTGCTTGGTTCTCAATTTCGGAGCTCAAGGATGGACTTTCCCTACTGTAGGTGCACCCAACGACACCCCCTTGCCGTGAACAGCAGCAGCTGCTGTAGCTTGGCCACCGACCAAGGCTGTAGGGCGATTTCTAGGCTGGGCGTCGCTCCCTAGTGCGAGGTAGGAGATGGACGTTGCTTCCTTTATAGCTCTAGACGGCCGTCCTTCCTCCTCTACTGGTCGAGCATCACTACTGGGCACCACACCTGCAATAGGTCAGCCACCCTAGCAGGTCAGGCTGCTGCTGGGCGCCGCTAGGGTGGGGTAAGAGGGGAAAAAGAGGTAGGAGGAAGGTGGATGAGGTGGTTCCACTGAATCAATGGCGAAGAGCCCTAAAAAAAAATCGGTCGCACCCTACTCTCTCTCGGCTGGTCGGCCTGCTGTTGGCCGCTGGCATCGCAGCTAGGTCGGGCTATAGGTGGGCAAGATAGAGGAAGGATGGAGGAAGAAGAAGGGTAAGGAAAGGGTGGACGAAGTTTGATTGCTAGCTTTTACACTCCAAATTGCCCCAAATCGCCTGGGCGCAGCCCCCCTCTAAAGCTCTCAATCAAGCGCCGCTTCTGCGGCTGGTTCCTGTTAGATTGATCGGGAAGACGAATGAATAGAAGGGGAAAAAATAGCCGACACACTAAAGGAGATAAAGATCAATTAAAATGGGAAATTTACAAAAACCAACCCAAAAACTTGGAAACGTCATATCTAATGCCTCGGATGCCCGATTTGGATGATTTCTCTTGCAACTTTTCAAGCACAGTATTCTCTACAACTGGAGGCATCAAAATCATAATTAGTATCTTGTCACAACTGGTCAAAGCACCAATTGCACCTTGGCATTTAACTTAACTCAACAATTAATACTACAATTGTCATTAGTTTCTTCAGATGATTCAATCTCAACCCTTGATTCACATATTAGCTTATTTCGATTAACCATGATGTTTAACAAGGTTCTTAGCACTAATTGAGGTGCTTCACATTATTCGAGGTATTTATTAGTTAATTTAATTATGGGTCATAACAATCTCCCTCCCTTATAAGAATTTCTTCCCGAAATTCCTTAAAGAGAAAAGGAAACTTGTTACGCATTTCAGACTCAAGCTCCCATGTAGCTTCCTCTAGATTATGATTCCTCACAAAACTTCCACTAATGGTATCTCATGATTCTTGAGTTTTTGATCCGTCGATCAACTATCTTTACTGGTCCTTCGACATAGGACACATCTGTTATGAGCTGTGCAGGTTCTGGGTCCACTATCTTCTCTGTATCAGGATAACATCTCTTTAGCATCGATACATGAAACACATCATGTACATTAGCCAATTCAGATGGCAATTCCAACCTATAGGCTACAGGTCCAATCCTCTCAATGATAGGATACATGCCCTTAAACCTAGGAGTTAGTTTGCCTCTCTTGCTAAACCTCAACACTCCTTTCCATGGTGAAACCTTCAGATACACTTCATCACCAACCTCAAACTCAAGAGGTCTACGTCTCTTCTCAGCGTAACTCTTATGCCTGTCCTGTGCAACTATCAACTGCTCTCAGCATGTCCTCAAGAGTATGAATGGTCCTCCCTGACTGACCGTTCGTTTGTGGGTAAAACGTTGTACTGAATCTTAATTTTGTGTCCAAAGCATAATGCAACTGATTCCAAAACCTGGATGTGAACTTAGTATCTCAATATGATATGATTGAAACTGGAATACCAGGCAACCTAACTATTTCATCAATGTATATCTTAGCCAATTTTGAGACATCAAAGGTTGACTTGATATGAAGAAAGTGAGCAGACTTAGTCAGTCTATCCACAATCACCATATCGAGTCACAACCTTTAGGTGTCTTGGGCAACCCTATCAAAAAATCCATTGTGATACATTCACACTTCCATTCTGGTATAGGGAGAGATTGCAAAGTATCTGTAGGTTTCTGGTGCTCAGCATTAACCTGCTGACACACATTGCACCTAACCACATACTCAGCTACATTCTTTCCACACCAGGCCACCAATACAACTCCTTGAGATTCATATACATCTTAGTGTTGCCTGGATGCATAGCATACATCGATGCATGCACTTCCACAAGAATCGTTTCTTTCAAATCACTGTCTTGAGGTACACACAACATGTCATGCTGATACAACACATCATCATCTAAAAACTTAAACTCTGGTCTCTTTTCCTTTGTCATGTCATGCATGATCTGTTGCAACTTACTATCACCCTATCTGATCGTAAAAAGTAGGCTTGACTTGCATCTGTACAGTCAAACCGCTCTACTCTATCACCCCTAAGTCTATGTTCAACTTCCGCATTTCTACTAGCAGGCCTCTCTTAAAACATGCCATAGAGAATGCATCAGTTGTGTACTCGATTGGGGTGGATCATGGGAGCATTACTTACCTTTAGCAGAGTTTGCTTACAACAACAGTTACCAAGCCAATATCGGGATGCCTCCATATGAAGCTCTATACGGGAGACCGTGTCGGTCACCACTTCACTGGGATGATGTTGGTGAGAGGACCTTGATGAGGTCAGATGAACTCCAAGTGTATGCTGATAAAGTCACTTTGATCAGGCAAAGGATAAAGAGAGCCAAGGATCGAAAAAAGTCGTATGCTGATGTGAAGAGGA
This sequence comes from Alisma plantago-aquatica, assembly GCA_963693085.1. Taxonomy (NCBI): domain Eukaryota; kingdom Viridiplantae; phylum Streptophyta; class Magnoliopsida; order Alismatales; family Alismataceae; genus Alisma; species Alisma plantago-aquatica. The sequence continues at coordinate 1,524,643,508 of OY856410.1, forward strand.
CTGATGTGCATTTCACAGTGGGAGAACATGTTTTTCTAAAAATCCGACCGCTCCGAACTATAGCTAAGAACATAGGAAAGTTGAGTCCCCGATACATGGGTCCGTTTGAAGTATTAGAACGGATTGGCGAGGTGGCTTATCGTTTGGCGTTACCCCCTCAATATAGTATGATGCATGATAAGTTTCACGTGTCCAATCTAAAGAGATATGTGCAAGATCCGAGCCATGTGTTGAGAATTGAACCTATTGAGCTTCAAGGAAAGCTGTCTTATCCTGAGTTACCTTTGTGTATTATAGATACTAAGGTAAAAGGGCTCAGAAATAAGAATATAGAGATGGTAAAGGTTCTTTGGAAACACCATGGAGAGGATGAGGCCACATGGGAGCTAAAGACAGACATGGAAAAAGCATATCTTGATTTGTTTGTTTGATTGTTGAATTTTGAGGGCAAAATTCCTATAAGGAGGGGAGGATGTTATAACCCCAATTTTTCCAAAATATGTAATGAAATTGTGAATCTCCTTTTTAGAGATAAATGAAATCCGTGGTTGATGTGATGAGTTGATTTGAATGGATTTTGTGTTTGATAGATTGTATGTTTTCTAATTGGGCCTTTTTGGCCATTAAGCCCAATTGAAGGAGGAAAAGAAAAAAAAGAAAGATTAAAAGAATACATAAAGAAATAAATGGAATAAGAACAAAAGGCTAAGGAATGATTTCCCAAAAATAGGATTTCGAGTTAATAGATTCCTTTGGGTTCAAGGAACTCAGAATTGGAAAATAATAGTAAAAGAAATAGAAAGGATGTGGAAAATATGAGCAATTGAAGGATAACTTGCAAACCAAGAAAAGGGATCGTACTGTTATGATAATAATTTAAAATTTTGTAGGATGGAAGATAAAAATATAATTGAGTTTCCCTCAAAATTTGAAGTAAAAAGGAGTTACCGTTTGGGAGTTATGAATTTTCCAAAGTTGCCTTTGAATTAGGAATATAATTCAAAATTTATTTGGGAATTTGTTTCCTTTTGATCAAACACGCATGATGAGAGCCCTTGGATTTAGATCCAACGGGTGCTACTCATCGTTTAGATTCCTAGTTGGACACAGACTCTGCGTTACAGGGGGATCTTTCCCATGGTTTTTCTCGCAATCAAGTGCATCAACACTTACGATTCTTGTCCCATTAGATTCGGGATATCCTGGCGAAGGATCTAGACCCTGGTTTTACCAGGTTTCAACCTGACCTTGCGAAACACCCAATTGGTCTAGGACTGGGGTTGGGGCTAGGATTGGGAACCCTAACAGGGACCTCCCATGGCCTATATATATGGGACCTCTCGGTCCCTTGTTCCAGAGCGATCTCGATCGACTCCTTATCGTCCCCCTTTGCACGCTAACCTGCTTGATCGAATCCTCTCCGGCGAGGGTGCTGCCGCAGCGCTAGCAGTAGGAAACGAAGGAAGACGATGCTCAGTCCTCGTTTGATCCAGATCTGACAGTGCAAGGAGCGGGCCGACTGAGTAGAATTGCTTCAAGTCGCGGGTCGTTAGATTGTGAGTCTATCGTGGACTGAGGGTAATCCAACAGACCGAGAAAGGAGGGCGCGCGCGCAGTGGAGGTGACTGACGAGGAGCGTCAGATCATGTGGGATCTAGTGGCGCATCGATCCAACATACGACAATTATTGGTAATTTCGCCTCTCTGCTGAATATTTAAGGAAAAGGGTTTTCTTTGCAAAATTCATAGTAATAGCTAGGAACCTCATATGACAAAACTTTGTATATGAAAGTTGTGTAGAAAAATACGAGGAATCTGATAAAAATGATTTGAGAACCTAGTTCTTCTCTGTTTTGCAAAAGTATCCTAATTTGCTAAATAAGTGTATTAAAAATTGGTGAGAAACCCTAATTGAATGTTAAGAGTGTAATTTGGTGAATCAATAGGTTAAATTGATAAGTTTAACCCTGTTAATGATAAAAGTGGTTTGACTATCTATTTGAATGCAAAAGTGCTTAATTTAGAGTTGTAATACCTAAAAGAAGGTTAATTTACGTGGAAACCCTAATTTGGGATAAAGGAGATAAAAATCATATTTTTGTGGAATAAGATAATCAAATGCTTAATAAAGGAGATTCAATGAGAAATTAGGGGTTTTATGTAGTTTTGATAATTAAGGATGATAATAAGGAAAGAAGAAGTAAAAACCCTAATTTCCAAAGGAACCCTAAAATAGGAATTGAAATCCTAAGTAATGTGATGAAAATTGGATGAATATTAATAAAAGGAAAATTGTACTTTTATTTCAGGATTTCTCTTCCTCATTTCTTGCTTGATTGGGTTTCTCTGCATATTTGATTCTGTCTTGAAATCTGCAACCAAAGGTATGTGGTTACGCTTATGAATATCTCGAGATAGATTTATGAGGTTTTCCGAGATTTTCACCGATGACTTGAATAAACTATTGGATGAATTTAGTTCATGCAAACTATAATGTGAATATGACTATCACATAATATATATGCCTACTAGCTCAGATCCTGGTCCCCTCTGTGTCTTAATGGCTGACCTAGAATATGGCTACCTAGAGGGTAGGTCCATCAGGTCATGGAATGACTTAGTATATGGCTACCTAGAGGGTAGGTCCATCAAGTCACATTGAGTTAGATATTGGGCTACCTTTGGGTGGTGCCATGTGACTCTACCTTTACAGATGTATTATATAAGTCCTTACAGGGACAACACAGAGTTGTGGATAGGTATGGATTGAGTAGTTTGGCTTAAAACGTAATCTTGGTTGTTAAATGATTAATTGAATGATTATATTGTTAACATAGTTGAACATTATCTGTTTCCTCCACATACCAGCTTCGGCTGACCGTCGTTTTGTTTGTCGGCGATTTAGGTACAAAGCTCAAAAGTACAAACAGTAAAGCGACACATTATGAATTCAAGAATTAAAGAACAAGGAGGAATTAGTTAGAATAGTTCAGCTGTGGTTAGAAGTTTAGTTTATTCCAAACTTTTCAAAGGTATGCAAAAATTTTATTACCATTTTTCAGTATAGTCTGTTAGAATTTAATAATTGTTTTTGGTTATATGTCGAACCTTTGATCTGGAGTTTATGGGTGCGGCTTCAACCTCTTGGTCTCCCTTAATTGGGGGTTACTGAAAGGTGGGGTCGTAACAGAATAGCCATCAAGATAATTGAATTATCATTGATGGGCAAGGCATTCTAGTACTTGATCTAGAAAGGGAAGGGGGAAGTGATCTTTCCTAGTGGCCTTATTTAGTTTTATACAATCAATACACATCCTCCATCCTGTAGTAGTACAGGTGGGGATGAGTTCATCTTTATCAATTTTCACAATAGTGGTTCCCCCTTTCATGGGGGCAACCGGGATAGGGCTAACCCATGGTGAATTAGATATGGGGTAGATGATTTGTGAAGTCAACAATTTGATAACCTCTAGGCACACAACCTCTTTCATTTCTGGATTTAATTTCCTTTGAGGGTTATGATATGGCTTGTATTCCTCTACCATAGGAATCTTATGCATGCAAATAGTTTGATCGATTCCTGTCAAATCAGCCATTTTATATCCTAGGACAGCTTTCCTCTTCCTAAGCTCAGTCATGAGCTTGGATTCCTACTCATGGGTAAAATTGGAGTTAATGATAACATGATAAATTTGTTTCTCATTATGGAAAAAATATTTGAGTCCTTCTGGGAGAGGTTTAATCTCAAGGTGCCTTGGGGGGTTCAGATTTTTCATTCACAAGGGAAATCATTTGAAGGCCTTTGAATTCTTCATCATGGATCTCATGATCAATGGTGTCTATATGAACTCTATATTGCTCCAATTGCTCATCATCAAAGCCACATTCAATAGGGTTCATGAGGGTGTTCTAAAGGGGATCCTCAACTATCTCCCATTCTTGTCTTAATTGGTGGAGTTTCCCTATGCAATCAAGGAGATAAACCTCTTCTTGGAGGCTTGGTCCTCACGTACTTTCAAACACCATAAACTGGAAGGTTTGTTTTCCTTGACGCAAGAAGATGGTTCCGACCTCGACATCATAGAAGGCTCGAGTAATGACCAAAAAGGGATGACAAAAGATGATGAGGTAGTATAAATCTTCCTTTATATACATGATGACAAAGTCACACGGGACATAAGTGTCTCTCCTAACCCTTACATGTATGTATTCCATGATACCCATAGTTTTTTTCATCAATGAGTCGTCCAACTGGATTGTCATGGTAGTGGGAAGTATGTCAACAAATCCTAACCTCCTGGAAAGACTATAGGTCATGATAGAAATAGTAGCACCCAAATCCACGAGGCCTCTCCTACAAGAATTATCACCTATGTAACATCCAATTCCAAAGGAACCATGATATTTCTTCTCTTTAGGAATCTTTCTTTGAACGCTATCTGAAGTGGTTCTAGCAAGAATTACCGTCTCATGTTCTTCGGTTGTGTATGTTAGTATGTATGCCCTGAGAGACAATCATGGGATGATTGGTGGGATACATTAAGATTGATTTGATAAACATCAAAGGCAAGCTTCCAATTCATTCAGGTTCAGTCAGTTATGAGATAATGATAGAATAGATTGTGTAACATCCCTGACCTGGGTTATGAGTTAACCCTAGGTGTTTTGCTTAATCATGTAATTAAATACTTGTGATTATCCTTTGGCATGTAATTAAGTTCCTGAGGAACACACATTTTCATTTCTGTCCTTTTTAAACAATGTTGTAGTATTGTTTTGTAATACAGGGACCTATGTGCAAATTACCCAATTAGAGGGGTTAACTTGCAAATTTTACATGTTAAGATGTTCCTATGGTAATGAGACATCATATGCGTATTTATGATGGGGGGGCACTTCTTTTGAATAATCATATAATAAGGAACACCTTTATAATGAAATCACCAAGTTATGAGTAATGGAACCCTCTTATATGTGCAACTAGGTAGTAAGTTGACCTTCTTTGCCTTTAGTTCTTGGTCTTAGAAGGAGTTTTGCCTTAGAAATAAGAAGAAGGGACGTGCAAAGAAGAAAGGAGGGACCTAGATGATAAATGGAGAATTAGAGGTCCTTATGTTGAAGTTTCACCCAAAGATATATATACAACTTTCCTTTGCAAACAAGGAAACATTTCTCTTCTTCTATCACTTATCATCTTGCTTGGACTGACTAAGGCAGAGCTTAGGAACAGAGGAGAACGGCTAAGGAGAAGCTAGCTGACTTTCCCCAACCTTTTCTTGGAGAAACACCTTTGGCCGACCTGTGGAGCTCAAGACACCATTAAAGGCTTGAAGCTTGGAAGCTTGGAGCTCTAGGAACAAACATAAGGCGGGTTTTATAACTCTAAACCTCTTGCTTTCTTATGCATATCGTTATTCTTGCAAGTAGTAGTTAGTTCTTCTTCTTCCCCACTCTTCCTTGCACTTTTGCAAGCAAAACCACGAAGTAACCGACCTGTTCCAAGGTTGAAGAAGATGGGCGTGAATTTCTAGGTTAATTTACCAAACAACCTTGGACTATTTGGTCTAAATGGTTTGCAAACCATTTGAAATCAAACGATCTCAAGACCATTTGATTTCATGCAGTCTTGCAAGACCGTTTAGATTCAAACGTTCTTCAAGACCGTTTGGTAGAGTTGACCAAGTGAAGACCGTTTAGAGGTCTGCTGTATACATGTTGAATTAATCATCTACAAAGAATTATGATCTAATTGCAAACCAATCATAAGTTGAAGGCATTTCAACCCTCTAAACCCTAATCGGGTTCAATTGATGATTTCAAGGATTGATTTTGTTGAACTTAGGGTTGAGTGGACCAAACGGTCTCAAGACCTTTTGGGGGTTCACTCAAACGGTCTCAAGACCGTTTGGTGACAACCCAAGACCGTTTGGAGGTCTAGGGTTAAGGTAATTTGATCAAATGAGGGTCCAATCACAATAGGTTGATGAATTGAGTAAAAGTGCTGATTTTAGACTTAATTAGGGTTCAACCCTTATCAAATTGACTTAGATTTTGATGTGACTTTGGGCAAACGGTCTCAAGACCATTTGGAGGGTGTCCAAACGATCCCAAGACCGTTTGGGCCAAGTTGGGGCCCAATTGGAGGTCAATTGATGGGTTCAACTTCAATTAAATTCATGTTGATCAATGTTGATGGTTAACCGATTACAAACCCAAATTGAATTAGATTCAACCCTAATTGGCTATCAATTGAGGGTCAATTGAGTGTCTAATTGGTTAAGGATAACCCTGATTGGCTCAATTGATAAGTGGTTAACATATTTGAGGTCAATTGAGGGGCTCAACCTTGAAAACCGTAATTGATTACAAGTGTTGATGCACTTTTTGGGTCCAATCGGTTTTGAGAGGTTTGGACCAAACGGTCTCAAGACCGTTTGGGCTCAAATGATCTCAAGGTCGTTTAGATCCAATCGATCTCAAGGTCATTTCATTTCATGCGATCTCAAGGTCGTTTCAATTCAAACGGTTTCAAAGTCAACTCTCTCAAACGGTCAACAAGTTCAAACGGTCTTGAGGGTGACCAAGTTCAAACGGTTTGGAAGTCAACATAACCAAACGGTCAACACTTCCAAACGGTCTCGGGACCGTTTGGAGGTTGAAAGTGTGTAATCATTTGGGGACTTTAGGGTTATGATTACTTAATGCTTTGAAGGTTTAAATGGTTCAATGGTTTCCTAATCCTAACCCTAATGATACCTAAAGACATTAAGGGGCTAAGTGATTAATAGATTGACCCATGTTGTGATTTAATGGTGTACTTTACCAATGTACCCTTGAAGGGCTCAAGTAGATGACACCCTTGTTTAATCAAACCCTAATAATCATAATAGTGGTAACATAGCTTATGTTAATCAAAGTTGACTTGACCTAACCTAATCTAGAGTGATGTAATCACCATCCATTAGTAAGAGGAGAGAGAAGGTCCCAATTATGGTTGAAATTCAAGTAAAGTATCTTCAATGTATATGAATGAGCATGCTTAGGGTATGATCCACCTATGTGAGATCATGAAAAACCCTAAATATGATAATTAATGAATCTTAACCTAATTTGAGGGCATCAATGATGATAATTCTCATACATGATGATGCTATGAACTCAATTCACCATGAAGAGAATAATAAACCCTAATTCTAGGGTAATAACATGTAATGTGAATAGTAAACCCTAATTGAGGGTGATGTGTTGAAATATACAATAAACCCTAATTCCAGGTTATGCTTTTAAGCATGAATCTTTATAATTGAAGTATGAAGTAGGGAATTAGTGTTCCTAATCATAATGAAAGGGATTGAATAACCCTAATTGATACTAATAAGGGAACCTAGCCTTAATAAAAGCATAAAGGTACAACCCTTGAAATGGAATGTTATTTCTGCCTTATAAATTGCTGATATAGAGATGAAATGTTATGATTGTCAAGTTGAATTGACTATGCAGTTCCTCATAAGAGATTAATCATAACCAGGTAAGGGTTATGATAGTATATTCATTGAAAGCATGTTGTAGACGATATGAATAGTAATGTATACTATGTTGTCTATGTTTAAGTGACAACATATGAAGTTAGTGGGCTGTAAGAGCCATGAGTAACATCAAGGTCATGCTGATTCGATGACTTATGATGAATTGATATCCATTTGACAACTGATATGAGTTAAACTTGATACATTTAGTATTCTACTTTCATAGTTGTTGTTCTAATGAATAATGATTGAAAACATGCTTTATGCTAAAAGAATACTGAAATGTACCTAATTAATCAAGTATAATCATACAATGTAGAGCCCTGATCATAGATCCATCATTGTCAGTAGTTAAATGATGGTGAAACAGGTTTTCCTAAGGGAACTCCTGGATCACATACTTTTGAGTATGTGGGGGAATATGGACGCGAATATCCGTACGTCCTAGTGTAGGAGTTGATGTAGATGTATCTTAATCTATCAACACTGCACTATGTGTTTATGCCGGGATGATGTATCACTAATCACTCGAGGAATCTTTAATGCCACATCAATGAGAGATAAACATGAGATCTTTCGATGGTGAAGAGAGTACAGAATGCCACTGTGACTCTAATAGCGAAGTGCCAGAATACCCTGGTGAGCTATAGTAGCAGAGACACTAGATGTCCTGCATGTTGATCCTCACACTGACTGAGGAAGATGAGGTCATAGGAATCTGGCTCTTTTGATGACCTAGGTATGATACCGATGCGACTTAATAGTGATCGGTTGGAGTATGATCAGTATACCTCATCTCTACAGGGCATAATAATGTTTGTAAAGCATAATCAACCGCATAGTATATCTGCTTAGGTTGAACTACGAGACACAATGATTGAAGTTAAACTGCTTAGTATACATGTTCTTCATATTCTTTAATGCAGTTGCTTTACTGAAATGTCAAATCTGCTATTGGTTATCTTAAAAGATTTTATTACTTATGTTGATCTTTGATTGCTATAATAAAGCTTCTGGCGGAGAGTTATAAATCTCGCTGGGACAATTATTTAAAATTGTCTCACCCTGTAGATTTCCATTTTTTTAGGTGGTCGCCGAGGATGAAGGAACCAGACTACAAGTGAACATTACCAGCAGCAGAACCAAGGGCAGTAGTGAATCTCAGGTGGAGATACTGACTGTTGGGTCATGTAGATAGTTAGTCTTATGTCGTCTCTGTACTCTCAGGTCCTAGGAGTCAGTAGGTCCGATATTTTGGGGTTTTTAAATCTTGAGATTTTGTATCTGAATGTATATAATCACTCAAGAAGTGATTTAACAGAGATGCAAACTGTTTACTTTGCTCTTATAAAGGACGTTTATGATTTCAAGATTATGTCTCTAAAAGTTTTAATTTTTAGTGATTTTTCGTATTCCGCTGCTAATCGAATCTCTTCCTCTAAGTTTATATCGTGTTTTGGAGATCGGAGCCCATAGATTGAATGTCTAAAGAATTGTTTTACTCAATGACGTATGCTTTTAGGTTCAGGACCTAAATGATGAGGTCATACAGATGTTAAGAGTATACATTCCTGTTATGTCCCTAGTCATATGTCATTGTAGAAGGTTGATAGATAACAATGACATACAAGACTAGATTGTGTATTAGTTGATGACAAAATCTCATTAGTCATGATATAGTGATATCAAACGAAGAACATAGGTATTTGTTAGAGAACAAGTGTATCAGACAGACCCACTGTGAAAGTGACACATGGAACCATGAATTGGTAGTCACAGTCAGTTCTCACAGTGATGGTGGTGAGTGTGATTCTTTGACCTGAAATTACTACACTCAACACATGTCGTTGGGTACACTTTGACATCATCAAACATAGTCCTGAAATATAGATTGTTATAAAGGTGATGATTGAGTGACTTTGACACATCGGGCTTTTGAGGGGTGAGAGATAGATATGGTATTTGTCCCTCCTGAGGGAGTTTGATGTCCATGGCCACTTGACGAATAGGACTGAGAAAGGCATGCACATGCATGTGTGAATCAATATGTGATATTGATGTCACACATATCTCATCCAGTCTGCTCTGAGATCAAGGAAGTGAATGAATGTTTACATGATGACTATTCCATGCCTTGAGTTCATTCAGGATATCAGTGACAAAGGAATTATACATTCATTGTAACACCAATCACGGATTGTAGGATTGAAAGTTGTTCTCCAACTTTCCTTTTCACATGGGTAGCACTGATGTGCGACTAGGCACCTCTCTTTGCTTGTGAAGTCATAAGTGTTATGAACTATCACTGCCAATGTGAAATGAGTCTTCAGGGTCACACACATAGGATTTAACTTGGAAGAGGAGTTTATCCACGAATGATGTTTAGATTGATTACTAAATATATTTAGTAGTTCAATTAAACATTCAATCAATTGACTTGACTCAGAATCACCAAGTTCAAGTGTTGGACTAACTGATTTGGGTGTCAGATTGATTGAGAACTGCATTGACCGATTTCTGCACAACCTAGACTGCCAATCGACCGGTTCAAGTTGTTGAACCAATCAGCTCAAGGTCAAGTGAGACAACCAGTTCAAGTGTTGAACCGATCGGTTCAGATGGACCAAACGAGCCATTTTGGGAAAGTTAGGTTGGTGAGAAAATATTTTCATTTCACTTGTACAATTTGATTGTGACAAGTATTTATCTTTGGATTAATTGGAAACGGAAAGAGGAAAGTCAATTGGGAACTACTATGGGAAGTGAAAGGACTGGTTCATGAATGAACTCATCAGTTCATATCCCCAAATGACCAGTTCATTTGTGAAACGATCGGTTCACCTGCCGCAGTGTATCAAATTTGTGGAAATTCTAGACCAGTCTACTCCCACTTTAGTCTCGCATTGCCGGGGGCTGAGAACCCTGACCCTGACCCCTCCGATATATAGAGGGGTACAGGGGGATTCTCAGATAGCACAACTCAGAACATCAATATCTTTGAAAAGTTGTCCTCTCTAGTTGTGGTAACTGAGAGAGCCCAAGCAAGTGCTACCCGACTAGGGAGGCACAACAAGGGAAAGACAACTATAGGATGACAACTGATAGTGGGAGAGTGTGTCAGTGACTAGTACACTGATAGAAGGGGATGACTCCTTCCAGTGTCCTCTATGATAGGATGACTGGAGTTCCCGATGGTCAATGTGGACTACTACAAAGGTGGGAGATTTCTACCGCTCGGAGGACATCCATCAATCCATCAGTCCGGGTGCGACCAGAAGCTACACAAATGTCATCCAAGACTGGAGGTGAAGACCGCACTCGCCATGAGGTAATGTCACTGAGCACACCTTGAGACAAGGCATGCCTCTACAAACCATCCTTCCTACTATATAGATGTTGAAGAGATCTCTTTGTGTTCTGGGTTTGGGGAGAAAATGTTTGTTTCTACTTCCATCTCTACCTCCCCTAAAACCCAAAAGTGGTATTAGAGCCCTGTCAGCATTCTATACTTTAGGATAATCGATGTGATCGGTTTTTGGTTTGTCACCTTTTATTTATTGCATACAATGCGAATAATTAATTGGATTTATGCATGTCCAATATAAATCCACAAAATCCCTATATATACATATATGATATGGTATACAAATGCTTTCGATACACGTCTCCCTTAAATAGTTTCTGTGGTGATTGTAGCGTGATTGTGGCCATAAACCCTAAATATGTGTGTGGTTGATTGTTGTTGCTTGCATCTCGGTCTGTGCACCACTTCCCTACCTCCCATTCCTGATGTAACTCGAGATAAGTCAAGATTCTTTCCTACCTTTGCTCCCCCGAATGTAACTATGGGTTTCCCAACACAATTGTAAATAGGATTAGTTTATTTCCTGTTATGTCAAAGAACGGCAGACACGTAGAGGATCAAGACGATCATCTCGGGCGTGAGACGATCAGCTGGTGGACCAAGGTGGCTAGTTCCAAGAGATATGAGTGGGTGGCTACCTAAGGAGATGCACGAAGACCAGTGAACAGATCAACTGGAGGCGCTAGTCGATCAGTTGGTGGAAGCCAACCGACCGGCCTGATGGCGAGCCGATCAATCATGGATATGAGTTGATTAAACACAGAACGGCAAAGCACAAAGTTCATCTTGTACAGGTTGCATGTGATGTGGACCTAGATGATCGTTATTTCTCTTGGCTTGAGGAATAACATTAGGATGGCCATAATCATTATTTTTATCATTTCACATGTTTTCTGTGGGATATAGCATGTATATGATACATACTATATATTTTGGTGATTGGATATGTATATGTACCTATAAAAATGAATCCCTCAATAAATATTAAGTTTTAGATACCTTCCAAATGCGACACATGTGAAAATATTGATCGACCAAGTGTGGGCTCTCCCTAGCGTGGTGCACCATTTATCTCGTAGAAGCGTGAAGGATGGATATGTGGGTCTACCCTGGCAGGGTGCATATTCATCGTGTTGGCTTTAGGTTGGACTTAATAGGGTGACCTAGATAGGATCTAGCACCTTTAAGTATGGAAGTGATTATTACAAGGAGTTGTACATGACATCTTTCAAGAGTTGCATATGATGCAATTGGCAAGAGTTTCCTACCTAGAAGATCTAAGTTGTGGGTGACAACCCTAGCTGGTCCATGACTGAGAGGATTTTGGGATCTTGACCCACTAGAAGGTTGTACACTACAATCTTCTGAATTGATGGTGAGGGCTATCAATTTGAACAAAAATAGTGGGAGCGATAATTAATTAAAGTCCTAATTATATCGTAATTTTTTTTCAAATCAATCAAATAAGTCAAAAATGAGTTTTTGGACTAAAATTTGGAAATTTTCCTTTTTGTCAGAACAAATGGCTATTAACAATAATCACTTTCTTTGCGATCGGTCCTTGAGACAGAAAAACTAAATGGTAATAATTCCACGACTGATTAGGACGTTGAGAAGTGTTCTCAATCAAAGAGAGAAAGCTCGAAGTCCTAGTTATACCAGAACCAGATGAACTCACTCCCACTACACCAAAGGCTAAAAGGGATGCTTACTGGAAGCATACTGAGGATGCCATTGATGTCGAGTGCTTGATGTTGTATTCTCTAAACTATGAGTTGTAGAGACAACATGAGACATATGATGTCTCTAAGACACTATCCTAGTATGCCATGATAGAAGGAGATCCAGTTGGTTCTCTCACATTCAATGTGATTGGGTATATGGAAAACTTGACTAGACTGGGATTCCCTCTGAGTCAAGAGTTGGATATTGGTATGATACTGCAAATGTTGAGAAAATCATACAGTTCATGATGAACTACAACATGAACGACTTTGACAAGCCATTGAAAAAGTTGTTGGACACATTGAGGACAGTAGAGGAATAGATGAAGAAAGACAAACCCTAATCTTTTATGCGATCAATGAAGGATAAGTCTTAAAGGAAAGGTCAAGGGCAAAACAAAGAAGTGTTCTGATGCTAGCCAGAAACCCAAGCCATCTTCAGCCTCAAGGCATATGGGAAGGGTGAACGAGGGAGGAGAAATTGCCCTCTATATCTGAAAGAACAAAACAAGATGAAAGGAGGGGATAGAGATCTCCACCGTAGGTATCATGAAATAAACACTTCTTTATCTGAGGTATGTGATACCAAGATGAAGATCTGACTTGTATGATATGCAAGATCTAAAAAGAAGTGATGGCCTCTGTGAAAAGGACCAAGAAAGGAGTACTCATCATTGGAGCAAGTGTTGCTGCCATAGATAGGAGTACCTTTCAGTTTATTTTAGCCTAAAGGGCATGAAATAGAGTTGAGAACTGCTATTTCAATTTTCTAATAGAAACACTTTATTGTTGCATCTTGTAGTGACAAGATGGCTATCAATATAGTTGATGTTTCAATTTCAAAGATGTGATCTTTGTGGCAATACCTTATTTATCTTGTGGTACTTGGTACACATAAGATAAAATGATACCTAAAAGTTATTGATAACTCAAACAAATAATTATTATTATCATGGGAATTCATTTCTGGTTCCATATTGATGGATAAAGCTAGACTCTTTTGGTTGTGAACCATTAAGAGACATGAATATCTTGGAAATGATAAATCAATCTTCACTAGTGGTAGTGGGAGAATGATTATCCTATTAGGTATAATACATATGATGTATTTACATACCTATTGAAGCAAATGCTAATACTTCAAATGGTGTTTAGAGAGATACCAATATGAATATCTTGAAGTGTTCAAGAAGATAATGAATGAAGTACAGATTTGGAAAAAGTAATAATTCTTGATGTGATCAATGAATGAGATACTTCAACCAAATGTTTGAGAACCTTATGAGTGATTATGATAGTGTATCATAGAGAACTCATGATTAAGGCATAGTGATGTCTAAATCAAAAGGGAGTCATACTCTAAGGAGTTAGAGGATGATTATCAAATAACTAAATTCTTCTTAAATAGAGAATACCTTACACTAATAAAGGATATTAAGAATCACAAAGTGTTGTGAGTTCTTAAATTCCTTAACAGATACACCTCAAACATCTATATGATGAGTTGGTCATATGATGAGTCAACAATGTAGATGATATTGAGGAATCGGATTTTGAGTTATGGTTTATGACCAGAAGATCCTAAATGACTTCCATGTGAACCATAAGGTATGACCTTAGTGGTAGCACCCATTGGGATAAAATCCATAAGTGCGAATGAGTCTTAAGCGTTAAGACACATGGATGACATTTTGAGAAGGATCATGCTGGTTGATTGTAACTTAATAAGAGATTTGGCATACATATATTAAAACCGCATTCCTATGAGGAATAAGACAAGGATGTGGATGTGACACAACCTATAAGTTTTATGAATCCATTAATGCAAATGAAGTCTATAAGTTATAATGGACTAATCAATGTGATTGATTGAGTACAAGCAACTTAGAACTAGAAATATTTACTTTGATAATATGGTCAAAGGGTTTGACTGATATGTCAAAGATAAAGAAGTGATATGTGATTTAGTGGGAGTGTATTTACATTCCACATGTTTATGAGGAATGAGATGTTCTAGAATGGAATCCTTTATGGAAATTATCTTTAAGGAAGATAGAGACACTTCCTATGTGATAGGAATAGAGACCTATAGAAATAGTTATCAAAAAACCTCTTGACCTAGAAAAGAGAGAGAATACATTGGCAATCTGTACTGAAGGGTTCAATATACACAAATTCAGTGGAGAAAACTTGTCCATGTTACATGGAGTTAGTATCCCAAGGCCAAGTGTCCAATTCTTATGAATAATGGGAACACAAAGAATAGACATGGATCTATCATGTATGTAATCATCCCCTTATCTTTCATGTATGGACATAGCAAGAATAAAATGCATCTATCATCTTATATATAGGACATGACAATATGATATGCTCATCCTGATAACTCGTATGTGGGACATGATGAGTGGATGTCTGTCTAGTTCTAGTAAGGGTTACTAGAATACCATGAGAACTTGATAAGTACTAGTTCTATGGAAATAAGGAAGAGTTCACTATAAAGAGTTACACTAATGCGAACTTCCGAAAAGGATAGAAAATTTATCGCAAAATATATATGGGATATATAAAAGTGAATGTGTGTTGAAAAACGGAAACATTCCAATAAAGCCATTTTAAAAGGAAATGTCAAGCATCCGTGTGTTAGAGAACAACAATGAACACTATATGGATATGGGAGTTCATAAAGATGAACTTATAGATATTCCGGTCAATGATGACAAGTAAGGAGTGCTTGGTCATGCAATGAGGCTAAAGGTTAGTAAAGGAATATTGGATCACATATTACGACAACTCCATCCCATACGTAAGACGTATAACGAAGAGATATGAGACATGCAATAATACCAACTTAGGCAAGGTGTTGCCATAACTTAATGCATTAGCACTAGAGCACAGTAACATGTGGGACATGTTTGAAGATCACTAAGAATATGATTCTGGGGTGATTGACTCGCAGTGCAAGTGGGTGTTTTTTGGTATGTATGCCTTGAGAGCCAATCATGGAATGATTGGTGGGATACATTAAGATTGATTTGATAAACATCAAAGGAAAGCTTCCAATTCATTCTGGTTCAGCCAGTTATGAGATAATGATAGAACAAATTGAATGTCTAAAGAATTGTTTTACTCAATGACATATGCTTTTAGGTTAAGGACCTAAACGATGAGATCATACGGATGTTAAGAGTATACATTCTTGTTATGTCCCTAGTCGGATGTCAATGTCGAAGGTTGATAGACAACAATGACACACAAGACTAGATTATGTATTGGTTGATGACAGAATCTCATTAGTCATGATATAGTGATATCAAACCAAGAACATATGTACTTGTTAGAGAACAAGTGTATCAGACAGACCCACCGTGCGAGTGACACATGGAACCATGACTTGGTAGTCACAATCAGCTTTCACAGTGATGGTGGTGAGTGTGACCTGAAATCACTACACTCAACACATGTCGTTGGGTACACTTTGACATCATCAATCGCAGTCCTGAAATATAGATTGTTTTAAAGGTGATGATTGGGTGAATTTGAGACATGGGGCTTTTGAGGGGTGAGTGATAGATATGGGATTTTTCCCTCCTGAGGGAGTTTGATGTACATGGACACTTGATGAGTAGGACCGAGAAAGGCATGCACATGCATGTGTGAATCAATATGTGATATTGATGTTACACATATCTCATCCAGTCTGCTCTGAAATCAAGGAAGTGAATGAATGTTGAAAGGATGACTATTCCATGCCTTGAGTTCATTCAGGATATCAGTGACAAAGGAATTATACATTCACTATAACACCAATCACGGATTGTAGGATTGAAAGTTGTTCTCCAACTTTCCTTTTCACTTGGGTAGCACTGATGTGTTACTAGGCACTGCTCTTTTCTTGTGAAGTCACAAGTGTTATGGACTATTGCTGCCAACGTGAAATGGGCCTGCAGGGTCACACACATATGATTTAACCTGAAGAGGAGTTTATCCATGAATGATCTTTATATTGTTTATTAAACGTGTTTAGTAGTTCAATTAAATATTCAATCAATTGACTTGACTCAGAATCACCAATTTCAAGTGTTGGACTAACTGATTTGGGTGTCAGATTGATTGAGAACTGCATTGACCGATTTCTACACAACCTGGACTACCAACCGATCGGTTCAAGCTATTGAACCGATCGGCTCAGGGTCAAGTGAGATGACCGGTTCAAGTGTTGAACCGATCGGTTCAGATGGACCAAACGAGCTAGTTTGGGAAAGTTAGGTTGGTGAGAAAATATTTTCATTTCACTTGTACAATTCGATTGGGACAAGTATTGATCTTTGGATTAATTGAAAATAGAAAGAGGAAAGTCAATTAGGAACTGCTCTGGGAAGTGAAACGAATGGTTTATGAATGAACCGATCAGTTTAGCTCCCCAAATGACCAGTTTGTTTGTGAAATGACCGGTTCACCTGCCGCAGTGTATCAAATTCATGGAAATTCTAGACCCTTCTACTCCCACTTTAGTCCCGCATTGCACGGGGCTGAAAACCCTAACCCTAAACCCTCCTATATATAGAGGGATACTGGGGGCTTCTCAGATAGCACAACTCAGAACATCAGTTGCTCTGCAAAGTTGTCCTCTCTGTTTTTGGTAACCGAGAGAGCCCAAGCAAGTGCTACCCGACTAGGGAGGCACAACGAGGGAAAGACAATTACAGGATGACAACTGATAGTGGGAGAGTGTGTCAGTGACTAGTACGCTGATAGAAGGGGATGACTCCTTCCAGTGTCTGGTAGGAGAGGATGACTGGAGTTCCCGGTGGTCCGTGTGGCTACTACAGAGGAAGGAGATTTCTTTCACTCTGAGGACAATCGTCAATCCATCAGTCCGGGTGCGACCAGGAGCTGCACAGACGCCGTCCAAGACTGGAGGTGAAGGTCACACTCGCCATGAGGTAACGTCGCCGAGCAAGCCTTGGGACAAGGTACGCCTCTACAAACCATCCTTCCTATCGTATAGATGTTGATGAGATCTCTTTGGGTTCTGGGTTTGGGGAGAAAATTTTTATTTCCGCTGCCATCTCTGCCTCCCCTAAAACCCAACAGTGTACGCCCTAGTCAATAAGGTTTTCATTTACTTGGACCAGGTAGACATATCACCCAAAGTGTCAAGGAAAGGAATATCCACATGCAACTTTTTCATGGAATCCCTAAATTTCATTAAATGAGTATCAAGCCTAGTTTGTTTTAGGCGGACTTTGTATGGAGGGTGTGGTTTGTAAATATGGATTTCTATCTTGTAAATCTCCACTGGTGGAATGACAGGAGTGGGGATGGTAGATTCTAGAGAAGGGGGAGTTTTTATGACCACAACGTCTTCATCCTCAAAATCCAAAGCTAAAATTGTGGGTTTCTCTAGAGGAGGGGAAGGGATATGAGTATTTCCCAAATGATGGAGACAACTTTATGTTGCTCATGGTGTTTTGGATTGTTCTGAAGCTGTCCAGTAAAGGTGTCGATAGGGGGTTTCTGCTGGGCAATGAGGCAGGCTAACTGAGCATGAGTTTCCTTCTAATGAGCTTGTTGTGCAAGGATGTTTTGTTCCATGGCAAACAACCTGTCATCTGTTGAGGGTGTGGGGGCATTTGGCTGTGCTTGAGGTTGAGGTGATGGTTGATTCAGGTTTTGAAGTTGTTGTCCTTAGTAGGGGCCATGGTTCTGGAAATTTCCCTATAATTTCCTTGGTTCTCAAAGTTCCTCAGATTGTTGTATAGGAAGCCTGGTGGTGGATGATTGTTGTTTTGAGGTAATGATGGTCTTTGTTGGGGAGGGAGTTGAGAAGAATTTTAATCTCCTAAAGGATTTCTATATTGAAATCTGGGTTGGTTTCTGGCTTGATTAGGATTGTAGTAAGCCTGACCCGAGATGCTATGGATGGAGTTTAGATCCTCCGCTTGCTGACCAACTTTTGGCTGCATAGGAGTGTTATAGAGATATTGACATTGAAGGGTAGCATGATCATATCATTGGAAAATCCAGCAGAGATATCCAGTATCTCTAACTTGTTGTGGTTACCTCTCATAGGTGTTGAAGGAGGACTCTACGCGATCCTATTTCAGAGAAATCAGTTTCAGAGTTATGACAATGTTTTGGATATTAGGGTTTACCTTGGCCTTAGCTACCTTGAGGACCCACCAGTTCCTCATCTTGATTGGGTTTCAGAGGCGTATTTTGCTACCTCTCAAGCGCTGCTTAAGTTCTAAAACTTGAAGTTTCCTCACGATGAAGAATCAAGGAATTTCTTAGTGTATCATCAACACCATGGTAGAATGTCTCAATGAGTTGATGTTGGGAAATGTCGTGGTGTGGGCAACGTCGGAGGAGTTCCATATCTTTCCCAAGCTTCTCCTAGAATTTCTCCTGGGACCATTGAAAAGAGAAGGATCTGTGCCCTAATTTTGTAGGTGAGGAAGGGGGAAAATGTTTCTCCAAAAACTTGGTTTGTAGGGCCTCCCAAGTGGTGACATGTTCTACACCCTCCATGGCACTATACTAACCGTTGGCTTGCCCTGAGAGAGTATTTGAATAACCTAAGACTAATGGCATATTCAGAAAGGCTTGGGATCTTGTGCGAGTAACAAAGGTCAGTAAAACATTTGAGGTGGTCTTGGCAGCTCTCACCTTCATTCCCAGAAAACAGATTTGATTTGGAGCATAGTGATCCACTGGGTGCAGATCCCAAATTGGGGAGTTGTTATTTCGGGTGGCATGACAGGGTGTTGTGCATATCCCATTTTAGGCGTTGGAAAATCATTTAATTGTTTTAATCTTTTAGCTTCCCTTTGAGCGGCTACTAAGGCCCCCTATTCGGCCACATAGGCAGGTCGCAAAGCAGCTTCTTAAGTCGTGCTCTCGGCCATCATGCTCTCTCTCTTTGAGTAGCGAGTGCTTTCTCAATCCTACGGTTAACTTCCTCCTCATCCATCCCAAATGATGGAATGTCCTTTCTGGCTCAGGATCAAATACTGGCGGTGTAGAATCAGCGTTCGACTAACGTCACATACACAGTTATAATTGACAGATATTTGAGTGCAAAAAAATGTAATGCTGGAATGGAAACTCAGCAAAAGGAGGAGTTAGTACTTCCAAAATGGTACTCAAAAGGGAAAAAAATAAAAAAAAGTTTTTTAAAAACTTTTATAGGGTTTGAGAAAATGATCCTTATCTCTGACAATGGTGCAAAAATTATTACGCATCGTTTGACACACCAATTCACTAAGATAAATTATCATAGATTTTAGCCTTTTTTTACTTTCCGATTAAGGCTAGTATAGAAGGGTTAATCCGACATGACAACTTTTTAAAATTGTTTCTTTAATCCTGATTGCTTTTTGAACTTTATTTCTTTTTGGAGGTTTTTGAATATTTGAACAAGAAAGTAAATTCCATGATTTGTAGGGTGACTACACTAGAACAAGAATGTGAATTGCAAAAGAAATAAAATATTACACTAATAAGAAATTGAAAAGATTATACTAGCACAAGGAAGGAAAGAAGATTGTTAACACAATAAAAAAATTATCTAAGGACAAGAATTAAAGTGCAAGTAGTAAAAGAAAGTGATTGGAAATAAGCATGTGAAAGAAAAGAATTGAATCAGATGGAAAAAGCATCGAGGCTTAGGGGGGTTTAACCACCATAGCCAAAGTGAAAACAAGATCGAAGAAATACATGATAAGCAAGATAGAAGAAGGCATGGGAATCATCAATAAATGAAATAAAAGAGACAAACTCTACATGATCCCATTGGTCTTGGTGTTCATGCATCCTATTGCATCATCCTAATAAGAATCTTTCCACAGTCACATTCAAATTCCCATGCGATTGGTTTATTCGTTCTAGATCTCAGATTCCACGGTCGCATCCTCAGAGATTAGCCCACGATAAAAATGATTAATTACTTCATTAAAATCTATAAGTTCTTAATAAAAAACTATATATATATATAAATTCATACAAAATCTTGATCTAATCAACACATGGCTAAGGGGCTACTCCATTCGCCTTGATAGAGAAACTACTCACTAGCCATGGTAATGAATGGAGAAATAAGGGAAAAAAGGTAGGAAGCCATAGACCAGAAAGACATAATCTCCAAGGAGACCAAGATAGTGACTATGAAATGACTTGCTCTCTTAATTCCCCGCTCTAAGAGAATGAACAACAACATAATGAGTAATAAGGCGAGATCTAGATCTAGAGACGAAGAACAAAATTTTATTGTAGAATGAAGATTACACAACTATGAATTGAAAATAACAATGCTTAAATTAAAATGTAAGTACAAAAATCATGATCCCTTTCTTAGGGGAGTACCCCCTCCTTTTATAGGGAAAGGAGGAGTGGAAACACTAAAAGGAGGGAGAAACAAATGGGAGAGGTGGCTTGTGACTTTTGTTGTTTGCGAGCTACAAAACGACCGTCTCGTTTGGCTGAAATGCCCTTCTGGCTGGTGACATGGCATGCTTATGGAGGAAGTGGATTGAATACTAGGCTAAGGGGTGGCAGCTCCGATTTGAATGTTTCTTGGTTATGAAGCAAGATGTCAAAATGTCCATCTAGGTGTGAGACGCCCGATTGGCACCGCTGTGCGTGAAAGTAAGGGTTAAAACCCTATCATGAGTGGCGACACCCCTTTCTATCTGACTTGATCTTCAAATTGTCTCAATACGGACATCTGGGACAAATGAGATGAGTGTCTGGCATGAATACGACAGGTGCCTAGCACAAATGAAATGCTCAGTTGAATCTTCTATAGTGCAGATTAGAAGGTTGAGCCGAAGGCTAAAATGACCATCTGGCCCTGAAACGTGGAGTACTTTGGAGACGAAACGACCATTTAGTGTTGCGAGATGGTTGTTTCATGTGCTTAGGAGGTCAGAACCTTGTACTGAATATAAAACCTACAAACGTGTGAAGGAAAAGATGAATATTTGCACAATTAATATAAAAGTGGGTAAATTGCAAATTTTCCTAGAAATTTAGTAAAAAGAAATAAATTCTAATTAAAAAATGAAAATTATGCAAAAAGATGGATGAATATACATTCATCAATGACCAGATAATCTAAATGATCATGGATGTATAAGGAATCTCAGAAATCATGTATGTGGGCCTTATCTAAGTATACGACTAGTTTTCTTGTGTGAAATAACTTTGGTGTATTGCTTGTTCCTATTTGGGAATATTGCTTGGATGTACTATGCTTATAATATTGATCTTTTCCATGTCACTAAGAATAACAAAGAAAGTGGATGGATTGTAGCTACTATTTTTTACAATTTTTCTCTCTCTCTCTCTTAATATAAGGTCAGCACATCCCCATAGCCCAAGGGGTGGGAAAAAACAGAGTGTGACACCACTTAGTAGCACAGTCGCTTCAAAATTGATCTAAAATATGTGTTTACTTGATTATCATATTAAACAATGTTTTCTTTTTCTCTTTCTTTTCTTTCTAAAATTATTTCATTTATGCAAGCATATATGTATGAATCTTTCTACCCACATACACAACACCTCGTGTCTTGATATGTTGTTTCACGTATGTTTTAGGTTCAGAGCTAGCATGAGGGAAAAGACTAGAAGTGAGTACTTGTACAGGTTGTACCTACTATTTCGATCCTAGTTAGCATACATGCTCATAGACTTGTGGAATCTCCATCAATATGTCATTCTAATTTGTGTTGTAATATCTCATTTTGTAATATACACATGTTAGATGTTGAGAATGTTATGGTATATGCATAACTAATTATCTTTTATGTATTAGACATAACAATAATAAACGAACTCATCATCTTGTATGCATTGGACATGACAAGAAGATATGAAATCATCATCTTGTATGACAAGATGATATAAATATCCAATTAACTCGTATGTATTGGACATGACGAATGGATATCTATCAAACTCCTATCAGAGTTATTGGAATACCATGAAGGACATCTTTGTGTACTTGTGAAATACTAAAAGGATTAGTTCTTTAGTTGGGTGTAAAGATTTACACCGACGCAAGCTTCCGAAATGACAAAATTGTGTCTGACCTTGGAATAAGAATTGTTAGTTGGAAATGTTCCAACATAAAACAATTGATTAATTCTACAATAAGAAGATGAGTACCTTAGTGTTACGAACACTGTAAAGGATACTATATGGATCTAGAAGTACATATAGATGAACTTGTTGTAGCCCAACACGAGGAGAAAGGAGAATAGATTCAAAACATTCTTGTTCCCCTACTCACGCGTTCAAGGAGCAGGGGTTGATTAAGACTTTTATCAGCCACATTTTGGTAAATACTTTATATCGTATCTTTGTGATGTGGCCTTCAGTGATTGTCCTGTTAATATTAATCTTACTTAAATTCCAATAAATAATTGGTAACTCAGTTTGGGAAGTTATATATGAAATTTGATCAGGAGAACATATAGAATCCAGATAAAATAGTTTCAAAGTCTAATTATGCTTCTAATTTGGGAAGAAGTACAAAGATGGGCTTAAGTGGGGCTTGTGCATGAAAACCCTAATTATGAATATCAACATGTTGAATATGCTAAAAATGTTTACTTTGCCATATTTACTAATATATTGAATAAGTTGGAAAATCAATATGATCATGATAATAATGATGAGAAATTAGGATTTCTAGAGTGTACAATAATTAACATGTATAATTAGAAACTTTAATGTACCAAATACGATATAAGTGGTCCTAATCTAATAACATGGTAGATTTGATAATCATGGTTACTTTTGATTTGAATTGGGGTGCTAAGTCATTAAATAAATGACCATGGGAATAGGGGTATCAAACATGAATTTAGTGATTGCTCGATGCCAAGGAAGCCTAAATGCTAAACTAGGACTGACTAGGGTTCAATTTGATTAATTTGATGGTAAAACTTTAGAATTTACATACTTGCAGATATAATATGATTTTATGGATTCATCTTTGTGGATTAGATTGCTTGAAAGTAATTGAAGTGTAATATTCATGATAATATGTATGGCTTACCATTAAGGTACGTGGTTACGCCTAAGATTACCCGCATTAGTTTGTCGATGTTTTCTAAGTTTTTCTCGAGGATATAACAATGAAAATGTTTGTTGTTTATTTATATCATTTTCAATTATAATGACACTATGATTATCACATAAATAAATACAATGTGAAGAAAATGCCAGTTTATATTTGCAAGTATTTGATAGATTATATGTTGTTATCTTACTTGTACACTTTTGTATACACCACACGTACACAATATAACTTGCTATACCAATTCGTACTTTTGGTTTCATAATGTTTTAGGTACATTCTAGATGTGGTGGAATCAAGATATGATGGACATACGAAAGTACTTCAAGACACTAAAGTTAACTAGTAAGTTGATGGACATGCAAAAGTACTTCAAGACACTAAAGTTAACTAGTAAGGATGATTATGTAGTTGCTTCTTCTCACGTATTGTAATTCTCATGGTAAAATTTCATGTAAGAATTTGTAAAAAAATAATTTTGAAACAATGAAATCATTTTTCATTACTTTTTATTTGATTAAAATTTGGATCCTTGGGATAATTTTAGGTAATGCCTATCATCTTTTTGGTCTTCCTTAATTGGGGGTTGTTGAAAAGTGAGGTCCTTACATTTGGTATCAGAGCCCCAAAATTTTCAAATAATATTTCATAGTATATAATGTCAATTAATCTATAGAAACATTAGGGAATTATTAAGACATTTTCTAAATATTATGCTGCCTTTCAGAGACCACCACCTGGGGACTAGAAATATTTTTCTTTACATCGCTAGTCAGCTTATGAGGACTCCCAGGCCTGTGTATCCTTCCTGACCAAAGTTGGATGATTTTTCCTAAAGTAAAATACCTTTAGGTTTCTTCTCATTTGATTCATCCACTTCTCATACTCTTGCCGAATAAAACTGAAAAGAAGATAATGATAAGAAAAAAAGATGTTTATGGGTTTTCCTTGAGTGGGTAACCCTAGATGGAACTAGAGATGGGTTGAGAAAACCCTAGTAGGTCAAGAAACATGAAAGCCCTAAAGATGAAAGTGTAGTCCTTGACCTGCATACTAAACACTAATCCTAGGAAATGGGACTTGTGTGGGTGTAACTCAACCCATATGAACCCAAGTTTGGGTAAGGGTAAAGAGAAATAAGAAAAATATAGAGGAGTTGGTGACTTGGTCTCCCATGCATGAGTGTGGAGAAATTAATGTATGAAGGATTTTGAATATACATGCGAAACATAGGAACCAATGGTTATATAGGAAGACGAAAATCTGAAGATAACTTACTCAAACCCCTGATTGTATCTCTAGAAGTTTGGTTATGAAAAGAGAGTCATCATGAACAAGCCCCAAAATGGGAAGATCATATGAGGTCAAGACCAGATCAGGAAGACCAACACGACACAAATATCCATATTGAGAAGGTGGCCTAATGTACAGTGTGGAGATGACTGACCAGGCCCCAGATTGGGAAGGTCATATGAGGTTCAGCCGTAGATTGGGAAGACCAATATGGCACCTAGCTCCAGATTGAGAAGGTAGCCTACCAACATGGCACTTAGCTCTAGATTGAGAAGGTGCCCTACCTCCGTGGCACCTAACTTTAGGTTGAGGAGGTGGCCTAACGTCTAGTTCCTGGACAAAATCCTTAGAGAGGGTATCCCATAGATTGAGAAAATAAGAGTTGAGAAGTTATAATAAAAACAATGCATAAAATGAAAATAATTTTGAGTTTTAGGGATGGGGTTCCAACTTGGGGCGGGTCAACCCAAGATCGGGATAAGGATCGATGGGGAGGCAAAACCCTGGACCTATAGAGCTGGGTTGTGGCTAAGAGAGACTAAAGCCAATCCTGAGGTCAAGTAGGGAGTATTAAAGGTATATGGACCAATGGGATTAAGGGTTGATTGTTCCCTGAATGCATAAGGTAATCTGGTTGGGAGGTAACAACTTTGTTCCTAAGGCACATATCACAGGAGTTGGCCACCTTCATGATGTTCATGTGAACCAATGAGTGAATGTAAGAGGCACTCCCTAGATGCAAAAGGATGAGATCACTCTAATAGTGCTTATACCCCTATAGATCTTGAGGAAGTCGTGAAGTCTCATTATACTTGATGTATGAAGGTAAGAGATACAGAGAAGGTATGTAATAATGATATTATAAGATGATTAGTGTACAAACTCAAGAGTGAAAAGGGAATTTGGACTTCATGAAATATAAGAAAATTGTCAAAAAAGGGTAGTCACGGGTTGAAATTATGTCTAAGTATAATTCAACCTAAACTATGAAACTTTAAGATAATGTATGTGCACACCATCTCTATTATTGGAATAGGATGAACTTTGTTTTTGGACTGCAACCAAACACTTATTTCATCTTATTATGAGTGAGAGAGATTGGGTGGCCATATGTTATGATTTAAATTTAGATATGAGAATGAATACTTAAAATTGAACTTAATGATATGATATAGGGTTTAAGGTGTTATCTCACCCTTATGTGATGATAGTTTAATAATAGGTTGTGAACCTTGGGGAAAAGTAATCCCTAAAGTGAAATTGATATCCAATACAAAGAATATAATCACCAAGGCATGATATCATGAAAATACTAAGGATGTGGATATACCTTGAATTCAAATCAAGTACTAATCCTGGTAATAATGTGACGAATTTGCAAAACAATAAAAGATATTAAGGATATCTGAGTACCCATGAAACTCTAACCTCTTTGGACTGCCCATACTCTCTTGATCCTCTCTTGAACCTAAGATAAAAATTCCAGACTTGTGGGTCTAATGTTGGTGTTCAGTAATAAGGCTGCCGAAGACCGCCCGACGTGGAGAATGAATGGCTACAACCCCACTTCAAATAATGAAGATGCCAACAGTAATGTGGGAGGAGAATCTTTACAATCTGGGGTCTGCCTCTCACAATGTGAAAGGTCAGGCGATGTATGGAAAGGTGAGTTGAGGGAGTGAGGCATATCCAGTCCGTTCACTTCCCTAAGTAGTTGCTTCTAAACCACAAATTGTACTCATTGGAGAACTCACACTGACCACGCCAGGAAGCAGTGAGCTTTCACATGAAGTCGCCAAGGTAGTGGCACCCTGCATCCAGGGAAGTAGAGGCCCTCGAGGATGCCCGAAGTCGAGGTGGAGTGAGAGTGTTGGGTGGGGGGTTGCCCCAGCATGACGATAAAGGAAAATAGTTTCAAAAGACTCTTATACCCCTACTTGCATGTTCAATGAGCAAGTGTAATGACCCACACTTTTGAGTGTCTAAAAGACCTTAAAGTCACGAATCATTACTCATAAATTCCAGGAGCAGATTCAAGAAATAATACAGAATAGTAAACAATCTCCATTAATGAACAAATATTTATATGTTTGCATAAAAAGCTCCTCTAAGGAGTTACATAAATTTTAGAAAGAATTAACTTATACATATGTGAAGATATACCATTATGACTAAACCTTCAAGAATAACTGTAGTGTGTTCAACATCTTTATCCTGTAACCCCATGTCCACGAATCAAGTATCCCTGATACCTAAAACGTCGACAAACAAATATGCGATCAGTATATTTCTATACTGGTATGTGGGTTCAAACAATAATCACAAGTACACATATAAGCAAACATCTTTATCTTGCATATAAGAATATAAACTTTTTTTCATATTCTAACCAATATCTGGTCTACTACCTCAGGTGTAATCACTGTCCCTCTAAGGCTCGTGTGCATTACCCTTAAGATCAGTCTAACCCAGGGTTCAAAATATTATTATTTACTTTACATGATACTCATAGGAACTTTATAATTTGCAAGAAGTAAATACACAAGTAGTTTATCTTTCGTTCAATCTCATCGAGAAACCTCAGCAAACTTAGAATTTGATACATGTATTCATAAGCGTAACCAACGTACATTATGCCATTGCAGAAATCATGCAAAATATATCACATGTACTTTAAGAGTGCATCCAAACATCTAAGAAACAAAGCATGCAATCAACATAATTTGAAATATACATACTACATATGTGTCACCATGTATTCACATTACATTAATTAGATCTAGATGCATTCCTAAACTAGGGTTTAGGGTTATCTCGTGCTTGGACTAGGGATTAGGGTCACAAACCCTAATGTCATGGTTTTTAAGATTACAAACCCAGTTATGTATATTAGGTTAAACCATATTCATCATCTTAGGCATATTAGACTATTCATGATACCTAGATCACATTATCAACATTAGATCATAGCAAGATGTCAACATTGGTTATAAAACCCTAAAACATCATGTATATGATTATTAATCTACAAACGCCAATTATTCATCATTATCACGAATTTCCTTATTAGACATGACAAGATCAGGTATTAGCTCAACATAACCTAATCTACTCATTAAGCATCATATTAAAGAAAATCTAGATCTTCCTTTCTATTAATCATATAGCAACACATATTGCATATACTTTTGGAATAGGAAGCATATCAGATCTAAATTATATTTTTTCTGGATTCCTCTCATTTTTCTGATCAAATTGATATATAATATTCCTATTTTCATAGAACCCTATCAAGTTCTATGAATTAATCAAGAGAAGTACTTATACCTTAATCATAATGCGACGTGGTGGCTCCCTATTGGCTCGCCTGCTGCCATGTTGGTTGAGTGAGGTGGAGGCATTGTTCACTCCCCAGTTCTTCCTTGAACCGACTACACTAGCTTTGGTTCACTAGGTTGAATTAATTGGCATTGAACTGGCCCACAACTCTTCTCATGTTCGCGAACCCGTCGCCCTCTTTACGACGCTCTCCTCGACGCTGCATTGTCTTCTGACACCCAGATCCCAGAGACGATCCCCTCCCCCCTTATTCATCCATAGTTTGGTAAGCGCCATGGCAGATTCAAGGCATTAGCCTCCTTCCTTCTTCCATCTTAGTGGGTGTGCACAGGCAGATTGGGAGTCAGCGTCGTCGACCCAGTCGTCTCCGGCGAGGAGCAGGCTCGGCACACTACCTACCCTCTCTCATCTCGGCTCTACTCTTCCTGTTAGAGACCACGACTAGGATATCCGTGCCCCTGGGTCTTCCTTCACCGGTTCCTCACACTCCATCTTTCCAATCTCATTGATTCATCATTAGCTTCATAAAGTACATCGAGGTTCTAGCCTCCTCCCTCCTCACATCGCACACGACTGTGTGCAGGCCACCAGGTCGGAAGACTAGATCCCGAGTCTCCGAACGCTACCCTCTCTTAGTACAGCTGCGTCAACAACGTCGCTTGTTCGTCCCTGTCCCCCCGCGTCCTGGCTACGAGGTGTCGTTGCCCTCGTGTGAACATGAGAGCATCGTCGATGTTGTAGCGGTCTCGGCATCGGGTCTCAAGAGGGCCGCCCCCATGCACTGCGCTCGGTCAAATGCCTCTTTTAGAAAAGCCCTAGGCATGTTAGCCTCCTTCATGGGAACTGCTACGACTTCATGACCATCACCTAGCTCCGTCCTCCTCGATGTCCAGACGGCATAGATATAGCGCTGCTGCTGCCATCAATTCTGGGGAGTTTCGCTCTAGACAGCTCCATGTTGGAGGAAGGCGGCCAAGGTCGCGTTAACTTACCTGCCAGGGATTCCTTCTTGACCCTCTTTGTTTATACAAATTTGTAGGTGAAGCCCCAATGGTTTCTACGAAGTGTGAACGAGAGAAAGGGAGAGGTTCTGAAGTAAAGTCTCGCTTTCCTTTCTTGTATACACCGGGAGAAACAATAGATATGCGATGTGTTTTTATAACACAAATAATACATATTCATTAAAATAAATCTCTTTCCTTTCTTACTTCCCTCCTACTGAAACTCATCTTCTCATGGTTAAGAATAATATACTTATGGAAAGGACATGCACGATTGTCAAGGCAGGTCTTCAATATCTTTCCATCTATATAACCACATATCCACGATCCCATCTTATTAAGTTGGTATATTCAAAAGCAATTGAGAAACACAGAAAACATGGGCATGGCACTTTGAATAAATTGATCATGGATTCGAGATTATTATTTTCCTCTCTCTTTACTATGTTCCTTAAAACAAAATAGTCACTCATCAATGTTAACCGAAACGTGTATTGCCAAACCGGGTAGATAATTACCTTTTAATTATCTAGCACACCATACACCTTATTTTCTTCTGAAAACTTACATATTGTCCCATATTTCCGTTATGCAATTTTTAAAAAATCATTATCTTTTATTCATGTATGAATTCATCTTATTTATTTATCTTGTGGCACAAGCACCCATTCCACAAAGACAATTATTACTATTATTCCGTCAATTATATCATTGGATCAAATTATTTATCCAATCATGCTTTATATTTATATCATTAAATTTTACTAAAATTGAGGATATAACAACAAGGGTGATTAAGACTTTGCTTAACCAAGTTTTGGTAAGTCAGATTATATTGTATAATGGTGATGTGACCTTCTGTGAGTGGCCAACTAATATTAATCTTGCTTAAATTGCAATAAATAATTGGTAACTCAGATTGGCATGCTATATATGAAAATAGTTTCAAAGTCTAATTATACTTCTAACTCAAAAAGATTACAAATATGGGTTTAAGTGGGATTAGTGCGTGAAAACCCTAATTATGAATATTAACATGTTGAATATGCTAGAAACATTTAATTTGTCATGTTTACTGATATTGTTAAATAAGATGGGAAATCAAGATGATCATGATAATAATGATGAGAAACTAGGATTTCTAGATTGGATCATCATTAACATGTATAATTAGGATCACAAACATTAATGATGTGATTTTCTATAAATTTAATGTGCCAAATCTGATATAGGTGGTCCTGATATAGTAACATGGTAGATTTGATCATCATGATTACTTTTGATATGAATTAGGGCTCTATGTCACTTATGGGGATAGGGGTATCAAACAAGAATCTAATGATAGTTTATGCGAAGGAAGCATAAACCCTAAACTATGATCGAGTAGGGTTTAATGTGATGGTAACACTTTAGAATTTACATACATGCATATATAATGTAATTGTATGGATTTATCTTTCTGGTTTTTATTGCTTGAAAGTAATTAAAGTGTAATCTGCATGGCTCATTGTTATGGTACATGATCATGCCTAAGACTACCCACATTACTTTACCGGTATTTTTCAAGATTTTCTCAAGGATTGAACAATAAAAATGTTGGTTATGTATTTATATTATGTTTTATTATAATGTCACTATGAGTATCACATAAAGAAAGATTTAATGAAGAAAATGTCAGTTTATATTTGTATGTATTTGATGGAGTTGTTAGCTTACTTGCACACTTTTGCATGCACCACACTTACACATTATAACTTGTTATATTGATCCATGCTTTTGGTTTCATGACATTTTGGATACATGCTAGATAAGATGGCATCAAGATGTGATGAATATAAGAAAGTACTTGAAGACATCAAAGTTAACTACTAAGGAGGATTAGCTAGTTACTTCTTCTTATATACTGTAATTCTCATGTAAAAGTTCATGTAAGCATTTGTAAAAAATAATTGTGAAACAAAGAAATCAATTTCTATTACTTGTTATTTGATTAAAATCAAGATCCTTAGGAAAATTTTAGGTAATAGCCCTCATCTTTTTGGCCTTCCTTAATTGGAGGTTACTGAAAAGTGAGGTCTTTACAACTAGGAACTCCACATCGCGCTTGTTAGAGTTGACAGGAAGGAGTTTGTCCCTTCAATTGTTAACATGCTAGGGCTGACTTATTCTGCATTGTTGTCTCTCCCTTTTACGGGGAAGACATAGCCCCGCTCTCACATTACTACAACCTGTGAGAGGACAATGTTTATCAATGTTGGTTGTGTCTCCTAAAATCCTTGGCTACCCCCGCCACCCTTTTATAGGAGGACTAGGGCTAGGGTTTCCATATCAACCGAGAGTCGAAGAGACAGATTTTCATAAATTTTGGGTTGTTGGGGGTCATGAGTCGTTCGACTCAAAATTTTAATTGGTCGAATTACACCCCAAGTTAGTGAAATTGAATGCTTTCCTATTAATAAACATATTGGCGATAAATGCATATCATGACGACAACACCAATTCTTGATCCAATCTTATCAATCATTGAATCAAGCAATTCACAAGTTGAACCAGTCGATTCAGACTGTGAATCTATCAGTTCACATTCTGAATTGATCATTCCATTTTCCAATTAAGCAAATGTGCATCCAACATTGTTTAAATTGACTCGATACTTGAATCTATCGACTCAACGCTTGAGTCTGTCGACTCAAATTCTCAATCATTCAGTTTTCATCCAGTTTTGTTTAAATTGAATACCTAAATACTTTATTAATCAAGTTAAATCTTATTCATGAGTAAACTCCTATTCCAGGTGTATCCTATGCATGTGACCCTATAGGTCCCAAATTACATTGGCAATGAATATCCATAACTAATTTATGACATCACAAGCAATGAATAGTATCTAGTACCACATCATTGCCACCCAAGTAATTGAAAAGTTGGAGAATATGTTCAACCTACACCTGTGATTATTCTATCATGATCATATTGTTCCTTTGTCTCAAATATCTAGATTGTACTCGAGGCATAGAATTGTCATCTTGTTAATATTTAATGTATGTTCCTTGAATTAGAACATACTATCTAAGATGCATGTGAGCTCACATATTACATATTGATTTACATGAGTATGATCATACATTTCTTATCTTGCTTATCAACTGACCAGGATATCAACTCTGGTAGGAGGGACAAATCCCATCAACATCACTCATAGTCAATCCTCATGTGTTACAATGTGTCCGTGCACCACCTTCATGGTAACCCTTATTTAAGGTTATGTTAGATGGAGTCAAAGTACCTTGAACGACATGTGACGACTGTAGTGACTTCACGTCTAAGAACTAAAATCACCACTATCACTATGAGAGTTGATTCTGACTACCATTCAATACTTCCATGTATCACTCTCAAGGTGAGCTTGTTCGGTATACTATTCCCTAACAAGTACCTATGTGTTTGATTTGATATCGCATATCATGACTGTAGAGATCCTATCATCAACCACCACACACTCTAGTCTTATGTATTATTGTTGTCTATTAGATTCTATAATAACATCCTACTAGGGACCTAACATGAATGTATGTACTCTTATTATACATACAATTTTAATATCTAGGTCCTTGACCTGAAGTCATACGACATCAAGTAACATCATTCTTTAGACATCTATCATGTTATATCATTATTTCATAATTAGACAAATATATAGACGAAGATTGTCTCTATTATTAATCAAATCATTTAAAAGACATGTCATTACAATCATCATATTATTGACTCTCTAGACATACATACCAACAACAGGTTCCAGACAAACTATGTTAGTTTGAGAAACATTTAGAGAGAGGTGCTATGAAGTTAATTATTTTTTCTAAAGTGTGTTATATTGTTTTATTTTTAAACTCTATATCTAAAACGTTCTAGGTTGAAATATATCATACATGGCTCTCCTTTTACAAGTCTTTATCACGCTACTACTCTTTGTTGATGTACATTGTATGTTTGTGACAGTTCCCGTCGATTCACCTTTTGTGCCAATTTTTTATCTAGTGTTTAAGATGGTTTCACCTTTTTTTTTCAATTTATACCTCCCACCATATCCTTTGGGATTTTCTTACATGCATGGTTATGTCGTATATTCCTGTAGGTGGCACGTCACCATCTCTGGTCCATCTTCCAAGTACAATGGTTTAGTCAAGCATTACCCAGTGTCCCACTCCATCATCGAGCAACAACAAGATCCTTTGCTTTCTAGAAGCAATACTACAGAAATAGCTTATAACGTCACATATAGAGGCGTCAGTTGTATCTAAAAATCTGACGCCAAAACCCTACAACGTCAAATGAAAGTACAAACTGACATCTATATGTGAAGACCGCCAGACACGGGTATCACTTTTTATTTAGCGTCGGTTGCTCAATAAGAAACCGACGCCAAAAACTGCCCACCAAATCCAATTTTCCAGGGCAAAAAAATTACCTCCAAAATTTCACATACGACGTCAGTTGTTTACTAGATAACTGATGAGTAAATGTTTTAATTTTTGTCATCAGTTTGCTTACAATAACCGATGCCGATGTGTGTTCGCGTAGTGCCCCCAAAATTTTTTTTACCCCCCTTTGGCGTCGGTTTTTTATGGCAACCGAAGACTATTGAACTTAGGTGTCATTCTGAAACAATCGATGACGATGGTAAACTTTATAGCACCCGTGTGAATGAGACTCTTCCCCATTCTCTGTTTCATCACTTTTGTTACTTAGGTCTGGAGATCTGCAACCGTTGCTTTGTCCCTGCCACCGTTTCTCCCTTTGCTCCAGCTACCAGCCGCCGCCAGAGCTTGGGAATATGCCAGAGCTGTGTGCCACTACCGCCTAGCTCCAACTGGTGCTCAGTTGGCCGATGCCTATCCGCCGACACTCCTCTATCCACCGGTGCTCCGCCGCCACTCCTCTATCCGCCGGTGCCGCCGCTCCTCTTCCACACAGCACAATGTAGGTAATCAGAGACCCACAAAATACTCTGGAATACTGTGTCATCCTCACAGGTTTCTTGTCTCGGTCTCTTCTATATCCCTAACTACGCTTCTCCTCCTGATAAATGAGGATACAAGTCTCCGTATTGCGCATTGACGATGCTTCATTCATTGACACGACCTTGCTGGGTAGCACAGCTGTGGTGGTAGCACGGACGTGGTGGATGATGTATGTTGAACAAATCTTGTTCTTGCATATATTTGTGCTTCTAATCCTCATGCTTGACCTAATTCAGTAAATTTTGATGCATGTTGAAATAAGATTCAAACTTGTCCATTCTGGCATCCTAATTTGATTTGATTATGTACTTTGAACCTTGAAACATGCGTGTTAAAGATACATTGATGTTGAATCTCGAACTTAACTAACATGTGGATCTTCTATTTCTAAAATGATTATGTGAACTCCTAAATCAGTAATATATATTATTCTTTGTGAATCTTTTGTATAAAACTGACAACAAAGACATAAAACATCGGTTATTAGCAAAAAACTAATGCCGATGTAGCTATGGGTGTTAGTTATATATAAAAACTGACGCTGATGATACCCTTGCTGGTGCGTTTTATTGGTGGCGGGAAGGGTTATATAGTGTCGATTTTTGTGAAATGCCGACGTCTTTGACCTAGATATAGTGTCAGTTTGTTAAATAACTGATGCCTATAGTGCCCTAGCTGGCGGGAAGGTTTATGGTGTCGGTCTAAAAACTGACGTTGACGGTTTCGACTTTTAGCGGTGCCCACTTGGGTGTTTCTTTGAAACCGACGCCAAAAGCCTTAAATAATTGACACTAAAGGTTGGTTCTGTATTAGTGAAGATGTTGATAGGTTGCTTCTTGTGAGCAAGCCCCTTCCACTCTCACAATATGCAACATATTTAGCATATATATATATATATATATATATATATATATATATATATATATATATATATATATATATAGTCAGGGTAGAATATACTCGATTGTATTCGGAGCAGAAAACACTCAAGTAGTTTTTTATGATGCAATGTTTTTTCAAAAATCTAATCCATTGATCTTCTTAAACATCTTTTGAATAGCTCATACACAAAATTTGAGCACATTTGGACATTTATAGGTCATGTTATCAAGAATGTAAAAATTATGCATTTCAAATTAGTTTTGTACGTCAATTTTGTTAACCTTGGATGAGTGAATTACACTCATCTAAATGAGCTCAAAATTTGTATCTAAACTAGTTATAGTATGACGGTGAAGATCAATGGTTTACATTTTGCAAAAAATAGTCTTGATATGCAAACATACTTGAGTCTATATGTGCAATCTGTACACTCGAGTGTATTCTAGCCTCTCTCTCTCTCTCTCTCTCTCTCTCTATATATATATATATATATATATATATATATATATATATATATATATATATATATATATATATATATATATATATATATATAGAGAGAGAGAGAGAGAGAGAGAGAGAGAGAGAGAGAGAGGCTAGAATACACTCGATTATACAGATCACACGAATACACTCAAGTTTGTTTGCAAATCAAGACTATTTTTTTGCAAAATGTAAACAATTGATCTTCACCATCATACTATAACTAGTCTACATACAAATTTTGAGCCCATTTGGATGAGTGTAATTCACTCATCCAAGAGAAACAAAACTGACGCGTGAAACTAATTTGAAATGCATAATTTTTGCATTCTTGATAACATGACCTATAAATGTCCAAATGTGCTCAACTTTTGCATATGGGCTATTCACAACATGTTTAAAAAGATCAAAAGATTAGCTTTTGCTTATCAACCACGGACAACCCATAACTATACATATATATATACGTATATATATATATATACGTATATATATATACATATATATATATATATATATATATATATATATATATATATATATATTGTCTTTGTTACCCGATCTTTTAAGTGACCCGATAATCCAGGAAGGCCCCCCACGGTTCGTTTAGATTCCGCTTAGTTACCAGTGACGACGGTGGGTCGGTGTTGGCTACAGGTGCTCACGGTGAAGGAGCTGACGAATTGGAAGCGGAAGATACAGACCTGTCGTCAATGGCCCTGCCGCACATCCTCTTGGACGCTCGGCGTGCCGACAGAGGGTGCCACCAGAAGATGGCCTTCTCTGTGTGCACTGGCCAGGGTAGCACGCTTAAGGGGCACGACCTCAGCGAGGTCCGCAAGATGGTGCTCCGTCTCACCGGGTTCTTTGAAGCGGAGGCTTAGCGTGCTGAAATCGACAGGATTGACGAGTTCGTTAATTGCTGCTCCCGACGACCTGGCAAATAGGGGGACTTTGGTCCTGACGACCTGGCAAATCTGGACGGATTTAGCCCTTTCAGGTCGGAACCCATAGTCCAGGTCAAATCGAGTGCTCCCACCACGGCTAGAAGTGCTCCTGTACACGATTCCCTTGCCTCCTCTTCGTACAGTACCACCGACCAACCTCTTCCTCCTTCCACCACCGTTGTTGTTGCTTCCGTTGCTCCGCAGCCACTGGCCGTAGTAATCCACTCCGGTCGTGGAGTCGGATACGAAACTCCTTAAGATGAGAACAACATCTCCGTATTGTCCTCTCACTTTCGCAATCACACTGTAACCCAGAATTCGTCGTCGGAGCTGAATATGGCATCTCGAGTATCACTAGCAACATCACTCTCTCCCCCAGAAGACGGGCTAGTGAAGCCGTACGGGTTGCTGCTCAGACAAACATCGTCACCAGACTTCTTCACCTTTCATCTCTCCACCTTATTCTTCTTCACCGATTTGGCAAACAGAAGAGCATTCCCCTTTTTCATGGAATCATTATTATCAAAACTATTACTCGACACTTCCCCTTTCATTTGGGATGGGTACTCAAAGCTACGCCATAAGATATTGTTCCCTGTTATTCAATCAATGATCTGGAAGTTTCATGAGATGTGCAACCAGTTGGTGTGTCTCTGTTCGTGTGCCAGTAGATGACCTTGCAGTTGTCATTTGTTAAGGAGGGTGAGGTTAGAGTCGAGTTTAAGTTGTACAGCTTCATCAGCGCAGCTTGGGAAAGAGTCTTACGGAATGGGATTATCGCAGTTGGCACCCAGGCCATGGTCTAGACCATTCTATTATAATATCAAGCATATAAAGAAGAAGTGAATCCAGCACATGTTCATCTATTTTGTTTGTTTTGTTCTTAATTTAGTTGGTTGTAATGTACCGTTTGAATGCCAACTCAGTTGTTTGTTTCTAATGCCTCCACGGCTCCAATGATATACTACCACAAGGGACGATTCCAATTGGGTGAGCACTGGCTAACGCCGTCGAGTCACCAGGCATGAATGTTTGAGATTCACATAATGTAACAATCAAACACTAATGTAACTATGCAATATGAAAAGTAGCTATTTGACTTAGAAAGTAACTATATGGTACAAAAAGTAGTTATTCGACATTAAAAAGATAATATCATGACAAGAAAAAGTAACACTAGGATACAAAAAGTAACTATCTGACACTGAAAGTAACACGAAGACACAAAAAGTAACTATATGGTACAGAATGCAACTATATGACACTAAAAATAACGTCATCACATGAAAAGAAACTATGCGTCACTAAAAGTAACACTACGACAGCAAAAATAACTATATGATATGGACAGTAAATACAAGATACAAAAAGTAACTACCTGACACTGAAAGTAATAGTAAGACACAAAAAGTAACTATATGGTAAGAAAAATAATTATCCGACACTAAAAGTAATGCGAAGACACAAAAAGTAACTATTGTATACTTCTGTGGTATGCTCATTAGAACTGTTTTCTCTAATAGATTACCACTGTTGACATTGTAAATACCTTTATGCTTTAAATACCTTTATGCTTTGAATGTTGTAAGAGTAACTCTGAAACCACTACGAATAACTGATACAACCTTACGAGTAACTAAACTGAAAGTAACAGAATGCTTGAGTAACTGAAAAGTAATGATTGAGTAACTAAAATTAATTCTTGAGTAATTGAGAGTAATGCTTGAGTAACTAAGAGTAATGGTTGAGTAACTGAAAAAACCCCGTGAGTAACTGTCACAACCCTGGAGTAACTGAAAAAACACTGCGAGTAACTGAAAAAGGACTACAAGTAACTGAAAAAACACTACGAGTAACTGTGACAACACTAAGAGTAATTGTGACAATAATGCGAGTAACTGAAAAAACCCTACGAGTAACTGTAATAGCAGTTAGAGTAACTGCGAAAACACTGCGAGTTAACTGTCACAACCCTACGAGTAACTGAACAAACAATGTGAGTAACTGAAAAAAGCCTGCGAGTAACTGAAACAAGCCTGCGAGTAACTAAACACTGTAAGTAATGGTTGAGTAACTGAACAAACGCTACGAGTAACTGTCACAAACCTGTGAGTAACTGAACAAACATTGTGAGTAACTGAAAAAGCCTGCGAGTAACTGAACAAACACTGCGAGTAACTGAAAAAACCATGCGAGTAACTGAAAAAACCATGCGAGTAACTGAAAAAACATGTGAGTAACTGTGAAACACTACGAGTAACTATGACAACAATGCGAGTAACTAAATGAGCACTACGAGTAACACAAATAGCCGTTAGAGTAACTGAAAAAGTACTACGAGCAACTGTGACAACCCTGCGAGTAACTGAACGAGCACTACGAGTAACTCTAACAGCAACAAGAGTAACTATGATAGCCTAGAAAAGAAACACTATGATTCAAAATCAGTTACTCTTATACTTTGTAAGAGTAAATGTGACAACACTAAGAGTATCCATTGCACACAAAGACAAACACATTCTTCAAAAAGAATAACAACTGATCAGAACATATTCTGTCAAAATAAACTAATAAGAGGAAGAGTGATGATCTCGTAACCCATAAATAATTATAAGAACACTAAGGTAACTATAAGAACACTAAGAGTAACTGTAAGTACACTAAGAGTAACTGTAAGAACACTAAGAGTAACTGTGACAGCAAATAAAAGTAACCATGTGATTCAAAAAAGTAACACTTATACTTTGTAAGAGTAACTCTAACAGAGGAAGGTAAAACATGTATCACAAAAACAATATGTATGGAACACAGAGTAATAGTGACATCTTGTAAGTAACTGTACGAACACGAAAGTAAGCGTTCTATTCCAAAAAAAAGTATCTATATCACAACTCACAGACAAATAAAAGAGATGAACTCGTTATCGATAAAATAATTATAAAAACACCTAGAGTAATTGTAAGATCACTACGAGTAACTGTGATAACATAAAAGTAAAAACACCTAGAGTAACTATAAGAATACCTAGAGTAACTGTAAGAGTACTACGAGTAACTGAGACAACATAAAAGTAAGAACACCTAGAGTAACTGTAAGAACACCTAGAGTAACTATAATAGCACTACGAGTAACTGTACAGACTGAGATGATGGATGCCCTCGATATCACCATTAAAGGCGTCATTGGCCCATGGTCGTCTGTAACTCCTAAATCATCTACCATTTTCCTACCTCCACCTCCGCGCCTATTCACCATGCTCGCGCCCCACTGTCTATATACCCCCTTAAGCCTGGAGTTTTCTTTTTCCACCCAACAAATAGGAATTCATCCTCAACTACTCCCGATGCATAGAACACGAGGATCAGTGGCAAGAGCACGAGAAGGACTCCGACCAATCGATGGGAGTGGAGAAGGTGGTGGATCGACATACCACTACTTCAAAAAAATTCTACCACAGCTCGGTGCATCCCTTTGAGCTCTGCGTGCTCCTTCTATTGCCGCTAGTAGTAGTGGTGAGTGTGGATGATGGTGAGTGGCTGCCGTCTGTTGCTTCTTCCTGACGGTCAGGGAGGTCTGTGCGGTGGCGTGGCCTCCTTTCAATAAATTCGGGAACTGAGGACTGAGAGGGGCTTAATACATGTAATTAATACGGGGTCTGTAGGTTAAGGTAAAGTTTTTAAAAGACTATTCATT
This sequence comes from Alisma plantago-aquatica, assembly GCA_963693085.1. Classification (NCBI taxonomy): domain Eukaryota; kingdom Viridiplantae; phylum Streptophyta; class Magnoliopsida; order Alismatales; family Alismataceae; genus Alisma; species Alisma plantago-aquatica. Next base: position 1,524,683,873 of record OY856410.1, read on the forward strand.
TCACTACAATTGAACTTTGAAAAATTAACTATTTGACACTAAAACTAACAAAATGACATAAAAAGTAACTATCTGACAATGAAAGAAACACTAAGACAAAAAAATAACTATATGATATGGAAAGTAACTATTTGACATTAAAAGTAACATCATGAATGAAAAAGTAACTATCTGACTCTAAAAGTAACACAAGGACACAAAAAGTAACTATATGGTAAGAAAATTAACTACCTGAAACTAAAAGTAACACAGAGTCACAAAAAGTAACTATCTGACACTGAATGTAACATAAGGACAAAAAAAGTAACTATATATACTATAAGTAACTATAGAACACATCAACTAACACCAAAACATAAATGGATTATCTTTAATACCCGCGCGGGTAGCTACCCGCAGACCCTTCCCATCATTAAAAAAAAATCACAATTGTAGAGGAGCATTTTATCTAGCTCTCTAAAAAATTTGATCCAAAAATAATATCATTTGCCCCACCAATATCAAAAAATCCGTCCATATATTTACTGACTGTATATTTTCTGTGCAGATACTTTTTTAGTCACATAGTTACTTTTTATATCAATATAGTTACTCTTTTTATAACATCCCTGACCTGGGTTATGAATTAAACCTAGATGTTTTGCCTAATAAGGCTGAGTAGATTCTTAATCTTACCTTGGGAAAAGTAATTAGGGCTCATGAGGAACTTATGTTTCAATTTTGGTCCTGTTTGGACAATGTTGAAGCAATGTTTGCTTATTTTGGACTAAAGTGCAAATTGCCCAAATTGGAGGGGTTAAATTGCAAATTTTGCATGATAAGATGTTCATCTGATGTTGTGACATCATAAGAATGAATATGATATAGTGGTAAGGTTTCTACAAGTCTGGACACCAAGATAGAGCTTGTTGGACAATGTTGTGCATTAAAACCCAGTTTTGGTGTAAAGTGCAATTTACCCAAAACCTAGGGTTCAATATGCAAATTACCACTTCAATAAGGTCCCTAATGTTTCTTGGAATCATTTAGAGTAAAGAAAATGAGAGGGGCATATCATTTGAATTAAGTTGGAGGAGAGAGAATCTTGATATTAAAATAATCAAGATTTAATCATAAGTGAAACCCTAATTCAATTTAGGACAAAAATGAATGTATTAATTTAAGGGTCTTCAACCAAAATGTTATTGGTTGATTTTGAATAAGGATGGACGTTACTTTGCCAAGATAAGGAACGAAAATATCCTAAGTAGGTGAAATTCCACTCACCTTATTATAAGTTAAAGAATTCCCACTCAAAAAGATATATTAGTATTATAATGGATTAAGGTGCTTATTTTCTTTTCCCTTAATCCATGGATAATGGAAGGGAGTTAGGTGGCTTTGAATTGCCTTTGCATACAAGCAAACCAAGGAGGAAGAGGTGGTACTATTTTTGGGATTAAATGCATTTTAATAATGCATTTTCTCTCTCATCAATTTCCTTATAAAAGTGACATTTCCAAGCCCAAACCAAGGCCTTTTTCAGATTTTATTCTTCCCCTTGCTTGAAAAAAACCGACCAAGGAGCTAGGGAGGAGCAGGGAGCACGTCCCCAACCTGTGGGTAAGCCCTTGACCTTCGTTCTCCTTGATTTCATGGTGGAAATCGAAAACAAATTATGGATTCCTTCTTATTTCGATCTCCTCTTCAACCCTAGCCAACCTTTTCATCCAAAAGCTTGAGGACGTGCCTCAAGGGAGTTGCAAGAGCTTCATCCACCATTAATGGCGTGAGATTGGAGCTTTGGAGCTCAATTGGAGGCGGGTTTTATAACTTAAACCCTTAAACATTGCTATTGCATCAATTCTCTATGCTTTGTTGATTGATTTCTTCAATTTGATGCACTCTTGTTTCTTGCTGCAATTTCCATCAAGAACGGTTGCTTTTCTTGGTTGTTAGAAGGAAGGGGATGATGAAATCATACTAGATTCTTATCCAAAGAAAATTACCAAGCCAAACGGTTTTGATAGCTACTCCAAATCGTTTTAATTTGATTGGCTATGCGGTTTCAGCAAACCATTTACGGGAAAACGGTTTGAAACCGTTTTGGAGAAAACGGTTTCAAAACCTTTTGAGATGGTTGACAAAGCGTTGACCGTTTGGGAAATTGGTTCCTAATTATGTAGGCTAATGACCCACCAAATTTGAGGGGTTAACTCCAAAGGAATCGTAGGTTGAAGGCCAATCAATTAGGCAAATCGAATTGAATTAAATGCTGATTTTCAACCTGATTAACTTGACCTGTTTGGGAAAACGGTTTCAAAACCATTTGCGATGGTTGACCAAGCATTGACCGTTTGGGATTCCTGTTCATAATTACTTTTTTTGATGACCCTCCAAATTTGAGGGATTAAGTCCCAAGGAATCGTGAGTTGAAGGCTAATCAATTAGGGAAATATAATTGGATTAAGTGCTGATAATCAATCTGTTTTAATTGTACTTTTTGGGAAAGCGGTCTCAAGACCATTTTAGTGCGTTGACCAAGAGTTGACCGTTTTGAATTACTGTTCCTAATGATGTGGTCTAATGACTCACCAAAGTTGAGGGATTAACTCCCAAGGAATCATGAGTTGAAGGCTATTCAATTAGGAAAACCCTAATTGGAATTAGTGCTGAAATTCCAATGAGTTAATTTGAGATTTTGGGTTGATTAGCCCAAACGGTCTCAAGACCATTTGGGGATCACCCAAACGGTCTCAAGACCGTTTGGGGGTCACCCCAAGACCGTTTGGAGGTCTGGGGTCAAGTATAGTTGATCAATTGAAGGTCCAAAGGTACCAATCATATTGCAATTAAGTGCTGAATTGTTGATCAACTCGATAGACCAATCCTTGATGATTTTTCACTAGAATCCAAAGGATGGATGGGCCAAACGGTCTCAAGACCGTTTGGAGCTCATCCAAACGGTATCAAGACCGTTTGGTGGTCACCCAAGACCGTTTGGAGGTCTAGGGTTGAGTATGGTTAGGTGTTTCAAGGTCTAAAGGTACCAAGTTGATATACAATGCAATGCTGATTTGGCAATCAATCCAATGATCCAAACCTTAATTGGATGGCTTGGATTTGAGTAATATGATGGGAAAACGGTATCAAGACCTTTTGGAGGTCATCCAAACGAACTCAAGACCGTTTGGGGTCAGGTCATACCCAATTTGGATAATGGTTCAATAGTTTCAAAGTAACCAATCTTGCATTGATGAGTGTTGTTGGATCTTCGATTCCAAACCCTAATTCAATTGAATCAAACCCTAATTGATGATCAATTGAGGGTCAATTGAGGGTCATACAGTTTAAGGTTGACCTATTAAACTCAATTGAAGTATGAGTATAGGTCCAATTGATGATTGGTTCCATGAATTCAATGATTGAAGGAATCAACATTGAAAACCCCAATTCAATTGGATACCTCATGTCATTGAAGGTCCAATTGATCAAACCCTTTTGGAAACCTAATGTAATTAGGTGAGAGATACCCTTAATGGTAATAATCAATGATTCATAACAAATGCATGGATCCAATACATGATTAGTAAACCCTAGTTGAGGGTGTATCCTTATGAACCTTGGTTGAGGGTGTATCCTTGTGAAACCCTAGTTGAGGGTGTATCCTTATAAACCCTAGTTGAGGGTGTATCCTTGTGAAACCCTAGTGGAGGGTGTATCATTGTGAACCCTGGTTGAGGGTGTAACCTTGTGAAACCCTAGTGGAGGGTGTATCATTGTGAACCCTGGTTGAGGGTGTATCCTTGTGAAACCCTAGTTGAGGGTGTATCATTGCGATTGTTTATAGGCAACTTTATAATAAAGTTATGCCTTAAACTAAGATAAGTCCATATCATGTGAGATAGCTGGACAATTCTAATGTGTAGCCTATGCATTATATGCTAAGGGTGAGTATTCTGTGATGGAATGTATTAAGAGGGGAAATACCTTAATACAAGATAAAGTTGGTTAACTCAAGAGGGTCTGAATTAATGAGAAATGGGGAACCCTAACCCTAATTTGGGGAAAAGGGAATGATAAGCCCTGTTTGATAGTGAACCCTAATTCCTGGTTAAGGAATGATGGTGTTACTATTGTATCACATGATGTGATGAATATCTTGTATGACTGTTATCATGCCTAATAACCATGCAGGTATGATGAGATTGTGAATATAGCCAAGTTTGGGCTGTGACATTTATATAATAAATGTTGATAGGCTTTTTGTGCGTTGATGTTGTTGTTGCTTAATAAAAGTAACAATGTGTACGGATATAATGAACCATGTGAATAAGTTGTTGCCTAGTGAGAGGTGACAAGATGTGAATGGCCTTGTGAGCCATGTGAATAAGTTGTTGCCTAGTGAGAGGTGACAAGATGTGAATGGCCTTGGGAGCCATGTGAATAAGTTGTTGCCTAGTGAGAGGTGACAAGATGTGAATGGCCTTGTGAGCCATGTGAATAAGTTGTTGCCTAGTGAGAGGTGACAAGATATGAATGGCCTTGTGAGCCATGTGTGATGCTTGGGTAACAAGTATTATGTTTCTTTGTAGCATTTGTGTTAATAAGTTATGCTAGAGAACTTGGCTGATGTTACATTTATGTTATATATCTATAGTTCATTGATGATTATTCATATCTGTTGTATTCATTACAAGTAGATGGATGAACTATGAGTCTACCATGGGTAGATGCAATGCTCTTATTGAAAATGGAGATTTTCTTATTCTGTTCTATGAAGAATAATTCTGCCTAATAATGTAAAAGTAACCCCTGCTCAGTTTAATTTCATAATCTGCTATAACAATGTTTCCGGCGGAGAGTTATATCTCTCACTGGGGCAATTTACAATTGTCTGACCCCCGTGGGAAACATTTTTAGGTATGCATGAAAGGCAGAGCAGAAACCCTAGAACAGGGAAAGAGCAGCAACAACAACAACAGCAGGGACAACAATAAGATCTCAGGTGGAGATATTGTCTATCTAGTCATATACATAGTAGTCCTATGTGTTGTCTCTGTACTCTCAGGTCCTTGGAGTTTTTAGTCAGTGTTTTTGATATATCAGTCTGAGGTTTTGGCTTGATGCCTCAAGATTTGTATGCTGCCTGCATATATGTTTATAAGGCAGCTGATGATGTAGTCTCTGGAAAGAGATGGTACAGGATATGTACGTTTGAAACAGAATGTATATGATATACAATGGCATTTGTTGGAAAAGATTTCCTATGTGTGGATCTCTTTGCAAAAAGTTTTAATTTTTAGTGATTTTCGCTAATCTGCTGCTTGATGAACGCTTCCGCATTAGTTAATCATGTTTTCGCGAGACGGTCGTGACAATTTAGTGGTATCAGAGCTCTAGGTTTGCTGAGTCTACAGAGACATAGGACTAAGGTAGTAGAGTCTGTTCTGGTGTCATCCAGTGTATCTGAAAGTGCCTTCTGCTCGTATAAGAGAAGAAGAACTTAAAGATGACTGGGTCACATGAGGAGGTTGCTGCAGGAAGAAGCAATGTTGCACTAGGAAAAGGTGCATGGGAGCAGGCAAGAGAGAGATATATAAATGATGCTTGAAGAAAATCTAGAGATGGAAAATCCTGTGTGTATAATGGTATGAAAAGTGAGGAATATGATAGTAAATAAAGTGCATACTACCTAATCTCAATACTTATATACCCTGGCCAGGTATATGGTTATTGAAGATAAGGCAAGTATGGAACTCATTAGATTGATATCTTTTTGATTGCCCTGATCAAGCAGTCATTCTGATACAATCAAACGAGTATCATGAAATAAGAAATATGGAATCAATAAAGGAAGATACTTTGTGCAATTCCAACCCTAAACAAAAGAGGGAAAGCTATGTGACATTCCCAACAACAAACTTAGTGAACATGCTATGTGGATATTCTCAACAAACTTAGTGAACATGCTATGTGGATATTCTCAACAAACTTAGTGAACATGCTATGTGGATATTCTCAACAAACTTAGTGAACATGCTATGTGGATATTCTCAACAAACTTAGTGAACATGCTATGTGGATATTCTCAACAAACTTAGTGAACATGCTATGTGGATATTCTCAACAAACTTAGTGAACATGCTATGTGGATATTCTCAACAAACTTAGTGAACATGCTATGTGGATATTCTCAACAAACTTAGTGAACTTGCTATGTGGATATTCTCAACAAACTTAGTGAACATGCTATGTGGATATTCTCAACAAACTTAGTGAACATGCTATGTGGATATTCTCAACAAACTTAGTGAACATGCTATGTGGATATTCTCAACAAACTTAGTGAACATGCTATGTGGATATTCTCAACAAACTTAGTGAACATGATATGTGGATATTCTCAACAAACTTAGTGAACATGCTATGTGGATATTCTCAACAAACTTAGTGAACATGCTATGTGAATATTCTCAACAAACTTAGTGAACATGCTATGTGGATATTTTCAACAACAAATGAAAGATTGCTGAATGAATTATCTCTGTTAGATATATATGTTTCTCTTTTGGTGAATATTTTTTTGGATAATGATAGATGTATGTTCTTTTATGCTTTTTCCTTTCAATAATATGAAAATCATATGTTAGGGGTTTATGCTCTACGTAAACATTGATGAGGTTGAATTAATGAAAGGATCTTTGTATGGAATCACAGAGTTCATGATATCTCCATGATATTAAGATGATATGTGGAGACTTGAGGGCATGATTAATGAATAATCTGTCCCTCCATTTCCTGGGATTTCGAGAACGAAATCCTTGTTAGGGGTTTATAATTTGTAACATCCCTGACCTGGGTTATAAATTAAACCTAGATGTTTTGCCTAATAAGGCTGAGTAGATTCTTAATCTTACCTTGGGAAAAGTAATTAGGGCTCATGAGGAACTTATGTTTCAATTTTGGTCCTGTTTGGACAATGTTGAAGCAATGTTTGCTTATTTTGGACTAAAGTGCAAATTGCCCAAATTGGAGGGGTTAAATTGCAAATGTTGCATGATAAGATGTTTCTCTGATGTTGTGACATCATAATAATGAATATGATGTAGTGGTAAGGTTTCTACAAGTCTGGACACCAAGATAGAGCTTGTTGGACAATGTTGTGCATTAAAACCCAGTTTTGGTGTAAAGTGCAATTTACCCAAAACCTAGGGTTCAATATGCAAATTACCACTTCAATAAGGTCCCTAATGTTTCTTGGCATCATGTAGTGCAAATAAAATGAGAGGGGAATCTCATTTGAATTAAGTTGGAGGAGAGAGAATCTTGATATTAAAATAATCAAGATTTAATCATAAGTGAAACCCTAATTCAATTTAGGGCAAAAATGAATGTATTAATTTAAGGGCCTTCAACCAAAATGTTATTGGTTGATTTTGAATAAGGATGGACGTTACTTTTCCAAGATAAGGAACGAAAATATCCTAAGTAGGTGAAATTCCACTCACCTTATTATAAGTTAAAGAATTCCCACTCAAAAAGATATATTAGTATTATAATGGATTAAGGTGCTTATTTTCTTTTCCCTTAATCCATGGATAATGGAAGGGAGTTCGGTGGCTTTGAGTTGCCTTTGCATAAAAGCAAACCAAGGAGGAAGAGGTGGTACTATTTTTGGGATTAAATGCATTTTAATAATGCATTTTCTCTCTCATCAATTTCCTTACAAAAGTGACATTTCCAAGCCCAAACCAAGGCCTTTTTCAGATTTTCTTCTTCCCCTTGCTTGCAAAAAACCGACCAAGGAGCTAGGGAGGAGCGGGGAGCACGTCCCCAACCTGTGGGTAAGCCCTTGACCTTCGTTCTCCTTGATTTCATGGTGGAAATCAAAAATAAATTATGGATTCCTTCTTATTTCGATCTCCTCTTCAACCCTAGCCAACTTTTTCATCCAAAAGCTTGAGGACGTTCCTCAAGGGAGTTGCAAGAGCTTCATCCACCATTAATGGCGTGAGCTTGGAGCTTTGGAGCTCAATTGGAGGTGGGTTTTATAACTTAAACCCTTAAACATTGCTATTGCATCAATTCTCTATGCTTTGTTGATTGATTTCTTCAATTTGATGCACTCTTGTTTCTTGCTGCAATTTCCATCAAGAACGGTTGCTGTTCTTGGTTGTTCGAAGGAAGGGGATGATGACATCATCCTAGATGCTTATCCAAAGAAAATTACCAAGCCAAAAGGTTTTGATAGCTACTCCAAATCGTTTTAATTTGATTGGCTATGCGGTTTCAGCGAACCGTTTAAGGGCAAACGGTTTGAAAACGTTTGGGAGAAAACGGTTTCAAAACCGTTTGAGATGGTTGACAAAGCATTGACCGTTTGGGAATTTTGTTCCTAATTATGTAGGATAATGACCCACCAAATTTGAGGGGTTAACTCCAAAGGAATCGTAGGTTGAAGGCCAATCCATTAGGCAAATCGAATTGAATTAAATGCTGACTTTCAACCTGATTAACTTGACCTGTTTGGGCAAACGGTTTCAAAACCGTTTGAGATGGTTGACCAAGCGTTGACCGTTTGGGATTCCTGTTCATAATTACTTTTTTTGATGACCCTCCAAATTTTAGGGATTACGTCCCAAGGAATCGTGAGTTGAAGGCTAATCCATTAGGGAAATCTAATTGGATTAAGTGCTGATTATCAATCTGTTTTAATTGAACTTTTTGGGCAAACGGTCTCAAGACCATTTGAGTGCGTTGACCAAGCATTGACCGTTTGGTATTACTGTTTCTAATGATGTGGTGTAATGACTAACCAAATTTGAGGGATTAACTCCCAAGGAATAATGAGTTGAAGGCTATTCAATTAGACAAACCCTAATTGGAATTAGTGTTGAAATTCCAATGAGTTAATTTGAGATTTTGGGTTGATTAGCCCAAACGGTCTCGAGACCGTTTGGGGATCACCCAAACGGTCTCAAGACCGTTTGGGGGTCACCCCAAGACCGTTTGGAGGTCTGGGGTCAAGTATAGTTGATCAATTGAAGGTCCAAAGGTACCAATCATATTGCAATTAAGTGCTGAATTGTTGATCAACTCGATAGACCAATCATTGATGATTTTTCACTAGAATCCAAAGGATGGATGGGCCAAACGGTCTCAATACCGCTTGGAGCTCATCCAAATGGTCTCAAGACCGTTTGGTGGTCACCCAAGACCGTTTGGAGGTCTAGGGTTGAGTATGGTTAGGTGTTTAAAGGTCTAAAGGTACCAAGTTGATATACAATGCAATGCTGATTTGGCAATCAATTCAATGATCCAAACCTTAATTGGATGGCTTGGATTTGAGTGATATGATGGGAAAACGGTCTCAAGACCATTTGGAGGTCATACAAACGACCTCAAGACCGTTTGGGGTCAGGTCATACCCAATTTGGATAATGGTTCAATAGTTTAAAAGTAACCAATCTTGCATTGATGAGTGTTGTTGGATCTTCGATTCCAAACCCTAATTCAATTGAATCAAACCCTAATTGACGATCAATTGAGGGTCAATTGAGGGTCAAATCAGTTTAAGGTTGACCTATTAAACTCAATTGAAGTATGAGTATAGGTGCAATTGATGATTGGTTCCATGAATTCAATGATTGAAGGAATCAACATTGAAAACCCCAATTCAATTGGATACCTCATGTCATTGAAGGTCCAATTGATCAAACCCTTTTGGAAACCTAATGTAATTAGGTGAGAGATACCCTTAATGGTACTAATCAATAATGCATAAAACATGCATGGATCCAATACATGATTAGTAAACCCTAGTTGAGGGTGTATCCTTATGAACCCTGGTTGAGGGTGTATCCTTGTGAAACCCTAGTTGAGGGTGTATCCTTATAAACCCTGGTTGAGGGTGTATCCTTGTGAAACCCTAGTGGAGGGTGTATCATTGTGAACCCTGGTTGAGGGTGTAACCTTGTGAAACCCTAGTGGAGGGTGTATCATTGTGAACCCTGGTTGAGGGTGTATCCTTGTGAAACCCTAGTTGAGGGTGTATCAGTGCGATTGTTTATAGGCAACTTTATAATAAAGTTATGCCTTAAACTAAGATAAGTCCATATCATGTAAGATAGCTGGACAATTCTAATGTGTGGCCTATGCATTATATGCTAAGGGTGAGTATTCTGTGATGGAATGTATTAAGAGGGGAAATACCTTAATACAAGATAAAGTTGGTTAACTCAAGAGGGTCTGAATTAATGAGAAATGGGGAACCCTAACCCTAATTTGGGGAAAAGGGAATGATAAGCCCTATTTGATAGTGAACCCTAATTCCTGGTTAAGGAATGATGGTGTTACTATTGTATCACATGATGTGATGAATATCTTGTATGACTGTTATCATGCCTAATAACCATGCAGGTATGATGAGATGATGAATATAGCCAAGTTTGGGCTGTGACATTTATATAATAAATGTTGATTGGCTTTTTGCGCGTTGATGTTGTTGTTGCTTAATAAAAGTAACAATGTGTACGGATTTTATGAACCATGTGAATAAGTTGTTGCCTAGTGAGAGGTGACAAGATGTGAATGTCCTTGTGAGCCATGTGAACAAGTTGTTGCCTAGTGAGAGGTGACAAGATGTGAATGGCCTTGGGAGCCATGTGAATAAGTTGTTGCCTAGTGAGAGGTGACAAGATGTGAATGGCCTTGTGAGCCATGTGAATAAGTTGTTGCCTAGTGAGAGGTGACAATATATGAATGGCCTTGTGAGCCATGTGTGATGCTTGGGTAACAAGTATCATGTTTCTTTGTAGCATTTGTGTTAATAAGTTATGCTAGAGAACTTGGCTGATGTTACATTTCTATTATATATCTATAGTTCATTGATGATTATTCATATCTGTTGTATTCATTACAAGTAGATGGATGAACTATGAGTCTACCATGGGTAGATGTAATGCTCTTATTGAAAATGGAGATTTTCTTATTCTGTTCTATGAAGAATAATTCTGCCTAATAATGTAAAAGTAACCCCTTCTCAGTTTAATTTCATAATCTGCTATAACAATGTTTCTGGCGGAGAGTTATATCTCTCGCTGGGGCAATTTACAATTGTCTCACCCCCGTGGGAAACATTTTTAGGTATGCATGAAAGGCAGAGCAGAAACCCTAGAACAGGGAAAGAGCAGCAGCAACAACAACAACAGGGACAGCAATAAGATCTCAGGTGGAGATATTGTCTGTCTAGTCATATAGATAGTAGTCCTATGTCTCATCTCTGTACTCTCAGGTCCTCGGAGTTTTTAGTCAGTGTTTTTGATATATCAGTCTGAGGTTTTGGCTTGATGCCTCGAGATTTATATGCTGCCTGCATATATGTTTATAAGGCAGCTGATGATGTAGTCTCTGGAAAGAGATGGTACAGGATATGTACATTTGAAACAGAATGTATATGATATACAATGGCATTTGTTGGAAAAGATTTCCTATGTGTGGATCTCTTTGCAAAAAGTTTTAATTTTTAGTGATTTTCGCTAATCTGCTGCTTGATGAACGCTTCCGCATTAGTTAATCATGTTTTCGCGAGACGGTCATGACACTTTTGATCAGAAGAGTTACTCTTGTGTACCATATAGTTACTCTTTTGGATGTGCGAGTAGCCAGTGGGTAGCGAAAATCTGACTACCCGCACAAGTACCGAATGAATAGTCAAACATAAAAAGTGCAAAAAAGAATGTAGGAAACTTAACACTCTTATTTTTAAACTGGTATGTCATCTGTATTATATTTATTGTCATGTATGTTACATGAAAGTGATGTTGTTACAAGAAGTACTTGTTTGTCTCTGGAAGTGATGTTGTTATACTTAGTTAAATACTCCGATCTTGGTCTTGTACAACAATGTACAACAATATGTGAAACAACATATTAAAATGTCATACCAACACAAACCAATTTTGAAAATATGCTCAACACAATTACCTATGATTGTCAATGTAAGTACAGAACATGTAAAACCAGATATTCAATCTTTCTTCTGGATCTCTTACAATATTTGTACAACATTAATCTAGATACATGTACTCCCACACAAACTCATGAGGAGCGTTCAACAAAGTCTGGGTTCCAACCTGACAGCATGATGAATTACCCTACCAGCTTGAACATCACACAAAATAGCAAAGTCAAGGAGAATGGTGACATAAGTTACACAATCAGCTATATCAAATAAAATAGCAAAGCCAAGGAGAATAGTGATCTACATTTTATTTCCCAGCCAATACATAATGTGCCAAATAATGACTGCAGATGGCTTCGTCCTTGCAAGACATTAGATCAAACACATTTTATGCACACTCAGCCTCATAGAGAAATCCTTTCATATTTACCCAATCACCATAAATAACTGCATATGTGACGAGTCCCTAGCCTGCTTCATGTTCTCAGAGAACATCATTGTAATATCTGAAACTCCAAGCAGCTTCAGTATTACTGTTCATTGCTCTGTAATATCTATCTACCACCACAGTTAGAGTTGTGGCTTCCTTGGGACATGGAGAGCTGGAGATCCTAGAATTATTGGGTTGGAGCAAACAATTTTACTACAAGCATCGACGCTGCTAGGATGGCCGGATTGAAACGTTCGGGTGAGGCCCTCCTTGCGTCCATCAGCAATGGCACCCCCTCCTTGCCTTGTACTGAGAGGCTGCTTATCGGTAATAGAACGATGAGTACTGGCTCAGGGGCCTGAAGCTGGGGATTGATGACGAGCAGGTGGTATGTGCGAGGAAGCATGTGTGATGCTTGTTTCCTTTTTGAGATGCTCAGCATCGAGACAGAGCATGAGTTGTAAAAAAGAGGGCCTTCTAGATTTAGGATGAGTTCACAAATAAGCAAAGAAGCCCAATTTTGTAATGACAAGCAGATCCCGTGAGGGGCACTGAGGCGCAGAGGAGGGTAAAGATGGAGGTGCAACAGAGGCAGAGGATAGAAACCCTCTTTCACATTGATGCGTGCATCTGAAGGTATCGATTTGGGCCTCTCCTCGAACGGTACACACCTCCTAAGTATCCGTGAGGCGTGCGCGGCGCTCATGACGATTTGCTCGTCGAGTTCCAGCCTCGGTGCGGTCAGGATGTGTCCCAGCTTCTGCTTCCCTCGTCCGCCTCCACCTGGAGTCGTCGGCGCCGTGGTGGTGGTTCCAGGCGGTGCAAACGAAGAAGCAGCGGCGTCGAAGAAGTACTCTCATAAGGAGAGCACGCTCGGGAACATGACAGTGATGGTGACGCCGAGGGGCGTCTTCTCGGTAACCTGCAAAATCAAGCAAACGAGGGAGGGGATACACATGTGACACGATCGACGATGAGATGTAATTGCGGACGATGAACAGGGGGGGTTAAGATCGATGAAGAATGGGATGATTGTGAGATTCATTGTCTGGAAGGAGTCAGTGTTCATTGGCAGCCGCGTGCGGCTTAGTACAATGAGACTGTTGTTGCTTACCATGACGACTCACACATCTTTGAGCTGCGTTGGCGATTTGGGAGGGAGGCTGCTCTGGTCGATCTCATAGAAACTGCCGAATTGGACCACTGATAGGAGGTTTGGAAGGGAGGCCATCGTGACACACTGAGGGTTGATGATTCCTAGTGGCAGCCAGTGCCGACTTGAATTTGTAATGTGTGGTCTCAGCGGAAGCTTGCTGTTGCCTCAACGGAAAGTAGAAAGCGGAGGAGGAGGAGAATGGAGAATAGGAAGGAGAGGTAATGAAGCGGCAGGGGAAGTATTTACATTTTGTGCCACCGCGTCTCCTCTGACGGGTAGCATAGTAAGTTACCCACGCGGGCATTGAAGAAACAACCTATATATATATAAATATGTATATATGTATATGTATATATATATGTATATGTATATATATGTATATATCTATAAATATGTATATATGTATATATCTATAAATATGTATATATGTATATTTATATATATATATTTGTATATACATATATATATATATATATATATATATAGGCTAAATATTTGTTTCCCGTGTGGGTAACTTAATCTTGCTACCCAACATTGTTGTGTTGTCCAGCTCTTTCCCTGTGCGTGACCAAAGCTTCTGCAAATCTCTGTTGTTCAGTGATTCTCCTCTGATCTCCTCTGCCACTGGCAAGCATCCACCGCTGGACGGGTTGCTACCGTCAATCATCCACAGAGTATTAGGGTTTCTATTCACTACTTTGGCTTCTCCCTCTCCTCCAACCCTCTTCGATCCAAGAACTCCAATTGACGGTGTGGATATTTCTTCCTAAGCTACATTGACGGCGACAAGGTCTCCTTCCATATTGATCAAGTGCTCCAAGTGTGTCTGCATCTTGCCCATCCTTCCCCTAGAGTAGTGCCCCGATCTGAAAGTGGCGCCTGACCTAGAAGGATAGCGACATTGTTCAATAATCCCTGAACTGCAAGAAGGGTTTTCCAGTTCTCAGTTTTCCTAGAGGAGGACGATGAAGGTGTTTTTGAACTCATCTGAACCCTATTTGGCGTTCGTCTGAGTATCAGGTGAACATATTGATAATCATCAGTTGAAATCATTGCTATTTAAGTGTGTCTGTCCAACTTCGAAATCTGTTGTGGGTGATGTTGCGATACTCGACAATGATTTCCTCAATGAGTCTGTTGACCTATACATCAAACTCCTCAACTTGCTAGCCCTCATCACCATCCTCACCAAGATTTGTGCCCCCACCCTCAACCACGATAGCAGATGTGTATTTTCTAATGCGAGGGTGACCAAATTGGGCATGGGGTGGAAACCGAAGAGCTACGTCCTGGAGGATTTTATGGGTGGGCTTTTATTCTTGGTGTCGGCATCGAGTGTTTCCTCTAAAGGTTTGATTCTGTAAAATTTGTTATTTCCAGTTGTGCATTTTGTGGATTGTCAGAGGGTAAGGAAAGCATTGTAGGTAGCAGGTTACAGGGGAGATGGTAGAGAAGTTTAACGGGGACCCTACAATCTACCAGATTATGCCTACTTCAGATTGTTAGTAACTAAGGGAAATTGAACGAGGACCATGCTATCTTATCTAACAGTCAAACCTTGACGACACATTTTTGTATTTAGTTATTGTGTCTATCCATGACAAACAGACTGAAAAATTGATTCTGTAGTAGGTCATTCGTCTATATTCCATGATGATCCTGATTGATTCATCGTCATCTCACTTATTTATCTATATTCATCTCTCTGACTTTTGTATTCACAATGTGTTTTCATCTCTCCGACATTTGTATTCACAATGTGTATACATTTCTCTGACTTTTGTGTTTGAAATAAACCCAATTTTGTGTTTGCATTTTTCATTTTCGAAGCAGTTACTCGTTTGTTATGTTGGGTTACTCTTCTGCCTGACAGAGTTACTCTTTGTTGTTTTAGGGTTACTCCTCTGTCCTGTTGAGTTACTCCTGTGTATTTGAACAAATCTGAACCTTGGCGGTCGTCTGATTATCAGGTGAACATATCTATAGTCATTAGTTTCAAATCCTTGTTCTTTTTTCTGCTGTTGTGAAACTCATTTTGAAATCTACATATAACCTTATTTGTCCAAGTTACCTTTCTATATTTTCTTCTTCAATTCAAGTATTTATGCCCAACTTGGAAATCTATTTTATTCTAATTTGTAATTTGGAATACAAATCTTTTTACAGTTACTCGTTTGTTATGCTGGGTTACTCTTCGGCCTGATAGAGTTACTCTCTGCTATTTCAAGGTTACTCCTCTGTACTGCTGAGTTACTCCCAGACGCTGTAATGGATCCTAGCCTTAATACAGATGCTACTAATTGAAATGTCAGCCTTGATAATGATAATGCTAATTCTTATCCTTCTGTTGGTGCTTCCACTCTGCCCCCAGCTACAGTTCCTAAAATTGGTCTCCACTTTGGAAGTTTAGATGAAGCTATCTCATTCTATTCTAGCTACACTAGCATGATTGGTTTTAATATCAGGAAATATGACAATAGGTATGAACAGGGAACTAAGATTTCTCATTGCCAAAGATCTGGTTTGTGACAAGTAGGGTACAATGGGTTGTTCTAAGAGGTCAAGAGGGCTTCTGAGCCCCATTTGTGAGAAAGTGGGTAAGTTGTAGGAAAATCTTTCTAAGAAGCACAAGCGATCTGTGAAGAGGTGTGGTTGTGGAGCCATGATCTGATTCACACTAGACAAGTCCTCATCCATGTGGGTTGTGACTGCCTTTGTTGAGGAACACAACCATGATCTTGTTGATGATGCACATCTCCGTTACCTGAAGTGTAACTCATCTCTTGATGAAACTCAAAAAGATATCCTTTCTTCCATGAGACAAGCTAACATACCTGTATCGAGACAAATTGCATTGATGGCATCTGAGTCTGGCGGCTATGAAAATTTACATTTACCAACAGAAAAGCTCATGGACACATCAGTAGTAAGAGGAAAGAGTCGGCCAAGTACGACGTCCACATGGTCTTAGATCGGTTTGCCAAGTTTAAGGTACTCGATCAGAAATTCTACTATACATACCAAAATGATCCTGATTGTTGCTTGACTCATCTTTTTTTGGCTGATCCTGTTTCTATTGAAGACTGTGAGTTGTTTGGCGATGCGATTGTTTTTGACACCACCTACCGCACCAACAAGTATTCGATGGTTTTTGGAATGTTTGGTGGTGTTGATCACCATCGTAAGACGTTCTTGTTTGCTTCAACTCATATGTTTGATGAGAAGTACAAGTCATTTGTCTGGGTTTTCAAGAAGTATCTACTTTGATTTGGAAAAGAGCCGGTGTCCATCATAACCGATCAATACCTAGCTATGAATGTTGCTATCCTTACTATTTTTCTGAATTGCAAGCATCGCTTCTACATCTGGCACATCCTACAAAAGCTTCCCTCTAAGCTTGGTGGTCTTCCTAACAAGGACCAGATCATAAGCTCCTTGAATGATTGTGTGTGGAATGTGGATGATGTTGATATATTTGAAGAGAGGTGGGATTCTGTTGTTGAGGAGTATGGTATGTCTTCCATTACTTTGCTATCTGACATGTATGCGATGAGTTCGGAGTGGGTTCCATGCTATATGCAGTCTTCCTTCTTTGTGGGCATGAGGACAACGCAGAGGAGAGAGAGCTTGAATGCATTCATTAGAAGCCATGTGAATAGCAGGAAGACTCTCTTTGAACTTGTATGTTCATTGGAGACTGCTTACTCTCATGTACAGGAGATTGAAAATTTCAAAGACTTTGAAGATGAGTATAGTAATCTCCCTTTGTCATCATTGTGGCCTCTGGAGGAGCAGATGAGAGGTATATACACCAAGTCAATCTTTAAGATCTTTTAGAGTGAGGTTCATCAAACCATGATCTACAATGTAAAGGAAGCTTCAGAAGAAGGTGTGTTTGAATGTGTATCGTGTCGGTGGCCTTGGATCTGCCTGCATCATGAAGAAAAAGTCATTGAGTGAGATTGTTTCTTGCAACTGTTGCATGTTGGAATTCAAAGGTATCCCTTATAGGAACATCCTGTCTTATTTGAAGAGTCGTGACTTTTGCACTCTTCCTGAGCCATACATACTTAAGAGGTGGACCAAAGGGTACAGAGAACATCCTTTGATTTTTGGCAAAGCGTCAGTTAGTCATCCATCCACTGGGAGGACTCTTAATCTTGTTTCTACCTACAATTCGATTGTGAACATAGCGTGTAGGAACAACATAGTAGATCTTTGCCATGAAAAATTGCTAGCCTTGTGAAAGGAACTATTAGAATTGGATCTCGCTGATACTGGTGCAGATGCAGGTGCTGGTGTAACTTCTTCAAATACAACTTCTTCTTCCACTGTCAAGGTTCATATCGCCAATGTTTGCAAAACTAAGGGGAGGCCCAAATCCACAGATGCGAGGTTTAAATCTGGAGTTGAGATTGCCCATTCTAAAAGAGAGAGGCAGTGCAAGAATTGCTTAGAGTTTGGTGTTCACAATGACAGTAGGAACTGTCCTAAGAAGTAGTCCATTCTACAGTGATGCTCTTTCTGGACTATCTGTTGTTGTTGTTTACCACTCAACGACTATATCTGGTGCTGCTTGTATTGTTTGTTTGTGTTTGATGTTTATATTTGTTATCTTATCCTCCTACTGATCTATTCTATTCTTCTCTTCCAGCTCCTGGTGCTGCTTGCTAAGCTTTATTTTCTGCTGCTGCTATTGATTGTGGGGAGCATCCTGGTGCTACTTATTGTGGTTTTGTTTGTTCTTTTATCATGTGATTGGGAGTTGTTGTTGCTACTGCAATTCATGGATATGTGTTGCAGCTAATGCTCTTGTGATGTGCTGCTACTGTTACTGCTTTTGATGGTTATGTGCTACTGCTACTTCTAGTGTGATGAGTTGTTGTTGCTACTGCTATTAAGATCGTTCTTGTTTTGCTGATTGCGAGTTGCTGCTACTATTTCTACTGCTCGTGTTCTAGTGATGTTGCTACTGCTATTGATGTATATGTGGTTCTATCTTTTTTAGTGGAGTTTGTGGTTGATTAGTGCGGCAGTGAGGCGTGTTCAAATCTGTAATGGGTTGTTCTTTTTGTGTAGTTTTGTGAAAGTGATTTTGTAACCTTCTATGTACTTCACTTGTGTTTGTAATCAATGTTTGTGTTACCTTGTATTCCAGTAGCTATATGTATACTCTAAACATGTTACAAAGAATATGTTCTGATCAGTTGTTATTCTTTTTGAAGAATATGTGTTTGTCTTTGTATGCAATGGATACTCTTAGTGTTTTCACATTTACTCTTACAAAGTATAAGAGTAACTGAGTTTGAATCATAGTGTTTCTTTTCTAGGCTATCACAGTTACTCTTATTGCTATTAGAGTTACTCGTAGTGTTTGTTCAGTTACTCGCAGGGTTGTCACAGTTACTCCTAGTGCTTTTTCAGTTACTCGTATTGTTTTCACACTTACTCTAACTACTACTTGAGTTACTCATAGTGCTCATTCAGTTACTCACATTGTTGTCATAGTTATTCGTAGTGTTTAACAATTACTCGCAGGCTTTTTTCAGTTACTCGCAGGCTTTTTTAGTTACTTACAGGGTTTTTTTCAGTTACTCACATGGTTTTTTCATTTACTCGCAGTGTTTGTTCAGTTACTCGCAGGGTTGTGACAGTTACTCACAGTGTTTGTTTAGTTACTCGTAGGTTTGTGACAGTTACTCGCAATGTTTGTTCAGTTACTCAACCATTACTTGCAGTGTTCAGTTACTCGCATGCTTGTTTTAGTTACTCACATTGTTTGCTCAGTTACTCGCAGGCTTGTTTCAGTTACTCGTAGGCTTTTTTCAGTTACTCACATTGTTTGTTCAGTTACTCGCAGGGTTGTGACAATTACACGTAGTGTTTTCACAGTTACTCTAACTGCTATTACAGTTACTCACAAGGTTTTTTTAGTTACTTGCATTATTGGCATAGTTACTCATAGTATTATCATAGTTACTCGCAATGTTTTTTCAATTACACGTAGTCCTTTTTCAGTTACTCGCAGTGTTTTTTCAGTTACTCCAGGGTTGTGACAATTACTCACAGGGGTTTTTTCTGATACTCAACCATTACTCTCAGTTACTCAAGCATTACTCTCAGTTACTCAAGAATTAATTTTAGTTACTCAAGCATTACTTTTTAGTTACTCAAGCATTCTGTTACTTTCAGTTTAGTTACTCACATGGTTGTATCAGTTACTCGTAGTGGTTTTAGAGTTACTCTTAAAGCATTCAAAGCATAAAGGTATTTAAAGCATTCAAGAACATAGGCATTCAAACCATAAATGTATTCAAAGCATTCAAGATCAGCTGTACATTCAGTCTTTTTACAGCACACTAATAAATAATCCATTTTAATCAGTTGTACATTCAGCCAAAATATAAGGGCAAAATCAATATTGTTCAAGATGAGCTGTACATCAAGAATATGTGTTTGTAATCTATCTTTGTGTTAAAAATTTAGGCTTTTCACAGTTGTACATTCAAGAGAAGCTATACATTCAGGCTTTCACAGAGCTTATACAACATAATAACAGAAGGCTATTGTTCTTATTTTACAATCAAATCAGTAATCCAGTTTTTCAACTGGATTTTAGCCATTCATCAAGGCTTGTAACTATTTCTTCCTCTAGGATCTGTTCTTCATGCATTTTTGCTGCTATTTCTTCATTCTTCTCTATTTCTTGTTGTTTCTCAGCTTCATCTTCTCCTCCCTTGTTCTCATCAGATTTAACTTCTTTGATGCCTTCACTTTCATCTTTTTCATCCTCTTTTAGAGGTTGTAACTGATCCATTACCATCATTTGATGAAAAACATCATCCCTTATTGCCGGTATGTCTTTGCAGGTGAAGTCCATAGTTTTTCCATTGACTAGGCAGTCTAGGTACTTCATGACGAAGATCCCACAGTCAAGTGAGTCTTTTTCCTGCTGTGGGAAGATCGGGTACTCATGTCCCCACTTCGACAGCTGGTTCCCCTTTTCCAGTGCACCTCTAAAGAATTCATGCACTATACCCACCTGCATTAAAAAAACAAAACATTTATTCATCATCAATTAAAGAACATTAATCCTTTCAACCCACTACTAATAGAGTTAATTTTTATAGATCACTTACCCATCTATTGAATTCTTTTCTGGAGTTTCTACTTCAACTCATTGAATTATAAGACCGGTGTGCTCCATCCCTGAAACTTGCTTCATACAAGTGTCAGTGGTTGTCGTTGTTTAGTATTGTGAACACCGATTCCATTGCACCAACAAGTATTCAATGGTTTTTGGAATGTTTGGTGGTGTTGATCACCATCATAAGACAGTCTTGTTTGCTTCAGCTCTTATGTTTGACGAGAAGTACGAGTCATTTGTTTGGGTTTTCAAGTAGTATCTACTTTGTTTTGGCAAAGAGCTGGTGTCCATCATAATCGATCAAGAACCAGCTATGAATGTTGCTATCCTTACTATTTTTCTGAATTGCAAGCATCGCTTCTGTAGCTAGCACATCCTACAAAAGCATCTCTCTAAGCTTGGTGGTCTTCCTAACAAGGACCAGATCATAAGATCCTTGAATGATTGCGTGTGGAATGTGGATGATGTCGGTATATTTGAAGAGAGGTGGGATTCTGTTGTTGAGGAGTATGGTCTGTCTTCCATTACTTGGCTGTCTGACATGTATGTGATGTGTTCAGAGTGGGTTCCATGCTATATGCAGTCTTCCTTCTTTGCGGGCATGAGGACAACACAGAGGAGTGAGAGCTTGAATGTGTTCATTAGAAGCCATGTAAATAGTAGGAAGACTCTCTTTGAACTTGTATGTTCATTGGAGACTGCTTACTCTCATGTACGGGAGATTGAAAAATTCAAAGACTTTGAAGATGAGTATAGTAATCTCCCTTTGTCGTCACAGTGGCCTCTGGAGGAGCAGATGAGAGGTATATACACCAAGTCAATCTTTAAGATCTTTTAGAGTGAGGTTCATCAAAGCATGATCTACAATGTAAAGGAAGCTTCAGAAGATGGTGTGTTTGAAGTGTATCATGTCGATGGCCTTAGATCTGCCCGCATCTTGAAGAAAAAGTCATCAAGTGAGATTGTTTCTTGCAATTGTTGCATGTTGGAATTCAAAGGTATCCCTTACAGGCACATCCTGTCTTATTTGAAGAGTTGTGACCTTTGCACTCTTCTCGAGCCATACATACTTAAGAGGTGGACCAAAGGGTACAAATAACATCCTTTGATTTTTGACAAAGCGTCAGTTAGTCATCCATCCACTGGGAGGACTCTTAAGCTTGTTTCTGCCTACAATTCGATTGTGAACATAGCGTGTAGGAACAACGTTGTAGATCTTTGCCATGAAAAATAGCTAGGTTCATATCCCCAATGTTTGTAAAACTAAGGGGAGACCCAAATCCACATATGTGAGGTTTACATCTGGAGTTGCGATTGCCCAGTCTAAAAGAGAGAGGCAGTGCAAGAATTGCTTAGAGTTTGGTGTTAACCATGACAACATGAACTATCCTAAGAAGTAGTCCATTCTATAGTGATGCTCTTTCTGGTCTATCTTTTGTTGTTGTTTACTGCTCAATGACTATATCTGGTGCTGCTTGTGTTGTTTGTTTGTGTTTGATGTTTATATTTGTTATCTTATCATGATGTTAATCTATTCTGTTCTTCTCTTCCAGCTCTAGGTGCTGCTCACTAAGCTTTATTTTCTACTGTTGCTGTTGATTGTGGGGAGCATCCTGGTGCTGCTTATTGTGGTTTTGTTTTTTCTTTTATCATGCGATTGGGAGCTACTGCTGCTACTGCAATTCATGGATATGTGTTGCTGCTAATGCTCTTGTGATTTGTTGCTGCTGTTACTGTTGTTGATGGTTATGTGCTACTGCTACTTCTAGTGTGATGAGCTGCTGCTGCTACTGCTGTTAAGATCGTTCTTGTTTTGCTGATTGGGAGTTGTTGCTACTATTTCTACTACTCATGTTCTGGTGTTGTTGCTACTGCTATTGATGTATATGTGGTTCTATCTTTTTTAGTGGAGTTTGTAGTTGATTAGTGCGTCACTGAGGCATGTTCAAATCTATAATGGGTTGTTCTTTTTGTGTAGTTTTGTGAAAGTGATTTTGTAACCTTCTATGTACTTCACTTGTGTTTGTAATCTATCTTTGTGTTACCTTGTGCTCCAGTAGCTGTATGTATACTCTGAATATGTTACAAAGAATATGTTCTGATCAGTTGTTATTCTTTTTGAAGAATATGTCTTTGTCTTTGTGTGCAATGGATACTCTTAGTGTTGTCACATTTACTCTTACAAAGTATAAGAGTAACTGAGTTTGAATCATAGTGTTTCTTTTCTAGGCTATCACAATTACTCCTATTGTTGTTAGAGTTACTCGTAGTGTTTGTTCGGTTAGTCACAGGGTTGTCACAATTACTCATAGTGCTTTTTCAGTTACTCGTATTGTTTTCACACATACTCTAACTGCTATTTGAGTTACTCGTAGTGATCGTTGAGTAACTCACATTGTTGTCATAGTTACTCGTAGTGTTTCACAGTTATTCACAGGCTTTTTTCAGTTACTCATAGGATTTTTTAGTTACTCGTAGGGTTTTTTCAGTTATTCGCATGGTTTTTTCAGTTACTCACAGTGTTTGTTCAGTTACTCGCAGGGTTGTGACAGTTACTCGTACTATTTTTTCAGTTATTCACAGGTTTTTGATAGTTACTCACAGTGTTTGTTCAGTTACTCAACCATTACTTGCAGTGTTCAGTTACTCGTAGGCTTGTTTCAGTTACTCACAGGTTTTTTTCAGTTACTCGCATTGTTTGTTTAGTTACTCGTAGGCTTGTTTCATTTCCTCACAGGATTTTTTCAGTTACTCACATTGTTTGTTCAGTTACTCACAGTGTTTATTTAGTTACTCAACCATTACTTGCAGTGTTCAATTATTCGCAGGCTTGTTTCAGTTACTCGTAGGGTTTTTTCAGTTACTCGCATTGTTTGTTCAATTACTCGCAGGCTTGTTTCAGTTACTCGCAGGCTTTTTTCAGTTACTCGCATTTTTTGTTCAGTTACTCGTAGGATTGTGACAGTTACTCATAGTGTTTTCACAGTTACTCTAACTGCTATTAAAGTTACTCACATGTTTTTTTTAGTTATGCACATTATTGTCACAGTTACTTGCAGTATTGTCACAGTTGCTCGCAATGTTTTTTCAGTTACTCGTAGTCCTTTTTTCAGTTACTTGTAGTGTTTTTTCAGTTACTCCAGGGTTGTGATAGTTACTCGCAGGGTTTTTTCTGTTACTCAACCATTACTCTCAGTTACTCAAGCATTACTCTCAGTTACTCAATAATTAATTTCAGTTACTCAAGCATTACTTTTCAGTTACTCAAGCATTCTGTTACTTTCAGTTTAGTTACTCACATGGTTGTATCAGTTACTCATAGTGGTTTCAGAGTTACTCTTAAAGAATTCAAAGCATAAAGGTATTTAAAGCATTCAAGAACATAAACATTCAAACCATAAATGTATTCAAAGCATTCAAGATCAACTGTACATTCAGTCTTTTTTGCAGCACATAAATAAATAATCCATTTTAATAAGCTGTACATTTAGCCAAAATATAAGGGCAAAATCAATATTGTTCAAGATGAGTTGTACATCAAGAATATGTGTTTGTAATCTATCTTTATGTTAAAAATTCAGGCTTTTCAGAGCTGTACATTCAAGAGTAGCTATACATTTAGGCTTTCACCGAGCTTATACAACAGAATAATAGAAGGCTATTGTTCTTATTTTACAATTAAATCAGTAATCCAGTTTTTCAGCTGGATTTTAGCCATTCATCAAGGCCTGTAACTATTTCTTCCTCTTGGATCTGTTCTTCATGTATTTTTGCTGCTATTTCTTCATTCTTCTCTATTTCTTGTTATTTCTCATCTTCATCTTCTCCTCCCTTGTTCTCATCAAATTTAACTTCTTTGATGTCTTCGCTTTCATCTTTTTCATCCTCTTTTAGAGGCTGCAGTAGCCCCCTTGCCATCATTCGATGAAAAACATCATCCTCTTTTAGAGGCTGCAGCTGCCCCCTTGCCAGCTGTGGGCAGATCGGGTACACATGTTCCCACTACGACAACTAGCTCCCCTTTTCCGGTGCACCCCTAAATAATTTGTGTACTATACCCACCTGCATTAAAAAAACAAAATGTTTATTCATCATCAATTAAAGAACATTAATCCTTTCAATCCACTACTAATAGAGTAAATTTATATAGATCACTTACCCATCTATTGAATTCTTTTCTGGAGTTGCTACTCCAACTCATTGAATTATAAGACAGGTTTGCTCCATCCCTGAAACTTGCTTCATACAAGTGCCAATGGTTGTCGTTGTTTAGTATTGTGAACATCGAGTCCATTGCATCCCAATCTTTCATTGGAATGTTGAATTGTGGAGATAGAATGTCAATCTGCTCCATGGTGATGTTCTCAACATCAAATGATAGCTTTTGATGCAAATGTAGAGTTTAAAATTCACATCTATAAGTTTCAGTTTGTGTTTCTATATTGTAATTTCATGTAAATTTGTATGCAAAGTTTATTTGTCTTACCAGAGCATAAGTGATCATGCAATGCCACGTCAACCCCTTCTTCCTCCGTTTGCTTGTGCTCTCCTTGAGCATCTATACAAAGCAGTCGAGAACCTGAAAAAAACTAAAAGCTTTCTTAGTTTAGCAATCTAAATTATCTATTTCAAAGAGTTACACTACGTTCTTGTTTCTTATAGGTGATTGCGTCATTTGATCCTTGTACAGGAGGGCGGTGAGGTCCTTCCCCATGCACCAAGTGTCTTTGCTAAATTTCCATTCTCATTTTGACCTGCCAATTATTTTTATAGATGTTATACATATGAGTTGGATATTGAAATAGTAATGTTTTATCATTTTAAACTTTACAATAACTAATTCTCTTACATTTCTTCTATGTTGTCCATGAAGTGATGGACAATTTCTTTGGTTTCTTTTGTTTTGAAATGTTCAAAACCTATGAAATTTGACATATTGTGCTGTCAACAACCACAGAGCAATCCATGTTAGAATCAATCTTCATTTTACACAAGTTACTTAAGAATTACTATCAGTTACTCAATCATTACTCTCAGTTACTCAAGCCTTACTTTCAGTTACTCAAGCATTAAATTTAGTTACTCAATCATTAGGTTCAGTTACTCAAGCATTAGGTTCAGTTACTCAAGCCTTACTTGTAGTTACTCAAGCATTAGGTTCAGTTACTCAAGCTTTAGGTTCAGTTACTCAAGCATTACTTGCAATTATAATATACTTGAAAGGGGATGAAACTTACCTTTTCCTCCCTTGTTTTATTCAAATTTTTCTCTATGCTTCCTATCTTTAGTTCTTCCATCTTCTTCTTCTTCAATCTTTTTCTGGGCTCCTTCTGCCCTTCTTCTTCTTCTATTATCTTCTCCTATTGTTCGCTTCCTTCTTCTTGTTTCTTTTGTTCTGCATCTTTTGTAGACTTTGGTTGTTCAGAACTGTCATCTTTTGTTTCTTTCTTCTCCTCTTCATCAACATTTTTCATGTCCTCACTATGATCTTCTGATTCCACATATTTTCTTCTGAGGGTCAGCCTTCTTCGCTTCGTCGGTGGGTCGACATCCTTTGTCGGTGTGTCTTTTGGTTAATCTACATTCACCGAAGAAAAACCCTATGCAAATTCTTTGAATCCACTTTCAGGTGACTGTGATTTGTCACTCTCATCTTCCCACTTTCTTTTTAGATTTTTATTTTCTTCTTCTAACTTGGCTATTCTTTCTTCTAGCCTTTTATTCACCATCTCTAGCTTAGTGAATTTCTCAACACTTATTCTTGTGCAGATCTCCTAATGCATTTTGAGCTCATCCTCCAACATTTGGATTCTTGTCTCCAGGGTGGAGGTGTCAGGATTGTCTACCTCTTCGATGATTGGCTTTGTTGGTGCCTTATTGGTTGTTGGCTTACATTTTGCTAGCATGTCCTTTGATGATTTTGTAGCCTGCCAATCATCTCCCTGATCTACCACTATCCTTTGATAAACATGTCCAACATATAAATAAATATAATGTGTCTTAAAATGAAATATGTATGATTATGTTGTATATTAGATTTTGTAACAAAGATTAGATAATCTTACATCCTTAGGGTCCACTGCCCCTAATTCCATCAATTTCTCAACCAGCGCAACCCACTTCTTTATCCTTGGCTTGGAGTCAAGGAATGTTGGCTTTTCCATCTTTGTCACCTCATATGCCCAAACCTACATGTAACATATAGAAAATATAATGCAAATGTAACTGCCCCCCCATAGTCAATATTGTATCAATGTAGATGAATATTATTTTCTTCACTTACACATAGGCACATGACACATCTTGTTGTGTACAGGGTATTCTTAGCCCCTTTCTCTCTTTTCCTTCTTAGCTGGACATTCTCCTTCAGCATCTTCATATTCTTGAAGATACTCCCATGCACCAGCTTTGCCCAATTCATCTGCCCAGTGGCAGTGACATCATCTAGGTAGTGGATAATGTAGATGGGTGTGCA
Source organism: Alisma plantago-aquatica (assembly GCA_963693085.1). NCBI lineage: Eukaryota > Viridiplantae > Streptophyta > Magnoliopsida > Alismatales > Alismataceae > Alisma > Alisma plantago-aquatica. The sequence goes on from OY856410.1 coordinate 1,524,711,025, forward strand.
ATAGCTGGTGTCTGGGATTAGGAATGTTGCCAGTAGGTGCAACATCCACACATGACACATATTTTTATTGTCCGCTGGATTGTTGGTCTTGGCATATTCTTGCCAAAGTTTTGTTAAGTTGTCCTTATGCAGGACATCATTTTCTCTCAACCTCTTTGAGGTCTCACCTTCATTTCTATTTTTACAAGTCGCCTTGGAAAACTCTTGCCATATCAACTTTACTATGTCAGAATATTTCCTTTGTTTTATTTCTATACCTTTGTTGGGGATACCTAGAATTATCCCCACGTCATCTATTGTCATCCTTCTCTCCTCCCCATTGGCCAGTAGAAATATGTCTTCATCGACATATCTATCTATTAAATCCTCTAACAAGCCTATGTCAACCGCAAGATTTGGCATCTTTACGAGGTTTGCAAAGGCTGTTAAGCTCAGCATCATAAGTTGTTCTTTTGTATACACCATGCTCTTGCTAGTGTTGATGTAGCTCTTTAAGGAGCACCTGTGGTACAATCTATTTACTCCCACTACAAACATATCAAAATTTATTGTTAGAGCTCATTGTTTATTTTGTAAAAGAAATTTAATAAACTGCAAGTAACTGACTGAAAATTAAAACAATTCCAATTCCATACAATCTTTCCTTTCTATTCAGTTGCTTTTCCTTTTCCCTTTTGTGTTCTATTATTTCTTTCTGCTTTTTCCCCCTCATTTGTAGCCTTTTCTTTTCCTTTCTGTTTCCTTCTTCTTCTTCTTTCCTATTCTTCTGTATCACCATCAGACTTTCCTTTCTCTTCAGTTGCTTGATCCTTGTCTTTCCCCTTGGTTTTCATTTTTCTTCTTTTTACATCACCTTCTTCTTCACTAGCCTTTTCTGTCTCTTTCTGTTTCTGATTTGCATTTGTACTCTCCTCATCTCTTTTGCTTTCTTCTCCTGCATACGAATAGAGTTACTCCAAGAATGTAGTATTTAGCTTAACAATATTGTTTTCTAGTTTAATTGATATGTCTAGTGTGTGAGACACTATTTGTTACTCAAGCATTACTTTCAGGAATAAATACTCAAACATTACTTTCGGTTACTCAAGCATTCTGTAATAGTTACTCAAGAATTAATTTTAGTTACTCAAGTATTCTGTAATAGTTACTCAAACTTTATTTTTGGTTACTCAAACATTAATCTCAGTTACTCAAGCATTCTGTAATAGTTACTCAAGCATAAATTTTAGTTACTCAAACATTACTTTCAGTTACTCAAGCATTTTGTAATATTTACTCAAACATTAATTTCATTTACTCAAGCATTAATTTCAGTTACTCAAGCATTACTCTTAGTTACTCAAGCATTACTATCAGTTACTCAAGCATTACTCTTCCTATTATAACAGTTACTCGAGACTATCTCATCGTTACTCAGATCTGTTGGTGTAGTTACTCTAGCTACATCGTCTAGTTTTAATGTAGTAACTATCATACATTGACACATCAGTAGTAGCCTACATAGAAGGAGGAGCAAGAGGTAGAGAAGGTCAAAGACACAACAATAGTAGCTTGCATGAAAATACAAATTACCTTGTTGTTCTTCTTTTCTCACTTTGTTGTGCACAACTTCTTTCTTCTCAGTAGCTCTATTTCCTCCATCACCAGTAGTAGAAACCTTACTGCGCTTTATACTTTTTGATTGAGGTTTGATCCATGGGGGAGTTGTAACCCCTCTTTTTTTCACTTTCTTTTATGTCTGAGGTGTCGAAGAAGTAGCTTGCTTATCTCCTTCAGTAGCCATCACAACTCCTATTTTGACCTCTTTTTGTATTGTCTGAGGAGTCTTAGCAGCAAACCCCTTCTCCATTTCTATAGATTCTTCTTTCCCATCTTCTTCCTCTTCTGTGGCCTTGGTAGCCTCTTTCTTATCCCCTTTCGGAGTTGTTAGAGTAGTCTGCTCTTGTAATTCCCTTTCCGCGACCGATGCTGCTTTACCCGCTTCTTCTGCCTATTTTGCCATCTTCTCATCGGCTTGAAACTGGTGCGTTTCGAAGTCGTCATCACCTATTTTGACCACTGTCGGTCTATTCTTTCTCCACGGAGGCATAATCGACGATTTCCACCAGGCTTTCTTCGTCCTCGGCATCTCTGAGTAACTGACGAGTCGATGAAGGAGCGACTGGAGGAGGTGATGACGGAGTAGGTGGTGGAGTGGTTGGGTGATGTCTTCGCTGGTAAGATTGCACGACAACGGGAGAAATCGTTGGGGAGGGTGACGGATTGAGTAGAGGAATTGGGGTTTTGCTTCGCTCGCTAGCTGCTCTCTCCACTCGAATGTTTTTTTCCCACTTTTTTCCGCTATAACAGGTTCCGGGTTGCGGGAGTATTGCTGCCGGGTAGGGTAACTAAGTTACCCACGTGGGAAACTAAAAGTATCTCACACACACACACACACCCACATATATATATATATATATATATATATATATATATATATATATATATATATATATATATATATATAGAGAGAGAGAGAGAGAGAGAGAGAGAGAGAGAGTCAGGCTAGAATACACTCGAGTGTATCTGGAGCAGAATACACTCAAGTAGTTTTTCATGATACAATATTTTTTTTGAAAATATAATCCGTTGATATTCTTAAACATCTCGTGAACAACTCATACACAAAAATTGAGCACATTTGGATATGTATAGCTCTGTTATGAAGACCGCAAAAATTATGCATTTCAAATTAGTTTCGCGTGTTGATTTTGTTGCCCTTGGATGAGTGACTTACACTCATCCAAATGGGCTCAAAATTTGTATGTAGCCTAGTTATAGTATGACGGTGAAGATCAACAGTTTACATTTTGCAAAAACTAGTCTTGATATGAAAACACACTTGAGTGTATTCGTGTGATCCGTACACTCAAGTGTATTCTAACCTGACTCTCTCTCTCTCTCTCTCTCTCTCTCTCTATATATATATATATATATATATATATATATATATATATATATATATATATATATATATATATATATATATATATATATATATATATATATATGGCCCATCTTTATTGCCCGCGCGGGTAGCTACCCGCCCACCCTTCCGACCACTTTTTTTCAAAAATTTTTTCGCAATTATAGAGGACTATTTTGTGTAGATCTCCAAAAAATTTTAGCCAAAAATAATATCATTTGCCCCTCCAAAATAAAAAAACCCGTCCTTATATATATCTGCTGTATATTTTGTATAGAGTTACTTTTTTGGCCAACAGAGTTACTTTTTTGACACCATAGTTACTTATTTTACAGCAAAGTTACTTTGTTAGCCAGGAGAGTTACTTTTTTAGCTGCAGGGTAGCGAAAATCCAGGCTACCCGCACGGGCAATGAATGAACGCCCATATATATATATATATATAATATATATATATATATATATATATATATATATATATATATATATATACGTATATATATACATATATATATGTATATATATACGTATATATATACATATATATATGTATATATATATTATATATATACATATATATACATATATATATATGTATATATATACATATATATACGTATATATATATATATATATATATATATATATATATATATACACGTATATATATATATATATATATATATATATATATACACGTATATATATACATATATATATATATATATACGTATATATATACATATATATTTATATATTTATATATATATATTTATGTATATATATACATATATAGACATGTATATGTGTATATATGTATAAATATGTATATGTACATGTATGTATGTGTATATAGGTGTATATACTAGAACATACACACACTTAGGGCTCTCTCCTGCTATGATCGATGCCATTATAAACTCTTTGAGGGTTTATATAGATACCCTCAACTTTAGCATTTGAAAAACGCCTACACTATTGTTGTGTTGCTATTCTCTTTATATTTCGATTGAACAGTTGTCATCTTGAGGAGCATTTACATTACCGATGCTCTCTGTCATCATGGATGACGTCTTTGGTGTATTATTATTTTTTATTGTCATGGTTGATGTCTTGACAATTGGAGTTTTCTGGTTGCTACAACAATTGTCCTTTTTAAATGACTGCCACTACTATTACTGTCTCTTTCTATTTTTTCTTGACATGCTGAGCATATTTTTCCTTCATGCTCTGACATAATACTTACTGGCATCTACAACTTGATTTTATTTGTTCCATTTCTATTTTCGTTAGAAATATTTCTAAATTAATTTTTGTTGATACATTGGATCTTCTTATCATGTAAAGAATGATCATATTGTCTGAAGCTTTATGTAACCAACTTCAATTATCATTAATTAATTTTTTTCCATCACTTAAAAGAGAACTCATAACCCTAGAGCTCTTTTGACTTCGGCAAATTCTTTGTCATTTTTTTCTCATTCAAATTCTTTTTGGAAACTTCCTTCAATCTCTTTAACATAATCTGGAGATGATACTACAATTTGAATGTAGTGAACTCAATTGAACTTTTTTAATTTCTCCCAGTTTTTAGATGATGAGAATATTTTAATGTAAATCTTAGGAGTGGGTTTCACCAACAAATTGTAATTTTTGAATTCTTTGATTGCTTCAATGACTTATTGGGGAAGCCCTTGAATTTCTTCAAGATCAGGGCTTAGATATATTCAATTTGCATCTCCAATTCTGAAGCAGTCTCTGATAATTCTGGGATCTACTCCTTTGTCAAAGTTAATTCAGGGATAAATTCCTATGTGATCTGGAACACATGTCTCTGTTGTTTGGAGATTATAAATAATCATGAGTAGAGATCTATACTCCGTTTCACATTTCGTTGGAAATGTTGTGAGACTCAATTGTAGGTTATGTTCCTAGTCAATCTGAGATACCCTAAATTTAAAAATCTTTTCGGGCATCAATTTAATATTGTCCATTGTAGAGCGAGAATCTTTCTCAGAAGAGATAATACTTTCTACTGTGAGGCGGGAACTATTTTCAAAAGAGATAACTTCTTCAGTAGTTAAGTTAGTTCTTATAGTTTGAAAGCTATTTCTGGCTATTAGGCTATGATTTTTCTCTGAAGAGAAAGTATTTTTAACTGTGAGACTGGTTTTTGTAGTTTTAAAACTACTTTCACTTTCCATTAGGCTAGTGTTATCAGTAGTTTTTTTACTACTGATTGAATCCAATATTTAGAGAGATATGTCAATTGGGCATTTACGTGCCACTTTATCCATTCATACTCATTCTGATCCTTTTTGTTATATTTCTCTCCTGAAGCAATTTAGATCTGCAATGATACCTACAATATCTTACTTATTTTCTTCTACATTGTCAATAATTTTATCTTTTTTTTAGATTATTTCAATCAAATCTATGTAATTGTCTTGCAATAGATTACAATTGTGTTGTACTCGAGCTTCAAGTTCTGCAAGTTTCTTTTCAACTTGCTCCATTATATTCTCTTGATATGAAATCTATAAGAGAGTTAGTCTCGCCTTTAATGACTTCTATATCAAAAAAATATTCTGTGAAAAATGTTTGACATCTACTTAATCTCTTATATTTAGGGATAGATGGTAAGTCATTTTTAACAAAATCTTTAACTTGAGTATTACCTACTCATTCTAAGAATCTTTTAGGTAATAAAAAGTAAGACCATTTTTTTTTCATTCGAGTGGTATCTTTTTTTTTGTTTATGTAAATATTCCATAAGTGTATCTACATAATTTTTCTTTTTGTTCATCCTTTTTCTTTAGGACTGCTCTCCAAAATTCTTTAGAGGCATCCTTTTCTATTATTAAATCATCTCCTTCTAAAGGGAGATCTCATCTTTCTAGGTTTTTACATTTTTCTTTTATAAATCTGACATGATTTATAAGTTCTTCTGTCATATGGAAGATTGTATTTTTCTTTAGTAATTTTGTAGAGGGTTTCTTAGTTTTGTTAATTTTTTATAAATTTTTCTGCATAATTTAGACAAATTAAAAATATTTAAATTTGTTTTTTATCTTCTAGCTTGTCTGCGAACATAATGATTTTTCCTATGATATGTTCTTGCAATTCTATTCCTCTTTAGTATAGTATTAATCCTAAAAATTCCTACTTTTTGACAAAGAAGAGAAAACATTTGTAAGTGTTTAAAATGTTCTTCTTCATTTTTCCTAACTATCATAATATCATCTACATATACTAGACAAAAAGAATTGTAAGGCTCAAATACCTTATCCATTCTTCTTTGGTATATTTGTGGAGCATTTTTTTATTCCAAAAGGCAGTGCTTTCCATTCGTAATGTCCTTATGGGGTACTGAATGTCGTTAGTGGTATACTTTTTTCATCTAGTCAAATTTGATAAAATCCCGACTTATAGTCGAACTTGTAATAAATATGTTTTCCTCTTGTCATATTTATTAATATTTCTTTGTGAGGAAGAAAGTACCCATCAAATTTAGTATATTGGTTTAGTTGTTTGTAATTAACTACCATTCATGTCTTTTCTCTTGTAAGTTTTGCATAAATTACAATAAATGTTGGACTAGAATGAGGACTCTTTGATTTTTGTATTGATTGTGATTTTTCTAATTCTTGTAATTGAACTCTGATTTCTTCTATGTCAACATGATTATATCTCATAGGTTTAACCCTAATTATTTTGGTGGTGTCTATTAATTCTATTGTTGCCCATTCTTGGCTAATATTCTAGAGAGCCAATAGATTTTTCACTATAGTTCTTTTCAAATAACGATTCTATGTTTTTTGTATCTAATTGTGCAATGATATATCCTTTTATTGGTTGTGGTTGTTTATTTTTATAATCACCATGCTTGCTGTGAAAAATAAATTTGTTTCTTTTATAAGTTTTTTGTACTCATTTTACTGTAATCCAATGAACACATGGTGTCAATGATTCAATATATTGTTGGTGTTGTATATATAGTTTGAATTTTTGTATGAAATTATTTCCTCGTAAAATTTCTTGTGGCGCATAATCAGGGGTAAAGAATGGTGGACATGTAATTATATAACTTCCTAAGCTAATTTTAGGTTTTTAACTCCATGAGTTAGTGCATGTCTTTTTCTTGTAAAATTCATTCCATATAATATAGGCAATGTTGTAATGTAGCTTTCCGAAAAGCATTGTCTTTGGGCAATGCAAGTTCCTGCTCCAGTATCTAAAAATTTATGAAAGTATTTTATTTTATATTATTCATATATAATTCCTACAATAATGTAAGCACTATTATACTAGTCATTAGTTCTTTTTTCCAAAAGTATTCATTATTATTATGTGTAAAATATAGTCCTTCACTTTGTAGGGAAAATGGTTCCATATGTTGTAATGCACTCATTCCTAATATAATTCCTATGACATCATTGTGACTATCTTTTTTTTGGGCAAGTCAGGAGGTACTCTTATTTATCCCGCCCTCCTCTTATGAGCAAATCAACAAAGTTATTTCTACAAATAAACTCATGTGCAGAATTAAACATGGCAGTACTACTGCCATTACAATCACTAACTAACCTGCCATAGAGGCAGTTAGGGGGATAGGTGTAATACCTTCCTCCAAGGTTTTGTTTTTGGGTGGTAGCTAGCTAGTCCATCAGCTAGCTGGTTGCGATCCCTCTTAGCATGAGTGAGCTTCCAGTTCGACTTCAGCATCCTCCTATACTCTTTATGAGCTTCTTTGAATCGTGGGGCTTCGTCCTCATCACCTTGAAGCAGCTGGACATCAGTCTTACAATCTGATTCCACTATCACCTTCTCCCATCCTAGCTTGTCAGCCTCCTTCATCGCAATGATGATCGCTTCCACTTCCACCTCCAGAGCATCTCTCACATCTGTTTTGGTTCCTTTTCCCATCAACCATCGTCCTCTATAGTCTCGTACAACAAATGCACAGCTGCTACCTCTCTTCCGACAGGCGGCATCAGTGTTAATCTTAAGCCAGCCTTCCATCGGAGCTTCCCATAGCTCCTGTTGAGTTGCAGGACCCTCTTCCTCCTCTCGATGCCAAGCTAACTGATTCAGACGAAGTTGGAGACTCACTGTCCTGCTTATATGCTCTTGATTGGGCTGCTTATTCTCCATAACCTGTCCGTTTCTACTCTTCCAAATGTTCCAACAGCCGAACATAAATTTATCTATGATCAGCTTGTTCCTCAGATTTTCACGCAACCAGACCTGGAGGTTCAGTTCGGTGAAGAACCCATGAGGTATCCCAGTCCCCAGGATCTGCTTCCAGCATTCCCTAGCGTGTGGACAATCTCACACTGCGTGAAGACTGTCTTCTTCCTGGGCCATGCAGATGCCACATCTACTATCATCCGCCATCATCCTCTCCTTTCTTCTTTTGTTCGTCAGGATCGCATTGTGAGCTAAAGTCCATATGAAGATCTTCACCCGAGCTGGGATGTGGGCGCTCCATATGGTCCTCCATTCTACTTGAACCATCGGCTCAGTTTCCTTGTGGCAAGCTTTGTATGCTGAGTTAGTAGTGAACTTGCCCGTGGCAGTGTGTCTCCAAACAATATTATCTTCCCCAGTCTGCTTCGTAGGAGGTGGAATACGTAGAATGTCTTTAACACAGTGCATAGGAAGCCACTCCATCAAGAAGTGCTCATCCCAAGCGTTATTATCAAGGACAACGCTTCTCACCTGTAGATCTTGAAGGTCAGCCGGAATGACTTTAGCAGTCATATTCCTCCGCTGCCCATGATTTCTCACCCATATGTCATCCCAGAAGTTTGTATTCTTCCCTGTCTCCAGCTGAATATATGAATTTTGGGTTATGAAGCCTTTGCCTTCCAACGTAGCCTTCGCTAGTCTGGACAAGTTCAACTTATCCCCCTCCTTGTAGGCCACATATTTGCTTCTAATCAACTGACACCAGATCGAGGGTCTGTTTCTCGCCACATCCCAGGTATTTTTTGCCAGTAAAACTCTATTCCAATCACGCATGGTTTTGACTCCTAGACCACCATTAGCTTTGCTGCTGATAACCTTCCTCCATGCGACTAAGGACATGGGTCGCTCCTTCCTGCCTCCCCCCATATAAATTTCCGAATTGTACCATCAATCCGATCGCATAGTCCAACCGGCAAAACAGCCGTTTGCATTAAGTAGGTAGGCATCACCGTCAGCGTCGCTTTCGCCAGGCATACTCTTCCTGCCAAGGAGAGACACCGAGCCGACCAAGAGTTTATCTTGGTGTCCACATCATTATGACTATCTGATTATACATAAAGTGTAATGTCTATCCTTATATTTTGTATTTCAATTGGAATAATTACTTGTTGTGTGATTTCATATTCTTGTCCATCAAAATTTGTATATGCATAGGGCGATCCTATAGGTATTTTTTCTATATAAGGTATCATTCATTGTTGGATAAATGAAGCACCTGCTCCTGAATCTATTAATATTGTAGTCATACTCCATTCTTATCCATTAAAGTATTTTCCATATAGTTTATAATTTCTGACATTTCTATTATCTGCTAGAATTCTTGAACTTGTTGTTCTTTTTACATTTCTTAATATTGGTCATAATCTACCATTATATCTATATGTACTTGTTCTATCTTCTTCTATCCTGTCACCATTTGTTAATTGTAACTAGTTTCTCTCATAATACAATCTTCTTGGGATTCTATTTTCTGTTACTAAAGGTTTTTTAGAGACATCTATATTTATATTTTTTGGTATTTCTATTTATGAGATTATATCTAGTTTTGTAATTTTTTCTACCTCCTTAAATAGGTTAGGAAGTATTATAATTTATTTGTCTTCAAATTTTCCAGACTGATGTGTATTGCTGAGGTCATAGCTTATGATGTAGGTAATTGAATATGGAATGGAGATTTTTTTCATAAATTATGATCTTCGAATGTCTTGTATCAAACTTAAACTTCTATTGATATTATTATCTTTAATATTTATACTTATTTTTGGATAAATATTAATTATTAATTTTTGATGGCTAAGGTTTCCTTGTAAAATTCCTAATGTCGTGTCTCTTCTACCATTAATTCTATTATCCATTAATACAATATTAATAGGTGAATCTATTCCTCTCAAAAAGTTGCTTTGATAATCATTTGGATAACTCCTATATGTATCCATCCTATTTTAGATCTAACTTTTATTTTTTCCAATCTCCCCATCAAGTCTTCTTTTCAAAGTAAGGGTATATTTATTATATTTCTGGTATATTCAATCTGCATAAGCATCTCTCTATTGGTTATTCCATAATAGAAGATATGTTTTCTTTGAATAATTTTTTCAAAGAGAGATGTTCTGAATCCATATGAGTTTTCTAATCTTAATTTAGTACTTCTAATTCGATTAAATATGCTTCTACCTATTAATACTTCTTGCAAGAAGCTTCCCGCTTCTTCTTGATATTCTTTGATTATTTCTTCTTCAATCTCATTCTGTATTTGAGAAATAATAGATTGATCAATCGGATTGTTCATCATCTGTAAATTGAATGAATTCCTGAATGTTTTCTATTTCATAAAGTTCTTCTTCTATTATTTCTTCAAATTGCTTTTGATTAATTTTTCTGGATCCTCTACTTGGACATTTATTTGCATAGTGTCCTTTTTCTTGACATATAAAGCATTTACATTCTTTTGGGGTTTTGACATTTTTATTATAGTTTCTTTTTCTTCTGTAATATTTTTGTTTTGGTTTTGGTTTAGAACCAAATCTTTTATTCTTTTTAAATTTATACTTATTTCTTCTTCTATTATATTTTATTGGTTCACATCCTATTCTTATTAGGTGTGTTAATTGTGAACAATAAAGTACTTACTTTACTACTTTGTTTGTTTTCTATTTAATGTAGCTTCGACACACCATTCTTCTAATATCATTCTCAAAAATTCTATTCTTCCTCCTAATGTATCTGCTCTTTGCCCTATATATTGGGGATACAATTGCATGGCCTAAAAACCACCAAGATCAGGTATTTTTGTATAAATAAATTTAGTTGGTTTTTATTTGTAACATTTTCTTTATCTATTCTACCATACATCTTATGAAAGTATTCTTGAAATTTACATATATAATCATCTACAAGGCACATGTCACAAAACTTTAGGTTATACAATAAGAATGTAAATCTTTGCTTTTGTTTTTCTTTTTCTATATCTTTGTTTGTATTTCAGGTTTCTCCTAGAAATTCTCTACATATTTCATTCTCGTAATTATTTACTACTTGGGCTAAGGTAGTAGTTGTTTCGTTTACCACCTCTTTATCATTGTTAGTTAATCCTTTCCACCAATCAACTACTATTCCTTAGAGGGTTAAATGGAAAAATCTTAGTGCTGTGTCAATATTATAGCTTTGTGCTGTTATCGATATATATGTGGCTTTTGTCCATGTTTTTATTGCTTCATCTATATTTCTGACACAATTTAGATTTAAATAAATTCCATTTACACTAATATATTGTTGATCTATATAGTCTATTGGGTTTTCTAGAGCAATACTTTTTGGTCTCCTATCTGATGCCCAATTAATTCCTTCACATCTATTTCTATATGTGGGTTTTCTTTGAAAACTAAGATTTAACCTATATCTAGCTTCTTATTGTTCTGGATTTTCATTTCTACTTGATTGTTCTCTAGGTACAGTTGTTGGTATAGGCATTGTTAATACTAGAGTATACACACACTTAGAGCTCTCTCCTGCTAGGATAGATGTCCATTACAAACTCTATGAGGGTTTATATAGACACCCTCAACTTCATCTTCAGTGTTTGAAAGATGCCTACGTTATTTTTGTGTTTCTATTCTCTTTACATTTCGATCGAAACCCAAGTCCCTTTGTTAAGGGACATCGTGCTTGACCACAACCATTTCATGTTAACCACACACACACATATATATGTATATATGTGTGTATGTTTATATATGGAATAAATAAGAGAAAAAGATATATCTCTCCCCCCTCTTCCATGCCCATGGCGGAGGCCGAACGTCCGGAAAGGTGGTAAATCAAGGCGGCAACTGGGATTCGAACCCAGATTTCTTTGTTAGAGGACACCGTGCTTGACCACTTCTTGCCGCCTCCCCGACTCTCTCTCTCTCTCACACACACACACACAAACACACATACACACACACACACACACACACACACACACACACACACACACATATATATATATATATATATATATATATATATATATATATATATATATATATATATATATATATATATATATATATAGGGAGATGATCCACTGCGGCATGCGGACTGTGCGGCCCGCTTCCCTGACTTCTCAACTTCACAGAATCCGTCACCTCCATTTTGTCTGACGCATCTATTGCTTTTCTGTGGCTTCTCTCACATTTACGCAACACGCATATTGATCGCTTCTCCCATTAACTTGTGTTGCTTTTACTTCCGATTCGGTAACAACAACGGCCACGTCCCCTGAGCCGCAACAATAGTTTGCCGCAGTGCCGCCTCCTACGGTTATCCCGCTGCATGGCCGTGTGGCGGTCGTCACCAGTGGAGTCATCGGTCGAGCATCTCGACTCACCTGGCCTCTCTTGGCGCCAACCTCATCCTCGCCCGCTTCTGCAGCTCGGCCTCAAACAGTGACATCCTCATCGCCGCCATCAACACCTCCGCGTCTGGCACCACGTACCGTACCATCACCAGGTGGTCCCGGCCCACACACCGTCGTGAATCCTAGCCGACGTCTCGGACCCAACACAAGTCACTGCACTCTTCGACCTCACATAGACAACCTTCAGCCCCATTCTAGATAGCGCTGCACCCCTTGCCATATCCTAGGCACCACTACGGCCATCATCGAAGCCTAGCACTCCCCGCTTCCCACCACGCCTTTGGAGAACTACAAACAATGGTTCCGCATCAACGTCTGTGCACATTCCAGTGCTGAAAGGATGCTGAAGCTCTCATCTTTTGGTGTTGGGTCGCTCGGGACATGGTACGCGGCCTATGCGGCAACCAAAACTGTAGTGGAGACCATGACATGGAGTTAAAAGGAACAACGATCACAATTGTTGCACCAGGGCGAAGGTAGTGTTATTGGCATTTGGTAATCCAATAATCTATACTCTACTCGCTCGCCTACTATATGATGTACATCTCTGCTATGGATCTTACATACTTGGACATAAACCAACAGATTGGCATCTCAGGAGGAACGAAGGGCATGATCTACGTTAGCTTTTCTGCTTCACTCAGCCTGCCGAATCAACAGAATAAGTCAAACCGGCAGCCATAAGATTTCTTTCCAGGTTTTGGATCGTACCATCTGGTCATGACTCATCTGTTCATAGAAGTGGCTCTCCTGGTCGAGCACTCCGGCATGGCTACAGGTGTAAAGAACTCCGATGAATGCTACATTGTCAAGCAAAACTCTGGTGACCATGATACTGTTGGCATCCACATATCCGGTGATTCTCAACTACCAGGCCACCACATTGTGATTGTTGTTTTGTTGGTGGCCATCAAAGACCTCACGAGCTTCTGGTATATAACAACTTTTTGAGCACTGGTTGATCAGTCTACTGCCAACTAAATAGCAGAAAAAAATGTTGAAAGATGAGTCAGAAAGTCATTTTGACGGAAGAAATAGGATATCAGAGTCGGAAGTACATGCAACACAGTTAATGGGAGAAGCGATCAATTTGCATTTTGCGTAAATGTGAGAGAAGCCACAAAACAACATTAGAGAAGTCAGGGAAGCGGGCCGCACGGTCTGCAGGTCGCAGTGGATCGGCTCCCTATATATATATATATATATATGTATATATACATATATACGTATATATATATATATATATATATATATATATATATATGTATATATATACATATATACGTATATATATATACATATATACGTATATATGTATATATGTATATATATGTATATATATACATATATATATGTATATATATATATATACATATATACATATATATGTATATATATGTATATATATACATATATATATGTATATGTATATATATGTATATATATATACATATATATATGTATATATATATATATATATATATATATATATATATATATATATATATATATATATATATATATATATATATATATATATATATATATATATATATATATATATATATATATATATATACGTCTATGTGTATACTTTTTATACGTGTACATATATATACGTGTATATATATATGTACACACTATATATATATATATATATATATCAAAAAATAGATGATATAGTTACATGGTACAGAAGTATTCTTGACAGCCATATGGTGTGGGTATGAATCATCCCCATATTTTTTATTGGAGAAAGAGCATACATGGTGAAAATGTAATAGGAGGTTAATATTTTTCCTAAAAGTTATGAGGTTTATTTGATAATAAAAAAGGAAGTATAAAGAGTGTAACAAGGAAATTTTTTGCTTCTTGCTATTTGGGAGTGAAAATAAATTGGGACAATGATAAGTAAAAAGAGAACTTAAAAAAAATGAAGTGGGAATTATTGCCAAAATACGGTACTTTTATAATATTGTCATTTGAATGTATTTGTAAAGTATAGCTGTATTCAAGACATTATTTATGGAGTATGACTGTGCATAGTAATATATGCAAAATTATATCTTTTACAAATTTACTGGATTTAAGAAGAATAAATTTCTTGAAATATATGTGGGTTAGGTTACACATATAAAATTTGTTTACTAAATTAAATAATATCACATACTAACTACAACTAATTAATTTTTTTTCTATGTTTTGGGAAAAACCAGATACATTGGAAATTAGATGAAATTAGTAGTAAATTGTTCCTCATAAAAAATGGTGCATATATGTAACATAAATACTCTACCTTTAATATACTCTACCATTTTTTCATTTAATGTTCTTTGAGTGTTGGAGGCGTAGCCATAACTATAAGTGGGGAACTCGTTGATTCCTTTTTATTTGTCTTCCTAAAACGTATGACCAAAATCACAAAGTAAGGATGGGTTTTATTACTTCTAAAAAGATGAATTTAAAGCATGCAATGCTTTTATTGACCATTTTGAGTGCTTTGATCTCAAATTCATTGGCTGCCCCAATTCTTCTTTCTCCTCCATCTCAAGGTAAGTTTAGATTTTGTAATTTCAATTGTATCAATATTTCCAACATTTATAGTCTACTTTTTATAATATACATTGTGTTAATCTAGTAAATCTAGTACGCAATTTTCTAATTCATGTTATGTTATGAAATTCTAGATGGAGATGCAATGAAACCTATGGAAATTAACCTAGATAATATTTGCAAATGGAGATACGGACGTGCTGGATGTGTCCCATCATGGTGTTTGGCAGTTTGCAAAGCATTGTCTCCCGGCCCAATGCAACGTTCATATTGCTCCCCTGATCTCCATTGTGTATGTGACTATGCATGCTAATAATATAATCTCATTATAATAGAGTAGTGTTGATGTAAAATAACTATATGTACATGTCTTATTTTTACTTATACAATAATGTAGACATGTAATGTAATTCAAATTAACTCCCTTGAAATAGAGCTATTAAAAAAAGAATGATCAATATGTATTGGTATCTTTTTAATAATAAAATATTTGAGACAAGCATTTTGGGAGAAAAGTAGTTGAAATTATGTTTGATTACATCAAATATCTTATTATGTTCTCTTAATTATAGGAAAACTCGATATGCAAAGTTATTGTGTTGGTGAATACTAGTCTTTTGGTCTATCATTCAATTTTGTACTATGTTAGGCATGTTGCACAATGTAATTTGCACAACATAATACGTGATACGTAAAAAAATTTGTAGAAGCAATTACTTAATTATAACATGCCCCCTTCCTAAAAGTTTATTTGTAATGCAAGTCACCTTCTCTATAGAGCAGGCTTGGATCTTGTTGTAGTAACAAAAGTTCACACAAAGTCTCATATTGTCACCATATGCCAGTTGTTAGCCAATTGAAAATGTTTTTTCTGTCAGTATTGTTTTCTTAACTATTTTTTTAGATTTATTTATCACAAATGTTTATCACTAACTCTCACATCTCGCATTATAACTAGTTGTCTTTAGTTTCTTGATTGTTGATATTCTTCTATCTTTGGTTTTATGTTCTTTCACAATTGAACAAATCAAAGAATAAACATTTTTATATAAAGAAATTATTTTTCCATAAAGTTGTGATGTATATATTTATATTGTGATTAAATATCTAATGAAGATACAATACTTGACCATGAGGAAGTTACACTTATTTAGTTTACCTATCCTTATTATTTCAAAATATGCCTTTTTCTGTTGTTATATTTTCTTTTAAAATAAGATGAAGATGTTTTCACTCAACAAATCAATCATTCCTTCAAGGAATGAAATTGCAAGTTTATATCCTTGTTCAAATCGAGGCAAAAATTGTATATTCATAATGAAATGAATGAGATACTACAATTTTTTCCATTAGGAGGAAATTTTAAGCACAATAAACCACCACTATAATCACAATGTGAAAAACATAATTTATAATCTTGCATACTTTAAACCATCACTAGTAGATTATACCCATGACAAGTGAACATTAATCAACATATTGACCATCGCGTGAGTCAATTTAAAAATTTAGGGCCTTCAATAATGATTTCAATAGGAAGTACTCTACCCGATGGTACGATTGGAATTGAACCATCAACACATGTGTTACCTTTGATAAAGTTTTCCTTTCATAATTTTGACGAATTTACCATGTCGTGTACTTATTGTATCGAATAATTATCATCAAAAATTGAATTTACATCTGAAATCTCACTTTTGATCAATTTTCAATGTATAACCACTATAGTATCTTTATGATGCTTATTGAGTCAACTTTGATATCGGTACTCATATTTTTACCACTAATAATGTATTATCAAATCAATTAATTCCAACAAATTTCCCATTCATTTATCACAAGCCACTATGTTAGTTTCCATTCCCAATTCCTCCATAAACATGCAAATCATGGTTGAAGTTAGCAAACCATCTCCAATATGTTTTTTATTTCACATAATCACACTTTCCTCCATAAATAATCTATTCATTAGTACATATTTATGTTAAGTCTTAAAATGATGCATAAATTTTCCAACAAGAAACCCTTAGTTTCTTCAAATCAAGCTAAAAAAATAATCATATAAAATTTTTCATTTTAACACTAAGATTATGGTTAGCACATGAATGGTGGTCATTGTTACTATTTTCCAATTAGAACATTGGGAAATTTCTTAAGTAGAAAATTCCCATAGAATACATTTTTCATGTGTTTAATTTCATAAAACTTTACTCTACAAGATTAGATGCCTCTTGAACTCCTTGGTAGTGTCCCACATTGTTAGACAACATAATTGAGGTACAATTGAAATGTTGGATGCAATATGAACCTCCTACAATGGGTTAATATGAAAATAATGTACATCAATAGTTAACCAATAACAACTTTTGAATTTCCCCATACTAGTGTCCAAATGGGACTAAAGGCCCTTATTAACTCCATGATTTTCTTAGAAGTATTGTTAACACTTCTTGTGTGTTGACATTGCTTATCATTTGGACATTCAATAAATTAGATCCCAAATTTTTTTAGTATCGATGACTGGATTAAATTTTCAATGTGTTTATTCAAAAATTATTGAAAATGGGAAACAAAGCTTCAAAAAAGATATTTAATTTGTATGGATATCTTATCAATTATTGATAAAAAAAGGAAAAATGCCTCACCTGTAAAGAATGGAAACCAACATTAGTAGGAAGAGGTAGGTAGAGACAATGACTAGAGGTCGCTCCTAGATCTAAGCAAAAATAGAGACAACAACGTCGACAAGAAGAGGCAACGACATCATGGACAACAAGTAGTAGTAGAGACAATGGTGTTTCCTCCAAGCAAGAGTAGAGGGAGTGGTGCCATAGAGAGGAGGGTGGTGGGTGGAAACAAGTAGCTAGTAGATGTAGAGAAAGGAGTGGGAAGCAGAAGTGTCAGTGGCAATGACTGCAATGGATGTAGTGGTGATGTGTGTAAGTAGTAGAGAGATAGCTTCTAGGTCGTAATCATCGTCTTCAATGAGAGGTAAGTATCACGCGATGAAATAGAGAATGGGGAAAATAAAATTTTAAGTATTCTCTAAGTAGACCTTAATGTTCAGTTAATCTATAGAAACCAAAACTAAACACACAATTGTCAGTTTTTTCAAAGAAATTGATGATGGAGATTCAATTATATTTTCATTTGTCACTAACAAACCAAAGAGATATGTATTTGTCCCTATTAAACATGTCAACCTCACTAAGACCTATTTAGTCGATATCCTAAGAAAAACCATCAAAAAAGTTGAACCTCTATTGTTGATTGGTCTATAAGAAACTGACATAGACTTCCTTATCCCTATTAACAAATTCAACCTCAATAAGACCTATAGTATGATTTTATGAAAAACAAATGAAAGAAACCAATATGAAGCAAAGTATTTTTTTGAGAGGCATGTAGCAGGAACCGTATATCATGAGCTTGTGCTCGAGGAAATGACAACACATGATATTTGGAGATAAAGAATGTTCATGGTACACATGAGTTGTCGCATCAATTTTGATAGATAACCACCAAAATTGTAGTCCTTTTGAGGTAAAATTTATTTTGCAGGAAGGACTTCACCAATTTATGTGACACATGTGGAGGTAAAATATTTTGGAGGTAATTTTTTTCATAGTCAACTCCTTTACAATTGACATGGCACATGCTTTACCAAATATTTTCTTAGAAATTGAATCGTACAGGCTTTCTATGACATGTTCCTCCACAAGAAAGTGACATCAAAATAAATTGGTACTTCTTTCTTTTCCTAAATGGAAAGGGTTGACCAATTATGAAATTTCTACTTTAGTAAGAATCAACATAGGCTTGTAGTGTTGGTTTCTTTTGCAAACCAATGTTAAAAAAAGTGATACCCGAGGTAAAAAATGTACTAGTGAGGTAGAGACAAGAATAGATGCATGTATGATATGGGAGGTTCTATCAAATATTTCTAAAAGGACATAAAGATGCATTTTAACAAATAAGAAGGGGTGCATCATGACACCTCCTTGTCATAAAAGGTCACTCTAAAGCTTTTTTTAGGACTTCACATACACTAGTACATTTCTGGCCTCTAATGTCACTTTTCCTAGAGTCAATTATATTAAACAAATGACACTATATACTATACAATGTTGGATTTTTAGAACAAACTACACCATAGATGAAGTCTGACTGATTAAGAAAAGACATAGGTACTGCTTTTTCATTAATGATGGTCACCTTTCAAAAAATTGACGTTTAAAGTGACAGTGATATAAATTTTTTTAGGGGAAATTATTTGCCTAAAAACATTAAGATGGACGTCAGTTTTATTTGAACCGACGACAAACATCATCGTGCGTAATAAAGTTTTCCTCCAAAATACTTCTGACTTGGTTTCTTCTCCCGAAAGCTGACATTAATTCATATGAAAACCATAAAAATTTGCACAACCTGTGTCAGTTTTACTTCAGGAAATCAACACCTTAGTGTTCTCACTACATCCCCATGAAACAAAGTCCCCCTACAAATTGCACTCTAGTATAGTTTAATTTCTAGAAACTAACAGCTCAGTCCCTATTGAAACTAATTTTGTTTCATTCAGATAATTGGCCTCTTGCATCATTTTTTTAGATTAAGCTGATGTTTAAGACACAAATTCTAGTGTCATTTGTTTTGAATGTAACTGACAATTGTGGACAATAGTGAGGCCCATTGTAACATACCGATTCTTGGACATATTTTCAATTTAACCCCGATGCTAAGCTTTCCCTTTCCTTCATATCCTTTCTGGCCTTTTCCCTAAATTTTCTTAGATTTTCTATCCTTTTTGTCCTCAATATTGAAATTGAGTAATATTTTGTGGTTTGGAATATATTTGTTTCATATTCATACCAACATATGGGTTTATGAACAAATTCCTCAATTAGTGTTTTTTATTAGAGTCGAAAATGCAAAATGACCACTAATGAGAAATAATGTGTAGTTTATATGAATGTAGATTTTTAATGGCCTTTTGGAACAAGGAATGAGAAATAATGTGGTATTGAGTAAGTTAATGAGTATAATAAACCAATTTTCTTTATCTCTCCTCCTATGTAGCAATAAAACATAAAAAGGGAATAAATAGGTGCTTTATGACTCTTGAAGTAGTGTATGTGGTCTATCTTAAAATTTCACCCAAAAATTTAATTAGAAAGTCTTTTCATATTAATTCACCTTTTTATACATTAATGGCCAATATAGTGGTTAAGGCTCAAATCTTGTGTAAAAATAAAATATAATTGTAAATAATTATTCTAGACATTAATATTAGTCCATGGTCCAAATTTGAGTTCATTTGGCCAATGTTTGGCCCCATCCAAATGAATTAAATGAGTTTGTATAAAGTGAAACTAATGTTTCTCATTCGATTTCATTTATGCGAGCAATTAAAGCTATAGTATGGGTCATTTATTTGGTCACACACTACTCTTTGATCTCTATGATTCTCGCTCACCCATCCAACATTCAAGATCTTTCACGTGCTAATCCAACGACTTTGTCTTAATCATCCCATGATCAAACAATCTGGGGGTCGTCAAAAACCTCTGCCTTCTCTACATAACCAACAGCTGTTTCACAATAGTCACTCCCCAAATCGTTACTCGATCATCCCTTGATCATTTTTGTTGCTTTCTCTTACAAACATTAGTCGCTCCCTGAATCGTTACTCAATCATCCCTTGATCATTTTCGTTGCTTTCTCTTACTATGAACTTGTGAGACTTTCATGGACCAAAAGATCCATCACTCACCCTCCCTTTTGGTCATATAAGAAAATGCCCAAATCAGGGTTCTCATCACTCGTCACTGCCGAGTTGTAGAGGATACTTTGGCCCATATCACACCTATAGTATGGGATGAATGAACTTAAGCATGGTTTGGTTGCTCCTCCTTGGCCAATTGAGATCCTAGAGCTTCAGAGACCCCGGTCCTACTCGATCTTCATTTCCAACAATGAAGACATTGCCCCGTCTCTCTATGCTACCCCAGACAAATTAACTATCTCGTAAGCATCCTTGACCTGATCTCCCCGCTTTGGCATTACCATTTTGGCTCGTGATGACCGAGATCAATGTACCCTATAGGCACCATCACTTCCCTATTTTCTCTGTGCTCCCTGCTATCACATGTGGTGTTCCTGAAGGTTTTTCTTTTGATTTTTGGTGCCCTAACCTTTGTGTGAAGGTCGGGGACCTGTTCGTGTGAGTCGTTTTCCCTGTCTACATGGTCTTTGTGGATTCTTGTTTCCTTGGAAATGCTCCAACTCTGGCCAAGAAGTTCTAGAGTCCTAGTTCCCCGCTCCATCTCCTTGATAGATCATCGATCTCGTCTGGGTTCAGCGAGGGCATCAACGATCTCAACTTGTGGGGATTACTTCTCCTATTCAAGTTTGGATCGGAGGTGGTACCTCCAGTCAACACCCCTCAAGCCATGGCCATGGGAGAAGAACCTGGGTCATTAAAGAACTCAGGTACCCAGGTTGTTTTAATTGGTTGATCAATTTCCGATGTGCATTTTGGTCCATTCACACGCCCACTTTGACTTATTGGCATCGATATACATTTCATGTGAAATGATTAAAATTCCCCCACACTTTTGATTATTATGTCACAACGATTAAGATTCTTTTGTCATTTCATAATCTATTTACATATGAATAATTTCAATTTAAATCGATGTCATATGGTTCTCTGCACCCTGATTGGTCAGTTTTATAAATTTATAGTAAATTGTAGGTTGCTCAAAAAAATGTGTATAAATAGTCATTGGAAAGCATTTTTCATAAGGAATCTGATTTTAGGGTTTCAAGTCCTATTTTGCCACACTATTCTATTATTTTATATAAAATACCCTAAATTTTGTAATCACTTCATTTTAACTCCAAATTTTATAAATATATATATATGTTTTCTTAATCAAGTGAATCCAATTGATCGATTGGTCCAAGTTTTGAGTCCTAAATCAAAGGTTTCCTAGAAGGTCCAAAATTAGGGTTAACTTACACTTTATGATATATGAAACCCTAATGCATACATATATATTGTAATTTAGGTTAAAGAGGTTTTAGATACAACCAAGTTGGTGAAAGAAATAATTAGGACTCTAAATTAAGGTATGTGAAATCCTATTTATGTATGAATGTGTACACTTACCCTTCAGTTGGGTATTTTTATATCCAACCCTAATATTCTTAATGAGGCATAGACTTATACCTTGGTCCCTATTTATACTCTTTTGTCACATTTATTTCACTACTTGTTTGGGTTTTATACCCCCTACCATGTCACTATAAATTTGTTGTTTAATATTGCCATTTTATTTATTGAGCATGATAACTTGATGACTTATTAGCTAATGTGTTGTACCTCTATATTAGCCACCCATAGTTTGCGCATGAGCCCTGGGGAATGTGACCTCTCCCCACTTTTATGTATATTTTGTAGGTGTTTGGGAATGTGACCACTCTCCCTCACCTATATGTTTTGGTTGAGGTTGGTAGGTGCCTCAGCCCTACATTAGATAATGTAGTCAAACTTTTATCATGCATACTTCAATATTAATATGTGATGTTATGGCAAGTATTCTCTTTTATGTGCCTCATACTTTTGACATTTTTTTGCATAGTGGAATCATTACTTCATGTTTACATTTTTCTATACTTTATTTTTCCTTATTCCTTTAATTGACACATACTTTATTTCTCCTCTTGCTAGGTGATCCCAACCACTCAGGTTTTGGATCAGAGTGTGTAGCAGAAGCATGATGGACCAACCTAAGATTAGGGATAAGGAGTTCATCCTTTCACCTTGGACCCATCCTTAAGTTATTTCTTGGAGACAGATTGATGTAGTTTCATTTCCCTCTATCTGAAGGTCCATATTTTGTTGTATATATCATGTACACCTTTTGGAAAAAAATTGATGTAAATTTTTATGAACTTGAATATAGTTGATGTTTTAAATTCCACAACTATTCTTTGGTCTTTTGTTTATCATTATTAGTAAAGGGGTGTTTTAGCCTTATTTCCAACATGGTATCAGAGCCCATGGTAGTCAGAATCTTGACTATTCAATTTGTCTCCCTAGTCAGAACATTACCTTACATAGTTCCCCTTTAGTTAAGAGGTTCACCATAGAATTGACCTATGCTGAAAAGTTGATTTAGGAGCACAGAAGTTTCATATTAGAAATATGTTTAATTAACATTTAGGTGATGATCCTATTAGGTAGCTACTACAACATAAGTTGAAAGAAAGGGTGCCTAGAAAGGGTTAGGATCTGGGGGCTGGCAAAATTTTCCTCTATGCCACTAGCTAGGTTTACAAGGACTCCCAGATCTATATGACACCGGCCTAGCCTGGGCTGATACTGATTGTCTGAAGTAGCATACCTTGAGGCAAATAAACTCAATGTTGAGTATCCTTAGGAACCGAATATATGATTTGGTTACCCAATAAAATTACCTTACGTCCCATAATTCCTCATAGGAGCCTTAGATTTTACATGTTTGGGGTAGTCTATCCCTAAAATCTAGACTTGAGGTGAAGTGATAGATCTTATGCATGGTTTAATTAGACTCACTCTTTTACCGCTAGTTTAGTTTGACTTGGTTGATCAACCCTTTTAAGGGGTGGAGTAGTAGTGGTAGTGCCTCAATAGATTTTGGAATTGTTGATTTAGAGGACAAAATCCTTTTAAGGGGATGGAGTCCTACAACACATCAAAATCTAGATACTCTGAAATTAGAAACCCTAAATCCATATATAAGAGATTAGTGAGCTTACATCATTAGAATTGACCAAACAAATTATAATTATAACTTAACTTGTTTGTTTATATACTAATGAAAATATATAATGAATCATTCACATGTTTGAGCATGATGAATACTTAATGCACATAATATGAGTAACTCACTCATTGAGAATACACATAATGTTGACCATATCACCCTAATGATATGATGTGTAAGATAAATGGGACTAATGCATGCTAAGAATGTATAGGTTACATATAATAATCATGTTGACCTGAACCCTAAATTGTAATCATCTATCCTTAATATAGGCATTCTTAATGATATTCATGATACATTAGGTGTTATAATATAACAACCTACTTTGATACACATAAATGATATGCAATCACCTAATCATGGATTAATCAAATCATCAATATATGTAACGCATATCACCTTGTTCTCTAATATACATAATCACCTAATCATAACTTGGTATATGAATCAATTCAATAATATGTAATTTTTTCCATCTTATTCACTAAAATACATATAATGACTAAAATATGATAATGAGTAACTATATTTACATAAATATGCGTGTATGCCTAATGTGAGGTTAAAAGTGCATAATCAATAATAAGAAGTGAATAAATATGATTAAATAATTAATGATGACATTAATATGAGTATGAAAGGTAATGTGACAATGCGTGATATAGAGATAAGTAATCAATGTGACATTATTTGGGTTAATTGTAGACTTAGAAAAAAAATTGGATAAATTATCTATGGCATGCAAAATAAAATGATATAGTTCAGTTTGGTGATAATATAATGATAATGGAGTATAAATCCAAACTTTCAAGGGTTGTGATCTAATATATTAATAGATTTTGAGATAAGTGAGTAAACCCTAACTGTGCTTAAAATTCTGAATGAGTAAATGAGAAATACATATGTTTTGTGCATAACGTTGAGATGTAATTATTTTCACAACAATGTGAATATAACCTGACATAATTAATAGAATATTAAGTATGATGTAATTTCATAATGAAGATAATGATAATAAGACAAAATGTTAATTGTGATAAAAGGTGATATGAATAATGGAACCCTTGATGAACCATGATAACTCGACTTATAAGTAAAGTATGTGAAGTACCATAGATTAGAAGTAGCCACCTAATTTCTTAGTGTTGGGATGTTACGTACACACCCTTCCCTCTTGATATTTCGGGGACAAAATTCTCTTTATTGGTGGAGTATTGTAACATATCGAATCTTGGACATATTTTCAATTTAACCCATTTCCAATCTTTCCCTTTCCTTCATATCCTTTCCGGCCTTTTCCCTAAATTTTCCTAGATTTCTATCCATTTTGTCCTCAATGTCAAAATTGAGTAATATTTAGTGGTTAGGAATATATTTGTTTCATATTCATGCTAATATATGGGTTTATGCACAAATGCCTGAATTGGTGTTTTTAATTAGAGTCTAAAATATAAAAGGACCACTAATGAGAGATAATGAGTAGATTATATTAATGTAGAGTTTTTATGTCCCTATGGGACAAGGAATGAGAAAGAATGTGGTATTGAGTAAGTTAATAAGTATAATAAACCTCTTTTCTTTCTCTTTCCTCCTATGTAGCAATAAAACATAAAAAGGGAATAAAGAGGTGTTTTATGACTCTTCAATTAGTGTATGTTGTCTATTTCGAAATTTCACCCAAAAATTTGATTTGAAATTGTTTTCATATTAATTCACCGTTCTATACATTAATATACATTAATGGACAATATAGTGGTTAATGGATAAATATTATGTAAAACAAAAATCTAATTATAAAGAATTATTCTAGACATTAATATTAGTCTATCATCCGAATTTGAGGTCATTTATCCAATGTTTAACCCCCCAAATGAATTAAATGAGTTTGTATAAAGTGTAACTAAGGTTTCTCATTCGATTTCATTTATGCAAGAAATTAAAGCTATAGTCTGGGTTATTTATTTGGTCACACACTACTCTTTGATCTTTATGATTCTCTCTCACCCATCCAACAGTCAAGATCTTTCATGTGCTAATCTGACAGCTCTATCTTAATCGTCCCGCAATCAGACCGCCTGGGGGTCATCAACTACCTCTTCCTTCTCTGCGTAACCAGCAACTGTTTGATAACAGTTACTCTCTGAACCTTTACTCAATCATCCCTTGATCATTTTTTCTGATTTCTCTTGTGGTGAATTCATGAGACTTTTGTGGACTAAAAGAGCCATCAATCACGCTCCCTTGTCGTCATATAAGGAAACACCCAAATCAGGGTTCCCATTGATCTCCGCCGTTGGGTTGCAGAGGATACTCTGGCCCATTTCACACCTATAGTATGGGATGAAAATGAACCTAAGAATGGTTTGGTTCTCCTCCTCTACCAATTGAGATCCTAGTGCCTCAAAGACCCTGGTCCTATTTGATGTTTAATTCGGGCGATGAAGACATCAACTCGGCTCTCTACGCCACCACTACTACAGAAATAACA
This sequence comes from Alisma plantago-aquatica, assembly GCA_963693085.1. Classification (NCBI taxonomy): domain Eukaryota; kingdom Viridiplantae; phylum Streptophyta; class Magnoliopsida; order Alismatales; family Alismataceae; genus Alisma; species Alisma plantago-aquatica. The sequence continues at coordinate 1,524,737,495 of OY856410.1, forward strand.
TTCAATGTCACTTTTCTCGGCGTCGGTTATTTGAAAAAACCACCGCCTATACCATTACACGTCGGCTATTTAGCAAATCCGACGACTATATTCAAAGACCAGCCAGACACGGGTACCGCTTTGTATTCATTGTCGGCTGCATAATAAACAACCGACGCCTAAAATCGCCCACGAAATCTAATTTTCGAGCGAAAAGAATTTGGCACATACAGCGTCGGTGTTTTACCAAAAAACCGCCGCCTATATAAGATGAAAAATTGCGCGAAAAGTTCCATCTTAGGTGTCGGTTATCCGTTGATAACCGACGTTGATAATGGTTCCCACCATACTATTTAGGGCAAAATTTGTCTAATTGGACGTCGCTTATTTAAGTAGAACCGACGCCGAAGACGTTAGGGGTCGGTTGTTTTTTATAACCGACACCTTTTACCAACTTAATAGACTCTCGATCGGCCACTGTCCCCTTTCTTCTATTTCATTACTAGAATTTCTCCCCGATGCTACTGCCGCCCGACTGCAACCCCCACCCGCCGCTGATGCTACTTCTGCGCCGCCGTCGCTCCGCCGCCACTCCCTGCTCCTTCTGTGCCGCCGTCTCCAGTCTGCTTGTGCGCCGCCTGCTCCTTCTGCGCCGCCGTCTCCCTGCTCCTTCTGCTTGTGCGCCACCTGCTCCTTCTGCGCCCTGCGGGTACCTGCCTGCCCTACGTCGGCGGTCCTGGAGCTCGCCGCACCTGCCCTGCACCGGCGGTCCTTTTCTCGACCTCACCTCGCCGCCGACCTGTTGACCTCACCTCGCCCTGCTCGCTTGCCCAAGTACCTGCCGACCTACCCAGGCGGCACCCAGGCACGCCTAGGCGGCCAGGCGTTCACCTAGGGTCCCAAACCCAGGCGCCCAGCCTAGTTAGGCCCCTGGGATGCCTGGGCGATGCTTGGGCTGCGCCAAGGCACAATGCTGCTGTGTATTTTTTTTAAAAATTAAGTTATTTACTGATTTGTGTTTATTTATGTACTGATTTGTATTTATTTATGTATTGTTTCATGAATTAATCGATCATCTACTTCTTCCCGCCGTCTCCCTGCCCGTCGCCTGCTCACCTGCCTGCTTGCCTGCCTACTCGCCTACCCTCCGTCTCGCCGAAACAGAGGTAAACCATGTTTTATTACACTGCTTGATCTTTAATCACATAGACTTACTCAACATTGCTACTTGTATGATCCTAGTGATTAAAAACACTCTTTCCTGGTCCCTTCAGTAACTAATGTTCCCTTGAGATGAGTGTTAATTGATCTAGTTTGCTTACTTTCCTTATAATGCCATCTTTTATGTGCTATGACATAATCACCTTTAGAGTATTAAAATTTAAAATGATGCAACTTATACACTTGTTAAATTTGAATCTATAAATCCTATGAATTGATATCACCCCACAAAATCAGTAGTCACTATTATGTCTTGTACACTCTAAATGTAATACTCTTATGCTATTTTAACACCATGACGACCTAACATGAAACCATGCTCTTAATGATATGATTTACATATCTATTATTTTGTTTGTTGGCCTAGAAACCCATCCAAGATTTACTCATTAGGAGTAAATCTTGGATAGTCCCCGGTTTGGGACTATTCTTGAACACCTAATCTCACTTAGGATGTAAGTGTATAATGTGTATTGGGTTTTCGAGAAAATTTCAGTAGTATTTCCCCGTTTGTTCTCTAAGTACATATGTGCTTAGAGAACAACGGAGAAATGCTGCCGAAATTTTCTCGAAAACCCAATACACATTATACACTTACTAGTGAGATTAGGTGTTCAAGGATGGGATAGGTGGTACACATTTATTATATATAAGAATGACATCACATGTGTTTGTTGGCCTAGACATGAATGTTTATATTTTTTTATTGATAAAAGATCACAATTTTATTGATAAAATATCACAAGTTTGTTGGCTAAATATTTGCCTTTTTCTAGTTAATACAAATGCTAAATGTTTGCCTTTTTCTAGTTAATATAAATGCTAAATGTTTGCCTTTTTCTAGTTAATACAAATGCTAAATGTTTGCCTTTTTAATGACATTTTCAGATGGCTAACCATGATGAGCATGATGTCCATGATGAGCATGAAGTCCATGATGAGCATGCTGTCCATGACGAGCATGGCGAGGATACCAATGTAAGTTCTAAAAATCATATCCTATATTTCTATAAAATTCATTATCTTCTAGTTATGTCATATATCCCATATTTCTATATTGTGCTAATTAAGTGTGTTTATTTTTGTCAAATTTTAGGTTGATGATGCACATGTACCCACTGAAGCACTGGAGCAACTTCATGCACAACAGCAAACACTTAACAAGAAAAGGGGCATCACTCTGATGAAGAAGTTAATAGCGCTGAGTGGAAGTGGATCCAAATTGGTTGTTGAGTTCGATAATGGAGGAAATGCAATTGGAGTGAACCGTAATAATTTTATAAACTATCTTGGGTGTGTCACTCGAAGCCATTGTGGTGTTAAGTATGATAATTGGCATAAAGTTCCTCAGGCGAAGAAAGACTTGATATGGAAGGATTTATGCGTGAGTTATTATTATTTGCAATTCTATTTTGTAGATTACAAATTATATTATTTGCAATTCTATTTTTGGATACTAGTTAATAAGAATTCTATTTTACATAATCTGTTTGCATTGGATGAGAAGCTGCATCGTAAAAGCGTGATGCAACACGTTGGAAAGATGTTTAGGAACTATAGGACAAATCTGAACAGAGAATACATAAAAGATGGTGATAAGAAGAAGAAGTCATCCCTTGAGCAGTGGAACTTCTTGGACAAAGAAGATTGGGACAATTTTGTTGCTTCAAGAAAATCTAAAGAATTCAAGGTATTAGGCGTCACTCCCAATTTAATTAATATATGTTGTATTCACCTATTCAAGATTAACATTTAGTGCTACTAACCAAATCATTAATGTGCATACTAACTAGGCCCTCAGTGACGCGCAAAAAGCAAGGCGTGCACTGAATGTGCATGACCACACTATGGGTCCAAAGGGCTATGCAAGCGTTCACCAAAGACTACAGGCAGAGTCTGTGGCTACGCAGGAGTCTACTGCTACTCAGGAGTCTGCCACACCCATGCCTCGCCATGATATCTGGATAGCTGGGAGGCAAAACAAGAAGGGTGAAATAAAGAAGCCCGTAACTGCTGAGGCGACTGTGAAAATGGTAAAATACAACTCTTAGAGCAATCGTTTGAATATTGATTATTTGTGGTGTTAACTAATCATGTGTGTTGATGGTGATTAGCGGGAGCTGCACGAGCAGAGGAAATAAGGCACATTCATCCCTCAGGGCACAAGGGATGAATTGACAGTTGATCTCGGTAACCCAGAGCATCCTGGACGTGTTAGGGGTGTAGGCGTTGGTGTGGGCATCAAAGAATTCTTTGGGTCATCCCAGCGCAAACCCAGAGCAGGACTTTCACAAGAAGAGGTAACCTATTCTTTTTTTGGAATGTTACTGCAAAAGGGAATTCAATAATAAGAAGCTAATGTTTCTTTTATCCATGTATAGGAGAATAAGAGAGTCGAGGATATAGTTGCTAAGAAGGTCAATGATATAGTTGTTGAGAAGGTCAAGGAAGAAATAGTGCGGTGGCAGGCATCTCAGGCTTCCAATCAGCCTATGGCGACCCACTCTTCTCCTGATGCACAGACTGTGAGTAATCCTGGAGACCCATCGCCTAACACGTCTCCTGTAAGTATTGTTTATGACATTGTAGCTAGTCTTTTCAAGATGATATGTTTTCAAGATGATATGTATATATGTATAACATTCTTTACGTAAATTTGTAGGCATTGAAGCCATGCCGCTTAAGAATGCAAGACTATGTTGTTGCAGAGGCGCGAGCTTACCCGTCCCTTCCTGGGGCAACATTTCATGGAACTCCAATGCCGCAGGGCTACGTTCGTGTGAGCCCGATGTGTGTATTACATGATTGGAGGGAAGCTGCATTGCCATATGCCCACCCAAATATTGATACACTTGGTGAGGCAAAAGGCGGGGTGATATTGTGGCCCAAAGCAGATGTCGTCTACACTACTGAAATTGTAAGATAAATTTACATTACTTTAGATTGTTAATGTGTATATATGAGGTCAACTGATCTGAAATTATATATACAGGTTAAAAAGAAGACACCCGGAGCACCTAGGCCTCCACCTCCACTTCCTACGTTACCAAGTTGGGTTCCAACTGACCTAAAATACCCGTTAGGTCCTGCTTGTAGGGGAATGGCATGTTGGCTACGGGCACATGATATACATTGCCCTATAGTTGTGTCTTTAGAAGCAGATTATACATGTCAATCATACGATAGCTCTTTATTTATACAAGATATTATTGAGCTGTTTATGAATGATTGGCTAAATACATCAATGATAGAGACATGTATAAGGTGAGATCTTATTTATACATCCATATACCTTGTGTAAGATCCGGTGATCTGGTTTCTTATATATTAATGCATACATAATACATGTTTTGCAGCTACTTAGTCGAAGATCAATGCAAACAATTTGCATTTGATCATGTGGGATTTTTGATTCCATCATTGATTAGTATGGTAGCTAAAGACCCTGATAGTGTTCAACAATACTGTATAAATGCTTTTACAATTTTTGGCCAGCAAAATAAGACGATAATAATAGCTCCGTTCAATGTCAAGTTTACTTTATTTATAATTTGGACTTAAGAAAATTCCATTTTTATTGTGCATTTTGAGTTATTAATTTTTAACTTTTTTTACCTATAGCGCTAGACATTGGGAGTTACTAGTTATTGTCCCCGGGACGTTCACTGTTTATTATCTAGATCCTGCGGGAAGTACATTGAACACTAAAACTGGACACATATTGAGAATGCCATTATTCTGGTGAGAAATATTTCATTTTTATATCCGTTAACATATGTTATTATATTACTATTTAATTATGCAATTTACTGTGTTACATTAACATGTAGGGGTTTAGATGCATTCAAAAATGCTGGAGGAAATGTCCCAAGGAAAAAGAACTAGCCAATAATTTGGGAGAACGTAAAAGTAAGTTCCCGACTCCAATGTATATATTACTTATGTGAACTGTGCTTAGTTATATTTTTTAATATTTTGTATGTTTCAATTTATAGTGCGCTACACAAGACAACGACTGGGCATGCACATACTACGTGATGCGATTTATGCAGATGATTATCCGACATGCCGCATTGGAGATTAATACCATACATGAGGTATTATATATAGTCTCATTAGTTAGTATGAAATATATCAATCTTATTTTTATATTATTACTTATATATACATCATTCTCTTTGCAGGTGTTTAAAACTGATCACACTACAGGTAAACGCTTAAAAAATGTACATGCTCCATATACGATGGAAGCAATAAATGAAGTAAGAGATGAATGGGCAAAATCCATACAAGCAGTGGCGACTGTAAGATATAATTGGGATGCTGATAGCGATCCTGAATGATATTTTGTAAATGAATATTTCTAAATGTTTTACATGTATTTGAATGTTTCTACATGTGCGAATGTGAGAATTGAATTGATGTCTGAATGTATCTACTTGTGTGAAAAAATATTGGTTGATTTTGTAGGTTTGTGGCCTGTTTGTAGGCTGATATCAATGGATGTCGTAAACCTATAGGTTCTCATCCTACTGACCAGCCACAGCAGGCCTGCAAACTGATAAGAAAATAAAAATAAAGTATAGGCGTCGATTATTTATAGAACACCGACGCCTCAGGAATACATCGTCGGTTATTGGATAAACACCGACGCCGAATGTGACAAATAACCCGACCGTGAAGGAAAGCACGGCCGTGGTGGAAAAGGCGTCGCGTATTTGTATAACACCGACGCCTATAGTACTAAATACGGTCGTGCAGTGAAGCATGGCCGTGTCGTCTGGGAGTATGGCGTCGGGTGTTCAGTTGTGAACCGACGCCGAAAGTGTCCTAGGTGGTGCCTTTTTTTGTGGCGCAGACCCTATAGACGTCGGCCAACTATATATAACCGACGCCTAGAGATCATATAGGCGTCGGTTAGAAAACTGACGCCGAAGAGTTTGACCTATAGCGGCGCCCACATAGGCGTCACTTGAAAACTGTCGCCAAAGGGGGTTAAACAACTGATGCCAAAGGTGTGTTCTGTAGTAGTGCACCCTGGAAGAATTAACCATCTCGTAAGCATCCTTGACCTCAACTCTTCTCTTTGGCATTGCAATTTTTGCTCGCGATGACCCAAACCATTGTACCCTATAGGTACCTACACTTCCCTATTTTCTCAGCGCTCCCGGCTATCACATGTGGTGTTCCGAGCAGTTTTTCTTTGAGTTTTAGTGCCCTCGCCTTCACTTGGAGGTTGCAGACCTGTTCATGTGAGTTGTTTTCCCTATTCACATGGTCTTCGTGGATTATCACCTCCTTAGCAATGCTCCAACTCTGGTCAAGTAGTTCTGGAGTCCTAGTGCCCCACTCCACCTCCTTGATGGATCGCCAGTCTCGTCTGGGTTTAGTGAGGGTGTTAGCAATCTCAACTTGTGGGGAATGCTTCCTCTTATTCATGTTCGAATTAGAGTGGGTACCTCCAGTCGACGCCCCTCGCTCCATGGCCATGGGAGAAGAACCTAGGTTGGGAAAGGACCCAAGTGCCCAAGTTGTTTTAATTGGCTGATCAATGTCTAATGGGTATTTTGGGCATTCACGCGCTTGTTGTGATTTATTGGCGTCGATATACGTTTCATGTGAAATGACTAAAATGCCCCCACATATTTGATTATTATGTCACAGTGACTAGGATTCTTTTGTCATTTCATAGTTTATTTACATCTAAATAATTTTGATTTAAATTGATGCACAATATAGTTCTCTACCCCCTGATTGGTCAACATTATAAAATTTATAGTAAATCATAGGTTGCTCAGAAAAATGTGTATAAATAGTCATTAGAAAGATTTTTTCACAAGGAATCTAATTTTAGGCAAGTCCTATTTTTCCACCCTATTTTGAAGTTTTATACAAAATACCCTAAAATGTGTAATTAATTCATTTTAACTCCTAATTTAATAAATAAATATGTTTTCTTAATCAGGAGAATCCAATTGATCGATTGGTCCAAGTTTTGATTCCTAAATTGAAGGTTTTTGAAGAAGGTCCAAAATTATGGTTTACATACACTTTATGATATATGAAACCCTAATGCATACATATGTATTGTAATTTAGGTTAAAGAGGTTTGGATAAAACCATGTTGGTGAAAGAAATAATTAGGACTCTACATTAAGGTATGTGCAATCCAATTTATGTATGAGTTTGTATGCTTACCCTTCAGTTGGGGAATTTGATATCCAACCATAATATTCCTATTGAGGCATAGACATATAACTTGTTTCCCATTTATACTCTTTTGCCACATTTATTTCACTACTTGTTTGGGTTTTATACCCCCTGTCATGTCACTATTAATTTGTTGTTTAATATTTCCATTTTATTTATTGAGCATGATAACTTGATTACTTATTAGCTAATGTAGTATACCTCTATACTAGCCACCCATAATTTGGGCATGAGCCCTGGGGAATGTGACCACTCTCCCCACTTTTATATATATTTTGTAGGTGTTTGTGAATGTGACCACTCTCCCTCACCTATTTGTTTTGGTTGAGGTTGGTAGGTGCCTCATCCTTACTTTAGATAATGTAGTCATACTTTTATCGTGCATACTTCAACATTTATATGTTATGTTATGACAAGTATTCTCTTTTATGTGCCACATACTTTTGGCATTTCTTTAGCATAGTTGAATCATTACTCCACGTTTACATTTTTCTATACTTTATTTGTCATTATTCCTTTAATTGACACATACTTTATTTCTCCTCTTGCTGGGTGATCCCAACCACCCAAGTTTAGGATTAGAGTGCGTAGTAGAAGCATGATGGACCATCCTAAGATTAGGGAAAAGGAGTTCATCATTTCACCTTGGACCTATCCCTTAAGTTATTTCTTGGAGGGAAATTGATGTAGTTTAGTTTCCCTCTATCTTAAGATCCATATTTTGTTATATATATCATGTACACCCTTATTGGAAAAATTTTGATGTACATTTTTATGAACTTGAATATAGTCAATGTTTTAAATTCCACAACTATTCATTGGTCTTTTGTTTGCCATTATTAGTAAAGGGGTGTTTTATCCTTGTTTACTCTAATTTTTTTCATTCGGGTAAAGGCCACTTGCATTGGTTTTACGAATAAACTGATGTTTAAGTCACTATATGTGGTGTTGGTTTTCTAAATGTAATCGACGACTGTGGCCATTATTGAGGCATATTTTTTTCGTTCGAGTAAAGGCCTCTTACATCGGTTTTTTGGAATAAATCAAAGTTTTAAGTCACTATGTGTGGTGTCAATTTTCTGAATGTAACCGACGACTATCGCCATTATTGAGGCATATATTTTTCATTCATGTAAAGGCCTCTTGAATTGATTTTTTGGAATAAACTATCGTTTAAGTCACTATGTGTAGTGTCAGTTTTACTCATCCAACTGACGACTAACGACTTAGTTGTTGACTTTTTTATGATGCCGACCATATCCAACTTAAGACCCACAAAATTTCTTTCCCCTTCCCATACTCTATTTCATTGGTTGCCCAATACCTAGCTCTGACAATTTGTGCTCCAGCTTTTGTGCTCTGATGTGGTCGATTTTAGAGCTTGCCATCAAGGAGCTCACTGCCACTGCTTCCTGGGGAGTTGGTTTGCTCTCCGCTGCTAATGATGGACACTACCACCGCTAGAGCTTTCTATTCTCACTGATGTTGCTAGACGTCGTCGTCGTTGGAGATTACTGTGTTGGCCACTTGAAATTTTTATATTCACCTCTAGTGACGCTACTACTGCCAGATGATGCCGCTGCCACCTCGACACCTATTGGAGGTTGAAGGCCATAGCTCTCTATTTGGACTCACCTGAGGAGTTGTTTTGCTCTACTGCTTACTGCTTCTGCTTCCCCTAGTCCTAGGTAAGAGAGATGACTAGGTGTGCTATTTCTTAGCTTGGACTCCACTTGCTACCTCTGCTTCCCCTAACTATCTTATATGAAAATGACCAAAAATGACTTAATATGACAATGTTGATGCCTAAATCATTAATCTTGCTCAAATCTTATGATTTGTCCCTTTATATCACTATTGAAAATCCCTGATCTTGAAAGAACCCTAGGTCATGAATAATTTATGTTTAACAATTATCTTGATTATGAACATGCATGCACATTCTAGATGTTGAAATTAATGTTAGAGAATAAGGTACCTAGATTAGGTGAAAGAACTAATCCTCGTGGGTATGATTAAGATTACAAGATGTTTAAATTGTAAATCAACTCATACATTATTTGTAATCTTAGGACCTATTTGAGGGACACTTTTCGAAGATCTAGTCAAGAATCTCTAATCAAGGTGCCTAATCTAGTTCTCTTATTCAAGGTACACTTTATCCTCCAATTGGGAAGACTAGTGGTATTGAAACCTACTTGTATTGATACAATTAAACATGTTTGTCTTTATATAATTGTTTGGGATACATGTTGCCTATGATTACTTTTTATATTGCTTGTCACATGTTGAACAAGCTTTTTATATAAGAGAGTTGACTGTGTAAGAGATCTAGATTAGATGTTCTCTCATAGGAACAACTGATGACTATGTTCATGGGTCCTTCTTAGTTTCTTAAGTTAGGTTTGTTTAGTTAGTTACTTACTTTATTTTTTACTTGTTTCTTTCATTTAATTACTAGTCTATCTTAATTAATTAATATTGCTTGCTTTCTCTCTTGATTAACTAACCCAAATTGAAGAATGCATTGAATTAAATGATGTTACATAAAACCTAGGATCAAAATGATGAAACTATGATCATAGGTATAAGAATGAAAACATATATACATGTATTTTTTTGGCTAAGAAACCCGACTGAGATTTACTCATTATGAGTAAATCTTGGATAGTCCCTAGTTTGGGAATGTTCTTGAACACTTAATCTCACTTATGGTGTAAGTTTAGAATGTAAATTTGGTTATCAAGATGTTTTGTCAGCACTCCCCCATTTGTTCTCTAAGTACATATGTTGGTGGACATTGTCCCATCTATATCGGTGTACTTGTAGAACTATGGGGAAATGCTGCCAAAATTTTCTTGAAAACCAAATACACATTATACACTAACTAGTGAGATTAGGTGTTCAAGAATGGGATATGTGATACACACATTCATTACTAAACTTGTAGCATCCCCCAAATGCAAACCACAAAACAACACCATAAAAGCATGGACCATATAGATCACACTCAAGAAACATCACGAATAACTTATATCATTTATTGCAATAATAAAAATAACTCTACACATGATATGCTTTTATTGATTCTTTTTTACACATTCTTTTCACAATGCTTACAACAAGGAACATAATACATGATAAGACTAGTAAAATAGTTAAACCTCTTTGGATCACACAGATGGTGCCCCTCGAGGTCCTGACCTCATACATTTATCCTTGAGGTAGTCCTTGCACTTTATATAGCTTTATCCTTTAAGCTTGCTCCTACTTGTGGGCATCCCCATCCCTAGCCAAGCGTTCGACAAACTGATTGTAAGTTGTTGGGTTTTAGTAAAAAGAAAGTATATGAACATAACTTAAATAAGCTTAAAACTAATATGAACTTGCATTAAACATTATTCATGACTTCAAGATGCATTATGAACTTACTTAATTATTATTCATGCCTTCAAGATGCATTATGAACTTTACTACACTTTCTTATTAGGGCACCTACTCAATGAACATAAACATACCGAACACACTGAAAGTGAAGAATCTTCATAACACACTGAAACTAAACATGAGCATAAGCATACCGAACACACTAAAAGTGAATAGTTGTCTGAACACACTAAAAGTGAATAGGAACATAAGCATACCAAACACACTGAAAGTGAATAGTCTTCTGAACACACTGAAAGTGTACAACTTGGGCTTGAACCTATAAAGTGAAGGCAACTCATAAGGTACAACCTTCCATAAAACATTCATTACTAGGGCCTAAATATATGTTCTTAATATGATCTTACCTTACATAGGGTTTTCACCCATAATCATGTCACTGATCTTAAACATGAACAGGTGTATTCTTTAACTGATCTAATCTTATCTTATCTTACTTAGGGTTTTCACCCATAACTGCCTTACCAATCTTAAACATGAAGATGTATACTTTTTAACTAAACTAATATTAACATGAATCATAATGCAATAAATATTATTAATATGTGCAAAGATAAATGCCTCTTAAAACATTAAGGTGAACACATGATAACATATGTAATATGAACTTTAAACATGATTAAGCGAGCAAAACTGAATGAATGCATTATAATGAAACCCAAGGCATGGACCAATTACCTAGTCTTATAGAAATAGTCAATCCTAGATTCCCTGATCTTATCTATTAATCAACCTATGATAACCACCCAATAATTCTTAATTAGGTTTGTAAACCCTAATTATACTAACTCTAAAGCTTTTTGAAAACAAAGTTAAATCATGACTTGTAATCTATCTCATTATCTAGGTCTCAAAATATTGATCGAAATTCATGTATAACTCCTCGTCATAGGACACACCAATGAAAAGATACAAAATTCTCAATATCGACCAATCAGGGTTTAGATAAAATTGGATTAGCCTTAATCTGAAATTTAGATAAAAAAAATAAAAAAGGTAGATATGCCCCTAGCACTATACCATGATCATATGCATGACAGGGTATTATTATAAAAATGTCCAAAAATAGGGCCACAAAGCTTAGACTTGTCCCTCAGTAAAATGGTGATGGGAATAAAAAAAGAGAATGACAATGTTTTCATAATGGTCAGATGAGACAGGGATCAAAATTCACAACATCAAAAGCTTCTTAGGACGTCGAAAGATAGATGTCGCCGGTGATCAGGAGCGAGCTCGAAGGGGAAAACATGTGGGTCCATTGGGAGACAAACCAAGACCGAAAAAGGAAAGCACTGGCTCGAGGAATCTTACTCGTAAAACTATTTGGTAGGAGTCACTGGAAGCATGAGGTTCAAGCCATAATCATTGGAAGGGAAACTCGAGTTTGGAGGCTTTCTCAAAGGTGACTGATCTAAAATTGAAAACTGAGGAGGATGGCCTAGGGTTTGTGAAATCTCTAGGGATTGTTCCTTATCACCACAATGGCCCAAATCATGTTCTACCAGTGCATACCGGTAGAGCAGTTAAGTGGCGATTGGGGTGTTCATTCAAGAGGGTGAATTAGAGTTTGTAATATGGGTATTTATAGCAAGGAATCAAATCCTAGCTAGATTGATTGGAATGCTTAGTTTTTGATAAGTAGTGTCGTGATTCATGGAAATCATTGGGTTATCAATTTGTTATAGGACTCATGGAGTCCAGAGTCCTATAAGAGGTAGAAGATGAGCCACTGCTCTTTGATCACCATCTTACGATCCCAATTGATCCCATGTACATGATAAACTAATGCAAAATGTGACAATCCTAGTGAATCGAGACATTGGGAGAGAAAACTAGAGCCCAAAATAAAGCTTGTGTGACAATTAAATAAAGCTCTACCATATGAAATTTGTTTCATAAATCCAAATATCAGGGTTAGGTAGTCATCACTATATAGAAACTTCTAAAACTCATTTGACGGGTCAAAGGAAGTTAAAAAGCTTTCATAATTTAAACATGGTTTCCCATTAATATGTAGAACATTATTAAAGGATTAGATTCTAAAATTTTGTAGTAAATTCTCCTAAATCAATTACTTTGGTTAAAACCCCCATAATTCCCATAAATCATAGGAATAACATTATCTTGCCAAAATTGGCTGTGGTTCTCATTTCATCATAACCATTAACATGAAATTCGTTTTATAAGCTAGAATGCATAAATAACACATTCGTTACTCTAAACTCATGAAGGGTGAAATTATGTAACAAATGAAATTACATACCTAAGGAAAATTAGGATGTGACAGAACCCTAAACCCTAATATGTAAACTATAAACCCTAATTTGTAAACCATAAACTCCAATCTATCTAACCCTTATCACTAAATCCAAAATAATAAACCCTAATCTATCTATAAATACTAAACCCTAATCATGTAAACCCTAAATCCTAATACTTGTTTTTTCTTTGATCACTTAACAGATAGATCATGTATGTCCATTCCAAATTGCTGCTCCCTAGAGTTTATTGCTGGTCTTGATCAATTTATAAGATTTGCAGAGGAACATAGGAAACAACCTGGAGATAGGTTCTATTGTCCATGTCGACATTGTGGTAACAACTTGAAGGTCAACACCATTAACGAAATCAAAAGTCATGTCATATGCAATGAGATTATATTGGGATATGCATAATGATACCAGCATAGAGAGAATCGATGGTGAGATCCATATATGTCAATAATAGTACTTGTATTGAAGAAGCATTTTCCTCTGATGTTGTAGATGTGAACAAAATGATTCTGAGAGACATGGCTGATGTGATGCTTGATAGTTGTGGGGTAGAGCATATTGATCCACATTCCTTCTTTAGAAACATTGTGCATGATGCTAAGAGACCATTATATACTTAGGTTGTACTAAGTTTACAAAGTTAGCACTGTATTGAGACTATATACTCTGAAGACTAACAATAAATGGAGTGACACAAGCTTCATGTCATTGTTGTCTTTGTTGAAATAAATTCTTCTTTAAGGAAGCAAGCTTCCAATCTCAACTTACAAATTAAAGAAAATGTTGTGCCCAATGGGAATGAAGGCTAAGAATATACATACATACCTGAATGACTGTTTGTTATTTCAAAAGGAATATGTCAATTCAAAAGATTTTCCACAATGTGGGGTATCAAGGTACAAAATGATGACTTTAGGGAAGTCCAAAAGTGGCTCTCCAGCCAAGGTGATGTGGTATCTACCTATAATACCACAGTTTTAATGCTTGTTTGCCAATCCCATGGATGTGAAGAATTTAAGGTGGCATGCAGAGATAAATAAAAATAATGATGGGATCCTACGACGCACTTCTAATTCCCCATAGTGGAAGAAGATTGATTTATTGTACCCTAAATTTGGTGAAGAAGTCAGGAATCTAAGACTTGGGCATTGTACTGATGGGATGAATCCATATGACACATTGAGCAGCCAACACAACACTTGGCCTATTATGATTTTTATATATAATCTTCCTACGTGGATGTGTATGAAAATAAGTATGCCATGTTGTCATTGTTGACATCGGGCCCTAAGCAACTTGGAAATGATATTGATGTTTATCTTGAAACTCTGATTGGTGACTTAAAGAAACTCTAGGGAGAAGGTGTAATGACCTATGATGACTCTCTTAGAGAGACATTTTGTTTGCATTCTATGTTGTTTTGTACTATTAATGACTTTCCAACATATGGAAAATTTGTCTGGATACAGTGTAAAAGGATCCAAAGCATGCCCTATATGTGAAGAAAATGCTGATTTAATATGACTAAAATATGGAGGAAAGAATATATATCTTGGTCATCAAAGGTTTCTTCTAAAAGTTCATCCTTACCAAAGGTTACACAAAGTGTTCAATGGATTCAATGAGAAATAGAGTGCCCCTAAACCTATATTAGGGGAGGTTGTTTATGAAAGAATAAAACACTTTGTCTATGCATTTGGTAAGAGATCACAATGCACCATTCCCACACAGTGACAAATCTATATACAAGAAGAGGTCAATATTCTGGGATTTTCCTTATTGGAGTTCTTTGGAAGTTAAGCACAGTAATAATGCCATGCATGTTGAGAGAAATGTATGTGATAGCATAATTGGTAATCTATTGAATATACCAGGTAAGACTAATGGTGGCATCAGATCTAGCATGGACCTACATGAAATGGGAATAAGGAAAATTTAAACAGAAGTAGTTAGTAGTGTTCTGAAAACATATTTACCTCATGGTTGTTACACATTTTCTAGAAAGGAAAAGATGTGAGTGCTTGTTTAATGTTCAAGTATCACATGAATACTCTTCCAATATCCGTAGACTGGTATCAATGAAATATCTAAAGCTGATAGGTCTTAAATCTCATGATTGTCACACTCTAATGCAACAAATATTTTCCATTGCAATTTGATCTATACTGTCGAAACATATAAGGTTTGCAATCACTAGACGTTTTTTCTTCTTCAACACTCTATGCAGCAAAGTTATTGATCATGAGAATCTTGATAAGTTACAAAGAGAAGTGGTTGTTACCCTATGCTATCTTGAGATGTATTTTCCTCCATTATTTGATATCATGGTACATCTTGTTGTCCATTTGAATAAGGAACTAAAAATGTGGGGACTAATTTTCTTGCACGGAATGTATCCTTTTGAATGGTACATGAGTGTTTTTAAAGGTGATGTTCAAAATCATTATCGGCTTGTTATGAAGCTGAGAGGTTATGGACTTTTGCAGTGACTTTCTGATTTGTAATTAGGCTCCTATAAATGACAAGAATATTGATGAATATTCTGGAAAAGGGACTTTAGGAGCATGAATGGAAGTAATCAATCGTGAGTTGTGGGAACAAGATCCCTTGTATATTTTACACAACATCAATGAAGTGATTGTTTATATCACCAAACATACCAATTTCATCAAGAAACGATATCCTTGAGCCAATTCAATGTGGCTTGCTAGAGAGCATAACAAGACATTTATCAGGTGGTTTGAAGATAAAGTTTTACATCAACTATCTCAAACACCAAATAATGTTGCTAAAATATCAAATTCCTCACCTTTAAACCAAAAATGAATGTTATGTCTTATAAAGGGTTTGACATAAATAGGTTTTCATATTACACAAAGCATCAAAATGATAAGAGCGTCATCCAAAATTGTGGGGTTACCCTTCAAGCGTCTTTATTGTTTTTTTCTAGTGTGAAGGATAAGAGTTCATGTGAAGCTAAAATGCCATATTATGGTGTCATTGAAGACATATGGGAATTTGACTACGTAGATTTCAGAATTTTGGTCTTTAAGTGTAATTGGGTTAATAACACCAAAGGAGTTGTAGTGGATGAATTGGGTTTCACATTAGTGAATTTTAAAAACATTGGCGAGAAGGGTGAACCTTTTATAATGGCATCACAGGAGAAGCAAGCATTTTATATCGATGATCCTACATATGAAAAATGGTAGGTTGTTCTTCATGGTAAAAGACAGTTCATTGAAGATCCTATAGATGAAGAAGAGTACTATGACATGTATGATGACTGCAGTCCATTCTCGGTTGGCTTGCCAACACCAAATATTGAAACTAATAGACTTATATGTGTGTGGAGATCACACCGACGTAGTGCTAATTGATAAAAGATCTCAATATTAGAAGCATGCTTTTATTTTTTAAAATGTTAGACGTGCATTCAATAATCTTATATTTCATTGTTTGACTATATTTCATATGACATTTTTTCGGATGGCATCTGGCATGGTATAAGTTGTGATTGATTAATTACAAAGATGTGCATTTTACGTTATGTCTATCTAGTTGTATTTTTGTATTGTTTTATCACATTTATAAGTTATATCTTTTTATGACCTATATGTGTTCTTTTTGTCAATTTTAGGTTGAGGTTGTATGCCCTGATTGTCTTGCTCAGCTTGATGAATACCATCGTAAAAAGGAAAAAATAAGGAACATCTCCATGATGAACAAGTTCATACAACAAAAGGATAACTCATCGAAGTTGGTCGTTGAGTTTGATCATGTAGGAAATCCTTTTGGAAAGAACCACAACTCTTTTGTGGCATATCTAGGGGTTCTTACTCGTAGCTATTGTAGTGTAGTAGTAGAATCTTGGCATAAATGATAAAGGAAAGAAAGAATTCATATGGAAAGAACTATGTGTGAGATATTATCATTTCCAATTCTATTTTTAAAGCTATTTACAATTCTATTTTTAAGAATATCCCATTAAGTATATGAACTTTTGCAGAGAATATATAACTTGGATGAAACTTTGCATCATAAAAAGGTGATGCAATGTTGTGGGAGGGTACTAAGGAATTATAAGACAACTCTGACAAGACTATACATACAGAACACTGAGAAGAGGAAGAAGTCAACCACTGAGCAATGGATCTATCTTGATCCAGAGATGTGGGGGTGTTTGTTGCTATGAAAAATACCGATGAATTCAAGGTATTAAGCCTCACTCCCCATTATGAGTACATTCTTATGAATTCATTGTTTTACCTTGACCTTGATTTTTATGTTTTACTTACCAATTACTATTGAATATTGTTACTAACTAAGCTCCAAGTGATGATCAAAGAGAAAAAAATGTAAAGAATGTGCAAAACCATAGGATGGGTCCAGCTGGCTAGAACATCTTCGCAAAAAGTTACTGCAGGCGTCTTCTACTCAACAACCTAATCCTGGGATTGTTGAGTCCTCTACTACTACTAAACCTCCATTTCACCATGATCTATGGATAGCTAGGAGACAAAAAAATTAGAGATATACCCAACCCCACAACTTGTTGGGTTTTAGGAGAGATAGAGAAGGCAGCAGAAATAAAAAAAATTCTCCCCAAACCCAGTATAAAGGAATCACGTCAACGTCTATACAATAGGAAAGATGGTTTGTAGAGACATACCTTGTCTCGAGGCTTGCTCGAATACATTACCTCACGACTTGCGCGGTCTTCACCTCCGGTCTTGGAAAGTGTTTGTGCAGCTCTTGGTCTCACCGAGACTGTCGGGATTGACAGTTGTCCTCTGAGCGACAGAAATATCCCGCCTATGAAGTAGTCCACACGGACCACCTAGAACTCCAATCTCCTTATCCCACAAGGAATTAGAAGGAGTGTTACCCTCCTATCGACATACTAGTCACCGACACACTCTCCTACAACCAGTCGCTTTTCTGCAGTTGTCTTTCCCTTGTTGTGCCTCCCTTATCGGGTAGCACTTGCTCGGGCTCTCTCGGTTACCACAACTAGAGAGAATGACAACTTTGTAGAGCAACTAGTATTTGGAGTTGTTGTACTTGAGAAGCCCCCAATACCCCTATATATAGCAGGGTCATGAGACAGGGTCCTCTACCCTGGGCAATGCGGGATTAAAGTAGGAGTAGAAGGGTTTGAGATTTTCCACAAAAACAACCAACTACGCCAGTTGAACTGATCATTTCAAGCATGAAACGGTCGGTTGGAGACCTGAGCCGATCGGTTCACACCTGAACCGATTGATTGGGGCACCTGAGCCGACCGGTTCACTTATGAAATGATCGATTCACTGCCCTGGTCAGTTCCCGATTGACTTTCCCTCTTTTGTTTCGAATTGATCAAAATACCAATCCTTGTTCCAATCAAATTGGACAAGTGAAACAAAAAGAAATTTCTCACCAACCTAACTTTCCCAACTTGCTCATTTGGACCTATTGAGCCGATCGGTTCAACCTTGAACCAATCATCTCAACCTGTCCTGAGCCGATCGGTTCATCACATGAGCCGATCGATTCACCAAGCTGAGTCGATCAGTTCATCACATGAGCCGATCGGTTGGGAGTGCAGACTGCACAAAATCAGTCAATTGTAGTTTCAATCAATTTGATACTCCAATCAATCAATCCAACACCTTGAACACTATGATACTGAGTGATCAATTGATTGAGTGTTTAATTGAACTACTAAATTCCTTTAGCAATCAATCTAAACATCATTTGTGGATAAACTCCTCTTCCATGTTAAATCCTATGTGTGTGACCCTGCAGGCCCATTTCACGTTGGCAGTGAAAATCCATAACACTTATGACTTCACAATCAAAGAGCAGTGCCTAGTCGCACATCAGTGCTACCCAAGTGAAATAGAAAGTTGGAGAACAACTTTCAATCCTACAATCTGTGAATGGTGTTATAGTGAATGTATAATTCCTTTGTCACTAATATCCTTAATGAACTCAAGGCATGGAATAGTCATCCTATCAACGTTCATTCACTTTCTTGATCTCAGAGTAGATTGGAGGAGATATGCATGACATCAATATCACATACTGATTCACACATGCGGGCGTACGCCTATCTCAATCCTACTCATCAAGTGCCCATGGATATCAAACTCCCTCAGGAGGGACAAATCCCATATCTATCACTCACCCCTCAAAAGCCCCATGTGTCAAAGCCACCCAATCATTACCTTTATAACAACCCATGTTTCAGGACTGCGTTTGATGATGTCAAAGTGTACCCAACAACATGTGTTGAGTGTAGTGATTTTAGGTCAAAGAATCACACTCACTACCATCACTGTGAGAACTGACTGTGACTACCATGTCATGGTTGCATGTGTCAAACTCACGGTGGGTCTTTTTGGTACACTTGTTCTCTAACAAGTACCTATGTGTTTGGTTTGATATCTCCATATCATGACTAACACGATTCTGTCATCAACCAGCACCACAATCTAGTCTTGTGTGTCATTGTTGTCTATCTACCTTCCATAATGACATCCGACTAGGGACATAATAATAATGTACAAACTCTTAGCATCTGTATGATCTCATCGTTCAAGTCCTCAACCTGAAAGCATACATCATTGAGTACTGTCATTCTCTAGACATTCAATCTATTCTATCATTATCTCATATGACTGAACCAGAAAGAATTTGAAGCATGCCTTTGATGCTTATCAAATAAATCTTAATGTATCCCACCGATCATCCCATGATTGACTCTCAGGGCATACATACCAACACAACTGCTGAGGCAACTGCAAAAATAGTAAAATTCAAGTCTTAGAGCAATTAGTATTGATAATTTTTATGTTTGACTTACCAATTACTATTGATGATGATTAGTGGGAGCTCTACGAGCAAAGGAAATAAGTCAAGTTCATCCCTAAGGGAACAAGCGGTGAATTGATAGTTGCTCTAGGTAATCCATAACATGCTGGTGTATTAGGGTTGTAGATGCTGGTCTCAGTATAAGAGCATTCTTTGGGCCATCAGTGTATAAGCAAAAATCTATCAAGGAAGGGGGATTCTCAAAAGAGGAGGTAAAAGAGTTAATTGTAAAGGGAAATTAAGAAGCAATGAGACATTATCATGCTTCTCAATTAACTACCCCAATAGTACCTATAGCACCACATTCTTCATACAAGGTGGACCCCCCGACAGAGTTAGTTGGGAGTAATCTTGTGGACCCTATGTGATGAATGATGTGGATACTAAAGTTATGAATTATGTGGACATGATTTTCAGATATGCGGCAATAGACATTAATGAGATACAAAATGTAATATATATGTGTGTATATATATATATATATATATATATAGAGAGAGAGAGAGAGAGAGAGAGATTTATAGATATATATATATATCCCATAGTTGGGCATGTGGATACTACACGATGAATTATGTGGACATGATTGTCAGATATGCGGCAATAGACATTGATTAGATAAGAAATGTAATCCATATATATATATACATATATATGTATGTATATGTATATGTATAAATATAAATAAATAAATAAATAAATATATATATATATATATATATATACAGTCTTGATCATCATAAGTATATAGCCTCATTAGATAATATGAAAATCTCAAACTTATTAACTATATACGTCATTATCTATGCATTTGTTTAAAATGAAAGACTACCCAAGAAAATCTAGAAGACATACAAATGCCTGATATGATAGAACAACTAAATGAGATATGAAAATAATGGGTAGAAACCCTAAAAAGGGAAGTGAACTTTGAATTTGATTGGGATAAATAATGACTTTTCTAAAGTTTGATGTCATTATTTCTATCTCAAACATGTGATGCTTATGTTGGAACTTTAAATTTGTTGCGCATAAATTATTTGTGCATATGTGAATGATGATCTATATACATGTGTGTGAATGTGAAGATGAATGAATGAATTGTGTTTCTACATGTCATGGGAATGGAATTGATGTATATGTAAATGAAGTATCATATGTGTAAATAAATTTGAAGATTTATGTTTGCACATGTGATTGAAATGGAATTGGAGAATGAATAGAATTGTACATATATATTATGTTTGTTATTGTAGGTTTGGTGGCATGTTGTTAAGTTGAACTCATAGGATGTTGTTAAAACCTATAGTTTAGAACTCCACTTTTGAACTGCAGGTTCTACATCCTGCTGACCAACTGGGTAGTAGGTTTGCAAGCCTAGTATTTTAAAAAATAACCAAAATTTAGTCATTGGTTGTAACAAAAATACTAACTCTATAGGCCTGAGCTGTCAGTTTTGGTAAAATAATTGACATTAAAGGACAAAAACAAAACGCTCATGTCGGATAGCACAAACTCACTGGGTAGCATGTCATAGTCATCAATTTTGTAGATTTAACCATCACTGTACATCATAGTCATTAGTTATTTGGCTTGCAATTGACATTGTAGACAATGATAGGTGTCGATTGTTACCAAATCAATGATGTAGGGTCCTTTACCTATTGAAAATGTGACCTAGTATGGCTCTTGGGACGTCGATTGTTGTAGTGCAACTGATTTCTAAGACTCCTATCTGTGTCAGTTTCTTTTATCCTCCCAATCAATGTTGGATCTTTGGCACCGATTTTGTCATTTCCAAAGAATTGGCATCTTAAACCTGTGGTTGTAGTGTCTCCCACTTAAGTGTCAGTCTATAACCTATGTTATAGGGTTGTTTTAACCAAAACTAGAGATAGTTTCCATACTAGTGATACATGAAAAAGAAGTGGGATGGAGTGGATGTTTAGTTGTTACATCTAGAGTGGAGTTTGGGTATCCCAATGAGTAGTTACACTTATAGTGTAGCACCGTTAGTGCATTTCTAAGCATTACTATAGAAATTTAGATATATTTTAGATATCTAGGATGGATCAACTAGCTTGTTAGGGGAGAGTTGACAATGTTCTACATTCAAAACATGGAGAGACAAGTGGAACAACTAGGATTCTTTCTAGTTTTATAGGAACAAAGTGTCTTAAGGGTGTTACATTAAGAATATTGACGGAGATGGCATGATGTTGACATGTTTGAGGAGAATGGATCATAATTCATCATGGGTGGTGATGGATTCTACAATCTAGTCTAGATACCTATTACAGACAATGTCTCCCTCACAGGATAAAGAGCAAAATTGTAGGAATAGGGAAGGTTCTGACCCATGTATTAATTGGAATTGGACTTTATTGGAATTAGAATTGTGGTTTTAGAATCCATATAGGAGCTAAATCTGAGAAGAAATAAGATGGTTCCTTATATTCTACATGGATAACTATTTTTATTTCAACTAGGGGTCCTAGTTGAAACTACATCTTGTAATGGTGGATTGATGATGGTATCAGTTGACGGTGGATGGACATCATCAGTCTTTGTTTTTTAGACTCACTTGAGGTCTAGGCCTTGAATACTTGGTGGAAGTTTTAGGTGGATGCACCAATCTTGCCTATCTCATGGATAGGCCTAGGTGTCATTGGACTGATAGATGATGAAGCCGGTCGACGGGGTTGATCGATCAAACTATGTAAATTGGACGGATAGAGTTTAGAAGGCTAGAAGCATTGAAGATGATTCCTTGCAATGGAGACAAGGGTGGGTATTTATTGGTCTAGAGTAAGGGTTTTGAACCCACTCATCCTAATGGGTCTTTGGGCCCATGCATGTGTCTAAGGTTGGGTGCCACAACATGATTCAACATTTGTGGCACCAGTTTACCTATGGATGAAGAGAATCACCCTCTTGATAGAAGAGGATCATCAGAGGTGATGAGCCCCAGTGCATGAAGCACAAAGAGATTTGCTTACGTTGTCCATATGAGATGAGAGGCACATAAAACTAGAACCAAAATGAAATCCTGAAAGGGTTAGGGATCATCCTAGAATATAGTAGCCGATGCAGTCTCTTGAAACAAGACTCTGGTGAGATATTCCATGATACCTGGATAATGATAGAAGGAGAAGGCCCGACTCTGATGGGGAATTAGTACTCAGATTTTTATGAATAGAACAAGAACTAAAACAATGATACTACACCTCTGCAACATCTGCAAGAATCCTACGAAGATGTTGTTGATAGTACCCTAAATAAGGATTCCTTTGACTACCTGGACATGGGATC
Organism: Alisma plantago-aquatica; assembly: GCA_963693085.1. NCBI lineage: Eukaryota > Viridiplantae > Streptophyta > Magnoliopsida > Alismatales > Alismataceae > Alisma > Alisma plantago-aquatica. The sequence goes on from OY856410.1 coordinate 1,524,760,795, forward strand.
CATTTGGCTACCAACATATGTTCTTATATCAAGTAAAGAAGAGATTCCTACCTTTGAAGTTAAATATGAATCCATTGAGGGACTTATAAAGCCATGGAAGTTTGATTTAATGGTGAAAATGGTCTCTAGAGAGATTGGTTATCTGACCATTAAGGACAAAATCGAACTTATTTGGATACTTGTGGGGGCTTTCAACTTAATTGATCTTGAGAATGAGTATTTCTTGGTACAACTTCAACTGGAAGAGGACTATATAAGAGCCCTCACCAAAGGGTTGTGGTTTCTATTTAGATCTTATTTATCCATTCAAAGGTTGCAACATTTTTTCATGACAAAGAGCATTAGTTGAGAATAGATGGTGGTTTGGATTAAAATTTGAATCTACCCATTTACCTCTATCATGATATCTTTCTCACAACAATAGGTATCTAGGTGGGGTGGACAATTAAGGTTGATATTATTACAGCCACAAAGGAGGGGCATTTTTCAAGACTAGCAATTGAGATCGCTCTAGAAAAACCCCTCACGCCATCTATCTTCATTGATTGTAGAAAATATCAGATCTAGTACAAGAATATCCTAGTAATTTGGTTCAATTGTAGGAAGGTCATTCATGCTGAGGAGTCATGCCCATAAAGGAAATGTGAGGAGGTTGAAGTTAATATGGAGGGGTCAACCACTCATCAACATTAGGGAGGAGTTTCCACAGAGAGCAGCATTTCTCAAATGAAATCCATGCAAGACCTTCCTTTAGGTTACCAAAAAGGAATGATAGGGCAGAAAAGGTGATGCAACACACCCTCCAAATAGATTCAAGAAACTACAAGACCCAAGGAGTGACAATGAGATTGAGGAGATAAGTCGGATTCTCGAAAACTCTAATGGTCAGTCTACAAGGATAGACCGGAGGGAGAGGAAAAGGAAATATAAGAATAAAAAACCACAGAAAGATGCACTGCATGAGACCTGATAGAATAGGGGCCATGGCAACAATAGTCAGACATGGTACTGGAAGGACTGCAAGGGCTCCCAAACCCCTTTCAAAATATATGTTTCACTACTAGGGAACACACTCTAAGTACCTCTTCAAGGAGTGCCAAAAATACTGTAGGCATCCATTTAAGAAATAGAAATAGAGTCATACCCTTAGACTAGGAAAGACCCAATATGAGGAAGAACGAGTGGTTGTGGAGGAAGACACCACCCCAACTACATTGCCTGATGACCATGATGTCATGGAACATTCATGGTATCTGCCCCCATGATACCCAATTTTTTTTAAATAATCTAACATGAAAATATTTGGAGAACATGTATATAATATCCTCATAATTGTTGAAAAACCTCTCAATTGGGTAAATTCCATAAAAGTCCATAATGTACATATAATTGCATAACTTCCACAAACAATATCCAAATTGAACCAAATTTGAAACTTAGGATCATTTTATGTTTTCAAATAATATCAAAAAGTTATATTAAGGTTTAGAGTACTTAATAATGGTAATTAAGCTTTCACTGAGGTATTTATGCATAAACCCTTATATTGGTACAATTAGTGAATAAATGTTCACCAAACCACTATAAATTCCGCTAATTAAATAGAAAGGCCAATAAGGATAGAAATAAAAGGAAAATATGGGAAATAGGGTCAAAAGACAAAATTCTAGAATTCGGTATGTTACAACACTCCACCCCTTAAAGAGGATTTCGTCCCCGAAATCACAAGCAAGAAGGGAAGGGTGAGTGTGCAACATCTCATCACAAAACTTCTGGTTATTTCTCCAACCTTAACTTCCACCAAACAACTCATCAACATATACTCCAGAAGCATCTCGACATAGGTTTGGTTATCAAGGATCACCTAGGTTCCATTATTTAGATATTCTTTTTAGGAGATTTAACATTATTTACATTTTTGGCTCATTAAGATTATATTTATTATGATATCACATTATCATTATTATTCTTTTAATTGTGTCATAATCACTTCATTACAAAGGAGTTATATTTCATTATCATCCATGAAACATCGTATATATATTTCTCATTTATCTTACTAAGAATTATAACAAAATTATGGGTTACACGATTCCCTCAATATACTTGATCATTATCCTTAATATTTTGAACTTCGACTTCATTATCCTTATATTATCACCACATTAAGTTATAATGAATTATTTTTCATGAATTATTCAATTTGTCATTAAATCTACATTCAATCCAAATTATGTCACATCAATTACATATATTTATATTAAACATTATCTCATTGCCACATTATCTTTATTGCTCACATTAATGTCATCATTAATCATTTTCTCATATTTATTTATATTATTTATTTGCACATTTATGTGAATCGAATCACTTCATATTCATATTGAATCCATTCCATGTATTTTAATGACCAAGGTGAGGCATATTACAAATTGATTCACATTAAGTGACTAATCATGTGTGTATTAGACAACAAGGTAGCATACCATGCATTTCATATTGATGAATTGATTAATATGTGATTAGATGATTATATATATCATTTATGTGTATTAAAGTATGTTAACTATTTATAGCACCTAATGTAATTAATGTAGCATGAAAGACATTAAGGATGTATATGTTAAGGTTAGATGATTACAACTTAGGGTTCATTTTAATATGATCACTATATTTTACTTAGCATGTATTAAGTCCAAGATTAGGTTACAATTATCTTGCCCATCATATGATTAGGGTTTATTGGTTTATACATGGGAAAATCATGCTTATCCACTATTAGTATTAAAATGTGAGTTACTCTTATTATGTGCATTAGATATTCATTAGGGTTCAAACAAATGAACTATTCATTAGATGATCATTATATGTTCTTTTGGATACCAAGAAACAAGTGGTTATAACTATAATTTGTTTGGTCAAAACTAAGGATTCAAGCACACTAACTTCCTAATTAGGGAGTCAGGGTTTCTAAAGTCAGAGTAGCTAGATTTTAGTATGTTACATGACTCCATCCCCTTGGAAGGATTTTGTAACATCCCAGGATTTGAGGCCTCGGATAAGTTGATCTTAAAAAGGAATGATTGGACTACCCATATCACCAAGGTGCATCTCCTTTTCTGGGATCCCATCACTAAAGAACTCCATAGTTAAGCATGCTCATCTTGGAGTAGTACTAGGATGGGTGACCAGTCGGGAAGTTGATCCTGGCTTGCGCGTCAGTGTGGAAAAAGTGCGCAGTTAAGGCTAGTGGTGGTCTGTGGGGCCAGTCATCATTCCTGAAACCCTACTAGAGCCTTGGGAAGTGGGCCCGAACATTACAAATGGTATCAGAGCCATAACCCCTCCAGTAGGTGGGGCCCACATGGACATGAGGCATGTCAGTCTTGAGCCGTGCGGTCCAGGCAAGTTGGAAAGGGATATCCGTAGAGACGAGATGGAGCCTCCCTTGCGTTGGTAGCCGTGGACGGGAGCTGGGTGTCCATGGGCCATTGTGGGTCTGCACTGAAATGGGGTCAGATTATGAGGCCATATAGCTGACACTTGACGAGGACGTCAAGAGTCTAAGTGGGGGAGATTGTAACATCCCAGGATTTGAGGCCTCGGATAAGTTGATCTTAAAAAGGAATGATTGGACTACCCATATCACCAAGGTGCATCTCCTTTTCTGGGATCCCATCACTAAAGAACTCCATAGTTAAGCATGCTCAACTTGGAGTAGTACTAGGATGGGTGACCAGTCGGGAAGTTGATCCTGGCTTGCGCGTCAGTGTGGACAAAGTGCACAGTTAAGGCTAGTGGTGGTTTGTGGAGCCAGTCATCATTCCTGAAACCCTACTAGAGCCTTGGGCAGTGGGCCCGGACATTATAGATTTCATCCTCAAAATCTAACTACCCAAACATCATCAAACCAACTATTCTCTACCCCTTAAAAGGTTTGACCTACCAAGGAAAACTAATCTAGAGGTAAAAGGGTGAGTCTAACTAAACCATATACAAGATCCATCACGCTTCACTACGCACTCTGATTGCTTACTACTAAACACCAAACTTCAAAGTCTAGTTTCTACGGATTGACTATCCAAGCATGTGGTCCCAAGGGACATAAGGAGACTATCTTGGTATCCATCCTCAAACAAGTCATCATACACCTAAAACTTAGGGTTCCCAAAGATATCCAACATAGATGTCTAAGGTCACTATTACCTAAAAGCAAACTATTTCAGACAATCCATTTCATCTTAGGCCAGGACGGTATCATATGGATCTGGGAGTCTGATGGAGTTTTGCAACACCACTAAAAATCCTAAGGTGATGAATCCTTAGGTTTAGCCTTGCTAGTACTATGGTAAGAACTCCACCCACGTGTTCTAAGACACACGGAAGTCTTATCATAGTATAGTTAAGGGTCGAATCCTCGGGACAACGGTCTTGACGAAGGCAAGATGGAAAACGTTTTTAGTTTTACTTAACTACTTAACAGTTGATATTTAGATCGAAAGTTTGATTTTGGTTTTAAAGCTAAATGTGAGGAAAGTAAAGCAAGAAAGTAAAGATTAAGGTTGTAAACAATGATAAAAACCACTAGGATGTTATCGGGTTTCACACCACTACACATGGATCAAGTCATGCAACATAATAAAACAACCTGCAAAGAGAGACAAATCAGTTAGTATCTTGTAGTCCTAGATTCCTTTCGGATAACTAGCTACGAGAAGTGTGCAGTATTGCAATGCCAGCCATTCCATAATGAATGGTCACATGCTTTGCATTACTCCTTCATAAAATGTGTTCCTCGACCTTACCAAGGTTGCACTTCCATACGTCAACTGATTCCATTTCATAGTATGAAAGTGCAACGATGGGGGTGAGTTTACTCCACTCATGAAAACACTTCTAGACACCGAAACAGACATATGGTGACTACATACATCCATAACCAACATTCAATCGATATTCAGATCTAAGGGTACAAACATAGACAATTCATACCAAAATACAATATGTAACACAAGTTGATGATCAAGCAACTAGTATTCATTAATCGATTGAAGTCAAACTGAAAAGAAGAGTATCTCTATTACAAGTTATTGAATTACATCGCATGAAATGAAAACATGGGTAACGGGGCTACTCCCCGCACCCTAGTGAATGAAACTACTCGCTCATGACAAAGAAGGAGGCGAGAAGAGAGAGAAAGAACGTCATCTCCACGGAGGAGGGAAGGTTGAACCCTTGGTGAAGAGAGCAACGATCTTCGCACTTCTTGGTTGCCTTGATGAAGGATCTTCTCTTCCCACCTTCTTTGTTGAGGAGAGAGAAAGAAGAGAGAGAAGGTAGTTTGATGATGAGCACGGATCTCAAAACTGGCAGCCTTGGGGCAGTGGACGGAAGACCAGAGTGCTCTAGATTTGGAGAGGCAGCCTTTGGGCGTCTTGAAATTCGATCCCTTTGAAGTGACCCTTGAGGTCCTATTTATAGGCTCAAGCTGAGCCCAAACGGTCTTGAGACCGAGAGGCTTCTCGCGGTCTTGGGACCGTGAGGCTTTTTGCGGTCTTGGGACCGTGAGGCTTCTCACGGTCTTGGGACCGTGAGGCTTCTCGCGGTCTTGGGACCGTGAGGCTTTTCGCGGTCTTGGGACCGTGAGGATTCTCGCGGTCTTGGGACCGTGAGGCTTTTCGCGGTCTTGGGACCGTGAGGCTTCTCGCGGTCTTGGGACCGTGAGGCTTTTCGCGGTCTTGGGACCGTGAGGCTTTTCGCGGTCTTGGGACCGTGAGGCTTCTCACGGTCTTGGGACCATGAGGCTTTTCGCGGTCTTGGAACCGTGAGGCTTCTCGCGGTCTTGGGACCGTGAGGCTTCTCGCGGTCTTAGGACCGTGAGGCTTCTCACGGTCTTGAGACCGTGAGGAGTCTTTGTAATTTTTCTTTTGTGTTTTCTGTAATGGAAAGATAAGAAAAGTTAGTTTATTGATGTATCTGAAATAAAGTAAGAAATTTTAATGATTCTATTTAGTTTATCTAAGAAAGAGTATGGAAAACTAAAGATAACTAATAAAATAACGTCACAAAATGGGAGGTTATCACCCCCCCTAACTTAGAGTCTAGCTTGTCCTCAAGTTAGATAGAGCTGAGGCATGTAAGGGCGAGGTGATTTTATTTAATTAGGGTTTCCATACTCTTGCTTCAATTCTAGGTCAGAGATCTACCGAGGTCTTATCAGGGCTTCTGCTGACGCTAACTCTTTCGAGTATCAAAAGTTGCATGGATCTCAGGATCCTTTTATATCGTGAATCTCGCATTGGGACCACCTTTCTTATTATGTGCATGTCATCGACTCTAATCAGTTTTATACTTCTTTGGAGAAACCTACCGGTAGCTAGAGTGGGTATGAGGGCTGGCTTAAAAGGCTTATTGTGTAACTCCCCCTTCAAGTGGGGAAGGGTTTGTCTATGCTTTTTAGAGATTCACTACCGGGCACGACACATCTGCCTTCATGAGGGCAGCTGAATGTACCGGCCGGGTGAGCTCTTTTATCAGCCTTTTCATATATTAGGAAACCTTAGGATCTCATTACTGGGCACGACACATCTGCCTTCATGAGGGCAGCTGTATGTACCGGCCGGGTGAGATCTTTGTTGGCTCTTCATATAGGTCCTTATGCATGGCACAACTCTCATGTTTTTATTCAGCACTCTGGCTTTTATTCGAGTCTCACAGGCTTAGGAAGTGGGTTTTGTTAGAGTTTTTGATTGGGCGGCCAAGCCTATTTTATTGAAAGAAGAAAAATGTTCTTAGGGTTCCTGACAAGCACTTATTTTTTTATTGTTGGTCCACTCGCGAGATTTCTTGATTTTGGATTTCCCTGATTTCCCTCTTGACTTTGAGAGTTTTCGGTTCGCTTTGGCCCTGAAGTTGACCTGTGAAGAGTCTGAGATAGAATTGAAGCAAAAGTATAGAAACCAATAGTGAATGAAATTTATGAATTCGCCATTTCAAGCCTGTATGCTAATCTTGTTATTTATATGAGGACTATTTTATCTCTAACTTAGCTAAGGGTGATTCTTTCCAGGGTGAAAGTTATACTTATAAAGTTATTTTATTGAAAAAAATTATTAGAAAAAGTCTAAAGATAAGCGGGAAAAATAGAAAGGTTGAAGCAGAAATGGTACCTCGCCCTTGTCCGGTGCACTCCCCCCCTAACTTATCACACACTCTGTCCACAGAGTGTCAAAGTGAAAGGTTGAGAAATGCATGGACAAGGGCGTTTAGGCGTCAGTTGATCCTTTATTAGCCTCATGTGTTCTGAGTAAGTTGGCGGCGAACTTCCCTCGTAGCGCGTGGTAATCCACCTCTGTCATGTCCTCTACCGGCTTGTGGAGGGCCAGGATTGTATACATCCAGTAGAGGACGTGGAAGCCGCAGTCATTTGATTCTCTGATTTGCTGGGGGCATCTGTGGCAGAAGGCTGGTGCTTGGAAATGATCTCTGTCACATGCCCGCGTGTGCTGACCCAAAAGATCGTGTAATTTGTCAGCACACTCCTTTGCCACCTCCTCCGTTGGTGTCCTTGGAGTTGTAGTGTATGCTTTCCGTTTTGGATCATACTGGCTGTCGGAACTGTTGTAGATTATTGTTGTTCCTTCATGAAGGTTGGTTGCCAGTAACATCCAGTGCTCTTGATGAAGGAAAGGTAGCATGATGAACTTCGGAGTTGTATGCTGGAGATAGGAGATGGTTGACTCCTTTGTTCCGAAGTTCTTCAGCCCGAGAAGATCATCCTTCATGTAAGCTGACACCATATAGACCGTGCTGTGATTCCGTGCAAGTAAGTATTGATAGGCGGTCATTATACTTACAGACATGGAACCCTTGAATTGTAAGGTCTCATGGAGGGCATCTGCCATAACTAAAATATCTCCGTCGATATATACCAGCTCGTCTTTTTCGGCGTATAGCCGTGACGTTATTAGCCGGAGCTCGTTATCTGAAAGTGTTTTGCAAGCCTCCGGGTCGAAGTCGGGAAAAGACGGTTCAATGGCAGATTGGGGTTTCATATGTGATGAGGATGTCTTGATGGCTACCCCTGATATCAGATCAATGTCACCTTTATCTGGAGCCAGATCGAAGATGTAAGGGTTCCATTGGCTTTTCTTGGTGACATTGGATGGTTGTTTTTCTTTTTGCAATGCCGCTAGAGTTTGTCTAAAAGGTCTCCTCTGCGGTCGTTGTATAGATGAAAAAAGATAACGAGGGACGTCGTCTGCCGCCATGGTAGGGTCATTGAAGAACCGTCTGTCGCAAATAAGCTCCATGGCGTAACGTCCTCGTAGGGAGTGGAAATCTTCATTGATTAGTTCAGTAAAAGGGACCTGCTGGTTTAGCGCTAGGATGTGCCATATGACGTAGAAAGCGCTGTCCCAAGAGCCTTCAGCGGCTTGGACTTGTGGGTTAATAATTCGGAACCAGGGGGAGCTCCAGTCCTGGCGAAGAGAAGGGCACGCGGCCCAAATGAGTTGGAGAAGCCGGAAAGGGATGCACCGTGCCTCCCCGACTTCAAGTCCAACAAAATTTATTATCCCGGTCTTTAGGTCACTGGCACAGAAATTGTACACTTTGGCGTCGCGGGCAACAGTGTCAACAATCATGAGTAACCAGTGTTTACAGACTTGGAAAGGCACAGTTATGTATCTCACTTTTCTTGCGATTCCCCTTTGCAACCTTGTAATGGATTTGTGTTTTAATTCTTTATACAGTAAGCACAATCCCAGTGTGGGTGAGGCGTTGAGGACCATTTGCTGTCACCGAGAACTTTTGTAGATCTCGATAGAGTTGGCAAGGAGAGTACGAAAGATTGCCATCTTCACCGGCGACTGGGGTCGAAGAAGTGACCGGAAATCTTCACGCTTCAGATCGCGTCTGGTCTTTGTGTTTTGATATATGACATCCTCCCCTGCTTTGGCATCATCTACGATAGTGTTGAGGATGAAAATATCCTGTGCGTCTAAGGTAGAGATGGCCACCATGTCTAAGTCTTTCATTTTGTTAGGTAGAGGTGGCAGCGGAGGTAGCTCTTGCGGTGTGGGGGGAGAAGGTTGTTCCAGGTTGTCCATGTACCACTGCAGATCGTAATCTTTATCAGAATAAGAAGGAGTGTCTAAATCTTCATCAGTGTCTAGGCATACTCTTTCTGATTCTTCAAGTTCAGGCGCAGATGGTTCGAGTGCAGAGATTTGCTGGGCTGCTGTGGCTGGTGTAGTAGTGTTGGTTCCTTGAATGCATCTTTCGAACTCAGCAAAAGCCACTTCTTTGGCAGCCTCCCCCAAAGATCCCGCAGAAAAGTTTAGAAACTAATCCCCGAAGTATATGTTGACATTCTCTGTATGAGCAGGGGATTTGTGATCTTTATCACCAGTTTGGTGATCTTGCTGTTGTTTTGGTTCTGCTCCTTGGCTGGGGCCTGCCCCAGCATCATCTGGCTTGTCCGAGTCATCAGCTGAGGAGGAACTATTGTTTGAGTCAGCAGAGGAGTCAGAATCTTCCTCGTCATCAGCATCATCTTCATCGTCATCAGTTGTCTTCTTTTGTGCTTTCTTCTTGCACAGACGATGGATGGATTGGAGTTCATCATATGCCACTTACACATGCTCGTGTGTTTCGAGCAGTGCTTCGTGGGTTTCTTTAAGATCTGAATAACGTTGTTCGGCCGAGAGGAGTCGTGCCGAGAGGTCAGTTACTTGAGCTCTTAACTGAATAAGCTCATTATTTGACGACTCCTCCTGGCGATTATGTAGTTGTGTGAGGGTCATGGTGATGTCATCCAAGCGCGTGCTGAAAGCATGCTGTTGCTGCTTCAGCTCACGGAGGGTCTCTGGCAGAGGCAGAGTCTGCGCAGAGATCCGATCGACTTGCGTTGCCAACACTTCATGCTGGCGTTGTACTCCCTGGATCAACTCGGGCAAGTTGTTGCAGTGGCTGTCGATGTGGTCGACTTGCTTGGCCACTGAATCTTGACGTTGTTGAATGCCTTGGAGGATGCCTGGCATGGCGCGGTTCTGCTCGCCAATCTGGGCAACCTGCTGAGTTAGACCCTGCACACATGAAAAAATAGAATTTAAAATGTTAGATGGGTTGGTGAGGAGGTTTCGGATGGTGTCAAATTGACGTCCGAATTCCGCACCGACGTTAGTATAAGGGACCCCAGTGAATGAAGGGTGAGGTGGCTGGGGTCGGGGTGATATGATAGTGTCATGCGGAAGGGACACTGTTGATGGACCCGCGAATTGCGTGGTGACTGTAGATGGGGTCACCAGCAATGTTGGGGTGGTGTTGGGTGGAAAAAAAAGTGGCATTCCCGAAGAGAGAAATGGATCCGGGAATGTTGATGGAAAGTCGGTGGATGTGAAGGAGGAGAATTCGGGCATTGTGGTGGAGAATGGGGTGCCCGAAGTGAAGAAGGGTAGGGGTGGTGGAGGGGTGGTAGAGGAAGGTGGAGCGGAGGATGATTGAAGGGTGGTTGATGGTGGAGGGGTGGTAGATATTGGGGTGGTGGAGGGTGGAGAGGTGGTAGTGAGCTCAACATTTAGACTCATTATAAAAGAGTCTAGTGATGAGGATGTAATATGTTCTTCAGGGAGGGGGGGTTCAGTTTCGGGGTTAGGCTTCGATGTAGGTGTCCCCGACAGCTCATGAGCTTTTACGAGCCTTCTGGAAGGTCGTTTGACTAGGAGCTTTGTTGTTGTAGCTGCCGGGGCAGTTATACTAAGTTCTTCCTGCCCTGCCTTTGCTTTCTTTTCTCTAGCTTTGACTGAAGCTATGATTTTGGTGATCTTGTCTTCAGTGAATAGGAGCTTGTCCTTATCATAGTCAGCAAGCTCTGGAAGTGGAAGCAGGGTTCTTGAAGATTTTGTGGGACAAAACACGTAGTTCAGCCTTCCATCCTTATCCTTTAAGATGTAAGAGTTCTTTAGTGTCTGTTCGTTGGTAAGGATGTCGCCTTTTATTGGGCTGCATTTGGGTAGAAGTCTATCCATCTTAAGATATTTGATGATAGATGTGATATGACCACCCGTGCAGATTTCTTTCCCGAGGGCGAAGGCTGATAGCTTGAGCAGCATATGCCGTCCAATGTTGACAGGCATTCCGTTGAGGACTGACCAGAGGACAAAAAGGTCGGATATAAGAACATTTCCTCCTTCGGATCTGGGGAAAAGTGCGCCGACGATAATTTTGTGTAACGTGCGCACTAGGCCAGAATGAACATTGGAGGCCTTGCTTATCCTTGCATCGTAGGTTGGTAACCCCGTTAATGACTTCCAGAAGGTATGCTTGTTGAACCCGGGGTGGTCTGTGCCAGCAAATTTGGCTTTCTTCAGCTGGTCTTTATTGTCGATGAAAATTTCATTCAGAATAGTTTCGGTAATGACTACCTCATTGTTAAAGATTCTGGAGGTTATTCTGCGGTCACCACCGTCCCTTTCTCTATGCATGATGTCCACCACTTCTTTGTTGAAGTAAGTGAAGAATTCTGTTGTGGGCTCAGAGTAGGAAATTTCAGATACAAAGCAGAGCCGGGAAAGGTTAGAATTGTCAAGAAGAGTGAGGATTCTGTGGTAGATCCCCATCTTCATCAGTATGCTGGGGCAGACATACTTGGTCGGTTTAAGGAGTTGGCTGATGGGGGGAATGATTTGGAGGTGAAGGTTCTCGGGTGGTGGTGCTGTGGTGGTGATGGGAGGAAAAATAGGAATAGTTATTGTGGCAGGGTTGGTGACGGTGGTGGAGGATGGTGGGATGCACCCTGCTAGGATTTGTTCCCTTGTAGAGGCAGGGTGGACCTGCTTCCTGGCTCTCTTCTTAGATGTTGGCTCAGTTGTTGGTTCTTGAGCCAATCTCTTCCCCTTAGATTTTGTAGTGGGAGATTCTTTCTCAGGGGAAGGCTGGTATTCGGAGGCCTCGTCGGATGAGGTCTCTTCGACCTCCTCGTCAGAATGTTCTTCATCTAGGCAGCGGTTTATTCGCTTGATGTCCTTCATGACAGCAGTCAGGTTCACTTCTGCTGGGACTTTTCCAGTCCTTTTGAAGTCGTCAACTATGCTTTGCAGATTTGCTCGTTCAGCAATGAGCTTTTCTTTTGTCTAGAAGGGAGCGTCTGTTGGTCCTTGCTTAGCAGGTGAAGTCATTCTGAAATAATTGATAAGAAACAAAAGTTAGAAATCTTAAATTTTGAAATTATAACAAAGTAAAATTATTTTGAATTTGAGTTTTATTAGTTTGATTTAGTTCAAACAGTCCTGAGACCGTTTGGACTCAAACGGTCTTGAGACCGTTTGGGCCTACACGGTCTGGAGACCGAGAGGATCCAAACGGTCTTGAGACCGCGAGGGTCCAAATGGTCTTGAGACCGCGAGGATCCAAACGGTCTTGAGACCGCGAGGATCCAAACGGTCTTGAGACCGCGGGGATCCAAACGGTCTTGAGACCGCGAGGATCCAAACGGTCTTGAGACCGTGAGGATTCAAACGGTCTTGAGACCGCGAGGATCCAAACGGTCTTGAGACCGCGAGAGAGACGAACCACGCGGGAGACGAACCGCGCAGCCGTTCGTCGGCTAAGAGCTGCGGAAACGATGATGGCGACAACGGCGGAAAGGAGCTTGAACGCGAGTTTTAAACGGTGATGCGTCAACCTGTCGCTGCGGTCGGTGGGTCGGCGAAGGGCTAGCTGCTGCAGAGCTGACGACGAGCTGAGAGCAACGACGAGCTAGGAACGACGACGACGAAGTCGAGAACGACGGCGACGAAGCCGAGTCGTCGGCGAAGCACTTGAAACAGTGGCGTGCGGGAGTGCAGAGACGAAGCTCAGAGCAGAATGAAACAGGAGAGTTCGAGAATTCGGGAATCAAGAAGAGGGAAATGTAGGTGGGGGGGAAAGTATTTATAGGTTTTTAGGAGCCCTCTCGGTTAGGTGACCGAGAGAGCTCAAACGGTCTTGAGACCGCGAGGATCCAAACGGTCTTGAGACCGCAAGGAGCCTCACGGTCTTGAGACCGCGAGGAGCCTCACGGTCTTGAGACCACGAGGAGCCTCACGGTCTGGAGACCGCGAGGGGCCTCACGGTCTTGAGACTGCGAGGGACCAAACGGTCTCGAGACCGTTTGACCTCAAGATCATGTGGATTTTTATGTATTTTTGGATTTAAAGAAAGATAAAGAAAAAGGAAAAACAAAGATAAACAAAAGGGTGTTTAAAAACAGAAGAAAAGGCTAGAAAAATTAGGGAAGGTGATACTTAGGCCTTGGGTTGCCTCCCAAGAAGCGCCTTGATTTAACGTCGCTGGCTCGACAAGATTTTGCTCCGGCTATGCTGACTTTATAGGGTCATGAATCTCTATGGTTTGTCTTGATAACTTGTCTGCCGGAGTGTGATACTTTTTTAATCTGTGGCCATTTACGGTCCTCTCTCCTCCATTATCGTCAATAATAATGACAGCTCCTGTCGGGTATATATGTTTGATTGTGAAGGGCCCCGACCATTTAGTACGCAGTTTTCCTGGAAACAGTTTTAATCTGGAGTTGAATAGGAGGACTTTGTCTCCGACGATTATATCTTTTCTTTTGATGTGGCCATCGTGCCACATCTTAGTTTGTTCTTTGTAGATTCTTGCGTTGTGGTAGGCTGTCATTCATAGTTCTTCTAGCTCATGGAGTTGAAGTTGTCGGAATTCACCAGCACCTTTGAGATCGAAATTTAGTTGCTTAATGGCCCACCAAGCCTTATGCTCTAATTCAACTGGCAAATGGCAAGACTTCCCATACACTAATCGAAACGGTGTTGTTCCGATGGGTGTTTTGAAAGCTGTACGGTAAGCCCATAGAGCGTCAGATAGTTTGGTGGACCAATCGGTGCGGTGCCGATTGACAATTTTTTCTAGGATAGCTTTAATTTGCCTATTGGAGACTTCAACCTGTCCACATGTCTGTGGATGATATGGTGTAGAAACTTTGTGGTTGACTCCATATTTTCTTAATAAGGCTTCAAAGCTCCGTTCCAAGAAATGTGATCCGCCGTCAGATATAATCATTCTTGGGACGCCGAATCTGGGAAATATTATCTCTTTAAACATCTTGATTACCGGTTTTGAATCACAAGAGGTGCTTGGTAGAGCTTCTACCCATTTTGAAACGTAATCCACATCAACCAAGATATACTTGAATCCATAAGATGAGGGGAAAGGGCCCATATAATCTATTCCCCATACATCGAAGAGTTCGATTTCTTGCCATATGTTCAATGGCATTTCATTTCTTCTGGTTATCCCTCCGGATAGTTGGCACTTGTCGCATGATCACACGTATTCATGTGCGTCTTTTGCGATGGTGGGCCAATAAAAGCCAGATTGCAAGACTTTGAGGGCTGTTTTCTTAGAACTCATGTGGCCCCCAGTGGGGCCCGAGTGACAGTGCTCAAGGACCGAAGTGATTTCCGTCTCTGGGATGCATCTACGAAAGAGTCCATCTGCGCATAAGCGAAAAAGATAGGGCTCATCCCAGAAATATTGCTTAGCGTCGTGAATGAACTTCTTTTTGTCGTGATAGGATGCAGACGGATGAATGATTCCTGTAGCCAAATAGTTGACAATGTCGACATACCAGGGAAATCCATTGGAGACTTTCATTAGGTGGTCGTCCGGGAGGAAATCTTTGATAGGTACTTTGTCTTCATCCTCGACTCTAATACGGATGAGATGATCGGCGACGACGTTTTCCACTCCGCTTTTGTCTTTAAATTCTAAATCAAATTCTTGAAGCATTAGTACCCAGCGGATAAGTCTAGGTTTTGCATCTTGCTTTTGAATCAGATATCATATAGCGAAGTGGTCAGTGTAGACAATCACTTTAGCTCCTATCAGGTATGAGCGGAATTTTTCGAACGCGTAGATGACAGCTAGAAATTCCTTTTCTGTAGTGGTGTAATTTTTTTGTGCTTCATCCAGCGTTTTAGATGCATAGTATATAACATAGGGTTTCTTGTCGATTCTTTGCCCCAAAATGGCCCCTATGGCATAATCGCTCGCATCACACATGATTTCAAAAGGTAACGACCAATCTGGAGCTCGTAGTATGGGTGCAGAAATCAAGGCATCTTTCAGAGTTGTGAAACTTTGCAAACATTCTTGGTTAAAGTTGAACTCTGTGTCCTTGGTCAGCAGTTGTGTCATGGGTTTTGCTATTTTGGAGAAGTCTTTAATAAATCTTCTGTAAAACCCAGCATGTCCTAAGAAGGCACGCACCCCTTTTACGTCTTTTGGTGGCATCAATTTCGAGATAACATCAATTTTTGCTTGATCCACCTCGATCCCTCTGTCGCTCACTCTGTGTCCCAAAACAACACCCTCTGTTACCATAAAATGGCATTTTTCCCAATTTAAAATGAGGTTTGTTTCTTCACATCTTTGTAAAACTTGAACCAGGTTGAGCAGACAGTTGTCGAAGGAGTCTCCATAAACTGAGAAGTCATCCATGAATACCTCCATTATAGATTCTGTTAATCCCGCAAAGATAGCAGACATGCATCTTTGGAAAGTAGCTGGTGCATTACAGAGCCCGAATGGCATTCTTCTGAAAGCATACGTCCCAAAAGGACATGTAAAAGTAGTTTTCTCTTGATCGTCCGGGTGTATCGAGATTTGGTAAAAACCGGAATATCCATCGAGGTAAAAAAAGAACTTCTGATGAGCTAAGCGCTCGAGGACCTCATCTAGGAAGGGCAGGGGGTAGTGATCTTTTCATGTTGATTTATTAAGTTTCCTATAATCAATGCACATACGCCACCCTGTAACGGTTCTAGTGGGCACCAATTCATTTTTGTCATTAAGAACAACGGTGGTTCCCCCCTTTTTAGGGACCACCTGCACTGGGCTTACCCACTGAGAATCAGAAATTGGGTAGATAATGCCTGCCTTTAGAAGCTTGAGGACCTCAAGGCGAACCACCTCTTTGAGGTTGGGGTTTAACTTTCTCTGGTGTTCTCGTGATGGTTTAAACTCTTCAACCATGGGCAGTTTGTGCATACATAAAGCAGGGTTTATGCCTGTCAGATCAGTCATTTTATAGCCAATGGCTTTCTTATGCTTTTTCAGTTCATCGAGGAGTCTGTTTTCTTGATCATCCTCCAGAGTGGAGCTGATGATTACTGGACAAAGCTTCTCATCATAAAGAAAACATGTTTAAGCCCCTCAGGTAAGGCTTTCATTTCTGGAGCCTTAGGTGGCTCAGTGGCATCTATAATTGTGATGGCCTTAAGTTCTTCAAACGTGGCTGTCGGAGCTTCTTCAGCTTTTTCTAAGTATTGCAGGCATTGTTGCACTAGTTCACTGGCTGAGAATTCTACCTCCGGATTTGTAAGAGTATTTTCCAATTCATCGGATGGTTCAGACATTTCTAACTGGGACATTTGATATATAACATCCAGGAGAAAGACTTCCTCTTAAATGCTTGGACCTTTCATGCTGTTTAGAACTCTGAACTGGAAAGCCTCCCTCCCAAGTCTCAAAATAATAGTTCCTGCTTCGACATCAATGAGAGCTCGGGCGGTAGCTAGGAAAGGTCTTCCGAAGATTATCAGATATCTCAGGTCTTCTTGTATGTCCATAATGACAAAATCACACGGGACATAAGAATGTGTTCCTATTCTGACAGGGATGTCTTCGATAATTCTAAGAGGGGCAGTTATGGTAGAGTCGGCTAACTGAATTGTCATTGTCGTAGGTAACAAATCAGTGAAGCCTAATCTTTTACACATTGAATAGGGCATAATAGATATGCTTGCTCCTAGGTCTGCCAATCCTTTCTTGCTGGAGCCATTTCCAATGGAACACTGAATGCCGAAGGAACCTGGGTCCTTCTTTTTCTTTGGCATTTTATTAAGAAGAATATCTGAAGTGGTCTGAGCAAGTTTCACTGTTTCATGCTCTTCTGTCATATACTTTCTTGACAAGAGGGTTTTCAGGTATTTTGCCCAAGCGGGCACTTCAGAAAGGGCATCAAGAAAAGGAATATCAATGTATAACTTTTTCATAGCTTCTTTAAATTTTTGGAACCTAGTGTCCATTTTGGTTCCTTTTAGTCTGTCTAGGTAAGGAATTCTTGGTGGGACTTCTGGGATTGGTTCCTTTTCCTTTTCTTTCTCTGCAAAATTTTCTGTTTCTTTGCTTGAATTCCCTGTTGGGGAAAGAATGGCTACGTCATCATCATCATGGTCGATTCTGGTGACATCAGGCAGGACACGACCAGACCACGTGGTGACAGCATTAAGTTGTTCTGGTCTGTTTGGGTTATGACGCGGGTTTGCCTCTGGTTTCCCAGCAAAAGTGCCGGCTTGAGGTTTCAATTGAGCGGCAATCTGTGCCAGTTGGGCTTCTACGGCCTTTTGTTGAGCTTGCTGGTTTGCAAGCATGGTTTGCTGCGATTGAAGCATTTGTCTAATCAAGGATATCTCATCAGATGATTGGGGAGGAGCACCCCTTTGTTGATACTGAGTGACTTGCTGTCCTGGTTGTTGTAGAGGTGCAGTTAACTGTGGCTGTTGGGGCTGCTGCAACTGGGGTTGCTGTGGCTGCTGCAACTGAGGTTGTTGCAACTGAGGGTGCAGTCCTGAATGGGCATATTGGTAAGAAGGATTCCTGGGATAGTTAGATCTTTGGAAACCTTGTCTGTAATTCCCTTGATTGAAGTTATTCTGAAATCCTGGTGGTTGTCTATTGAAAGATCCACCTTGTGCCTGCTGATGTGGGTTGGCAGTCCCTGCAGGATTCCCGTATTGAAAACCAGGATGGTTCCTTGGTTTATCTGGGTTGTAATACACTTGGCCAGGTATTGAATGTATGGAGTTGACTTGCTCTGGCATTTGGTCCTCGGGATGCTCGATAATGGGTTCATATTGCGGCATAGGTGGTTGTAAATCCATCATGACATTGTATAACAGGCCACATGATAATGTGGGATGATCGGATGCATGACAGGCTTCACAAGTTCCAGTAGCTGCCTTAACTTGTTGAACCTGAGAGCTTTTCTTCTTGTCATATTCCCCGAAAGAAGTTTCGAGGGCTTGCTAGCAATAGTCTTCAAGGCCTCAGCAATGGCCTTGAGTTCCATGGATTCTTCTGCTTTGTAAACCTTGAGAACGCCTTTGGGTTGGTTAGATGACCTTCCCCAATTGGATTGGTTCTCAGCCCCTAGCGTAACTATATTCCAGGCATCTTCATAATTCTTTCTCATAAAGTTTCCTCCAGATGAGGAATCTAGAAATTGCTTGATATCATCACTTACTCCTCTGTAAAATGTTTCTATCAATTGATTTTGAGATATGCCATGGTGAGGACACTTTCTCAGGAGTTCTTTGAATCTTTCCCAAGCTTCAGCAAGTGTTTCTCCAGGTAGTTGGGAAAAGTGATTAATCTGTCCCCTAATCTCATAGGTTAGCGAAGGTGGGAAGAATTTCTCAAGAAACTTCTCTTCTAAAGGAGTCCAAGTAGTGATGATGGGGTGTCTATCCAAAGCGTTGTACCAGCTTAGTGCTCTTCCAGATAAGGTGAAGTGGAAAAGGTGTAACATGATTGCTTCCAAGGCAATTCCTGCTTGGGGTACAAGTCGGCAGAGTGACTTGAATCTCTTAAGGTGATCCATGCAATCGTCTCCGGGTGCTCTGGAGAAAGAGATGCCTTGCATGATCTGGATCCATTTCGTCCGAATTTCAAAGTGTGGTATGTTAATAATCGGTGGTCGGACAGGATGATCGTCTTCATAATTCTTCAGGACTGCGTAGTCCCGAAGTTGCTTGTTTCTTAATGCAAGTTGAGCAGCAGCATGCTCTGCTTGGATGCGGGCTTGTTCCTCAGCTCGGATCTCAGCTTGCTCCTGAGCACGAGTGTCGGAAATAAGTTGTGCTCGTTGTGCTGCTATGGCGGCGTTGACTCTTTCTGCAACAAGGCGTTGCTCTTCGGCCATCTGTCTGGCTCTTTGGCGGTTAAGTCTATTCCTTTGGTGGAAACTTCTTTCTACCTCAGAATCGTATTCTGGTTCAGGGGAGAATCCGATGCTATGCGGGGGTTGCATACACGTTTTCTACCTGAGTAGAAGGAAAATCACACGTTAGGATAATGGAAGGAAATGAAGAAATCAATAAGATTTGGAGTAGTTATCA
Organism: Alisma plantago-aquatica; assembly: GCA_963693085.1. Classification (NCBI taxonomy): domain Eukaryota; kingdom Viridiplantae; phylum Streptophyta; class Magnoliopsida; order Alismatales; family Alismataceae; genus Alisma; species Alisma plantago-aquatica. The sequence goes on from OY856410.1 coordinate 1,524,779,997, forward strand.
AGAAAAAGTGTAAAATCCTAATCAACCAAGAAGTTGTTAAGTAAAAACTAAAACGTTCCGTTGTCCCCGGCAACGGCGCCAATTTTTGATGGAGTTTTGCAACACCACTAAAAATCCTAAGGTGATGAATCCTTAGGTTTAGCCTTGCTAGTACTATGGTAAGAACTCCACCCACGTGTGCTAAGACACGCGGAAGTCTTATCGTAGTATAGTTAAGGGTCGAATCCTCGGGACAACGGTCGTGACGAAGGCAAGATGGAAAACGTTTTTAGTTTTACTTAACTACTTAACAGTTGATATTTAGATCGAAAGTTTCATTTTGGTTTTAAAGCTAAATGCGAGGAAAGTAAAGCAAGAAAGTAAAGATTAAGGTTGTAAACAATGATAAAAACCACTAGGATGTTATCGGGTTTCACACCACTACACATGGATCAAGTCATGCAACATAATAAAACAACCTGCAAAGAGAGACAAATCAGTTAGTATCTTGTAGTCCTAGCTTCCTTTCGGATAAGTAGCTACGAGAAGTGTGGAGTATTGCAATGCCAGCCATTCCATAATGAATGGTCACATGCTTTGCATTACTCCTTCATAAAATGTGTTCCTCGACCTTACCAAGGTTGCACTTCCATACGTCAACTGATTCCATTTCATAGTATGAAAGTGCAATGATGGGGGTGAGTTTACTCCACTCATGAAAACACTTCTAGACACCGAAACAGACATATGGTGACTACATACATCCATAACCAACATTCAATCGATATTCAGATCTAAGGGTACAAACATAGACAATTCATACCAAAAGACAATATGTAACACAAGTTGATGATCAAGCAACTAGTATTCATTAAGCGATTGAAGTCAAACTGAAAAGAAGAGTATCTCTATTACAAGTTATTGAATTACATCGCATGAAATGAAAACATGGGTAACGGGGCTACTCCCTGCACCCTAGTGAATGAAACTACTCGCTCATGACAAAGAAGGAGGCGAGAAGAGAGAGAAAGAACGTCATCTCCACGGAGGAGGGAAGGTTGAACCCTTGGTGAAGAGAGCAACGATCTTCGCACTTCGTGGTTGCCTTGATGAAGGATCTTCTCTTCCCACCTTCTTTGTTGAGGAGAGAGAAAGAAGAGAGAGAAGGTAGTTTGATGATGAGCACGGATCTCAAAACTGGCAGCCTTGGGGCAGTGGACGGAAGACCAGAGTGCTCTGGATCTGGAGAGGCAGCCTTTGGGCGTCTTGAAATTCGATCCCTTTGAAGTGACCCTTGAGGTCCTATTTATAGGCTCAAGCTGAGCCCAAACAGTCTTGAGACCGAGAGGCTTCTCGCGGGCTTGGGACCGTGAGGCTTTTTGCGGTCTTGGGACCGTGAGGCTTCTCGCGGTCTTGGGACAGTGAGGCTTCTCGCAGTCTTGGGACCGTGAGGCTTCTCGCGGTCTTGGGACCGTGAGGCTTTTCGCGGTCTTGGGACTATGAGGCTTCTCGCGGTCTTGGGACCGTGAGGCTTTTCGTGGTCTTGGGACCGTGAGGCTTCTCGCGGTCTTGGGACCGTGAGGCTTTTCGCGGTCTTGGGACTGTGAGGCTTCTCGCGATCTTGGGACCGTGAGGCTTTTCGCGGTCTTGGGACCATGAGGCTTCTCGCGGTCTTGGGACCGTGAGGCTTTTCGCGGTCTTGGGACCGTGAGGCTTCTCGCGGTCTTGGGACCGTGAGGCTTCTCGCGGTCTTGGGACTGTGAGGCTTCTCGCGATCTTGGGACCGTGAGGCTTCTCGCGGTCTTGAGACCGTGAGGAGTCTTTGTAATTTGTTTTTTGTGTTTTCTGTAATGGAAAGATAAGAAAAGTTAGTTTATTGATGTATCTGAAATAAAGTAAGAAATTTTAATGATTCTATTTAGTTTATCTAAGAAAGAGTATGGAAAACTAAAGATAACTAATAAGATAACGTCACAAAATGGGAGGTTATCAGAGTCCTCATAAACCAAGCAAGTGGCATGGAGGAATATATTGCCAGCCCCCAGAACCTGATCCTTTCTAGACACATTTGCTTCATCTTCATGCCCTAATAGTTGCCTAAAGGCAAACCTAAACAACATTAAGTTATGCATATTTTAGTTATGAGTATTATAGAGTTTTATTCATCATGATAGTAATGTGGAACTATAGGGTCCTAAATCAACCTTTCATCATTTATAGATCAATTATAGGGAAACCATGTCACCTAAAGGAACTATGTAAGGCATGGATTCTAATTAGGGAGACAAAACTGAAATAGTTAGATTCCGACTACCATGGGCTCTGATACCATGCTGTAAGGGAGGTGAAATCACCCCTTTACTAAAACATTGGTATACACTAGAGCATTAGAAAGTAGCAGAATAAAAAAAACTGAATGTATTCAATTTCATAAAAGGTTTATAAAATACATCAAATTCTCCCATTAGGGTTTACATCAAGACACACAATCAGGATCTAGATAGAGGGAAGTCTAGAATATTACAATCTTGTCTCCAAGAAACATATCCATCAACTGAGTCCAAGCCAAAAGCTATATACTCCTTGTCTTATTCATCACCTTACTCATCACGTGGGTGGTTGGGAAAGCACCCAGCAAAAGGGAGAGGAAAACAAGGTATGCGTCAAATAATGAATAAGTACAAGAGAAAAGGAAATCATATGAAATATAAATATATTGAATCATCATAAGATGAGAGGGCCCAGAGAATGAGGCACATAACAAAATAAACTCTTACCATTACAAAACATATAAGAAGTAGCATGCATGATATTAATTGGACTACATTAACTAAGTAGGGTTGAGGCACCTACCGAACCTCAACCTATAGGTGAGGGGAGAATTCATACATTCCCAGTCACCTATCAAATTTTATAGGGGAGGAATAACACATTCCCCAGGGGGACAATAAGACGTTCCCCAGGGCGATTATTTATGTACCTTCTGTCGGTGGTTGTACATAAGTACCACTACTATAGTTAAATAGCCAAATAAACCATCATGTTCAAGAAATAGTAAAGTGGCAAGATAAATCATAATATAATTACAACTTGGTGTAGGGGTTCCAAGACCAAAGAATTATGTTCTAAAACTAATTTATGAGGCAAGTATAGCAAACGATTCAAGAGTATATGAAATAGGGTTTAATAAAGCCTCATTATAGAAAAATAGGTTAAGGCACAATAATTCCCAACTTAAGGTGTAAATGCACATACATAAATAGGGATTGCACATACATAGCACATACCTCTCTTATTGATATCAATTACTAACTTTCACCACTTTAATTGATTCCAAGTTCCACTTTGCCTATTTTCAATGTATTAACATGTATTAGAGTACATAGTGCACATTAATGTATAGAAACCCTATTTTTAGATCTTTTTAGCAAATTTAGGATTTAGACTCTTAAAACCACCAATAAACTTATTAGGTTTTCTTGATCAAGAAAACATATATTTATGTTAATTTTGGAGTTATGATGATTAAGATGTAATTTTTATGGATTTTATGCACTAAATTCGTTTCACAAAATCACCCTCCGTAAAACCATGAAATCAGACCTGGAAAATATTTTTATTAGATAGAGATTAATTTTCCAATTCCAAAATATATTTATTTGTCAAATTTGGATAAGCGGTTTAGAAGATATGAATTTTTCAACACTGACCAATAGGAAATTGCCACATCATCAAACTGATCGAGATAATTAAAGAGAGAGCGAGAGAGAGAGAGAGAGAGAGAGAGAGAGAGAGAGAGAGAGGGAAAGAACCATTCAACCTAATATCATGGTTTTAGATTAATATTTATCCAAACTAGATCTTCTAGAGAAGGTAAACCGGTAAGAAACCAAAACCCTAGATGAACATGGTAAATAGAGATGGAAATCATCGATTTTAAACATAGATGCATGAATTTTAAGCATGTAGCAAGCAATATATGAGAAGTGGGTTATGAAACTCGCCTCTAGGGAAGATAAGATGGTCCAAATAGAAAGGATCCAAGCTTAGAAGGTCTGGTTGCTCCAAGCCTAGCTCCTTTCTTGGACAAAGATCACCTTCTCCACTTTAGAGGTGATAAACCCTAGGAAAAGAGCATGGAGATGAGATGTTTTAGGGTTCTAGGTGTGGTTTCACCATGGAATTCCATGGTTACGACCTGTAATAGGGTATAAGTAAGACTAACAGTATGAAAATGGGGAAGGAATGGAGGAAACTTACTAGTTTTGGTCGAAATTACCAAGGAGGAGCTTTAGAAACCCTAATAGAGCAATTTGGAAGCCCTAGGCACCTTCTTCACCAAGGTAGGCTCCCTCTATTACCTTGGGGAAACAACCTCATGGAAAAATACAGAAGGAACTATTATCTAAGCTAGAGGAAAACGTTATCGAATTGTGAGTTGGGAAGGGGTATACATGGCTATGTATAGAAAGAGGTGAAGCATGAGGAGTCTTAAGGGACTTTCCATGTGTCTTTAGCCTAGGGATTGATGGTCATGCAAGAGGATAGCTCATAGAGGCTTCATGCATATCAAAAGTCAGTACTAAGCCCATAGATTATTCTATGCCATCCCCACCGTTTTTCAAGAAAGAAATAACCTCATTGGTTGATAGCTTTTAAGGATAAGCATCTTTATAAAGAGGGTAATCCCTATAATGCCCTTGAAAAGAAATACCATCAAACCAAGGTGAAACTAGGTTCTCCAATGGTTTAAAATCTCGTTAATGGTAAGGGAATATCTAAGGATTAAAATCCAGGTGATAATTTGCAAGAAAAACCTCTCAATTGGGTAAATTGCATAAAAGTCCATAATGTACATATAATTGCATAACTTGCACAAACAACATCCAAATCGAACCAAATTTGAAACTTAGGATCATTTTATGTTTTCAAATAATATCAAAAAGTTAGATTAAGGTTTAGAGTACTTCATTATGGTAATAAACCTTTCACTGAGGTATTTATGCATAAACCCTTATATTGGTACAATTAGTGAATAAATGTTCACTAAACCACTATAAATTTCACTAATTAAATAGAAAGGCCAATAAGGATAGAAATGAAAGGAAAAGATGGGAAATAGGGTCAAAATACAAAATTCTAGAATTAAGTATGTTACAACACTCCACCCCTTAAAGAGGATTTTGTCCCCGAAATCACAAGCAAGAAGGGAAGGGTGAGTGTGCAACATCTCATCACAAAACTTCTCGTTATTTCTCCAACCTTAACTTCCACCAAACAACTCATCAACATATACTCTAGAAGCATCTCGACATAGGTTTGGTTATCAAGGATCACCTAGGTTCCATTATTTAGATATTCTTTTTAGGAGATTTAACATTATTTACATTTTTGGCTCATTAAGATTATATTTATTATGATATCAAATTATCATTATTATTCTTTTAATTGTGTCATAATCACTTTATTACAAAGGAGTTATATTTCATTATCATCCATGAAACATCATATATATATATTTCTCATTTATCTTACTAAGAATTATAGCAAAATTATGGGTTACACAATTCCCTCAATATACTTGATCATTATCCTGAATATTTTGAACTTCGACTTCATTATCCTTATATTATCACCACATTAAGTTATAACGAATTATTTTTCATGAATTATTCAATTTGTCATTAAATCTTCATTCAATCCAAATTATGTCACATCAATTACATATATTTATATTAAACATTATCTCATTGCCACATTATCTTTATTGCTCACATTAATGTCATCATTAATCATTTTCTCATATTTATTTATATTATTTATTTGCACATTTATGTGAATCGAATCACTTCATATTCATATTGAATCCATTCCATGTATTTTAATGATCAAGGTGAGGCATATTACGAATTGATTCATATTAAGTGACTAATTGTGTGTATATTAGATAACAATGTAGCATACCATGCATTTCATATTGATGACTTGATTAATATGTGATTAGATGATTATATATATCATTTATGTGACGACACATCCCGCTATCACACAGACAGTGAGGTGTCTCATGAAAACGTGTGGAAATCACCATAAACCACCTCTTAACAAAAACATGGGTTAATTAAAACTGATTCCAGAAAGCGGATAAACTAAGAAACTATTACATTCAGATCCTCATCCTGTAAGGAAACATGTTATATAAACATTTACAAGTCTTGAAACGTGTCTACAACTTAGTAGATCAGCTGTCTAGTCATCACATGAGTTCATCACCTATTTATATGTACATAATCGTCCCACATCCGGCCAGCAGCAGGATACACAAAGCTTCATCAGCTAAACATCGTGAAACAACGTCAAAACGCCTCCAAGGACTTGAGAGTACATGGATGACTCTAAGACTCTACTAAAAAACAACCAAAATAGTAGCATGTCCATCTCTTGCCTTCTACTTCTGTTCTTGCTGCTCGGCCGCAACCCCGCAACCACCACCGCGTCTAGCTCAAACACCTAAAAAGGGTGCAAACCAGCAGGGTGAGACACACAGTCCCAGTGAGAAACATAACTCCTCGCCGAAACTAGAAAACCTTAAAAGGATTAAAGCAACAACAACAGATAACTGCTAAAGCTTAGAATAAGAGCAGTCTATATAGCATAGCTATTCATACCATCAAGCTTACCAGATGTACGGAAGGCATACAACCAAGTATCTCTTTACGGAACATGATTGACAAGATAAGATTTATAAGATCTTACCGCATAACACAAAGGTCGTGTAAGTACCTGCAAAGTATAACAAGATAAACTACACAAGCAAGGCCTCAATCAATGTTCTGTGTTTTGCCTTAAGCAATAATTACTATTAGGCTGGATTACATATTATTATTATGCCCTGAGGAAGTGAGCCGTACCGCTCAAATACAACCTTCGGTTGTGAAACCCAAGTCGGTGCCATACAAGGTCAATGGAAGAGTCGGACTCCATGACCTCCCACCTCGTGGTCAGTGCACGAGTACAACACAAGTAGGACCACAGTCTCATGCTTAAGTGGCCTAAACCACAGGGTTAGGATACCCTCTGCCTAGCCCACCTTGGTATAGGTATCGACGCTAGTGAAACTGAGCCACGGGCCTGTTCACCGTGCTTTGAGCCATGAACGCATTCATGCTCCCATATCACATATACTGAGCCATGGGCTTGTTCACCATGCTCTTAACAAATTGAGCTATGGGCCTGAAACCGCACTCTGGAGTCTACAACCGAAGTTGCACTCTTACCTCCTCACTTTAGGCTAGGAGAAACCTCACATACTCAACAATATGCACTCCGGGTTAACCCGCAGGAGAACCCGTTTCACCATCACCAGCTCCTGACGATGATGGATCTATGGCCAGGGCAAACTACATGACATGTTTCACTATGATTAGTTAGTATATTTTAAGTGGATTATTGAGGAAACCAAGTTGTAACACATGCATAACATAAATCTACCTTATGGTTACCACCATCATGCTATTCTAGGATCTCAATCTCTCATCACAAGAAACCACTACCTCAAAAGGCATTCTCATTACTTGGGATAACAATCCCAGATCATCATCAGAGGATAACACCTCAACTAGGCATTCTAGCCAAACTCAGATCCTTAGACCAAAACACATCGTGCATGTTATCTCATCAATAGTGACCATCAAAGCAATGTTACTCAAACATATATACCTCATAGCCTTTTACCTGGCTTTGCATCTGTATGGAACACCTGCATGGTTAGTATACACAATCATCATGGATTAACAGAAAGGTCATATCATCAAACATAGGGCAACATTGATGCTTATATGCTTTATCATTCATGCCTCAATCTGTGACCATAGACATAGGTCATATCATCATGCAAAGCATCTTATATGCTTATCATTTACTCAGCATTATACATATAATTCAATATGATCATAAACACATGTAATGTCATGTCAAGTTTACATAGACGTGATCTACTATATCAATCACCTCACTACCATCAAACATGTCAACGGTTACCACCATAAACCAAATGTGGTTGCATGAACAAAATCTAGCATATAGGTTTTCCAAAAGGAACATGACCCTCACTAGAAGTGCCCGCTACCCTCACAAGAAGTGTGACGGGTAGGGCACTCTCACTAGAAGGGGTATCGGGCAGGGTAGACTTCCTCATATCGCCCAAATGTTCTAGCCCCATAACGGCCAAGCTAAGGCAAGGGTGTCGGGCTACCACCTCAGGGTGTATCGTGCAACCCTAGGTGTAGTGCATCCATGTGTCGTGCAACCAGGCTATAACGTCCACAAAGCCTAACGGGCAACAAAGTCTAGGGGGCATGTCGTGCAACAAGTGTGTTGTGCACTAGGGTTATCACAGGTCACCATGTCGGGCGTCCTCACCAAACCATGACGCCCACTAGAGATGAAGGTACCCATCGGTAGCCACACCACTCACACACCCAAGGCCTTCAGTACCAGCACATAATGCCCAACACAACATAGGTATCGCCTAACACTAAGGTAGCTCCTTAAGTTTTGAAACGTCCAAGGTGTATCGGGCACCAAGCCACTACCTTAGACGGGTGTATCGGGTAGGACACTCAACAAAACCTAATGCATGACGCACAAGGGCAGGAACCAGGCTGTGACGCCCAACACAAGACTAGTTCACAGTTCCCCATAACGTTCAAGGTGTGTAGACACCAAGCCACCACCTGAGCTAAGTGTATCGGGAAGGGCACTCAACAAGGTATGACGCTCGACACACACAAAGGCAAGAACGAAGGTGTAATGCCCAACACAACCTCCTCATGTCAACCATCACACTAGTCCAAAGAAGGGTATTGGACAGCACCATCCCAAGACCATATCGTGCAAGATGCAACTCAACAAGGTCGTCATCAACCTCAAGCACAAGGGCACCAAACCCTAAATTGATCAAGAAGATCATCTCACCTCTCAACAACCAAGAGAGAGGGGTTTTGCACAACCTCTATCACAACTCGGGCAGCCACAAAGATCAACCACAACATAGGTCTACATCCATCACAAAGCTCACCTCTCGAATCCATGGTGAGAGAAGGGTGTTCCTCAAGCAACTAGAACACAAGCTCACCTCTCAACATAAATGAGAGAGGGGTATTTCCCATATCACTAGAGTTCAAGATCACTTCTCTAGACCAAGGAGGGAGAGGGGTGTTGCTCAACAAGAAAACCCTAGAACATGGTTCGGCCAACTAGATGCAACTAAGTAAGAAACTAGCAACATACATAGCCGATTAGGATCATGAGAAACATACAAGAACATATAAGAAGGTAGTATAGTTAGGGTTAGGAGTTATGTAACCCGCCTTAAGCAAGATCCAAGCACCACGAAAAGAAGAAGAGCAAGACACTCTAGGGTTCGGCCACCACTAGAGGAAGAATAAGAAGACTCCAAGATAAGGATCGACCACCAAGATTGCAAAGGAAGGGGTGTCGTGCACCAAGGGAGAGGGAAACTAAGGAACTAAAGGGATCCTTAGCAAGAGAAAGGGAACACCTATATAGGAGAGGATGGAGGAGAAACCAAGGTAAGACAAGGCAAGGTGTCTCCCACCTAGGGACACTTGTCCATGAGAAAAGCCACCACTCTAACTTGCCTTAAACACATGTCCAAGGCCATTGCCACATGCAAGCATCAAGCACCAAGTGTCCACTAGTGGTGACACAAACGAGGTCAAAGGGGTCCGTGGGCGACACACCTCCACTCCATGCCCGACACACATCATGGGAGACACACCTCCACTCCATGCCCGACACACATCCTGGGTGACACACCTAGGCCGACACATGCATGGACGACACACCTAGGACGACACAAGGCATTCCTGCCTGACACAAGGTCCGAAAAGGCCAAGGCAAAGCACAACAAGGTCCACCAAGGCTCATCCAAGCCCAAAGGAACTCAAGCAATGAGCCCAACCCTTCCTCTCAACACTAGAGGAAGCAAGGAGAGGGAGGAACACCTCACAAAGTGACAAACTTGCCCACCAACCCTAGACTTGGGTAGGTTGCAAGTAGCACCTCTAGCTCTCAACAAAGCACTAACAAACCCTAACCACCACTAAAGGTGATTAGTAAGCAACTAAGCATCAGGGTTAAGCAAAGCAAACATGATAAGCCCTAAATGGAGGTCAGGGTCCTTACAAGCTATAACCCCCTACAAAGGGATTTTGTCCTCGAAATATGAAGAGAAAAATGAGGGGTACTTCCTCCTCAAATCTCTCAAGCTCCCATGTGGCTTCCTCAACGCCACGATGATGCCAAAGAACCTTCACAAGAACTAGGTCCTTTCTCTTCAGATTCTTAACTCTTTTATCAAGGATCATCACAGGACCTTCCTCGTAGGTCACATCTTCATCAAGCTCAACTTCGACTGGATGTATCACTGTTCCTGTATCTGGATGACTTTTCTTCAGCATACTGACATGGAACACTGGATGTAACCTGTGCAACTCGGGCGACAGCTCTAACTTGTAAGCTACCTTGCCCATATGTGCTATGACCAGGTATGGCCCCATATATCTGGGTGCTAGCTTATAAGGCCTCATAAGGAGCCATGTCAATGCTCCGTTGATAACTATTGTTGTAGGCAAACTCTATCAAACTGAGGTGTATGTCCCAACTGCCTAGGAACTGCAAAAAACAAGCCCAAAGAAGATCCTCCAAATTCTGAATAGTCCTCTCAGACTGTCCATCTGTCTGCGGGTGGAAGTCGGTGTTGAACCTCAACTGTGTTCCCAACGCTTTGTGCAATTGTTCCCAGAAACGACTCATGAACTGAGGACCTCTATCAGAAACTATCATCGCTGGCACACTGTGCAAACATACTATCTCATCTACATATACTTGAGCGAGCTTCTCGACTGTATACATTGTCTTTACAGGTATGAAATGGGAAAACTTCGTCAATCTGTCCACTATTACCCAAATGGAATCATGATTCCTAGTTGTCCTGGGCAAACCAACTACAAAATCCATGGTTATATGATCCCATTTCCACTGCGGTATCGACAGGGGTTGCAACATACCTGTTGGCTTTTGATGTTGAGCCTTAACTTGCTAGCATACCGCACACCTAGCCACAAACTCATCTACATCTTTCTTCAAATCGGGCCACCAATACAAGTCCTTCAGATTATGATACATCTTGGTGACTCCTAGATGCATAACATACATCGATGTGTGTGCTTCCTTGAGCACTAGCTTCCTCAGATCATTAGCATCGGGGACCACCATCCTATCTTGATAGAAAACTAGTCCATCCTCAGACTCATGGAACCCATCACACCTTTCACTGTCAAAATTTGCTCTGATCAACTGCACTGCATCATCTATTTGTTGTGCATCTTTGATTTGTTGTCTCAACATATGCTTGACTTGCATATGTGCTAAAATTCCTACTAACAAGGAAACTCCCATCTGCACATTCATCTTCCGCAAGGAGACAAACATATCCCGTCTATGGCATATCAAGGAACTCAACTGTGCCTTCTTTGTAGAAAGAGAAGAAGACTTTCAGCTAAGTGCATCGACTACCACATTCTCCTTACCAGGATGATACTCGATGGTGCAGTCATAATCATTGATTAGCTCCATCCATCGGCGCTGTCACATGTTTAGCTCATTCTGTGAAAAGATGTACTTCAGATTCTTATGATCTGTAAAGATCTGGCGTACCTCACCGTAAAGATAGTGTCTCCAAATCTTTAACGCATGAACCACTGCTGCCAACTCCAAATCATGAGTCAGATAGTTCTCCTCGTGTTTCTTAAGTTGTCGCAAAGCAAAAGAAACCACATGATCTTCCTACATCAGCACACAACCTAAACCTTTCTTGGAAGCATCACAGAAAACAACATAGCCCTTTACAGGCCCTGGTAGAACTAACACTGGAGCACTGGTCAGCTTCTCCTTCAAACTTTGGAAAGCTTGCTGACAACGATCATTCCAGTCAAAAGGTACATACTTTCTAGTCAACTTTGTCATTGGTGACACAATCACACTGAAGTCCTTGATAGACCTCTGATAGTATCCTGCTAAACCCAGGAAACTACGAACTTTTGTCGGCGTCTTCGGCTGTTCCCATTCTGCAATGGACTCCACCTTCTTCGGGTCCACTTTAACTCCTTCTGCAGATATCACATGACCCAAGAAAGTTACTTCTTCCAACTAGAACTCACACTTACTGAACCTGGGATAAAACTGATGTTGGCGAAGAAGAGTCAACTCTAGTCGAAGATGTCGCTCATGCTCTTGCCTGTCCCGACTATAGATCAAGATGTCATCTATAAAGACTACAACAAACTGATCTAAGAACGGATGGAACACCCTGTTCATCAAATCCATGAAAGCAGCAGGCACATTGGTTAGCCCAAATGGCATAACCATAAACTCGAAGTGACCATACCTCATCCTAAAAGTTGACTTTGGTATGTCATCTGCCTTAATCCTCAACTGATGATATCCAGATCGTAGATCGATCTTTGAAAACACTGTAGCACCATGCAACTGATCGAATAGATCATCTATCCTCAGAAACGGGTACTTGTTCTTGATCATGACTTTGTTCAACTGCCGGTAATCTATACATAGTCGCATCGATCCATCCTTCTTCTTAACGAACAACACTGGAGCACCCCAAAGCGATGTACTTAGTCGGATGAAACCTTTCTCCAACAACTCTTGCAACTGCTTCTTAAGCTCTGCCATCTCTACTGGAGCCATCCTATATGGTGTTCGTGCAACTGGCTATGTTCCCAGAACCAGATTATCTCAAAATCAATCTCTCGGGGTGGAGGAACACCGGGGAACTCATCAGGAAACACATCCGCAAATTCTCGAACAACCGACACCTCTTCAAGGCTAGGACCTTTCGCCTTGGTATCCACAACGTGAGCTAAGAATGTCTTACATCCTTGTTGTAACAACTTCTCTGCCACCATAGCGGACACTAGACACATCGGAAGAATCTTCCTATCTCCTTGGAAGACCCACTTCTTACCGCCGTTATCAAACATTGCCTACTTGGAACCACAGTTCAAAACAACCTTATACTTCTCTAAGGTATCCATCCCAAGGATCACATCAAAACCATGCATATCAAGTGGTATAAGATCCACTTGTATACTGTGTCCCAAAAAAGATAAGACACACGATGGACACTCCTCTCGAAGCATCGAGGAACCATCAAGAGGGGTTTCTAACAACAAGCTATCTTTCTTACAACTAATAGGTAAGAGACAATTTTCAAGCATAGAACATGCGATAAAAGAGTGCGTAACACCCGGGTCAACCAAAACAGATATAAAGCAAGAAGAAGACAAATCAGAATGAGATAACTCCATCTGACCTGCCACCACTCGCGTGTTGACTATCACCTCTAACTGACTCATAGCATAGAATCGAGCCGTTGCTTGCTGTCCACGTCCTCTGCTTCCTTGAGCAGACGATCCCGCTTGTGACGCTTGATTGTGTCCTCACCCTCTGCTACTACTGGGTTGCTGTCTATCTGACCCTCATTGATTCTGCCTCAGCTGCTGCGTCACTTCAACATCTCTACTCAGGAAATTTGACCTCCAATGCCCGATCTGACCACACATATGGCATGCCCTATCTTCAAACTGTGGCCTAGATGGCCCTATCACTACCACAGAAGTTGTACTATGTGCCTTTGACGATGAAGAAACATATCCTCTTCCCTTACTCAGAGACCACTACGATGGTGCACTGGAACCTCTCATCACGGAATGTGCTGAAAACCTTGGCTTCTTGAAGCCACCAAATCTCTGACCCTAGAACTGAGCAGGCCTCTTCTTAGACATGGATTCTCTTCTCTCCCGATCGTTCGATCCTCCAGATGGATTCCACAAACATGGAAAACCGCTCTCGGTTCTCCAACACAGGAGAAGGTGTTGTTAGCTCAGCACTCAGACCTTTCTCAAAATGCCTAATTCGCGCGTCATATGTCACTGCCATGTGAGGACAAAACCTCAACAGGTCCATGAACTTGGCTTCGTACTCAGTGATGTTCATCGCTTCTTGGCGCAGGCGCTCAAACTGGATGATCTTCTCATCTAGATACATCTTCGGAAAGTATCTGCTGACGAACGCGTGCCGAAAAACCACCCAACCGATCACCTCACCAGGTCGCTTCTCTTCCTCGATGGTCCACTAGTGACCAGCACTACCCTTCAGAAGGTAGACAACGTGCTTGACCTTATCTGCTTCAGGGATGTCGAGGATCCAGAATGCCTTCTCAAGACCTGTCAGCCACAGATCTGCATCCGCTAGATCAGCCGTCCCAGCATAATCCGAAGCTCCAACCTGGTGAAGCCGCTCAAAGGTCTTCCCAATACCCAATGTTTCACCATGGGGAGCATGTTCTCTTAGAGGAGGCACTGGAAATATCTCTACCATGAGATTCATCGTAGCCATCACCTTCCCCATAAGCTGTTGATAGGCATGGTTTTCGAGAATGGTTGGGTCATGTTGGGGGACCTCAGGCACCCGATCTTCATGTGCCTTCCCTATAGCTCCATCAACTGATGCAACATCGTTGTTCTCGACAGCATGTTCTTCATGGTTTCCATACATCTTGGCTTTTTCTTCCGCTGAGGGCAGAAGATGATTGTAAGAAAATCTGGAAAACTCACAAGAATAGATACAACCTAGTCCTAAATCCTTGTAGACTCAGTGAACCTAGGGATCTGATACCAAACTTGTGACGACACATCCCTCTATCACACAGACAGTGAGGTGCCTCGCAAAAACGTGTGGAATCACCATAAACCACCTCTTAACAAAAACACGAGTTAATTAAAACTGATTCTGGAAAGAGGATAAACTAAGAAACTATTACATTCAGATCCTCATCCTGCAAGGAAATAGGTTATATAAACATTTACAAGTCTTGACACGTGTCCACAACTTAGGAGATCAGTTGTCTAGTCATCACATGAGTTCATCACCTGTTTATATGTACATAATCGGCCCACATCTGGCCAACAACAAGATACACAAAGATTCATCAGCTAAACATCGTGAAACAATGTCAAAATGCCTCCAAGGACCTGAGAGTATAGGGATGACTCTAAGACTCTACTACAAAACAACCAAAATAGCAGCATGTCCATCTCTTGCCTTCAACTTCTCTTCTTGCTGCTCGGCTGCAACCCAGCGACCACCACCGCGTCTAGCTCGAACACCTAAAAAGGGTGCAAACCAGTGGGGTGAGACACACAGTCCCAGTGAAAAACATAACTCCCCGTCAAAACCAGAAAACCTTAAAAGGATTAAAGCAACAACAGCAGATAACTGCTAAAGCTTAGAATAAGAGCAGTCTATATAATGGAGCTATTCATACCATCAAGCTTACCAGATGTACGGAAGGCATACAACCAAGTATCTCTTTACGGAACATGATGGACAAGATAAGATTTATAAGATCTTACCACATAACAGAAAGGTCGTGTAAGTAGCTGCAAAGTATAACAAGATCAACTACACAAGCAAGGCCTCAATCAATGTTCCGTGTTTTGCCTTAAGCAATAAATACTATTCGACTGGATTACATATTATTATTGTTCCCTAAGGAAGTGAGCTGTACCGCTCAAATTCAAAATTCGGTTGTGAAACCCAAGCCGGTGTCATACAAGGTCAATGGAAGAGTCAGACTCCATGACCTCCCACCTCATGGTCAGTGCACGAGTACAACACAAGCAGGACCGCAGTCTCATGCTTAAGTGGCCTCAACCATAGGGTCAGGCTACCCTTTACCTAGCCTGCCTTGGTACAGGTATCGGCACTAGTGAAACTGAGCCACGGGCCTGTTCACCCTACTCTGAGCCATGAACACATTCATGCTCCCATATCACATATCCTGATCCATGGGCCTATTCATCATGCTCTTAACAAATTGAGCTACGAGCCTAAAACCGCACTCTGGAGTCTACAACCAAAGTTGCACTCTTACCTCCTCACTTTAGGCTAGGAGAAACCTCACATACTCAACAATATGCACTCTGGGTTAACCCGCAGGAGAACTCGTTTCACCATCACCAGCTCCTGACGATGATGGATCTATGGCCAGGGCAAACTACATGATATGTTCCACTGTGATTAGTTAGTATATTTTAAGTGGATTATTGAGGCAACCAAGTTGTAACACATGCATAACATAAAGCTACCTTATGGTTACCACCATCATGCTATTCCGGGATCTCAATCCCTCATCACAAGAAACCACTGCCTCAAAAGGCATTCTCATTACTTGGGATAACAATCCCAGATCATCATCAGAGGATAACACCTCAACTAGGCATTCTAGCCAAACTCAGATCCTCAGACCAAAACACATCATGCATGTTATCTCATCAAGAGTGACCATCAAAGCAGTGTTACTCAAACATATATACCTCATAGCCTTTTACCTGGCTATGCATCTCTATGGAACACCTGCATGGTTAGTATACACAATCATCATGGATTAACAGAAAGGTCATATCATCAAACATAGGGCAACATTGATGCTTATATGCTTTATCATTCATGCCTCAATCTGTGACCATAGACATAGGTCATATCATCATGCAAAGCATCTTATATGCTTATCATTTACTCAGCATTATACATATAATTCAAGATGATCATGAACACATGTAATGTCATGTCAAGTTCACATAGACGTGATCTTCTATATCAATCACATCACTACCATCAAACATGTCAAGGGTTGCCACCATAAACCAAACGTGGTTGCATGAAAAAAATCTAGCATATAGGTTTTCAAAAAGGAACATGACCCTCACTAGAAGTGCATGCTACCCTCACAAGAAGTGTGACAGGCAGGGCACTCTCACTATAAGGGGTATCGGGTAGGGTAGACTTCCTCATGTCGCCCAAATGTTCTAGCCCCATAATGGCCAAGCTAAGGCAAGGGTGTCAGGCTACCACCTCAGGGTGTATCGTGCAACCCTAGGTGTAGTGCATCCATGTGTCGTGCAACCAGGGTATAACGGCCACAAAGCCTAATGGGAAGCAAAGTCTAGGGGGCATGTCGTGCAACAAGTGTGTCGTGCAACAAGTGTGTCGTGCACTAGGGTTATCACAGGTCACCATGTCGGGCGTCCTCACCAAACCATGATGCCCACTACAGATGAAGGTACCCATCGGCAGCCACACCACTCACAGGCCCAAGGCCTTCACTACCAGCACATAATGCCCAACACAACATAGGTATCGCCTAACACTAAGGCAACTCCTTGAGTTCTGAAATGTCCAAGGTGTATCGGGCACCAAGCCACTACCTTAGAGGGTTGTATCGGGCAGGACACTCAACAAAACCTAACGCTTGATGCACAAGTGCAGGAACTAGGGTGTGACGCCCAACACAAGACTAGTTCACAATGCCCCATAACGTTCAAGGTGTGTCGGCACCAAGCCACCACCTGAGCTAAGTGTATCGGGTAGGGCACTCAACAAGGTATGACGCCCGACACACACAAAGGCAAGAACCAAGGTGTAACGCCCAACACAACCTCCTCATGTCAACCATCACTCTAGTCCAAAGAAGGGTATCAGGAAGCACCATCCCAAGACCATATCATGCAAGATGCAACTCAACAAGGTCATCATCAACCTCAAGCACAAGGGCACTAAACCCTAAATTGATCAAGAAGATCGTCTCACCTCTCAACAACCAAGAGAGAGGGGTTTTGCACAACCTCTATCACAACTCGGGCAGCCACAAAGATCAACCACAACATAGGTCTACATCCATCACAAAGCTCACCTCTCGAATCCATGGTGAGAGAAGGGTGTTGCTCAAGCAACTAGAATACAAGCTCACCTCTCAACTTAAACGAGAGAGGGGTATTTCCCATATCACTAGAGTTCAAGCTCATTTCTCTAGACCAAGGAGGGAGAGGGGTGTTTCTCAACAAGAAAACCCTAGAACATGGTTCGGCCAACTAGATGCAACTAAGCAAGAAACTAGCAACATACATAGCCAATTATGATCATGAGAAACATACAAGAACATATAAGAAGGTAGTATAGTTAGGGTTAGGAGTTATGTAACTCTCCTTAAGAAATCTCCAAGCTCAAAGCACCACCACAAGAAGAAGAGCAAGGCACTCTAGGATTCGGCCACCACTTGAGGAAGAAGAAGAAGACTCCAAGATAAGGATCGACCACCAAGCTTGCAAAGGAAGGGGTGTCGTGCACCAAGGGAGAGGGAAACTAAGGAACTAAAGGGATCCTTAGCAAGAGAAAGGGAACACCTATATAGGAGAGGATGGAGGAGAAACCAAGGTAAGACAAGGCAAGGTGTCACCCACCTAGGGACACTTGTCCATGAGCAAAGCCACCACTCTAACTTGCCCTAAACACATGTCCAAGGCCATTTCCACATGCAAGCATCAAGCACCAAGGGTCCACTAGTGGTGACACAAACGAGGTCAAAGGGGTCCATCGGCGAAACACCTCTACTCCATGCCCGACACACATCCTGGGCGACACACCTAGGCCGAAACAGCTGTGACCGACACACCTAGGCCGACACAAGGCACTCCTACCCAATACAAGGTCCAAAAAGGCAAAGGCAAAGCACAACAAGGCCCACCAAGGCTCATCCAAGCCCAAAGGAACTCAAGCAATGAGCCCAACCCTTCCTCTCAACACTAGAGGAAGCAAGGAGAGGGAGGAACACCTCACAAAATGACAAACTTGCCCACCAACCCTAGACTTAGGTACGTTGCAAGTAGCACCTCCAGATCTCAACAAAGCACCAACAAACCCTAACCACAACTAAAGGTGATTAGCAAGCAACTAAGCATCAGGGTTAAGCAAAGCAAACAGGATAAGCCCTAAATGGAGGTCAGGGTCCTTACAATTTGTGTATCAAAGTATGTTAACTGATTATGAGACCTAATGTCATTAATGTATCATGAAAGACATTAAGGATGTATATGTTAAGGTTAGATGATTACAACTAAGGGTTCAATTTAATATGATCACTATATTTTACTTAGCATGTATTAAGTCCAAGATTAGGTTACAATTATCTTTCCCATCATATCATTAGGTTTATTGGTTTATACATGGGAAACATCATGCTTATCCACTATTAGTATTAAAATGTGAGTTACTCTTATTATGTGCATTAGATATTTATTAGGGTTCAAACAAATGAACTATTCATTAGATGATCATTATATGTTCTTTTGGATACCAAGAAATAAGTGGTTATAACTATAATTGTTTTGGTCCAAACTAAGGATTCAAGCACACTAACTTCCTAATTAGGGAGTCAGGGTTTCTAAAGTAAGAGTAGCTAGATTATAGTATGTTACATGACTCCATCCCCTTAGAAAGGATTTCATCCTCAAAATCTAACTACACAAACATCATCAAACCAACTATTCTCTACCCCTTAAAAGGTTTGACCTACAAAGGAAAACTAATCTAGAGGTAAAAGGGTGAGTCTAACTAAACCATATACAAGATCCATCACGCTTCACTACACACTCTGATTGCTTACTACTAAACACCAAACTTCAAAGTCTAATTTCTAGGGATTGACTATCCAAGCATGTGGTCCCAAGGGACATAAGGAGACTATCTTGGTATCCATCCTCAAACAAGTCATCATACACCTAAAACTTAGGGTTCCCAAAGATATCCAACATAGATGTGTAAGGTCACTATTACCAAAAAGGCAACTATTTCAGAAAATCCATTTCATCTTAGGCCAGGCCGGTATCATATGGATCTGGGAGTCCACATAAACCAAGCAAGTGGTGAGGAGGAAAATATTGCCAGCCCCCAGAACCTGATCCTTTCTAGACACCTTTGCTTCATCTTCATGCCCTAATAGTTGCCTAAAGGCAAACCTATACAACATTAAATTATTCATATTTTAGTTATGAGTATTATAGAGTTTTATTCATCATGATAGTAATGTAGAACTATAGGGTCCTAAATCAACCTTTCATCATTTATAGATCAATTGTAGGGCAACCATGTCACTTAAAGGAACTATGTAAGGCAGGGATTCTAATTAGGGAGACAAAACTGAAATAGTCAGATTCTGACTACCATGGGCTTTGATACCATGTTGTAAGGGAGGTGAAATCACCTCTTTACTAAAACATTGGTATACACAATACCATTAGAAAGCAGCAGAATAAATAAGAACTGACTGTATTCAATTTCCTAAAAGGTTTACAAAATACATCAAATTCTCCCATTAAGGTTTACATCAAGACACACGATCAGGATCTACATAGAGGGAAGTCTACACTACTACAATCTTGTCTCCAAGCAACATATCCATCAACTGAGTCCAAGCCAAAAGCTATATAATCCTTGTCTTGTTCATCACCTTGCTCATCACCTGGGTGGTTGCGAAAGCACCCAGCAAAAGGGAGAGGAAAACAAGGTATGCGTCAAATAATGAATAAGTACAAGAGAAAAGGAAATCATATGAAACATAAATATATTGAATCATCATAAGATGAGAGGGCCCAGAGAATGAGGCACATAACAAAATAGATTCTTACCATTACAAAACATATAAGAAGTAGCATGCATGATATTAATTGGACTACATTAACTAAGTAGGGTTGAGGCACCTACTGAACCTCAACCTATTCAAACATTCCCAGTCACCTATCAAATTTTATAGGGGAGGAATAACACATTCCCCAGGGGGAGAATAAGACGTTCCCCAGGGCAATTATTTACATACCCTCTGTCGGTGGTTGTACATAAGTACCACTACTATAGTTAAATAGCCAAATAAACCATCATGCTCCCCATTTTTGGGGATTCATTCAACAATACAGATAAACTCTTCTCTATAGCTTATGTTCTAAAACTAATTATGATCTAAAACTAATTTAGAGGCAAGTATAGCAAAAGATTCAAGAGTATATGAAATAGGGTTTAATAAAGCCTCATTATAGAAAAATAGGTTAAGGCACAATCATTCCCAACTTAAGGTGTAAATGAACATACATAAATAGGGATTGCACATACATAGCACATACCTCTCTTATTGATATCAATTACTAACTTTCACCACTTTAATTGAGTCCAAGTTCCACTTTGCCTATTTTCAATGTATTAACATGTATTAGAGTACATAGTGCACATTAATGTATAGAAACCCTATTTTTAGAAATTTTTAGAAAATTTAGGATTTAGACTCTTAAAACATCACCAATAAACTTATTAGGTTTTCCTAATCAAGAAAACATATATTTATGTTAATTTTAGAGTTATGATGATTAAGATGTAATTTTTATGGATTTTATGCATTAAATTCGTTTTACAAAATTCACCCTTCTTCAAACCATGAAATCAGACCTTGAAAATATTTTTATTAGATATAGATTAATTTTCCAATTCCAAAACATATTTATTTTTCAAATTTGGATAAGAGGTTTAGAAGATATGAATTTTTCAACACTGACCAATAGGAAATTGCCACATCATCAAACTGATCGAGATAATTAGAGAGAGAGAGAGAGAGAGAAAGCACCATTCAACCTAATATCATGGTTTTAGATTAATATTTATCCAAACTAGATCTTCTAGAGAAGATAAACCGGTAAGAAACCAAAACCCTAGATGAACATGGTAAATAGAGATGGAAATGATCGATTTTAAACATAGATATCTATGTGAGAAGTGGGTTATGAAACTCGCATCTAGGGAAGATAATAAGATCCAAATAGAAAGGATCCAAGCTTAGAAGGTCTGGTTGCTCCAAGCCTAGATCCTTTCTTGGACAAAGATCACCTTCTCCACTTTAGAGGTGATAAACCCTAGCAAAAGAGCATGGAGATGAGATGTTTTAGGGTTCTAGGTGGGGTTTCACCATGGAATTCCATGGTTACGACCTGTAATAGGGTGTAAGGAAGACTAACAGTATGAAAATAGGGAAGGAATGGAGGAACCTTACTAGTTTTGGTCGAAATTACCAAGGAGGAGCTTTAGAAATCCTAATAGAGCAATGTGGAAGCCCTAGGAGCCTTCTTCACCAAGGTAGGCTCCCTCTATTACCTTGGGGCAGAAAATTTGTGGCCAAATACAGAAGGAACTATTATATAAGCTAGAGTAAAGAAAAGGAGAGCAAGAGTTTTTGAATTGTGAGTTGGGAAGGGGTATACATCGCTATATATAGAAAGAGGTGAAGCATGAGGAGTCTTAAGGGACTTTCCATGTGTCTTTAGCCTAGGGATTGATGGTCATGCAAGAGGATAGCTCATAGAGGCTTCATGCATATCAAAAGTCGGTCCTATGAGCCCATAGATTATTCTAGGCCATCCCCACCGTTTTTCAAGAAAGAAATAACCTCATTGGTTGATAGCTTTTAAGGATAAGCATCTTTATAAAGAGGGTAATCCCTATAATGCCCTTCAAAAGAAATACCATCAAACCAAGGTGAAACTAGGTTCTCCAATTATTTAAAATCTCGTTAATGGTAAGGGAATATCTAAGGATTAAAATCCAGGTCATAATTTGTAAGAAAAACCTCTCAATTGGGTAAATTGCCTAAAAGTCCAGAATGTATCGAACCAAATTTGAAACTTAGGATCATTTTATGTTTTCAAATAATATCAAAAAGTTAGATTAAGGTTTAGAGTACTTAATTATAGTAATAAACCTTTCACTGAGGTATTTATGCATAAACCCTTATATTGGTACAATTAGTGAATAAATGTTCACTAAACCACTATAAATTCCACTAATTAAATAGAAAGGCCAATAAGGATAGAAATGAAAGGAAAAGATGGGAAATAGGGTCAAAAGACAAAATTCTAGAATTCGTTATGTTACAACACTCCACCCCTTAAAGAGGATTTCGTCCCCAAAATCATAAGTAAGAAGGGAAGGGTGAGTGTGCAACATCTCATCACAAAACTTCTAGTTATTTCTCCAACCTTAACTTCCACCAAACAACTCATCAACATATACTCCACAAGCATCTCGACATAGGTTTGGTTATCAAGGATCACCTAGGTTCCATTATTTAGATATTCTTTTTAGGAGATTTAACATTATTTACATTTTTGGCAAATTAAGATTATATTTATTATGATATCACATTACCATTATTATTATTTTAATTGTGTCATAATCACTTTATTATAAAGGAGTTATATTTCATTATCATCCATGAAACAACGCATATATATTTCTCATTTATCTTACTAAGAATTATAGAAAAATTATGGGTTACATGATTCCCTCATTATACTTGATCATTATCCTTAATATTTTGAACTTTGACTTCATTATCCTTATATTATCACCACATTAAGTTATAATGAATTATTTTTCTTGAATTATTCAATTTGTCATTAAATCTTCATTCAATCCAAATTATTTCACATCAATTACATGTATTTATATTAAATGTTATCTCATTGCCACATTATCTTTATTTATCACATTAATGTCATCATTAATCATTTTCTCATATTTATTTATATTATTTATTTGCCCATTTATGTGAATCGAATCACTTCATATTCATATTGAATCCATTCCATGTATTTTAATGATCAAGGTGAGGCATATTACGAATTGATTCACATTAAGTGACTAATCGTGTGTGTATTAGATAACAAGGTAGCATACCATGCATTTCATATTGATGACTTGATTAATATGTGATTAGATGATTATATATATCATTTATGTGTATCAAAGTATGTTAACTGATAATGGCACCTAATGTCATTAATGTATCATGAAAGGCATTAAGGATGTATATGTTAAGGTTTGATGAGTACAACTTAGGGTTCCGTTTAATATGATCACTATATTTTACTTAGCATGTATTAAGTCCAAGATTAGGTTACAATTATCTTGCCCATCATATCATTAGGGTTTATTGGTTTATACATGGGAAACATCATGCTTATCCACTATTAGTATTAAAATGTGAGTTACTCTTATTATGTGCATTAGATATTCATTAGGGTTCAAACAAATGAACTATTCATTAGATGATCATTATATCTTCTTTTGGATACCAAGAAACAAGTGGTTATAACTATAATTTGTTTGGTCAAAACTAAGGATTCAAGCACACTAACTTCCTAATTAGGGAGTCAGGGTTTCTAAAGTCAGAGTAGCTAGATTTTAGTATGTTACATGACTCCATCCCCTTGGAAAGGATTTCATCCTCAAAATCTAACTGCCCAAACATCATCAAACTAACTATTCTCTACCCCTTAAAAGGTTTGACCTACCAAGGAAAACTAATCTAGAGGTAAAAGGGTGAGTCTAACTAAACCATATACAAGATCCATCATGCTTCACTACACCCTCTAATTGCTTACTACTAAACACCAAACTTCAAAGCCTAGTTTCTAGGGATTGACTATCCAAGCATGTGGTCACAAGGGACATAAGGAGACTATCTTGGTATCCATCCTCAAACAAGTCATCATACACCTAAAACTTAGGGTTCCCAAAGATATACAACATAGATGTCTAAGGTCACTATTACCTAAAAGCAAACTATTTTAGACAATCCATTTCAGCTAAGGCCAGGCCGGTATCAAATGGATCTGGGAGTCCTGATAAACCAAGCAAGTGGAATGGAAGAAAATATTGCCAACCCCCAGAACCTGATAATTTCTAAACACCTTTGCTTCATCTTCATGCCCTAATAGATGCCTAAAGGCAAACCTAAACAACATTACGTTATGCATATTTTAGTTATGAGTATTATAGAGTTTTATTCATCATGATAGTAATGTGGAACTATAGGGTCCTAAATAAACCTTTCATCATTTATAGATCAAGTGTAGGGCAACCATGTCACCTAAAGGAACTATGTAAGGCAGGGATTCTAATTAGGGAGACAAAACTGAAATAGTCAGATTCCGACTACCATGGGCTCTGATACCATGTTTTAAGGGAGATGAAATCACCCCTTTACTAAAACATTGGTATACACAAGACCATTAGAAAGCAACATAATAAAAAAGAACTGACTGTATTCCATTTCATAAAAGGTTTAAAAAATACATCAAATTCTATCATTAGGGTTTACATCAAGACACATAATCAAGATCTAGATAGAGGGAAGTCTAGACTACTACAATCTTGTCTCCAAGCAACATATCCATCATCTGAGTCCAAGCCAAAAGCTATATACTCCTTGTCTTGTTCATCACCTTGCTCATCACATGGGTGGTTGGGAAAGCACCCAGCAAAAGGGAGAGGAAAACAAGGTATGTGTCAAATAATTAATAAGTACAAGAGAAAAGGAAATCATATGAAACATAAATATATTGAATCATCATAAGATGAGAGGGCCCAGAGAATGAGGCACATAACAAAATAGATTCTTACCATTACAATACATATAAGAAGTAGCATGCATGATATTAATTGGACTACATTAACTAAGTAGGGTTGAGGCACCTACCGAACCTCAACCTATAGGTGAGGAGAGAATTCATATATTCCCAGTCACCTATCAAATTTTATAGGGGAGGAATAACACATTCTCCATGGGGAGAATAAGACGTTCCCCAGGGCGATTATTTACATACCCTCTGTCGGTGGTTGTACATAAGTACCACTATTATAGTTAAATAGCCAAATAAACCATCATGCTCAAGAAATAGTAAAGTGGCAAGATAAATAATCATATAATTACAACTTGGTGGTGGGGTTCCAAGACCCAAGAATAATGTTCTAAAACTAATTTATGATGCAAGTATAGAAAAGATTCAAGAGTATATGAAATATGGTTTAATAAAGCCTCATTATAGAAAAATAGGTTAAGGCACAATCATTCCCAACTTAAGGTGTAAATATGCATACATAAATAGGGATTGCACATACATAGCACATACCTCTCTTATTGATATCAATTACTAACTTTCACCACTTTAATTGAGTCCAAGTTCCACTTTGCCTATTTTCAATGTATTAACATGTATTAGAGTACATAGTGCACATTAATGTATAAAAACCCTATTTTTAGATATTTTTAGAAAATTTAGTATTTAGACTCTTAAAACATCACCAATAAACTTATTAGGTTTTCCTGATCAAGAAAACATATATTTATGTTAATTTTGGAGTTATGATGATTAAGATGTAATTTTTATGGATTTTATGCATTAAATTCATTTTACAAAAAGAACCCTTCGTCAAACCATGAAATCGTACCTTTAAAATATTTTTATTAGATAGAGATTAATTTTTCAATTCCAAAACATATTTATTTGTCAAATTTGAATAAGCAGTTTAGAAGATATGCATTTTCAACACTGACCAATAGGAAATTGCCACATCATCAAACTGATCGAGATAATTAAAGAGAGAGGGGGGAAGCACCATTCAACTGAATATCATGGTTTTAGATTAACATTTATCCAAACTAGATCTTCTAAAGAAGGTAAACCGGTAAGAAATGAAAACCCTAGATGAACATGGTAAATAGAGATTGAAATCATCGATTTTAAACATAGATGCATGAATTTTAAGCATGTAGCAAGCAATATATGAGAAGTGGGTTATGAAACTCGCCTCTAGGGAAGATAAGAAGGTCCAAATAGCAAGGATCCGAGCTTAGAAGTTCTAGTTGCTCCAAGCCTAGCTCCTTTCTTGGACAAAGATCACCTTCTCCACTTTAGAGATGATAAACCCTAGCAAAAGAGCATGGAGATGAGATGTTTTCTTGGACAAAGATCACCTTCTAGGTGGGGTTTCACCATGGAATTCCATGGTTACGACCTGTAATATGGTGTAAGGAAGACTAAAAGTATGAAAATAGGTAAGGAATGGAGGAAACATACTTGTTTTGGTCGAAATTACCAAGGAGGAGCTTTAGAAACCCTAATAGAGCAATTTGGAAGCCCTAGGAGCCTTCTTCACCAAGGTAGGCTCTCTCTATTACCTTTGAGCAGCAACTTCATGGACAAATACAGAACGAACTATTATCTAATCTAGAGGAAAGAAAAGGACAGCAAGAGTTTTCGAATTGTGAGCTGGGAAGGGGTATACATGGCTATATATAGAAAGAGGTGAAGCATGAGGAGTCTTAAGGGACTTTCCATGTGTCTTTAGCCTAGGGATTGATGGTCATGCAAGAGGATAGCTCATAGAGGCTTCATGCATATCAAAAGTCGGTCCTAAGAGCCCATATATTATTCTAGTCCATCCCCACCGTTTTTCAGGAAAGAAATAACCTCATTGGTTGATAGCTTTTAAGGATAAACATCTTTATAAAGAGGGTAATCCCTATAATGCCCTTGAAAAGAAATACCATCAAACCAAGTGAAACTAGGTTCTCCAATGGTTTAAAATCTCCTGAATGGTAATGGAATATCTAAGGATTAAAATCCAGGTGATAATTTGCAAGAAAAACCTCTCAATTGGGTAAATTGCATAAAAATCCAAAATGTACATATAATTGCATAACTTGCACAAACAACATCCAATTCGAACCAAATTTGAAAATTAGGATAAGTTTATGTTTTCAAATAATATCAAAAAGTTAGATTAAGGTTTAGAGTACTTAATTATGGTAATTAAGCTTTCATTGAGGTATTTATGCATAAACCCTTATATTGGTACAATTAGTGAATAAATGTTCACTAAACCACTATAAATCCCATTAATTAAATAGAAAGGCCAATAAGGATAGAAATGAAAGGAAAAGTTGGTAAATAGGGTCAAAAGGCAAAATTCTAGAATTTGGTATGTTACAGGTTCACCTATAATGATGAAGAAATTGTTAAGAAGTGCACTTCTAGTATTGAGATTAATTTATAAAATGTTACCTGACAATGAGTAATTTGTTTGGCCAAGCTATCACTGTCCCAATTACATCCTCAATTATTTGGTGTTGACCAAAAGGCCTAATCAACTACTCTTGAGTTTGGATTGGTACAATAATGGACATGGTAGCAAATGAGGACCCCAGTAGTGCTCCTCCTATGACATATATTGGACTTGTAGAAGTAATGTGTCCTTGTGCTACAATTGATTTCCCATCCTCAAAACTTAATAAGGAAATGACCTTTAAATTTATGGAGACTGTGTCAAACAATATTTATACCTAAAAATTAGATTGAAAAAATTAATCAATAAATGTTTGGATATAATAACTTGTCCTTCAGTAATGGGTGTTTCACTACTCGATTAATTTGGTCTGGGTAGTTTTTCCTTGGTGGTCCTTGTGATATTCTACAAAATAAATAGTTTACTATAATAAAATCAATTTTATTATGTAATCACATTATAAGAATTTGAAGATTACCTCATTCGAATGAAACAAAGCACTTAGGTTAGAATTTCTCAGCATCATAGCTTCAAGATTTTCAAATTTTTCTTCATTTCTAACAACTCCTTTTATTGAGCCTCGTATATCTGGGTATGAGCATAAACAACCACTTCTAAGTCTATGATTGTATTTTCATATACATGATGAGACACATGAATCACATGTTTCACAGGAATCTTCTTTGGGCCCAAAATACGATCAAATATCTCATCTTCATCAAGATTTTCATCATCACTTGCAAGTGTTGCATTCAACTTGTCCTACATATAATATTAATGAGAATATTTTCATTAAATAAAAAATAAATTTGTTAAATGATTGCTTACAATCAATTCTGCAGATTTTGCATCCACAACAGTACCATCCTTCTTCAAATGGGTGGCCTTAAAAAAGTCTAATCTGCTAACATTACCGCCATTTTTCTTTTCTTGTAACTATTTGTAACAATAGCAGCATATATGAGCATAGTAGTATGAAAGTGTAATGCACATTTCAACTAAAAATAACTCACATTAGCCTTCACACAAGCATACAACGTTGATTCCGATGTATGTCTCGTCATTATGAACTTTCTACTCATAATGTTTTTAGCACTCCTTAACTACATCAATGTATTATAATATAATTATATACAATATACACTACTAAATTCTACAAAATTAAGGACAAAATTGTTTTACCTTTCCATCATCAGAATCACAAAAATTCACAAGAAATTTCCATTGATCAAGATCAACACGGGAGGGGCAATCATTAGTTGGTCAGATTTTTCTTTGTGCCGCATATAGTGGTTTTTTTATATCCACTTTGAAGTTTCTCCAACAATCCCTCACTATTCACAAAACTAAATTCTTCCCCTTTATGTCAATAACAAACTTGGTCTGTAACAAAAGAATAATTTTTAAATAAAAAATTCATATCATTGTATTATATCTCTAAGACTAGAATTACCTCCACATAATTCCATATAGTGGTTTTGTTTTCTACATGTACTTATCGCCAATCAAGATAGTTTAATGTTGCAAGATCAGAATTTCTAGCAACAGTTCCCAAAAAGGAAGACAGGTCATTCTAATGTGGTCCTATTGGATCTCCATTCTCATCCAAAGTAATTGGTAGCTTTTTATCCCATGTCTTACCCCATAATCGGATATACTTAGAATAGACCCTTGTTTTTTTATTTGTAGCTCCCCCTACAAAATCATGAATATGATGCAAGAATTTACAATGATATACATATTATACACATATAAATAAGTAATAGTTTGTGAAAAATGTAATGCATCTTTGTATCTAAATTTTCTTACCTTCACTCTGACCACGATTAGTAGTAGGAGAATTCACAACAAAATGTTGATCATTATCTAAATTATCAATTTCAACCTCTTGATTGTTACTGACATCATTTACCAAATGTTGCATACTTGCTCCTATAGGAATTCCTGGATGACTTCTTTTTTCTAAGTGTCTTTTAGAATGACTTCCTTCTCTAGCATTATTTGAGTTTGCCACCACATGACTTTTACCAATAGTACCAACTCCATCATTTGTCACAGAGGGATTTTTTTTCTTTTGCAAGGTTCAAAGAAGAACTTATGTTGTTGTTTGTAGCTGATCCCATCATGGTTTTATTGTTTCTAAGTCCTTTTGCAATTGAACACCCCCAATCAACATTTATCGAACCAAGATATCCTCCATTTGGTCTTTTGGAAATACCTACAACTAAAATGATGATATGAGCAGTTCTAAGAAAGATATTAAATGATGTAATTTTTTATTTTACCTGTCATACTCCCATGAGTTAATCCTTCATTGAAGACATGGTCAATAAGTGGAGACAAAGTTGACTGCATCTTTTCATTTTCCTAAAAAGATAATTGATATAAAAAATATTGAATTACAAAATAAAATCATGGCATACATTCTCTAATTGTGTTCCACAAATAAAAGTAAAAATTTCAATAAAATTTATATGTTGCTGATGAAGCCAACATCCAATAAGCAAACTCATTAAGCTGATTAACCCAAAAGAAAACAATTGTGCAACAAATGTATAATCATGTAAAAGAATAAATGACCATTTTATAAATAAAAGAATAACATGAGTGTTTCCACTATTTGATGCAACTAATAAAATAAAAAGAGTTACATAAGATCAATGATGGGGATCATGACCCCCTTTATAAAAAGTCACACCCTCCATGTCTTCTCTGACTAAATTAAAGTCATCACAAATGTCACTTAAGATATCTTCCAAATCACTTGGAGATTATCTTCAGATAAGAAGGTTCCATCTATGAAATTATCATGAAGATTCTCCTCCATGTCATAAGTATCACGAGGTGTAGTGTACACAACAAAGCTCCAATTGTGCTTGGGAGGCCAATGCAAATGGATGATCAGTTGCAACAATATGTTTTAAATTGACCATTGTGAAGTCATTTTCAGATTTTTTTGATGCCTATGTTTGCATTGACCCAATCACATTCGAAAAATACAACTTTAAGTTTCTCATAATAACTAATCTCAAAAACATCCCTTAATACCGCGTACTATGTAACTTGACCCATTACAGGATTTTTGTCCTTGGAACTAGGAAAGCTTTCTGTCTGAGCATTCGCCATAATTCCACTATTTTGTGTTTTTTTGCCGGATTCTCGATCCTTGGTGCAAAATCTATAACCATTTGCTACATATCCCGCATATTGCATCGTCATTTTTTGTAGTTCTCAAGCCAACACTAAAAGGTTTGGTGACACAATTGTCAACTTTGCCTTCTCCTCAATCTAAAAATATTATGAATTTTATTATTTATATATTTTTGTTATTATGATAATGAAAATAACTTGTTTAAACTTACATGTTTCTTAAACCATTCATTGAAACTGTTTATATGAAGATTACTGATTTCCCATTGTCGTGCATGTGGATTAATTTTCTTCAAGTATCAGATGTTCTCCCTGCTAACAAACACGTGTGACACACCTAGACGTAAATATGAAATTACATAATGAAAAGTAAACAACAATATTACTTCATGTATGGATCAACTGCATCACAGTTGGCTAAAATATATTGATGCACAACATTGAGCATTGTGCTATCAAGCGTAATAGGAGTCTTCTTTCCTAAATGATGCCCTTTATGAAAGAATATAGACCACTTTTTGTCATTATCCATATTTTCATCGTCCAAATCATTTCTAGACAATTTAGCAAACCTTGTCTCAACTCTTGAGAGATATATCAAACAGATCGTCTGCCAAGTAACCTTCTGCTATAGAAGCTTATGGAGCAGCTTTATTTCACACATATCTTTTGAAAGTTTGTATATGTCTATAATAAGAAGAAGAAAAGACTTTGTAAGAACATCACATATGATTGGATGCAAAGTCTAAACAAATTTAATTGTCAGAAAGATTATCTCCCCATGGGGTACATCCAACGATAGAATATCGGTTCGGCTATCTTCTCTTCTCGTGGAAGATGAATGACCACATGCTCCATCACATCAAAGAATGATGGTGGGAGAATCTTCTCTAGGTTATAAAGAGTCACTACTATTCTGGATTCCAACTTCTCAAAAGTATTTGGATTTATAACTTTAGAGCATAAGTCTGTAAAAAACTTGGACAACTCAATTACAACAAATCTAACATTT
This sequence comes from Alisma plantago-aquatica, assembly GCA_963693085.1. Taxonomy (NCBI): domain Eukaryota; kingdom Viridiplantae; phylum Streptophyta; class Magnoliopsida; order Alismatales; family Alismataceae; genus Alisma; species Alisma plantago-aquatica. The sequence goes on from OY856410.1 coordinate 1,524,812,023, forward strand.
TTTGGGCAACACTACTTGTAAAGCTAATGGGAGAAATAGTTGCATCAATACATGATAATGACGAATTTTCAATGCCATCAACTTTCTTTCTTTGACATGTGCATTTCTAGCTATATTAGAAGAATACCCATCAGGAACTCGAGCAGACTTCAACAGCTTACAGAATAAAAAAATTTCCTCCTTAAAAGTAAAACATGAAGGTGGGATGATATTTTTATTTCCGTCCTTGATAATGTGAAGTTTGTGCCTTATGCCCATCTCTTCGAGGTCATATCGAGAATTTTCAGTGTCATTTGACATCTCCATTCCTAGTAGTGTGTGAATCAAACTCTAACATACATTCTTTTCTATGTGCATCATGTCAAGATTATGGCGTATAAGGCTATGCTTCCAGTATGGAAACTAAAAAAATATACTTCTCTTTCTCTAGTTATACGGTAAATCATCTACATCTCTAGTTTGATCTAGAACTTGACTTCCAGACAGCATCTTAGGAGCACTTCTAAATTCTTCTTTTCTATCAAATGATGAAGCATCTTTACAAAATTTATGATCCATTGGGAGGAACCTCCTGTGACCTGTGAAACATGCTTTCTTACTATATGGTAGTCTCCATAAGAACATGTCTTTGTTGCAGAAAGGACATGTAAGATACCCACTAGTTTTCCAAACAAATAGATAACCATATGCAGGAAAGTCACTTATTGTCCACAGTAAGGTAGCATGCAACTTGAATACCTCTTTACAATCAGCATCATAAGTATCAACACCAACTTCCCACAGTTCTTTTAACTCCTCAATCAACGATTGTAGGTAGACATGTATGTCCATTCCTAGTTGAATTGGACTAGGAATAATCATCTACAGGATAAAATTGGGAGACTTCATGCACAACCATGGTGGTAAGTTGTACGAAATCAATACAATGGGCCAAGTGCTATATAATAGACTCATGAGGCCAAAGGGATTAAATCCATCGGAAGTTAATCCAAGACGAACATTGCGAGAATCAGAAGTAAACTCATCATGCATATTATCAAACTTCTTCCATGCTGGAGAATCTCCTGGATGTCGAAGAATCCCATCCTTGGTACGACTTTCACTGTGCCACCGCATTAGGGGTGACAGTTTCAAAGACATGAACAATCTCTTCAACCTAGGAGTCAAGGGAAAGTAGTGCAAGACTTTACAAGGAACTCCTTTCTTGTTCGTACGAATGTTTTCTACATCAACTTCATCAATTTTGTTTTCTTTATATCTAGAAGCACCACATTTTGGACATGAAGTCTTAACTACAAAATCCTTTTGATACAAAATGTAGTTATTTTTGCAAGCATCAATTTTATCATAGTCAAGTCCAAGGTCGTTGATTATTTTCCTAAATTCATAATAAGAGTCGAGAAACATCTCACCATCAGGAAGAAATTCCTTCAAAAGCTCAAGCATCTCAGAAAATGAATTATTACTCCAATTATTGACACATTTTATGTGAAACAACCTGACAAAAGTGTACAACTTAGAGTACTTCTTACTTCTATGGTATAATTCATGTGCAGCAATTTCTAACAGTTTGTAAATTACTCAGCTTCTTCATCATCAACAAATACAAATCGATGGTCTTCGTCTTCCATATTCTCTCCATCATGTGATACTCCATACACATCATGCAACATGTCTCTCATATCATCTTTGAACGTGTCATTTTGTGTTTGTGAATCCTCAGAGCTATCAAATGAACCCTCATTATAAAAAATCCAATTTGTGTATGTGGTCAAGAATCCATTCCATAACAAGTGTTTAGTTGCGATTTGTTGATTCTTCCTATGCACATTTAAGCACTGCTTACAAGGACATAAGATAGTCCCATCTCTGCTGGATTTTGAAAATGCATGCTCTATAAATTTAACCACCACAAGTAAATATGTGGTGCTTGTTCTATGTTCCTCATGGATCTAACTTTTATCTATCATGACTACTTATAAAAATTAAGAAAAAAAGGATAAGAATATAAAGTATTAAAAATCGTTACATAACTTAGTTTCAATAAGATTTAAGAGCTCTTTCTTAGATCTTGGGAAGAGTTTGCCCAGACCAGTAAGAAACTGGACTTTTCGAAGCCTGATGAGAGACAGTGGCACGGAGGCCAGTCCAGCCTCTACCAATGAAGAAAGCATCAACTCCTCACTTTCCAAAGCTATCCCACTTGTTTACCATTGTAGGGAGAATATAGTATAATTAAAATACAATCCATAACTTAGTCTCAATGTTAAAAAAAATGAGAGTTGCATGTATGTTGTGGAAGGAGAACCATGCAGCTTATAGCATAGTTTCCTTGTGGAGTGCCCTTTTCTTCCATAATGAGTACACTCCTTTTTTTTATCCCCTATTCCTTTTTTTGTATATATCAAAAAGTGAGTTTTTACAATGCATTGGCTTGAGCCATGAAAAGAAAAACGATAAAGAAACACACATAACAAACTATGTACAATACTTCATGCAAGCCTCAACAAGCCATATGACTCAAAGCAAACTATCTATATTAATCTTCAACCTGATCCAAATAGGCAAATAGTAGTCATATTCATGGACAAGCTGATCATGATTAATGTATATTGTCCAGCATGAGGGGGAACCTTAAAGTGAAAAGGAGGTTACAAAGTATTTGTAATGACCCCACCTTCTAGTAACCCCCAATTAAGGGAGACCAGGAGGTCAGAGCATTTATCCCAATTTCTGGATCAAGGTTCGATAAATAAACATTAATAATTATGAAACTTGACCAGACTATACTGAGAAGTTGTAATAAATAAAATTTTGCATACCTTTGAAAAGTTTGGATTTCTAAACTTCTATCCACTTATGAATTCTAGTCTAACTAATCCTCCTTGCACTTTAATTCATGTGTCTACAATGTGACAATTTATTGTTTGTCCTTTTGGGTTTGTACCTAAAATGCCGAAAAACAAAACGTCAGTCAGCATAAAGCTGGTATGTGGGAGGAACAATAATCGTGCAATTAATAACAATATATTACAGTCAATTATAGTTTAACAACCAACTTTAAGTTTTAAATATAACTGCATGATCCATACATACCCTAACCTCTGCGTTGTCCCTACAGTGGACCTGGATGCTACCTTTCTTATGGTAGATCCCCATTAAACCCCTCATGATCCTACCTAATCGATGAATCAGTTTCTAGGGTTGAGTCACATGGCACTACCCATAGGTATCCCACTCCTTAACTCATGGCGTGCTGTAGAGTCTCATGGAACTACACGTGGGTAGCCCAATTTCTAACTCATGATAGCCTAGACCTTACTCTAGGTTACTCTTTCTAGCATTTGCAAAGCCACAGAGGAGGATCTGGATCTAAGCCCGTTATATAAATATTTTTAGTGATAATCATATTCACTTTATGGTTGCATGAAATAAAAGTCAACCAAGAAGTTTATTTCAAACAACCGATAAAATCTCTGAGAATCATCGTGACACTAAGGCGGTTAATCATAAATGTAACCACATACCTATGATTTCTGATTTTGAGACAGAATCAACCAATTAAAATAATCTCAACCAAGCAACTAATTATGCACAGAAATCTTGAAATAAATGTACAAATTTGCTTTTATCAAAATTTAACCAAACTCATCTTTACTTCTTAGGATTTCTATTCATTTTTAGGGTTTCCTTTGAAATTAGGGTTTTGTCTCCACTTTTAACATTATGAATCCTACTTTAGCAAATCTACATAAAAACCCTAAATTTCCCATCTTACTACTCTTAACAGACTTAGGATCATCATTTAGCAACCTTTTTCCATAATTCGAAATAAACAAGGTTTTCCTCTTCTTTTACCCTAAATTAGGGTTTCTATACATATTATCCTTCATTTAAAGATTAAAACCATAAATTATCCAGTATTACATTCAAAATGGATGAAAACTCTCTTCAAATTAAGATATTAATCCACAAAGATTCACCCTTTATATACAATTACGGTTTCTAATTACCTTTTAATACATTTTTCTACCAAATTAAGGTACTTTGAAAAACAGGATAGAACTAGATTCCCAAACTATTTTGATATCATTCCTCGTATTTTTCTATGCAACTTTCATGTATAAAGTTTTCTCATAGGAGTTTTGTACCATTAGATATGATTTTTTCAAGAAAATGCATTGTACTGGAATTTCGACTAGAGAAAGCTATTCACGGAATTTTGTTGACCGTTTGATCGTTGTGTCACTGGTCTGTTGAAGATCTGATGCTCTGCATTGCTTGCACCCACTAAGTCGGTCGTGCGCCTTGCTCCTAACACCGGTCTGTTGGATCCTGATCTAACACTCTGTGTTGATCGTCCCCACTTCACGAGCTAAGCGCACTGCTTCAGGGATCGTTGGTCTCATGTGGGTTCACCGTGGATCTCAATCCCATGGTCCCTGCTCTTCGTCCTCCTTCCTTTCTTGACTCTAACAATGTGGTGGAATTGCGGTGGGAACCTCGTCAGAGAGAGGGCAATTGAGAGAGGGAGAGGGTGCGGGAACTTAGGAAGAGGTCGTCGGGGTTCGTGAAGATGAGAGCAACCATGTGAGGGTCTACTAATAGGGTGTGGGAGTTTCTTTAGGGTTTTCCCAACCCTGTTGCTACTCTAGATTTGGGTGTTTCTCCTAGTCATGATGGGAGCCCATCATCTTAGGGTCGAGAAAGTTCATCTCCTTCTCCCGGACTCAGGGAAACAAATTGTAGGAGTGTACATGCACTGGTACAATCAGAATCAAAGGGGAAAGTTTCCCCTGTAACTCATCCACAGTTTGCATCCCACTGGGACTAGACGATGAGTGGTGCCTGTTTGATCAAGATCCAATGGCCCACATCCTTTGTGCTCAAACAAAAAGGAAGTAATTTTCCTAATTTTCCAAGATAAATCCTATTTTGAGGATAATTTGAAAAAGCAATAACTCCCAAATTATAACTCCTTTTTGTCTCAAATTTTAAGGGAACCTCGTTTAAGAATTTATCTCTCATCATGAAAAAATTGAGATCATTATCTAAAGAAAACGAGTCCTTTTATTCAGTTCCAATTTAACACTTAATTATATATATTCCCCATATTTTTTATTTCCTTTGCCATTATATTATTATTCTGAGTTCCTTGAACCTCAAGGAACCTTAACATCTTGAAATTCCAATTTGGAAAATATTCCTTAGCCTTTTATTCTTATTTTATCTATTTTCTTGTTTATTCCTTTATCCAATAGGATTCCTTTACCTTTTCTTTTTCTTTTTCTTTCAATTGGGCTTAATAGCCAATAAGGGCCATTAAGAAAACATACAAGGCTATCATACACGAAATTCATTCAAATCAAACCATTAAATCAACCGTTGATTTCATTTATTTCTTAAAAGAAGATTTATAAATCTCATTCATGATTTAAGAAAAATGGGGTTGTGACAGTATTAGTGGGCCAATTAGGTGTAACATGATTAGCATTACTTAATATATATATTAGTCATACATTGTATAATTAGGGAATTGTTCTTCTTGCCAATGCCTATTTAAGAGCTATGGTGTATCCATTTTGATAATCTAGCAAAAATATTTGTCCTATTTAATTGAAGAATGTGTTGACATAAATGTCAAACATTCCTCTTGTTGCACATGTAGGAATGATATAGAGGGCAAGTAAGAGAACAGTTGCTTTCCCAAGTATAGGCAAAAATAGAGGGCCCTTACAGAGGGTTGGTATTCAATGGAGCCTAAGGTCTATGTGCCACTTCTAATATGGAATAAACCTATGAGTATTCAATGGTATTACTAATGGTTACTTTTACAGGTATTGTGTATCCACAATAAGCATCAAGCAATAATATTTCTCCTATTTCATAGAAGAAGGGGCTGATAGAAATATCGAATGTTTGTCTTGTTGCAGATGTAGGATTGATAGAGAGAGGAAGAAAGATAACTGGATATAATATATATATGATATATATGGAGAGAAGAGTAGAGGGTAGGCACCATCGGATGTCGGAGAGCGCAGGCAGTAGCGGGAGCACCTTCGGAGAGAAGACCAGAAGGGAGACGTCGCTAGAGAGCACACAAAGTAGGGGAGCACTGCATGAGAGAACTAGTATTCGCCGGAGACGGCCTACTATTGGGGGAAAACCTCACCGACCATCCAATCGGGCAGGAGGGCACAGAGAGATGTCCGTTTGGAGAACAAGTGGATGGCTTCAGAGTCAGAGGACGCAAGGAGGCTTCAGGTGTCGACAACGCACGACGCGCGGTCAACACTGTGGAGTCTGTGTGCAGAGGGCGCCGTTGTAGATTGGGGTCGGGGTCGGGGTGGGGGTGGGGGTAACTATCCGCTATGCATAATGCATAATGGGGGAAAGAGTGCGGGCTTTGTAAATGATCTCCTTACAATTATTTTGCATACAATTAAAATGGAGTGAAAAATTGTAGCTACACCTTATTTACTGAGTCGGCTACAATCATTTTAGTTATACAAAAATATTTTATAAGTAAAAATGTCTCTCGCTACATATAAATTAATTGTAACTGAAGCAATCATAGCTAAATCATTTTTTTTGTAGTGTATCCTAAGACTTGACACCATTCACAGACTAATCTCTTACTAACTTGTAGTCATGAAACTAATAGGTTTCCTAGGGGATATACATACATATGCATGAAGCATCAAAGAAATTACATATTGTCATCTAATTCACCCGACAGCTTGTTATTACCACATTTAACCCAATTTGTGGGATCTTTATTCTGTTGAATTTGGTTGCTATTGTCTGTGAATAATGAAGGGTTTCTGTCCCATCCCCAATCTGAATTTTTCCACTAAGGCTAGAGCAAGACCTTTAGTAAAAGGATCAACTGTATAATCTTTGGTACCGATGTAGTCCACATCCACAACCCCATTAGACAGTATCTCCAATACAAACATGAGTCTGACTTAGATGTGTCTGTGTAGTTTTTTATTGTACTTGGAACTCCTTATCTTGGCAAACATGTAGTGCTATCACAGTGAAATGAAATAGCAAGAAGTGACTTCTTTACCATAGGTAAACTGGACATAAGTCCATGTAGCCATTTAGCTTCCAATCCAGTTTCATCTAAAGCTCACAACTCTACCTCAAAAGTGGATCAAGATAATATGGTATATTTCTTAAGCCTCCAGGAAACAAATCCTACTCCCAACAAGAATACATATCCTAAGACAACATTACTCCCAGAGTTCATGGCAATCCAACTTGCATTATTATATCCTTCGAATATAGAAGGATATTTTCCATAATGCAACCCAAGGGAACATGTTCCCTTGATATACCTCAAAACTCTATCAAGAGCTTCTTAGTGGGTCTTATCAGGACAACTGGTGTATCTACTTAACTTGCTCATGGCAAATGCAATGTCTAGACATTTTCATTTCATAAGATACATGAAACTTCCATTAATCTCAGAGTATCATAATTGAGACACTGAAACTCCAGTCTCATTCTTGAACAAGGCCTTGAATGAATCATATGGAGTCTTAACATGTTTAAGTGATGTGTACTCAAACCTCTCTAGTATCCTCTCAACATATTGAGATTGAGACTGAGTTATACCATCAGTAGACCTTATGATTTTAAGTCCTAAAATCACAACAATGACACCCATATCCTTCATCTCAAACTTGCCACATTAGAATGTCTTTATCTCATTTACTACTTTCATATCGAAATCAACACCACTACAGAAAATGTATTTTACAACAGTTCATATTTCTAGTTTACAATAGGTGTTAACTGTTGTATTAGATCGCATGGTCTTATTGGAGGTGCTTTACACAACATGTAATGTGCATGCTGTAATACATGTATTTTATACAACAGTTGAAACATGTTGTCTTTCAATGTATGGCCAGTTGTAAATCAATGTTTTATACAACATGTGGTGTACATGTTGTAATAAAATGGATGTTTTATACAACATGTGGTGTACATGTTGTAATAAATATTATACAATAATTGAAGCATGTTTTCTTTCACTAAACACACCTATTGTAATAGGGTTTTTTTTACTACATGTGGTGCACCATTTGTAATATATATTCTACGAAAGTTGAAGCATGTTGTCTTTCACCAAAAAGCCTGTTATAATAGGGGTATTTTTTACAACATACAGTAAACATGTTGTAATATATATGTTTATACAATAGTTGAATCATGTTGCCTTTTGATAAATACACTCATTGTAATAAGGGTGTTTATACAACATGTGATGCGTGTGATGTAATATATACATTTATACAACAAGTGGTGCATGTTTTAGTTCACTAGAAACACCTCTTATAATAGGGGTCCATTTCTAGGCACATCGGTTGTAGTAGGTGTGGATAACACTACATGTGTTGTTTATCATAGTATCACACCTCTTACAACATATCATTAACAGTTCTATTTGATTAGATTTTGATAGGTCATATTGAACCAATTTTATTGATCAAGTTAACCATATTTTAAAAAAATGATAATAAACATGAAATTATACTTTTTTCATCTCACAAACAAGCACAATATAGAAAAAAAATTCATCAAACCTTGAGAAAAACTCACACTATATTTAATAAATAATCAATCATCTATACAAAGATTTAATAATACAAAGTAGTGAGTACACATTCTAGAATCTAACTGAAAATTAACTACGAAGGTTTCACACATTGGTCTATGCTAAAGAATAGATGTCTCCCTCTCATGTCACATAATCTGATGTGTGCTCAAGAACACACGTCACCCACTCATTTCAGACCTCGTTGATCACTTCTTGGACGAAGTAATGACTGTTATACTTCAAATATACTGCAATCATATGTGAAATATATCAACATTTTGCCATTTATTCAACGTATTTGGAAATTTGAACAAACTAAAAGAATATAATGATTGGTAGCTTACACATTTAGGAATATTTCTAATTCTCACATCAAATATGTCTCATGTACTTCAACACATAATACCTACAATCTGTGTTGTCCGACTACTTTGGACACCATATAAAAGAATAAACAAGAATAAGAAAAAAAGTGATATCACATAAAATAAGGATACAAATCACTACATATAATTTGAATGTTGTGGTAGTCATCACAAATTGTTTTCGACATAATTAAATCCCAACAAGTACGTGAATTGGACAACAACCAAGAAAATGTTAGAATGCTAAAACAAAAGACATTCAATACCATATCAAATCTCTCAACGAGGTCATCCTCCCAACTGTATTCTTCATCTTCATTGTGGTCATCTTTTGTGTGTGAGCATGGAGGTCGAGAACTTCTTCAAATAATTTAGTCAAAAGAAGACATGGTCACAATGCACATACTTCACCCTCACTTGACTTTTAAATTTCTATCTTGTCCCAACTACAGTAAAAACAAGAGCCATGTGTTACATAAAAGAACACAATGTTATGTTTCATAGATACAAAAAAGTGAGTAGAAAATACCATGTAAACTAATATATAATATGTTTTCAATTTAGATAAAAATAATTCCATCATTGGGTGGCACACTTATCGCCTAAAAGTTCTGCTACTAACAAGTCGAGAGGCAAAATGATCTGGGAACTCCTTTCTTAGTTCATTCCAAATGTCTTGATATAAAGAAAGGATGTTAAGACTATAATGTACTTCAAGATTTTTCCTTATCACATGTACCCTTTGGTTAATACAATTGTTAATTATGAACCAAGTTTCATGAGTATAATGACTTTATTTTACATGGAATTCTAGTCAGTGACTTATCAACAACCATGCCCATTAAAATGAGAACATAACATCAATTATACACAAAATTCTATACCAAATTGACTTAATATTTTGTATGGTCACATTAGCATCATTGTAACTTGTATGTGAACATAAATATCTACTCAAAAACATTTTTTGGAAGCTGGATTAGTGCTAGGTGTTCTAGAGAATTATGTGAACCAAAGGAATTATAATGATTATAAGTTTATTTTTATTTACTAATTGTTCTAAGAAATGATGGAATTTAGTATATGTTACATTTGACTTATTTCATCTCACGTATATATGAATAATAGGTACAATTAGAAAAGTTGCATAAACAATGTTTTTGTAAAGATTCTAAAGATTGTAACCACCTTAAAAACAATTTTTTAACAGCTTACAAGAATTGCATGAGATAGAAATGCCAATAGATTGACGTTCATACTCTAATTCAATTTTATATCTTTCACAACATGATTTGTAAGTAGGCCAGGATTCATTTCTATCTTCCCCACGGAGTGGACGAGTATTAGCATGTAGAGATTCATGATGCAATTAAGCCAATCATATGATTAATATGAATGTAGCAACATGGTAAAGATTAGAAAAACACTATTTTATTTTCAACTTGCACATTGCATTTCATCCACTATGCCCATCCCTAACTACTATCATAGATGAACAACCACATTACTATAATTATCCAGGGCCATAGAGAATTGCTTTAGTCATTCCAATTGTTTCCGCCGTCCTCTACATGCAAGCACACTACAAGGAGACTACCCAAGTACATGGTTGTAGAACAATAAGATAATTTTAGAAGGGGAAATGAGTGAGATGTAACTAGTTCTACTCAAACTTGCATATATTAAGTGAATGCATACCATTACAAATACAACTATCTACTTCAAAAGAACAATGTTTACCTTTTCAACATTATGTCAAATATGACACATGCAAGATGATTCGATATGCGTAAAGAAGTCAAAAATCTGATCGATTATAAGGATAACCTAGAGGCATGAGATCTTCTTCCCATCCTTGAGGTAGATCTCAACCATGTTTAGATTCTCAAGTTGTCTAAGGATGTCGCAAACAATGTCCTCAGTTCTCTTGTAGAAATGTTAGCAACTAATAGGTGTTTTGCTACAAGTCTTCTTAGCTCCTCCCATGCTAATCATCTACCTCAATCAAATCTTCATTTTCATAGACGCGTATTGGATATAGCACCCATTGCGATTGTAAGGATCTGACTCCTTGAACTTACGCTAGGTCACAAGGCTCTGACTACTTGAACTGAGAAGAGTGCACCTCCACAATCTATTGTAGTGAGACAATTGTGAAGGTTTACAATGCCTTCAATAGTAGGCAGCACGTGTTGGGGGATGTAGAAGCTACATTTCACTAATCTAGAGTCGGTACATTTGAGAAAAAATGGACCGGTAGTCTGTTTTTTTAATACCTAGTTTAGCCTTCGATTGATTTGTTGTAACTAAAATTCCCAGGAAACTTATTTTTTAGGAACTTAAGTTCAGTTCTAGAAAAATGAGTTCAGGTGATTGGTTCAATTTTTTACTTTTTCAGGAAAACAACTTCTACATGATTGGTATGTCATAAGTAATAGAAAATTACGTAACTATAAGTAAATGACAATGCATAACTCACTTTTTCACAAATGAAGACAACATAATATGAAACAAAATAATGAAATCTCGAGTGTGAAAAGATTCTGGCAACTTTATTTCAATCAAACTAACCAACATTTTAATAAAGTAAGGTGTTTAACAATTTGTGAGTAATATGCCATATTACAAACATAAAACCTAACATGAATGTCTTTTGATATGGGAAATTACATGTATACTTACATTGTCATCATTCAATAAAAAGTAATGCATTAATCAAACATATGTAAGAGGAGATATAATTGTAAAATTTATTTTTTTTTACTTAGTTAGTATATGCAAAAGAACAAATACATAATAGTGGACATAATTGAAGATTAAATCTCAAGTTGTATGTCTTTTAGTAAATAAATTATGTGCAATAATCAAACAAAAATGATTAACTAAAAATATCAAATGCAATATAATTATGTACAAACAAACAGTAGCCACAATGATCTAACTTGAGAAGTAGTGAGAATTATTGTAATACCATGGCTTATATACAAGAAGGTTAAAGAAATTTCATCACAATCTTGCAATCCAGTTGAAACCCAAAAGTTGTCATCACATGTGCAAGAATGTTAGACTGATCAAAATACTACTGTGAGATGTAATAAAAAATAAAGCAGCTGTTCAAGAAGCCTATCGTTCAAGAACTTTGACCAAAATAGCATTCCACCGAGAACAAGATACATTAATCAAATCTATCTTGAAAGAAAATGATTTCTCAATAGAGAATACCGTTCAAGAGAGGTTGGATGATGGTTTGAGAGTGAGCGAGAGATAGTCGTGAAGATATCTAGATGCTTTGGAGTGAGAGAAGGAAGTCGTGAGTGAGACGAAGCCGTCAAGATAAGCATATGCTCCGTAGTGCAACCATCACGAGAAAACAAATTGGGAAACTTGTTTTCCCATTTTTTTTCTTCCGAAGTCAGGGAACTAAACCTATATACTGGTTTGGTGTAACTGTAGTTTTCTTAAAATTTATTTTCCTAGAATTGAAGTCCAGTTTTAGAAAAATGACTTCGAACTGATTGATTTCAAGCTTGAGTTTTTTTAAAAATTGACTTTCATTTGACTGGTTTGTTGTAATTGTAAGCACAAAATTTAGTTATTGAAGACATTCAAAACTATATAGTAACTATTCATAAACATAATTGGTTATAGTTCAAGAATATAATAGTACAATAGTAGGATTGTCCATTTCAAACCTCGGTCAACATTTTATAATAAAAGACAATAAATTAATCTCCTTGTATGGCTTGGCATAACATCACAAGTGAGCCATGATTATGTGAGATAGAAAAGTAGTAAATCTAACGAGAAAGGCAAAAGAAAAAGAAAAAATGGAAGTGCTAAAATTAAAACGATGGATAAAAGGGAAAAGAGGAAGAAGGAGCTCTCGATCTACAAGGGTCATTGTTGGGAAGGAAGCAGGCTAAGCATTAAACCATGGAGCATTGAACATACAAGGCGATCCTGACCTGAGCGTGCCATAATGAAACTGATAGGCCTAGTTGATGGAGTGGGATTTTGGAAAAACTGAGAAAACGTAGCACATCAAGCTGTTCTAGAGAAAATGCAACACAAAAAAATCCCTCCACATCCTCATGTGGATCTGCCGAGGTGGAGGTCCCAAAGACACAAAGATCAGGGAAGAATGGTGAGATATTCTGGCTGCCACCCTCTCTCTACAATAAGGGAAATATCACACTCTGGTCCTAGGGCATGCACGATTAGCGCGGATGAGAAGCGACTGGGAGCGGAAGTTTTTTTTCACTTGATTTCACATGGATCTCTAATTCTTGGATTTCTCTGAATTTGGAAGTTTTCACTTAGTAGGTTTCCACACCAAGGCTCAATACAATCAATTCCATAGTGTCTACCAATTTCACCATATCTCCCCTTTTTTATTTATTATTTGAGACCGAGATTTCATGCTATTGTGGGAGAGGTCTGGAATTTAAAAGTATATATAATTCTAGACGTTTAGGGGAATCTGGAGAACTTAAATTTTGGATTTTCATCAAACCAATCAAATGAAATTAAAAAGGAAACTTAATTTTCAATGTTTTTAGGACAAATTATACCAAATCAGTCAGATTATGAAACTCTAGCATATATCGGGAAAAGCACTTTCTGGATTTACATAAAACCAATCACTAAAAAGATGTCAAGTAACTTGAGTTTCCAATTTTTTTGGTCCAGATACATCAAACCAATCGGGGTCAGTGGGAAACTTATGGTGGGGTCACAGGGTCATATGACAGGCAAGTAATTTTTTTCAGCTATTGGAAAAGCGGGAGAGTAAAAAAAAGTTATCAAGGATCAATTTAAAATACATGCGCGAGCAACTATGGTCAAGGATTTCCTTAAGGATGAGCTTTGGGGAATTAGTAAGTATGGGTCAAGGATAAAATCCTTCAGAAAATGTTAATGACCTTTGTTAAGAGTTGTTATAATGTAAAATTGTAAAAGGAGGAAGTCAAATGCTCAAGTGGACCAAAAGATTTTGTATTTTTGTACTAAAGGGGTTTGTTGAATAATAAAGACAAGTGTGATTATACAATGGGTTAGAGTCTATTGTATAATTATGGTATATAATAACAAGTCAGATTTTGTTGTATGATCTTGATGTATAACAATAGGTAGCATCATGTTGTGTGATTGTGATCTATTACAACATGTAGCTATTACAATCGGTAAACTCCTGTTGTGTGATTATGGTATATTATAATAGGTTAGTCTACATTGTGTAATGGTGGCCTATTGTTGGGTTTTAGGGGAGGCAGAGAAGGCAGCGGAAACAAAAATTTTCTCCCCAAAACCCAGAACAAGGAAACGCGTCAACGTCTATATAATAGGAAAGGATGGTTTGTGGAATCATACCTTGTCCCGAGGCTTGCTCGGCTTCCAACGTCTATATGTTGGGGTTCACAGTTGTCCTCCTAAGCGGCAGAAGTCTCCTGCCTCTGAAGTAGTCCACACGGACCACCTGGAACTCCACACTCCTTGTCCCACAAGGAGTTGGAAGGAGTCACACCCTCCTATTGACGTACTAGTCACCAACACACTCTCCTGCCTCCAGTTGCAACTGCAGTTGTCTTTCCCTTGTTGCGCCTCCCTTTGCGGGTAGCACTTGCTCGGGCTCTCTCGGTTACCAAAACCAGAGAATGACAACTTTGCAGAGAAACTGGTTACACTGAGTTGTACTTTGAGAAGCCCCCAATACCCCTATATATAGGAGGGTCATGGGATAGGGTTCTCCATCCCGGGCAATGCGGGACTAAAAGTAGGAGTAGAAGTGTTCGAGATTTTCCACAAAAACAACCAACTCGCAACCTGAACCGATCGTTTCACAACTGAAACAGTCAGTTGGGGACCTGAACCGGTCGGTTGACACTCAAACGATAGGTTGGGACCCATGAAACGGTCGGTTCACTTTCTGAACCGATCGGTTCATGGTCCTGGTCAGTTCCCGATTGACTTTCCCTCTTTTATTTCTAATTGGTATCAAATACCAATCCTTTTCCCAATCAAATTGGGCAAGTGAAAAGAAAGGAAAATTCTCACCAATCCGACTTTCCCAACTTGCTCGGTTGCAATAGTTGAACCGATCATTTCAACACTTGAAGCAATTGTTCACCCTGTCCATGAGCCGATCGACTCAACACTTGAACGATCGGTTCACCAAGCTGAGCTGATCGGTTCACCAAGCTGAGCCGATTGGTTGGGAGTGCAGACTGTGCAGAATCAGTCAATTGCTATTTCAATCAATCTGATACTCTAATCAATCTGTCCAACACCTTGAACACTATGATTTTGAGCTATCAATCAATTAAGTGTTTAATTGAACTACTAAGCTCCTTTAGTAATCAATCTAAACATTGTTTGTGGACAAAACTCCTCTTCCAGGTTAAATCCTATGTGTGTGACCCTGCAGGTCCATTTCACGTTGGTAATGAAAGTCCATAACACTTATGACTTCACAAGCAAAGAGCGGTTCCTAGTCACACATCAGTGCTACCCAAGTAAAAGTAGAAAGTTGGAGAACAACTTTCAATCCTACAACCTGTGAATGGTGTTACATCGAATGTATAATTCCTTTGTCACTGATATCCTGAATGAACTCGAGGCATGGAACAGTCATCCTGTCAACGTTTATTCACTTTCTTGATCTTAGAGTAGATTGAACGAGATATGTATGACATCAAAATCACATATAGATTCACACATGCGTGCGCACGCCTATTTCAATCCTACTCATCAAGTGGCCTTGGATGTCAAACTCCCTTAGGAGGGACAAATCCCATATCTATCAGTCACCCCTCAAAAGCCCCATGTGTCAAAGCCACCCAATTATCACCTTTATAACAACCCATGTTTCAGGACTGCGTTTGATGATGTCAAAGTGTACCCAACGACTTGTGTTGAGTGTAGTGATTTCAGGTCAAAGAATCACATTCACCACCATCACTGTGAGTACTGACTGTGACTACCATGTCATGGTTCCATGTGTCAAACTCACGGTGGGTCTTTCCGATACACTTGTTCTCTAACAAGTACCTATGTGTTTGGTTTGATATCTCTATATCATGACTAATGAGATTCTGTCATCAACTAACACCACAATCTAGTCTTGTGTGTCATTGTTGTCTATCTACCTTCCACAATGACATCCGACTAGGGACATAACAAGAATGTACAAACTCTTAGCATCCGTATGATCTCATCGTTCAGGTCCTCAACTTGAAAGCATACGTCATTGAGTATTGTCATTCTCTAGACATTCAATTTGTTCTATCACTATCTCATATAACTGAACCGGAAAGAATTGGAAGCTTGCCTTTGATGTTTATCAAATCAATCTTAATGTATCCCACCAATCATCTCATGATTGGCTCTAAGGGCATACATACCAACAGACTCCCACTTGCACTGCGAGCCAATCACCCTTGAATCATATTCATAGTGATCTTCAAACATGTCCGACATGTTATTGTGCTCTAGCGCGAACATAGTGAGTAATGGCAACACCTTGCCAAGTCAGTATAAATTGCATGTCTCTCATCTCTTCGTTGTACGTCACACGTATGAGATGGAGTTTCCGTAATATGAGATCTAGTATTCCTTTACTAACCTTTAGCCACATTGCATGATCAAGGATTCCATACTTGTCATCAATGAGCAGAATATCTATAAGTTCATCTCATGAACTTCTAGATCCATATAGTATCCACTGCTGTTCTCTAACGCATGAATACTCAACATTTCCTTTTAAATGGTTTTATTAGAACACTTCCAATTATCAACAAACTTTCACTTTTATATATCCTATATATATTTTACGATTAATTTTCTGTCCTTTCGAAAGTTCGCATCAATGTAACTCTTTACATTGAACTCTTCCTTATCTCCATAGAACTAGTACTTCTCAAGTACTTATCAAGTTCTCATGATATTCCAGTAACCCTTACTGGAAGTAGACAGACATCCACTCGTCATGTCCTTCATATGAGTTATCAGGATGAGCACATCATATTACCATGTCCTACATACAAGATGATGAATGCATTTTGTTCTTGCCATGTCGATACATGCAAGATAATGGGATGATTGCATACATGATAGATCCATATCTATTCTTAGTGTTTCCATTCTTCATAAGAATTGGACACTTGGCCTTGGGATACTAACTCCATGTAGCATGGACAAGTTTTCTCCCACTAAATCTATGCATACTGAACCCTTCAGTACCTATTGCCAATGTATGCTTTCTCTTTTTAGGTCAAGAGGTTTTTCGAGAACTATCTCTATATATCTCTATTCCTATCACATAGGAAATATCTCTATCTTCCTTAAAGATAATTTCCACTTTTGGATTTCCATTTTAGAACATTTCCATTTCACATCAACAAGTGGAATGTGAACATGCTCCCACTAAATCACGGATCCCTTCTTTATCTTTGATATATCAATCAAACCCCGTGACTATATCATCAAAGTAAAGATCCAATTTCGAGTTGCTTGTACTCGATCAATCACATTGATTAGTCCATTGTAACTTATAGACTTCATTTGCATTAGTGGATTCATAAACCTTATAGGTTGTGTCACGTACACATCCTTTTTTTATTCCTCACAGGAATGTGGTTTTAGTATCCATATGCCAAATGTCTTAAGTTGCAATCAACAAGCATCATCCTTCTCAAAATGTTATCCATGTGTCTTAACACTTAAGACTTATTCGCACTTATGAATTTTATTCCAATGGGTGCTACCATCAAGGTCATACCTTATGGTTCACATGGATGTCATTTAGGATGTAATGGTCATAAACCATAACTCAAAATTTGATTCCTCATATTCATGTAGATAGTTGACTCATCACATGAACAACTCATCACATAGATAATTGAGGTGTATCCGTCAAGGATATAAGAACTCACAACTCCTTGTGATTCTCAATGTCCTTTATTAGTGTGGGGTATTCTTTTATTAAGAAGAATTCAGTTATTTGATAATCATTCTCTAACTCCTTAGAGTATGATTCCTTCTTGATTTAGACATCACCATGCCTTAATCATGAGTTCACTATGATACACTATCATAATCACTCATAAGGATATCAAACATTTGGTCCAAGTATTTCATTCATTGATCTCATCAAGAATTAACACTTTACGAAATTTGTACTTCATCTATGATAATCTTGAACACTTCAAGATATTCATATTGGTATTTCTCTAAACACCATTTGAAGTATTAGCATTTGTTCCAATGGGTATGTAAATACATCACATGTATTATACCTAATAGGATAATCATTCTCCCACTACCATTAGTAAAGATTGATTAATCATGTCCAAGATATTCATGTCTCTTACTGGCTCTCTAACCAAAAGAGTCTAGATTTATCCATCACATGGAAACTAGAAATGAATTTCTCATGATTGATGCTAATTTGATTGTTTGAGTTATCTATAACTTTTAGGTATCATTTTATCTTATGCATATCAAATACCACAAGATAAATAAGGCATTTCCACAAAGATCATATCTTTATAAATTGAAACATCTCTTTATTGATTGCCATCATTGTCATACAATATGCAAAAATAAAGTGTTTCTATCTATTGGAAAATATGAAATAGCAGTTTTCAACTCTATTTCGTGCCCTTTAGGCTGAAATAAACGGTAAGGTACTCCTATCTATGGTAGCAACACTTGCTCCAATGATTGGTAATCCTTTCTTGGTCCTTTCACAAAGGCCATCACTTCTTTGTGGATATTGCATATCATATATGACATATCCATATCTTGGTATCATATACCTCAGATAAAGAAGCGGTTCATTTCATGATACCTTAGGTGGAGATCTCCATCCCCTCCTTCATCTTCTTTTGTTCTTCCAGATATAGAGGGAAATTCCCTCATACACCCTTCCCCATGTGCCTTGAGGTTGAAGACGGCTTGGGCTGCTGGCTAGCATCAGAACACTTCTTTGCTTTGCCCTTGCCCTTGCCCTTAAGACTTACCTTTTCTTTGATCACATCAAAGATTATGGTTTGTATTTCTTCATCTTTGCCTCTACTATCCTCAACATGTCCAACAACTTTGTCAACGCTTGTCAAAGTTGTTCATGTTGTAGTTTATCATGAACTGTATGATTCTCACAAAATTTACAGTATCATACCAATATCCAACTCTTATCTCAGAGGGAATCCTTCTTAGTCAGGTTTTCCACATACCCAATCACATTGAGTGTGTGAATACCTTACTAGATCTCCTTCTGTCATGACATACTAGGACAGTGTCTTGGAGACATCATATGTCTCATGTTGTCTCTGCAACTCATAGTTCAGAGAACACAACATCAAGCACTCCTCATCAATGTCTTCCTCGGTATGCTTCCACAAGCATACTTTCATCCATTGGTGTGGTGGGATCGAGTTTATCTGGTTCTGGTATAACTAGGACTTAGAGCTTTCTCTCTTTGATTGAGAACACTTCTCAATGTCCTAACCAGTCGTAGAAAAAAATCCCATTTAATTTGTTGGTCTCAAAGACCGATCGCAAATAAAGTGATTTTTTGATTAACCATTTATTTTAACAAAAGGAAATATATGCAATTTTAGTCCAAAAACTCATTTTTGACTTATTTGATTGATTTGAAAATTTGACGATATAATTAGGCCTTTAATTAATTATCGCTCCCACTATTTTAATTCAAATTGATAGCCCTCACCATCAATTTGGAATATTACAGCGTACAACCTTCTAGTGGGCAAGATCCTGAAATCCTCTAAGTCATGGACCAGCTAGGGATGTCACCCACAACATAGATCTCTCAGGTAGGCAACTTTTGCCAATTGCATTATATGCAACTCTTGATAAGATGTCATATACAACTCCTTGCAATGATCATCTCCATGCCTCAAGGTGCTAGATCCTATCTAGGTCACCTTGTTAAGTCCGACCCAAAGCCAACACGATGAATATGCACCCTACTTTGGTAGACCCACACATTCATCCTTCACACTTCCACGAGATAGACGGTGCACCACGCTTGGGCGTGCCCACACTTGGTCGATCAAGCTTTTCACGTGTGTCACATTTGGAAGGCATCTAAAACTTTAATATTTAATGAGGGATTTGGTTTTTATATACGTATACATATTCAATCACCACAATACATAGTACATATCATATACATGCTATATCCCACAGAAAACATGCAAAATGATAAAAGTGATGATTATGGCCATCCTAATGTGATTCCTCGAGCCAAGAGGAATCACGGTCATCTAGGTCTACATCACATGCAACCTGTATAAGATGAACTCTGTGCTTTTCCTTCGGAGTAGATCAATTCATCACATGAATGATTTGCTCGTTCTGGCCTAGTCGTCTGGGTGCCACCAGCCGATCGGTTGGCTCCTCCAACCGATCGGTTTGCCTGGTCATCATGCATCTCATCATGGCTGCCACCCGCTCGTCTCGCTCCTCGAACCAGTCATCAACCGATCGGCTCACTCCTTGAACCGATCGTCTGGAACGTCAACCGATCAGTTCACGCCTTGAACCGACCGTTTCAGCTGTCGTCAGGATGGCCTCCGTTCTTTGACATAATAGGAAATAAAATCTATCCTATTTACAATTTAATTGTGAAACCTCGAGTTACATTCGGGGGGAGTAAAGGTAGGAAAAGAATTCTTGAATTATTTCGAGTTACATCAGGAATAGGAGAAGGGGAATCGGTGCGCAGACCGAGATGCAACAAACCACATACAACCATACACAGAAGGGTTTATTGGCCATAACCACACTATACATCCACCACAAAACTCATTTAAGGGTGACGCGTATCGAGTGCATTAATAACACATATAATATATGTAATGTGGGATTTGTGGATTTAGGATTGGACATGCATAAAGCCAATTTTATTCGCATAGTATGCAATAAATAAAGGTGACAAACCAAAATCGATCATATCGATATTCCTAAAGTATAGAGCAGTTGACGTGGCTCTGATACCACTATTGGGTTTTAGGGGAGGCAGAGAAGGCAGCGGAAACAAAAATTTTCTCCCCAAAACCCAGAACAAGGAAACGCGTCAACGTCTATATAATAGGAAAGGATGGTTTGTGGAATCATACCTTGTCCCGAGGCTTGCTCGGCGAAAATACCTCGCGGCTTGCACAGTCTTCACCTCCGGTCTTGGACGGTGTCTGTGCAGCTCCTGGTCGCACCGGGACTGACTCCTCCTCCTCTCACCGGACTGTCAGGGTTGACAGTTGTCCTCCTAAGCGGTAGAAACCTCCCGCCTCTGAAGTAGTCCACACGGACCACCTGGAACTCCACACTCCTTGTCCCACAAGGAGTTGGAAGGAGTCACACCCTCCTATTGACGTACTAGTTGCCAACACACTCTCCTGCCTCCAGTTGCAACTGCAGTTGTCTTTCCCTTGCTGCGCCTCCCTTTGCGGGTAGCACTTGCTCGGGCTCTCTCGGTTACCAAAACCAGAGAATGACAACTTTGCAGAGCAACTGGTTACACTGAGTTGTACTTTGAGAATCCCCCAATACCCCTATATATAGGAGGGTCATGGGACAGGGTTCTCCATCCCGGGCAATGCGGGACTAAAAGCAGGAGTAGAAGGGTTCGAGATTTTTCACAAAAACAACCAACTCGCAACCTGAACTGATCGTTTCACAACTGAAACAGTCGGTTGGGGACTTGAACCGGTCGGTTGACACTCAACCAATCGGTTGGGACCCATGAAACAGTCGGTTCACTTTCTGAACCGATCAGTTTGTGGTCCTGATCAGTTCCCGATCGACTTTCCCTCTTTTGTTTATAATTGGTATCAAATACCAATCCTTTTCCCAATCAAATTGGGCAAGTGAAACGAAAGGAAAATTCTCACCAATCCGACTTTCCCAACTTGCTCGGTTGCAACAGTTGAACCGATCGTTCCAACACTTGAAGCAATCGTTCACCCTGTCCATGAGCCGATCGACTCAACACTTGAGCCGATCGGTTCACCAAGCTGAGTCGATCGGTTGGGAGTGCAGACTGTGCAAAATCAGTCAATTGCGATTTCAATCAATCCGATACTCTAATCAATCTGTCCAACACCTTGAACATTATGATTTTGAGCTATCAATCAATTGAGTGTTTAATTGAACTACTAAACTCCTTTAGTAATCAATCTAAACATTGTTTGTGGACAAAACTCCTCTTCCAGGTTAAATCCTATGTGTGTGACCCTGCACGTCCATTTCACGTTGGCAGTGAAAGTCCATAACACTTATGACTTCACAAGAAAAGAGCGGTGCCTAGTCACACATCAGTGCTACCCAAGTGAAAGTAGAAAGTTGGATAATAACTTTCAATCCTACAATCCGTGAATGGTGCTACAGCGAATGTATAATTCCTTTGTCACTGATATCCTGAATGAACTCGAGGCATGGAACAATCATCCTGTCAACGTTTATTCACTTTCTTGATCTCAGAGTAGATTGAACGAGATATGTATGACATCAATATCACATATTGATTCACACTTGCGTGCGCACTCCTATTTCAATCCTACTCATCAAGTGGCCTTGGATATCAAAATCCCTCAGGAGGGAAAAATCCCATATCTGCCACTCACCCCTCAAAAGCCCCATGTGTCAAAGCCACCCAATCATCACCTTTATAACAACTCATGTTTCAGGACTGCGTTTGATGATGTCAAAGTGTGCCCAACGACATGTGTTGAGTGTAGTGATTTCAGGTCAAAGAATCACATTCACCACCATCACTGTGAGTACTGACTGTGACTACCATGTCATGGTTCCATGTGTCAAACTCACGGTGGGTCTGTCCGGTACACTTGTTCTCTAACAAGTACCTATGTGTTTGGTTTGATATCTCTATATCATGACTAATGAGATTCTGTCATCAACCAACACCACAATCTAGTCTTGTGTGTCATTATTATCTATCTACGTTCCACAATGACATCCGACTAGGGACATAACAAGAATGTACAAACTCTTAGCATCTGTATGATCTCATCATTCAGGTCCTCAACCTGAAAGCATACGTCATTGAGTACTGTCATTCTCTAGACATTCAATCTGTTCTATCACTATCTCATATGACTGAACCAGAAAGAATTGGAAGCTTGCCTTTGATGTTTATCAAATCAATCTTAATGTATCCCACCAATCATCTCATGATTGGCTCTCAGGGAAAACATACCAACACCTATTACAACGATTTATCTTGTGTGGATATTACAATGGATCACAACATGTTGTGTAATAATAGTATATAAAAACATGTCAGAGTCTGTCGTGTGATCTTGGTATATAACAATGGGTTTCAACATGTTGTGTTGTTATAGTCTATTACAACATGTACCTATTACAACAGGTGAATGCATGTTGTATGATTACATTATATTACAATGGGTTAGTCTATGTTGTGTAATGGTGGTCCATTACAACATGTTATCATGTGTGACTATTACAAGGGTCATAGTATGTTGTGTAATTAAGGTCTTTTATTATACGTTCGAGTATGGTGTGATACTACAATGTATTACAACAATTTAGCACCTATTTTAGTATCACGTATACTACTACGGGTTTGGTATGTTGTAAATAATTTGTGTTGTATAAAATATATAAAATACAACACACAGATAGGCATGTTGTGATAGGTATGCTAACTACAACATAACCAACAAAACTATTGTATTTCTTCCGTTGTAGAAAACATTTTCTGTAGTAGTGCAAAAATTAGTTAATCATCGACATATAAGCAAAACAAAAGGAAATATCATCGATGATTTTATGGTACAGACACTTATCAAATTCATTAGAAACAAAGACAAATGAAGATATCACAAAATCAAACTTCTCATTCCATTACTAAGGTCTTGTTTCAAGTTTACACACTTTGGAATCATTCTCATGACCCACAAATCCCTCAGGTTGTTCCATATATATTTTATTTCTAAAGATCATCGTGTAAGAATGTAGTCTTCACATCCATCTGATGGATACAAATATTATAAATAAAAGCCAATGTTGTAAGCACTCAGATTGCGGTCATATGGGAAACAAGAGAATAGGTATCAAAATAATATATTCCTTCCTCTGTGTGTAACCCTTAGCAACTAACCTAGCTTTATACTTATTAATTTTCCCATCTGCATTAAGTTTATTCTTAAAGATCCATTTGCATCCAACTGCAGAACAATTAGGAGGCAAATCCACCAATTTTCAAGTTCCATTTGAGAGAATTGATTGGAATTCATCATAACAACTTCTTTCTAAAACTTATGTTTTGGAGATTCCACAGATGTTTTAAAGTTACAGGATCATCCTCAACATTGTAATTGAGAAACTCACTTCTAAAATCCTTGGATGTCCTACGCTTTGTACTTCTCTTTGGTTCAATCATTTCTTTAGAATCATCAGATTCAGAAATAGCTTGTTCTGAGTCGCCTCCACATTTTTCATCCTTTCCATATGTTCGAGAATGCAATCAATGGTCAATGAATCCTCTTGAGATACTTCATTGGGCACACCATATTTCATGAGAAACACACCCTCTAAGATTGTCGCATCACATAATTTCACAATTGTATTGACCTCAATGTCTGAGATATCAAATTTTACAATCAAGAATCTATAGGCAGAACTTGTCTCTACATACCCCAAGAACATGGAATCAACCATCTTTTATCCCAGTTTCTTCCTTTTATGTCCAGGGACAAGTACCTTAGCAAGACACCCCACACTTAAAGATATTTGGGACTCAGTCCTCTCCTTCTCCATAACTCAAACAGACTACTTTCTACATGTTTATGGGGAACTCTATTCATAATATGATAAGTTGTATTCAAAGCGTCCCCCCACATGAAGTTGGATAGACCTGAAGTTTGAAGTAAAGAATTAACCATATCTACGTTCAACTATCCCATTAGATTGTCGTTAATAAGGAGTGATAACCTCATCAACTATACCATACAATTGAAAAAATTCAAAAATAAGTTTGAGGTGTATTCTCCTCCCTTATCAAACCTTAATCACTTAAGTACTTTACTAGTTTGAGTTTCAGCTTCTTTTTTATAAATTTTGAATTTATCAAATGCCTCATCTTTACTTTTAAGTAAATAGACATAACAATATCTACTAATCGTCAATAAAAGTTGTAAATAATACTTTTGATCCCTAGTAGCAATAACATTAAATTTACAGGTATATGTATGCACGAAATCTAATACTTTCGAATTCATATTCACAGAATGAAAATGTTTTCCACGTAATTTAGCTTGCACACAAATTTCATACTTATTATTGCTAATGTCAGATTTAGGGATTAAATTCAGATTCATCATATGTTTCATTGAACCAACATTCACATTTGCCAAACGTGTTTGCCAAACATTAGGAAATACAAGATTCATGTATAAAGAACTATTATCATTCAAATTTAAATAGAATTTGAAATAGGTTCAAAAAGAATCTCAAATAAGTTCTCCATATCACATAGATACCCCTTGCCAAAAAGTAAAGAATCAAGAAGACGAGTAATAATAGCCTTATTACACTTGCAATCTATTCTAAAACTATCTCTAACTAAAATTGTGGCACTAAGAATGTTGTATCATATTGATGGAACATGTCTGACTCTATGAAGTGTTAATACCTTTTCTGGAGGAAACTTCAACTCCACTCATCCTTCGCCTTTAACTTCTATAGTGATGGAATCACCCTAAGTCACTAGTCAACCTTTAGAGGCCTAGTAAGACACAAACATAGGCTTATCAGTACACACATACACATTAGCCCTAGTTTCTATTATCCAATATAGTGGTTCAAAATTGGAAAGAATTTCAGGTTTTATAGATAAGTACCCACCATTCAGGTTCAAGGATATCATCATCATGTTGACCACAACCTCCTCAGTTGTAGATATGATATCTTTCTTTTCCTTCTTTGAAGGACAATCCTTGTTCTAATAACCAACATGTCCATAAGTCTAACAAGGTTTGTTCTTCAGTTTCTTCTGGATCTTAACCTTCAGTTTAATTGAATTCTTTGATTTCTTATCATTGTTCTTAGTAGTAGTAAAATTGACAGTAGCATTAACATTAGTGGGAATTTTGATAGTCTTCTCTTTCAGATGCTGTTCCTGTATGTTGATGTCCATCATGAGATCATTCATTGACATGTCTCTTTTGTGATGCTTAAGAGTTATGCCAAACGACTCCTGTGATTTTAGGAATTTCTCAATGATTGACATTGTAACAATTTTTCAAGGAGTGTCATGGCCGCATCATCTAGCTCTTGCACTAAAGTTAAAAATTGTGTGTTTGATCAGAAATAGGTTTACCGCAGTCATATGGAACTTTAAAAATTTTGAGATACAATATTTTTCAATTTTTTGATTTTATATTATATTTTTTCTAACGCCTCTTTCCCCCAACAGAACCTTAGATGTAGTAACAGGAAGCTTTGAGTATGAGTCATACAGTTTGTTATTTGTTAAAAACAAAAATCAACCCTCGTACATCTTATCACCCTTCTTCCAGGTTGTAATTAAAATAGCATTAGCGGGGACCGTTTCATCAACTTTGGGTGCACTCTCTTCTAGATATTGATCATACCCTAGCATGTTAAGCCAGATTTGCATCCTACTTTTTTAATGAGTAAAATTAGTTCTAGTAAACTTTTCAGACATACTAGACATATAAATTTTCATACCAGAATCTTGATCAACCATAGTTAACTAATGACATATATTGATTTTTTTAAGACTGTTAATAATTTTAATTAAGTCGTTACATGCAATAGCGACATGTGCAATTTAATTAACATATTCAGACATATACCTATAGGAAAATAGAAGAATAAAATGTGCAGTAGTTTATAAAAAAAATAGTGTAGGCTTAACCCATGCTATATCCATTACTTATACTACCATATATCTAACACAATTATGCTCAGAGGTAATAAATTAAAACTTATAATACTACATAAGAAACTAGCAAGAAAATGATGAGCAAGGAAGGAGAGCATGCGAGCCCGAGCGATGAGGTGAACTTGGGTACTAGTACGCGAGACATGTGTGCACAGCTTGGTGATTTGTACGTTGGCACAAGCAATTCCGGATAATTCAAAAGATGATACAAGGGAAATCATCTCCTTCCATACCCAAAAGTACACTAGTCATATTTGCTTTCTTCTTCCAAGTTTATCTTGTGTATGCTATCTTCGTTATAGGTTATTTCCCGATTTACCTCGATTATATATGTTAAATCTGATTCCAGTGAAATCATATCCTTGTATACTACCCAAATCACTCAGAATACGCAAGTAATCTGTAAAAATAAGTTATTGCTCCATCAATTAACTCCGTCAAATACTCCAGTAGGAACAACCTCTAGTCTGCTATACTACATTGGAACCGATCAGAAGATCCCGTCCCAGAGGTTGTAGTCAAGGGAGTAACCGCCGGAGAATATCAGGTCGTCGTCAAATCCTGCAAGTGGAGGTGGGTGAACATGCGGATTGACGACGTCCCTAGAGATGAAGGTGGACGACGAACTGCAGCAGTTAGAGCTACCGATGGTGACCTGAGGTGTGAAATTCCGAGACCTCGAAGCAAGTCTCCCTATTTCCTTTCTCGCTTCGTCAAGCTTTGTCTGGAGCTCCAAAACCTGGAGGTTTACAAGAAAGAGCACAAACTTAATTTGGTCATCCCGATCGTTGCAATAAAAGCGGAAGACAGTAAAGGAGCGCCGATCGCGAGCATACTGTGCTAGATACGCCACCCTATATGGGTAAAACCAACCTGACACTCAAGGCGGCAGTTGTCGAGGACGACGGCGTCAAGCGAGGCGCTGATGCTGGCATAATCCTCCTCGGTTTGCTTACTCCTCCACCGTACGCGGCGGTTCTGGAACCAAACCGCCACTTGCTGCGGTTCCAGACCCAGCTCCATGGCCAGGCGGTCCTTGCGAGCCGTATCCAGCCTCCTGTCTCTTGCAAAGCTCAGCTCAAGTGCATTCGCTTGACCTTCTGTGAGCTGTCGCTTTTTGGCGTGCGTAACCTCCCCAACAGCCGCCTTCTTCCTTCTCCTCCTGACCCTCCTTTCCTTGTTCTCTGGTTTCGTGAGCCCTGCGATAAATGAACATGAAACCATAAAAAGTACGGGCTTAGTCCCAAAAAAGGAGATATAGAAGGGTAGGCGCAAATAGTTACAGTACTTGTCCCTTTAAAGTTGGGGCGTGGTAGTGTAGATGGATACGATGAGATGCACACTCCTAGCAACTACTTGAAATGGAATGAGCTTGGGGCATGGACGGTACCTGGTGAGTCTTTCTGGCGATGAAAATAAAAAATTTCCGTGGATTGTTCTTCCATTACCTCCACGATCTTGTTGTAGTCACTTGTGGTCGGAGAACCAGTTTGATGTATATGCGAGAGAGAGAGAGAGAGAGAGAGAGAGAGAGAGAGAGAGAGAGAGAGAGAGAGAGGCTAGCAAGGAAGAGGCGGTAGTGTGGAAGTGGAGAGGAGGAGCCGAGGCAAGTAAGGTTTCTTATAGGCATGGCTACAGACCGTGACCCGAAGTGGATTACGGCGTTCCTTCAATCCACGTCACCTGGCGTACGGATTCCTCAAATCGCAGTTAAATACAAAACCCTAAAAGGCATGTATGCGTTTTAACGTGCGGTTTGTTCGTGGATTGCGTCAGATTGGATTAGATTGTTCACTTATTATAATAAAACTCTCGTGGATGATCCACAGAGTCCGGCTGAATGGCTGAATCCCTTTCCAGCTTAGGTCATCGTATCATGCTATTTACATCAGACTGATCGCTATCCGACAAGAGCCTTCACATGATCTAATTCATAATCACGGTTAAATTAGACAGGAGCAGCTTCTGCCTTCTGGCACGAAGATGTATTATTACTATATTAGTGAACGCACACGTGCACATGCACGTGATATATAAAATTTGTTGAAAATGTGTGGGGAGAAGACTCGTCCGTGAAAGGGTCCATGCAGTAAAAGATATTTGTATTGTTTGTTTGAAAGGAGAGAATCAAGAAACTGTTTCCGTAGGATAGAGAGAGAAATACAGAATTAAAGATAATAAAAGTTAATAGGAGAATGTGAGAATAAATATTTGTAAGAGCAAAATTCTTTGAAAAAAAGAGAGCACAACATCAAACTTGCTCTTTTTATAGTAAATATTAAGCAGCTATCCGATCCTTCTCACGTCATGCGTGGAACGCCGGGCGAGATAAGAGGCGCCATGCTGTGAGTAGATTGTTCAGACTTCTGAGGAAGAATATGTACACTCGCCGGCCACAGAATTTGGACTTTGCACCCATGGGAACGTGTCGCATGTCCTTTAGTTGGTTAACACAATAATAAGATTAGTTGGACTAAGAAAAGTTTAATATAATCATGTTCTGTGTGCTGTATACGTGGCCGATGACCAGCGCTCAGCTGGCATGATACCATACATAAAGCAAGCTTTCCATAATCTAGCTACAGTTTAAGCGGCGGACGAGAAACCAACCGGGACAAGCAATCTGCGGCATCCTATCTAATCCAACTTTCAGAATGATTAAGAAGCCATATTAAATGAGTGATGATGAACGAAGCATCTGCATCGATTCCGTCAGCTGAGCTCGTCGAAGCTGCGGCCCGGTGTTGATGGTGGAGCACATGTGCACGCCAGCCAAAGAACAGAACCTGCAAACAAATGCCCGAGGCATTGATATCGATCCTTCCCTTCCCCGTCCTGCCGTAGTAGAGGACAAATCAGTCAACATTCCCCGCGCAGTGGATTGGCGTTTGCATTGGGCTTCTCGATCGTCTCTTATCATGTCTCCTCCCCCACCTCCCCATGGCATGTCTTCTTCCTCCTCTTTTTAGTAATCCCTATCTGAAGTGCTTTCTATATAAACAAACATCTCGGCCACTTACTAGGGTTCCCATTTAGGGCAAGTATATCCGCTGCTTGGTTTGCCGTGGAACAGTGGGGGTGTTCCGGATATAGAAGCATAGCGGAGCAAAGGGTCGATGCGTACCCATGATTCCGATCGACTAGTGAATGCCTTTCAGGGTGGTATCGGCATCTATGTTCGGAGTTACGTGTCTGTGTGACACTAGGGTCCGATATGAGGACCACTGTGGCTACATGAGTTGACGTGTCTACCCCACAGTGGTTAGAGTTGCATAGTCATCATCTGGACTATCGTACGAACAACCTCCACATAAGTCGATCGAGAAGACGACATTGCACACTGGCTTGAGGTCGACTGCAGGTCGCCGTCGGGGGCATCACAGACAGCATCCATGGATGGTCAAGGCCAACGTTATGGGCTGCGCGTGACAAACTTAGGCAAGACAAGCATACAGGTATGGTCAGAGGGGGAGGGGATTGCTGGTTCCATGCAACGAAACACCAAGTAAACCGACAGGTGTGGACATCATCGACCAAGTAAAGCGACTTGCTGCCCAGCTAGCTGGTGAGTGGGACGCAGGGCTAAGATCGATCGATTGAGGTACACGGCCTGGACGAGGGACATGAGATAGCTACTGCCCACCAGCTCCAGCTGCAATATATGATACAACCATCATGTATGGAGACAATCTCCGTTGGTGTTTGCCGAGGATGCTGGGGTGCACGCAATGGGGGCGGAAGCGAGGGGAGGTAAATCAAAAAGGGAAAAAAAAATTCAAACTGAGATAAACATAGCAATTTTTCGAGATTTTATACCGAAAACAACACTTTTTTCTAAAACACTTCAAATAGCATGGGTTTAATACGTCCCTTCTCTAGGCTGTTGTCGTACCATTGTGTCCCTACGAACTGAGTATGTAGCCGGGTGCGTTGTGTACCAACAAGTCAAGGATGAACAACGAAATTCAGCAGATGTCATGCAGCCACTCCCTATTCCTATGTGGAAGTGGGAACATATTACCACAGACTTTGTGACGGGTTTACCTAGAACATCACATGTTTTGACTCTATTTGAGTGATTGTGGACAGACTAACAAAATCTTCTCATTTTCGTCCGGTCCACCACCTGAGATGCACCCAAACTAGCTTAATACATAGATGAGATAGTTAGACAGCATGGAATGCCTTTTACTATTATATCTGACAGTTCTAGAATCAACTACATCATGCATTGGGAAGATGTTTGATGTTTAGCACTATAATTCAATCTAAGACAGATGGATAAATCAGAGTGGATTATTCAAATCCTAAAGGACATACTGCGAGCATGTGTTTTGCAATTTAGTGGTGTTTGAGATAATCATCTTAGTCTTATGGAGTCTGTCTATAACAATACTTTATTATTCCAGTTTGGCCATGACCTTATGAAGATCTGTATGAGAGAAAGTGTAGATCACCTATTTGTTGGTATGAAGTAGGTGAAAGGAAGTTTATAGGTCCAAAGTTGGTGGAAAAGTATTGTTATGCAAAGAAAATATGTAGGCCACTTCAATTTCGGGTTAGGGGATGAGTTTTACTTGAAAGTGTCACTATGAAAAGGTTCATGAGGGTTTCAAAAGTGAGGCAAACTAACTTCTGGATATATAGGTTCCTAACAAGTCTCCTAAAGCATTGGACCAATATCATTTAAACTTAAATTGCCTCCTGAGCTAGCCAATTTACAGTATGTGTTTCATTTACCCACACTGAAGAAGTATCATCCAGGTACAAAGAAGCGAAGACATCTTCTATGTTGAAGGCGCTATATGAATTTTAGACTGTAAATTTTGACAGCTTAAAAAGAGGGTGATATGTTTGGTGAAGGTCCTTTGGAGCAATCATGTTGTTGATGAAGCTACATGGGAGTTAGAGTCAAAGATGTGTAACAAATATCCTTTCCCCTTCTAGGAATTTTGAGAAGAAAGTTTTACTAGAGGGGATGATTATTACTACTCATACATTACTTTACTAGTATATTAAGAGTTCCAGATAATCTATGTGTTAACTACACCTATGTTAAATACTTTTCATTATGAACTGGTTGATTTTTATTTTATCGTAGCTTAAATTTATTCTTTTATAAGTTAAAGAATACATGTGGTGTGAATGCATCAAAATTTGCACCTTAGTCGATATAGTGATAACACACATGTGAGTAGAAAGAGATTTAAAAATATTAAACAATTAATTATAATTTGAGATTTCTATAAAACTATTGTTTCTAATGATAGAAAATTCAATTATTAATCTAATACAAAAATAATGAAACAAATTGGGAGTTATGTCACTTCTATATTTTCACTCAGAGATAGCTTTGGTTTGACAATCGATGGCTCGTTAGACTCACAAACCAAAGGTTCAACAATCGATGATCGAGTGGACTAATGGTTCATCTACCTAAGGCACCAACAGACAATTTGTCAGTTGAAGGTCTTACTAATGAGCATCAATCAAAGGTTTTATAGACCAACAATTTCACTAATTAATGGTCATGTAGATTGTAGTTAAGGCTACTAACGGCTTATATGATGATGCACCAACTAGTGGCTCGCACGGAGAAGGCGTCAATCAGTAGAGCACCAACTGAGGTTTTTTCTTTAGAAGGCTTTACTTCTAATGGTTTCCCTAAGGTGCTTCTTAAATATCCCAGTAACAAGAATTAAAAAATCAATCTCTATATATATACTAGATGGAATCTTATGGAATTAGAATTGTTAGATTTGTCTTTAGATAATCTTCCCTCCTGAAACTCTAGAGTAGTGAAAAGGACAATGATAGAGGGATTTTAAGGTGTTGAAGAAGAAGAACGAGAAGGGTAGCTGAAACCAAAGGTCTTATCATAAGGAGCTCAGATCGGATCTTGAGGCTAGGAGCTCAGATCCTAGAGCTGCCCTAGTTTTGGTCTTGAGGCTAGGAGCTCAGATCCTAGAGCTACCCCAGTGTTGGTCTTGAGGCTAGGACCTCGGATCCAAGCTCATTAGACTGAGATATGAGATATCAAGTTCAAGAACGAGATCAGTAAGATAAGATCGCATACAAATGAGTCAAAATATTGAGTCAAAATATACCTTTAAATCGGGACATTTTGGAAATTGAGCCTAAAAATTATAACTTCATGTATTGTTTTGCACAGTGAATATTGTTCTCATTTTATTCAGCCAAGATATGAGATTTCAGTTGAGTTATTGATTATTTTAGGATATTTGTGACATATTATAGATGAACTCAACTTTAGATTAATTTGTTATGAATCTGTGATAAATCTGAAAGGTAGAATTTTATGCACTGAAACCTTAGGTTTGTCCTATTTCTATAATATTGAATATATTATGAGTCTGAGATCTAGTCAATAGTTGTTTCAAGTTAGACACTTATGAAGTACAAAGTATACAACATTCTAATAATTGTCAGTTATTAGTTCAAGCAGAGTACTGCATTGATTTCAATGATTAGGTTTAAGCTCAGTATTCTAAAAGAAAAAATAGAAATCTTAAGTACATGGTTAAGAAAGGTATAATATAATAGTAAATGTA
The DNA here is from genome assembly GCA_963693085.1 of Alisma plantago-aquatica. Lineage (NCBI taxonomy): Eukaryota > Viridiplantae > Streptophyta > Magnoliopsida > Alismatales > Alismataceae > Alisma > Alisma plantago-aquatica. The sequence goes on from OY856410.1 coordinate 1,524,845,545, forward strand.
TCATTGAATCAAAGAATCAACTAGGCATGAGATTCTTGGAACACCTTAGAATTTATCATAGAGGTCTACATTATGATAAATGAAACATGCCTTCTGACTGTTATAGTTTAGGATGAGGTAGTCGGAGTGTACCAGAGATGTATGAGGGACTAATCCCAATGGGGATGGTCTCCTTATATTAGTAAGTTACCTAACATTAATTATAGATTCTAGTGGTACTTAGTGCAGTTCATATACCTTACACACCATTCAGTAGGTCACCATTATGGACCCACTTATGTAGGTAGTTAACCATGTTCTTAGACTCTCTGCTAGAGTATCCAAGTTTATAGGAGTAGTCTAGTTTATCCTTCAGCTATTTAGCCACCAAGGCTAGTCCTTGTGAGCCCTATTAAAAACCAGGGAGCTAGTCTAGTGGACTTAGAGTCATGGGTCTTATCCAAGTTTTATATGGTGAGATCGTGGCTTTCTATGATACTTTGACATGTTGTGGTTCACTTCATGTGTGCTCAAGGAATAATAAAAGGAATAAAACATGTAATGAATGCAATTATTTTGTTTGTATACAACTTCTAACTATTGTGTTATTTTTAGAACTACTACGACATTTGATGGTTTACAACTTCTAACTATTGTGCTTGTATTTTTTTCTATATTTGATTCTATTAACAATATGCAGTTGTATCATCTTGGTTTCTTGTAGTTATTCTACATATTAAGATAGTTTCTCATTCAATCTACTGAAACATTTTCTAGGTTAGGGTCCAACTCTGCAGGAGGAACAAAAGCTAGCTTTCAATAGGAGTAGACCAATATTTTGTCGAGAGGAATAGTTATCTTAGATAGATCATATCTTATCATTCCACTGGTTCTGGGAATGTGAGAGTGAGGATTGAGAGAAGTTTCATAATTAGTTGCAATTGATGTATATTAAAGAAAGAACTAGTTTCTTTTAGTTGATAATTATGTAAGAGTAAAACTCAATTGTGAACATATGATGTTGGTAATTAGATAAGGTGTTAAATTTTAACTTAACATGATATATCATTATTTCTGTTAATTTAAACAAAAGAAAGTTTTAAGGATGACTCTCAATTAGTGATTAAAAGTGGTTAATTAGTTTAATTTCCTATTTGGCAAGTGTAAACCATGGCTAGTGAGTTTGGGTCACACCATCTATGATGTCTAATTGGACCATGGTTACGTCCAAAGTTTATTAGAAATACTATTTTGTTATTAAATTTTGTTCATTTATCACTATTTTTATTTGTCCAATACATTTTAATTTCACATTTTCACAATTTCATCCATTCAAAAACTTACTAGACAGACTAAAAAAATGGACTTTTGACAAAAAATGATGGGGAAAAGATGAGTGACAAAGGCAGCGTCTCTCGAACATGCACTTGAACTAGGAGTGTGATATGCCCCTTAATGGTGTCAAATGCTAGATTTTATAGTCTCAAACTAGAGAGCAAGGCACCAATGCCCATATGTGTTTTGTTGGTATGTCAAATCCATGGGGATCAAAGTGGTTGGGACATGAGCTTCATCTCCTTTTGTCCTGCACGCGGCCACCTATGAGTTAATGTTTGCAAATTAGGCAGTTGGGGCACCATCCTTGAGCCTTGGGAGTGTTTGGTGTGGATGCAATGGTCTTCATTAGTGACTAATGTTGGGCTTTAACTATTTTGATGAGTCAATGTGGATGCATTGAGTCTTTAAATTGGAAGAAAATGTGCTCTATGGACATTCTTAGTTATGTTGAGCTACCCACACTAATTTTCATAGGTGCTCAGTGTAGGTTAGGCTCAATGCATCGATTTCTCTAGGTGACTGAAATGATCACTTTGAATCCTTAATGTGGCATGAGCATTAAACATTGAGGTTTCTATAGCCTGATGTGTATTGATGTAGGGTGTGTCAAGCCCCCTCACATACCATAGCAGGTTCTATAGACATGTTGACATAGCATGGAATGAGAACTCAGTTGATCATGAACATCTAGCAGTTGGATGCTTTGAAGTGGTTCCTTTAACATTCATACTCTTGGGTGCACTACATTATTCAAGGTGCTCATTACAATGACTAAGAGGCAGTTTACATCGAGGTCTTTATACGTCAAAGTGATGCAAAAATAGGTCGATGTCCATTTATATGGGGATTTTTGGGAATAAATAATAGCAGATTAACCATTGGGGTCGAATTCTCAATCGATGTGCACCATTTCCTTGTCTCCTATAGCCAAAATGAACCCAAATTATGGGAATTCCTTGAATATGATAGATCTTTGGATTTATAGGTTCAATACCAAAATAAACATAAAAATATAATAAAATGCACAACATTCTTTGATAATGAGTGATACTAGGATAAAATAGGCATAAAACATCCATAAAAATGCATGTTCTCATATTTATATATGGAATATTGTGGGATTGCATCAAAAAATAGAAGAATGGTGATTTGACTCTTTATTTAGAACATAACGGTCACCACAAAAGCTTACAAGAAACCAAGACAACACTTTGATATTTTCAATTATTCACTAAAGATATAACACCATAACAAGTTGTATCTAAACTCATCCTTAAGACTACATGGATGCCTAGTTATTGGTTGGAATCCTCAACACTTTGCACGTGTTACCACTCAATAGAATACATAGTCCATTATTATCCAATTTTAGAGTCTTACCATAACAATAATTGGGCTTTCAACGGTTCTTATAATGAGAATTATCTCTCTAAAATATAATTTATTAATGAATTCCACACTTTATCTTCCAGTTACACGATTTATTCAGTGACAAGGTGGGTAAATATAGGGAATTTTAACTTTATACATCTAGCTCTAAAAGAAAACCAACTTATTTCCACCTCTTATAAACTACACACAACAATAAGGCTTTTGAAAATTTTACTCGTGGCCATAATCTTATATACTTAGTACAAATAACATATCTTACACATGTAGAAGAGGTTTTTCATGGTCTAGTTCTAATAGAATCTTTCCCTCAAAATGATGGAATAATCTCTTTCCTCTTTCCAACCCCATATTGACTTGTTGTACACCAATTTTCTTCCCCATTATCCACAACATACATTTCAAACCTTTGTAACTGAAAGCCTCTTTCTTTGAATATTTTTGGCTTTGTTAGAGTTTGTCCAGTCATATGTGGCTAACATATGAAAAAAAGTGGAACAAGTTTTTAGTGTGGGTCACTCTATTCACAATTACATTGTAATATTGAGACACCCTTGAAAAAAAGATACATTTGGAAAATTCCACAAGAAAATCATTTTACTTGAACATAATCTTTTCAATGTGAGAGAATCCCATTCACAAACCCTACATAGATTGATGTATAAAAAGTGAAATTAGTATGTATCAAGGAGGGTGCATTACAATATCTACAAATAGAAAATATATTGTATCAAGGAGGGTGATCGTACCAAAAAATCTTGTAGTCATAGGAATAGAAATTTCTCCAATCACAACCTTTGTTTTGATAATACTATGACTTCCAATCGACACATCATCATAAACCTTAATATCAATTACTTCAATGTGGAAATTATAAAGATCGCACGACATACTCAACCTTATTCTTATTCAATTATAATTCCTTGTTCCCTTAGAAAGTCATCTCTAGATATAAACGCACTAACCCTTCATTACCATATGAGATTCATAAAGTCATCACTTAAATTAATGTTCTTAAATTCCCTAGATCTAACAATTCCACCTATCATTTTTCTTAATAGATATAATAAGAAGAAGAAGTCATTATTGAAACTCTTCAAGTATATTCACTTCTATGATAACATAGCAGTAATGATTAAGATCTTGAATCAAAATAACATTGCCCTTTTCCCTAAATAATCCTTCTTGCATTAAACACGTTTGACCTATCTGTATGATTAGTGCATCATACAAGATCATCTTTGAAAGACCTTACAAACATGCTCAAACCCCACATTTACATTGTAGGGTTTGATCAATATGCTTTCATTTCTACACAAAGTATAGAGATGTATGTATTCTTATCAATGAAACCATCTGCCTTGCATTCCATTGGTACCCCTTCTCTTACCATCAAACTTTATTTTGTCAAATCATATCACAGTATGAACTGAATTTTTTTTGTGGAGAGCATTCATTTCTATGGATTCCCTATAGGTTGAAAAAAGTGAATCAACAGTTGTAGAACGTCATCACACTTCTCTAGATTAATCAATAGTTCAACCTTATTTTATTTTTTATGTTCTGATTATTTATACTTGGGAGACCCTTGCTTCTTAAGCCTTTTCATTTGAGGTAATATCTACGTTAAAAAGAATGATTAACTTTGCATCTCCACTTGCCTTCTTGATAACCTTCACAACAAAAGGTTTGATGAGGATATCATTAGATCATCTTTTTATTACAAAACAAATTATGATGAATATTGTCCACGTGATAGGTATTTTCTCACATTTACCAGGTTTACAAATCAACCTTAATAAATATTATGTAATTGGAATACATGTCTATATGACTATATGAATCATTTCCATCATATCATGGGTAGTTAATGATAAATGTTTCCTATCAATCTTCATCAACATGTCCTCACCCTTCAAACATTGTTATTCATCTAGGTCCCTTTGATATCTAAATCTAAGAGATTCCTTCTACTTGGTTGGATAGTTAATAAGTAGATCAAGAAGAGTCAATCTACTCAATGAAAATTTGACATATATTTCATCTTGTTTTTCACGGTGCATACATGAAACTACCACATACAAAATTTTAATTAATATAACTACAAGTTAGTTTTGGGGATATACGATTGACACAAACCACTTCCATCTACTAGATTGGACACTATTTCCAAACCTCATAAACATGGGGGATAGAGAGTCATGAACACTAAACATCATTGACATTGCATGTTCAGATAAATTAGAGCATCTACTATTTGGTCAAAACATGTCACACTAAAAAACTTTGAAAAAAACTACTAGGAATATATTACTAAATGAAATGTTTCTTCATTCTAGATTTATTTTCAAGTAGTTATTTACATCAATCGAGGAACGATACATACACTACCATAATCATTTCAAAGGATCAACCCCTATCAGATCCATTGATGAGTATTGGGTAGATATGAAGCCTAGCATTTCTTGCAAAGGATCATCAAAGTACTTAGATTTCCATAAAGGTGTCAATATTCTCTAGTTGAATAGAAACAACATTCCGAACGCACTCTTATTTGATATAACTTTACATATATGAGTATCTATAACACTATAACTGATCTTCAAAAAGTCAACAACACCTTACGTGGATATGCAGTGCCAATTTCAAACTTTCCATGGTTCAAAACCTATTCATTTTTTGAAAATCAAAAGGGATAACATGACAATAGTTATAGGGTGAGGGAAAAATCCATATGGTATACAAAATGGGGCTAAGCTACAAAATCCACTATCTAAGGATCAAAGGATCCACTTTAAGACCTAATTTGGTTCTATAAAGAAAAAACCATTTATGCCTATTTACATAGTTCTCAAAAAAGGTAAGAGAGTCAAACTTGGTTTTCCCATGGAAAGTGTCATTACTATTTTGGAACAAGGGAAAACAAAAAGAGGTTAAGTAGGACCTTCCAGAGGCCTCAAATTGGTCTTTCCTATCTTATCCATGACCCAAAAAATGGATTCCTTAATTGGGTGAGACAGACTGCGACCCTAACCAAGTTTCAAGATCGCCCTACACCAGGAGTAATATTTGAACCTATAACTAAATAAAGTGTGATTGTGGTTATCCAATTCATCATCACATAACAAGAAGATGGGTCCCCAACTCTTCAAAATGTATTTGGTGGGCAGCTTCCCCATTAATAACCTATAATATCATAAGTTGCATTTATGCGTATGCATCACGTTCTATATTACATAATACTAGGGAATATCAGGAGAGTGATATGAGATATTCCACGAACTAGCCTTCTGCTTTCAGAGGGTCGGGTAATTGTTAACCAATGTGTATCCATTCTGTACCTCTTAACAAAGATCCACCATCTTGTTCCTCTCACTAGAGTAGTCACATTTGTTCACATTGTAGCTCAGGTCAATTCCATATATCATCAACATCTAGGTTCATAATGGAGAGGCTTAGTTCCTCAAGAACTTTTCGATCCTCTTTGGGGTACCCATTCTGGTGATGTTTCCTTTATCAAAGATATTGATTCCACCGTCTTGATATGTCTTATCCAGTGTGTTCCATGGCACAACATGAGATTTCCAGAACCAAATAAAGCCTCCCATATGAGATCTAATCTTACAGATAATGAAGATATGAACATCAGTTTGCTCAGACTAATTCAAGAGCTTATTGGTAAACACAAACCTAATGTGAATAGACCTCAATAGTGTATATAGGTTAATGCCCATTCCTCTGTGGATTGTGTTATGGACATTCTCTATGAAAGTTTTAAAATCAATGCCCTTATCCCTACATCACGATAGGGGTATACCCAAGTATTTCATTGGGAATATACCTTCCTATAGCCTTACAACCTTCTCATCCTTCCCTTCCTCAAGTCACAAGACCTGGAGAAATAGACTAGGGATTTGGCATCACTCATGAAATGGCTAGTGAGCTTCCCTAAAGGGCAAGAAAGACCTTGTTCTTCAATACAAGGAATAAGATAACATTGTTAGCAAACATCAAAGGTTGCATCATCTTAATTGTAACATAACAAAAATTCAATACTTAAAAAAATTACATTTATTCCTTGATAAATTTGTGATAATAAATTCAACTTGTTGGACCTCAATGCAAATAATTGAAATAATTGATTATACATTTAATATTACAAAATATTCTTAAAATAATTCCTACCTATTTCCATTTTGATTATAATGTCATTAAATATTGTTTAATCTTGATGACTATTCAAATAAACTAAAATTTCAATTTAATGTACTTTCTTTCTCATTCGTGTAGCATCTTTACCATTAATATAACTAATATACATATGAACCCTAATTGGAATAATGTCATACATGGGATTTAAGACAACTAAAATAAACCCAAAGTGACCATAAATAAAAGGTTACATCAATTAGGAATCGATCACAAGTCATTAACATACATAAGTGATAATAAATACATTATAGTAATAACTCATCTTTGGGTAATCAAAGTTGGAATTTTTCTTATATAAGAATAATGTAGGATCTAAATAACACATGTGGTCCAAATTTAAATCCAATTAACCTTTGTTTTCCCCTCAAATCAATATGGTTGGAACCCTAAATAATAAACATTTTCAATAATAGTATGAGTTTTCCTATATTTTTGTTGTACTTTGTTGTCATGTGATCATGTCTTATTAGAGTCCTAGTTGAAATATTAACACATTAGAAGACCGACCAAAAGAGTTTCCTTCTTCACCTGTCTGAGGTGGGTTTATTAGAGTCCTATTCGAACTCTTGACTTGGAAGAAGATTGATCAAAAGAGTTTCATTCTTCACCCATCCGAGGTGGGTTTGGCAATCCATATTCCCATATACTCCTCCCATTTTCCCCACTCCCTCTCCTCTCATTTTTGGTTTAGATAGACAATTCCAGAATTTTTGCCTCATCCTTCCAAAGAATCATACCCCCAACTCTTTACGGTTTTATGCTCGAGCAATCTCTAACCTTGAAGCACTCCTTGTTCCTTTAGAAGTTCAACTCTATTGACCTCTAGGGATACATGTCCCTCCATACACACACACACACACAGAAATATATATATATGTATATATATATATATATATATATATATATATATATATATATATATATATAGCTTCTGAAGCCATCAAGTGACCTAGAGTAGAGTTTCTCAAACCCCCAATCGCCCTCCAGTTCCCTGTGACCAATCTCTCTGACCCCATCACCATTTTTAGATATCTCCAAGTCGGTAGAGTGCCTTTGACCACCGATCCACTGATGGAAGGAGCCTCAAGTCAAAGAACACCTTCACAATATTCTTCGCCTATAATTTTGGTTCATATTTGTAGGTATCCCAACTTTTTCCTTTTTATTCATCTTCTTTCTAACACAACATGTTTCGATCTTCTTCCCCTCCATGTCATGGAGGGTGATGAGTTTTTGGTTCCCTAGACCACGAGAATAACCAATGTCAAGGTCGCTCTCTCCGTACAAGCACATGGAACTTCCCCCTGATTATAGTTTATCTCAGAGACTCAATTTGCTTAAATGGTAGGCAAGGACTTCTAGTTGGTTACTCATGTGTTTTATGTTTGAAATGATGAATTGGTGTGCCTTTACCTATTTTGCCCCAAGCATTATTTCTATCTGGCACACGCTTTTAGGGAAAATATGTCCTTTGATACATTCTTTTTCTTTCTAGTCCATGGAATTTTTGATACATCTAAGACCATGTGGCTGACTCTAACTGGGCCAGCTAGGCTCTAGTCCTACATATAGATAATGCATAGATATTTTATGTAATAGGTTTTTCTGGAATTTTGATTGTTCATTCTCTATAAATTCACAGTAATTAGATGGATGGTCAGGAAAATAAACAAAAATATGACATGGAAAGGCTTTGTGAGTAGGATCTGAGTTTGTGGTTTCAAAATTTAATTATCATATCTAGGTCCTTTAAAAGACTGATTGATCAAATTAGGGTTTAAGTCAATATACTAATGAATGTATCATAGAATAAATCATCATTATATGTGTATAAGGGTAGACCAGGAAAAGGGAAGATTGGCATAGGTGTTTCTACTCTATGTAATTGAGCCATGCTACTGTGCCCACTTATTCATGGTTTATTGAATGTTATGTTTAAAGTAGAAATGATTATTTCAAGTTCAAATATATAATTTATGCTCATTATATCAATTTCTTGATGATTTCTATATCTTATGTCTTATGGTTAGCAAGATCACTAAGATTAAAGATTATTATTGATGATTAATGAATTATAAAATTCATGTTTCAACAGGGAGAAATCCCATCACGTTAAAGATTAAAATCAAGATCATGTTAATGTCTATTTTAAGAAAAAGTTAATACGAATTGGATTAAGTTTTATATGGTCTAATAGTCATGAATCTTAAGTGGTCAATGTGAGATTTCATATCCAATCATGAGCTTTCCTAGCAATTATGGCTTTCCTAGCATTATGTGCTCTTAAATGGGCAAATCATAGAGAGATGCATATATTACTTATTCAATTATTACTTATCTCAAGAATTTATTTCAAGAATGCTTAAGTTAATATCTAAGTCAACTTTTCCTCCATGTCAAGTATAATTAATTTATTTATGCTATATGTGCGAGCACCATTTACTAATGTGATTGTTTTCCCTTTGCATGGCAAGGAACATGATGTCCCCAGCTATTAGAACAAATAAGGACTAAAGAAGAGCAATCTAAGGATTACAAGACCTTCAAGTGCAACCTCGTGGGGTGCCATCTACCTTACATGATCCTAATATTGAGAATGTTTTACTTTATGTTTTAATTATTCTATGTTAGATGCTAGATATTATATTTGGTGAATAATTCAGTTGTATTTTTCGTATCCAATGAACATTGTATGATTTCAAGACAATGTATGGTGTTTTACTTATTAATTTACAATGGTAATCATGATGTGACATCACCCTTCCAAGATGAATATTTCCTCTTAGTTATTCTATCTAGTCAAAAGTGGGGTTTTACATTAATGTTCCCCACTTTGAAATGTGTGATCCTATTCAACCTCTCTTGCTCTATTACCATGTTGAACATGCTTTCCATGATGTAAGAAAGGAGAGAGGGTTGCCTTGGTATAACCTATTTGATGCTTGGAATAGATGATAAGATAGTCAATTAAACAAAATGGAGAAAGAATTAGTTTCAACACACTACCTCATTATCTCTATCCACCTTGGAGAGAAACCCATAACACATCTGGTCCATGAGATTCAGAGTGCCAATTCTTAGTGTTTCCTTCATGATCTCCTCATATAACGCAACACAACACAACACAACTCTAAGTTCATGTCCTTGGGAATCCTTCTTCTAGGCAGTAGGATTTCATGTACAATCTCTCCTAGATGGTCATACAACTTGATGTATAAGGAAACAACTTTAGCTCCCACCTCATTGCTCCCTCTTGCTTTGGACCCATCCTGCTTGATCACATAATTCAATGCACTCATCACATATTTCCCCCCCACTACAGCATGCGAAGTTTGTGTATTCTAGTCTCCATCTCTGATCCACTTCATCAAACTTCTTTACCAATTTACCTCAACCTTCTCCAAGGTTAACAATATCCTAGAAGCATCCCTTTCTTTGATCATTATCTCCTAGGATAGAGGATCAAGCCTCAAGTTAGTAGTAGTGGCATTGAAATCATCCTTGGTTATCTTTAATAGTATGTGTAGATCAACATGCTCCATGGACCACCTTTTCAGATTTCCCTTGGTGAGTTCATGTTAGTAGGCACCACATAAAGTGGGTTGCATTGAACCATTGTATCCCAAGACTCCTTCATTGTGGTCTTGTGATCAGTGGTTTAACAAGTAGAAGGGATTCCCTCTACTCACTATCTTAGTCATCTCTTCCGTTAACCACAAATTTCCACTATTAGGATGGTTTCCCAATTTAAACTTATCCTCTAGGAAGATCTTCAGACAAATGATTGACTTTGGTGTGTCCACTCCATCAAGGGTTGGTTACACCTTCTATCCCCTTCTTTCTGTTGAGCTATTATTTATTCTAGGCTTGTCATCAATGGGGTCTTCATTTTCTAGGTTCTTTTAGAGGTTGAACATTATATAAGTCAATAAATTCATCTTGAGAGCTATTAGGGCTTGTAGAGAGAGTTATATTGAACACCAAAACATGTGGTCTTTGGGCATCAACCTCACTATCCTACCCACCACCTCTTATCCAGGGTGATGACCTCAGATGTCACTTCCATAGTAGGCCCAGTAGGTTTGTATACGGAAACATACCTCAAAGGTACGCATGGAGTCACCTTATCATGTTCCCCAGTAGTCCTAAGAACATGGCCATTAGTGGGCTTCACACCACACTAAGCAGTCTTGGATGTCCATCTCCTTCTTCCCGATCTGACACTAGTTTATCTTCTTTTTTGGGGGGTTGTGCTGGAGGGGGAGATCTAATACCAGTTAAAGAAATGTATTTGTGTCCAAAAACACAAAAAGAGTCACATATATTTAGGAGGTCTATGTAAACCACCTAGATCTTCCTATCTTAACCCTTTGGGATCTTTACCATGAGGACAAGTGGAGGAGGCTTTTCACAACAATCTCAACACATATTCTTTTCATCCCCAGAGAGTTACCCATGATCTTGATGTTGATATCTTTAGGAGTCCCAATAACTTAGGTATGTAAACAAAGGATATGTGAGTCTAGAACCTTCCCATGCCAAAAAGCATGATACACACTAATGAGGTATTCAAAACTCGTATTACATCATCTTATGATGTCCAATGCCTCATCAAGACTAGCTAGATATCAAACAAACATAGCACTTTTCTTGTGGATGCTTCATATTAATTCATTGCAAAACCTTGCTAAGAGAAAGCCTTCACATAGGGATGAAAATTGTAACCCCCCTTTAGGTTGACATAACCTGAGCATCCATTTGTAATTTAATTCAAAGAAACACTTCTTCCCCAGGACATGGGTGATGATAGAAAACTTATGAAAGTTATGCATCTTTTTCACGACAAGTCTTGAGAATTTTATTGATGGACTCCATTCATCTTCCTTATAGAATTGTTCTTAATGCCATTTCCATAGGTTTCTAGGAACTGGGGATAACCAGTTCTCCAGACATGTGTCAGTCCATGCCCTCTCAAATGTAACATCCATGGAGGGTTTGCACTTGGTCCCAACAAGATAGATGCAAAAGAGGGTGGAGTCTTGTTGGTGGAAGGTATTGAAGCAAAGGTGGAAGGAGTGGGAGGGGTAGTAGAGGTATGAGGGGTGGTGGTGGAGGTTTGCGGCAGAGGTTGTATAGTAGGATGCTCCATGCCACCCTCAGTAAAGGCAAATGAGGATCACTCTATTCTAGATATGGAATGGTGAAATCCTAAAGAGAGAGCCTCACTGGTACCTAGAAGATATAGCTTGTTACACTTTCTTCATTTGCACATTCACGAAATAAATTTGTGATTTTTTTGTGGATTATAAAGATGCTTACTATAATTCATATGATTAGACTCATAATATTCATTTTCACAATAATTTTCATAACACAATATGGAAAGAGAATGATACCATGTCGGTGGCATAGGTTCTATAGAATATCTAGTTCAAAAGAAATTATATATTCCATGATTATTTTTAAATCACAAGGATCGACTTTCTTTTAACATTTTTGCAATTCTTTACTTTATGGAACCATGTTAACATGTGATACATACATTGGACTAGTATAAGATGATGGTCCCTCCTAGGGTCTTCACCTCTATAGGATGAGAGTGATGATGGTGCTTCTAAAGGAGTTGTCTCCTTTGAGTTCCTCCTAGAGGCTTCTGATGAAGAGGCTTCATGTCATGAGTTGAGGCTGTTAATTCTTTTTGGCAAAGGTAAATAAGGATAATTATTTTGTTGCTTATTTTATCCCTTATGTTTGTAATCTATTTCTAAGAGGTTTTTTATTTTATCTCTTATATTTTTCACATGATGCATGAGGGGATCTTGTGATGAAATGAAGAATGCCTAAAGTTTATGATGAGAAAATATTTTGTGGTCTATGAGATGTGATAGATTGAACTTTTTGGTCTTTTAAAACCAAATGAGATAAATGAATTCAGGTGTTGTCTTATATTAAAAGTTCTTAGTGTTTTTCTTTGGAAAATTTAGGAGATAAATGATTTTTATCTTGCATGCATTGTACCTATGTTTGAGATTTTCTTAAGGAATTTATCTATTATTCAAAAAATGAGCACTGGAAAAAATACTAATTGAATGAAACTTGAATTTTGATAAATCTGTGATCAAAGTTTCATAATGTTTGGATGTTCCTCACCAAAGATATTTAGTATTGAATATGGTATTTTTGATATCTTTATGATATTTAGACCAAAATTTATGATACTACTGAGATAAGTCATTGATCAGTGATGTTGTAACGTGCCAAGATTTGAGTCCTTGAATAAACTGATCTTAAAAGGAATGATTGGACTACCCATATCACCAAGGTGCACCTCCTTTTTTAGATAGCCCATCACTAAGGAACTCTATGGTTAAGCGTGCTTATCCAAGAGTAGAACTAGGATTAGTGACCAGTTTGGAGGTTGATCCTGGCTTGTGCATGTGTGAGGAGAGATCACATCATTAAGGCCATTGGTGGTCTGTGGGGTCAATCATCGTTCCTAAACTTCTACTAGATGATTGGGCAGTGCATCCGGGCATTATGAATGTGTCACATGCTATTTGGAATACATGTATGTATGACTATATCAATCATTCCAGTCATATCATGGGTTATTAATCAGAAATGTTTCCTATCAATCTTAATCTCCCTTCCTCACCCTTAAAAAATTGTTATTCATCTAGGTCCCTTTTATCTATAAATCAAAGAGATTCTTGCTACTTGGTTGGATAGTTAATAAGTACATCCGGAAGAGTCAATCTACTCAAAGAAAATTTGAAAAATATTTCCTCTTAGTTTGTAAGTTGCTTACTTCAAACTACCTCAGAGAAAATATCAATTAATATGACTACAAGTTAGTTTTGGGGATATACGATTGACACAAACCACTTACATATACCTATGTGGAAACTATTTCCAAACATCAAAAACATGGGGGATAGAGAGTCATGAAAATCTGTCTATTTGGTCAAAACATGTTACAATTAAAAACTTCAAAAAAAGTACTAAGAACATATTACTAAATGAAATGTTTCTCCATTCTAGTTTTATCTTCAAGTAGTTGTTTACATCATTCAAGGCACAATACATACACTACCAAGATCATTTCAAAGGCTCAACCATTATCATATCCATTGATGAGTACTAGGTAAATATGAAGCCTATCATTTCTTTCAAAGGATCATCAAAGTACTTAGATTTCCATATAGCTATCAATATTCTCTAGTTGAATAGAAACAACCTTCCCAACACACTCGTATTTCATATAACTTTTAAATAGTGATATCCCTAACACTATAACTAATCTTCATAAAACTCAACAACAACTTATGTGGATATGGCATTCCACTTTCAAACTTTCCATGGTTTAAAACCTATTCATTTCTGAAAATCAAAAGGGGTAACTAGACAATGGTTATAGGGTGATGAAAAATTCCTCTATGGTATAAAACATGGGCTAAGATACAAAATCCTCTATCTAAGGATTAAAGGATCCACTTTAAGACCTAATTGGGGTTTATAAAGAAAAAACCCTTTATGCCTATTCACATAGTTCTCAAATAAGGTAAGAGAGACAAACTCAGTTTTCCCATGGAGCATGTCATTTCTATCTAGGAACAAGGAAAAAAATAGAGGTAAAGAAGGACCTCTATAGAGGCCTCCAATTGGTATTCCCTATCTTATCCATGATCTAACAAATGGATTATTTAATTGAGTGAGGTGGACTTCCACCCCAACCAAGTTTTAGGATCACCATGCACCAAGAGTAATATTTGAACCTATAACTGAAGAAAATGTGTTTGTGGCTATCCGTTTCCTCATCACATAACAAGAAGATGGGATTCACGTCCATAGCCATCTCCTCAAAATGTATTTGGTGGGGAGTTTCCCCATTAAGAACCTAAAGTAGCATAAGTTGCATTTATGTGTATGCATCATATCCTAGATTAATTCATACTAGGGAACTTAAGGAGAGTGAAATGAGATATTCCATGACCTAGCCTTCTCCTTTTAGAGGGTCGGGTAATTACTAACCAATGTGTATCCATTTTGTACCTCTTAACAAAGATCCACCATCTTGTGCCTCTCACTAGAGTAGTCACATTTATTCACATCGTAGCTCAGGTCAATTCCATATATATCAACATCTAGGTTCAAAATGGAGAGGATTATTTCCTCAAGAACTTATCAATCCTCGTCAGGGTATCCATTCTAGTGATGTTGCATTTATCAAAGATATTGATTCCACCTTCTTGATAGGTCTTATCCAGTGTGTTCCATGCCACGACATGAGCTTTCCCGAACCAAACAAAGCCTCTCATATGATATCTAATCTTGTAGAGAATGAAGATATGAACATCAGTTTGCTCACACTAGCACAAGAGCTTATTAGTACACATAAACCTAATGTGAATAGACCTCAATGGTGTATATAGGTTAATGCCCATCCCTCTGCTGATTGTGTTATGGACATTCTCTATGAAAGTTTTAAAATTAATGCCCTTATCCCTTCATCACGATAGGGGTATATCCAAGTAGTTCATGGGGAATCAAGCTTCCTAAATCCTTACAACCTTCTCATCATCCCCTTCCTCAAGTCACAAGACTTAGAGAAATAGACTAGGGATTTGATATAACTCATGAAGAGGCTAGTGAGCTTCCCAAATCATCTCATTGTCTTCCTAAGAGCAAGAAAGACCATATTCTCCACCACAAGGAAGAATATAACATTGTTAGCAAACATCAAAGGTGACGAAACATTAATTGTAATAAAAAAATCTAATACTTACAAAAATTCATACATTTGATTTCTTCATAAATTTATTATAATAAATCCAACTTGTTGGACCTCAGTACAAATAATTGAAGTAAATGATTGTACATTTTAATATTACAAAAGATTCTTAACAGAAATCCTATTTCTTTCCCTTTTGATGATGATGTCAATAAACATCGTTTAATCTTGATGAATATTCAAATAAACTAGAATTTCAATTTCGTATACTTTCTTTCTCATTTATGTAGCCTCTTTACCATTAATATAAATAATATACATATAAGCACTAATTGGAATAATGTCATCTGATGTATTTAGTACAACTAAAATAAGCCCTAAGTTGCCATAAATAAAAGGTTACATCAATTCGGAATTGATCATAAGTCATTAAATATACATAAGTGATACTAATACATTATAGTAATAACTCATCTTTGGGTCATGAAAGTTGGAAATTTCTTATGTAGGATATAAAATACACCAATGGTCCAAATTTGAATCCAATTCGACTTTGTTTTATCCTCAAATCATTTATAAAAGAATCAATATAGTCTAGATCCCTAAATTGTAAATAGTTTGATTAATAGTATGAGTTTTCCTATAGTTGTGTTGTATTTTGTTGTCATGCAGTCTTTCCTTATTAGAGTCCTAGTCAAACTGTTGACCCAATAGAACACCGACCAAAAGAGTTGCCTTCTTCACCCTTCTGAGGTGGGTTTATTAGAAACCTAGTCGAACTCTTGACCTGGTAAAAGACTGACCAAAAGAGTTGCCTTCTTCACCCGTCCATGGTGCATTTGGGAATCCACATTCCCACATACTCCTCCCATTTTCCCACTCCCTATCCTCTCATTTTTGGTTCAAGTAAACTATGCCAAAAGTTTTGCCTTATCCTTCCAAAGAATCCCACCCCAAAATCTTTGGGATTTTGTGCTCGTGAAATATTTAACCTTGAAGCACCCCTTGTTCCCTTAGAACTTCAACTTCATTGACCTCTATGGATACATGACCTCCACATATATATAAATATAAATATAATATAATATACATAATATAGATATAATATATATAATATAGCTTCTCAAATCATCAATTGACCTAGAGCTTAGTGTCTCAAACCCTCAAGCACCCTCCAGTTCCCTGTGACCTATCTTCCAGACCCCATCACCAATTTTAGATATCTCCAAGTCAAGTAGAGTGCCTTTTACCACCAAGCCGGTGATGGAAGGTTCCTCAAGTCATAGAACACCTTCACAATATTCTTCACCTATCATTTTGGTTCATATTTGTAGGTATCCCAATTTTTTGCTTTTCTTCACTTGCTTTCTGACAAAATAGGTTCCTATCATCTTCCCTCTACATTTCATGGAGTGTGATGAGTTTTTGATTTTCTTGACCACGAGAACAGCCAAAGTCAAGGTCGCTCTCTCCACACAAGCACACGGAACTTGCCCCCTATTTAGTTTATCTCAGAGCCTCAATTTTCTTGAGTGGTAGGCACAAACTTCTCGTTGGTTATTCATGTGTTCTAAGGATGAAGACGATGAATTGGTGTGCCTCTTACCTATTTTTTCCCAAGAATTATTTCTATGTGCCACAGACTTTTAGGGCAAATCAGTCATTTGATACATTCTTTTTCTTTCTAGTCCATGTATTTTTTTATACATCTAAAACCATGTGGATGACTCTAACTGGGCTGGCTAGGCTCTAGTCCTATGTATAGATAATGCACACATATTTTATGTAATAGTTTTTTTTTGGAATTTTGATTGTTTCGTTCTCCATAAATTCACAGTAAGTGGATGTATGGTCAGGAAAATAAGTAAAAATATGATATGGAAAGCCTTTTGTGAGTAGGGTCTGAGTATGTGATTTCAAACTATAATTGTCATATCTAAGTCCTTTAATAATCTAATTGATCAAATTCAGGTTTAATACAGTATACTAATGAATGTATCATACAATTAATCATCATTACAAGTGTTTAAGGTTAGACCAAGACAAGGGAAGATTGACATAAGTGTCTTTGCTCTAGGTAAATGAGCCATGTTGATGTGCCCACAGTATGAAGTAGAAACTATGATTTCAAGTTCAATTTTATAAATCATGTTCATTATATCAATTTCTTGATGATTTCTATATATTATGTCTTATGGTTACCATGATCACTAAGATTAGAGATTATGAATCGTGATTAATAAATTTAAAATTCATGTTTCAGCAGGGAGAAATCCCATTATGTTAAATATTAAAATCAAGATTATGTTAATATTTATATTAAGAAAAGATTTATATAAATTCAATTAAGTTTTATATGGTCTAAAAGTCATAAACCTTAAGTGATCATTGTGATATTTCATATCCAATCATGAGCTTTCCTAGAAATTATGGCCTTTCCTAGCATTATGTGATCTTAAATGGGCAAATCATATAGAGATGCATATATTACTTATTCAATTCTTAGTTATCTTAAGAATTTATTTCAAGAATGTTGAAGTTAATATCTAAGTCATGTTTTCTTCCATGTCAAGTATAATTAATTTTTTATTGTTATAAGTGCTATCACCATTTACTAATGTGATTGTTTTCCCTTTGAATGGCTAGGAATAGGATGTCCCCAACTATTGGAGCAAATAAGGACTAAAGAAGATCAATCTAAGGATTACAAACCTCCAAGTGCAACCTCGTGGGGTGCCATCTCCCTTACATGATCCTAATATTGAGAATGTTTTACTTTGTGTTTTGATTATTCTATGTTAGATGCTAGATATTAGATTTCATGAAGACTTCGGTTGTATTTTCATATCCAATGAACAATGTATGATTTTAAGACAATGCATGGTGTTTTACTTGTTAATTTGCAATGACAATCATGTAGTGACATCCCCCTTTAAAGATAAATGCTTCCTCTCAGTTATTGTATGTATTCAAAAGTGGGGTGTTACACTAATGTTCCTCACATTGAAATATGTGATCTATTCAGCCTCTCCTCCTCAATTACCATTCTGGACATGCTTTCCAAGATGTAAGAGGGGAGAGAGAGTGTCGCCTTGCTACAACCTATATGAAGCTTGGAATGGATAATAAGGTAGTCAATTAAACAAAATGGAGAACGAAGTAGTTTCAAAACACTACCTCATTAGCTCTATCCACCTTGTAGAGAAACTCATAGCACATCTTGTGTAGGACATTTACAGTGCCAATGCTCAGTGTCGCCTTCATGATCTCCTCATCTAAAGTAGCATAACACAACTCTAAGTTCATGTCCTCGGGAATCCTTCTTCTAGGCAGTAGGATGTCATGTACAATCTCTCCTCCCTAGTTCTACAACTTGATGTAGAAGGAAACAACTTTGGATCCCACCTCATTGATCGCTCAAGATTTGGACCCATCGTCCTTGATCAAATAACACAATGCACTCCTCATGTAATTCCTCCCCACTATGATATGATAAGATTGTGTATTCTAGTCTCCATCTCTGATCCACTTCATCCAGCTTCTTAACCAGTTTACCTAACCTTCTCTAAGGTTAACAATCTCCTAGAAGCATGCCTCTCTTTGATCATTATATCCTAGGATGGAGGATCAAGCCTCAAGGAAGTAGTAGTGGCATTGAAATCCTCCTTGGTTATGTTTAACATGATGTGTAGATCAACATGCTCCATGGACCACCTTTTTAGATTTCCCTTGGCGAGTTCATCTTAGTAGGAACCACATAAAGTGGGTTGCGTTATACCACCATATCCAAAGCCTCCTTCATTGGGGTCTCACAGCTATCAATTTAAGAAGTAGAAGGGATTCCCTCTACTCACTGTCTTAGTCGTTGCCACCCATAACCATAAATTTTTGCTATTAGGATGGTTTCCTAGTTTGACCTTAGCCTTCAGGAAGATCTTGAGTCAAATGATTGGATTTTGTGTGTTCACCCAATCAAGGGTTGGTTCCACCTCCTCTCCCCTTCTTTTTGTTGAGCTTCTATTGATTCTATGGTTGTCATCAATGGGGTCTTGATTTTCTAGGTTCTCTTAGATGTAGAATATATTCAATAGGTCAATAAATTTATCTTGAGAGCTAATATGACTTGTATAGCGAGGGATACCTAACACCATAATACATTGTCTTTAGGAATAAACCTCATGTATCCTTCCCACCACCTCTTCTTGGGGGTGATGACCTCAGATGTCACTTCCACAGTAGCCCCAGTAGGTCTGTATATGGTCACATACCTCATAGGTATGCATGGAGTCACCTTATCATGTTCCCCAGTAGTTCCAACAACATGGCCATTATAGGGATTCACACCACACTAAGCATTCTTGGATCTCCATCTCCTTCTCAGTCTAACACTAGTTGACCTGCTATTTGTTGGGGGTTGTGCTTGAGGGAGAGATCTATTTCTATGAGACACACTATTTTGTGTCCAAAAACACAGAAAGAGTCACATATATAGGAGGTCTATGTAAACCACCCAGATCTTCATATCATAACCCTTTGGGATCTTCAACATGATGGCAAGTGGAGGAGGCCATTTGCAACAATCTAAAGAATATTCTTTCCATCCCCAGGGAGTTACCCATGATCTCTTTGTTGATAACTTTAGGAGTCCCAATAACATAGGTATGATAGACAAAGTCAATGTGAGTCCAGAACCTTCCCATGCTAGAAAGAGTGATACAAACTAGTGAGGTATCCAAAGCAACTCAAGTTGTGTTTCATCTTATGTTACCCAACACCTCATCAAGACCAACTAGAGGAGGATCACCTTATTCTAGAGATGGAATGGAGAAACCCTAAAGAGACATCCGCACTTGTGCCTAGAAGATCTAGTTTGTTACTGTGATAACCTGGATTTTCTCAAATTATGTACATCTTGACTAATTAAATGCCCAATTGTACTCAATGACCTCCCTCACCCCCAAGTTGATGACTTTTAGTCACCTTATACTCAATTGATGAGTTGGATTTGATTAAATATCACTTTGAACCTAATTATGACTCTAATTTGAGTTTTGAACTAAGTGACATGCTTCTAGGTTGCATCAACTTGTAATAAAAATTGAACCCATTTAATGAAGTCTCATTTCTGTCAAATGTATCTCATGTTGTAGAGAATTCAATTATCTTTCTAGAGGCACACAAATTGCCTCAATCAGATCACCTCTGCCCAAGTTATGGCCTTTTTCAACCTTGGTATTTTTATTTTTATTTTAGCTTGCTTTTCCCCCTAATTGGGCCTAGACCTTGGCATGCAGCCCATATATACCCTTGTTCCTCCCCTTTCACCTAGCAATCCACTCCCTTCTATGTGGACCAATCACATTCCTTGAACCCAAAAGCATCAGACATCGCCCCTTGGATCCATCTTCCACTGATTCAAGCTTACATCCAATGATTGAGATAGTGTCCTCTACCTCCGTACTTAGCCACCAACACTCCTTACACTTCTTCCACTAATCCCAACTTTTCGAGTCATTTCAGCCACAATTGCTGCCTTTGTTTGGTCTGTCTCGAGCTCCTCTTGATTTCCCTCTATTTTCCATTCCAATTCATGCCCTAACGCTCCTCTACCTTTACTTTGTTTTCATCCTACTCTCATGACACCGTCATCGTACCCTCTTTGGGTAAGAGAGAACAGCAGAGGGAACCTCCCACATCATGATGGCTAGTCGAGGCCAGCCAACCCTCTCTCGTGCCTTTGGGCACCTTCTCCATGAACTGCTTGGAGCTCCGGTGAGCTCCCCACCATAGCACTGTCATGCCCAAATGTTGGGTCTCGAGTCGATATTGAGGTGGAGAGGAATCTGTGACCGACAATCCCCTCCATAGCCCACACTGAACTAACTTTGGATGACTGGATCAAGATCACCCACCCTTTGGTCCACAAGTTTTTCTCGGGCCCCAACAAGGTTGATAGTGGCACCCAATGATGGGTAAAGTCTATGTATCATGAGCCACAATTTGGGGAGTGTATGTGAGGGACTACTGGCCACGGCTGCCCATGGCTCTCTTTGTCCCTCTCCCTTCATATCCCAATCCAATGGTCATAATGGTTCCTTTATAGGTAAATCTTCAGAAAGTCATATCTTTGTGTTTCTAGCTCCAAAAATAGACTTCCAGTATATCATTCTAATCATAAAAATGAGCACTATCCAATAAAAATAGTTCTTAGCCTCTTAATAGTCATAGTTCTTCTAACACCCCAAAAATGCTTATTTTCTATGTCTTTTTATAATATTTTATGCATTTAAATGCTCAAACTTGCTTATTTATGACCCAAAACTTGAGTTTAGCCTTATATTAGTAACTTGAGCAACTTTTGATTCTATGATTCGAAATTTTCCTATCTTGGGACTCTTAAGTGATCCAATATTGCCTATATGACCTAAAATGGGGTTTTATGCCAAGTGTTACTTATTTAATGCCTAACCTTGACTATTTTCATCCCAAAACCTCATGATTGATCCTAATCAGTAGTTTTTGGTGCATTCTATGCTAAGTTTCAGTTTTGTTCATACTTGTACTCCTTTTGACCTAATGAATCACTTGAGCCTTGAATATGCTTTATGTGGATACATTGATGTTGAAACTCAACCCTAGCTCACATATGTGTGTTTTATGTCAAAATGATCATGTGAACTCATAAAATAGTAAGTTGTGATACTTCGTATGCATAATTGCTATTTGGATCATTCTTGGGCCTTAATGTGATCTAGTATGCATGTCGATAACCAAGTCTCTAATCTTGTGTAAATCTTTCTTTATTGATCATGCATGTTATATGTAATATCAAATCAGTAGCTTGATGGTGGTTGTGGAACCTAACTCATATAGACCCCATCTATACTCTAATGATGAGAACCTTGCATGATTATGACTTGAATGACTAGTTGGATTAAGTTGATACTGATGTTGCTTAAGCTTGCTCAAACCTTATGTGATTTCTCTATCTAAGATCATGAACCCTAATTTTGTGACCCCTAATCTTAGTGTGATGTGTCACCCTAGGTTCTAGATGAATCCATGATACTTGATGTAACATGATAATGATAATGCATGGCCTTGTTGAAGATATTGAAATGAATGATATGATACCTAGATGTAGGTGACACATCCAACAACCATGATAATGATTAGTGAGACCAGATCTCGATGATACTAATAAAGATATATTTACTAATAGCACCAAGATCACTTTGTGGACCTATTTCCAAGATCTAGTCAAGCTTGCTGTATATTGTTTTCTAAAGGAAATGACTAATCTTGTACTCTATTCACCAGATATGTTTTCTTTTGACCCTACTATGATATTGGGTTGTTTCTATGTATGCTCATATGAATGCTTAGCTAGATGATTACTTGTTTGAGATACTTGTTCCCTATGATTAGTACATTCATTTTGTTTGAAATTTGTTGAAAAAACCTTGAACATAATTGAACTTGTCCATTATAAAAACTTTGTGTACATGCCTATATTTTCATGATAAGGGAACACGATTGGGAGCCTTACTTGAGATGTGAAGATAAGGTGGACCATGTTGATAAAAGGGTTGGCTAATCTTAAGAACCATACCGTCCCTTCCAATGGGAAGCAGACCAATGGCCATAATATGTTGTTGAGTATAATGGAAATGCACTTAAAACACATTTTGTATTAAAAATGTCGTTAAGTATTTCATGCCTTGTTCCTACTTCTTGCTTATATGATGTTTCTAGACAAGAAACTTTTGTATTCTCTTAACTGTTTATATGTCTTTTCATAGCGTACTTAATGCTTTAGCATTAATATGTTTTGTTCATCAATTTTTTGTTGTCAAATGAAGATCCGTTGCATTCAAGACTCTCAGATCTGGAATGAATCACCAATTAGTATACTCGAATATAGAAATGGGTACATATCTCTTATATCCATGTTTTGCTTTTGTTTGTGGTTTTATTCACACATATGTTATGTGATCCATTCTAGGGAAGGATGCCCAGGTCCACTCACCTTTGGTTGTGTAGCCATTAGGAGTGTGGGCTTAGGGTAACAAATAGTTTCATGAAAAATGGTATCAGAGTAATCACATATCCTCTATGCATGTTAAATAACCCAATTCCACCTACCATAGAGAGTCTTATAACATCTCATCTCTTCTCTAAGGACTACCCTAAGCCTACCCATTAGATGATGATTAGTTAGCTTCCCATCTCCTCATGGGATCCTTCTACTCGCGACTATTAATGACATGATCTCTCTATTATGGGTAGCTTATGTAGGGGGGAAACTAAAATTCGAATGACATGGTAAAATTTGAGTAAAATGATGATGATGTAATGATCTAACCTTAATTCAAAAACTCAATTATGACTAATGAAAGTACTATTGTAGTTAAGTACTCATGTATGACCTCTCAAATCATGTTAACTCAACTTTACCAAATCTAGACCACATGCTTTTATGTTTGTAGAAAAATGATAATGATCTTGATATGATGAGATAAGGAGAATTTGTACATTATACCACATTTTTATGAGTTCCCTATTTGATTGAATCCATGTTGGCCTATTCTTGACCAAACCTCAAATATGACTAAGCAAATTTCCCCTATTTGATATGTACCACGATCATGCCATGGCATGGCTAAGCTCTTAGATTTCAAAATCATGATGACGGACTTTGATACAAGGGTCATCTTTCCTATTGATTCCTATGCCTCTTGGTAATCTCTATTTCAAATAATGTGACAGATATGGATATCACTCTTTCTCAATTATGCTCTAACTCTGGGATTGCTCGATTTGACTTCTCGATTTCTAAAATATACCCTTACCTTGACCATGAGAGGAAGGTAACACGATTCTGACCATGATATTATGAAATGTATTTTCCTTACTACGACCTTGATCTTGCAAAATCTTGAAATATGATTTCCCTATTAATGATCTTGATGTTTGACTTGTGATCTTGTGAAATACGATTAGATAGTTGATACCCGACTTATTTGGATATGCTTGATGACTCATGATTCATATGGACTAATGTGCTAGATAAGGGTGGTAGTTGACTTATGACTCCCCCTACATAGGTCACACCCCTATTACGATTATCTCTGAGTTCTCATCTTAATGATTATTTAGAGTTTGGAAAGGTAACCCCTTCCATCCAATTGTGATTTCCTGACCTAAGTCTCTAATATGTTAGACCTATGATGATATCGATACTCGATCTTGAATCTTGATGTAATGATGGTTTTGGAATATCATGATGTTGTTTATATCTTTTGGTTGGCTTCCTAGAAAGACCTAGGTCTAGATCATTCATCAATTTTGAATACCATGATAGTGAACTTGATATTTTCGTCACAAATTGGTACTCGAATAATGCTCAAATGTTGCTCAAATTTTGTATATGGATGAAAGATCACCCCCAGGTCTAAATAGGAATCCAAAATCTAGCTTTGAAATATTTGAACCTATGAGCTTGAAGTCTAGACTTGACTCTTAATATTGAATGATGAAATATTGACTCATGATTAATGATGTTGGCACCGATTTGAATTCTATAGTCACCCTATTTGGATCTTGAGGTCTCCCTTGATATATGATTAATGACTTTCATGTTTCCAAATCTCAAAAATGTAAAATGATGAGTATATTAACTCACTCAACTTATGACTTAGAGTTAAGCTCCGTCTGGACTAGGGTGGGCCCTTTCATCGATTTTGAGTATGACATCATGATATTGAAATATGGCATGTCTCAATTTGTAGAAATATGAAATCTCAATCATGGATGTATAACCCCACCTAGTCCAATGTAGAAGGTAGAACCATAAATGTCGGGAAAGAAAGACATGCCTTACTCTTGAACTCTATCTGATTAACTTGAAATGTGATATCTCTAAATTTGGTGATATGTAGGATACTCTCTCCAAAATTTACGACTCATGTGATGCTACTCCCATTTGATGATCTATGTGACTATATGTTAACCATGATGCAAGATTGCTCGATTTCAGAATGAGATGGATATTGAAAATGGTGATGTTACCTTATGAAAGTACGATGACAATCTTGATGTTGAATGGGAAAACTCAACCTCGACTGATGAATCAATTTAATTTTAGGGAAACAATTTCTTCTAAGGTTTGGAGGATGTGATAATCTAGATTTTCTTGCATTCAAATTATGTACATTTTGACTCATTAAATTCCTTACTTTACTCTATGCCCTCCCTCACCCCCATTTCGATGACTTTTAGTCATTGTATACTCAATTGATGAGTTTGATTTTATTAAATAACACTTTGAACTGAATTATGACTCTAATTTGAGATTTGAGCTAAGTTACATGCGTCTAGGTGTAATCAACTTGTAATCAAAATTGAAACCATTGAATGGAATCTCCTCTATCAAATATCTCATGTTGTAGATAATTCAATTATCTTTCCAATGACACAAAAATCTCCTCAATCAGATCATCCCTGCCCAAGTTATGACCTTTTTAAACCTTGGTATTTTAATCCTTGTTTCAGCTTACTTTTCACCCTAATTGGGCCTAGAACTTGGCGCACAACCCATGTATACCCTTGTTCCTCCACTTTAACCCAGCAATCCACTCCCTCCTATGTGGACCAATCACATACCTCGAACCCAAAAGCATCACACCTCGTCTTTTGGATCCGCCTGCCATGGTCCAACGATTGAGATCGTGTCCTCTACATATGTACTCAACCACTAACACTCCTAGCACTACAACCACCAACCCCCTTTGGTGCTACCAATCCCCACTCTTCACGTCATTTCGGCCACAATTGTCACTTTTGTTCATTTCGTCTCAATCCCCTCTTGATTTCCCCTTTGTTCTTCATTTCATTTTGTGCCCTAATGCTTCTCTACCTTTTCTTCATTATCATCATGCTCTCATGGCCCCTCCATCGTTTCCTCTTTGGGTGAGCGAGCTATGAGCTCTCTTGAGTACAACAGAGGGCACCGATGATCTCATGACAGCTAACCGAGGCCATCTGACCCTCACTCGTGCCTTGTGGATGCCTTCTCCACGAACTACTTGGAGCTCTGGTGAGCTCCCTGTCATAGCACCACCACACCCAAAGGTTGGGTCTCGAGTGGACAATGAGGTGGATAGGAAAGATGCAAGCCGTCGATCCCCTCCATGGCCCATGTTGGATCATCTTTGGACGTCTAGATCGAGTTCCCCCACCCTTCTGTCCACGCATTTGTCTCGGGCCCCAATAAAGTTGACAACGACACCCAGAGGTGGGTGAAGGCTGCAAATTGTGAGCCACCACATGAGTAGGAGCTGCAAGGGACCGTTGGACATGGCTACCTAGGCCTCTCTTTCTCCCTCTCCCTTCAGATCCTGATCCAATGTCCATAATGGATCCTTTATATGTAAATCTTCAAAAAGTCATATCTTTGTGTTTCTAGCTCCAAAAATAGACTTCCAACATACCATTTTGATCTAAAAAATGAGCTGTATCCAATAAAAATGGTTTCTTAGATTGTTAATGCACATAGTGATTCTGATATCCCAAAAATGCATATTTCCTATGTCTTTATATAGTGTTCTATGAATTTAAATGCTCAAACTTGCTTGTTTATGCCAGAAAACTTGATGTTAGCCTGAAATCAGTAACTAGAGCACTCTTGGTTCTATGATTCGAAATTTGCCTATCTTGGGACTCTTAAGTAACTCAATGCTACTTATATGAACTAAATTGGGCTTTTATGCCAAATGTTACTTCTTTAGTGCCTAACCTTTATCATTTGCACCCTAAAACCTCATGCTTGATCCAAATCAGTAGTTTTTTTGCATGCTATGCTAAGTTTCGTTTTGGTTCCTATTTGTACACCTTTTCACCTAATGAGGCACTTGAACATTGAATATGCTTTATGTGGATACATTGATGTTAAACTCAACCCTACCTCACATATGGGTCTTTTATTTCTAAATGATCATGTGAACTCATAAAATAGTAAATTATCATACTTTGTATGCCTAATTTCTATGTGGACCATTCTTGGCAAAATGTGATCTAGTTAGCATGTTGATAACCAAGTCTCTAATCTTGTGTAAATCTTGCTTAATTTATCATCCATGATATATATAATATCAAATCAATAGCTTGATGGTGGTTGTGGCACCTAACTCATATAGACACCATCTATACTCTAATGATGACAACCTTGCATGATTATGACTCGAATGACTAGTTGGACTAAGCTGATACTTATGTTGCAGAAGCTTGATCAAACCTTATGATTGATCTATCTAAGATCATGCAACCCTAATCTTGTGACCCCCAATCTTAGTGTGATGTGTCACCCTAGGTTCTAGATGAAACCATGATACTTGATGCAACATGATAATGATAATTCACGACCTAGTTGAAGATATTGAAATCAATGATATGATACATGTATCTAGATAACAAATTGATGAACATCGTTTAGCAAACCAATCACTAGGAAACTTATCCTAGAGTTTATCTTTTTTCTACTTTCCGATAAAGGCTAGTATATAAGGTTCGATCCACAGAGACAGTAAAAACAGCGGTTGAAATCCAAATCTGACTGTTAAAATGGGAAAGTAAATTCTAATGAGAAGGTTTGTTTAAAACTAATAACAAGAACAAAAAGTTGCAAAATTAAGATATGTCTAGACTATAAAAGGAAAATATGGGGTTCCAAAGATTCACTACCAAAGAAACACTCATACGTAAATCAATTCAACTCCATTACTTAATTTATGAATTTGGACCTTGTGGTTGCATGTCCATATGGACCGTACAAGGTCAGACTTCCCATATAATTGTTGGTCTCGGTGCACATGGATCATTGACCAACCGTCTGACATTCTTTTATCCATGTTCACGTCAAGAAAAATGAAATTCTCATTCTGAAGCTCTAATCCATAGATCAGTGGGCCTCGTCACTATGGACTATAAAATACAAGAAAATAAATAGAATGAAATCACTTGTGTACTAAAACCCTAGGTCTAGGTGTTCCTATTACAAAAAAATTACTATCTAAAATCAAGTACAGATCAAAGAATGAAATGTCACAAAAGATTGTCAATAATTCATGCGCTTCATTCGATTGGGGCAATGGGTGTTGGTGCTCCCGCATGAACATATCCATCATTTAATTAGAAAGAAATAGATTGAGAATCATTCATTCATTAAAAAAATGGATTTGATACAACGAACATGGACATAGGTAATGGGGTTACTCCCCATACCCCAGAAATGGGACTACTCAAACATGATTCAAAGAACATAAATTACAAAGAATGTAACTAGATAAGGATTCTATGCTAAAGATTGGATCTAAATTTGGATGCCTTTTCTTGTGGTGTCCCCCCTTCTTTTATAGGAGGAGGAGGGGTGAAAATCCTGAAGGGGTAGGAGAAGAAAGTGGAAGAGGTGGTTGTTGTATGTCTTGGTCAAGAGAATGATTTCCATCTTTAATAGGCAATAGTGAAAATCATTAATTGTCTTTTTTTGACCCTTCAAATTCTGACTCCCTCTATGCAGATTCCCTTTCTCGAATTTTTGTGTGAATTTTGGCATGTAACAAGCTTTAAAGTGTGCCCAAAAATACATTTTTCCTGTAGGCCTTTGAATTCTCTTTCCAAGCATATTTGAACACTAAATTTCACCTAGGTATGTGAGAGTTATGCCAGTTTTGGTGCAGGGTATTTATTTATATCAGGAATTATGAGAAAATGAGCATGAACATTCACCGGTTGATTAGATAGTCAAATGACTGTCATAGCCACTGGGAAATATGTATTTTCTGTATAAATTCAAATTATTTTTTTAAAACATATCTAAATTCTAATTTGGAATTTGTATGGGGTGTTATGACTATTTTATTGTGAGGTATATAAAACTCTGTGGGAAATTTGAAAGGCCTCCCATCTTCATCTTTTCTTATCTTGATTTAAATGCTTTAAGAATTTCTAAAAATTGAGAGAAATCTCATAAGAATTCAGAAAACGAATATTGAGAGGATGAAAGTGCAATTTATGTTTGAATTAAACTAAAATTACCGAAAAAAATATTAATTAATTATCCTAAATGATGCAAAAATAAATGATCTGCCAAATCCCCCCCCCCAATTTCAGGGATTATCCCTTAGGGCCCTTTTCTATTGGCATTTCTTCTTGCTAAATAGATTTCCATGATTGCTTTCTGGTTGACTTCTTTTGACTATTTTGACTATCACAACTTGGGCATCAAACCACTTTTGCCACTTTTTGAATAAATAGAAGGCGTGGGTGGGGTCCATAGGGGGTTCAGGTGGGCTGGGCGAGGGGTGCACCAGAACCACCTACCCACTCATCAAGAATGGTGTTCAAAATACCCACACATAAATTTGTGCTTGTACTCAAGGAAATAAAATCACAAATAAATCTAATTTATAGTAACAACATATCCATCCTCACCCTTATAGCCATCGCTTTATTCCTTACCTCAAATTTTTGGCCAAGCAACCCTATCTCCCAAAACCAGAAAATGTAAAATTGTATATAACCTATCAAAAACAAAATCATATCTTATTTCTAAATCAAGATTTTGTAGAAAAGAGGCATCATCTGACTTTTGTTTTGACACTTTCATTTTTACTATTGTATTTCCTTTGATGTCAGTTGTTGCACAAGAACATGATGAAATTGAGGGATGCGAAAACAAAGAAAGAAGTGATGATCCGTCCTCTATTCAACTTGGGATGTGTTTGGTTTGTGGCTTCATTGGTCACAAATTTTTCTGGCGTGCTCTTTTGGCATCTTTTCATAGTCCATGCCCCTTTGTGGGGTTTGGAATCTTTGATATGGAAAGTATGCCACCCCAGACTTGATTTTTGTCCAGTGGTGATTCTTTGCTTCTCTTTTTTAGAAGCTAAATAAGGGGGGGAAAGGTGTCCTTGTTCTTATAACATCACATTTCTTTTATTTTTGTTTTTTGGAAGTGTCATTACATCAGATAGAGTATTCCTATAAATCACATTATACAATATTTATGTCAAGTTAATCCATAGTTTCAAAATAGAGAAAAATTGTGTTTGGCTTAGATTGATTCCATACCGCTCGCCAACTTTTCCAAGGAGTGAAGCTATTTTGGGTCCTAGGTAGTTTTAGATATGGCAATTTGTAGAAGTTACTGCAAAGAAATTATTAAATTCAAAAGGGATAAAATGATAAATGTCTATTTAACTTGGTCGACTAGGTAAGGGACAATCTAGAAAAAGTTGAAATTTTTTGAATATTTTGGAAAAAGTTAAAAACTAATCTATATAGAATAATGAAAATTTGCAAAAATTTAAGATAGAGTGGGTGGAAGGAGTATGTACCACCCACCTCCACCCCAGACCTAAAAATTTCTGTGCCCCAAGTAAAACTTAAATATAGGATGGAGGGAGGAAGAGGGCGTCCAAGTGGCCCGGGTATCTCAAAAAGCATCCAACTAAAAGGGGATGTGTATGAGGGTTGGGACCTTCATCAAAGGAGATTCATAGTGTACCCTATGATAGGGTAGTTGTGGAAGCTCAGTGGGGTGTTAATATTTTTTTCACATCATATTCCCTCCAATAAGATCCATAAATCTTCATTTGAAAGCAAAGAAAGTTTTGAATATGGATGTGAATTGAGGGAGATTGGAGGGTATCCGATGGGTAACATGTATAGCACTGAATGAACAAAGTCAGGTGGAGGATCTGACTTCGGTTTTCCTCCATCATATTGGACTGCAAAAGAGTGAATTGATTCTTGTATATGAAAGGAACTAAAGGGTAAAAATCAACATCACACATACTTTTATTCTCCCTATATTCATGCAATCAACCTCAGGATTGATAGGATTCGTGGTTGATATAGCATTTAACTCAAGTTCCTCAATTCAAGGAGATACCAAAGGTTCAGAAGGGGTATGTGTACTTCTTTCAAGGGGTTGTATCCTTCTATATCAGCAATATGTAGAATGAGAAATGGCTATCTCAAAATGGGAGTAATTGTTTTTCCAGTGGGGGTTGGCTGCTCATTATCCAAAATATATTCAGCAAAAGGGGATTGTTCGATGATATCATTTGGATTTATGTCAAGGATTTGAGGAATTGTTTGTTCTTCAAAATGACTTTCCTGCTTTGACTTTTCATACTTGAGTAATAAAGTCTCCAAAGGAAGGGTAGGAATACCAACGTCCTAATCACATAAGAGAGATGACCCCATTGTATGGATGAT
This sequence comes from Alisma plantago-aquatica, assembly GCA_963693085.1. Classification (NCBI taxonomy): domain Eukaryota; kingdom Viridiplantae; phylum Streptophyta; class Magnoliopsida; order Alismatales; family Alismataceae; genus Alisma; species Alisma plantago-aquatica. Next base: position 1,524,877,475 of record OY856410.1, read on the forward strand.
TTCTTTAGGATCCGACATATATGACACAAAAATGGGATCGTCATCGTGATCATCAGGAAGAGCCATCTTGGGATGATCTAACTTCTACAGAGATTTTTGTATTCGGGCCTCTAGTAAAGTAACTAGCATGGCTTGTCAATGTGCAAATGTTTTCTATTGCTCTTTTATAATTTCTTGTTGCACCGATGCCATTTTTTCTAGGGCTTTGATACGATCATTCTGAGGTTTACAATGTTTTTCATAATAATGTTCATAACCCCCAATAATTTGTTGGTTATACCCACCATACCCCCATAATGATATTGGTCATGGTACCCCTCATATTGATTGTGGCATTGGTCCTCGTAATAGCCTTCGAGAGATGGTGGATTGAAATTTTCACTGCATCCACCTTGGTGGGAAGACTCAATGTTACAAGGTGTCACCATAACATGGGGGGACACATATTGACAATCAAGAAAATTGTAGTTGAATATTTACATCATACCCACTAGGAAGAAAGGACTCGAGATTATATAAGGTGCTAACATAATTAGAGGGCACATAATAACAGTTCAGTGATGCATGGTTTGATATTGTTACCATAATCTATCAGCCATCCCATTTTTGAAAAAGACTATCCTTTAAAAGAAATAAAACTAGAAGGAACTAAAAAATATGTGAGAAACTAAAATATGATAAGGAGTTAGTCAGAAATTACCAAGAGAAATAAAATGAAAAGGCTAAAAAAATTATGGAACAAACTAAAATTACAAAAATAAACTAGAAAGCATTATTATTGGAATGGAAACTCAGTAGAAGGAGGAGATACACTACCAGAATGTTGCTCAGAATTTAAAAAATTACAAGTATCTACGAACAAAATTATAGAACAAGGCTAAAAATTATTGAAAAAGACAAAAAAGTATGGTACAAAAATAAATTATGGAACAAGATAAAGAATAAACTAGAAAGAAGTACTACTAGAATGGAAATTTGGTAGGAGGAGATACACTACCAGAATGTTACTTGGAAGGAAAAGAACAAAAAAATAAATTATAATAATCGAAAAAAGAAATTATGAAATAGAAGATATAGAACAAGACTAAGGTTATACATGTTAGAGAAATATGAACAAGATTATACAAGGTATACAAGCAACCAGATTTAAAAAACAACCTTGCCCTTCCCAACAACGGTGCCAAATTGATGTACTTTGTTAAATGCATCAATCATTAGGAAAATTATACTAGAGTTTATCCTTTTCCTACTTTTTTATAAAGGCTAGTATAGAAGGGTCGATCCATGAAGATGGTGAAAAGAGTGGTTGAAATCCAAATCTGATTGCCAAAATGGTAAAATAAATTTTGATGATAAGGTTTGTTTAAAACTAAGGATGAGAACAAAAAGTTGCATAATTAAGATGTATCTAGATTATAAAAGGAAAATCTAGGGGTCTGAAGATTCACCGCCAAAGCAACGCTCATATGTAAATTAAAATCAAATCCATTTCTTAATTTTTGAATCAGGACCTTGTGATTATATGTCCTTATGGACCGTACAAGGGTCAGGATTCCTGTATACCTACTGGTTCCATGCACACGGATCATTGCCCAACTGTCCAACATCTTTCTATCCATGGTCACATCAAGAAAAATGAAATTCTCACTCTGAGGTTCTAGTCCATAGATCAACTAGTCTCATCACTATGGACTATAAAAGATAAAAAAATAGATAGAATGAAATCACTTATGTTACTAAGTCTCAGTATTCCTTTAACAAAACAATTTTACCTATCAAAAAATAAGTACAGATCAAAGAATGAAACGTCACAAAAGCTTGTCATTAATTCATACGCTTCATTGTATTGGGGCCCTAGGTTTTGGTGCTCCTGCATGAACATATCCATCATTTAATCAGAAGGAAGCAGATTGACAATCATTCATTCATTAAGAAAATGGAGTTTATACAACAGACATGGAAATAGGTAATAGGGTTAGTCCCCATACCCCAGAAAAAGGACTACTTGAAAACATGATTCAAAGAACAAAAATTACAAAGAATGTAACTAGATAAGGACTCCATGCTAAAGATTGGATCTAAAATTGGATGCCTTTTAATAAATGATGAATATGCATTCATCACACATCCAAAAACCATGATTATGATTAGTGAGACCAGATATTGATGATACTAATCCAAGTATATTTACTTATAATCCCAGGATAACTATGTGGACTCTTATTCCCAAGATCTAGTCAAGCTTGGTATATATGGTTTTCTAAATCAAATGGCTAATCTTGTACTCTACTCACAAGGTACGTTTTCTCTTCACCCTACTATGATATTGTCTTGCTTATATGTATGCTCGTATGAATGCTTGGCTAGATAATTACTTGTTTGAGATACTTATTCCCTATGATTAGTATGTTCCTTTCGCTTGAAATATGTTGAACAAACTGTGAACATAATTGAACTTTGTCCATTATACAAACCTTGTGTACCTACCTGTATTCTCAGGGTAAGGGCACAAGGTTGGGTGGCTTACTTGAGATGTCAAGATATGGCGGACCATGTCGATATAAGGGTTGTCTAATCTTGAGCACCCTTACGGACCCTTCCTATGGGAAGCTAGTCAATGGTCATAATATGTTGTTGAGTATAACAGAAAGGCACCTAAAATATACTTTGTATAAAAGAATATCGTTAAGTGTTCATGCCTTGTTCCTAATTCTTCCTAAAATGATGTTTCTAGCCAAGAAACTTTTATATTCTCCCATCTGTTTTCATAACTTTTCATAGAATACTCAATGCTTTAGAATTAATAAATTTTTTTATCGAATTTTTAGTTGCCAAATGAATATCTGTTGCACTCAAGACTCTTAGATATGAAATGAATCACCAATGGGTATACTCAAATATAGAAATGGGTACATATCTCTTATCTTCATGTTTATTATCTTATTATCTCTTACCTTGTTCTTGTTTTTCATTTTATTAATGCATATGTTATGTGATCTATTCTAGAGATGAATGTCTAGGTCCACTCGCCTTTGACTGTGTAGCCATTAGGAGTGTGGACATAGAGTAAAAAACAATTATGTGATAGTTACTATTCACTTGCACATTTAGGTAACCAATTTGGGATTTCTTTGTGGATTATGAGGATGTTTACTATAATTCATATGATTACACTCATCATATTCATTTTCACTATAATTTTCATAACACAATATGGAAATAGAATGATACCATGCCATGACATGTGTTCTATAGAACATCTAGTTCAAAAGAAATTAGATATTCTATGATTATTTTTAAAGCCACATGGAATGACTTTCTTTTAACATTTTGCTATTTGTTACTTTATGGAACCATATTAACATGTTATATAAATACATGGGACTAGTATATGGTGATGGTACCTCCCAGAGCCTTCAGTTCTATAGGATGAGGGCAATGATGGTTCTTCTAAAGGAGTTGTATCCTTTGAGTTCCTCCTAGAGTCTTCTTATGAATACGCTTCATGTCATGAGTTGAGGGTGTCGATTGTTTTTGGGTGATGGTAAATAAGGATATTGATTTTGTTTCTTATTTTATCCTTTATGTTTTTAATCTATTTCTAAGAGGTTTTTTGTTTTATCTCTTATATTTTTTATAGGATGTATTAGGGGAGATTGTGATGGAATGAAGGATGGCTAAAGTTCATGGTGAAAAAATATGTTTTGGTCTATGAGATGTGATAGATTGAACTTTTTGGTCTTTTAAAACCTAATGAGATAAATGAATTCATGTGTTGTTTTATAATAAAAATTTCTAGTTTTTTTTCTTTGGCAAAGTTGGGAGATCAAATGATTTTGATCTTGCATACACTTTACTTATCTTTGAAATGTTATGAAGGAATTAGTAAATTGGTCAAAAAATGAGTGATGGAAAATATACTAACTGAATGAAGCTTGAGTTGTGATAAATCTATGATCAAAGTTTCATAATTTTGGATGTTCCACAAAGGAGATATTTAGTATTGAATATGGTATTATTGATATCCTAATGATATTTGGACCGAATTTTATGATATTATTGTGATAAATCATTAACAATGATGTTGTCCCTGGATTTGAGGCCTTGAATAAAATGATCTTAAAAGGAATGATTGGACTACCCATATCACCAAGCTGCACCTCCTTTTTAGAGAGCCCATCACTAAGGAACTCTATGGTTAAGCTAGCTCATCCATGAGTAGTACTAGGATTTGTGACCAATTAGCAAGTTGATCTCGTCTTGTGCGTGTGTGAGGAGAAATCATGTAGTCAAGGCCATTGGTGTTCTATGTGGCTAGTCATCATTCCTAAAATTCTACGAGATCCTTGGTAAGTGCATCCGGGCATTAGGAATGTGTCACATTCTATTTGGAATACATGTTTGTATGACTATATGAAACATTTCAATCATATCATGGGTTGTTAATAAGAAATGTTTCCTATCAATCTAAATCCCCCTCCCTCACTCCTTAAACACTATTATTCATTAATGTCCCGTTTATCTCTAAATCTAAGTGATTCTTGATACTTGGTTGGATAGTTAATAAGTAGATCTGGAAGAGTCAATCTATTCAATGTAAATTTTACAAATATTTCCTCATATTTTATTAAGTTGCATGCATCAGACTACCTCAGAGAAAATATTAGTTAATATAATTACAAGTTTGTTCTAGGGATATAGGATTGACACAAACCACTTCAATATACTCAATTGGATACTATTTCCAAACCTCATAAACATGGGGGATAGAGAGTCATGAACACTAAACATCATTCAAATGCATGCTCAGATAAATTAGGGCATCTATCGATTTGCTCAAAACATGTCACAATCAAAAACTTTGAAAAAAATACTATGATAATATTACTAAATGAAATGTTTTATCTTCGAGTAGTTGTTTACATCATTCAGTTACAATACATACACTACCAAAATCATTTCACTAGATCAACCCTTATCAGATGCATTGATGAGTACTAGGTAAATATGAAGCCTAGCCCTTCTTGCAAAAGGATCATCAAAGTACTCATATTTCCATAAAGTTGTCAATATTCTATGGTTGAATAGAAATAACATTCCCAACACATTCTTATTTCATATAACCTTACAAATAGGGATATATTTAACATTATAAATAAACTTCATAAAACTCAATGACACCTTATGTGGATATGGGGTGCCAATTTCAAACTTTCCATGGTTCAAAACCTATTCATTTTCCAAAAATCAAAGTGGGTAACAAGACAATAGTTATAGGGTCAAGAAAAAATCATGTGTGGTATACAACATGGGATAAGATACAATATCCACTATCTAAGGATCAAAGGATCCACTTTCAGACCTAATTTGGGTTTATAAAGAAAAACACATTTATGCCTATCTACATAGTTCTCAAATAAGGTACGAGGGTGAGACTTGGTTATCCCATGGAGCATGTCATTTCTTTCTTGGGATAAGGAAAAACAAAAAGAGGTGAAGAAGGACCTATTTAGAGGCCTCAACTTGTTCTTCCCTATCTTATCCATGATCCAACAAATATTTCTTTCATTGAGTGAGGCAGACTGCCATTCCAACTAAGTTTCAGGATCACCCCACACCAAGAGTAATATTTCAAAACTATAACTGAAGAAAATTTTCTTGTGGCTATCCACTTCCTCATCACATAACAAGAACATGGGATTCACATCCATACCCATCTCCTCAAAATGTATTTGGTGGGGATCTTCCGCATTATGAACCTATAGTGGCATAAATTGCATTTATGTGTATGTGTCATGTTCTAGATCACTTCATACTATGGAACTTGATGAGAGTGATATGAGATATTCCATGACCCAACCTTCTCCTTTTAGAGGGTCTAATAATTGTTCACCAATGTGTATCCATTTCATACCTCCTAAAAAAGATCTTCCTCTTATGCCTCTCTCTAGAGTAGTCACATTTTTCCACATTATAACTCTTGACCCAACAAAAGACCAACCAAAAGAGGTGCCTTATTCACCCGTCTAAGGTGGTTTTATTAGAGTCCTATTTGAACTCTTGACCTGGAAGAAGACTGACCCTAAGGTGGTTTTGCAAATCCACATTTCCACACACTCCTTCCATTTTATATGGCATCAAACAAGAAGCAGAAACAAAAAAATTACTAACATATTTTGCATTAACCAATAGATCACGTCAATAACTATGCAATTGGAAGGATGGTTTAATGAAGATATACTTAGTCCTGGAGTAATTCCAATGACAATCCTCATTGATGTATATACACACTTTTGGACGGTGTCTGTGCAACTCGTAGTTCAACTAGGACTCGTTTGACTGCACCTTCATAGACAGTTGACTCAAACATCATCATCTACAACAACTCCACTTGTCACAGACTATTGGATGTCATTGTTCTCCTTAGCGATGGGAAAAGACCACCCTACCTCTAGAGAAGTCCACACATACCAACTAGAATTCCTATCTTTCAACTAGAATAGACAGGAAGGAGTTGTCCCTCCCGTTGGTGTACTACTCACTAACTTGCTCTCCCACAACAAAGATGTTTAGTTATTCTCTCCCTTTCTATCCCTCCCTTGTCGGGTAGGACTTTCTTGGTCTCTCTTGGTTACCACAACCAGAGAGGACAAAAATTGTTAGAGCAACTAATTCTCAATTGTCTGTGTTGTGTTCTAGGATTTCCCCAGTACCCCACTATTTATAGGAGGGGTTTGGGTCAGGGTTCCCAGATTGTGTGATAGTGGAAGGGACCAAAAGATCTCAAATTTTCACAATGCAAACACCACAATGGTCGTATGGCAACTAAGACGGTCCTCTAGGACACAAGATGGTCGTATCGCACTTCTAGACATCTGTGTAGTAGTTTCTAAATCTCACACCAAATTGGCAATTCGTTTCTAATTAATGTTGAAAATTAATTCATTGTTTCAATAGGATTGAACAATCAAAATGATCAATGTTTATCATGAATTTAGGAAAGTTGCTAGAACCTTACACCTGGCCCAACTGAGCCAGTCAGTTCACCAGGTGAACCGGTCATCTCACTCTACCAGAATCAATTGGTTCACCTAGTGAGTCGATCGATAGGTGCATGTTTTGTTCAGAACTTCAGCCAATATAGTTCCAATCAACATGACACTCCAAACGACCATCTCAACACTTGAATCGATCATTTGGCACTCCAAACGGTCATCTCGCCATGTGAGATGATCAGCTGGAAGGACAATCAGATGATCTTTTGTGTGAATTGAATACCTAAAAACTTTATTGATCAATTCAATCATTATTCAAGATTAAAAATCCTCTTCTAGATGAGTTCCTATGTGTGTGACCATATAGGTTTCATATTATGTTGGTAGTGAATGTCTATAAAAACTTATGACATCACAAGCAATGAGGTGCTTAGTCACACATCATTGCTACCTAAGTAAATGGAAAGTTCAGAACAACTTCAACCTACAATCTATGTATGGTGTTACAATGTTTGTATAGTTCATTTGTCACTAATATCCAGATTGAACTAGAGGCATGGAGCAGTGATCATCCCCAAAGGGGTGATCGAACTTTAAATTTATAACCTGAAATCTTTAAGGACCCTCACAATTTTATTACGGGGTTGAAGTAGATATACGGGGTCGAACACAGGGACGTGGGGATGTTTAGGACGCTTAAGACCTCTTCTTGAGTCTGATAAGCCAATCACGTAGTCGATAAAAGTTTGAAACTAGAACTAGCCTAGAAAAATGTCACCAAATAAAACAAAACAAATTAAGGAAAACAAAACAATGTCCACAAGATTCTACTAATCAAAGAGAAGGAATTCTTGGCTATGTAACCACAAGTTGGGTAGTCTATGCACCTGTTCTCGGGTGTAGACAACCCTTAAACACCCCATCAAGCAACCTACATCCAAACATAGTACGTACAGTGGTATTTGTTCCTATGGGGTCATCCCACTCACTTTCACATAACATGACTAAAACTCATCAATGACATGAAACCTCTCTTGAGGATTACAAATCAGCACTGTAGAATATTCTAGATACCCGATCTGGTCTAGAATATTTTGAGATGCTAAGAACAGGTGTGATTTGGGCAAAACCTAGTAGTGGGCCCGACCGAGATGGTGTGGGCACGTCCATGCCCTAGTCTACAGTTCTTCATAGATCACCTTGAACCATCCTTTTTTCATAATTTGATCCAAACTATTTTCTCTTATCTATTTCTACAACAAATCTCTCGATATAGGTATAAATAGAAGTTCAAGCAAGAAAGAGATCAACCAAACAAGAAATCATAACCAGAAAGAGAAGATAGAATAGAAAACATACTAGATATAAAATAGAAATGCAAGTTTAAGGTAGCCAAGAAGGAGCTCAACAATCCATGGACAAGCATAGTTGGCACCGAACAAAGATAGAAGAACATCATCTGTACAGAAATAAAGGAGAACAACAAAAGAAAGAAGAAGAAGAGATTTGGCCTGTAAAGGAGAGTTGGCTCTCTCTCCATAGCCTATGTATGGGCCTGATCTCATCTTTGGGCTGTCCTCCTTGGTCTTCTAAACACCTTAGCCTCCTTTCTCTTTGATTCTGCCCCAAACAGCATCTTGGTGGGTGTATGAAGGTGGAAGATAGTTGGGAGTGGTAGGAAATGAGTGAATGATGGTGGAAAATGATGGTAGATGGAAGAAAACTGAAGAGACGGATGTAGGTTGAGAACTTCAATCCTTTCAGACCTTGGAACTCTCCCACGGGGATGTACGAACAAAAGAGTATCAGAACCACAATGCGGCACCAAAATGGGTCAAAACCCCTCTCCAGGTAGTGAGGGGTGGGTATTTATAGGTGAAAGGGAGTGCATGTGATAATTGGTAGTGACACCTATCTCAGTCGCTACACTTGTCTTGCCATAGTCGTGCTGGGGGTAGTGGTTGAGATATGTCACAGTCTAGGTGGAATATTGTGGTTGAGACGGTTGTCGCAGTCGAGATGGTTGTCATGGTCAAGATAGCTACTGGCGCTTGTCCTCAGTGCGGACATCCTGAGCGCAGCGGTCGTGATAGGTGTCACGGGAAAAATAGGTGCAGATGTCTTGATAGGTGTCGCGGTCATGACAGGTGTAGCGGTCGAGGCATGTATCGTGGGTGAAACAAGTACAACTGTTGCGACAGGTGTTGCAGTCGCGATACGTGTTGCGGTCGAGGCAAGTGTCGTGGGCGAGATAGGTGCAACTGACCTTTGTCCTCAACATGGTCGTGCCAAGCACATCAGTCGTGATAGGTGTAGCGGCCGCTACGATTCGAAGCCTAGATACTGCAAAAAATCATGTGTTGGGTAGAAATCTTGGATAATAGATGTCTTTTCAAGTTCGATGCCTGCATGTACCAAAATTGGCTAGTTGAGCGAATTTATCTTTGAAATATATATAAATTATATAAATATAAGTATCTAGAGTTATTTTTGGCATATTAAGGTGATAATGATACAATACCACAAATAAATGCTTAGCATTAATGCTTGAATTTGGGTGTTATCAAGCAGTAATCCTCCTTATTATTCAATCTTGTTCCGTGAACTAGAGTAGACTATCTGAGATATATGTAAGTTCAATATCATATATTGGCTCACATGTGGATGCATGAATTTCTCAGTCTCTCTAATCAAGAAGCCTAGGATATCATACTCCCTTAGGAGGGACAAATTCCATCTCTATCACTCACATTCAGTCCCCATGTGTCCCAGTCACCCAATCATTTCCATAATGAAAACCCATGTTTCAAGATTGTTTTTGATGATGTCAAGCTTGACGTACCAAACGACATGTTATAAGTGCAGTGATTTTATCTCTTAAGAACCACAACCACCACCACCACTATAAGATGTGATTCTAACTCACCCATTTAAGGTTTCCACACATCACTCTTATGGTGGGTCTGTCCGATACACTATTTTCTAACATGCATCAGTGTGCTTAGTCTGATATCGCCATATAATGACTAATGAGATTTAGTCATCAACCAATTCACACTTTGATATTATGTGTTATTGTTGTCTATCTACCTTCTAATAACAACCATTCAGGAACATAATGAGAATGTATATACTCTTAACACTCATATGGTCTCATTCTTCCAAGTCACGTACTTCAAGACATACGTCATTGGCTAATATCATTCTCTACACATTTATTATGTTATATCATTATCTCATAACTGAACAAATAGAATAATTTGGAAGCTTGACTTAATTGTTAATCAAATCATTTACATGTTATGCCATTACAATAATCACATGATTGGCTCTCTGGGCATACATACCAATATTTTCCACATTACTCCTCTCATTTTTAGTTCAAGTAAACTATGCCAAAAGTTTTGCCTTATCCTTTCAAAGAATCCAACCCGAAACTCTTAAAGGTTTTGTACTCGAGAAATCTCTAATCTTGAAGAACTACATTTTCCCTTATAACTTCAACTATGTTGACCTCTAGAGATACATAACCCTTATATACATATATATACATATACATATATAGAGTCAGGCTAGAATACACTCGATTGTATAGATCACGACGTACACCCCAATGATGTTTTCCTATCTAGACCATTTTTTTTCCAAAATATAATCCATTGATCTTCATGGTTACAATAATAATAGGCCACACACAAAATTTGATGTCATTTCGTTGAGTGTAAGTCACTCATCTAAGGACAACAAAATCAATGCACAAAACTAATTTGAAATGCATGATTTGTACCTCCTTTAGATGCATGACCTATAAGTGTCCAAATGAGCTGAAATTTATTATCTAGTATATTCTTAAGATATTTAAGGAGATCAATGGTTTAGATTTTTCAAAAATTTACTACATCTTTAAAAGTGATTGAGGTGTATGGTGCCTCCGGTACACTCGAGTGTACACTAGTCTGACTCTCTCTCTCTCTCTCTCTCTATATATATATATATATATATATATATATATATATATATATATATATATATATATATATATATATATATATATTAACATGGTTTATTATCGCACTAACAAACTCACTTAGGGCTGAAATCCCCGAGCTTTTAACCAAAACATTGTGCAATAATACCACCCGCAAGTGGACATGTCTTATCACAGTATAGTTGAGGATCGAATCCCAAGGGACAACATTTTTAAGAATCTTTTACTAGTCGAATCTAGCTGAATCAAGGCTAATATTTAGAACAAAGGTGGAATTGAGTTTAATTAAACTAAATGCGAGGAAAGTAAAGAGCAGGATTACAAGTTGATTAGAGATTAATGATGGGAATCAATGGGATGGTCCTGGGTTTTGCCACCGCTACACATGCAAACACATCCAAACACAAACATCCAGGCTAGATATAACCATCCAAATAGAATTGTTGTGAACCCTCCTAGAGGGATGTTTAGGTTCGCGTAAGCATCACCTTAGGCATCAGATGTCTCGTCACCATCCTGATCACACACTTACAGTTCTAAATATACAGATATCCAACTGAAGTTGTGACCCTTCGTTAGGATGCATCACCGTGGGCTAGATGGCTCATCCCCTCACAGATCATACACTTACGACCTCAGGGAATCCCATCCGATTTCTCGTTAGGGATTCAACCCCATTAATCGACAGTCAAATCCTACATATTGAAGTTCTCGCAACATAGGAACGAACAAGATAAATGCAAGCAGATGATCAATCCACAAGCACACATTGACGATTAACAATGAACTGAAAAGTTATATACATGCAATGGAATGTTTAATGAAAAGACATATAAGCATGGGCAGCGGGGCTAGTCCCCGCACCCCAATAAAAAGAAACTACACGCTCATGGTGAACGAAATAAGAAGAATAAGAGAGAGAGAAGATTCCGCCATATAGCATGGTGAAGAAGATGATCGCAGCTCGGTGGAGGAACGGTCTTCTACACAACATCGGGGCAGATCTAGACGAGGGGGGAAGAACACCACGGCAGATGGGGCAGATCTTCTCTCTCCACCTTCTCTCTCTTCTTGTGATCCTTGCTCACAATAGGAGGAGCAGCTCGTGGATGTGATAGCAGCGTAGGCAGGTGTGGATGAACGGTTGAACGGGGCAAATCTGAGTTTTCACCTCAGATCTGGGTGGATGGTTGGATGGATGGCAGTGAATGGACGGTAGCCGTTAGATCTGGGTTTCCACCTCAAGTCCTAGGCTAGCGGAGGAGGGTTTTGGTAGTTGAGATCGTGCCACCACCAAAGGGTCGAGTGCATGGGTGCATCCTGGCAGGCAGGGGTAGATGGGGGCATGGATCTATCTCCCCCAGGGGTCGAGTGCTGATGGGCACAACCTGGATGGTGGCAGGAGACAATGCCCCGGATGGCTGGAGGTGGCAGCTATTTATAGTGGTCGGGCCACTAGGGTCTTCTAGGGTGCTGCTGCACACCTCGGCCAAGGTCATTGCAGACCGTAGGCTCGTCTTTTGCTCTGGTCGCGGTCCCTCGCTGGTCTCGGTTATCTGTCTTTTCCAGTAGGTCACGATTTCATTTTTGTAGGTCGCGATCCTACTTAGTTTCCTCTGCGGTCGCGGTGTGCTTAGTGCCAAACCGCGGGTGCGGTATTGGTTCTTTACACTTGATCACAGTTCTCAGTTCTAGCTTAGGATTCTGTGCTGGACCAAGCGGTCATGGTGTTGTTATGCAGGTCGCGGTTCTTGGTTGTGATTCGTGATCGTGGTTAGGATGATGGTCGCGGACGTGGGCTAAGTAGGGGGAGAGGGAAGCGGCCGGCAGAGGAGCAAGTAGAGGGGGCCGCGATTAGGAAAGTGGGGAGGTTGAGGTGTGGAGGAGGCGGCGATGGGGGTGCTGGTGTCGTGAGACGTTGGTCGTGGTTCACAGAGAGAGAGAGGAAGATTTTAGGTGAGAAGGTTTGAGAAACTGCGATTGTAGAGGCGTCGAAGGTGGGGGCTAACGATGATCGCGGTTGACTGTTGGATGCAGAGGGGAGACAACCCGGATGTTAGGGTAGTGACGATCGTGACCAGGCTGGAGGTGATGATGTCGATCACGGTGTTGAGAGAGTAGCAGGTCACGATCACGGGTGTGGTGCTGGTCACAGTTTTAGATGACCTCGGGTTGAGGCCTGCTTCTAGCGGGAGTCACGATTGGGCGGTGACGTGAAGAGAGGTGATGGCATGAGTTTTGGCTGCTGCATTCGGTGGATGTGGATGCGTAGAGGGGGATGCTAGGGCATAGCAGTGAGGGGTTATGGAGAGCAGTGGAGGAAGAAGAAGGCAGTCATGATGTTGGGAGAAAAGGAAACCGTGACCGTGGTTATAGGGAAAAGAAGCAAACCGCAATCGTGGTGTAGAGGATCAGGTCGCGGTCGTGTAGGGTTTGAGGGAAAAACATGGACAGTTGGATGAGTAGAGGAAAAAGTGAGGAGGGAAGAGGGTCGCGAGCTGTGGAGATGGGCCGTGGTGCTCATGGGCCCAAGTGCCCAATACAATATGCAAAGAGGTGCAAAAATTTGATTAGAACCATGGATAAGCCAAACAAAATTAGGCAAAAATCAATTTGGCTAAGTAAATGTGTGTATGAGAGATTAAGGCAATAAAAGCATAAATAGTGCAAAACTGGGCCCAGCATGGCGACAGAACCCGGATGAATATGCATTCATCAACCTACCCCAAACTTAAACATTGCTCGTCCTCGAGTAACACAAAATCTGAAACAATCGCCAAATGAATACTTTCACTCGTGTGATTGCCTCATCTTCACATCACGATTGTTTCTTCTCTACTCTGTATGACTAAGCATCTAAACTTCCGGAGACCACTGAACACATCTTACAATATCTTCAATCCTGAGTTTGTTTTCCAACATCACTTCCTCCCTACTTTTTCCAACATCAAGAATGTCTAAGAGTTTCGTAAGAGTCCAGAGACACCTGCAGAAAAACAAGTGTGCACCTGATCTGACACTGGTGTTTTTCAAGATATTGGCAAAGTAGGCATTCATTGTGCCAGTAGGTGGAAAAGGGAGTGAAGGGGGGTATGGAAGGAAGAAATAAATCTCTCCTCTATTCAACTCGAGATTTTTATTATATGGTTGCAATTTCATTGACTGTAACTCTTATTATTATTATTATTATTATTGTGTGAATATCTCCTCTATTCAACTCGAGATTGCATTTTTGTGTGCACAATGGCATCTTTTCTTGGTGGTACACTCCTATTACATAGAGAGGGGTATGGAAGAAGCTGATGAAGAGAGAGGTGATGTGCCACCTCGATCTTAGGGTTTGGCACTATTTTGGCTATTTTTGTTTCTTTTTTATGGATGGAGGGGTAAAAAGATGATAGAAGAAGTGTAGAAGAGAGTTCAGATCAGAATGCAACTTGATTTACAATTAAATGCACCGGGTTGTTCTCCTTATCATACTCTACTCAAATAATGACTTGATGTGGATCCGATGGAGATTCCATGCTATTGTTCCACTAGTCAGTTAGGAAGCACAATGTGTTTGATCCCTCTCAATTTGACAGATACTTGCCATTTTTACAGGTCATAATGTTAGGATTCATAAGCTTCACATGGTGATTTCTAACCATTAGCTAGTTTCATAAATTGTTCCCCATGAGGCTTCACTTCAGATAAGGAAGGTATAATGATTCAAAACTGCATGGAAAAATGGGACAGTCGACTAGGTAATGGCTTTGATTGAAACAAAAGCGTCAAAACTTCATCAAGTTTCTATACAAACTACTTTGAAACTTCAAAATTTTTGAATAGTTTTGAAAATTTTGCTCACAATTGCAACGATGAAATCTTAAGTCTGAAACAGATAGGGGTGGTGGAAAGTAAAGTACGTACCACCCACCCTCCACCTCAAACTTAGATATTTGCTCATCTCGATCAAACTCTAAATCCGAGATGGAGGGGAAAAATCATGATGGTTGGTCCACCAGATGTAGTTGCATTCCTTTCGGTGACACATCCTCCATCGGAAATCTCAAAAATGAAAATTATTAGAACTTAAGATTGCATCTTACAATGTATTGTATAAAACTAAAATTCCAAGTAAAAATCCAAGGTAAGGGTCAGGTTGCCTCCCGACGAGCGCCTTTGTTTTATGTCAATGGCTCGACATGCTTCCTTCAATTGTCGGGTAGATAATTTGGTTTGTAAAGATCCAACATTGCTTCAGTGCCTATATCAGCTATGGTGAAATATCTCTTCAAGCGTTGACCATTAGCTATAAATTCTTATGACTGTTCACTCCATAAAATGAAGGCACCATGTGGGTAGATGCTTTTGACAATGTATGATCTAGACCATCGAGAATGGAGTTTCCTTGGGAATAACCTCAGTCTTGAGTTGAACATTAGAACTTGGTCTCCCACTTGAATGTCCTTCCTCTTCAGATGACCATCATGCCACAACTTTGTGCGTTCTTTATAGATTCTTGCATTGTCGTAAGTTGTCATCCAGAGTTCATCCAACTCCTGAAGTTGCAGCATCCTGGCTTGGCCAACTTTCTTTATGTCAAAATTCAGCTGTTTGATTGCCAACCAAGCTTTGTGTTCGAGTTCTACGGGTAGGTGACATGATTTTCCATAGATGAGTCTGAACGGTGTTGTTCCAAGAGAGTCTTGAAGGCAGTTCGGTAGGCCCACAAGGTGTCATTGATTTTCACTGACCAATCCTTACGGTTGCGGCCTATTGTCTTTTCTAAGATAGCTTTGAGTTGACAGTTTGAAACCTCCACCTGCCCACTGGTCTGCGGATGGTAGGGGGAAGCTACCTTGTGTGCTACACCATATCTTCTTATCAATGCTTCAAAGCTTCTTTCTAGAAAATGAGAACCTCCGTCGGATATCATAGTGCATGGGACTCCAAAATGGGGAAATATAATGTCTTTGAACATTTTGATGATGGGTTTCAAATTCTAGTGACTGTTGGTATGGCCTAGGGCTGTAAATGGGTACGGGTAGACCCGCAGACCCGCAAATCCGGACCGTTAAAAAACCCGTCACGGGTCTAATTTTTTATACCCGCATACCCTTGAACCCGTATACCCTTGGACCCGCATATAAGCGGGTCCAATAATGGGTATGCTTGGACCCAGACCCGCTAGACCTGTATACCCGCTATACATAAGTAACTACTAAAATAATATGTTATATATATATCATACTTTACTAGTCTAATTAATATAATTATTGAGATTATATCGCACTCTAAGGTTGAGACTAGTCATATAACTAAGAATTAACTATTCTAGTTATAATAACGAACATCATATGTAAACTTAAAATCAAAATGTCTACTAATCTACATTACTTTCTACATAAATTAAATGTTATGATCATGACTACAAATATGTAAACAATTACTCAATTAATTTTATTGTATAGAATATAGCATTGTCTAATACAACTATTACATGTTAATATACTATATGATAACAATATCTTGTTGTGTTAAATATATATAACGTAGTCATTTCTCTAACATAAATAATATGATGTTTTATAGAACCACTTACCCGCATACCCGCACCGCATACCCGCTATTATTGCGGGTACGGGTATGGTGCGGGTCCAGGTTTTGTATTATGCAGGTCTAGAACCGGAACTGGACCCGCTAAATTAGATGGGTATGGGTATGGGTATGGCCAGACCCGCACCGTACCCGCACCGTTTACACCCCTAGTATGGCCTCTACCCATTTTGAAACATAATCGATCGTGACTAGGATGTCGGAAAATTTGTGTGAGGATGGGAATGGACCCATGTAGTCCACACCCCAAACATCAAAAATCTCTACTTATTGCCATAGCTTAAGTGGCATCTCATCTCTTTTCATAATGTTACCCATTCTCTGACACTTTTCACATGATAGAACAAAGTTGTAGGCATCTCTGGATATGTTTGGCCAAAAGAAACCACATTGGAAAACCTTCAGAGTAGTTTTCTTAGAACTCATATGGCCTCCAACTGGGCCTGAGTGGCATTGCTCTAAAACAAGTTGGGCTTCTTCCTCAGCAATACAACGTCTGTAGAGACCATCAACATAGAGCTTGAAGAGGTACGGTTCATCCCAGTGATATTTCCTCACATCGTACATAAATTTCTTCAGTGCATTTCCAGTACATTCAGGGTGGATGACACTGGCGGCGAGGTAGTTCACATAGTCCGAGTACCAAGGAGTAGCTCCTGAGACTTTCATGAGTTGGTCATCTGGAAGGGAATCGTTAATTGGGATCCTTTGAGTCTCCAGGGTGTGGATACGATTCAAGTGGTCAGCCACAACATTCTCTATACCTTTCTTATCTCTTATCTCCAGATCAAATTCTTACAAGAGGAGAATCCATCTGATCAACCTAGGTTTTGCATCTTTCTTTTTCAGGAGGTAACAAATAGCAGCATGATATGTATAGACAATGACCTTCGAACCAATGAGGTAGGATCTAAACTTGTCAAAGGAATAAACAACTACTAAGAGTTCCTTCTCAGTAGTTGCATAATTCCTTTGAGCTTCGTCAAGGGTCTTAGATGCATAGTAGATGACATGATGTTTCTTCTCTATACATTGGCCTAAAACGGCACCGACAACGTAATCACTGGCATCACACATAATTTCAAATGGGTGATCCCAATCTGGAGCTCGAATGATAGGTGTTGTCGTAAGAGCATGCTTTAGGTTGTTGAAACTTTTGATGCATTCTTCATCAAAATGGAAATCAGCAACCTTTAGTAACAAGTTGGTCATAGGCTTGGTTATCTTGGAGAAATCTTTGATAAATCTTCTGTAAAATCCTGCATGACTAAGGAACGCGCGAACCTCTCTTAGATTGGTTGGGATAGAGAGTTTGGAAATCAATTCGATCTTTTCCTTGTCCACTTCAATTCCTCGATTACTGACCCTATGGCCAAGGACTATGCCTTCTTTTACCATAAAGTGACACTTCTCCCAATTTAGCACTAGATGTTCTTCTTCGCATTGTTTGAGGATCAGGGAGAGGTGTTTCAAGCATGAGTCATATGAATCCCCATATGTGGAAAAATCATCCATAAAAACTTCCATAATAGTTTCAGTAAGACCAACAAATAAGGCTGCCATGCAGTGTTTGAAGGTTGTAGGCGCATTACATAGCCTGAATGGCATCCTTCTAAAGGTGTATGTTCCAAAGGGGCAAGTAAAAGTTGTTTTCTCTTGGTCATCTGGATGTATAGGAATTTGATAGAATCCAGAGTAACCGTTGAGATAGCAAAAATATTCTTAGTGAGCCAATCGCTCTAAAACCTTATCAAGAAAAGGCATAGGGAAATGATCCTTACGTGTCGCCTTGTTCAACTTCCTATAATAGATACACATCCTCCACTCGATAACTGTTCAAGTGGGGATGAGTTCATTATCTTCATTCTGTATCACAGTAGTTCCATCTTTCTTTGGGACAACATGTACAAGGCTCACCCATGGCGAGTCTGATATAGGATAGATGATTCCTGTAGTGAGTAGTTTAATGACTTCAATGCGAACAACTTCTTTCATATTAGGATTCAGCTTCCTTTGATGTTCAACAGTCGAATTGTGGTCTTCCACCATTTGGATTTTGTGCATGTAAAGCGCTTGACTGACCCTGGTGAGATCACTCATCTTGTAGCCGATAGCTTTCCTTCTTTATTTTAATTCTTTCAAGAGTTTATCTTCTTGTTCGGTCGTTAGATCAGAATTTATAATAACTGGGCAGACTTTGAGATCATCCAGAAACACATACTTTAGTCCCTCAGGTAGGGGCTTCATTTCAAGAGCTTCTAGTTTCTCACATATGTCTTTAGCTATATTTACAACCTTGAGTTCCTTAAATTTGGCTTCAGGGTTTTCTTCAACTGTTTTGAGGGTGAGAACACAATTCTTCACTTGTTCATCAATGGAGTTATCAGCAGATGGGTTTGTTAGATACGTTTCTAAAGGATCGTCTTGTTCATAAGCTTATTGTGTTAGAAGGGACATTTTCTCAATGCAATGAATCAAATAGACTTCTTCTTGCATGCTTGGTCTTCACATACTTTCAAAAACTTTGAACTCGAGAGTTTCTTTACCTAGTCTGAGCAGTAAGGTCCCTACTTCAACATCAATCAAAGCTCTAGAAGTGGCAAGGAATGGATGACCAAAGATAACATGGTATCTGGCATCTTCTTTTATGTCCATGATGACAAAGTCACATGGGACATAAGAGTCTTTTCCTACCTTGATTGGGACATCCTCGATGATTCCCAAAGGGAGAGTCACAAAAGATGATTCCCAAAGGGAGAGTCATAGAATTGTCAGCAAGTTGTATAGTCACGCTGGTTGGAAGCAGTTCTGCAAACCCTAGCCTCTTACAAAGGATAAGTGGCATGATAGAGATACTAGCTCCAAGATTGGCCAATCCCTTCTTACATGAAGAGTCACTGATATGGCACGAAATCCCAAAGGATCCTGGGTCTTTCTGCTTCTTGGGCATCTTGCTCTGAATGATATCGGAAGTTGTTGTTGCTAACTTGACTGTCTCATATTCTTCGATTATATACTTCCTTGTGAGGAGAGACTTTAAGTACTTTGTCCAAGTTGGTATCTCAGCCAGAGCATCAAGAAAGGGTATATCAACATGAAGCTTCTTCATAGCTTCCTTAAACTTGTTGAAACGTGTGTCAAGCTTTGTCTACTTCAAACGAGCTGGGAAAGGAGGATGAGTCTTGTATACTGGCCTTAGGTGTTGCTTCAGCTTCAGTAACAACATGTTCTTATGAACTTGCTATGTCTGTCTTATCAGCGGTTGGTGGTTCTTTCAGTTGAGATTCATGTACTGTAGAGTCTTGGGCAATCACAAGGTCATCATCGTCCGTAAAAATCATAGGTGTCTTGACAAGAGGGTCAGAATAGTCTTTTCTAGACCTAGTGGTGACAGCTTTCAATTGTTCTGAATGCTTAGGATTGTTCTTTGGTTGTCCATCAAAAGCTCCAGCAGGTGGCTAGCCGACTGTTGAGCTAGTTGAGATTCAATACCCTTCTGATGGGCTTGCTAGTTCGTTATCATAGTCTGTTGCAACTGCAACATCTTCTCAATGGCTGAGAGTTTGTCATCAGGAGAGATGGGACTGGCTTGCGGTCCTTGTTGTTGATAAGGAACTTGGTTGGGATTCTGAAACTGAGAATTGTTATGATAATTGTTGTAGTTTCTATTCTGGAAGTTACCTCTAAAGTTCCCTTGATTACCAAAATTTTGTTGTTGATTATACTAGAATCTTGGCGGGCCTCTTTGTTGATTATTTGAACCAAGTTGTCGCAAGTTTTCCGCTCCTGAAGGATTTCCATATTGAAAACCTAGATGGTTCCTATTCTGATTCAGATTATAATACCCTTGACCAGGGATAGTGTTGACAACATTCAGATTTTCCATTTGACCATTATCTCCTTGGACACAAGTATTTCCCAGAACAACATCATAAAGGATATTACATGCTAGCATAGAATGATTGGTGCCTTTACATGCTTCATCGAATAGTGAAGCTAACTTGACTTGTTCTTGTTGTCGAGGGGGTGAATGTCTTCTTTCATAGGAGGCAAAAGATGATTCAAGTTGGTCTTGCTTGGCAACTAGAAGCTTAAGATACTCGGCGATATACTTGTACTCAGGAGTAGCTTCTGCCATAGCAACCTTCAGCACTCCTTTACTTATGGGTCTACCCCAGTTGGCTTGATTTTCAGCTCCAAGGGTGACAACCTTCCATGTGCTATCATAGCCCTGACGCATGAAGTTTCCTCTAGATGAGGAGTCTAAAAACTTATTGATATCATCATCCACACCTCTATAGAATATTTCGATGAGTTGATTCTTAGGAATGCCATGGTGTGGACACTTTCATAGGAGCTCTTTGTATCTTTCCCATGCTTCAGCAAGAGATTCTCTAAGGACTTTAGTGAATTGAGTTATCTGGCCCCTAATTTCATAGGTGAGAGAAGGAGGATAGAATTTTTCTTGGAAGACATTTTGAATTTTCTCCCAGGTGGTGATGGGTTCACATTGCAAAGAGTTTTACCAACTCATGGCTCTGTCAGCAAGAGAGTATTTGAAAAGACGGAGTCTGATGGAATCATCTGTGACTCCATTTTTTTCTTTGTCATAGCACATAGATCTATAAACCTCAGAAGATGTTCTTGACTATCTTCTCCTTTCTTACCATAGAAAGGGATATTATGAAGCAAGGTGGTCCATTGTGCCCGTATCTCAAAATTTGGAGCATTGATGGGAGGAGGTTGCACTGGGTGGTGAATGTCAGTAGCTTTAGGGATTGAGAATTCTCGAAGGTCTTTTTTTAACTCAGCTTGTTGAGCTGCTACTTGAGCTACTTGAACTACTGCTCAGGCTTCTTGCATAAGCCTTTCTCTTTGTGTATTAAGGGCTTGAGCTACCATTCAGGCAATTTCCTCCTCTTGTGGCATCCTAGCTTGGTTCTCTCTACTCTGATGATGAAAGGTTCTTTCTATCTTAGGGTCAAAGCTAGCAGTAAGGTCGGAACTGTTCGAGCGGTGCATGCACTAGTCTTTGGGGGTACCTAGGATGGAAAGACCTTTTGGTAGAAAGATGGACAGAGGAGAGTCAAATTAAAATAGATGTGATCGATAGTATCAAAAGTAAAAGAAAAATCTAGATTAGTCTCAAAAGAACTAGATTTAACTAGATGATTCTGTTGTCCCCGACAACGGCGCCAGAATTTGACGTGGTTTATTATTGCACTAACAAACTCACTCAGGGATGAAATCCTTAAGCTTTTAACCAAAACCTTGTGTAATAATACCACCCACAAGAGGACGGGTCTTATCTCAGTATATTTGAGGATCAAATCCCAAGGGACAACATTTTTAAGAATCTTTTACTAGTTGAATCTAGCTAAATCAAGGATAATATTTAGAACAAAGGTTGAATTGAGTTTAATTAAACTAAATGCGAGCAAAGTAAAGAGCAGGATTAAAAGTTTATTAGAGATTAATGATGGGAATCACTGGGATGGTCCCAGGTTTCACCACCGCTACACATGCAAACACATCCAAATACAAACATCCAAGCGAGATATAACCATCCAAATAGAACTGCTACGAACTCTCCCGGAGGGATGTTTAGGTTTCGTAAGCATCACCTTAGGCATCAGATGTCTCGTCGCCATCTAGATCACACACTTACGGTTATGAAGATACAAATATCCAACTAAAGTTGTGGCCCTCCGTTAGGATGTTTAGGCACACAGAAGTATCATTGTGGGCTAGATGGCTGGTCCCCTCACGGATCATACACTTACGACCTCAGGAAATCCCATCCAATTTCTCATCAGGGATTCAACCATGTTAATTGACATTCAAATCCTACATATTGAAGTTCTCACAACATAGGAACGAATAAGATAAATGCAAGCAGGTGATTAATCTACAAGCACACATCGACGATTAACAATGAAATGAAAAGTTATATGCATGCCATGGAATGTTTAATGAAAAGACATATAAGCATGGGCAGCGGGGCTAGTCCCCGCACCCCAGCGAAAAGAAACTACTCGCTCATGGTGAGAGAAACAAGAAGAATAAGAGAGAGAGAGAAGATTCCACCATGAGCATGGTGAAGAAGATGATCTCATCTCGGTGGAGAAACGGTCTTCTACACAACATCAGGGAAGATCTGGATGAGGGGGGAAGAACACCACGACAGATGGGGCAGATCTTCTCTCTCGACCTACTCTCTCTTCTCGTGGTCCTTGCTCACACTAGGAGGAGCAACTCATGGACGTGATAGTGGCATAGGCGGGTGTCGATGAACGGGCCAAATATGGGTTTTCACCTCAGATCTGGGTGGACGGTTGGATGGATGTCATCGAATGGACGGTAGCCGTCAGATCTGGGTTTCCACCTCAAGTCCTAGGCCAATGGAGTAGGGTCTTGGCAGCTAAGATCGTTCCACCACCAAGGGGTCGAGCACGTGGGCGCAACCTGATGGGTAGGGGTAGATGGGGGCATGGATCTATCTCCCCTAGGGGTCGAGTGTTGATGGGCACAACCTGTTTGGCAGTGGGAGATGATGCCCCGGGTGGATGGAGGTGATGGCTATTTATAGTGGTCAGGCCACTAAGGTCTGCTAGGGTGTTGTTGTACACCTCGGTCGAGGTCATTGCAGACCGCAGGCTCATCTTTTGCTCTGGTCACGGTTATCTGTCTTTGCCAGCAGGTCACAGTTTCATTTTTGTAGGTCGTGGTCCATCTTTTCTTCCTCTTCGGTCGCGGTGTGCTTAGTGCCAGACCGCGGGCGCGATATTGGTTCTTTACACTTGACCACAGTTCTCAGTTCTAGCTTGGGTCACGGTGTTGGACCAAGAAGTCGCGGTGTTATTATGCAGGTCGTGGTTCTTGGTTGTGAGTCGCGATCGCGGTTAGGATGATGGTCACAGATGTGGGCTAAGCAGGGGGAGAGGGAAGCGGCAGGCGGAGGTGCAAGTAGAGGGGGTCGTGATTAGGAAAGTGGGGAGGTCAAGGTATGGAGGAGGCGGCGATGGGGGTGTTGTTGTCGTGAGACGTTGGTCGTAGTTCAGTAGAGAGAGAGGAGGATCGTGGGTGAGGACGTTTGAGAAACCGCGATTGTAGAGACATTGAAGGTGGGGGTTAACGATGATCGCGGTTGATTGTTGGATGCAGAGGGGAGACAACCCAGTTGTTAGGGTAGTGACGATCGCGACTAGGCTGGAGGTGATGTTGTCGATCACAGTGTTGAGAGAGTAGTAGGTCGCAATGGCATGCGTGGTGCTGGTCACGGTTTTATATGACCTTGGGTCGAGGACTGTAACCAACGGGAGTCACGATTGGGTGGTGACGTGAAGAGAGGCGATTACATGAGTTCCGGCTACTGCAGTCGGTGGATGTGGATGTGTAGAGGGGGATGCTAGGGCATAGTAGTAAGGGGTGAAGGAGGGCAGTGGATGAAGAAGAAGGAAGTCGCAATGTTGGGAGAAAAGGAAACCACGACCGCGATTATAGGGAAAAGAAGCAAACCGCGATCGCAGTGTAGAGGATCTGGTCGCGGTTGTGTAGGGTTTGAGGGAAAAACATGGACAGTTAGATGAGTGGAGGGAAAAGTGAGGAGGGGAGAGGGCCACGAGTTGTGGAGATGGGTTGTGGTACTCATGGGCCCAAGTGCCCAATACAATCTACAAAGAGGTGCAAAAATTTGATTAGAACCATGGATAAGCCAAACAAAATGAGGAAAAATTCAATCGGGCTAAGTAAATGTGTGTATGAGATATTAAGGAAATAAAAGCGTAAAATTAGTGCAAAATTGGGCCCAGCATGGAGAATGAACCTGGATGAATATGCATTCATCATATATATATATATATATATATATATATATATATATATATATATATATAAAATAAATTCCCAAAACATCGAGTGACCTAGAGAAAAATTTGTCAAAGCCCAAACACCTTCTAATTTCCCATGACATATCTTCTAGACCCCATCACCAATTATAGATATCTCCAAGTCCAATACAATGCATTTGACCATCGAGCCACTAATGGAAGGTGCCTCAAGTCATAGAACACCTGAGACCATGTGGATGACTCTAACTGGTCCAAAGTGATAGATTGGACTTTTTGGTCTATAAGATGTGATAGATTGAACTTTTTGGTCTTTTAAAACCTAATGAGATAAATCAATTCGTGTGTTATGTTATATTAAAAATTCATGTGGTTTTCTTTGTAAAAGTTTGGAGATCAAATGATTTCGACCTTGCATGCACAGTACCTAAGTTTGAGATTTTTTCAATGAATTTATCTATCGGTAAAAATATGAGCGTTACAAAAAATACTAATTGAATGAAGCTTGAGTCGTGATAAATCTATGATCAAAGTTTCATGATGTTTGGATGTTCCTCAAAGGATATACTTAGTATTGAATATGGTATTTTTGATATCTTGATGATACTTGGACCAAATTTTATGATATTACTGAGAAAACCATTGATCAATGATGTTGTGACGTCCCAAGATTTGAGGCCTCAAATAAAATGATCTTAAAAGGAACGATTTGAAAACCATATCACCAAGGTGCACCTTCTTTTTAGAGAGACCATCACTAAGGAACTATGTGGTTAAGCATGCTCATCCAAGAGTAGTACTAGGATTTATGACCAGTTAGAAAGTTGATTCCATCTTGTGCATGTGTGAGGAGAAATCATGTAGTTAAGGCCATTGGTGGTCTTTGGGGCCATTCGACATTTCTAAAATTATACTAGATCCTTGGGTAGTGCATCTGGGCATTACGAATGTGTCACATGGTATTTGGAATACATGTCTCTATGACTATATGAATCATTTCAATCATATCATGGGTTATTAATAAGAAATGTTTCCTATCAATCCTAATCTCCCTTCCTCACCCTTCAAACATTGTTATTTATCTAGGTCCCATTTATATATAAATATAAATGATTCTTGCTACTTGGTTGGATAGTTAATAAGTAGATATGGAAGGGTAAATCTACTCAATTTAAATATGACAAATGTTTCCTCTTATTTTTAAATATGCATACATCAAATGACATTAGACAAAATATTAGTTTATATATCTACTAGCTAGTTTTGGAGATGTACAATTGACACAAACCACTTCCATCTACTCAAGTGGACACTATTTTGAAACCTCATAAACATGGGGGTTTGAGAGTCATGAACACTAAGCTTCATTCACACCGCATGTTCAGATAAATTAGAGCATCTATCTATTTGGTCAAACCATGTCACAATCTAAAACATTGAAAAAAACTACCAGGAACATATTACTAAATGAAATGTTTCTCCATTCTAGATTGATCTTCAAGTTGTTGTTTACATCATTCAAGGCATAATACATACACTACCAAGATCATTCAAAAGCTCAACCCTTATTAGATCAATTCATGAATATTGTGTAAATGTGAAGTCTAGCATTTCTTGCAAAGGATCATCAAAGTACTTATATTTCCATAAAGCTGTTAATATTCTCTAGTTGAATAGAAACAACCTTCTCAACACACTCTTATTTCATATATCTTTATAAATAAGGATATCTCTAACACTATAACTAATATTCATAAAACTCAACAACACCTTACGTGGATATGGGGTGCCAATTTCAAACTTTCAATGGTTCAAAACCTATTCATTTTCCAAAAGTTAAAAGGGATAACAAGACAATACTTATATGGTGAGGAAAAGATCCTATATGGTATACAACATGGTCTAAGCTACAAAATCCACTATCTAAGGATCAAAGGATCTACTTTAAGACCTAATTTGGCTTTATAAAGAAAACTTCATTTATGCCTATTTACATAGTTCTCAAATAAGGTAATAGTGTTAGACTTGGTTTTCCCATGGAGCATGTTATGTCTCTCTTGGAACAAGGAAAATCAAAAAGAGGTAAAGAACGACATCTCTAGAGTCCTCAAACTGATCTTCCATATCTTATCCATGATCCAACAAATGGATTCCTTAATTGAGTGAGGCGGACTGCCACCCCAACCAAGTTTTAGGATCACCCTAGACCAAGAGTAATATTTGAACCTATAACTGAAGAAAATTTGATTGTGGCTATCCACTTCATCATCACATAACAAGCATATGGGATTCACATCCATCCCCATCTCCTCAAAATGTATTAGGTGGGAATCTTCCCCATTAGGAACCATAGTAGCATAAGTTGCATTTATGTGTATGAATCATGACTTCAGACTAGGGAACTTGAGGAGAGTGATATGAGATATTCCACGACCTAGCCTTCTCCTTTTAGAGGGTCCAATAATTGTTAACCAATGTGTATCCATTCTGTACCACTTAACAAAGATCCACCATCTTGTGCCTCTCTCTAGAGTAGTCACATTTATTCACATCATAGCTCATGTCAATTCCATATATAGTCAACATATAGGTTCATGATGGAGAGGATTAGTTCCTCAAGAACTTGTCAATCTACTTCAGGGTATCCATTCTAGTGATTTTATATTGATTCCACCTTCTTGAGAGGTTTTGGCCAACGTGTTCCAAGACACAACATGAGCTTTCATGAACTAAACAAAGCCTCCCATATTAGATCTAATCTTGCTGAGAATGAAGATAGAACATCAGTTTTCACACACTAGTACAAGATTTTATTGGTACACACAAACCTAATGTGAATAGACCACTATGTTGTATATAGGTTAATGCCCATCCCTCTATTGATTGAGTCCTAGACATTGTCTATGCAAGTGTTAAAATCAATGCCCTTTTCCCTTCATCACGATAGGGTTATACCCAAGTAGTTCATGGGGAACCTACCTTCCAGTATCCTTAAAACCTTCTCATCCTCCCCTTCCTCAAGTCACAAGACCTAGAGAAATAGACTAGGGATTTGACATCACTCATGAAGATGCTAGTGAGCTGCCCAAATCATCACATTGTCTTCCCGAGGGCAAGAAATACCTTGTTATTCACCACAAGGAAGAAGATAACATTTCTAGAAAACATCAAAGATGACATCACCATAATTGCAACATAAAAAATACAATACTTGAAAATACTTACATTTGATTACTTGATAAATTTGTACTAATAAATCCAACTTGATGGATTTCAATGCAAATAATTGAAGTAAATGATTGTACATTTTAATTTCACAAAATATTCTTAACATAATTCCTATCTCTTTCCCTTTTGATGGTGATGTCAATAAATATCATTTTATCTTGATGAATATTCAAATAAACTAAAATTTCAATTTATTGTACTTTCTTCCTCATTAATGTAGCCTCTTTGCCATTAACATAACTAATACAAATATGAACCCTAATTGGAATAATGCCATCCAATAGATGTAATATAACTAAAATAAACCCTAAGTGACCATAAATAAAAGGTTACATCAATTGGAAATTGATCATAAGTCATTAAATATACACAAGTGATAGTATATACATTATAGTAATACTAATTTGTGGGTCATCAAAGTTGAAAATTTCTTATGTGAGAATAATGTAGGATCTCAAATACACCTATGGTCCAAACTTGAATCCAATTCAACTTATTTTCCCCTTCAAATCATTTAGAAAAGAATAAATATAGTTTGGAACTCTAAATAATTAATAGTTTAAATTATAGTATGACTTTTCCTCTAGTTGTCTAGTATTTTATTTTCATGTGGTCATGCCTTATTAGAGTCCTAGTTGAATTCTTGACCCAGTAGGAGACCAACTAAAAGAGTTCTCCTCTTCACTCATCTGAGGTGGGTTTATTAGAGTTTAATCAAACTCTTAACCTGGAATAAGACAGACCAAAAGAGATTCCTTCTTCACCCATCCGGGGTGGGTTTGGGAATCCACATTCCAACATACTCCTCCCATTTTCCTTGGAAGACCAACCAAAAGAGTTTCCTTCTTCACCCATCTGAAGTGGGTTTGGGAATCCACATTCCCATATTCTCCTCCCATTTTCCCCACTCCCTCTCCTCTCATTTTTGGTCTAAGTAAATTGTGCCAGAAGTTTTTTTCTTATCCTTCCAAAAAACCCTACCCCAAAATCTTCAAGATTTTGTGCTCTGGTAATCTCTAACCTTGAAGCACTCCTTTTTCCCTTTGAACTTCAACTCCATTGACCTCTAGGGATACATGACCCTCCATATATATATATATATATATATATATATATATATATATATATATATAATATTACATTAAAAAATATTATATATAATATATAGCTTCTCAAACCATTGAGTGACCTAGAGTAGGGTTTCTCAAACCCCCAAGCACACTCCAGTTCCCCTTGACCTATCTTCTAGACCCCATCACCACTTGAAGATATCTCCCAAGTCCGATATAGTTCCTTTGACCACCAAGCCACTAATGGAAGGTTCCTCAAGTCATATAACACCTTCACAATATTCTTTGCCTCTCATTTTGGTTCTATAATGAGCATAGTTGTATTGCGCATTTACTCTGCTATAATAAAGACCAACGATAATGAGCTTCACCTAGAAGGTCTTGTGTTAGTAGAGAATCTTTGAACCCTTATCGATTCAAGCCTCCCACACAACACAAAGACAACTGAGGCACTAGGAGAGTCCAAATAGGAGATCATCATTGTCAATTTCTTGTTGGAGTTAGGCTTCACAAAGATGTTCCACTAGAATTAAGGAACAAAGAACATAGAAATGCGTCATGATCACATTGATGTGGGAGGGAGGGAGAGAATGGGAACCAAGTTCCCAATGCTTATATCATCTAACCCTGCCCGAGTCAAATGTGTGAGATGCACACCCTTCATGGTGCAGTGTGGAAAAGATATGTGCTATGCCAATTCTATATCTAGTGACTCAAAATTTTTCTAGTTAAGCATCTACATGCCTTTTCTCATCAGATATACATAACTTGAATAGATTATTATAATTTTCCTTCTTAATAGAAAATTATGAAATGAATACCCAAATCTTAAGATAATTTGATAGAACATTATGATCATATGGTAAACCTTGTGATGCTTAAATCTCATATATTTTAAGTTTTATGTATAATTCTCGTATTATATATAATAAAAAAATTTAAAATAATGAGAATGTGCATGTAACTCTTAAATGTTACATAGAGTCCACAAAATGTTATAGATGATGGTATTTGGACATAACATGATATATTTTCCTATTGTATCTAAATAGGGATATAACAATAAATAAAATGCAATAAATATTATTATTATTGTTATCAATGAATCTTGGATTTGTAGAATAATTTCATAATCATATATATAACATACTAAGGAACTTTGATTTCATAATGATGCACATAACTCATGTTATATTATTATGGTTATTCCTAATATCGTGTAAAACCCTACATTTTTAATTCATCTCATCTTAGAGTTAGTGCATATACTGATGATAATAATCTAATGATAAAAGAAATAATACTATTTGGAATACAACATCAATAAGTGAATATAAGAATATAAGATAAGTAATGTTGTTTCATCCTAATGACCTGGGCTAGACTATAAAATGGATCTAACTAGGGTTCGTGATGAGAATCTATTTATAGTATGTTGCCTTGTCTTAACTAGGGGTTGACCAAGGTTTTAGTTGATCTTAGGATTGTTTTGTGAATATGATATATTGATTCAAGGTCCTATTTACCACTTTCTTGATCTAATATATGCTATGGATGAATAACACTTGTATAGAAGACATGTCATATGATATTGTATGAAATAAATGTTCTTGCATGTTACTTTGTTTGATTTTGTTTATGTGCAATTTAGAACACATGAAACTTAAGCAATTTCTTCATTATATAATCTTGGTGTTACACTATATCTTGTGGTACAATAGTTCCATGTTTTCACTATATCTCTTGGTAGAGTAGTTCCAGTGAGTGACCTATCCCATGGTAGGCGGGTCATGTATTAAATCCTTTATTGCTTTGGTTTATGAATGATATAATTGACAATACATGATTAAACATGTGTTATCTTTTGTGAAGAGAGAGCCTTGTTTAAAAATGCTTTCTTTACACATATTGCTACCAAGTAATATTTCATATGAGGTTTTTTTATTTTCCTTAATGGTATATATCACATACGTGCTGATGTGTATGCATTTTATGATTTTAGGTGTCACAGTGATATGATCATGATGGTTCTTGATAGACTATGGAAGTTTTGTTGCGAGCAAATGTATAGGTGGACATATTGTTTAGAAGATCACATATATTTTTTGTATGTGCATAAGTAAATATTTATCATCCAATGTGTAATATCAATTTTTAGTAATTCATTTTGCAACTATGTTTTGAATGTTGAGAAATTATGGTTTGTTTTTTTGTGTTTGTGTACTACTTTAGTTCCTTTTGACTTCCTCCAGTTTTATTCTTCTTAGACTAGTGTAATAATGTTTGAAATTGGGATTCACAGTTAGGTCGCAATTTCAATTTGGATGTCACACAATGGGTTAAGGTGATCAAAATCCATTGATGTGACATTATGTATAAGAATATGGAAAGTAAAATAATTTGGAATTTCTCTTTATGGTAATAAAAGAAAATAAGACCTCGAGCTTCAAAACTTAGGGTTAGATTAGTTGTTTCTTAGAGACTAGATTGAACCTAGTATCTAGGTTAGAACCTAGATGTCTGCAAACTAGGTATACATTGGTGCACATTGTATTGTAGGTGTTGAAGTGTTTATCATCCGTTATAATGTGGTAGTATGGGATGCTACATTGTTTGAAGATAATTGGAATCACATGAGACAAACATTATCTCATGTGTCTAAGGAAGATACACTAGTGTACGTACACCATGTTCTCACTCATTTCACTAGGTTATCATACTCTATGTGGGAGACTTAGTTCTTATTTGGTTTTGTTTCTAAATGATTCAAACTTATGTTTTACTAGATCAAAACTAAGTACATTTTTATTACTTATGTAAGTGAATATGAAAAACATGTTCCCACACATAGTAGTGTATGAGGCAATAATGCAACTAAAGTGCATGAGAGTGGCACTAGTATGGAAGAGAGATTATTCCTGGATTAGATATCTAGAGCCTGCTTGGAATAAATGATCAAATTTATATATCACACAAATATCTATGATAAGGTATGTATAATCTAATCTGGGTTTGATTTATGATCATGTGAATTTGGTTTTGTGAATTTAAGAGCATGTAAGAGAATGTCATATCATTTTTTAGTGTAGTTGGTGTTTTAGTAACTAGTGCTTGTGGAGCTAATCACTAGTGCCAATGAGGTTGACGTGATAATCCAAAACCAAACAGGTAGTATAATGTTAATGCATATGATACTTACAGAGTTAAGTAATCATAGAGAGTCTAAATATGACACAACCCTGGGGATAAGGGTTAGGAGCACCCCATTTGGGCTAGATATAGATTAATATGTTTAATGAGACACTTGTATAAGTCTATCTAATTACATATTGATATAATATGTGTGTTTGTAAAATAAGGTCAAGCTGTGGTATGTGGATTTGACATGATAGAATACACAGTGATGTTCAATAAGTCTTAATAAATGGTCAATCATATACATGAATAATAATGATGTAACATAACTACTTAATCATGTGATGAAATTACAAATGAATGTTTCAATCTAATATGTGAAATTTGAAATGTGATGATATTAATGAGCTATGCTACATGATATGTCAAAATTAGTTCTTAATAAAGATGAAGAATGTGGTGTAGCGATAAAAACAATAAAATTTTAATGGAACCTTAATATGATCTAGATGGATACTATACGTTCGTTATAGTTAACGCTTCTCAAACCTATTAGGTTTACATTAAAACCCTAATGTTTGGGAATAATAAGGATGCAGTCCTAAAATTTGAAAAATGATATGGCATATTTTGTTCTTTAAAAACCTCTTAAGAAAGGTTAACAAATAGTTCTAAAGCTCTTTCTTGTAGAAATGTTGCTCTTAAAGTGGTGCTTTAAATGAGGAAGAGGATGTTTTGTTTTTTTCTTGGAGTGGAGAATGAATAAATTTTGAGGACGATAATTATGTCAATGTGTGTAGGATGTGACTGACAGAAGGACGTCTATATTTTTTAGGACAAAATTTCATTTAAGGTGTGTAGGAAATAATCAATTGAATTTTTAGGGTCTTTCAATACCTAATGTGATATATTAATTCATGTGTTTATGTTATATTCATAATTCCTAGTATTTATTTTGAAAAAGTTTTGAGATTAAATGATATTGATCTTATGTGTAATGTACCTAAGTTGTTCCTTTGTGACTAAATTTAGTGATTGGTCAACAACGGAGTTTTGGCACAAAAATTTAAATGATTGAGATTTAGTTATTATAAGCCTACAGTCACATTTAATAAAGTTTGCATGTTTGAATAAGGGAATATTTAGAATTGAATATGGTAAATTATTGATTTTGGTGAATTTTGGACCACAATTATTGCATTTTTGTGGTATTCTTTTATCAATAATGTGTCACACAACCTTTTCTTTCTCGATAAGTTGTGTGGT
Organism: Alisma plantago-aquatica; assembly: GCA_963693085.1. NCBI lineage: Eukaryota > Viridiplantae > Streptophyta > Magnoliopsida > Alismatales > Alismataceae > Alisma > Alisma plantago-aquatica. The sequence goes on from OY856410.1 coordinate 1,524,910,605, forward strand.
TAACTTTTATCCATGGATCTTTATCAAATAGCTATGGATTTCTAAGGGTATCTTCCAATGACCTATTTAGTGTGAGGGATATTTACAAGCCTTGGATGAAATCTAATAGCCATCCCATCTTCTACCCTACCACTAGAAAATGGTTGTGGGTGAGGATTGTACATGTTCTGCAGTGACATTGAACATGGTTTGTGAGGTAAAACCAACTAAGCAGTTGATCTCATCTTGACGAGGTAGTCTATAGACTCCTCTCTTGGACCTTATACTAGATAAAAGTGGGAGGGGATATAGCGCCATTGCTCATCCCATCTCCATTTTTTTCAAAGGGGAAAATGGAAGAAGGGAATAGAGAATGGGATAATGAGGGATAAAAAATAGGGGAAAATGATCGAAGAGGACATAGGAGAAGGATGCAAAATATTTTAGTGGCTTTCATGGAGCATTTCAAAAACTAAGAGTTGGTTTTGTTAGGAGGAGAATATGGAAGTTGGGGTAGTGTATAGAGAAAATTCCACATTAAATAAAAGTTATGCATGATATCCTCATAACCTTTATATTCCTTAAAGTGTATTGACTTGAAGCCATAATGAGTAGAGGCACTTTTTACATTCCCTTAACTATAATGCAGACTAGTGATGATGAGTTGCACAGAAGGTCTGTGAGCACATGAGTTGTGAGCCATTGCTTCTTCAAGTCTCTCACACTATAATAGAAAGAGTATGCACACACTAGTAGAATCCAACAAGTAGAGGAGCATCACCTATTACTTGTTGGAGTTGGACATCATAGTGATGCTTCACTAGAGGGCAAAATTGAGGATTTGAGAATGTAAGAACATATTGGGATTATGTTGATTCATGTTGTCGAGTGAGATTTGGAGCAGGATGGCTAAGACTTAGTATGTTCAACTGTGTATGAGCAATATAGTGTGAGTCACACACTTATCATGGCGTGATGTGGCAGAAAACTAAGCTACACCAATCCTAGGACCCTACAAATTGGATCTTTTTTATAAGCTAAATACCCTATTTCCGCATAGAAAACACAAAATATAAATAAATGATTAAAAGTCACTCGCTTATCAAACAATTATGAAACAAGTACTTAAATCTTTAGAATACTATATCAAATTTTATGAAGACATCATATCAATTATTTATTCTTAAATCTCATATATATTAATTAATATGTATAATACTCATATCATGTGTACTTAATAACAAACACATCTACAAATTATGAGAATACACTAGTAACTCCATAATGTTATATAGAATCCATATAATGTCAGGGATGATGATATTTGAATAAAAAATCATATATTATTCTTAACTGAGCTCACCTATGCCTAATAATCCTAAATGAAATTGAATAATTATGCTCGTGAGCCACAAATTTTGGAATGTGTAGAATACATTCATAACCATATATATAATATATTCAATAGCTTATGTACATGTATTCAATAATATTCAAGATAATCGATATCAAATATGATCATTATGTGAACGTTGTAGGGTTGACACATCTATGTCTGAAAAAATAGTGGTCCTCATACCTGGAGGGCCTTGAGTTAGAATCAGACAGAGATAGCTAGGAATAAAAGATGGTGATACTGCCTAAAACTATGAAAGTAAAGTCAAACGGATCATGACCACACATCATCCCCTTGTTCAACCATGACTCTATATGTGGTAACCCACTGTTCCATTATAAAATAACCAGGGATATACTTACCATAAGGGCCCTTTTTGTTAGGGTAAAAGTTCAATTGATGAGTTTCAAACATACAATGATTTTCAGCCCATGCGTTTAGTTTGACGGAGCCACAATCTGCAAAATGAAAATGAACTACAATAATGGAAAATTTGCATATAGAAATTGGGCTTGATCTGGGTGTAATGTTGTTCCTCGAACATTCTAAGTCTATGACTACATCTAGTAGCATGTCATATGACAAATTTGGTTGTACCTCTCGTTGAGGGTGAGGGATGGCATATAATGGATCTCCTATAACATTTATGTAGTAATCAAAACATAGTTGAGAAGGTCCTGGTATATTTTAGCGCCCTTTCATGCTCAATTCATATGATACACATGGTTACAAAACACTAGATAATATAAAGAATAAGAGAACCAAATCGTGTGGTTGAGCTGATGTTGTAATCTTACTCCTCAAAACCAAATCATGTGATTGAGTTATACCTCTAATCATTTGGTTGGAAGCATCTTCAACCAAAATGTTTTTTTTGTTTACGTTAATATATATATATATATATATATATATATATATATATATATATATATATATATATATATATATATATATATATATATATATATATATATATATATATGATTACCTCTAACAAGGATACCACACCTTAACTCCATGCCCATGGCTGTTACAACTCTATTTAAAAAGAAGGTATTTTTTTTACATAACAATTCTTCATATATATTAATAATGGCTCATGCAACCGTAAAAAGTCGAGGATACATATGGTTGATACAAGAAAATATATTGAAAATATAAAGGGAGATTAATACTAGGGGTGTAATTCCAAGTGCCCAGACTAGAGAGTTTCTAATATCAGATAAAGGAATATAAACAAGTTGAAGGTATGTATACCACCAAAGGATGAAGGAATAACGACTGCTACAACAGAAAATGGAAAAAAAATCTGCGCCCATTTAGGGCGTAGTTCGTTTTCCATATGTCTATGCATGGTCGGCTATTGAGCTAGTTTGTTTTCTAGGCGTGAGCTTGACTTATGTCCAATCAAACTCGTGTAGTGGGAAAACACTGAGTTGGAATTGCATTTTTTTATTTGCAATCCAACTAGATTAGCCCCCTAACAAAATTAGAAAGTTCTACATTGAATTCGTGCCTTTCCATTTCTTGATATTGTAAGGTATGGAGTAATTTACATTAAAATTGAAGACAAACGGAAAAAATGATGCGCCCATAGTTCTTTTTAGATGACAAAATCAATTTTCTAAAACACTATATTCATAAACTTGAGAGTCACAACATTACCATTCATAATTTTTTAGACCCTCCTATAAAACTCCACAATCCAAAAGCAAAGGGAAATTATTCGTCGCACACTTGTTCCACCAACAATCACACCCTAGCCTCGGGAATACGCGTTCCGACTATTTTCACACCGTGCGATCCATTTTTTTCACACTGTGCGACACGGACCACGAGAGCATGAAGAGATAGTGGGCCTATTGTTCATCCACTATAATAAAGCAGTCAATAAAGCAATGCATACAACATTATTACGTGCATGCAGTCGCTGCATTAAAACACTTTCAGTGGCCAATAAAGTAATGCATACAACATTATTGCATGCATGCAACCTCTACACCACTATTAACATTCATTACTCCTCTTAAACACAAAACAACACATTTGAATTTTTTTTCTCGCACTCCCTCTATTTATTGGCCGGATATACTATTTGATACAACTATGTACACATTTATACTCATTTTGCGGCTAAGTCCAGAATCAATACTTGAATATGTTCAACGTAGTACCAAAATACATTAATGAATATACTAAATATAAACTAATACAGTACATACAGTCTGAGATTGATTTGATTAGCGAAATTAAATACAAAATTGGTTGTTTATTATGCTTATATAATTCTTTTTATTCATTATACACAATATGAAAATCATACCTAAGAATGAAAAATTAACAAAATCACAACGTCATGCCATAAATATGTTCAAAGCAGTACCAAAATCTATTAACAACCGGACCTGATATAAGCAAAAATAGTGCTTACAGTCAGAACCCAATACTTAAATGTATTTAATACAATGCTAAATATACAATGGTAAAATACTAAAAAATACATATCACAATGCGACACAGTCGTCAAGGTGAAAATTCACTATTGCTGATGCATGGTTGCATGTTGCATGGTTGTATGCATGCAACTGTTGTAACAAAACTAATAATTATATTGAACCACCCACCACACAACCACTCCCCACCATGGTTGCATGTTGCATGGTTTCATGCATGTATTGAACCACCCACCACCCAACCACTCCCCACCATGGTTGCATGTTGCATGGTTGCATGCATGCAAATGTTGTAACAAAAATAGTAATTATATTTAACCACCACTACCCAACCACTCCTTGCCACATAACAAATCTTTTTTTCAGTTTCCCTCCACTTGCATTTGAATTCAATTTTTTTCCAATTTCCCTCCACTTCTAGCTGACATTGTCATATTTTGCTGCAAATATGAATACATAACGCATTGATCCTCACTGCACTACTAAAAAATATCATAAACAATACCAAATATAAATTAGAACTGTACTTACGATCTGAAAACTTTTGTGATTAAAAAATATAATAACAAAACACAATAGACATTTATTATTATTTTAAAATGTTACATTGTATATGCATAAATCTACAGTATTGCGTAAGATGCAAAAATAATAATATTTTTCATTTTGGAACGAAATGAATACTCCTTTACAAATGCCATAGTACCACAATTTCTTCAATAATTGTCTAATTTTTGTACATTACAATGCCAAAATTAGGGCCAACAACTAAAATGAACAAAAATTACAACATCAACGAATGTGACCCAGGTGGCCATGGTCATGGCACACATCAGCGTGGTAGTGTTACGTTGATATTCTGCAGCGGAGGAGATGGCATGGTCACGACACGACGAAACTCGATGGCGGATCAAACTTGACGGAGATCCTCGATGCAACCTTGGCCTAGGCGAGATGGACCTCACTTCAACCTGGACGCGCTGCGGAACGACGGGGGTGAGACGGAGGGGGCGCGACGGTGGTGGCGGCGGCACAACGGCGGCGACAGGAGGCGCAGCGGCCCCGGGTGGGCGGAGCGAGATGGAGGGGACTGCGGCGGCGGCGGTGGGGGCACAACGGTGGCAGCAGGGGGCGCATCGGCGACGAGTGGACGAAGCGAGACGGAGGGGATGTGGCGGCGGCGGGTGGGCGGAACGACATCGTGTGGGCAATAGAAGCTGGAAGGAATGACGTGAAAATGAGGAAGAGGGCTGGGGTGGTAGCTTTTATACCCCAAAGTTCGAATTTTTTTGAATCAGCGTCTCCATCTTCTAGCACTGTTATTTTTAAAAACTAGCACAGTGCGGACAAAGCATTGGGAATACGCGAAAATTAAAAACGACATGTGTGGCTATTATTTGTAGCATGGTCCCGAGGCTGGGGTGTGAGTCCTGGTGTATATAATGTGCTCTATATCAGTACTCAAAGCAAAAGTACCTCATCCGAAAAGAATACTTTATAATTCTGGGTAGGATTTAAATGGAACAAAACATGCCCTAAAGTGAAACTCTAGCAGCGGTAAGATCGAATTTGGATGAACATGGCTTGCAGGTCGAGGAGAAGAACGATCCGCTGGCTGCCCAACACCAAAGCCGACTTATCTCGCTGAGAATGCTGATATAATGCCTCGTCCCTCACATACTCCACCACCAACACCGCAGGCAGCTTCACCGAGCCCAGCTAATGGAATCGATACGATGCTCGTTTGTAATTACTTGATTAATATAAGTATGGCGAGTTGATCCCCTATTTGATCAATATGGCTTATTAATCATTCTGAAAGTTGGATAGGATGCCCCGGATTGCTTGTTCTGGTTGGCTTCTCGTCCAGCGCTTACTGTAGCTATACTATGGAAAAAACTTGCTTTATGTATGGTATCGTGCCAGCTGATCGCTGGTCATCGGCCACGTATACTGCACACAGAAGTTGATTATTATAAACCACTTAGCTCCAACTAATCTAATTGTATTAACCAACAATAGTACACGCCCCACGTTCCCATGGTTCCAAAGTCCAGGTTCTGCGACAGGCGCTTTCTCCGATCAATAAGCGGCGGCGACGACCAACCGGTCCGTTTATATTATCTCAGAAGTCTGAACACTAGCCAGTACCCGAGCGACCGCAAATTAACTACCTGGTACAGTATCTTCATTACGGAAGCCATTGTTTAATCTAACCGGGATTATGATTTGATCATGTGAAGGCGCTTATCGGATAGCGATCAATCTGATGTAAATAGCATGATCACGGGAAAAGCCATTCAGCCGGACTCTGTTGATCATCCACAAGAGATTTATTATAAATAATTGAACAATCTAATCAAATCTGACGCAATCGAGGAATAAAAGCGCACGTTGAAACGCATGCATGCCTTTTAGGGTTTTGTATTTAAGTGCGATTTGGCGAATCCGTACGCCAGGTGACGTGGATTGAAGGAACGCCGTAATCCACTTCGGATCAGCTGGCTAGTTTGGGTTAGGAAATGCTAGGTGAACACAATGCTTACATCAGAAATGAGCATCAGTTTTGTTTTTTTTGTATATAAAGCAATGACATAACAAATAAATCATATGATTTTATCGGTTTGCTTTTTGAATTTGTGGCTCATAACAACTGGAGTTTCATTTCTGGTCCCAATTCTGACCTGTATAACCTCTTTGGGTTATGGTTATAGCCATGTGTATAAAGAGATCCTTCCCTACATCAGCTGTCTTCACTTCTACACTAGCGTCTCTCTCTCTTCTCTGGAGCTGGAGCTGGAGTGAATACACCATGATCGTGGAGGCAATGCAAGAACAATCTACGGAAAGTTCAGATTTTCATCGCCAGCAAGACTCACAAGGTACCCTCCATGCAGCAGGCTCTTTCCGTTTCTATAATTGTTAGTAAAGTGCATCTCATCTTATCTATCTACACTGCCGCCAAGTTAGAAAGACAAACTGTTTATCACGCACTGCTAGTTGCGCCTACCTTTCTACGGCTCTTTTTTTGAATAAATACTTATTGGTTCGTTTATCTCAGGGCTGAAGAAACCAGAGAAGGAGAGGAAGGTCAGGAGGAGAAGGAAGAAGATCGCTGTTGGGGAGATTCAGGCCAAAAAGCGACAGCTCACAGAGGACCAAGCGAATGCTCTAGAGCTGAGCTTCACTAGAGACCGGAGGTTGGATACGGCTCGCAAGCACCGGCTGGCCGCAGAGCTCGGTCTCGAGCCGCAGCAAGTGGCGGTTTGGTTCCAGAACCGGCGTGTCCGGTGGAGGTGCAAGCAAACCGAGGAAGAATACGCCAGCATCAGCGCCTCGTTTGACGCCGTCGTCCTCGAGAACTGCCGCCTTGAGTGTCAGGTACGTTTATGCCGTCGTCCTCGCTTTAGATCGTTGTTTGTATCGAGTTTGTGTTCGAGTTTGAGTGCGACGCGGGCGACTGAAATTTGTGCTCTTTCTTGTTTATCATGCAGGTTTTGGAGCTGCAGGCAAAGCTTGAGGAAGCGAAAAAGGAGATCGCGATGCTTGCTTTAAGGTATCGGAATGTCGCAGCAGAGGCGAGCAGCGGAAGCCCTAACTGCAGTTCGTCGTCCACCTTCATTTCTAGGGACGTCGTCAATCAACCTGTGTACCAACCTCCGCTTGCGGGATCTGTCGACGAGGAACTGATATACTACGGAGGTTGCTCATTTGACAACAACCTCTGGGACGGGATCTTCTGATCGAGTTTAATGTATAGCAGACTAGAGCTTATGGGAGCACTAGCGTTATTTGACGGAGTTAATGGAGCAACAGTTTATTATAACAGGTTCCTTGCATTATGAGTCATTTGGATATGGAAGGACATGATATACCTGGAATGTACCTGGAATGAGATATAAGCTTTGTCATTTTAATATGATTATGTAACATCCTTATTTTTAGAACTTTTAGAACTTTACTTTCGTTCATAGTTATTAGATAGCCGAGAGGTCATTATATTTATTTTGAGTTATTAACATGCACTAAGAATTTTAATATTATTAGGAATTGTATCGAGGTAGCCCAACACACATTAATTGGATAGTCACTTATTAAGTATTTGGGTTTTACCTTATTTTAACCATATTAATTATTTCCGTAACCTAATTGGGAAAATAACACCATATGAATTTTCGAGACGCAAAATCAGACAAGTGGTTAAAATTTGAGATTAATTGGAATTTGTTTGATTCAGCTAAGAAATTTCTCCAGATAGTCACTTTTTTTTTACAAAATAAATGTTTTCTCGAAATTCTATTCTCCCGGGTCTTGTTTGGGCCGTCTCATGCAGACACATGATGTCACCCACTCACTCCCAGTCGTCATTCTCCTTTCTTTGAACATGACTCTTGTTGGTTAGTTGATTGTAAATGTCTCGCAATTCGCTTGATATTTTCCAAAACGATTTTCACCTATGCCTTCGGGAGATTGACGTGCATCATATAAACCCCTAGATGAACCTTAGGACATACCTGTCGTGAGACTCCCGAATTCCGTCGTTATGGGCTTCCAATGCACTTATCATAGATCACTCTTTAGCGTTGCACTTTGTCTCGTGGGCGTTAAAGAGACTCAAGGGGATCTTCTGAGACACCCCCTCTTGTCTATAATTACTTTCCCCATCGCCAAGACTGGCTAACTAACGCCAACTTTCATCAGCGGCACCAAACTTCCATGCTAACACTCTGCATTGACTCCACCTTTCTGGTGGCGACCACCAAGCCCATGGAGGACGACGAGGCTTGCTCGCCGAGTACAAAGCATCCACACAACTTGTCATGTCATGAACCTGGAAGCCATGCTCCTAGTATAACTCTTTGCGGTGTTGCCAGATAGGCGTCACTCAATCTGACTTGTGATGCCTTCAGAGAAAGGCGATGTTGAACTGAGCATAGAATGTGCTTAAATCGATGAGGAGACACTAACCTGACTCTAGGATTGCTGAGATCATTAGCCACTGCTTTAGATTTGGACGACAGAGATGATGATCTATTTCACAGAGGATACAGAGCGGCGTGTGCACATCCAGGACAAGATGGAGCCATCAAATTTGTAGGTTATGAGTTAGTTGGGTTGAGGGGTAGATCCACGAGACACCGCCACCTGGGCGCACAGACACATGATGACCCATTTGTGGCCACTGGATTAATCTTGGATGAACCAAATTTGTCAAAAAGGTATATTATTTAAAAATAAATATATTGAGATATAATGATCAACTTTGGGAGTTCAAGATATCAATGGAAAGCTTATAGAATCTACTATATTATAAAAATATATTAGAAGGGTGTTTTGGATGTCTAGGGATGGTTATGATTGAATTACTAAAAGATATGATATTTCAATGCTTTATGTACTAAAAATAATAAAGACTTTACAAATTAATAAATATTACATTGAAGGTGTATTTTTATATGCATAACACTATTCTAGATCATGATTGTGCATGTCAGATGTATAATCTAAGTTTTGAGGAAAAACCTAATAAGGGCATTTCACCCACTATTTGACTATGAATTGACCTGATATTTCTTATATAGACTTGAGTACATGGTATCATAAATGTTTATGTAGTTTTGATGAGGTTTCATATCTTATTTTGAATTCTTATTTGGTTTTTAGACCTAAGAGGGTATGATATAATGTGTTTTAGGGATATTGACGAGATACTACATGCAATATATGTTGATTCACCATGAAACATAATTTTTGGGATATTTATATATGATTTCAACTATATACTAGTAACTAGAGACATATAATTATATTTGAAAGTTTTTCCTTGGTGATGGATTAATATGGTCATATATTAGTACATTATGTGATTATTATGACATATTTGAGTATGATGTTTATAGTGATTATCTAATGTCAGTTTGGATGAATCTTCAATGTTGATATTTTATTGTTAGTTCAGATCAGATTTGTGCTTAGTCTAAACAAGAATCCTAATGTAGTAGGAGGTTAAAGTGATGGGAGTTTGAGATCTACAAATAGAAAGAGGGATCGTACACATGGACTTATAGAAATCTATTAATGTTTAGGTAATTAGGCAATGGAACAAGAAATCTAAGTCACGTTAAAGAAATCATCAATATCAAAGCTAAGTGGGCCATGTCCATTAAATTTCATTATTATTCTTATTCAACCTGCATATTCTCATAAAGTAACTTAGAGATTAAGTTACTTTTAGACATTTAGTTAATAATATTTAGCTTATATCCAATAAAGCTTTTAGTAATCAAACTTTCTTCAGATGAAGTTATGTTGTGAGAATATCATATTATAATTTTTTGATATTTAAGCTACTTTTAAGTACTTAGTATTTATTTATTTAGTTCAGTTTATTTTTCTCAAGCCTTTAGACACATATGTCATATATCTAATATCAAAATTTAATTAAGTCTTCTATTAGATTAGAGTTTTAGAGTAAGATTTATTCATACAAAAATAATCTAAATTTTAGATTTAGATTACTCATTGTGAGTAGTCATAAATTATATTCACATACCTAATAAGAGTTTCAAATCAAATCTTTATAATTTAGTAACTAAGATATGTCTTCAAATTTAGATTCACAATTAGATTTAATTCAAAATTTAATAAAGATTCAGATTTAGATTCAAAATTCAGTACATGTTCAATTACCAGTATTCAATATCAGTATATGATAAGTTCAGATTTAGAAATAAATAAGTTAGATTTAAGATAATAAAGTCTGAACCTTCACACAATGCATTATATGATAAGTCATTCAGTTAGTCTCAGGACAATTTAAAGACATGTGTTGCCAATTCATAGGAGTGTTTACTCCAATTTAGAGGTACTTCAATACCAAGTCAGGGCATAGTCACACCAATTTAGAGGCACCTTAGTGTCATTTAGAGACATGTCGTGCCAATTCTGAGATACTTTGGTACCAATTTATTGGCGTAGATATGTAAATTTAGGAGGACTTTATCGTATAATGATTGTAACAAATCAAATCAAAGACATAAATAAAAGACACATCGATTCAGTATACGTTTATAACTTTTAGATCTTAGTTCAGCTTTCAGTTATAGTATATTGATAGTTATATTTTAGGAAATCATATGCCACTTACTCAAACCTAGGTTTCCTTTTGTGTGTGGCTAGGGACGAGATGTTCAGATATATTAATATTCAGGAAGAGAGGTCAAGATAGAGGATTCATCTATAGTTTTAAGAGATTTACTTGGTGGGGTGCCATCTACATGATCTGAGATATTAAGATAGAGTATAATTTTTGCACCATGTATTTAGTCTTTCTTATAAAGTTTTATGTAATAATATTTTATTCTAAGAATTTATCAGAATATATACACTAAGCTGTGTTGGTTTCTTTCTATTATTATTGTGATGTATCATGTTTGTGAACCCAAGTTGAAAAGAAAAAGAATCTACTTCAGTTTATGTGATATGAAAAATTGAGTCTTACAAATATGGTATTAGAGAAATAATGTAGATGACCATCAGGAAAATTCTCATATTCTTAGTTTAGATTGCCCATTAAAAACTAACTGAGACTAGATAGATTTAGAAAGAAAGTTATTAACATTAATTATAAAATAAGTGAGTGAAAGTGTTGGATCAATGGGCTATAGAGGGATGGGGGTGAATAGAGCTAAAAGCACTTCAAAAAGATTCATTAGACGTTCAAGTTACTTCAAGATATGAGATTGTAAATATTGCATTTTTAGTGCAACTAAGCATACATAGCAAGGATGAGAGATACTGAAAAAATACAAGAACAAGCTATGTACAATGGTTTTAATATCCAAACTAGGAGAAAGTCATGCTCTAGGATTTTGCAACCCATGTACACTTATATTACATTATAAGACTTACAATATGATCTTCCTTTTCCAGGCCAAGGACAACCAACCTCCTTTTTAAGGATCAAAAGGAGCCAATAAACCAACCAAGGACTTACATATCCTTTAAACTAGAGTCTTCTACCTCTACAAGGTCTTACCCACTCTTACAAGCAGTTGGACACCTTCACAACGGAGATCTCCTTCTTACATCAAGTCTTTTGTCTTGATAAGTTTACCAACTCTACTCCTGAATCTTCAGCCTTGACCTTCTCTTTTACCTTGGACAAGCTTTTGCACCTTCTCCTTCAACTTGGAGAAGCCTTACACCTTCTCCTTCACATAGAGAAGCTTTCACTAACTTGATCTTGAAGAAACGGGTTGAGGAAAGGGAAGCTTTGAGAGCTTTACAAGTCTTCCATGGAGCAACTCTGAAACACATATCCTATCTCACTCATGTAAATGTTTTGGTTTGCAAACAAGAGAAATAAAGGGGCTCAAGTTGGCTAGATGTACTCAACTATAGCTAGGAGCTTGAATAGCATGAAGGAGCAACCTTGGAATGAACTCCAAGAGGTCCTATTTATAGTTGGGGTGTCCACTATAGATTAGGATCACTAAGGAATATTTTCTAGCCATTGAGTTGTTGTAACGGATATAATTTCGAGTTTTGCAACACTCCAATGGTTAGAATCACTTTTTCTGTACATTCAATACAGTACAGTCGATCGAGTTTTAATAAAAGTAACTTGACCAATTGTATTGTATGATAAAGTAAATTTGAAACATCGGTTGTGTTTATCCTAGATAAAACTCGTTCGATCGCTTACAAAATTAATTTTGTCAATGCATGATGTCAATCGAGTTCTCTGTATTTATAAATCGACCAAACCTAGACATTATCAAAATGCATTAAGGGTGTCGGTCGAGGTTGTCATAGGAGAAACTCGACCAAATAGGCACTCTGTGATGTACTTTGGAAAATGTCATTAGAGGGATTAATTGTTTGAATTAAGTGCTCCTGATTTTTTCTCATCTTAGTTACAAGTCATAACATCATTTTAAATGGTTACAAAAATCATCCTAAGGGTTTTAGGGTGTTTTCTACAAAAGTGCATTTGCATTAATTTTGAATTGAACTTGATCAAGTTATAGCTTGATTGAATTGATCTTTTTCATGTACCTAATACTAAAATCAATCTCAAGTAGACATATTAGACACATATGAATGAAATGGTTAAGTCATTATTAAATTATGGACATGTATAACTCTTAGGTCAACATTACCCCCCTCTTTGACAATGAAAAACCATTCCTCAACATATTGAAAAGGATGTTGTGAAAGTTAAACTTTTACCTTATGAATTTCAAGGGGATACATGAATGAACAATGTCAATTGATCCCCCTCGATTCATGCTTACCTATGCATATATGGTTAGCCTTTCCACATACAACAATAACACATATATATACTATATGGTCCTCTAGCAAGTCACATGATATTTTAGATAATTGACTAGAAGAGGATCACATAAGCAATAATTCAGCATGGTTGAGCTTGTTCCTCGCCCTTTGTCATATAAAAAAGGAAGGGGGTAGAAGAGATATAAAACACAAGTCTTCACCACCGGAGCAAACTACACAAGAAACTGATGGAGCTTCCACTCGTGTGGAGTTGCGTGCACCACTAAAAATCCTAGAGATAGTAAGTCTCTAAGTTTAACCTTGAGTGTGCTATAATAAGATCTCCACCCACATATACTAAGGTATGCGGAAGTCTTATCATAGTATAGTTGAGAGTCAAATCCATGAGACAACGGTCTTGTTAAGGATTTAACAATATGGAAAACATTATAATTCTATTTATCTAATTAAGAGTTGTTATCTAGATCAAAGAGTTGATTGATTGATTAACCTAAAGTGCAAGGCAAAGTAAATGGCAGGAAAGTAAATTTAAGGTTGAAAACAATATTTTGGAACCACTAGGATGTGATCGAGTTTCACCACCACTACACATGGATCAAAATATACATCATAAAAACATGGCTTGCAAAGAAGAGAGTCTAAATAGTTAGTATCTTTGTAGACTTAGCTTCCTTTCAGATAACTAACTACGAGAAATGTGGAAGCGTTGCAATGCCAACCATCCCCAAATGAATGGTCACTTACTTTGCATCACTCCCCTCACAAAGTGTGTTCCTCGACCTGTCAAGGTTGTACTTTCATACATCAACTGATTCCATTTCATAGCATGGAAGTACAACGATGGAGGTGGGTTTACTCCACTCCTTGAGAAATGCTCCTAGATATCGAACCAAACATATGGTGACTACATACATCTGGAACCAACAAGCAGTCGATATTCGAATCTAGAAGTACACACATAGACAATTTTCACTAATAGATAATAGATAACACAAGTTGGTGATGAAGCAACTAGCATTCATTAAACGATTGATGTTGAAATGGAAAGTTAGTATTTCTCTATTACAAACTCATGAGTTACAATGTATGAAATGAAAACATGGGTAGTGGGGCTACTCCCCGTACCGTAGTGTATGGGACTACTCACTCATGGCAAGAACAAAGAAGGAGGCGGGAAGAGAGAAAGAAAGCATCTTCTCCATGTAGGAGGGAGGAAGGATGACCCCTTGGAGTAGAGAGCAACTATCTTCACACCATGTGGTTGCCTTGATGAAGAGTCCTTCACTTCCCACATTCTATGTCGATGAGAGAGGAAGTAGCTTGAGGATGGAATGTAGATCTTGGACCGACAGCCTTGGGGCCAAGGACAAAGGATGAACAACTCTGGAGTGATTGGGGCAGCCTCTGGACGTCCAAGAATTCAATGCCAAATGAGGACTCCTTTGGTCCTATTTATAGGCTTCTAAGGAATCCCAAACGGTCTTTAATAGTTTGGAGACCATTTGGACTCATTCAGTCTTAGGACCGTTTGAATCCATACGGTCTTGAGACCGTTTGGCTTCATGCAGTTCTGAGACATCTTGGCTTCATACGGTCTCGGGACCATTTGGATTCATACGGTCTTGGAACCGTTTGGGTTCATATGGTCTTGAGACCGTTTGGCTTCATGCGGTCTTGAGACTGCTTGGCTTCATACGATCTTGGGATCATTTGGATTGTATTTGGTCTTGAGACCATTTGGCCTTCATACAGTCTTGGGACCGTTTGGCTTCATACGGTCTTGGGACCATTTCGCTTTTATTCGGTCTTGATATCATTTAGCCTTCATACGATCTTGGGACCGTTTGGCTTCATACGCTCTTGTGACCGTTTGGCTTTTGTTCAGTCTTGAGACCATTTGGCCTTCATTCGGTCTTGGGACCGTTTGGGTTCATACGGTCTTGAGACCGTTTGGACTTCATTCAGTCTTGGGACCGTTTGGGGCTTTTTGAAATTTTTTGGGGTTAATGTGTAAGAAGAAAAGAAGAAATGTTAGTCTATTGGTATATTCACAATAAAGTGGAAAGTTAAGGATTCTATCTAATTTATCTAAGAAAGTGTATGGAAAATTAAGAAAAACTAGTAAGATAACATCACAAAATGGGAGGTTATCACCCCCCCTAAATTAGAGTCTAGCTTGTCCTCAAGCTGGAAAGAGCTAAGGCATGTAGTGGTGAGGCGATTTTATTCAGTGAAGATTTCCATACTCTTGCTTCAATTATAAACCAGAGATCTCCAAGAGTTTTATCGAGGTTTCTACTTGCACTAATTCATTCGGGTATCGGGAGTTGCATGGAGCTCAGGTTTCTTCCGTATCGCGTGACTCGCGTTGGGACCCCCCTTTCCTTAATCACATTCTATGCATGTATTTGACTCTAAGCAATTTTATACTTCTTTGAAAATCCTATCGGGAGCTAAGATAGGTATGAGGGTTGGCTGAAGGCTGATGTGTAATTCCCCCTTCTAAGGGGGGAGGGTTTATCTAAACTTTTAGGGTCTCACTACCGGGCGTGATACATCTGCCTTTGTGAGGACAGCTAAATGTACCGACTGGGCAAGACCTTTGTCAGCTTTTTCATATATGTGGAGACCTTAGGATCTCACTATCGGGCGTGACACATCTACCTTTGTGAGGAAAGCTGAATGTACCAGCCGGGCAAGATCTTTATTGGCTCTTCATATAGGTCCTTATGCATGGCACAAGTCTCATTTTTTATTCAACACTTTGGCTTTTATTCATATGCTCACCGGCTTAGGAATTGGGTATTTAGGGATTTTATTTGGGCTGCCAAGCCTCTTTTTGAAAAGAAGAAAATTGTTCCCTAGAGTTTTCAGTCATGCACTTGTTTCAGTTTTGTACTTGGTGGTCCACTTGCGAGGTTCCTTGATTTAGATTTCGCCTAGTTCCCTCCTATCCTTGAGAGTGTTTGGCTTGTTTTGGCCATGATGTTAACCTGTGGAGAGTCTGATGTAGAATTGAAGCAAAAGCATGAAAATCGAGTATGGAGGTGATTTATTAATTCACCATTACATGCCTAAATGCTACTTATGTAAGTGAGTACTACTTTGTCTCTATCTTATCTAGGGGCGTCCCTTTTCCAAAATGAATGATGTCTTATGTACAAAAGCTATTCTATCCATGAAATTATCAAAAGAATCTAAGTGTTAAAAAAAGAAAAAAAAAAAGAAAAAATTTGTGTGAAAGAAACAAAGAAAATGGAAGAGTAGAGAGAAAAAGGTTTGAAAGTAATACCTCTCCCTTGCCCAGTGTACCGCCCCCCAACTTATCATCCACTATGTCCTTAGAGTGTCAAGGTGATAGGCTAAGAAGTACATGGGCAAGGGTATCACGGTTCTGTTAATCCCTTATTTGCTCCATACGATCGTAGGAGATTAGATGCAAACTTTCCACGTAAAGCATGATAATCCACATCCTTCATTACCTCCACACGCTTACTAAGGATAGTAAGGGTATACATCCAGTAAAGGACGTGGAAACCATAGTCATTAGATTCTCTGATCTGCTGGGGACATATGTGGTTGAAGGTTGGGTGGTGAAAATGATCGTTGTTGTACGCCTTTGTGTGCTTTCTGAGAAGATCATGTAGTCGTTCGGCACAATCCTTTGCCACTTCCTCCATGGGCGTCTTTGCTGTAATAGCATACTCTTTTTTATTTGGACTGAACTGGCTGTTGGAACTATTGTAAATGATTGTAGTTCCCTCGTGTAAGTTTGTTACCAGTAGCATCCAATGCTTAGAGTGAAGAAAAGGAAACATAATGAAGTTTAGAGTCATATTTTGAAGATACGAGATAAGGGCCTCTGTGGTTCCGAAGAAAAGGAAACATAAGTTTGTTACCAGTAGCATCCAATGCTTAGAGTGAAGAAAAGGAAACATAATGAAGTTTAGAGTCATATTTTGAAGATACGAGATAAGGGCCTCTGTGGTTCCGAAGTTCTTAGATCTGAGTAAATCTTCCTTCATGTATGTTGATGCCATATAAGCCATAGGCAGGTCTCATGCTAGAAGAAACTGGTAGGCAGTCATCATGCTCATGGATAAAGAACCTTAACTTGTACAGTTTCACAGAGTGAATCTTTCATTATTAGAATATTTCCTTTTAGGAAAACAAGCTCATCATTCTCTATGTATAGCCTAGACATGATGAGTCTGAGTTCATTATCAGAAAGGCTCTTGCATGTGACAAGGTCAATGTTTGGAAACATTGGTTGTATGGTAGATAGAGGCACCATTGGTTGGGATAGTCTGTTGATGGTGGCCCCAGTTAACAAATCGATGTCCCCCTTGTCATTCTCCATATTGAAAGCATAAAGGTCCCATTGTCGTTGTTCTAGGACCTTGGCGGTATGTTGTTGCTTTTTCTCCAACTCCTTTAGAATTGTTCTGTATGGACGTTTTTGTGGACGTTGGATAGCAGAAAAAAGGTATCGAGGGACGTCGTCTTGTGCCATTTTTGGGTCCTTGAAGAACTGTCTGTCATAGATAAGCTCCATGGTGTAACGTCCTCGTAGAGAGTACATATCCTCTGTGGCTAACTTGGTAAAGGGGATTTGTCTATTGAGTGCTTCTGTGAATCTTATTGTACAGAAAGTGCAATCCCCTGAACCTTCTACTATTTGTTCTGTTGGGTTGATGATTTGGAACCAGGGTTGGTTCCAACCATGTCGAAGAGATGGGTAGGAAGCCCATATTACTTTGAGAAGTTGAAAAGGAATGCATGTTGCTTCCCCGACTTCTAAATCAACAAAATTTGTCTGTCTGACCGTTAGCTCATTGGTGTAGAAGTTGTACACCTTGGCGTCACGGGTCTCAATGTCGACGATCATTAGCAGCCAGTGTCCAAAAACTCTAAAGGGCACTGTGATGTAGCGTGCCTTCCGTGCAAGACTAGTTCGCAGTCTCTCTATGGACTTTGCTTGTAAATCCTTGTGTATTAAGGATAAGGATAGAGCAGGTGAAGCGTTGAAAATAGGCTGCAACTTCTTTGGGCTCCGGAATTCCTCTATAGTGTTAGCAAGGAGGATGCGAAAGATAGCCATCTTCACCTCCGATTGTGGTCGAAGGAGAATACAAAAGTCTTCGCGTGTCAATCTGTGCTTTGTTTTTGTATTATTATAGATGATTCCCCCCCCCCCTTTTTGGCATCATCTACAATAGTGTTCAGGATAAAGATGTCCTAAACATCTAATGTAGAGATGGTCACCATGTCCAAGTCTTTCATCTTATGAGGTAGAGGTGGCGACGGGGGAAGGTCTTGTGATGGAGGAAGTGAAGTCTTCTCGCTATCATCAAAAAATTGAGGCATATCTTCATCTTTATCAGAGTCATCTCCAGAGTTGAGTCTATCATCTGTGTCGAGACTCACTCTGTCGGATTCCACATGTTCTGGGGGGAGGGGTGCAGATTGCTCCAGAGCGGAATGTTGATGAATGGCTATTGTGGGTGGGCTAATGCTGGTTTCCATTATGCATTGTTGAAACTCAGCAAAAGCATCTTCTTTTGCAGCGTCCCCTAGGGACCCCATAGCTGAGAAGTTAAAGAATTGATCCCCATCTGACATTGTTACATTGTCATTATTATCGGGGGACTTGGTATCTTTGTTTCCACCTTCTTTGTGGTCTCTATTATTTCCCTTCTCTTTAGGTTCTGCCCCTCGACTAGTGCCCTCTCCAGCATTGCCTGGGTCATCGGGTTGATCATCTAAGGAGGAGCTATTGTTGTTGGAGTCAGCCGAGGAATCAGAATCCTCATCGTCATCTTCACTTTAATCTTCATCATCATCCACTTCATTATCTGTTATTTTCTTGATCGATGTTTTCTTGCACTGTCGATGGATGGCTTGTAATTCTTCGAGTGTCACTTGCACGTACTCGTGGGTTTCGAGTAGTGCGTCGTGGCTTTCTTTAAGATCTGTATATCTTGTTTCAATAGAGAGGAGTCGTGCTGATAGATCGGTTACTTGTGCACATAGATGATTGATTTCATTGTTAGAGTGCTCCTCTTGGAGGCAGTTGAGCTATGCGAGGTTGCTATTGATGTCGTCCAAGCACACGCTTAGGGCAGTTTGTTGCTGTTGAAGCTTGCGAAGGGTCTGAGGCAAATGTTGAGTTTGTTTAGAGACCCTATCGATTTGTTGGGGTAACGCTTCTTGCTGGCCTTGCATCTCAAGTATCAACTCTGGAAGGTGTTTTAAGCGGTCGTCGATGCGGTCGACTTGTTGCGTCGCTCCTTCTTGCCATTGCTGAATGCTTGAGAGGATGTCTGGTAAGGCATGGTTCCATTTGTCAATCTTGGAGACCTGTGTAGCAAGTCCCTGCATACAAGAAAAAATGGAGTGTAATATGTTAGAGGGGTCGGTGAGGAGGTTTTGAATAGTGTCAAATTGTCATCTAAATTCCTCACCGACTTGTGAAAAGGGGAACCCAGAGATGGATGGGTGAGATGGCTGGGGTCGGGGCAGAAGGGTGGTAGTGCCTTGCGAAAGAGACACTATTGATGGACCCACGAATTGCGTGGTGATTGTAGATGGAGTCACCAACGGTATCGGGGTGGTGGTGGATGAGAATGGTGGCGACAACCCAGGTGAAAAAGGTAGAACCGAGAATGCCTAGGGGATAGTGGTTGAAGTGAAGGTGAGATCGGGTGTCGAGGTGGAGAATGGGACGCCCGAAAAGAAAATGAATGAGGTGGAAGATGCGGATGAAGTTGTGGTTGTGGAGAAAGAAATTATGGTGGGCATTATTGTGGAAAATGGTGGAAAAGTGGTGGATGGCGGAATGGTGGAAGGTGGTAGTGTGGTGGCGGTGTTTTTAGAGGTAAGCCCAACATCTAGATCGAAGATGAAGGGTTCTGGTGTTGGGTTTACTATGTTCTCTGCACTGTGTGGTGGGTCTTCCTCTGGGTTGATCTTTGATGTGGGCGTCCCCGACTGCTGTTGTTGTTGTATGCGTAGTTTTGAAAGCCGTGTCACTGGTATTTTCTTTGGCCTTATTGTTGGGGAAGTGACGCTATGCTCTGTATGCTCTGTCTTTGCTTTTTTCTCTTTTTCTTTGACTGAGGCTAGGAGGTTGGAAAGCTCCTCTTCAGTGAAGAGAAGCTTTTCTTTGTCATAGTCAACCAGTTCTGGAAGTGGTAGCAGTGTCTGGGATGCTTTGACAGTTGGGAAGAAGATATAATGAAGTTTGGAGTCCTTCTCCTTTATGATATATGAGTTATTTAGACTCTGCTCATTTGTTAGGATGTCACCCTTTACCATCGTTCACTTGGGAAGTTGTCTGTCCATCTTAAGATATTTCAGAATTGATGTTATGTGACCACCCACACAGATTTCCTTTCCGAGGGCAAAAGATGTGTGTTTCTGAATCAATTGTCATCCTATGTTGATTGGCTACCCTTTGAGAATGGGCCATAGGATAAAGAGGTCTGAAATAATAACATTCCCACTCTCTATCCTGGGGAAAAGAGTGCCTATTTTGATTTTGTGCAGAGTGTGCACCAGGCCAGAATGTATGTTGGAGGCCTTACAAGTCTTTGCCTCAAAGCTTGGAATCCCTATCAAGGACTTCCAAAAGGTGTGCATGTTGATTTGGGAGTGGTCTAGGCCCGCCTCCTTAGCTTTCTTTAGTTGTTATTGGTTGTCGATAAAGATTTCATTTAGCAAATTCTCAGTCAAGACCACATTTTTTTTGAAAAAGTGAGGTTACCAGCCTGCGGTCACCTCCATCCTTTAATTTATCTTTTGCATCTGTGGTTTCTTTATTAAGGTAGGTGAAGAACTCTATCGTGGGCTCAACATTGGATGTTTCTTTGACAAAGAAGAGTTTTGAGAGATTGACATTGTCGAGCAAGGTGAGAACTCTATCATAAATTCCCATTCTTTTTAGTATGTTTGAGCAGACATACTTTGTTGGTCGCAGTATCTTATCACCAGCTTGTAGGTTTTGTATATACAGATCAACTGGTGCTGGTTCTGTGGTGGTGGTAGAAGGGGGTGAAATGTATCCTGCTAGGATTTGTTCTCTTGTTGTTGTGGGCTGGACTTGCTTCTATGCCCGTTTCTTGGTTGGTTGTCCCTTGGAAGCTTTGTGGGTTTTCCTTTTTCCCTTGGACTTGGTGACTGGGGATTCCTCCTTAGAACTTGGTGCATACTCTGAGCCTTCATCAGTGGAGGAGATATCTTTGATTTCTTCGATAGGATCTTTTGCTAAACATTTGTTGACTCGCTCAAGGTCGTAGATGACCTTGGGCAAGTCAACTTTTGATGGAGTCTTTCCGGTTTGTTCGCATATATCGAGGATGCACTGAAGCTTCGAGCGGTGCTCCAATAGTTGTTCCCTGGTCCAGAATGGGGTTTCAGCTGCTCCTATGAAAATCCTTGCAGGTGGCCATTCTGTAATTTTGAACAAGAAATCATATATTGTAGAAAATATTGAAATTTGGTATAAATGTTGAAAGAATTGCAACATTGAAATTTTTTAAGGAAAGAAACCGTTAAGGGTGAAATTGTGATTTTTAAAACCGTTTGGGTCCAAACGGTTTCAAGACCGTTTGGCTCCAAACGATTTCACTCCAAACGGTCTCAAGGCTGTTTGGGTCCAAACGGTTTCAAGACCGTTTGGCTCCAAACGGTTTCACTCCAAACGGTTTCATGACCGTTTGGGTCCAAACGGTCTCAACACTGTTTGGGAACCTTTTAGGAAGGTGAAGCGGCAGGGGCGACGAAAACGGTGCCAGTGATGATGGCGCCAGCGGCGGTGGTGTCTGCGGTGGTGATAGCGGCGGCAGTAATGGTTATAACATCGATTGTAAAAAGAAGAGAAGACACATTGTAGCGGTGGTGATGGTCGTGAGTGTCCTCTACCTTGATATGATGAGGAGATGGTCACAACAGACAAAGCGATGGAGAAGAGGACAGAGCAGCTTGCACGAGCATGCGTGGAGATGGTGGAAGTGAGCTTGAAATCGAGGGAGTGAGGAAGCAGCGTGAACGGAGAGCGCGGGAGCAGAGAAGCTGGAAGGAATGGAACAGGGTTCACGCAAGAGAAGATTCAGGAATCGAAGGAAAGAAAATGGGAGGGGTCGAGGAGTATTTATAGAAAAAGGAGGCGAATGTACAAATTTTCCTTAGGTCAAACGGTCTTGCGGTCGTTTGGGTCTGAACGGTTTCAAGACCGTTGAGACCAAACGGTTTCAATACCATTTGGATCCAAATGGTTTCGAGACCGTGAGGACCAAACAATTTCAAGACCGTGAGGAACAAATGGTTTCAAAACTATTTGGGTCCAAACGGTTTCGAGACCGTGAGGGCCAAACGGTTTCAAGACCGTGAGGACCAAACAGTTGCAAGACCATTTGCGTCTAAACGATTTCGAGACCATGAGGGTCAAACAGTTTCAAGACCGTGAGGACCAAGCGGTTTCAAGACCATTTGGGTCCAAACGGTTTCGAGAGCGTGAGGGCCAAATTGTTTCAAAATCGTGAGGACCAAGCGATTTCAAGACTGTTTGGGTCGATACGGTCAGCAACTATTTTGGTCAATGATATTTATATTTTTATGTTTGTGTTGGTTGCTTATATAAATTTTTATATTTTCATAACAAGGAGAGCTAGAAAAAAAAATCAAAAGCTAAGCAAAATGAAAAAGAAAGGTGATACTCAGTTCTTGGGTTGCCTCCCAAGTAGCACTTTGGTTTTATGTCATTGGCTCGATGAAATTCTGACTTGATCAATTTAATGTTGTGGGGTCCTGAATGTTGATAGTTTGTCTTGGAGTTTTATCGGCTCGAGTATAGTATTTTTTCAGTCTATGGCGATTAACAGTCCTTTCTCCTCCATTGTCATCAAAGATGATGACAACTCTAGTTGGATAGATATGCTTGATAGTGAAGGGCCCAAACCATTTTGTACGGAGCTTCCTGGGAAACATTTTGAGTTTGGAGTTGAAAATAAGGACTTGGTATCCAACAATGACATCTTTCCTTTTAAGGTGGCCATCAAGCCACATCTTAGTTTTCTCTTTGTAGATCCTAGCATTCTGGTAGGCAGTCATTCTTAGTTCCTCCATCTCTTGTATTTGGAGTTGTCTGTATTCACCGACACTTTTGAAATCGAAATTCAATTGTTTGCTAGCCCACCATGCTTTATGTTCTAATTCAACTGGGAGATGGCATGACTTCCCATACACCAAACGAAACAACATTGATCCTATTGGTGTTTTGTAAGAAGTACGATATGCCCAGAGAGCATTAGGAAGCTTGGTGGACCAATCCGTGCAGTTTTTATTGATAGTTTTTTCTAAGATAGCTTTCAATTGTCTATTTGAAACTTCAACTTGGCCACTAGTCTGCGGATGATAAGGCATAGCGACCTTATGTTTTACTCTGTATCTTCACAGCTTATTTCCAAGAAATGTGACCCTCCATGGGATATAACCGTTCTAAGGACTCTAAATCTAGGAAAGATGGTATCCTTGAATAGCTTAATAATCGAATTAGAGTTACAAGATACAGTGGGTATAGCTTCTACCCATTTGGATACATAGTCCACAACAACCAAAATATAGGATAATCCATATGTTGGGGGAAATGGACCCATATAGTCCACTCCCCATACATCAAAAAGTTCGATCTCCTACCACAGAGTTAGTGGCATTTCATTTCATTTCGATATCCCTCCAGACAGTTGACATTTATTACAAGATTGCACAAATTCATGTGCATCCTTCGCTATTGTTGGCCAGAAGAATCCTGACTGTAGGACTTTAAGAGCGGTCTTCTTCGAACTCATTTGCCCCCCAGTGGGGCCAGCATGACCGTGTTCTAAGACTGGGATAATTTCTTCTTCAGGGAGACAATGGCAGAATAATCTATTTGTGCATAAGCGGAAAAGATATGGTTCATCCCAAAAGTATTGCTTGACGTCATGAAGAAATTTCTTTCTGTCATGGTAGGAAGCAGCTGGGTGGACAATTCCTATAGCTAGATAGTTTACTATATCGACGTACCAAGGAAATCCAATGGCGACTTTCATGAGTTGATCGTTGGGTAGAAAATCTCAGATAGGTATATTGTCTTTGTCTTGAGGCTCAATGCGACTTAAGTGGTTGGCGACAACATTTTCTACCCCACTTTTATCTTTTATTTCCAAATCCAATTCTTGAAGCATCAACAGCCAGCGAATAAGTCTGGGTTTTACATCTTGTTTCTGAATCAGATATTTTATTGCGGAGTGATCTGTGTATACTATGACCTTTGATCCGATCAGATAAGAATGAAATTTTCCAAAAGCATAGATGACTGCCAAGAACTCTTTTTTTGTAGTTGTATAGTTCTTATGGGCTTCATCAAGTGTTTTTGATGCATATTATATCACATAGGGTTTCTTATCTATTATCTACCCTAGTACTGCCCCTATAGCATAGTCACTGGCGTCACTCATTATCTTGAAGGGTTGTGACCAGTCAGGTGCTCTTAGTATAGGTGCCGAGATTAGGGCATTCTTTAGGGTCATGAAGCTACGTAGGCATTCTTGATCAAAATTGAAATTTGCAACTTTAGTCAATAAGTGAGACATGGGCTTTGCTATTTTTGAAAAATCTTTGATAAATCTTTGATAAAATCTGGCATGGACCAAAAAGGCTCGTACTCCCATGATGTCTTTTGGTGGTTTCAATTTTGAAATGACATCTATCTTTTCTTTGTCCACTTCAATCCCTCATTCGCTTACTCGATGCCCGAGGACAACTCCTTCTATCACCATAAAATGACACTTTTCCCAATTAAGGATCAGATTTGTTTCCTCACATCTTTGTAGCACTCTACCGAGGTTAAGCAGACAATTGTCAAAAGAGTCCCCATAAACTAAAAAGTCATCCATGAAAACTTCCATAATGGACTCAGTTGATCCTACGAATATGGCAGACATACACCTCTGAGATGTTGCAGGTGCATTACATAATCCCAAAGGCATCCTTCTAAAGGCATAAGTTCCGAAAGGGAAAGTAAAGGTTGTCTTTTCTTAATCTTCAGGGTGTATCGGAATTTGATAAAACCCTAAATAATCATCAAGATAGCAAAAGAATTTTTGGTGGGCCAGATATTCAAGGACTTCATCAAGGAAAGGTAGAGGGAAGTGATATTTTCTTGTTGCCTTGTTCAGTTTCCTATAATCGTTACACATCCTCCATCCATTGATAGTCCTTGTGGGTACCAGTTCATTTTTATCATTCAAAATGACAGTGGTTCCCCCCTTTTTAGGGACCACTTTGACCGGACTAACCCACTGAGAATCAGAAATTGGATAGATGATACCAGATTTTAGGAGTTTAAGAACCTCAAGGCGAACCACCTCCTTGAGATTTGGGTTTAGTTTCCTATGGTGTTCCCATGAAGGTTTAAACTCTTCCACCATGGGTAATATGTGCATGCACAGAGCTAGATTTATTCCTGTTAGGTCATTCATCTTGTATCCTATGACTTTCGTATGCTGTTGTAACTCAATAAGTAGTCTTTCTTCTTGGTCATCTATTAAAGTGGAACTGAAAATGACCAGACATAATTTTTCTTCGTCAAGGAAGACATGTTTGAGCCCAACTGGTAGAGCTTTCATTTTAGATGTTTTGGGTACTTCTACAGTTTCCAAAATGGTGACAGATTTCAACTCCTCAAAGGTAGCTTCGGGGGCTTCTTCGGCTTGTTCAAGGTATCACAGACATTGCTAAACTAGTTCATCGGTTGAGAATTCAGCTTCTGGATTTGTTAAGATGTTTTCCAAATCATTAGACAGTTCATAAGATTCTTTCTTTAACTGAGACATTTTATCAATTGCTTCAAGAAGAAAAACTTCTTCGTGGATGCTAGGACCTTTAAAGCTGTCAAAGACTATGAATTGAACAACTTCCTTTCCCAGTCTTAAGGAAATGGTGCCAGCTTCAACATCGATTAGTGCTCTGGCTGTAGCAAGGAAGGGTCTGTCGAATATTATTGGATACCTTAGATCTTCTTTTATGTCCATAATAACAAAGTGACAGGGAACATACAAGTCTTTCCCTACTCTTACTGGGATATCTTCGATAATTCCCAAAGGTGTAGTGATGGTAGAATCAGCCAATTGAATTGTCATTGCTATGGGTAGCAAATCAGTAAAAACTAATCTTTTACACATGGAAAATGGCATAATGGATATGTTGGCCCCCAAGGAGGCTAATCCTTTCTTACAAGAGGTATTTCCAATAGAACATTGGATGTCGAAGGAGCCAGGGTCCTTCTGCTTCTTCGACATCTTATTAAGAATGATGTCAGAAGTAGTTTGAGCTAATTTGATAGTATCGTGTTCTTAAATCATATATTTCTTTTATAGTAAGGTCTTCAGGTATTTGGACCAAGCTGGGATTTAAGAAAGAGCGTCGAGGAATGGAATATCAACATATAACTTCTTTATAGCTTCCTTGAATTTCTAGAATCTAGTATCTAGTTTAGTTTCTCTTAATCTACCTAGGTAAGGTATCCTAGGCATATATGGTGGTAATTCTCATTAACTTATTCCTTTTCCTTTTCCTTCACAGCCTCTACAAATTTTTAGTTTCTTGATTTTTTCTTGCAATTGGGTTGACTTCAGTTATATCTTTGTCTTCCTGAATAACATTGGTGACTTCAGCAAGGACACGACCATACCTTGTGGTGACTGCATCCAGTTGTTCTGGTCTACATTGATCGTGTCTCAGGTTTATTTTTGGCTGACCAGCAAAAGTGCCTACCGGGGGTTTCAGCTGGGCTGCGATCTGTGCCAATTGAGTTTCCACAACCTTTTGTTGGGCTTGCTGATTGGCAAGCACGGTCTGCTGAGATTGTAGCATTTTCCTAATCATGGATAACTCTTCTATTGGCAGAGGCAGAGCATTCTTTTGTTGATATTGTGTAACTTGTTGCTGCCCTTGTGGTTTTTTCTGCTGAGGTGTTGGTAATTGAGGTTGTTGTAGTTGTTGTAGCTGAGTTTGTTGCAATTTTGGATGTAATGGAGGACAGTATGTAGAAGCATTTCTTGGGTAGACAAGTATTTGAGGCCCACCCCTATAATTTCCTTGATTTCGATTAATAATTGCTTTGAAATCCAGGTGGTAATCTATTAGAAGACCCACCTTGCATCTGGTGTTGTAGGTTGGTAGTTCCTGCAAGATTCCCATACATGAAATGGGGATGGTTTCTCAGTTGATCCGAATTATAGTATACTTGGCCCGGTATGGAGTGGATAGAATTCACTTGCTCTGGTAGCTGATCCTCGGGATGTTCAATAATTGGTTCATATTGTAGTTGTGGTGGTTGTAGATCCATCATTACATTGTATAGGAGACCACATGATAATGTGGGGTGATCAGATGCATGACAAGCTTTACAAGTCTCAATGGCTTCTTTGACTTGTTGAACTTGGGAGTTCTTCTTTCTATCGTATTCCCCAATCGATGTTTCAAGATTTTGTTGCTTATTAGCTATGGTTTTTAGAGCTTTGGCGATGGCTTTCAACTCTACAGATTCCTCATCTTTGCAAACCTTTAGAACTCCTCCGGTAGATGGCATTCACCAATTATATTGGTTCTCAGCTCTGAGTGTGACAATCTTCCAGGCATCTTCATAATTCGTTCGCATGAAATTCCCTCCAGATGAGGAATCCCAAAACTTCTTAATGTCATCACTTAGTCCTCTATAGAATGTTTCTATGAGATGATGTTATGAGATCCCATGATGTGGACATTTCCTCAGTAATTCCTTAAACCTTTCCCAAGATTCTTCTAGAGATTCTCCAGGAAGTTGGGAGAATCGGTTGATCTATCCCCTAATCTAATAGGTCAATGAGGGAGGAAATAACTTTTCTAAAAACTTTTCTTCCAAGGGAGCCCAGGTGATTATTATCTCTCATCTAATGAGTTATACCAACTCAATGCCATTCCAGACAGAGTAAAGTTGAAAAGTCAAAGCATGATTGCATCATTAGTAGCTCCGGCCTGTGGTACCAATCAACAAAGTGTCTTGAATCACTTCAGGTGACCCATGCAATCCTCTCCAGTGTTCCCAGAAAATGAGATGCCTTGCATAAATTGGATCCATTGTTTTCAGATCTCAAAGTTAGGAGCGTTGATGAGAAGTGGCTGGATTGGGTGATTATGTTTAGAGTTCTTAGGAACAGTGTAATCCCGAAGCTGCTTGTTCCTTATAAAATGTTGAGCAACTCCTATAGCTGCTTCATTTTTTGGCATGAATATGTGCTTGCTCTTCAGCACGAACTTCAGCTTGAATTTGAGCACGTGTATTAGCAATGAGTTGTGCTTTCTGAGCTGCTATGGCTGCGTTGACTCTTTGCAACACTAGGGTGGCCTGGCATTGTTCTTCAACCATCTATTTGGCTCATTGGAGGTTGAGTCTGATGCGTCAATGGAAGCTTCGTTCTACCTCAGAGTCGTACTCTGGTTCAGGGGAGAATCTGATTTTATGCGAAGGCTGCATACACGTTTTCTACATGAGTAGAAGAAAAATCACACTTTAGATGATGTGGAAAAAATGATGAGATCAAAAAGATATATGAAGTAATTATCAAGGTAAAGTGTAAAATCCTAACCAACTAGCAAGTTGACAAATGGAATTAAAATGTTCTGTTGTCCCAGGCAATGGTTCCAATTTTTGATGGAGCCTCCACTCGCGTGGAGTTGCGTGCACCACTAAAAATCCTAGAGATAGTAAGTCTCTAAGTTTAACCTTGCGTGTGCTATAATAAGATCTCCACCCACATACGCTAAGGTACGCGGAAGTCATCATAATACAATTGAGGGTCGAATCCATGAGGTAATGGTCTTGTTAAGGATTTAACAAGATGGAAAATGTTATAATTCTGTTTATCTACTTAAGAGTTGATATCTAGATCAAAGACTAGATTGATTGATTAACCTAAAGTGCAAGGCAAAGTAAATGGAAGGAACATAAATATAAGGTTGAAAACAATATTTTGGACACGACTAGGATGTGATTGAGTTTCACCACCACTACACATGGATCAAAACATACATCATAAAAAATGGCTTGCAAAGAAGAGAGTCTAAATATTTAGTATCTTTGTAGACTTAGCTTCCTTTCAGATAACTAACTACGAGAAACGTGGAAGCGTTGCAATGCCAGCCATCCCCAAACAAATGGTGACTTACATTGCATCACTCCCCTCGCAAAGTGTGTTCCTCGACCTATCAAGGTTGTACTTTCATACGTCAACTAATTCCATTTCATAGAATGAAAGTACAACAATGGAGGTGAGTTTACTCCACTCCTTGATAAACCCTCCAAAATATCGAACCAAACATATGGTGACTACATACATATGGAACCAACAAGCAATCGATATTCGAATCTAGAAGTACAAACATAGACAATTCACACTAATAGATAATTGATAACACAAGTTGGTGATCAAGCAACTAACATTCATTAAACGATTGATGTTGAACTAAAAAGATAGTATTTCTCTATTGCAAACTCATGAATTACAATGTATGAAATGAAAACATGGGTAGAGGGGCTACGCCCTGCACCCTAGTGTATAGGACTACTCACTCATGGAAAGAACAAAGAAGGAGGCGGGAAGAGAGAAAAAAGCATCATCTCCATGTAGGAGGGAGGAAGGTCGATCCCTTGGAGTAGAGAGAAACTATCTTCACACCACGTGGTTGCCTTGATGAAGAATCCTTCACTTCCCACCTTCTATGTTGATGAGAGAGGAAGTAGCTTGAGGATGGAATGTAGATCTTGGATTGGAAGCCTTGGGATGAAGGATGAAGGATGAATAGCTCTGGAGTGATTGGGGCAGCCTCTGGATGTCCAAGAATTCGATGCCAAATGAGGACTCCTTTGGTCCTATTTATAGGCTTCCAAGGAATCCCAAACGGTCTTGGGACCATTTGGGTCTTTAATGGTTTGGAGACTGTTTGGACTCATTCTGTCTTGGGACTGTGTGGGTTCATACATTCATGAGACCTTTTGGCTTCCTGTGGTCTTGAGACCGCTTGGCTTCATGCGGTCTCGGGAACGTTTGGATTCATACGGTCTTGGGACCGTTTGGGTTCATACGGTCTTGAGACCGTTTGTCTTCATGCGGTCTTGAGACCTCTTGGCTTCATATGGTCTTGGGACCGTTTGGATTTTATTCGGTCTTGAGACCATTTGGCCTTCATACGGTCTTAGGACCATTTGGCTTCGTACGGTCTTGGGACCGTTTGGCTTTTATTCGGTCTTGAGACCATTTGTCCTTCCTACGGTCTTGGGACCATTTGGTTTCATACGATCTTGGGACCATTTGGCTTTTATTCGGTCTTGAGACTGTTTGGCCTTTATTCAGTCTTGGGACCGTTTGGACTTCATTCGGTCTTGGGACCATTTGGGGCTTTTTGCAATTTTTTTGGGTTTTTCTGTAAGAAGAAAAGGAGAAATGTCATTCTATTAGTATATTCACAATAAATGTCAGTCTGTAATAAGAAAAGAATTATATCTAATTTATCTAAGAAAGAGTATGGAAAATTAAGAAAAACTAGTAAGATAACATCACAAAATGGGAGGTTATCAGCAACCACTAAAGTAAGCACCAAACAAAGACAAAATAGAGAGAAACAAGTAATCTAGAGTCAGAATCAAAATATGGGAGCACATACCAACAACTCATAAGATGTAATCAAACAAAGAGTTAAAGTAAAGAAGATTAAGATTACAACACTAAAGATGTCCTCTCAATATGAAACTACAAGCCAGTGAAAAACAATGGGAGAATAAAATAGTATGCCTAAGATGCAGTGCCCAAATGTTCAGTACATGATAATATATATATATATATATATATATATATATATATAGGAGCACCCTATAGGCTATAGTATTAAATATCTAGGCTATCTACATCAACAACATCATCATCCTCATCCTTGGGTTGGTAGTCCTCATCTCCATCAGATAGTGCATCAATGGCATCAGAGGGCTACAACGGAAGCAACATGTGGTGGGTCAGGGTAGAACTGACTATATGCATAAGAAGTATAGTTAGCACCTAGGTAAACCTGATAGGGTTGGTAGGGATGGCTTCAAGATAGGTTCATGTGTGACATGATTTGAATGACGTCCTGGTGGATGTGTTCCTCAACACTAAGGTTATACGCTTGTTGATGTATCATATATACCATGAGGGCGTCTTTTGATACAAAAAATGAGGTGCGGTCATGTCTGGGTGGTGGAGGTGGAGGAGGGGCCTTGGTGGAGGTAGAGGCACCTGGTGTGGTGGAGGAGGTAGGAAGAAAGGTTTTCTTTATGGTTGTCTCACTAATGCAAACCTTTTTCTGACTTGGTTTGTATCCAAGGTCATGGACGAGAGATTTTTCAACATGGTGAGAAACCAAACCACATATCAGGTTAGGATAAGGGAGATGGGTGCTGGTGGTGTTCTTCCCTAAGTCAAAGTAGGTCATATGATGAAGAATATAACAATCCCACTTGACTCTAATCTCATTCAACATACAATACATTATCATTGCAGTATTCTCTGCAATCTTCATTTGATTCCTCTTGGGATGGATATTGCAATTGACTTCTAAAGTGATTAGACATGTCTTGGTATCAATGGAAGAGGAGGGTAGGATGGACTTCTTCAGACATGGGACATCATGGTTCTTCAAAAACTTATCGATGAAAGGTAAGCACAGGGTCAAAGATTTTGTAGAAAATCTCAGGGTCCAACATGTCATGGTATGAAGGATATTAAGCTAAACAAGTAGCTATAAAGTCAGTTATAGAGAAATATGTATTGAATGAATCCTCGGATATTGTTTTCTTGGTACCAACTATCATCGAAGTCAAGATGACCTAGGTATTAGGTGGTGGCACTGTGGTGTTGTAGTTCCACATGAGATTGGCATAAATTTCATGGACAACCTTCATTCTAGACATGGCATTTGTGAAACATGAACACTTTACACACAGAGCACTAAGATGGTGTGCTTTGAAAACCATAGAGATCTCTTTAATCACCTCACTCATTGCAAAACAAGGTTCAATCAAAGAATTGAAAGAAAAGGGAGTCTTAGAAAGGAGTTCCTTGTACTTATTGGCAGCTTGAGTTGAGATGAAAGAGGTGCTATCAAAGAAGACATGCCTTGGAGCACTAGAGGAGTATGGATCTCTAGTTGGTCCATTTCTCTTCCTACAGTTGGAGTCCATTTAGATCGTATTGAGAGGAGATGGCCACCAAACGAGAGGGAAAATTCAAGAAGAAGGTCGCCTAACTACCTATGTCATAGTTGGGAAAGGCAAGGTGGGATGATCGGAGGCTAGGAAGGGTGTAGGGGAGGTTGGGTTAACCTAGGGTTAGAGGACGAAAACTAGAGCTTGCCTATCAGTCAAATGTCTATAGTTGAGAAGGATACAAGTAGGTAGATGCCCTTTTTAATTTGCATCTAGTCATGGTGTCAGTCGATTTATATGCTTAAGAAACTCAACTGATACTACATTATAGTTCAATACTCATCAATGGATCAGTCGAGTGTGTACTAGGTAAACTCGATCGAATGGTCAGGCTGTCCAAAACATAGAAAATTTAATTCTAAGACTCTAGAGTGCTATATAAATGCATTTTCTAGCCTATCATGTATTTTAAACATATTGAGGCACATTCCACTCATCATTGGCTACTATTTTATGATAAAATATGTGTTTGGAAAAAATTGCCAAAAACATGAGAAACAAGGCATGAAAACATGGCAATTATAGCACTTTCATGTAAAACATGATAAATTATAAGCAAGAAACATATCGATATGATAACATGTAGCTAGATTTCATGTCAATATCATCAAGAGTAGTTATAAGAAGTTTTGATCTAATAAATGTAAGCTACTCTTTAGCTAGAGGTTTAGTGAAAATGTCCACAAGTTGATTCTCTGTGTCCACATATGTGATATTGATATCCTTCTTGGCAATGCGGTCATGAAGAAAGTGGGGACAGACCTCTATATCTTTAGCTCTACTATGTAATATAGGATCATAAGAGAAATCAATGGCACTGGTATTGTCACACTAGATAGGAGAAGCATCAAAATGAATGTTAAAGTCTTGGAGCATTTTCTTCATCCATAGGACTTGGGCACAACAACTCCAAACTAACATGTATTCATCCACTGTAGTTGAAAGAGCCATTGTTCTTTGTTTCTTAGAGAACCAAGAAACCAAGCATGTTCCTAGGAAGAAGAAAGTGCCACTTGTGCACTTTCTATCAATCAAATACCCTGTATAACCAACATTTCTATAGGCAGTAAGAGTAAAGTCCCGACTTGGGATACCACAATCCAAAATCTTGAGTTTTTTTCTAGATACCTCAAAATCCTTTTAGCCACCACGAGATGTGATTTTATAATACTTAATTGAAATCTAGCACACAAGCCAACACTAAACATTATGTTAGGTATTCTGGAAGTTAAATATAATAAACTTCCAATCTTACCTCTGTAGAGCTTCTCGTCCACTTTCTTGCCTTCTCATTTTTTTCAAGTTTGGCAGTGTTTGACATGAGGGTGTCCATCGACTTGGTGTTCTCCATCCCAAAGCACTTAAAGAGTTCATTTCTGTACTTTTTTTGGTTGATGAAGTTACCATCCTTGGTTTGCTTGATTTGGAAGCTGAGGAAGAAAGTAAGCTCCCCCATCATGATCATCTCAAACTCACTCTACATAAGAGAACTAAACTCCTTGCAAAGATCAAGGTCAGTTCCACCTAATGTAATATCATCTACATAAATTTGAATGATCAAAAAGTTTCTATAAGTGTGTTTTAGAAATAGAGTAGAATCGACTTTTCCCATGATGTAGTCATTGTTTAGCAAAAAGTTCATTAGTTTATTATACCAAGCTCTAGGGGCTTGTTTGAGTCCATAAAGGGCTTTTTGCAACAAATAAACATGGTTAGGCAATTTATCATGTTCAAAGCCAGGAGGTTGAGCCACAAAGACTCCCTCCTATATTGTACCATTCAAAAATGCTCTTTTAACATCCATATTATAAAGAAAGAAATTTTTATAGCTAGAAAAGGCAAGTAACATTCTGATAGATTGAAGTCTAGAAATATGATCATAAGTTATATCAAAATCAATAGCTTCATGTTGATTATAGCCTTGAGAAACTAACCTTGATTTGTTTCCTACCACTTTTCCTCTTTCATCCATCTTTTTGTAGTAGATCCACTTGGTGCCAATAATCTTTGTATCATTTGGTCTTAGCACGTCCAAACATTGTTCTTGTCAAACTGTTCTAACTCTTCTTGCATGGCTAGGATCCATTCATCATCTTTATGAGCTTCTTGCACATTCTTGATCTCAAGTAGTGAGATGAAGGCATTGCCATATTGTTATTTGTTGTATGCAGCCCGCGTCTTCACCATTTCAAAAGGATTACCTATGATGAACTCTTTAGGATGATGTTTTGCAAAGTAGGGAGTTGGACCCTTCTTCTTCATCAACTATCCCTTCTTTTCCTTTTTCAACAATGTTAAGTTCTTTCAAGTGAGGGATCGCCTCATGTACAACATCATCATTCACAATATTCTTGGAAATAGAGGGGTTAGTTTCAACAAATTTAATATTGATAGATTCTTCAACTTTAGACAATTCAATGTTAAATACCCTATAAGCTCTACTTCTAGTTCTATAGCCAAGAAAAAAACCTTATAATATTTCACATCAAACATGTTGAGGGAATCCTTGGTGTTAAAAAAAATATAAGGGCAACAGAAAACATGAAAGTAATTGATAGAAGGCTTTCTACCATGCCATAACTCATAGGGTGGAGTTTTCCTTAAAGATGGATGAGTGAAAACCTGATTTTGCACAAAACATGCAGTGATAACGGCTTCAGCCCAAATCTTCTTTGGAGTGTCATACTCTTGAAGTATGGTCCTAGACAATCCTGTAGGGACTTATTCTTTCTCTCTACAACCCCATTGTTTTTAGATGTTTGAGGGAAGAAAAGTTACATGCATATCGAGATTCTTCAAAAAAACATTCTAACAAGTCATTTTCAAATTCTCCCCAATGATCACAATGAATAGAGATGATCCAATAAGAGGCTTCATTTTCAAGTCATTTACAAAAAGTCAAGAAAACATTGAGAGTGTCACTTTTTGAAAAAAGTAAGATGGTCCAAGTAAAAAGAGAAAAGTCATCAATAATCACAAGGAAATACTTGCTACCACGAAGCGATTGAGTTCTCATTGGTCCAAATAAATCAATGTGAAGAATTTCAAGAGATCTCTTGGTACTAAGGGCTCTATTGGATTTAAAGAAGGATATGGCTTTCTTTACTTGGGTACAAGGTTGGCATTCCTCATCCTTCTCAAAATCCAATTTTCGAAGTCATTTGACCACCTTCTTCAAATGATGCATATTTACATGATCAAGTCTATGGTGCCACAAATATATATCATTTGAATTGACATCAATACATCTACCAACAATAGGCTCAATAGAGTCAAGAACAATAACATTTAGATTACCATTTCTAGTTTCCTTATATATAACATTGTAGGAGAGGGAATCTAGAAATAAGAATTCTAGTAAGGAAAAAAGAACAAGATAGCCATTATCACATAATTGGCTAATACTAATTAAATTGCAATGTAGGCCATCCACAAGAAGAATATTCTTGATGCATGTGAATCCCTACATCATCTCACCTATCACTTTACCTTTGTTGTTGTCACCAAATGTCATCGAGCCTCCTTTGTTTTTTGTGAATAGGTTGAAGTGGTTGATTTCATCTATCATGTGCTTTGAGCAACCACTATCAACAATCCATTTTCCTTTTACCTATAAGAAAGACAGATGTCGGTGCCCAATTCAAACCGTGGGATTCCTTATTAGCTTGGGGACCCATTTATGCTTGGGTTGGTACCCTTCTCTCTATAAGGACAATAAGTAGAGTAATGGTCATCACTCTTGCAATGTACACAAACCATAGGGTTTTTAGAGTTGGATGGCTCTTCATAGAAGAAAGGAGGTTCCTTTCTCTTTTCATACCCTTACCCTTGCTCTTTCTCTTGCTCTTTGGAGCTCCCCCTACATGTCCCAAACCATTAGTACCAACTTGTTTGGTAGAGTGATCTAAAACTTCATTGAGGGACTTTTTTCCTTTAAGAAAGTTTTGCAAGGAAGCTCTAAGTTTGTGATTATCATTGCTAAGAGTAATGACGGTAGAAGATAATCTAGCAACATCATCTTGTGCATGAAGTAAGTAAGCCTCCAAACAGAGGTCTTTAGTATGATAAGAATCTCTTTCAAGAGCAATGCTAGCAACCTCATTACTAGGAAATATAGATCTAGAAGAGTGATCATTAATTTAAGAAAGCAATTCAAAATTCTCTATTCTAAGAATGATAAGTTCATCAAGCTAGATTCTATTTTCATCTTTAATAGTATCACAAGCATGTTTAAGATCATCATTTTCAGTTCTAAGTAAAATAAGCTCATCGAGGCGGGTTTGGTGTTCCTTCTTAAGACTATTTTGTTCTTAAGGTAGATACAATTCACTACTTTAGCTCCATTGTATTGGTGCTCAAGATCAAGAAACTACCCTTACAAAGAATAAATACAATCAAGATGCATTTTCTCATTTTTATAAAGGATATCAAGATTAACATACAAGTCATCAATGATTTTCCCTAACCTCTTCTTCTTATATTTGCATTCGAAAAGAGAATAGTGGGAAGCATTAAGCATATCCATGAGGGTTTCTTTAGATAACTCATGCCAGCTTACCTCACTTACCTCACCAATGTCTTAACTAGTAGAGGCCATGAATTTAAGGTGGCATTCTCCCTCATTGGAGTTGGAATCACTAGAACAAGACTCGTCCCATGTGGCATGGGTTGCATCCTTGATTCTTCTTTCCTTCTTGTCCTTCTTGTACCATGTATCCTTCTTGTAGTCATATATTTTCTTAGAGCTTCTCTTATGGTTGCACTTCTTGACCTTGGGGCACTCATTCCTGTAGTATTCCTTTTGCCCACATTCAGAGCACCTTGGAGTTGATGAGGAGGATGTATTTCATGTGAAGTGCTTCATCTTGGAGTAGTTATCTTCATGGTCACTAGGGCTTCATCTTCACTTGAGGAAAGAGGAGAGGACCGAAATGCAAGTTGGTGTTGAAGAATCATTTCCTACACTTGAGATTTGAATGCTTTGTCTTTTATCTTCTTTGATTCCTTTTCTTATTTCTTCTCATCTTCCTCTTATTTGTCAAGTCTTGGATCATGAGCTTGAAGGTTGCCAATTATCTCTTTGGTGGCTTGACCAAGTCTTCTAACTTCTTCAGTTGAAGTCACCTTAGATTCCCATCTCTTGGGGAGATACCTTAGAATCTTGGAGTTGATGGTCCCTCTATCCATGGTGTGGCCCAAAGAAGCAAGTCTCTTGATGATGGTGTTAAGCCTTGGGTACATGTTAAGCCTTGTGTACATCTCAGCCACTTTCTCCTTCTTTCCCATCTTGAAGTTTTCAAGGAGACCCTGAAAAACCACTAGAGGGGGGTGAATAGGGTTTTATGATATTTTAATAATAATTCAACCAAATTAAGCAACCACAAAAAGATTGGACAAGGGGACAAGGATTTAGAGTGGTTCCAACCTTAGCAAATACTAAGGCAGTCAATCCACTACCCGGTTGCTTACTTAACCAGGATTTTGA
This sequence comes from Alisma plantago-aquatica, assembly GCA_963693085.1. NCBI lineage: Eukaryota > Viridiplantae > Streptophyta > Magnoliopsida > Alismatales > Alismataceae > Alisma > Alisma plantago-aquatica. The sequence continues at coordinate 1,524,948,539 of OY856410.1, forward strand.
AAGAATCAAATTTTATTACCTCGCAAGGACTTTACATAAAATTACAATTCTTTCACTAAACCCTTCGAATAGCCTTCACCAAGAAGTAGTTGCACCTACTTTGAAGCAGCCTTCTTGAAGTAACTTCAAGCTCCCCCTTGAAGTAGCCTTCCTCTTGAAGTAGCTTCCCGTTGCAACAGCCTTCTTGAAGTAGTCCGAAGTCCACCTTCTCCACCGAGAAGAACCTTCTCCAATCCACAGCCTCCACCCCTAGGAGTAGCAAGGAGAATACAAAAGATACAAAGGAACAAGAAGGAAAAATAGAAATTACAATACCACTTTGCAGCTCAAGGCTTGATTTCCTATATCAAGCGTTTTGATCTCCTAACCAATGTATATAGAAGTGTAATTGCTGTGGATAGGAGATGCTAGCCTATAGGACACGAAATTGGAGCAAGGAGAAGAATAGCCAATGCAAGTGTTGCTCAATTTCTCAAAATAGATTGCCAATTGCAAGTGTAAGCTCAAGTATAGCACAAGTGTATATGAGTGAGTTTAGGTGTCCTAAGGCATGTCCTATTTATAGGAATGACCTACAAGTGCTTAAGGACGTTCTAGACACTTTCTAGGGGGTTCTTAGTGCTCAACTAGCCGTTATGTGTCCACTAATTGCATTTGCAACGGCTAGTTAATTGACCCTGAAAAGTGCAGACAGAATTCTTCTCGGTCGAAGATTTGTCGACCGAGAGTCCTTCTCGGTCGAAGATTTGTCGACTGAGGGACTTCTTGGAGCAAGTGTTTACAACGTTCATTTCCAACTCCCAACCACCTTGTCTGTTGGGTCTAACGGCTAGTAGGGTCTATTCTCGATCGAAGATTTTGTCGACCGAGAGTTTCTCGGTCGAAGTTTTTGTCGACCGATATTTTCTCGATCGACGATTTGTCGACCGAGAATATTACTAACTCAATGTATTCATTTACTAAGTGTGTGTATCAATGTGCAATTGTGATACTATCTTGGGGAAAGACCTATCTAAGTGTTGTGAGTGGATAGGGAAGATCTAAACGCTTGATTTACATGATATCTAATTACTTGTACATTATATATACTTGTACAAGCTTTTTCATTTGATGAAAATAAAGCGATTTTATCAAATTATTCTTCCAAGTCTTTGTTATCCACCACCTTATATACTTGTTCCTGAAATACTCAAATAGCACATTAAAACCACAAGAATGAAATGTTTGTCATTATCAAAACAAAGGGATTAACATAATGTCCAATTTAGCCAACAATCTCCCCCTTTTAGAAGATGACAAACATTTCCTAAATATAAAATAAGGAAATATAAATCATATGAGTTTCATACCTGAAGTTTACCTTTTGTAGCCATTCTAGTGTTTTGCAAGTGGGTGCTGGCTGAGATATTATGAAACTCATTTTATTTTATGTTTTTGATTTTATATTATTTCTCCCCCTTTGTTATTTCAAAAAGATATCCAAGTTTACTTTGTATTTCTCCCCCTTAATTTTATGCTATGCTCCCCCTTAAAGAGATATTCAATTTAAAGTCAAGGGATTAATATAAATGTAAGCCATTTATTGTCGAATTTAGCCATAATGTATCTCTAACCAAATACACGGGATGTTAAGCCCAAATTTTTTTAGAGAATTCCATTAAGAACAAGATATATGTCATATTCATGAATTTTGTAGATTTCTTTGTTTTCGTAACAAAAATTACTTTCAAGAATACTAAGGTCATAACTAGCTTCAAAGTTTTGTAAACTTATTAATCTTATAATCAAATTTGTTTTTGTGAGCTCCCCCTTAATCTTATAATTAAGAAAATTTAAGGATTCTAAGGTCACGAATGATTTTTAAGATTTGATTTTAACCTTTTATTAAAGCTCCATGTTTTCAATATGATAAACTCATTTTGAGTCAAGATACTAAGATTAAATGTATTAAAATGATGTACAAATAAGCATTTTGTCAAGCTTATTTTAGGTCGACCTTGACTTCGACCATAACGCCCCTTGGTCAAATTTAATTTCAACCAAGAGGCAAATTATGTAGATTTCACATTTGAACATTCATATGTGAAGTATAATTTCTGCAGGTAGCTTGATTAAATAAATTTGAAGCACATTAAGAGATACCTATTATGAAGACTTAATATGAGCATCATAGTGAAGTCTTTGACCTTGATTTTTCTGGAATGTATGTTTTACATTCATTGTGAATGATGTTTCATAAGCTTGATTAAATGTCAAATCCCATTTCTTCTTGTATCCTTATTTTCAGATTTAATCATAAGATTCTTTAGAACCATATATTTTGAAAGCAAGATTAATATCTTAAAGTCAAGATTTTGCTTGTGATTTCTTAGAACAAACAAATAGATAAAACATTAATATTTTTTTTCTAAGAGACACTGTTTGGCTTGTCATAGCATCATTATTCATTTATTTCAAGCCATTCACACAACAATCATTATCTATTATGTCAAGATGCATTTTTGCCATGAAATTTTACTTATTTATGCAAAATAAAATCTTCATATAAGCTAAATGACGATGATCAAGAATATTATCCATCCATGGTTTGTATATAGGGATTAAAGATTGTTTTAAACAAGCCAATGAAACATAATGAGTATGGAACAATGATTTTGATAAAACAATAGAAGCATTCATTATAATGATAATTTCATGAAATACAATGATTATGATCATTTAGACTAATTATCAATACACATGGTTCCTATATAGATACACCAAGAAATACTTTAGGAAAGACCATGTGAACAATGATAAAACAGTAATTTCTTTTGATTAAACTAATCATAATTTTCAGTTTTAAACCATTTAAAGGATAAACCAAAATAATCTCATTTAGGTTTATAAGTTTTCAAAGATGGTCTTCAAAATTTATTCTTGTTTTGCATATAAAATCAGTCATTAATAACAAATTAATAGCAAGCTAGGTTAATTGAAAACAAGTTCAGTAGATTTATTTCAGACTTGACAACAAAAACCTACTCGGTCGACCATTTCTCGACCGACAGTTCTTCTCGGTCGACAGTGTCTCGACCGAGAAAAGTTTTGTACTGTTTCAGAACTGTTTTCAGTAATTGTTTCCAAAAAAAAAACAGATTTCATTTTCAATTCAATCATGCAATTTGAAAATTTAGCTTGGTTGAGATAGAGCATATGAATATCAAAGTAATATTTAGATCAAATCTCAACTAATTATATTTTAAGTCTTTATGCTTTGAGAACTTTAATTAAGGCAAAATTTTGTCTTTGCAGATTTAAAAGAATTGTATATTTTCAAGTTAGAAGTTTTGAATTAATTTGTTATCTCATTAAGTTAAGTTGAGATAGACATAGAAATATGCAACTAGAATCCTTGGTCATATCTCAACTTAATTTTGTTCTTTTAGTTTGGGGGTTTTGGAACCCATACTAACTCGACATCCTTTTTCTTGTAAGGACATGAAAAAGAATAGTGTCCAAGGCGCAAACAGTAATGACAACATATAGAATCAATCTCATATCTCTTTCTATGATTTTGTTCTAGGTTGTTCTTGGGTAGATATGTATTTGTGCCTTTAGGTACATACATAGATTGACTCTTTGGCACTTGTGTTCTTCCCCAACTAGGTTTTTGATAAGATTTTCCTTTAGGCTTGTAACCTAGTCCTCTCCTTCCAATTTGATGATAAGAATTATTTAAAATTTTATCAAGCGTATCATTGTTATTCAACCTACTAACTTTTTGTTGCAACTTAACAATCTCATCCATTCTTTTATTTATGTCTAACTTTGCTTGATCTAGATTAGATAAAACGGAATCTCTTTCTTTCACAATAGTATCATAATCTAGATGTGTACATAGAACATGTTGTTTTTGAAGATCATTTACTTGAGTTTGCAAATTTAACTTTTCTAGAGAAAGAAGATCGTAATTTGCTTCTAGAGTAAAAATCTTCACATTACATTCACCTAGAGATGATTTCAAAGTATGATTTTCAGAAATAATACTATCCTTTTCAAATCCAAGATCATTTAATTTAGCATACAAATTTTCATTTTCAGTTGTAAGATCAAGAATTTTAGAATGTAACACATTATTTTCTTTATTTGACTTCTTTAATTTCTTCTTACATTCAATGTATTTTTCATGTGTTTCTTCAATACTAGCAATTAGTTCTTCTTTAGATAAATCTAAAAGGCTTACCTCTTCTTCTTCACTTGTTGTAGCAATAAGGAAATCTTTGTGCTCGTCTTCCTTCTTTGATTTCCATGGGAAGCTGGGTGTTGTGTGGCTTATTCCTAAGCACCAATTGTAACTTGTTGTAGGTTGGTCCAGGCTGCTCCTTTTCTTGCGGTTGTAACCACCACCCTCCATTCTTCAAGACCTGGTTAGGGTTCCTTGAAGCCTGCTCTGATACCAATTGAAAAACCACTATAGGGGGGTGAATAGGGTTTTATGATATTTTAATAATAATTCAACCAAATTAAGCAACCACAAAAAGATTGGACAAGGGGACAAGGATTTAGAGTGGTTCCAACCTTAGCAAATACTAAGGCAGTCAATCCACTACCTGGTTGCTTACCCAACTGGGATTTTGAAAGAATCAAATTTTATTACCTCGCAAGGACTTTACATAAAATTACAATTCTTTCACTAAACCCTTCGAACAGCCTTCACCTAGAAGTAGTTGCACCAACTTTGAAGCAACCTTCTTGAAGTAACTTCAAGCTCCCCCTTGAAGTAGCCTTCCTCTTGAAGTAGCTTCCTGTTGCAACAACCTTCATGAAGTAGTCCGAAGTCCACCTTCTCCACCGAGAAGAACCTTCTCCAATCCACAGCCTCCACCCCTAGGAGTAGCAAGGAGAATACAAAAGATACAAAGGAACAAGAAGGAAAAATAGAAATTGCAATACCACTTTGCAGCTCAAGGCTTGATTTCCTATATCAAGCGTTTTGATCTCCTAACCAAAGTATATAGAAGTGTAATTGCTGTGGATAGGAGATGCTAGCCTATAGGACACGAAATTGGAGCAAGGAGAAGAATAGCCAATGCAAGTGTTGCTCAATTTCTCAAAACAGATTGCCAATTGCAAGTGTAAGCTCAAGTATAGCACAAGTGTATATGAGTGAGTTTAGGTGTCCTAAGGCATGCCCTATTTATAGGAATGACCTACAAGTGCTTAAGGACGTTCTAGACACTTTCTAGGGGGTTCTTAGTGCTCAACTAGCCGTTATGTGTCCACTAATTGCATTTGCAACGGCTAGTTAATTGACCCTGAAAAGTGCAGACAAAATTCTTCTCGGTCGAAGATTTGTCGACTGAGAGTCCTTCTCGGTCGAAGATTTGTCGACCGAGGGACTTCTTGGAGAAAGTGTTTACAATGTTCATTTCCAACTCCCAACCACCTTGTCTGCTGGGTCTAACGGCTAGTAGGGTCTATTCTCGATCGAAGATTTTGTCGACCGAGAGTTTCTCGGTCGAAGTTTTTGTCGACCGATATTTTCTCGATCGACGATTAGTCGACCGAGAATATTACTAACTCAATGTATTCATTTACTAAGTGTGTGTATCAATGTGCAATTGTGATACTATCTTGGGGAAAGACCTATCTAAGTGTTGTGAGTGGATAGGGAAGATCTAAACGCTTGATTTACATGATATCTAATTACTTGTACATTATATACTTGTACAAGCTTTTACATTTGATGAAAATAAAGCGATTTTATCAAATTATTCTTCCAAGTCTTTGTTATCCACCACCTTATATACTTGTTCCTGAAATACTCAAATAGCACATTAAAACCACAAGAATGAAATGTTTGTCATTATCAAAACAAAGGGATTAACATAATGTCCAATTTAGCCAACAGACCCTTGAGCATGTAGATCTTGGACTCCTGGACCTGATTTGAGCCTTCATAGGTGATACAAAACTAGTTTCATATCTCATTGATTGTGTCCCAAGAGGAGATCTAGTTGAACTCAGTGGGAGTGAGGGATGCATAGATGATTATTATAGCCTTTGCATTCAGTTGTGCCTTTTTGAGTGTATTTTCATACCAAGTAGCTATATATCCCCTCAGTTCCTTGTATGGAATGATGAAAACTTTCCACAAGTCTTACCTCATCCCTTGAAGGTAGAACTACATCCACCTCTTCTAATAGAGGAAGTGTGTGCCGTCAAAGATTGAGGGTTTCATAGAGAAACCACTTTCTACATTTAGAGACCCAAGTAGGTTGTCACCCATCTTCTCATCTCGTAGGAGATTTTTTGGAGAAGATTATCGCTCTAATACCACTTGTTGGATCAATGGGCTCAAAGGGGGTGAATAGAGCTAAAAGTACTTAAACAAGATTCGTTAGACCATCAAGTTACTTCAAGAATGGGATTGCAAATATTGAATTTGTAGTGAAACTAATCATAAATAGCAAGGATGAGAGAGATTGAAGAAACAAAAGAACAAGATATGTGGAGTGGTTCCAATCTCCAAACTAGGACAAAGTTAGTCCACTACCTAGAGAGGTCAAGTCTAGGATTTTGCAACCTATGTTTACTTATATTCCATTATAAGACATACAAGATGACCTTAATTTCTATGCCAAGGATACCCAACCTCCTTTTTAAGGACCAAAAGAAAGCAATAAATCAACAAAGGACTAACCAATCCTTAGAACTAGAGTCTTATACCTCTACAAGGTCTTACCCAATCTTGCAAGCAGTTGTACACCTTCGCCAAGGAGATCCCCTTATTGCACAAAGTCTTTTTCCTTGAAGGAATTACCCACTCTACTCCTAGATCTTCATATTCAACGTTCTCCTTCACCTTGGAGAAGATTTTACACCTTCTCCTTCCACTTAGAGAAGCCTTGCACATTCTCCTTCACTTGGAGAAGCTTTCACCAACTTGATCTTGAAGAAAGGAGTTGGGGAAAGGGATGCTTTGAGACTTTACAAGAGTACAATGGAGTATCTCTCTCACACATATCCTATCTCACTCATATGGACGTTTTTATTTGCAAATAAGAGAGAGAAAGGGGCTCAAGTGGACTTGATGCACTCAAATATAGCTAGGATCTTGAATAGCAAGAAGAAGCAACCTTGGAGTGAACTTCAAGAGGTCCTATTTATAGTTGGGGTGTCCACTAGAGGCTAAGAGGACTAAGGAATGTTTTCTAGACATTTGGGGTGTTGCAACAGGTACAATTTTGAGTTTCTCTATAGTCCAATGGTTAGAATCACTTTTTCTGCACACTCTGTATAGTGCAATCGATCGAGTTTCAATAAAGGTAACTCGACTGATTGCGCTATATGACAAAGCAAATTTGAAAAATCGGTCGAGTTTATCCTGGATGAAACTTGGACGATCACTTAAAATTAGTTTTTCCAGTGCAGGGTGTCAGTTGGGTTCTATGCATTAGAAACTTGACCAAACTCAGATATTCTCATAATGCATCAAGGGCGTCGATCGAGTTTGTCACAGTAGAGACACGATCGAATAGGCACTCTGTGATGTATTTTGGAAAATGTCATTAGAGTGATTAATTGTTCAAATTAAGTTCTCCTAATTTGTTCTCATCTTAGTTACAAGTCATAAAATAAATTCAAATGGTTAAAAAAATCATCCTAAGGGTTTTCCGGTGTTTTCTACAAAAGTGGATTTGCATTGTTTTTTACTTGAACTTCATCAAGCTAGGGCTTGATTGAATTAATCTTTTTCATGAACCTTATATCTGAAATCAACCTGAAGTAGACATATTAGATACATATGAATGGAATGGTTAAGTCACTATCAAAATATGGATAATGTTTAACTCTAAGGACAACAGAAAGATAGTGCAATACGGATTAGAGGCTTCTTCAGGCAACATAAGTTGAGATACATATTTGGGTTAGTGTATAGATTCTTTGAACTTTTTATATAAACTTTATATTTTTGTATATCATGCCCTCTCCTTTTCTCACATGTTTGTGGTGTGGGATACAAGTTTATGGCATTTTGTAGAGGGGATGTTATATGCATAATTATATACTTATTATGCATGTCTCACTCTGTCTAGTACATATGGTATGGGACATATGTACTGTCAGGTGAGATAAATATGATGAGTCATGCACCTTTAGATATATGACCAGCTAGCATGCATCAGGAGTGATAAAAAAAAGGTTGACACAAGGTCACCTAACCCTAATCAAATATCTATAAGAACCCTATCATACATACCAAAGGTAGATATTTTGAAACATATGAGTGACTTGGCTTTAAAATGGAATAATGATCGATTGGAAATGAGGTATTTTTTTTCTACTATACTTGATGAGAATTAGAGAAAGTGTTCGTTTCTCCTTAATCCCAAGGAGGAATTGCAGTCACAAGTCGAATCATGATGGTTGTTAAATAAAATACTTGTGATAATAGAATTGATGTTATGAATCAAGTTTAAGCTTAAGGTATGATGATTTCTAGAGGCAATTAAGAGTATTTAAGGTTATACATGAGGATGCTTTTATCCTTTGGCGATACAAGATGTGTGACAGTATGGTTTGATGATCTAGGAACACTATAATATTGGATTTTAGATGATTAATTTTCACACAAGATAGTGCCTCTATAAGTTTCTTGACTAAGATTTGATTCATTATTCTTGAGGATAAAAGTTTTTCATGAGAGAGTCATGACTATAAGTACCTTGTCTTCACTTGTCCTAGAGAACCATGATTAGATGAAAAAAACATTAAGAATAATATAAGTAAATAATGCAATTTTTTTGGTTCCATAAGCTAAGTCAACAATATGGTAAAATGGGCACACTAATGTAATAAGCACTACAATGTAAGGTTTTTTGGAGGATTCAACATACATGACTCACTGGTTGCAAGTAGGAGATCAAGATTAATGAAGAACCATGAACTAACATTTAATGTTTTATCCTCCATAGTCTTAAAACCCTAGTTGGGTTCCTTAAGAGGAAGGACAAACTACACCATTAACCATAGTACTTTTTGGGTTGGTAATCAACAATAAGATGGTTAATGACCCTTACTATCGTAGAATATAAAAAGGACTCAAATATTGATAAAGGTTAATTTGACCTGACAATGTAGTATATGACTAGAGGGGAAGGCAGGTTGAATGACTTTAGTGTGTGACTTTACAAACTAAAGAAAGTGGTACATGCCCATGAGAATTCATACTTATTAAGATCAGTATATTCACACATTTCTTAAATAAGACTTTCTTAAGTACGAATTTCATGGCTATATCCTTATATTACCTAAGATCTCAAGTAGAAAGATATTAATAAAATTTCATAGAATGAATAAGATTTAAGAATTAACTACATGATAATTTTATATTATTTTCATGCATTAAGTAATGATTATGTTTCCAATATAATATTTATATATTAAGATTTAAGGTCATGGTAAGACCATGAGGTCAGAAAGTATTTAGATTCTTTTAAGATCAAATTTAATCAGATGAAATAATATTATGGAATTAGATCCATGCCCTTAGTGCAGGTCGACTCAGATACATAACTCAATCCCTATGTGAAGGTTATTTGACCCACCGTAGTGGAGGTAATGAGACCCATGTTCTAGATTACACGTTCTCAAAGAAACATATGTAAAGTTTAAGAATTAAGAGTAAAGAAATTATAGTCGTTTATGCTCAACATTTTTGTATAGATTTCCATATTGGTCATTTATGCTCAACAAATGAAAGATCACTCTTTAGAACTGCACTTTGTCTTATGGGCATTAATGCTACTCGTGGGGATCTTCTGAGACACCCCTATCATCTGTAATTACTTTCCCCATCACCAAAACTGGATGACTAGCGCCACCTTTCATCAGCGGTGCCCAACATTCATGCTAACACTCTGCATTGACTCCACCTTCCTTGTGGCAACCGCTAAGTCTATAGAGGATAACTTGGATTTCTTGTCTAGCCTTGCCAAGTACAAAGAATCTGCATAGTTTTTCATGACATGAAACTGGGAGCCATGCTCCCATCGTAACTTTCCCGAGTCACCAAATAGGCATCTCTCAATCCACCCTATGGCACTTTCAGAGTAAGGAAATGTTGAACTAAACATAGAATGTGCTTCGATCAATGAGGACACACTAACTAGACTCTAATATGGCTGGGATCATTAGCCACGCCTTCATATTTGGATGACGGTGGTGATGCTCTTTTTATAGAGGAGACAAAGTGGTGTGTGCATGTTTGGGAGAAGATGACGCCATCAGGTCTATGGGTTATGAGCCAGTCAGGTTGAGCCATAGATTTGCAAGACACTATAGCCTAGGCACACATGCACATCATTGCCCATTTGTGGCCATTGCATTGGTCTTGGATAAAAAACATTTGTCAAGAGTTATATTTTTTGAAAATTAATATCTTAAGATATATTGGTCAGTTTTAGGAGTTAAATATATCAGTGGAAATATTATTATATATACTATATTATAAAAAATATTAGAAGGGTGTTTTGGATGTTTAGTGATGATTATGATTGGGTTACTAAAATATTTGAGAACTCAATCCTTTGTGCACTAAAAATAAGAAAGTCATTATAAATTAATAAATATTGTACTGAAGGTGTATTTTTATATATGTTAGAATAGGCCCTTGGTTTTGGGTTGGACAACGCAAATTCAAAAAATATGAATAACACTATTCTAAGTCTTAATTGTGCAGGTGTAATATTTTATCTATGTTTTGAGGAAATTCCAAATAACAACATTAAGGGAATTTCGCCCACTATTTGACTATGAAATGACCTGATAATTTTAACATAGACATGAGTATAGGGTGTCATAAATGTTTATGCAGTTTTGATGAGGTTTCATATCTTTTTTTATTATTTTTATTTGGTTTTTTGACCTAAGAGGATATGATATAATGTGTTTTAGGGATATTGATGAGGTACCACATTAAATATAAGCTTATTCACCATGAAACATAGTTTTTGGGATAGCCGACCAAAAAAACATAGTTTTTGGGATATTTATATTTGATTTCAACTATATCATAGTAACTAGAGACATATAATTATATTTGAAAGTTTTTCCTTGCTGGTGGATCAATATGTTCACATATTAGTACATTATATGATTATTATGACTTATTTGAGTATGTAGTTTATAATGATTATATAACGTGAGTTTGGATATGTGTTCTATTTTATTATGAGTTGAGATTAGATTTGTATTTACTCTAAATAAGAATCCTAATTTAGTTTAAGAGGTTTAAGTGATGGGGGTCTGAGATGTAGAGATAGAAAGTTGGATCCTACGCATGGTCTTATAGAAAATTTTTAATGTTATGGTGAATAGGCTATGAAACAAGAAATCAAAGACATGTTAAGGAAATCATCAGTACCAAAGGTAAGTGGGCCATGTCCATTGAATTTCGTTATTGTTATGATTCAACATACACAGTCTTACAAAGTAACTTAAAGATTAAGTTACTTTCATACATTTAGTTATAGATGTTTATGTCATATACAATAATGCTTTTAGTAATCAAACTTTGTTTAGATGAACTTATGTTGTGGGGATATCAAATTATATATATTTGATATTTAATCTACTTTCATATACATAGTATTTATTTATTCAGTTCAATTTACTTTTCTCAAGCCTTTAGACACATATGTGATAAATATGATATCAGTACTTAATTAAGTCATCTATTAAAAAGAGTTTTAGATTAAGATTTGTTGAGAAAAACATAATCTAGATTTTAGATTTTAGATTTAGTTTACTTATTGTGAGAAGCCATAAATTAGAACTACAACTTAATAACAGTTTCAAATCCAATCTCAGTTATTTATTAATTAAGATAAAACTTTAGATTTAGATTTAATTTAGAATTTAAGAGAAAAAAATTCAGATTTCGATTCAAAATATAGTACATGTTCAATTATCAATATTTAGCTTCAGTATAAGATAAGTTCAGATTTAGAATCCAATAAGTTAGATTTAAGATTTAAAATTCAACGACACTGCCAAAACACAATAATAATGCTCAAGAATCAGGAGGGTCAGTGGATCACCAACAAAGCCGAGCTCGAAGCGATAGTCTGTGATTACCTCCAAATGTAGTTTACTACTAATGGAACCACTAGTCAGACTGAGCTAGACACCATCCCGATAAAATTCAAGGCTTTAAGCCAACAACAGAACAAAAACATTGCTAGTGAACCGGTAGACACTGAAATCCTTGACATTTTAAAATCAACAAATCCTTACAAAGCCACGGGACCAGACGACATCAACGACTACTTCCTTATTTATAACTGGGGTAAAGTGGGGCAGTCAGTATGTCACACGGTGAAAGATTCTCTAGAAGGAAGGATCCTGAGCAAGGAACTTTGCAACTCTATCATCGTACTTATCCCTAAGGTACCAAGACCAGAAGCCTATGAACAGTTAAGACCAATCTCTTTAAACAACATATGTCTAAAATTGGCATCCAAACCAGTAGTCGAACGACTCAAGCCTCATATCACTGATTGGATATCTCAAAGCCAGAGTAGCTTTATTCCAAATAGGAGGATTACAGATAACATCTCCCAAACTCAGGAGATCATTCATACTATGAAGAGAAAGACAAGTGTGAAATGCATGGCCATTAAGGTTGACTTAACCAAAGCCTATGATAGGCTATCTTGGCAATTTATTAGAGATACTCTCCTAAATCTCAAACTACCGACCAACATAGTCCAATACATTATGAACTCCATTACTATAGTGGAGACAACAGTCCTTTGGAATGGCAAGTGCACTGAATCGTTCAAAACTAGTAGGGGCTTGCGTCAGGGAGACCCACTATCTCCTCATCTATTCGTTTTATGCATTGAGCGTCTATGTCAGATGATCAACAATCTTGTTAACCGAGGCCAATGGAAACCCATAAAGATGGGTCATAGCAGAATCAAAGTTTCTCATTTGTGTTTTACTGATGACCTGATACTATTCAGTTATGCATCCTGGGACCAGATGCGTACAATTATGAACTACTTTAAATCTTTTGAAAAGGCGTCGGGCCAAGACATATCAGTAAAGAAAACCCATGTCTTCTTTGCAACCAGCGTTCCTAGATGCACAAGAAGGGAGGCTACCCGTGTATGCAAGTTTAAAGAAACAACTGACTTGGGTAAGTAACTTGGAGTACCAATTCTTCACTCAAGAGTAACAAAGAAAACATACTCGGAGATCCTAGAGAAAGTTTATTCTAGAATCAGTGGGTGGGCGACCAAGTGACTTTCGATTGTAGGTCATTGCTTCCTGATAAAATCGACATTGAATGCAATACTTACTTATGTAATGTAGACAACAGTGCTGCCGGTGAGCCTCTGTGACCACATCGACAGTAGCATATGAAAGTTTCTCTGGGGGGGGGGGTAACTATAAATCCCATCAAACTTCCCTAGCTTCTTGGGATAAAGTGACAAACTCTATGGAAATGGCAGCTTGGGGATCAGGAAAATGCATGAGTGGAACAACACTCTTATACTGAAGAATGCTTGGGACATAGTTGCCGACTGTGACAGCACCTGGTGCAGGATCATGAAAGAAAAATACAACGACTATGACACTGAGAAGAAGCCTAATGTCTCTAGACTAGCAATAGCTGCCCTATGGGGGAAAAAGTTCATTGAAAAAAACTCTTTTTCTCAGGTAATGAATGGGAACGACACCATGTTCTGGAGTGACACCTGGGTAAACCAAGATACGAAGCTACACCATCTGGCTATTACTACCATCCCTGATGATCTCTGTGATCTTCGAGTAGCTAGTGTCATTACGGAGGAGGGTGGTGGGGACATAGATTTTCTAAAGAGTTGGATGCCACATGAATGGGTAAACACCATCCTGAGTATCAAACCACCAAGCAATACCAATACTGATGACTTGAAAGTCTGGAAGTGTTTAGAACATGGCCGATATACTACCAGCTCTTCCTACAACCTGATGATAGTTAAACCTGAATCTAGAGGCAACGGTGAGTGGAGCAAGATCTGGAAGGCAAAAGTTGCAGCAAAGGTCAAATTTCTGATCTAGACTTTGGTACATGATGCAGTTCTAACTAATAGTAGGAAGGTCCAAAGGCACATGGCTAGAGAAAGCATCTATGCAGGATGCAAAGAGTATGAAGAAACGAGCCCCCATGCTTTCTGTGACTACAAGTATGTGATCGATGTATGGAGACACATCTTACATGATGACCTATCACACGACTTCTTCAACACCAACCTGAGCAACTGGATCAAGATGGGTCTGACAGGGAATGAATTATGCAGGAGTAGATTCATGATTACTTGTTGGTACCTCTGGAGTTGCAGAAACAGAGATATGTTTGAAAAGCTCATCCTCCCTATTAGACATCAAGTTCTGTTCATCCTAAAAGAAATGAAGTTTTCAATTCAAAGTTACCAACCTGCTCACATCACTAAAATCCATACTGACACCCAGATTAGTAACGTGCGCTGGAAGGCTCCTTCACCGGGCACCTAAAAGAGGAATACGGATGCAACTCTCAAAGGACACAAAGGCGCTATAGATGTGGTCCTCCGTAATGATAAGGGTGAATGGTTAGAAGGTATGGGTATGAACTGTGAGGTCAAATCTATGGTCCAGGTTGAGATCATAGCTATTGAAAGTGCCGTCCAAAGAGCACATGAGCTGGCTTTAAAAGATCTTATCATTGAAATAGATTGTAAGGTGGCGTTTGAATCTATTAGAATGCCCCCAACAAAATCCCAAGCTCACAGTACAGATAGACATCATCCAGAGCAGACTGAAGCAACACCCTAACTGGAAGATTGTGAAGATCGACAGGAAAAGTAATGGCACTACAAATAGCTTAGATAAACACCCTTTAAAATTTCACACTAGTATCTTTAAATATATTCACCCTCCTGATATAGTGATGGGATGGGTGGACAAGGATAGATGTAATGGTAGTAGTACTACCATGTTTAATTCTACTGAAAATGATAGTACTTGTACTAATCTTTTTATCACCTGCGAGAGGAGGGTGGGATGAATAAGACAGCCTCCCGACTTTAACTTAAAAAAAAGATAATTAAGTCATAGCCTTCATATAAGACATTATATGATAAGGCCTTATTTAGTTACTCTAGTGATGATTCAGATGCATGTGTTGCCAATTCAGAGCCATGTGTTGCCAATTTAGAGGAGTGTTCACTCCAATTCAGAGGTACTTCACTACCAATTTAGGGTGTAGTCACACCAATTCAGAGACACCTTGGTGTCATTCAGAGGCATATACTGCTAATTCAGAATTACTTTAGTACTAATTCAGAGGCATAGATATGCCAATTCAGGAGGACTTATCGTATAATGGTAGCCAAAAATCATATAGAAGACATAAATAAAAGATATATCGATTCAATATAAGTTTATAGTTTTTAGATCTTAGTTCATCTTTCAATTATAATATCTTTATATTTATCTTTTTAGAAATTCAATGCCACTTACTCTAACCTAGGTTTCCCTTTGGGCATGGAGGGGATTAGATGTCCATAGGTACTAATCTTCATGAAGAGAGGTCAAGATAGAGGATTCGTCTATAGTTTTAAGAGGTTTGCTTGGTTGGATTCCATCTACATGATCTAAGATATTAAGATGAAGTAAAGGTTTTTGTACTATGTATTCAGTTTTGTTATAAATTCTATGTAACCAAATTTGTATTCTAATAATTTGTGAGAATATACACATTAAGCTATGTTGGTTTCTTTCTACCATTATTATGATGTATCATGGTTGTGAAACACCCAAGTTCAAAAAAAATGCTTCCATTTATGTGATATGAAAATTGGGGTGTTATAATATAGCTTTACAGTAATAATGTAGATGGAAATAAGGCAAATTCTCACATTTTTAGTTTCGTGTGCCCATTAGAAACCAAGTGAGATTAGATAGATTTAGAAAGGAAATCGGTAACCCTAGAGTGAAAGATGGTAGAATCCATGTTATAGGTTTAGTTAGGTAATAGAAATTGAGATACATATTAGGATTAGTGTCTAGATGCTTGATTTTTTTATGTTAACTTTATATTTGTGCATATCATGCCCTCTCTTTTTCCCACATGTTTGTGGTATGGGACACAAGCTTATGTGATTTTTTAGAGGGGATGTTATATGCATAACTATATACTTTTTTTTCCTATCTAACTCTTTGTGGTTCATATGGAATGGGACATGCGTACTATCAGGTGCATAAATTTTTGGGAAATATGGACACAAAATAGGTAGCTGAAAAAAAAAGAAATTATCTATCCCTATTCCCTAAAACAACAAGATCACATCAGCATATTTGTAAAGGGAAGGATGGTTTAACGAGGTCATACCTGGTGTTGGAGCAAGTCCAACAACTAATCCTCATTCTAGTAGTCATGCAACTATCTTTTAGTTTCACTGGGACGACGTCTATTGTAGCTCCCAGTCTCACCACGAATAGCAGGTTGGCGTTGTGCTCCTAGTAGCAGACAACAAACTCCATGCCTCTATGGAAGTCCACACCAACCGCCTAGAAGTCTTGTCGTCTTGCTAGAACAATCAGGAAGGTTTGGTCCCTCCTATTAGTGTACTAGTCACCAACTTGCTCTCACACAATTGTTCTCACTTACTATCCCTCCTTTTTAGGTAGGACTTGCTCTGGCTCTCTATTAATTACTACAACCAGAGAGGATGACAATTTTCAGAGGTAATTGAGTTGTTGAGTCTTTGGGAAGCCCCCAATACCCCTCTACTTATAGGAGGGTCAGGGTTAGGGTTCCTAGTCTATGTGGGAGTGGAAGGGACCAAACTCTCATGACATTTTGCAACCTGCGATAGGAGAAACAATCAATTCACCATGGAACCAATCAGTTGGCATGTTAGTTGATTGGTT
The DNA here is from genome assembly GCA_963693085.1 of Alisma plantago-aquatica. Lineage (NCBI taxonomy): Eukaryota > Viridiplantae > Streptophyta > Magnoliopsida > Alismatales > Alismataceae > Alisma > Alisma plantago-aquatica. Next base: position 1,524,965,489 of record OY856410.1, read on the forward strand.
CACCCAGTGAACTGGTTCTTTCATCATGTTTCCCAATTGAAATTGCATTGACAATTAATATCCGATTTGATTCATAATATGATGTTAGCACAAATATTGAATCAATCAAATTGATCCACCAACCACTCGGTTCACAACATGAGTTGACCGATTTATGGACCTATACTAATTGGTTCACTTCCTGAACTGGTCATTTCACTGTCCAGAATTGCCAAACTTAGTTCTATTGACCAGACACACTAAAACAATCAGTTCAACACTTGAACCGATCTGTTCAACCATCCAGTCAGTCATTTTTTTACTCATGTTGTCTAAACTGAATATCTAAGCACTTTAGAAATCAATTTAATTATCATTCATGATTAAACTCCTATTCTAGGTGTATCCTATGTGTGTGACCCCATAGGTTCCTTGTTATGTTGGTAGTTAATATCCATAATTGATTTATGACAACACAAGCGAAGAGTGGTGTCTAGTCACACATCATTGCTACCCAAATAATTAGGAAAGTTGGAGATCAACTTCAACCTACGATCTAAGTCAGGTGATATAGTGATTGTCTAATTCCTTTGTCTCTGATATCCAGAATGAACTTGAGGCATGCAATCATCATCCTCTTAATGTTGAATCCATCTTCCTTGATCCAGAGAAGACTGTCTCAGATATATTTGACCTCAATATCATATACTGGTTCACATGTGCATGCACATGCATTTCTTAGTCTCTCTTATTAAGTGGCATGGATATCAAACTCCTATAGGAGGGATGGATCCCATCTACATCACTCACAAACATCCTCATGTGTCACATTCATCCAATCGTCACTTTTATGGCAATCTGTGACAAAGTGGTTTTTAGCAAAATAATGAGATAATTATTCTTTTGACCTCATTATAATCTCTCATGGTCTCAAATAAATTTTATTGGCTTCATAATCATTTTTGAGACTCAAATCCAAAATATGGTGATCAATGTAGTTTTTATACACATTATCACACCTCAAATTATATCCAATCATCACTTTGTCCAAAGAATCAAATTGATATGTCAAACTTTGTATTTTGGTTCTCAAACGTTTCCTAGATATTCTCCACATTTTTGTGAAGCTATGGTCCAAATTCCATCTCATTTGGACATTCCTACAACTGTGTACAAATTCTTGAAGTTTTACATCTAAAAACCCTTTTATTGCATTTATTTGCCTTTTATTGGCTTTTCCATGTCAGCAATCCTAGGGAAAGTATCTGGGGGCGATATCAGCCCTTGGATGCTCCCTCCCACGGATTAGAGGTCGATCTAATGGCCCGGGGGTTATCTTCTACCTCCCGCTGATTGCGGGAAGGTGTAATTGCGGCCCAAAGGGGCAATCAGCCCCAAGAGGACTCGATTCAAAATTCTGAGCGGACAAAAAGACTCTCCTCACTATTTCAAACCAATCTAGCCCTATTTTTGACCATCGTTCGTCCTCTGCTGTGCCGCCAAAAGGCATCCCTCGCCCTTCCTTTCTCACTCCGGCGGCTGGGCTACATCTAGATCTCGGTCTACCCTAAAAACCTAGCCCCCAACTATATATAAACACCCCCCGATGCTCGCAATGACCTCACGAAACCTCGACCCTCCTTTGTGCATTCCGTCGTGCCTCGAAATGCCCTTAATTTGCCCCGACCACTAGCTTCCCCAAGAAGCAAAGCCACCGCACGACCACCCTCGGGCGCTCCTGCTGCTCACCTCCTCTCCCCTTTCTTTGGCCCTCTCTGAGTCCGCGAGGTGGCGGCGGACTGGGCCAGCCTGCTCGCATCTGCTCCTACCTCTCCTGCTCTGAGACCTCCTCTACACCGGCGAGGCCCTCCGCCCTGTTTCTGGGCTCGCGAAGGTGTGCTGCGTGAGATAGGTGGTCCCGTGAACCACCGGTCCATCTAGTTGCAGCCAACCCAAGATAAACCGATCAATCAAGCTTTGAACCAGCTTATTAGAGGAGTGAACCGGCCAAATCAAAGGCTTGAACCAGACCCTAGACCAGAGAGCCTCGTGGCATGATCTGAGGCATCCAATAAGCATCCAATGATCAAACTTTTCATGAAATAAGGTATTTTATCTCGCTCCTTGGAAAATATTCAATTAAATGCCTAGATCTTGTTTTAATCATATAAAATACATCCTAGCTCCAAATATTATGAACAAGTAGTCAATTTTGATAAGGAAAATCTAGTGAATCCATTAAAAATACTTTTCAAACCTGATTCCAAACTATGATCACTGATTCACCTAAATCTTCATCTATTGATTATGTAAATTGTCTAAATGACTCTGTTGATGGTTAATATTGACTAAACCACTGAAAACCCTAATTCTTGACTCTAATATTCATATTGAGGATATAAAATCATACTTGACCCATTAAGGATCTAGATCTATATTTGTTGACTTGATCCAATCTTTAATATGATGATGACATCTTAACAATATGATTGATCCAAATCTTATGGCATATCTTGATCTATTGACCTTAAAGTTGATCCCTGATTTACTCTTAATATTAATTGAAACTTGATCTAATCTTGAATACCAATGATATTAGTTATCATGAAATGATATGAGGACTTATATAATGACCATAAATTAGGGTTAACACATATGATCCTAGAAACCTAGGAAAGTCATTCACACTTGAAAATACTTGATATTTGAAATAATGATGGACAAATTGAAATATTGGTTAATCATAAGTGGATGACCTAACCCTAAGGTTGACCTAGGAAAGTGTAACCCTAATCTCGAATATTGAAACCTGATATTCTGAACATCATGATCTTGACCAGTGATCCAATCTTGATGATTTAGGATCTGACTCGAAGGCTTGACCTATGATCGGATATTGATTATACTCGAAATCTCGGTGAAAGGTACGCTATTTATATAACTCCTCCTTGATTGTATTATAGATACTTTTATGTATCTCTTGATTGTATACTTGGCTATTTACTTGGATGAGCTATTGTTCCCTATGATTAGTCTTCTATTTTTCTATACTATATTTTGAAAAACATGAAAATATAAATTGCATGCCCATTATGACTGCCCGTATATTGATAATGATGATGATATTGATAATGTTGATAATGTGGATATTGAGTACAACAACCCCCTCATTTGGAAGTGGGACTTGTACATTGTCTTCCTATATTCCTATGGTGAAAAGGGGCCTAGTGACCTTCCCCATCGCGTTGGGGTAATAGAGTCATACAAAATATATAAGCATGCTTCTTGAATTACAGCATAATGGGAATTCGTAATAAAAGTTGATTTGCTTGAAAAACTTGTCGAATAAATGTTGGTTTTGCAAATTGCATATTATTCTTTGAAATATAAGTCCTGCCAAGTATACTTATTTTCTTATAAACTATTTTGCTTGATTTTGATAGCGTACCGTGCAATTGCATGATTGTGTCTCGATTTTATTGATTTTAGGCAATACAAATGGAATATTGAATAAGATCGCTTCCGCACTCTACATACTCTGATGATGAAGACAAATCAGTTATATCTCCATATTGGGTTATTTTGTTCTTTAATTATCCAGTTTTGAGTTATTTATTTCTTATTGTATATGCCAGTGTGTTAGACCCTACGGGGCCACTCAGGGACGGGCGCTTCAATCCCTTTACCACTGTTTAGACAGTGAGATCGGGATTGGGGTAAGAACGGTTCCGTGATAGTTGGTATCAGAGCTTACACACTCTCATATACTTTAAGTAAATAATTTCTCAAGTCACTTACACCCAAGAAACCCTAAAGCCCATAATGGTGAAAATTGAGGTGTCTAGGCTCGGGGTCCTGACACAATTTCTCCTATCCGTTTTCACGGTGGCTGAGATCCCCCGCTCTACCTGGCCTTAATTGATCCAGAACTGGTCCTAAAGGTTCTCTTGTGAAACCTTAGAGAGTCTTCTAGCATCTCATCTCTTCTTTAAGGACAATCCTAAGCCACCCATCTCCTCGTGTGGTCCTTCCTTGTGACCTTATACCACATGATGTCTCGATTATGGGTAGCTTAAGCATGGGAATCACTAAATCTTGAAAGTTGATACCATGATCTGACCTTAGTATGAAAACTCAATTTTGATCAATGAAAACTTTGAAATGAAATACTCATGCTTGACTCTTCATGAAAAACCCGATTTAATCAAAATTAGACTACATGCTCCCTATGTTTGAGGTAAACTGTAAAAATTATGATTTGGTGAAATAAGGATGACTTATACCCTATACCTTATTGTTGATAAGGTCCCTATTTGATTAAACCCATTATTGATTAAACCTAAAACATAGTTAAGCAAACTTGTATCATATTTTATACACACCTTGACTATGCTATTAAGTGACTAAGTCTAGGACTCACAAAACCATGATGTAAGACTATGATGTAAAAGCAGTTTTCCTATTGACTATTGATGCCTTTTGCAATCTCGATTTTGATATTATGCTCTATTTCCTCGAATGTCAAATCCTCGATTTCCAAATTATATTATTACCTTGACCATTAAAGCAAAGGAATGCAAATATTAACTTGACTTTGTAAAATCTTGACATTATTTCCCTATTATGATCTTGAATTTTGATGTTATGACCTTGTAAAACATGCTTTGATCATTGATACTCTCCCCATTTGAATAATGACTAATGTAGGTAATGTGCTAGATTAGGGTAGTAGTTGACTCATGACTCCCCTAACCTAGGTCACATCCCTATTATGACTGCCTCTAAATTTTCATATGGTTGATTATTTAGAGTTTGGAAAGGTATTTTTCCCTTCCACCCTATTTGTATTGGTTGACCTAAACCTAATAGGTTAAACCCATGGTTGATACTCGATCTTGAATATTGATGACCTTGATATATGACAATATTGACTATAGCTTGAGGTTGAATTCCTAGATAGACCTAGGTGTAGATCATTCATCAACCGTGGAAACCATGATAATGAAATTTTGACATGTTGATCAAATATTGCTTGAATAATGTTGCTCGAAATTGGATATAGATGAATGATATCCCTAAGGTCTAAATAGGAATCTAAACCCTAGCTTCAAAATTTTGGACCTATAACTTTTGATGCTTAAAATCTCGACTCTTGATATAGATTAATAGATTTGTGACTCATGATTATCAATCACAATAATGATACAAATCCTATGATCACACTATTTGGACCTTGATATATATGACTAATGACTTCAAAATCCCAAATTTTGAAATTTTCGAAATGATGACTATTTTGACTTCTCGATTTATGAGTTAGGGTTTAGCTCCCATTAGGACTAGGGTGGGACCTCCCAGTGATTTTGAGCCCAGAATTGTGATATTGAAAGTATGACGTGGTCTTGAAATGTTGAAATATGAAATCTCAAATCATGGACGTATAACCCCACCTAGGACAATGGAGAAGCTAGGATCCTGATATATTGGGATTGAGAGTCACCTTGTATACTTGATTCAAGAAACTATATTTGTTTGACCTAAGATATGATCTATCCAAAATTTGTGATCAATACGATTCTTTCCATATTTGCGACTCGTATGCTGATTTTGGACAATATATGCATTGACCTTGATACTCAATTACTCGATGATGAAACATGTTAGTACCAAGTTGGTTATGAAGTGGAACATGGAATCTCAATTATGATGTTTTCACTACTTAAACTTTGAGGACATGATACTTAAACTTTGAGGACATGATTTTGATTATATAATTGAGGATACTCTAGTATTTGATGATATGATATGGTTTTTGATAGTTCTGATTTTGAGGTTGTTTTGAATTTTGGGGACAAAATTCATTTTTAAGGAGGGAAGGATGTGACAAAGTGGTTTTTAGCAAAATAATGAGATAATTATTCTTTTAACCTCATTATAATCTCTCATGGTCTCAAATATATTTTATTGGCTTCATAATCATTTTTGAGACTCAAATCCAAAATGTGGTGATCAATGTAGTTTTTATACACATTATCACACCTCAAATTAGATCCAATCATCACTTTGTCCAAAGAATCAAATTGATATGTCAAACTTTGTATTTTTGTTCTCAAACTTTTCCTAGATATTCTCCACATTTTTGTGAAGCTATGGTCCAAATTCCATCCCATTTGGACATTCCTACAACTATGTACAAATTCTTGACGTTTTGCATCTAAAAACCCTTTTTATTGCATTTATTTGCCTTTTATTGGCTTTTCCATGTCAGCAATCCCAGGGAAAGTATCTGGGGGCGATCTCAGCCCTTGGATGCTCCCTCCCGCGGATTAGAGGTCGATCTAATGGCTCGAGGGTTATCTTCTACCTCCCGCTGATTGCGGGAAGGTGTAATTGCAGTCCAAAGGGGCAATCAGCCCCAAGAGGACTCGATTCAAAATTCTGAGCGGACAAAAAGACCCTCCTCACTATTTCAAACCGATCTAGCCCTGTTTTTGACCATCATTCATCCTCTGTTGTGCCGCCAAAAGGCATCCCTCGCCCTTCCTTTCTCACTCCGGTGGCTGGGCTACATCTAGATCTCGGTCTACCCTAAAAACCTAGCCCCCAACTATATATAAACACCCCCCGATGCTCGCAATGACCTCACGAAACCTCGACCCTCCTTTGTGCATTCCGTCGTGCCTCGAAATGCCCTTAATTTGCCCCGACCTCTAGCTGCCCCAAGCAGCAAAGCCACCGCACAACCACCCTCGGGCGCTCCTGCTGCTCACCTCCTCTCCCCTTTCTTTGGCCCTCTCTGAGTCCGCGAGGTGGCGGCGGACTGGGCTAGCCTGCTGGCATCCGCTCCTACCCTCTCCTGCTCTGAGACCTCCTCTACGCCGGCGAGGCCCTCCGCCCTGTTTCTGGGCTCGCGAAGGTGTGCTGCGTGAGAGAGATGGTCCCGTGAACCACCGGTCCATCTAGTTGCAGCCAACCCAAGATAAATCGATCAATCAAGCTTTGAACCAGCTTATTAGAGGAGTGAACCGGCCAAATCAAAGGCCTGAACCAGACCCTAGACCAGAGAGCCTCGTGGCATGATCTGAGGCATCCAATAAGCATCCAATGATCAAACTTTTCATGAAATAAGGTATTTTATCTCGCTCCTTGGAAAATATTCAATTAAATGCCTATATCTTGTTTTAATCATATAAAATACATCCTAGCTCCAAATATTATGAACAAGTAGTCAATTTTGATCAGACAAATCTAGTGAATCCATTAAAAATACTTTTCAAACCTGATTCCAAACTATGATCACTGATTCACCTAAATATTCATCTATTGATTATGTAAATTGTCTAAATGACTATGTTGATGGTTAATATTGACTAAACCACTGAAAACCCTAATTCTTGACTCTAATATTCATATTGAGGATATAAAATCATACTTGACTCATTAAGGATCTAGATCTATATTTGTTGACTTGATCCAATCTTTAATATGATGATGACATCTTAACAATATGATTGATCCAAATCTTATGGCATATCTTGATCTATTGACCTTAAAGTTGATCCCTGATTTACTCTTAATATTAATTGAAACTTGATCTAATCTTGAATACCAATGATATTAGTTATCATGAAATGATATGAGGACTTATATAATGACCATAAATTAGGGTTAACACATATGATCCTAGAAACCTAGGAAAGTCATTCACACTTGAAAATACTTGATATTTGAAATAATGATGGACAAATTGAAATATTGGTTAATCATAAGTGGATGACCTAACCCTAAGGTTGACCTAGGAAAGTGTAACCCTAATCTCGAATATTGAAACCTAATATTCTGAACATCATGATCTTGATCAGTGATACAATCTTGATGATTTAGGATCTGACTCGAAGGCTTGACCTATGATCAGATATTGATTATACTCGAAATCTCGGTGAAAGGTACGCTATTTATATAACTCCTCCTTGATTGTATTATAGATACTTTTATGTATCTCTTGATTGTATACTTGGCTATTTACTTGGATGAGCTATTGTTCCCTATGATTAGTCTTCTGTTATTCTATACTATATTTTGAAAAACATGAAAATATAAATTGCATGCCCATTATGACTGCCCGTATATTGATAATGATGATGATATTGATAATGTTGATAATGTGGATATTGAGTACAACAACCCCCTCATTTGGAAGTGGGACTTGTACATTGGCTTCCTATGTTCCTATGGTGAAAAGGGGCCTAGTGACCTTCCCCATCGCGTTGGGGTAATAGAGTCATACAAAATATATAAGCATGCTTCTTGAATTACAGCATAATGGGAATTCGTAATAAAACTTGATTTGCTTGAAAAACTTGTCGAATAAATGTTGGTTTTGCAAATTGCATATTATTCTTTGAAATATAAGTCCTGCCAAGTATACTTATTTTCTTATAAACTGTTTTGCTTGATTTTGATAGCGTACCGTGCAATTGCATGATTGTGTCTCGATTTTATTGATTTTAGGCAATACAAATGGAATATTGAATAAGATCGCTTCCGCACTCTACATACTCTGATGATGAAGACAAATCAGTTATATCTCCATATTGGGTTAGTTTGTTCTTTAATTATCCAGTTTTGAGTTATTTATTTCTTATTGTATATGCCAGTGTGTTAGACCCTACGGGGCCACTCAGGGACGGGCGCTTCAATCCCTTTACCACTGTTTAGACAGTGAGATCGGGATTGGGGTAAGAACGGTTCCGTGACACAATCCTTATTCAAGATTACTTTGGATGATGTCAAAGCATACCAAACGACATGTGATGTGTGTAGAAACTTTAGGTCTAAGAACTACAATCACCACCTTCACTATGAGAGATGATTATGACTACTATTCATGGTTTCCATGTCTCACTCTCAAGGTGGTTTTGTATGATACACTATTCCCCACAAGTAACTATGCTCTTGGTTTGATATTAGATATCATGACAAATGACATTCTATCATCAACCTAAACACATTCTAGTATTTCATGTTACTACTGTCTATCTTCCTTCCACTATAACATCCGATTAGAGACATAATAAGAATTTATATACTATTAACATCCATAAGATTTCATTGTTCAAGTCATGTACTTGAAGACATACATCATTGAGTGATTGTCATTCTTTAGACATTCATTTTGTTTCCTCATTATCTCATAACTGAGTGAAATGAAATGAATTGGAAGATTGCCTTCATAATTGATCAAATCATTTATGTAATATGCCATCAGAATCAACATATGATTGTCTCTCTAGGAAAAAATACCAATAGACTCCCACATGTACTTAGAGGAAATCACCCAAAAATCATATTCTTAGTTATCTATTCAAGTCCATCATGTTTCTGCTATACAAGTGCTAATCGAACTGGTTAGCAACATTTTACTATATATAGTCAATAGATTACATGTTTCACATCTCTTTGTTGTATGATATGGAATTGTTGTAATTTTCTATCTGACATTTCTTGCCTAACTAGTAGCTCCATTGTTTGACATAGTATCTCTATTGCGTCATTAATGGTTGGAGCATCCATATAGTATCTATTCCTGTGTTCATTCATATGAACTTCTTGATCCATATAGTATCCATTCCTATGTTCACTCATATGAACTTCTAGATCCATGTAGTATTTATTTATGTGTTCATTCATATGAACTCCTAGACCATATAATATCCATTCTTGTGTTCTCAACACATAAACTCAACTTCTATTTGTAGAATTTTCAATTTAATTGTTTTTTAGTTTGTAACTCTTTCCAACTAATAACTTTTTCTCCAAGATTAAACACATACTTTTATATTGTGATCATTTTCTATCATTTTAGAAGCTTGCACCGATGTAACTCTTTACATCCAACTCTTTGTTATTACCATTTTGTAGTAACTGTTCCTTTAGTGGTTCTCAAGTACTAATGGGTTTTGTTTATGGCATTCTAATGGCCTTCATTGGTTATGACTAATTGTTGGGTTTTGTAGGACAGAACATGTAGTGGAAATAGAAATTTTATCAAACCAAAAACCAATAACTAGCATATCACATCAACAACTATGTAATAGGAAAGACGGTTTAGCAAGATATACCTGGTACTGAGGCTTGCTCAGTGACAATATCTTGCAACTAGTGCGGCATTCAACAACCTAGTCTTTGATGGTGTTTGTGTAGCTCCTAGTCTTGACACAGACTATGGTTGACAGTCATCCTCCTGAGCTAACGAAATCTCCTACCTCTATAGATAGTCCACACGGACCACTGGGAACTCTATTCCTCCTAATGGATATACTAGAAGGAGTTGTCCCCTTCTATCAATGTGCTAGTCACTAACACACTCTCCCACCATTAGTTTCTATTCTGTAGTTGTCTTTCCCTCGATTTTCCTCCCTGGACGGGTAGAACTTGCTTGGGATCTCTCAGTTGCCACAACTAGAGAGGACAACAACTTTGTAGAGCAACTAATGTCTGAGTTGTATGTTATGAGAAGCCTCATGTACCCCTCTATTTATAGTAGAGGGTAGGGTCAGGGTTCCCAGTTTGTGAGGGAGTAGAAGGGCCCAAATTTCCACAATCTGATTGTACTGGGGAAGGTGAACTGATCATTTTACAACTGAACCGATCATTTGGGAAGGTGAGTCAATCAGTTCATAACTGAACCAGTCATTTGAGTAGGTGAGACGATCGGTTCACCAAGTGAACCAATCGTTTCAGTTCCCAAACATGCTGACAATTGACTTTCCTTATTTGTTTCTAATTAATGCAAAGATTAATTCTTGTCCTTGAACAAGTGAAACCAAAATCTTTTCTCACAAATCGGGAAAATCCAACACTACTCATTTGGTCCAAGTGAACCAATCAATTCACTAGACTGAACTGGTCATCTCACTGACCATGAGCTGATCGGGTCACCTAGTGAACCGGTCGATTGGTGGTCTAGGTTGTGCAGAACTCAGTCAATGCAATTATCAATTAATCTAACACTCTAATCTGTTGGTTCAACACTTGAACTTGATGATTCTGAGTCAAGTTTATTGATTGAATGTTTAATTGAGTACCTAAAAACTTTAGTAATCAATCTAAAAATCATTCATGGATAAACTCCTCTTCCACGTTAATCCTATGTGTGTGACCCTATAGGTCCCATTTCATGTTGGCAGTGAATGTCCATAACTAACTTATGACATCACAAACAAAGAGTGGTGCCTAGTCACACATCAGTGCTACCTAAGTGAAAAGGAAAGTTGGGGAACAACTTTCAACCTACAATCTATTATTGGTGTTATAGTGAATGTATAGTTCCTTTATCGCTGATATCCAGATTGAACTCAAGCCATGGACTTGTCATCCTCTATAAATATTCAATCCATGTTTCTTGAATCATAGTAGATTGTTTGAGATATATGTAATCTCAATATCATACATTGACTTTACATGTTCATGTCCATGCATTTCTTAGTCTCACTCCTCAAGTGGATAGGATATCACACTCCCTTAGGAGGGACAAATTCCATACATATCACTCACAATCAAGTCCCCATGTGTCAAAGTCACCCAATTATCACCGTCATAACAACCCATGTTTCAAGACTACGTTTGATGATGTCAAAGTGTACCCAACCACATGTGATGAGTGCAGTGATTTCAGGTCTAAGAACCATAGTCACCACCAATACTATAAAAGCTGATCCTGACTAACCAAGTGTGGTGTCCATGCATCACTCTTATGGTGGGTCTATCTGAGACACTATTCTCTAACATGTTTCTACGTTCTTGGTTTGATATCATATATCATGACTGATGAGATTCTATGATCAACCAACACACACTCTACTCTTTTGTGTTATTGGTATCTATGGTTATTTCTACAATAACAACTGACTAGGGACCGTAGTGAGAAAGTACATACTCTTAACATCCGTATGATCTCATTGTTCAAGTCACATACTTGAAGACATAATTCATTGAGCATTGTCACTCTCTAGAAATCTAACATGTTATACTATTATCTAAAAAATAGTTAAAACATATAGACAGAAATTTCCTTTATTATTATCAAATCAAGTATCGCATGCCTCATTGCAATCATCATATGATTGGCTATCTGGGCATACTATACCAACAAACTCCCACTTGCAGTTAGAGCTAATCACCCACCAGTCATATTCCAAATGATCTTACCATGACCATCATGTTTCTACTGCACAAGTGCTTTTATAGAAGGTAAGAAACATTTGCTTCAAGTCGGTATATTGCATGTTTCACATCCTCTCACTTTACGACAGCTCGTATGAGATGGAAGTGTCAGAGTATGCTATCTGAAATTCTTTTGCCTAACTAGTAGCTCTATTGTTGTCACAATATTACTATTGAGTCACCAATGGTCAAAACCTCCCTTAAGTTCATCCATATGTACTTCTAGATCCATACAATATCCTTTATAGTGTTTGTAACACTAAGGTACTCAACTTCTTATTGTAGAATTAATTAATTGTCTTATGTTTGGAACATTTCCAACTAACAATTCTTATTCCAAGGTCAAACACAATTTTTTCATTTTGGATGTTTGCATCGATGTAACTCTTTTCCACCCAACTCTTCCTTATTACCATAATTAAAGAACTAATCCTTTTCGTACTTCACAAGTACATAAAGATGTCCTTCATGGCATTCCAGTAATTCTTACTGGAGTTCAAAAGATATCCATTTGTCATGTTTAATACATACAAAATAACTAGATTACATATCTTCTTGTCATGTCCAATACATACAAGATGATGAGTTCGTAGATTCTTGTCATGTCCAATACATACAAGATAATTAGTTTATATTTTCTTGTCATGTCCCATACATACATGATAATGAGACTAGTTCATACGTGACAAATCCAATTGTGAATGCATATGGAATCTATCCATGTGTTCCTTATTCTTCATAGGAATTGGGACACTTGGCTCTTGAGAGAATGACTCCGTGGAACATGGATGGGTTTTCTCTCATCATGTTGAACCCTTTCAGCATCTTGCCGATGTATGTTCTCTTTCTTAAGACAAGAATCCCTCTTAATCGGTCTCTATAGATCATGATTCCTATCACATAGGATGCTTCTTTAAAACTTTAGAATGCACTTTGCTGCCAGGTTTCAATATTTGCAGTATAAGGATGTTATTCCCCATCAATATGTGGAATATACATATGCTCCTACTAAATTCTTGTAATCACACATTAATTCTTTATTTTGACTCAAGTCAAACTCTTTGACTATCTTTTCAAATAGAAGATCCCAATTCTGAGGTGCCCGCTTCAATCCAAGTCTATGCAGCTTCATGGACTTTGAATCCATTAAGCTACAATAGCAGGAATTATCCGGATGGATTTGTCCTTGGTAACTGCTAAAAAGATTTCATCATGTTCAACACCTTGAACTTGTTATAAACTCTTTGCAACCAAATTACCCTCCATGTCAGTCTTCTTCTAGAAGACCCAAAAGTACCCTATGACTTTTACCCCTTTAGGTGAATCAACCAAGATCATACTTTGTTGATGTGCATGGAGTCCATCTTGGAATTCATGGCGTCAAGCCATATCTTAGTTTTTGGCTCTCATTAGCTTCTAGGTAGATTGTTGACTCATCATATGATCAACTCACTGCCTTATTGTCTATAAGATATCATATATCATTCAAGCTCTAGGTGTGTTCTACCAGAACCATGAGTTCAGTGTGTTACTTAAGGAACTTTGAGATTCCACAACATTTTGTGATTCTCTTTATTCCCATTGTACCTCTATAAGTTCAATGTTTTTCTTGTTTGACTTGAACATTTTGAGTTCTACTTTTGTTTCCCATTGATTCCTTTAGAACTAGGTTCTCCTCTAGGAATGAAGCCATCCAAAACACCTTTGTTGTTGGATTTGTATATCAAATTAGTATCCAAAAAAATAACATTTATGCGATTTGTGGACAAAATCTTTTAAGAAACATTTTTCTAATTTAGGGTTTCAATCCTAATCTTTATAAAGACATATCGAGACACTTCTTATTCAATATATCATATGGTGTCTTTTGAACTAATTAGATGGTGCATTGTTTTAGTGTTAAGCATGTGCCCAAAAGGAAATTTAAAGTTTAGCTGGCAATCACACACTAAATTATCAAGGTATGATTCCTTATTTCTGATACACTTCTCATGATGCACTAACATTGTGTTTCAGGTGGAGTCCATCATGATACATTATCATGATTTTCCATAAGGTTCTCAAACTCTTGGTTCAAAGTATTTCCATATCGATCACATCAACATTTAATACTTATACCAAGTTATTTATGTACTTCATTTATGATCTCCTTGAACATTTCAAGAGATTCATGTTTGTATTTATTAAATACAAACTACCATATCTATTGAGGTCATCAGTAAATATATTGAAGTACTATTGATTACCTTTAGCATTTATTCTAAAAGGCCTATATACATCAATATTTATAATCCTTAATAGAATAATCACTCCCACTACATCTAGCGAAGAACCTTTGTCATATTGCACAATGAATGAGATTAGCATGTCTTTATTGGTTTAATAACCAAAATGAGTCTACATAACCATCATATGGGTTTCAAGAAATGCAATTCTCATTTATGGACTATAGATGACTATTATATAGGTATTCAAGTTTGAGTTATCATGTCATTCATTACATGTGTCACACACATTTGTCTCTTTAACTATCAAGTATAGTTGATGAGACATAGGCATTGCCATCAAAGATCATTTATTTGAAATGAAACATCAATTCATTACACTCTTGTCCATACCATATGTATGATGATTCCATTAATGGTAGATGTATAATAGCAATTCACTAATTCTATTACATGCCCATGAATGCCATATTGTAACTATAATGGTAGCAAGTCTTGCTCCGCATAGTTTCTATCTAACTTCTTCTTAGGTCCTAAAGTAGAGATCTTATCTCTCTTTCATCTTCCTGAGATCCTCTATAAAGAGGTTATTTCCCTTTCCATCTTACTCTTTTCCATATCTTGAGTGATGAAGACTTGGACCTAAGCTTGGTTTCAGAACACTTCTTAACCTTGCTTTAGTCTATGGACTTCACTCTACTGATCATTATCATAGGTTTTGTCCTTTCTTCATCCATGCTTAAGCATCAATATGCCAAGCACTTCAGACAATGGTTTGGCCAAGTTTCTCAACATTTGATAAACTGGCTACATGATTCACACAACGATTTATAGAATCATATGTTTGGTCAACTCTTTGACCTATAAGAAATCATAGTTGATCTATATGCACAAACATATTGAGCATATGAGATTATACTTGATCTCCATATGTCTGATTACACTCAAATATCTCTTTGAAGACATCATACCTTTCATCTTTACATGATTCTTAAGATGTATAACCATCTCAAGAATGTCCATGCTTCAAGCTATTTATGCAACTCATAGTTCATATAGCTCATCATAAGGTTCTTGATGTCTTATGCATTTTTGGCATACTTCAAGTAAGCATCCAATTTTAGTCTTAGGTGCATTTGGAGTGGTTCTACTGGCTCTAGTTTTTCAAGGACTTCAGAGTTTGCACTCACTATTGAGAACACTTCTCAAAGGTCCCAAACCAGATTTAAAGTTTATCCCATTTATTAACTTCTCGCAACAATAATGTCTTTGTGTTTGTCATTTGGATTCTACAAAATAATTTTGCAACAATGCAAAACATTTTTTATTTGTTTGATTTGATAAATTTAACGATATTAATTAGGTCTTTAATTAACTATCACTTCCACTATTTTGATCAAATTGATATCCCTCACCATCAATTCAAAAGATTGCAATGTACAACCTTATAGTGAGCCAAGATCTAAAAGAAGTGAGTTATTACCCGGCCAACGCCAGTGTCCATAATCAATTATTAAGGTATATGACATTTACCAATTGCATCTTATGCAATTCTTGTATAGTTGATATGTACAACTCTTTGACATAGTCATCTACATGTCTCTAGGTGCTTGATCTGATCAAGGTACCTAGTTAAGTCCAATCCAAATGCCAACACAATGAATATGCACCCTGCTAGGGCAAACCCACATATTCACCATCACACTTCCATGAGCTAGACGGTGAACCATGCTAGGGTGTGCCCACACTTAGTCAATCAAGTTTTTCATGTGTGCTTCATTTGGAAGGCATCTTAAACTTAATATTTACATTGAGGGGTTTGGTATTTATATACATATACATATCCAATCACCGCATATAGAGTACGAATCATATACATGTTATATCCCATAAGAAAACATGCGAAGCAATAAAGCGATGATTATGGACATCCTATTGTAATTCCTTGAGCCACAAGGAATTACGTTCATCTAGGTCTGCATCACATGCAACAACATGTAGTTGATGAAGATATGTGCTTGAGCCGTTCTGGGTTGATCAACTCCTCCTATTACTGATTGGCTCACCTCCTGGCCGGTTGGTTGGTTGTCACCAACTGATCGTCTGGCTCCTCCAGATGGTTAGTTTGTCGGGTCGTCGTGCTCCTCGTCAGGCCACCAATCGCTCATCTTGCACCATCAGTCGGTCATCTCGATCCTCCAATTGCTCGTCTGGGAACCCATTGTTCTTTGTCATAATAGGAAATAAAGCTATCCTACTTTACATATTTCTTTAGGAAACCCCGAGTTACATTCGACGGGAGCAAAGGTAGAAGAGAAGGGTCGAGTTATCTCGAGCTACATCTGGAATAGAAGAAAGGACTCAGTACGCAGACTGAGATGCAAACAACCAAGCACACACATAGGGGTTTATAGGCCATAACCACACTACACATCTTCCATCAAAATTGTTTTAGGGTTACGTGTATGGATTGCATATATATATATATATATATATATATATATATATATATATATAGGGATTTGTGGTGTTTAATAGGATATGCACATTAGCCAGTTAAAGTATAAACATCGCATGTAATAAATAAATGGAGAAAAACCAAAATTTGATCATTTCGATTAATCCTAAAACAAATTATGTTGACGTGGCTCTGATACCACTATTGGGTTTTGTGGGACAGAACAAATAACGGAAAAAAAAAATTTATCTAACCACAAACCCATAACCAGCAAATTGCATCAACAACTATGCAGTAGGAATGATGGTTTAGCAAGATATACCTGGTCCAAGGCTTTCTTAGTGACAATACCTCACAACTAATGCGGCCTTCAACCACCTAGTCTTTGATGGTGTCTATGCAGCTCCTGGTCTTGACCCAGACTGCAGTTGATAGTCATCTTCCTGAGTGGCAGAAATCTCCCGCCTCTATAGATAGTTCACACAGACCACTAGGAACTCTAGTCATCCCGATGGATATACTAGTAGGAGTTTTCCCCTTCCATCGGCGTACTAGTCACTGACACACTCTCCCACCACCAGTTGCTTTTTTGTAGTTGTCTTTCCCTCACTATTCCTCCTTGGACGGGTAGAACTTGCTTGGGCTCTCTCGGTTACCACAACCAGAGAGGACAACAACTTTGTAGAGCAACTGATGTTCTGAGTTGTGTTCTGAGAAGCCCCATGTACCCCTCTATTTATAGTAGAAGGTAGGGTCAGGGTTCCCAGTCTGTGCGGGAGTAGAAGGGTATGAATTTTCCATAAACTAATTGTACTGCGGCAGGCAAATCGATCATTTCACAACTGAACCGATCGTTTGGGCGGGCTAGCTGATTGGAAAATCCAACACTGTTCGTTTGGTCCAAGTGAACCGATTAGTTCACTAGTGTGAACCGGTCGTCTCACTAACCATGAGTCGATTAGTTCACCCTATGAACCGGTCGGTAGGTGGTCCAGGTTGTGCAGAACTCAGTCAATGCATTTCTCAATCAATCTGACACTCTAATTAGTTGGTTCCACACTTGAACTTGATGATTTTGAGTCAAGTCTATTGATTGAAAGTTTAATTGAGTACCAAAACACTTTAGGAATCAATCTAAACATCATTAATGGATAAACTCCTCTTCTAGGTTAATCCTATGTGTGTGACGCTATAGGTCCCATTTCATGTTGGTAGTGAATGTACATATCTAACTTATGACATCACAAGCAAAGAGTGGTGCCTAGTCGCACATCAGTGCTACCCAAGTGAAAAGGAAAGTTGGAGAACAACTTTCAACCTACAATCTATTATTGATGTTATAGTGAATGTATAGTTCCTTTATCACTAATATCCAGATTAAACTCAAGGCATGGACTTGTCATCCTCTACAAACATTCTATCTGTGTTTCTTGATTCTGAGTAGACTGTCTGAGATATATGTAAGCACAATATCATATGTTGACTTTACATGTGCATGGACATGAATTTCTCAATCTCACTCATCAAGTGGCCAGGATATCACACTCCCTTAGGAGGGACAAATTCCTTATCTGTCACTCGTAGTCAAATCCCCATGTGTCAAAGTCACCCAATCATCATAGTTATAACAACCCATGTTTTAGGATTGTGTTTGATGATGTCATAGTGTACCCAACCACATGTGATGAGTGTAGTGATTTTAGGTCTAAGAACCACAGTCACCACCAATACTATAAGAAATGATCCTAACTAACCAAGTGTGGTTTCCATGCATCACTCTTATGGTGTGTCTATCTGTTACACTATTCTCTAACATGTATCTATGTGCTTGGTTTGATATCATATGTCATGACTGATGAGATTCTGTCATCAACCAACACACACTCTAGTCTTTTGTGTTTTTGATGTCTATGGTTATTTCCACAATAACAACTGACTAGGGATGATAGTGAGAATATAGATACTCTTAACATCCGTATGATCTCATTGCTCAAGTCACGTACTTGAAGACATACATCATTGAGCATTGTCACTCTCTAGACATCTAACATGTTATACTGTTATCTCAAAAAATAGTTAAAACATATTGACGGAAATTTCCTTTATTATTATAAAATCAAGTATCACATGCCTCATTGCAATCATCATATGATTGGCTCTCTAGGCATATAATACCAATACTCATATCTTCTTGTCATGTCCAATACATACAAGATGATGGGATGAGTACATTATATTGCAGAAATATCAAATGTGAATGCATATTGCATCTCTTCTACTCTTCATAAGAATTTGAACACTGAATTCATGAGAGATTGATACCATCTTTATGTATAGATTCTCTCTCAAAGAATCCTTCACACTGAATGCTTTCAACATCTTGCCAATATATGTGCTCAAATTTAAGTTTAGAAACTTTTAGGACTATCTCTATAGATCATGATTCCTATCATATATGACATTTCAACTAATCCTTCATAGTGAAGGTGATTTCCATTCCAGGTTTCAATACTTATAATATTAAAATATCAACCTCATCAATATGTGAAATATTGATATATATGCTCCCACTAATTCTTTTGTAATCAAAGATTTCATCTTTTATCTTGACTCAAGTCAAACTCTTTGACCATCTTTTCAAATCAAAGATTCCAATTATGAGATGCTTGTTTCAATATCTAGATTAACTGTTGTAGCTTATAGACTTTATTTGCATCAATAGAGTTATAAAACCTTTAGGTTGTATCACATACACATCCTCTAATTTATTCCTATTAAGGAATATGGTTGTAAACTTCATATGCCAAATCACATATTCTCAAGAAGATACAATAACAAGCATATTCATTAGTAAAGGGATTTCATCATGTTTGACACTATGAACTGATGAGAAAAATCTTTCAATCAATCTATCTTTTATGTCTTCCACTTGGTGATCATGGGCTCCATTCTGGTTATAATGGCCTCAAGCCATTATTAAGACTCTGGTCCCTCAATAGTTCTTAGCTGAATGTTGTCTCATCATCTTATGATCAACTCAGAACTTATCTGAGTTGTAGGATTCATAATCCTTAATCTTAAATGTGTTCTACCAGAACTCTGAGTTTTATGTATTGCATAATGAACTTGAGATTCCTCAACCACTGGTGACTCTCTTTGTTCTCACTATGCCTGCTATGGTTTAAACATTCTTTATTGAATTTGAACTTTTTGAGTTCTTCTTTACTCCCACCAATTCCAATGGAATTTATTCATCCAACAATAAAAACTTTTGTTATTGGTTTGAGATAAGTATTGTTCAACAAATTAACATTTACGTGATTGAATTCTTTTATAGAAACTATTTTTCTTCATATAGGCTTCAATCCTTAAAACATATATCTTATATGATGTCTTTAGAACGATTTTGGATGGTACATTATGTTAGTGTAAAGCATGTTTAAAAATCAAGTTAAAAGATTAGTTAAATGATAATCATGTCATGACTCATCATGATGTGATTCCTTCTTTATGACACATCATCATTGATGCATGGGTTTTGAGTCACTTTTATAGGCTTATTTTATATCTGTTTTATGCATGTATTTGTCATTTTCTTGATTATATTTGCATAATTCACTATAGTTGGCCTTTAAACTCTTTTTGCATCAAAGTATAATTCTTTTATCATATTTATATGATTTTATATAATCCCCGGACTTATACACATGTTTCGACACTTTTTCAGGCACTTTTGCATTGTCCAGAGTCGATACTATCGACCCTGGTGTCGATAGTATCGACATTTCATCAGAAAGCAACCCCAAAATGTGATTTTGGAAGGAAAAACCTATATCATGGTCGATACCATCGACCTGGGGGTCGATACTATCGACAGCGTCGGGATCTGGCAATTTTCTGCACTAAAACGGAGCGTTTTAATCTGACGATTGAGCTTTTTCAGAGCAGTAAAGTGGTCCTATGACCTAAGAAGAGCACGGCCGGCTCGGAGGAGATCTCACATTGTCTTGCACAATATCCAAGAAGGAGAGAGAGAGGAGATGAGAGACGAAGGTCGTCAACCAGGCGATCTGGGCACCTCCGACGGGCAATTTTGCTGTCGGAAGATTACAAAACGTACGTTTCTCAAGGAGGATCTCCAGGAGCACCTTCGTATCAGGGGTTACATGAGTTTTCTCCATGTTTTCCTTATTTTTCTTCTCTACTCCTATGTGTTCTCCATTGTCAACCATGCGGGGCTAATCCCCTTTGTCTTTAGGACTGAGAGTAGCCAGGGCAATCATTGTATGACACTTTTATCATAGTAATTCTTAATTTGTCTCTTAAATCCGTGGTATGATTTCATTTTCTCAATTATATTATTATGCTTGATCACCATAATGATAAATTGATGCCCTTAATTACTTTGAAAGAAGAATTAACTGTTGAAAAGAGATGAAATTCACATTAATTAACAAATCCCTTGAACAAGGTGATGTACAGTTAATGGTGGAAACCCAAAGGTTGATTCTCATGCACCTAGTTTAGGGTATAGGTTACTACGATGGTGGAACCTACCTAGACTTAGGTAGTGAATTGTATCACGACAGTGAACAAATCCAACTACAGGCCACTACGCGGATTGAGAGATGAATCCGATTAACTATGTGGAAATTCATACAATGACAACCCGCGGTGAAACCACAATCCTAAAGATCTCCATCTAAATTGATTAAACTTAACATTTAATCGATTTCTTAGCTTTCTTTTATTTTTATTTTCTTTTTAATCAACTCTTAAAACCTTTTTAACTGGTCTAGCTGATTGCGAGAAGTTAGTAGTAGTCTACCGATAGTTCAGTGTCCGTGAGTTCGACTTGGGCCTCACAAAGGCCTATATTACATTGACGCGTGCACTTGTGTTCTACGCACGGTAATATCTTGTCAAGTTTTTGGCGCCGTTGTCGGGGACACGGCAATTTTTGACACTACGAGTGCTGCAAGAGGCCACTCTAGGCCACTTTTTATTTTATTATTAATTTTGAAATTCAACGTTTTTATTCATATTTAGAAATCATCTAGCATGGTACTGAACCTAAATTATTATTTTGTAGGTGCTAGTGCATGGTGAGGACACGTAGCACAGACTACACGCAGCTATCACCATAAGTTCCACTGTTGGGACCAGACGACGAGGAGAACAACATTCAAAATCGACCTGAAGATATAGATTCAGACTCTGAACCAGTAGGTATGGCTGAGGAACAAACAATTTGGGAGAAGATAAAGGCATCTTCTGCATCTGCATCTGCATCTAAAGGGTCGATCAAGAGGCAGGCCATCAATATTCCCAACTATAAGATTGATCCATGCCTAATAAATTTGGTCAAATCAAATGCATTTCACGGGCTCAAAAACGAAGACCCGATGACTCACATTAGCCAGTTCGTGGAGAACTGCGACATTATCAAGATAGACAGGTTTCCACAGTAGACATTATACTTGAAGCTGTTCCCGAGCTCTCTGGCGAGAAATGCACGAGAATGGCTACATAATCTTGGTGATGAGTATGTGGAATCGTGGGATCATATGGTCGAGGTGTTCTTTGAGAGATTCTTTCCACCTGAGAAGACCAACGATCTAGTACGGAAGATCCATAACTTCATTCAAAAGGCCGGGGAGACTTACTCTAAGACTTGGGAGCGTTTCCAAATCATGTTGAGGAGGTGCCCACATCATGGGCTTGACAAGGAGAAGCAAGTAAAGATTTTCTACTTTGCTCTTTCTGAGCATGATAGAAGCAACCTGGATTCAGCAGGTTCGGGGTTCTTTCTAAACAACACAGGAACAAGGTGTTGGGAGATTTTGAAGAACATGGCCAAAAAGCAGTCCTGGGGTGATAGGGATGCACCAGAACAAGTTAAAGTTGCAGGTGAGTCCAGGGCCATCAAGGAGCTGAATGACAAATTAGATATCATAGCCAAGAAGCTTGTGGAGAAAGAGGAAGAATCCAATGAGGAAGCCCAAGTCAAGTTTATGCAACAACAGGGCTATAGGAACAATGATTATGCTTGGAGGAAGGACAGAAAATTCTCATAGAAGGATCCAAACAACTTCCTACAAGATCCAGATACAAAGCCATAAGTAAGGGCAGAGGACAAAAGCACTGAGTTTCTTAGTCAAGTGGTGCAACAAAATCAAGAGATGATGAGTATGTTTAGCAAGCAGCTGCAGTCCCAGGGTGATATTTTGACTAAGTTTGGACAAACACTGCAAAGTCATGGATCACAAATGAGGGCACTAGAGACGACTGTGACCCAAATTTCCAATGAAGTGGCGGCCATGAAGCATGCCAATCAACAGAGACAGGCAGGTAATGTAGAAGTTTCTCAAGCACATCATCAAGTGAAATATATATCTGTGATTACTTATGCGATGATTTTGAGTCACATTTATAGACTTGTTTTACTCGTGTTTTATGCATTTATTGGCCATTTTGGTGGTTGATATTGCATAATTCACTTACTTTAGTCTATGATCCTTCTCAGCATCAATTCTCTCTTATTTTATTGTTTTGAGCATAAATGATTACAATGATAGGTTTTATCTCGGCTTATGTGGTTTTGTGTTGCAATTTTAGGAAAAATGCATATTTGCATCTGTCGATACCATCGAAGGTTGTCGATACCATCAACACAACCACAGGTAGCCATCCATAAGGAGCAGTACAGAGTCGATACCATCGACAGGGAAGTCGATGGTATCGAGTTACCATCAGGTTCTTGGCGAGCAGACAGTCGATACTATCGAGTGAAAAGTTGATACTATCGACACGTGGAGTTTCAGTGATGGAAAAGGGATAAAACTGACGCTAAAGGAAGTCGATACCATCGACCCTCATTGATGGTATCAAGTCAGCATCAGGCGCAACGAAGAAAAGAAAATAAGACTTGCCGATATCGCACAGGGTCGATACCATCGACCCACGTTGATGGTATTGACACCGTCAGATACAAGTTTGTTTCAGATCGATCCAAATCCGATGGATGTGATATTTTTGCAACCTAACTCGGTGATTATACCTAATGACGGCGGCCCAGAGCATGGTATCACGTCATTAGATGTTGCACACATCCCGAGAAGGTGTGGAGAGAAGAACGGAGCCCAGAAGCATGCCCCAGCCGTTCCACAAGCCGAAGAAGATGTTTTCCACCGACGAAAGGCTATAGATCGTGCAATACTATGCTGAGGAACGTTTGGATCTTCTCCGTTCAGGGGTTTCATTACTTATTCACATTTTTCTCCATGTTTCCCCTTTTCTCTACCATGTTTTGTTTTGAGATGAACATGCGGGGTTAATCCCCTTTATATGTAGGACCGGGAGTAGCCCGGGGAAGCATTGTATGACATTTTTATCATAGTAATCCATAATTTATCTCTTAAATCCATGGTATGATTTTGTTTTCTCAATTATATTGTTATGCTTGATCACCACAATGATAATCTAATGCCTTTAATTACTTTGAAAGAAGAATTAATGGTTGAAAAGAGATGAAACTCACATTAATCAACAAATCCCTTGAACAAGGTGATGTACGGTTAATGGTGGAAGCCCAGAGGTCGATTATAATGCACCTAGTTTAGGGTATAGGTTACTACGATGGTGGAACCGACCTAGACTTAGGTAGTGAATTGTACCACGACATTGTACAATTCTGACTACATGCTACTATCGTGATTGAGAGATGAACCTGAATTATTATATGGAAATTCATACAATGAAAACCAGCGGTGAAACCGCAATCCTACATATCTCCACTCGAATTGATTAAACTAAACCCTTAATCGATTGCTTTGTTTCATTTTATTTTCTTTTATTTTTACAACAACTCTCAAACTCTTTTAATTGGTTTAGTTGATCACAACCAGTTAGTAGCAGTCTACCGATAATTTAGTGTCCCTGAGTTTGACTCGGGCCTCACAAGGGCCTATACTACATTGACGCGTGCACTTGCGTTCTACGCACGGTTAAATCGTGTTAAGTTTTTGGCACCGTTGCTGGGGACACGCCAATTGTCGACACTATGAGTGCTGCAAGCGGCCATTCTAAGCCACATTTTTATTTTGTTATTTTATCATCATTTTAGAAATTCATAGTTTTATCTTTCACATTATTGTAATCGTCTAGCACTGTAGTGAACTGAAATTATCATCTTGCAGGTACTGGTGCATGGTGAGGATGCATAGCACAGACTACACACAGCCTACACCAGAGGTTCCACTGCTGGAACCAGACGACGAGGAGGATTACAATCAAGACCATTCTGAAGAAATAGATTCTGATTTTGAACCAGAAGCAATGGAAGAAGAACAGACAATATGGGAGAAGATAAAGGCTTCTTCCTCATCCGCGTCAAAGGGGCCAATCAAGAAGCAGGCAGTCAATATTCTGACTTATAAGATTGACCCAACACTAATAAATTTGGTTAATCAAATGCATTTCACATGCTTAAAAATGAAGATCCGGTGACTCACATAAGCCAGTTCGTGGAGAACTGTGATATGATCAAGACAGGTTTCCACAGGAGACGTTGTACTTGAAGCTGTTTCCCAGCTCTCTGGCGGGAAATGCACGAGAATGGCTACATAATCTTGATGATGAGTATGTGGAGTCATGGAACCACATGGTGGAAGTGTTCTTTGAAAGATTCTTTCTGCCCGAGAAGACAAATGATATGATCAGAAAAATTCATAATTTCAGCCAGAAAGCAGGAGAGACTTACTCTGAGACCTGGGAACAGTTTTAGATCATGCTAAGGAGGTGCCCGCATCATCGGCTTGACAAGGAGAAGTAGGTTAAAATCTTCTATTTTTCTCTCTCCGAGCATGATACAAGTAACCTAGATTCAACAGGTTCATGATTTTTCTTGAACAACACAGGCACAAGGTGTTGGGAGATCTTGAAAAATATGGCAAAGAAGCAGTCTTGGGGCGATAGGGATGCACCAGAACAAGTCAAAGTTGCAGGTGAGTCTAGGGACATCGAGGAGATGAATGAAAAATTAGATCTTCTAGCTAAGAAATTGCTTGCCAAGGAAGATGCTGAATCCGATGAGGAAGCCCATGTCAAGTTTATGCAACCACAGGGCTATATAAATAATGATTATGCTTGGATAAATGATAGGAAATTCTCATGGAAGGATCCAAACAACTTCCTCCAAGATCCAGATGCGAATCCACAACCAAGGGCAGAGGAAAAAAGCACCGAGTTTCTTAGTCAAGTGGTGCAACAAAATCAAGAGATGATGAGTATGTTTAGCAAGCAACTGCAGTCCCAGGGTGATATTTTGACTAAGTTTGGACAAACACTGCAAAGTCATGAAGCACAAATGAGGGCGCTAGAGACGATTGTGACCCAAATTTCCAATGAAGTGGCGGCAATGAAGCATGCCAATCAACAGAGATAGGAAGGGAATGTAGAAGTTGCTGAAGCACATCATCAAGTGAAATATATATATGTGATCACTGAGGCAGAACCCCCGGTGGTGGAGGTCCAAGACAAAAGCAAAATGATTTTTCATACGGAGGATACACCGAAGATACCGTATCCTCGCAGTCATTATGGACTACTGGGCATATGTTGTCCATTCAGAAAAATCCGCCAAGAGCACATCGCGGCCGCGCCCGCACCTAGGCAAGAGGAGCAGGTGAAGGCCATGCGTCATGGTGAAGCTACAGTCGCTGAGAGAGGGGAGCAGCCAAAAGTCATGCCATCCACGGATGATGTGTCAAATCCTATCCTAGAAGGTGGAATTGAAGCAAGCTTAGGGGAGGAGACCCCTAAAGTTCCATATGTGCCACCACACAAGCGAGCGAAGGACCCAAACATGCCTTTCCCGGATAGTCTGAGGCCGAAGAAAGAGCATAGGCACTACAAGAAATTCTTGGATATGTTTAGGAAGCTCCATATTAATATTATGTTAGTGGAAATGATAGAACAGATTCCAACATATGGAAGGTTTATCAAGGACATAATCACCAAGAAAAGGTAGATAAAAGACACTGACATTTGTGTTGTTGATGAAAAAGTGAGTTCTATAATCCAAGGATGGCTACCAAGGAAGAGGAAAGATCCAGGATGTTTCTACATCCCATGTTCCATAGGTGGCCAACATTTTCCACAAGCACAGTGTGACTCAGGGGCCAGCATTAATCTTATGCCACTGTCCACGTTTCAAAAGCTTGGATTGAAGACACTAAAGAAATTTGCCATGACTATTGAGTTGGCGGATGGATCCATTGTGAAGCCACAAGGTATATGCGAGGATGTTCTAGTCAAGGTCGACAAATTCATCTTCCCTATTGAATTTGTGGTCATGGACATGGATGAGTTGGAAGGAGGTGAGATGCTATTGGGAAGGCCGTTCCAAGCTACGATTGATGTAATCACTGCCATTGGGCGAGGTTACTTGACACTTGGGATTGGTGATGATAGAGTTAAATTCAAACTTCCAAATGAATCATTGGAGACATCTCTTGACAACCCAGGTTAAAGGTATCCTTATGTCAAGCCTAGGACATTAAACAAGGGTGCTTGTTGGGAGGCAACCCAACTTTTGGTTCATTTTTATGTTTGGTTATGTTCTTTTATGTTTATGTACTTAGTTTTTTCTTAGGTTTTGATAATTTTTGTAAAAATGGTACCCTAACTCGTGTTTTGAAGTGTGCAGAATGTAAAGGTCGATACTATCGACACCCATGTCGAAGTATCGAGTTTGGATTAGTAAATGCTGAAGAAAAGTCGATACCATCGACCCTAGGGTCGATCGTATCGAGATTCCTAAAGATTTTCAGAAAACTTGATGACAGTAAAGTCGATACCATCGACCCTAGGGTTGATAGTATCAACACTTTTGAGTTCCCAGGCTTTTAGATGTGTCAATTCAACAAAATTGCTGAGTCTGGGTCGATACCATCGACCTTGGTGTCAATGGTATCGACACCTGCAGGACAACTACATAAAATAGGCCGTAAAAGGTATCGAAATGAGATTTTTTCGAACCATTTTTTACAGAGGAAAGATGGATGAAGCAAGTCATGTCTTAGAACCACTAAGACACAAAAATGGGCTACCAAAAAGAGGGAGATAGCAAGCATCACTTGGTCCACTTCAGCATCTAACCATCCTTCTTCACCACACTTCAAAGCGAACGACACTATTGCATTGTCCAGAGTCGATACTATCGACCCTGGTGTCGATAGTATCGACATTGCATTAGAAAGCAACCCCAAAATGCGATCTTGGAGGGAAAAACTTGTATCATGGTCGATACCATCGACCTGGGGGTCGATACTATCGACAACGTCGGGATCTGGCAATTTTCAGCACTAAAACGGAGCGTTTTAATCCGACGGTTGAGCTTTTTCGGAGTCGTAAAGTGGTCCTATGACCTAAGAAGAGCACGATCGGCCCTAGGGGGATCGAAGAGTGTGTTGCACAACATCCAAGAAGGAGAGAGAGAGAAAGGAGATGAGAGCCGAAGGCCATCAACCGGGCGATCCAGGCACCTCCGACATGCGATTTTGCTGCCGGAAGACTGCAAAACACACGTTTCTCGAGGAGGATCTCCAGGAGCACCTTCGTATCAGGGGTTACACGAGTTTTATCCATGTTTTACACGTTTTTATTCTCTACTCATATGATTTCTCCATTGTCAACCATGCAGGGCTAATCCCCCTTGTCTTTAGGACCGGGAGTAGCCCGGGGAAGCATTGTATGACATTTTTATCATAGTAATTCATAATTTATCTCTTAAATCCGTGGTATGATTTCGTATTCTCAACTATATTGTTATGCTTGATCACCATAATGATAATATAATGCCTTTAATTACTTTAAAAGAAGAATTAATGGTTGAAAAGAGACAAAATTCACATTAATTAACAAATCCGTTGAATAAGGTGATGTACGGTTAATGGTGGAAACCCAGAGGTCGATTCTAATGCACCTAGTTTAGGGTATAGGTTACTACGACGGTGGAACCGACCTAGACTTCGGTAGTGAATTGTACCACGACAGTGGGTAATTCTAACTACATGCCACTATCCGGATTGAGAGATGAACCTGAATTATTATATGGAAATTCATACAATGAAAACCCGCGGTGAAACCACAATCCTACAGATCTCCACTTGAATTGATTAAACTAAACCCTTAATCGATTGCTTTATTTTATTTTATTTTATTTTATTTTATTTTTACAACAACTCTCAAACTCTTTTAATCATTTTAGCTGATCGCAACCAGTTAGTAGTAGTCTACCAATAATTTCGTGTCCCTGAGTTCGACTCGGGCCTCACAAGGGTCTATACTACATTGACGCGTGCAGTTGCGTTCGACGCACGATAAAATCGTGTCATGTTTTTTATGCGTGCACATGATCCCTTGTGCACACTCTCCAAAGCTCCAAGATCAGAAGCTTGATTTCATCTAGCCTAAGACGTTAAATAAGGACGCTTGTTGGGAGGCAACCCAGCCATTGGTATTGTCATTTAGTTTTTTCACATTTGTAAGTTAGTTTGATTTGATTTTGTTTTTAGTGTAAAAATGATACCTTGATCGTTTGTTCGATGTGCAGGACTGAGGCAGGGTCGATACCATCGACCCTTCTGTCGATGGTATCGAGATGGACACAATTAGGCGACTGCAATAATCTCTCTGCGTCGATACTGTCGATGGCCTCATCGATGGTATCGACACACCATCAGGTTGATCGCAAAAATGAGGTCGATAGTATCGACATCCGCGTCGATACTTGCGAGATCTCTGGAGATATTTAGATGAAAATTGTCTCAGTGAAGTCGATACCATCGACGGGCCTGTCAATGGTATCGACCCAGTTACAGGTAGAAAGCGACGGTCGGGCCTCGCGAGGGTGTTTGCCCTAAGCAGAAGTCGATACTATCGACTTGTGTCGATGGTATCGATGCGACATGTCACCGATCCGTGAGAGGAGTTCAACGGCGATCGCTGCACCAAGAGAGTTGATCTGTGGGATGGGTCGATACCATCGACACCCGTCGATGGTATCGACGCATCATCGATCCGGGTCCCCACATCAGGCTATCGACAACAGTCGATACTAGTGGAAGAATAGATTGTGCTACAGGTGTCGATACCATCGACCCGCATCGATGGTATCGATGGGCACACAGCAGCGACGACCTCAGCTATAAAAGGGAGGGATTATCATCATATGATGTCACACCTTCAGAGTTTTTCTCCTCCACTTGTACTGTGCATATTTTTGAGCAATCGGAGCCCGGCTACGAGCATCCAAGGAGCGCGTTCTTCCCCGAGCCTTCACCGAGCGGAGATTGTCTTCTCCGACCTTCATCAAGCTCCGTCTTCTGTTCCTTCTTCTTTCTTAATGATGGTGCGCACATCCGGTGCTTCTTCTTCATGGGTGGATCCTATGTAGATCCCCGAGTTTGTTCCTCCACCGACTGCATCTATTCCTCGTTCGAGGATAGTCCATCCTTCCGCAGAGGTCCGGAAGGTCTATGAGGAACTGATGAAGCACAACATCGAGCCGACCCACTATGTCGACCGGGATATGATTCGCTACCTAGGGTTCGAGGCTAATCTCCAATATGTTCTCAAAGGTCAAGTGCACCAAACCAACAGGATGCCAGATGAAGTCCAATACTACGCCGAGGGCCATCCACTTTTCGGCGAGTGGCCGACCTACAAGGAACTTGTGGCAGAGTTCATGGCATCACTAGACATCAATGTGCTGCCCAATGACTTGATCGCCACTGACAGAGAATGGAGGAAAGGGCGGGTGTCATTCTGACTTTTCAACAACAACTACACCATCACCCTCGACCAGTTCAATTCTATATATAACTGGGCTCATCACAACTACCAGCACTGGCGGCCAGACAACATGACAGATTATGATGCCATCTTTGCCGAGTTGGTGACTGTGCCTCCCGGAAAATCTGTAAGCTACCACAATGCGGCGGTTGTAGATTTAGAGCATCCGTTTGTGCGGGTTCTTCACCGCATGCTCTGCACCACCCTATTCGTGCGTGGTGACCTATCTCTCAGCAAGTTTCAAGAGACAGATTTGTTCTTCCTGCACAAATTGTTGAAGCGCGAGGAGTGCTATTGGGGTGCATTCTTCTTGACGCGCGTGGTGGCCGTGAAAAGGAGTATGAGGAAAGCTCGTATCTATTTTGGAGGGCTAATCACACCATTGGTCGTCTATCTTGGGCTGGATATTTCCCAACTTACTCCCCTCTCTAACAGGAGAAAGGTCAACCTCCAGCATCTACACCGCTCCAACCTCATCCTGCTTCATGATGGTTTGCCATATGCACATTGCCATGTTAATCACGCTTATCAAGAATGTGCACTTCCCGACCCCGTCTTCCACATTGAGGGTGCAAAAAATTTCCGATGGCCATCATAGCCATTGATGACTCTGATGAAGATGGCAGCAATGACGACAATGACAATGACAACGACAAGTATGAAGAGGAAGATGAGGCTTTCCTCCTCTTCGGGAAGGTGTAGCACCCCGAAAGCGTCCCCGCATGCATCCGGGTGCATCTTCTTCTTCGCAACCTTCACCACCATAGCCCTCACAGCAAGGTGAGGATGTCTACTCCATGCAGGGGATGTATACGATGCTGCAAGAGATCTAGCACACCCAGCTGCAGCATACATCTTCATATGTTGGTATTCAGGATACGACGAACCGGCTGCTAGATAACTAGAGGGCTATTTTCGAGAATGAGCACCTCCTCCTTGACAACCAACATCACATCCACGACAGGTTGCATAGGATGGAGATGCAGCAGCAGCCCTTCTATGATCATTACTGGAGCCAGAATTATTTTGGGGGGTATCCACAACCTCCGCTAATGCCCCAATATGATTCGAGCTTTCAGGGGCAGTACCCATCTTGGGACACCACGGCCCCACAGTACCCGCCTCCTCCGGAAGAATGATTGGTATCTCTGTTCCACCTTTTAAGGTTGTTTTTTACTATGAGGCCATAGTCGAATTCAAGCTTGGGGGGGAGTTGGAACAACTCTATCCTTTAGTTTTCTCAGTTTTTAAGTTTTTATTGTTTTGTCTTTTATCATTTATTTCTTGTAGTTCTTAGTTGTTTGTAGGATCCACACTCTATCTAGTGTAATTGTGGATGTCTTTAAGTCATGTGTCATCTCATTGCTTGTAGTTGGTAATTAAGGGAAATTTTAAAATTTTTAAGTTGTGTTGTTTAACTTTGAGCACATAACTTAAGGAAATGATTGGGTTGGTCAACTCTAAAATAGGAAATCACAACTATACATTCCTATGATTCATGAAAAGTGGACATAATTAGTTGTTTGAGCCTAAACTGACCAAATTATAATGAGACTTTAATTTGAAATAAGAGAAAAAAAACCTTTTAATTACTACACAGTTCAGTAAGGAGGGACACATAATAATTTCCAAAGGTGCAGTCAATTAGTTTTGTGATCTATCCACCACATTGCTTTCATAATCCACCTTAAGAACTAGAAGTACATTATGGGTTTAATCTCTTTGATTTCATTCCATGTAGATAGGTCTTGCATTACAACTATTTTCTCATATTTTTGAATGAAAAGAAAGAAAAAAATTAGAATAGCTATACATGCACATTATCCTTAGGAGCGTGTCATTTAGTTGCATAATTATCATTTTATATTTGCATTCACATTTTTGTGCATAAAGTACATCTTGCATCTTATGTCTTCTAAACATAAAAGGTGATGAACTTGTTCCATACCTTCTGAATGCTTCAAATGTACAAGTTATGCAGCATTAAGTGAACCCGACAAACAATTCGTTATCAGCTATGAAAATATGGACTTGAAACAAAAAAAGAAAAAAAAAGAAAAGAGAATTGAGAAGTAAGTAGCAATGAGAGGGAGAAAGGAACATGTTCTCACTAGATACTAAGAAGAATAAGTACACGATGTAGTTCTCTTAGATATTCCATCTCACCTTGAGATGGAATGATAGTGCATGCATCATTCCACCCAAATGTAGGCATTAGTGCATTTTCACTTGCATTTGCATCATTTAGGCCATTAATGTTTGTGCATATTAAAGTCGTATAATGCTTCCATTTCTTCCATGAGCCACCCATTCCATCCACCCGTTGCTCGAATTGGTAGGCCACCGTGACTTTCTCCTCACTCATTAATACCAGGAGAACTGCTTCCATGTAGATGGTAGTTAGGGCGAGCAACGTAGAATAGAAGATCACAAGATGCACCAAGTCTGGACTGGAGAATTTTATTATGTTAACTGCCTTATGTGATAGTGTTCATCAATTTTGAGGTAGATATCTTTTATGGATGATTACTGTTGCCTTTAGGGTAATTATCATTCCGTGGTTAGTGAGGGACGGAATGTGAATGTCCGGTGGGGATCATGTGGTGAGGTTTGTTGTGACAATATGTTCTTTAGTTGACTCTCACAATTTTATTCTAAATGTTTTGTTGCTCGAGGACAAGCAATGTTTAAGCATAGGGGAGTTTGATGCGATGATTTTGAGTTGCATTTATAGACTTGTTTTACTCGCGTTTTATGCGTTTATTGGTCATTTTGGTGGTTGATAATGCATAATTCACTTACTTTAGTCTATGATCCTTCTCAGCATCAATTCTCTCTTATTTTATTGTTTTGAGCATAAATGATTACAATGATAGGTTTTATCTCGGCTTATGTAGTTTTGTGTTGCAATTTCAAGAAAAACGCATATCTGCATATGTCGATACCATCGACGACTGTCGATACCATCGACACAACCACAGGTTGCCATCCATAAGGAGAAACACAGAGTCGATACCATCGACAGGGAAGTCGATGGTATCGAGTTACCATCAGGTTGCTGGTGAGCAGACAGTCGATACTATCGGCACGTGGAGTTTTAGTGACAGAAAAGGGATAAAACTGACGCTAAAGGAAGTCGATACCATCGACCCTTGTCGATGGTATCGAGTCAGCATCAGGGGCAATGAAGAAAAGAAAAGAAGACTTGCCGATATCGCACATGGTCAATACCATCGACCCGCGTCGATGGTATCGACACCGTCAGATACAAGTTTGTTTCAGATCGATCCAAATCCGACGGTTGTGATATTTTTGCAACCTAACTCGGTGATTATACCTAATGACGACGGCCCAGAGCATGGTATCACGTCATTAGCTGCTGCACACATCCCGAGAAGGTGTGGAGAGAAGAACAGAGCCCAGAAGCACACCCTAGCCGTTCCAAAAGCCGAAGAAGACATTTTCCACTGCCGAAAGCCTATAGATCGCGCAATACTACACCAAGGAATGCTTGGATCTTCCACGTTCAGTGGTTTCATTACTTATTCACATTTTTCTACATGTTTCCCCTTTTATCTACCATGTTTTTCTCTGAGATGAACATGCAGGGATAATCCCCTTTATCTGTAGAACCGAGAGTAGCCCGGGGAAGCATTGTATGACATTTTTATCATAGTAATCCATAATTTATCTCTTAAATCTGTGGTATGATTTCATTTTCTCAATTATATTGTTATGCTTGATCACCATAATGATAATCTAATGCCTTTAATTACTTTGAAAGAATAATTAACGGTTGAAAAGATACGAAACTCACATTAATCAACAAATCTCTTGAACAAGGTGATGTACGGTTAATGGTGGAAACCTAGAGGTCGATTATAATGCACCTAGTTTAGGGTATAGGTTACTACGACGGTGGAACCGACCTTTGGTAGTGAATTGTACCACGACAGTGGGCAATTCTGACTACATGCCACTATCCGGATTGAGAGATGAACATAAATTATTATATGGAAATCCATACAATGAAAACCCGCGGTGAAACCGCAATCCTACAGATCTCCACTCAAATTGATTAAACTAAACCCTTAATCGATTGCTTTGTGTTATTTTATTTTCTTTTATTTTTACAACAACTCTCAAACTCTTTTAATCGGTTTAGCTGATCGAAGCCAGTTAGTAGTAGTCTACCGATAATTTAGTGTCCCTAAGTTCGACTCGGGCCTCACAAGGGCCTATACTACATTGACGCGTGCACTTGCATTCTACGCACGGTTAAATCATGTCAATTACTGAGGCAGAACCCCCGGTGGTGGAGGTCCAGGACAAAATCAAAATGATTTTTGATACGGAGACTACACCGAAGATACCATATCCTCGCAGTCATTATGGACTACCGAGCGGATGTTGTCCATTCAGAAAAATTCACCAAGAGCACATCGCGGCCGTGCCCGCACCTAGGCAAGAGGAACAAGTTAAGGCCATGCGTCATGGTGAAGCTATAGTCACTGAGAGAGCGGAGCAGCCACAAGTCATGCCATCCACGAATAATGTGTCAAATCCTATCCTAGAAGGTGGCGTTGAAGCAAGCTTAGGGGAGGAGACCCCTAAAGTTCCATATGTGCCACCACACAAGCGAGCGAAGGACCCAAACGTGCCTTTCCCGGATAGTCTGAGGCCGAAGAAAGAGCATATGCACTACAAGAAATTCTTGGAGATGTTTAGGAAGCTCGATATTAATATTCCGTTAGTGGAAATGATAGAATAGATTCTAGCATATGGAAGGTTTATCAAGGACATAATCACCAAGAAAAGGTGGATAAAAGACACTGACATTTGTGTTGTTGATGAAAAAGTGAGTTCTATAATCCAAGGACGACTACCAAGGAAGAGGAAAGATCCAGGATGTTTCTAAATCCCATGTTCCATAGGCAGCCAACATTTTCCACAAGCACAATGCGACTCAGGGGCCAGCATTAATCTTATGCCACTGTCCACGTTTCAAAAGCTTGGATTGAAGACAGTAAAGAAATCTGCCATGACTATTGAGTTGGCGGATGGATCCATTGTGAAGCCACAAGGTATATGCGAGGATGTGCTAGTCAAGGTCGACAAATTCATATTCCTTGTTGACTTTGTGGTCATGGACATGCATGAGTTGGAAGGAGGTGAGATGCTATTGGGAAGGCCGTTCTAAGCTACGAATGATGTAAGCGCTGCCATTGGGTGAGGTTACTTGACACTTTGGATTGGTGATGATAGAGTTAAATTCAAATTACCACATGACTCATTGGAGACATCTCTTGACAACCCAGGTTAAAGGTATCTTTATGTCAACCCTAGGACATTAAACAAGGGCACTTGTTGGGAGGCAACCCAACTTTCAGTTCATTTTTATGTTTGGTTATGTTCTTTTATGTTTATGTACTTAGTTTTTTCTTAGGTTTTGATAATTTTTGTAAAAATGGTACCCTAACTCATGTTTTGAAGTATGCAGAATGTTAAGGTCGATACTATCGACACCCATGTCGATAGTATCGAGTTTGGATCAGAAAACGCTGAAGAAAATTCGATACCATCGACCCTAGGGTCGATAGTATCGAGATTCCTGAAGATTTACAGAAAAATTGGTAACAGTAAAGTCGATACCATCGACCATAGGGTCGATAGTATCGACACTTTTGAGTTCCCAAGCTTTTAGATGCGTCGATTCAAAAAAATTGCTGAGTCTGGGTCGATACCATCGACCTTGGTGCCCATCGACCTTGGTGTCGATACCATCGACACCTGCAGGACAACTACATAAAATAGGCCGAAAAAGGTATCAAAACGAGATTTTTTCGAATCGTTTTTTGTAGAGGAAAGATGGATGAAGTAAGTCACGTCTTAGAACCACTAAGATACAAAAATGGGCTACGAAAAAGAGGGAGATAGCAAGAATCACTTGGTCCACTTGAGCATCTAGCCATCCTTCTTCACCACACTTCAAAGAGAACGGTACCACTGTTCCACCTCTTAAGTGAGAATGTTGACTATGAGACCATAGTCATATTCAAGCTTAGGGGGGGTTTTGGAACAACCCTCTATCTTAGTTTTTACTTACTTATTCATGTTGCTTTTATTTTTGAAATATTAGTTGTTTTTATTTCTAGGTTTACTGCTTTTGTAGGATCCACATCTATCGAGTGTAATCTGTGGAGCAATAAATGCATGGTTTCAATTGCAAGTTTTACTCTTGGGTTGTGTGCACATGAAAATATGAGCATATTGAAAACTTTTTGACCTTATTATTGTGAGTAATTGAGTTGCATAACTGAGGAAGTGCTTGGGTGAGTCAACTTCATGAAATGGGGACATGAATGGCTATCTTTATTGTCCAAGGAAAAGTGATTGACAAGGATGTTTAAGACCAAACCGACCAAACGATAACGTGACATTAGACTAAAGTTTAAGAGAGAAATCCATTAGTTACCCTGTACACAAGTCTTTAGAGAGGGACATATGATATTTTTAGAAGGTTCTATCAATTAGTCTTGTGATCTGATCCACCAAAATTTCATTCACACTCCACCATAAGAAATGAGAGCACATTACTATCTTTCACTTTTTGATTACATCTCATGTAGATAGGTCTTGCATTATATCTATTTTCACATATTTGTTTTGCATGAAAATGAAAAAAAAAGATAGAGTAGTTATACTTGCACATTATCCTTAGGTGTGTGTCATTTAATTGCATAACTGTCATTTTGTAGCTGCATTCACAATTTTTTGAGCATATACTACATCATGCATCTTATGTCTTCTGAAAGATTAAAGGTGGTGAGTGTGATCCATACCCTCCAAATAGAATGGTTCAAATGTATAATTTATGTAACAAGAAGTGAGCCCGACAAATAATTCATTGTCATCTATGAAAATAAGGGCTTGACAAAAAATTGAAAAAAAAATTGAAAAAAGAGAAGAAAAAAAAGAATTGAGAAGTAATAAAGAAGAAGAGGGAGAAAGGAACATGTTCTCACTGGAAAATTAAGAAGAATAACCACATGGTGTAGTTTTCTTAGATATTCTATCTCACCTTGAGACAGAATGATAGTGCATGCATCATTCCACCAAAAATGTAGCATTAGGACATTTTCACTTGCATTTTGCATCATGATAGGTCATTAATTTGTGTATTGCATGATTGACTGTTATGTGCTTCCATATCTTCTATAGCCACCTGTCCCATCCACCTGTTGCTCGAATCGGTAGGCCACCCATGATATTCTCCTCAATCATTAATATCAGGAGATTTGCTTCCATTTAGATGGTAGTTAGGAAATGAGCAACGTAGATAGGAGATCACAAGATGCATCAAGTATGAACCAAATGCATTTATCATATTAACTACTTTAATTGATAGTGTTTCATTGATTGGGGGACAAACATCTTTTACATAGGTCTTTGGTCGCCTGGATGGCAGTTAGTGTTCAGTGGTCAATGAGGCCCAGTTTGTGGAAAGAAAGTGGGGATGATGTAGATTCATTTCATGTTTTTATGTCCTGTTGCTGACTTATCTCAACCAAATCCAAAGTTTTGTTGCTCGAGGATGAGCAAGGTTTAAGCTTAGGGGAGTTTGATGCTTGGGTTTTGAGTCACTTTTATAGGCTTATTTTATATCTATTTTATGCATGTATTTGTCATTTGCTTAATTATATTTGCATAATTCACTATAGTTGGCCTTTAAACTCTTTTTGCATCAAATTATACTTCTTTTATCATATTTATATGATTTTATATAATCCCCGGACTTATACACATGTTTCGGCACTTTTTCAGGCACTTTTGCATTCTCCAGAGTCGATACTATCGACCCTAGTGTCGATAGTATCGACATTTCATCAGAAAGCAACCCCAAAAAACGTGATTTTGGAAGGAGAAACCTGTATCATGGTCGATACCATCGACCTGGGGGTCAATACTATCGACAGCGTCAGGATCTGGCGATTTTCTGTACTAAAATGGAGCGTTTCAATCTGACAGTTGAGCTTTTTCGGAGCCGTAAAGTGGTCCTATGACCTAAGAAGAGCACGGCCGGCTAGGAGGAGATATCACATTGTGTTGCACAACATCCAAGAAGAAGAGAGAGAGAGATAAAGGAGACAAGAGACGAAGGCCGTCAACCGGGCGATCCGGGCACCTCTGACGGGCAATTTTGCTGCCAGAAGACTGTAAAATGCACGTTTCTCGAGGAGGATCTCCAGGAGCACCTTCGTATCAGGGGTTACACGAGTTTTCTCCATGTTTTCTACATTTTTCTTCTCTACTCCTATGTGTTCTCCATTGTCAACCATGCGGGGCTAATCCCCTTTGTCTTTAGGACCGGGAGTAGCCCGGGCAATCATTGTATGACACTTTTATCATAGTAATTCTTAATTTATCTCTTAAATCCATGGTATGATTTTGTTTTCTCAATTATATTATTATGCTTGATCACCATAATGATAAAATAATGCCTTTAATTATTTTGAAAGAAGAATTAACGGTTGAAAAGAGACAATATTCACATTAATTAACAAATCCCTTGAACAAGGTGATGTACGGTTAATGGTGGAAACCCAGAGGTCGATTCTCATGCACCTAGTTTAGGGTATAGGTTACTACGACAGTGGAACCGACCTAGACTTAGGTAGTGAATTGTATCATGATAGTGAATAGTTCTGACTACATGCCACTACCCAAATTGAGAGATGAATCTGATTAACTATGTGGAAATTCATACAATGACAACCTGCGGTGAAACCACAATCCTAAAGATCTTCATCTAAATTGATTAAACTTAACATTTAATCGATTTCTTTGCTTTCTTTTATTTTTATTTTCTTTTTAATCAACTCTTAAAACCTTTTTAACCGGTCTAGCTAATTGCGAGCAGTTAGTAGTAGTCTACCGATAGTTCAATGTCCCTAAGTTCGACTCAGGCCTCACAAAGGCCTATATTACATTGACATGTGCACTTGTGCTCTATGCACGGTAAAATCGTGTCAATCATGTTTAGGTGTGCTTAACTATGATACACTATCAAATTCACTCCAGAAGGATCTCAATCCTTTCCTATAAAGTATTTCAACCTTAGATCATATCAAAGTACCTTAACACCTTTGAGAGGGTAGTGTACTTCACACATGTAATCTTCTTGAACACTTTAGGACATTTGTATTTTACTGAGTACATATCGTAATATTACCAGTAAAATGAAAAAAGTATAAACAATTATCTATAGCATTCATTCTAGACATCTTTGTACATCATTATGCACGTGTCCTTGTAGAATGTTTTATTCTCCCATTACACCTAGTGAGAGGTGTTTTGTCATGTTTCTCATATATAATACTTGCAATTTTTTTCTTGATTCAATAACCGAAAGAGTCTAGCTAAACATCGATATGAATTCCATAAATGCATTTCTCATATGTGTGCAATGGACACAATGCTATTGATTTTTTTGAGTTATAAATTATAATCCTTTGGTATTTACATTATGAGCATTCATCTTTTGATCCTTTCATATATAGAACACTCAATGTTTGGGGCATTTCCATACAAGATCACATCTTTGAAATAGAATCATTGACAACTCTTTGTTTATAATCATCCTTGTCTATGCAAGATGCATAAAGGAAAATACTTTTATTTAGTGGCATACATAAACAACATTTCAATTAACTCTACTACATGGCCAATTGGCTAATATAAATTCTAAATACATACTAAAATTGTAGCAACTCATCCTCTTCACAGTCCATCCTTGTCCTTTCAAAAAGGCTTTACTTTTTATCAGATCCTGCACATCAATGTATGTCAGATCTACATCCGGTATCACATACCAAGATGAAGAAGTAATCAAGTTTATCTTATAAAGTTCATACTTGCGTTAGAGGCCTCTGCCTCTTCCTTCTTCTTCTTTAGTTACTATAGGAAAAGAGGGCAATTCTAGTGTCATGCTTGGTGACAGTGGTGACATTTTCCTCCCTTCTTTACTCCTTCTTTTGCCTTAAGATCTGAAGACTTGGGCTTCTAGCCAGCTTTAGAACTTTTCTTTGTTGTCCCTTTGACTTTAGACTTTCCCTTTGTCCCTTTGATCATCATCACAGACTTGCGCTTGTATTTTTTCATTTTTTCCTCAATTGTTATCAACATCCATAGTAACTCTATCAATGGTTTGTCAAAAGCATTCATGGTGTAGTTCATGACAAACTGACTGTATGACTCTAGAAGAGACTGCAAACTCACATCAATGGACAACTCTTGACCCAATGGGAATCCCAGTCTAGACAAGTTCTCCACATACCCAATGAACTTGAGCACACGAGGACCTACTAGATCTCCTTCTACCATTTTGCATTTGAACAACACCTTGGAGACATTATATCTCTCATGTCTTGGCTGATCTTGAAAACATGTTCTAAAGATGTGTGACCATCTGAACTACATCCATGTTCTCGTGTTGTCTTTGCAACTCATAGTTCATGCATCATAACATCAAACACTTAAATTAACAACATCGTCAGTATGCTTCTTATAAGCATCCCTATCAACCTTAAGTGCATTGGGAATGGGTTGATCTAGCTCTAGTGTCTCTAGGACATAGAGCTTGCGCTCCTATGTGAGAAAAATTCTCAGCGTCCTAAACCATTTGTGGAAGTTGTTCTCATTTAACTTGTACTTCTCAAGGACTGATCATAGATAAAAAGGGTTTTTTGTGTGTTTCCATTTGATTCTAAAAAATTATTTGTATTTTTATCAAAAAATCATTTTGATTTGATCTGATTTAATTTGTAAAATTTGATGATATTCAATTAGGTATTTAATTAATTATTACTCCCACTATTTTATTCAAATTGATATCTATCACATATCAATTGAGAATATTGCAGCGTACAACCTTCTAATGAGCTAACATCCAAAAGAATTCAACTATTACCTAGACAACGCCAACGTCCATAGTCAATCATTAAGGTAGACAACATTTGTCAATTGCATCTTGTACAATTCTTGGGTAGAGGATATGTGCAGCTCCTTACTATAGTTATCTGCATGCCTCTGGTGCTTAATCTCATTAAGAACACTCAGTTAAGCCTTACCCAAAAGGCAACACGATAATAACACACCCTGCTTGGTAGTCCAATATTATTACCATCACATATCCACGAGATAGAAAGTGCACCACCCTTGGGGTTCCCATGCTTAGTCGATCAAGATTTTCATATGTGTTTCTTATGGAAAGCATCCAAGACTTAATATTTTATTTGAGGGAGTTTTTATTTATAACTACATATACTTTATCCAATCACCACATATGTATAGTACATATCATATACATGTTATATCCCACAAAGTAAACACATAATATAAAAAATTAGTGATGGTAATGGCCACACTAGTATAATTCCTTAGAGCCATAAGGAATACTACCTCGTAGGTCAACATCACATGCTTAAACATGTTATTTGTGTTGGGTTTTAAGGGAGGCAGAGAAGGAAGCGGAAAAAAAAAATTTCTCCCCCAAACCCAGCATGAGGAAACGCGTCAACATCTATATAATAGGAAAGGATGGTTTGTGGAATCATACCTTGTCCCGAGGCTTGCTCGGCGACAATACCTCGCGCCTTACGCGGTCTTCAACTCCGGTCTTGTACGGCGTCTTTGTAGCTCCTGGTCGCACCGGGACTGACTCCTCCTCCTATCGTACTGTCGGATGACAGTTGTCCTCCTGAGCGGCAGTGTCCTCCCGCCTCTGTAGTAGTCCACACGGACCACCTGGAACTCCACACTCCTTGTCCCACAAGGAAGTGGAAGGAGTCGCACCCTCCTATTGACGTACTAGTCGCCAACACACTCTCCTGCCTCCAGTTGCAACTGCAGTTGTCCTTCCCTTGTTGCACCTCGCTTTTGTGGGAAGCACTTGCTCGGGCTCTCTCTCGGTTACCAAAACCAGAGAGAATGACAACTTTGCAGAGCAATTGGTTGCACTGAGTTGTTCTCTGAGAAGCCCCCACTACCCCTATATATATAGGAGGGTCATGGGACATGGTTCTCTATCCCGGGCAATACGGGACTAAACGCAGGAGTAGAAGGGTTCGAGATTTTCCATAAAAGCAATCAACTCGCAACCTGAACTGATCGGTTCACAAGTGAACCGGTCAGTTGGAACACCAACCGATCAGTTGGGACCCATGAGCCGATCGGTTCACTTATGAACTGCTCGGTTCATGGTCCTGGTCGGTTCCCGATTGACTTTCCTTCTTTCATTTGTAATTGGTATCGAATACCAATCCTTGTTCCAATCAAATTGGGCAAGTGAAACGCAAGGAAAATTCTCACCGACCTGACTTTCCCAACTTGCTCGGTTGCACCAGTTGAACCGATCGGTTCAACACTTGAACCGCTCATTTCACTCTGTACATGAGCCGATCGGTTCAACACTTGAGCCGACCGGTTCAGCAACCTCAGCCGATCGGTTCAACACTTGAATCGATCGGTTGGGAGTGCAGGTTGTGCAGAATTAGTCAATTGCG
This sequence comes from Alisma plantago-aquatica, assembly GCA_963693085.1. Lineage (NCBI taxonomy): Eukaryota > Viridiplantae > Streptophyta > Magnoliopsida > Alismatales > Alismataceae > Alisma > Alisma plantago-aquatica. The sequence goes on from OY856410.1 coordinate 1,525,008,796, forward strand.
ATTTCAATCAATCCGATACTCCAATCAACATGTTCAACACCTTGAACATTATGATATTGAGCTATCAATCAATTGTGTATTTAATTGAACTACTAAACTCCTTTAGTAATCAATCTAAACGTTGCTTGTGGACAAAACTCCTCTTCCAGGTTAAATCCTATGTGTGTGACCCTGCAGGTCCATTTCACGTTGGCAGTGAAAGTCCATAACACTTAGGATTTAACAAGCAAAGAGCGGTGCCTAGTCACACATAAGTGCTACCCAAGTGAAAGTAGAAAGTTGGAGAACAACTTTCAATCCTAAAATCTGTGAATGGTGTTACAGTGAATGTATAATTCCTTTGTCACTGATATCCCGAATGAACTCGAGGCATGGAACAGTCATCCTGTCAACGTTCATTCACTTTCTTGATCTCAAAGTAGATTGAACGAGATATGTATGACATCAATATCACATACTGATTCACACATGTGTGTGCATGCCTATGTCAATCCTACTCATCAAGTGGCCTTGGATATCAAACTCCCTCAGGAGGAACAAATCCCATATCTATCACTCACCCCTCAAAAGCCCCATGTGTCAAAGCCACCCAACCATCACCTTTATAACAACCCATGTTTCAAGACTACGTTTGATGATGTCAATGTGTGCCCAACGACATGTGTTGAGTGTAGTGATTTCAGGTCAAAGAATCACACTCACCACCATCACTGTGAGTACTGGCTGTGACTACCATCTCATGGTTCCATGTGTCAAACTCACGGTGGGTCTGTCCGGTACACTTGTTTTCTAACAAGTACCTATGTGTTTGGTTTGATATCTCTATATATCATGACTAATGAGATTCTGTCATCAACCAACACCACAATCTAGTCTTGTGTGTCATTGATGTCTATCTACCTTCCACAATGACATCCGACTAGGGACAAAACAAGAATGTACAAACTCTAAGCATCTGTATGATCTCATCGTTCATGTCCTTAACCTGAAAGCATACGTCATTGAGTACTGTAATTCTCTAGACATTCATTCTATTCTATCACTATCTCATATGACTGAACCAGAAAGAATTGGAAGCTTGCCTTTGATGTTTATCAAATCAATCTTAATGTATCCCACCAATCATCCCATGATTGGCTCTCAGGGCATACATACCAACAGACTCCCACTTGCACTGCGAGCCAATCACCCTTGAATCATATTCATAGTGATCTTCAAACATGTCCCACATGTCATTCTACTCCAGTGCCAACATAGTGAGTAATGGCAACACCTTGCCAAAGTCAGTGTAATTGCATGTCTCTCATTTCTTCGTTGTACGTCACACGTATGAGATGGAGTTTCCGTAATATGCGATCTAGTATTCCTTTGCTAACCTTTAGCCACATTGCATGATCAAAGATTCCATACTTGTTATCAATGAGAGGAATATCTCTAAGTTCATCTCATGAACTTCCAGATCCATATAGTATCTACTGTTGTTCTCTAAGGCATAGATACTCGGCATTTCCTTTTAAATGGTTTTATTGGAACACTTCCAATTATCAACAAACCTTCACTTTTATATATCCTATATATATTTTGCGATTAATTTTCTGTCCATTCAGAATTTCGCATCAATGTAACTCTTTACATCGAACTCTTCCTTATCTCCATGGAACCAGTACTTCACAAGTACATATCAAGTTCTCATGGTATTCCAGTAACCCTTACTGGATGTAGACAGACATCCACTCGTTATGTCCCACATACGAGTTATCAGGATGAGCACATCATATTTCCATGTCCTACATACAAGATGATGAATGCATTTTATTCTTTCCATGTCATACATGCAAGGTAATGGGATGATTACATACATGATAGATCCTTATCTATTCTTAGTGTTCCCATTCTTCATAAGAATTGGACACTTGGCCTTGGGATACTAACTCCATGTAACATGGACAAGTTTTCTCCCACTGAATCTGTGCATACTGAACACTTCAGTACAGATTGCCAATGTATGCTCTCTCTTTTCAGGTCAAGAGATTTTTCGAGAACTATCTCTATAGATCTCTATTCCTATCACATAGGAAATATCTCTATCTTCCTTAAAGACAATTTCCACTTTTGGATTTCCATTCTAGAACATTTCCATTTCACATCAACATGTGGAATGTGAACACGCTCCCACTAAATCACATATCCTTTCTTTATCTTTGATATATCAGTCAAACCCTTTGACTATATCATCAAAGTAAAGATCCAATTTTGAGTTGCTTGTACTCAATCAATCATATTTATTGGTCCATTGTAACTTATAGACTTCATTTGAATTATTGGATTCATAAACCTTATAGGTTGTGTCACGTACACATCCTTGTTTTATTCCTCATAGGAATGCGGTTTTAGTATCCATATGCCAAATGTCTTAGTCATTAAGTTGCAATCAACAAGCATCATCCTTCTTAAAATGTTATCCATGTGTCTTAACACTTAAGACTTATGCACACTTATGGATTTCATCCCAATGGGTGCTACCATCAAGGTCATACCTTATGGTTCATATGGATGTCATTTAGGATGTAATGGTCATAAACCATAACTCAAAATTCAGTTCCTCATATTCATCTAGATAGTTGACTCATCACATGAACAACTAATAACATAGATAATTGAGGTGTATCTATCAAGGATATAAGAACTCACAACTCCTTGTGATTCTCAATGTCCTTTCTTAGTGTGGGGTATCCTTTTATTAAGAAGAATTTAGTTATTTGATAATCATTCTCTAACTCCTTATAGTATGATTCCTTCTTGATTTAGACATCACCATGCCTTAATCATGAGTTCACTATGATACACTATCATAATCACTCATAAGGATCTCAAACATTTGGTCTAAGTATTTCATTCATTGATCTCCTCAAGAATTAATACTTTACCAAATTTGCACTTCATCTATGATAATCTTGAACACTTCAAGATATTCATATTGGTATTTCTCTAAACACCATTTGAAGTATTAGCATTTGTCCCAATAGGTATGTAAATACATCACATGTATTATACCTAATAGGATAATCATTCTCTCACTACCATTAGTGAACATTGATTAATCATGTCCAAGATATTCATGTCTCTTACTAGTTCTCTAACCAAAAGAGTCTAGATTTATCCATCACATGGAAACTAGAAATGAATTTCTCATGATTGATGATAATTTGATTGTTTGAGTTATCTATAACCTTTAGGTATCATTTTATCTTATGCATATCAAATACCACAAGATAAATAAGGCCTTGCCACAAAGATCATATCTTTTAAGATTGAAACATCAACTTTATTAATTGCCATCATTGTCATACAATATGCAAAAATAAAGTGTTTCTATCTAATGGCAAAATGAAATAGCAGTTCATAACTGTATTACATGCCTTGTAGGATGAAAATAAACTAAGGTACTCTATCTATGGCGGCAACACTTGCCCCAATTATGAGTGCTTTACATTTTACATCTTGGTATCATATACCTCAAAAAGTGTTACAAGTTTACTTTCATGACACCTTTAAGTAGAGGCTTCAGTCACCTCCTTCTTATTTTGTTCTTCCAGGTAGAGAGGACAATTCCTTTTCCAATGTCCTGGATTTTGACAGTGGTGGCAATTTCCTTTCTTGGTCACACCTCCCTTGGCCTTGAGAGCTGAAGTCGTCTTGGGCTCCTGGCTAGCATCAGAACCTTTCTTAGCTTTGCCCTTGCCCTTGCGCTTGGACTTGCCTTTCTTGCTCGTGATCACCATCACAACCTTAGGCTTATCCTTCTTCATCTGTATCTCGGCTGTCCTCAACATGCCCAACAACTCTGACAGTGGCCTATCAAAGTTGTTCATGTTGTAGTTCATCACAAACTGACTGTATGATTCTGGCAACGATTGCAGTATCATGTCAGTAGCCAACTCTTAGCTCAGTGGAAATCCCAGTCTTTGCAGGTTCTCCACATACCCAATTATCTTGAGTGTGTGAGGACCAACTATATCTCCTTCTGTCATGACGCACTTGAACAGCACCCTAGAAACATTGTCTCTCTCTTGCCGTGCCTGATCTTCATACATGTTCCTGAGATGTTGAATCATCTCTATGACACCCATGTTCTCATGTTATCTCTGCAACTCATGGTTCATTGAACATAGCATCAAGCACTTAGCATCAATGGCATCATCACCATGCTTCTTGTAAGCATCCCTTTCTTCCCTTGGTGCATTAGGAGTGGGTTCCTCTGGAATTGGAGTATCCAAGACATAGAGCTTACGCTCTTGAGTGAGAACAATTCTCAATGTCCGATACCAGTCATGGAAGTTCATCCCATTTAGTTTGTCCTTGTCAAGGACCGATCGCAAAGAAAAGTTATTGTTGTTTGTTGCCATTTGAACTACAAAAGGAAATATGCAATTTTAGTCCAAAACTCATTTTGACTTATTTGATTGATTTGAAAGTTTAACTATATAATTAGGCCTTTAATTAATTATCGCTCCCACTATTTTAATTCAAATTGATAGCCCTCACCATCAATTTGGAAGATTGCAGCGTACAACCTTCTAGTGGGCAAGATCCTGAAATCCTCTAAGTCATGGACCAGCTTGCGCTGTCACCCACAACATAGATATCTCAGGTAGGAAACTTTTGCCAATTGCATCATATGCAACTCTTGATAAGATGTCATATACAACTCCTTGAAATGATCATCTCCATGCCTCAAGGTGCTAGATCCTATCTAGGTCACCTTGTTAAGTCTGACCCAAAGCAAACACGATGAATATGCACCCTACTTTGGCAGACCCACACATTCATCCTTCACGCTTCCACGAGATAGACGGTGCACCACGCTTGGGCGTGCCCACACTTGGTTGATCAAGCTTTTCATGTATGTCGCATTTGGAAGGCATCTAAAACTTAATATTTTAATGAGGGATTTGGTTTTTATATACATATACATATCCAATCACCACAATATATAGTATGTATCATATACATGCTATATCCCACAGAAAACATGCACAAAACGATAAAAAGCGATGATTATAGCCATCCTAATGTGATTCCTCGAGCCAAGAGGAATCACGGTCATCTAGATCTACATCACATGCAACATGTACAAGATGAACATCTATGCCTTGCCATCCGAGTTGATCAACTCATCACATGAACGATTTGTACTCTCCAGCCGGTCGTCTGGGTGCCACCAGCCGATCGGTTGGCTCCTCCAACCGATCGGTTCGCCTGGTCGTCGTGCATCTCGTAATGTACGCCACCCGCTCATCTCGCTCCTCGAACCGGTCATCAACCGATCGGTTCACTCCTTGAACCGACCGTATGGAACGTCAAACGATTGGTTCACACCTTGAACCGATCGTTTCAGCTGTCGTCTTGATGTCCGCCAGTCTTCGACATAATAGGAAATAAAAATCTATCCTATTTATTACATTGCTTTAAAAAGGGAAACCCCGAGTTACATTCCGGGGGAGTAAAGGTAGGAAAGAATCTCGAATTATTTCTAGTTACATCAGGAATAAGAGAGGGAAGATCGGTGCGCAGACCGAGATGAAAACAACCACAAACAACCACACACAGATAGGGGTTTATAGGCCATAATCATGCTACACACATCCACCACAAAACTCATTTAAGGGCGATGCGTATCGAGTGCATTAATAATACATATCATATATGTAATTTGGGATTTCTGGATTTAGGATTGGACATGCATAAAGCCAATATTATTCACATCGCATGCAATAAATAAAGGTGAAAAACCAAAATCGATCATATTGATATTCCTAGAATATAGAACACTTGACATGGCTCTGATACCACTGTTGGGTTTTAAGGGAGGCAGAGAAGGCAGAGGAAACAAAAATTTTCTCCCCCAAAACCAGCATGAGGAAATGCGTCAACGTCTATATAATAGGAAAGGATGGTTTGTGGAATCATACCTTGTCCTGAGGCTTGCTCGGCGACAATACCTCACGCCTTGCGTGGTCTTCAACTCCGATCTTGGACGGCGTCTGTGCAGCTCCTGGTCGCACTGGGACTAACGACTCCTCCTCCTACCGGACTTTCGGATGACAGTTGTCCTCTTGAGTGGCAGTGTCCTCCTGCCTCTGTAGTAGTCCACACGGACCACCTGGAACTCCACACTCCTTGTCCCACAAGGAAGCGGAAGGAGTCGCACCCTCCTGTTGACGTACTAGTCGCCAACACACTCTCCTGCCTCTAGTTGCAACTGCAGTTGTCCTTCCCTTGCTACACCTCCCTTTTGCGGGAAGCACTTGCTCGGGCTCTCTCTCGGTTACCAAAACCAGAGAGAATGAAACTTTGCAGAGCAACTGGTTGCACTGAGTTGTTCTCTGAGAAGCCCCCACTACCCCTATATATATAGGAGAGTCATGGGATAGGGTTCTCTATCCCGGGCAATATGGGACTAAACGCAGGAGTAGAAGGGTTTGAGATTTTCCACAAAAGCAATCAACTCGCAACCTGAACCGATCGGTTCACAAGTGAACCGGTCGGTTGGGGACCTGAACCGGTCGGTTGGAACACCAACTGATCGGTTGGGACCCATGAGCCGATCGGTTCACTTCTGAACCGCTCGATTTGTGGTCCTGGTCGGTTCCCGATTGACTTTCCTTCTTTCGTTTCTAATTGGTATCGAATACCAATCCTTGTTCCAATCAAATTGGGAAAGTGAAACGCAAGGAAAATTCTCACCGACCTGACTTTCCCAACTTGCTCGGTTGCACCAGTTGAATCGATCGGTTCAACACTTGAATCGTTCGTTTCACTCTGTACATGAGCCGATCGGTTCAACACTTGAGCCGACCGGTTCAGCAACCTCATCCGACCGGTTCAACACTTGAACCGATCGATTGGGAGTGCAGGTTGTGCAGAATCAGTCAATTGCAATTTCAATCAATTCAATACTCCAATCAACATGTTCAACACCTTGAACATTATGATATTGAGCTATCAATCAATTGTGTGTTTAATTAAACTACTAAACTCCTTTAGTAATCAATCTAAATGTTTCTTGTGGACAAAACTCCTCTTCCAAGTTAAATCCTATGTTTGTGACCCTGCAGGTCCATTTCACGTTAGCAGTGAAAGTCCATAACACTTATGACTTCACAAGCAAAGAGCGGTGCCTAGTCACACATTAATGCTACCTAAGTGAAAGTAGAAAGTTGGAGAACAACTTTCAATCCTACAATCCATGAATGGTGTTACAGTGAATGTATAATTCCTTTGTCACTGATATCCTGAATGAACTCGAGGCATGGAACAGTCATCCTGTCAACGTTCATTCACTTTCTTGATCTCAGAGTAGATTGAATGAGATATGTATGACATCAATATCACATACTGATTCACACATGTGTGCGCACACCTATCTCAATCCTACTCATCAAGTGGCCTTGGATATCAAACTCCCTCAGGAGGAACAAATCCCATATCTATCACTCACCCCTCAAAAGCCCCATGTGTCAAAGCCACCCAATCATCACCTTTATAACAACCCATGTTTCAGGACTGCGTTTGATGATGTCAAAGTGTGCCCAATGACATGTGTTGAGTGTAGTGATTTCAGGTCAAAGAATCACACTCACCACCATCACTATGAGTACTGACTGTGACTACCATCTCATGGTTCCATGTGTCAAACTCACGGTGGGTCTCTCCGATACACTTGTTTTCTAACAAGTACCTATGTGTTTGGTTTGATATCTCTATATATCATGACTAATGAGATTTTATCATCAACCAACACCACAATCTAGTCTTGTATGTCATTGCTGTCTATCTACCTTCCACAATGACATCCGACTAGGGACAAAACAAGAATGTACAAACTCTTAGCATCTGTATGATCTCATCGTTCAGGTCCTTAACCTGAAAGCATACATCATTGAGTACTGTCATTCTCTAAACATTCATTATGTTCTATCACTATCTCATATGACTGAACCAGAAAGAATTGGAAGCTTGCCTTTAATGTTTATCAAATCAATCTTAATGTATCCCACCAATCATCCCATGATTGGCTCTGAGGGCATACATACCAACAATTTGTGTAGATATGTGCTTGCTAATCTAGGTTAATCGGTTCAACCCTTGAACCGAATGACTAGCCTCTTAGCCGGTCGATTGGTCATCTAAAATGATGGGTTGGTCTCCTTTCCAACTGATGTTTAGACACCTCTAGAAGGTTGTTTGGATCCAAAAGTCAGTCAGTTCGACCTTCCTATGGTCTATCTTCCTCACTTCTCCAGCCAGTTGGCACATCACATGAAACGGTTGGCTCACCTGACGCTGATCTTCATCTTCAACTTTGCAAAAAAAGAAACTATCATATTGCTATTAAACTTATTACATGGTAATGATAAACCTTGAGTTACATTTGAGGGGACCAAATGTAGGAAAGAATAATACTTTTACGTAGGGACGAAGAAAGTAGACGCTCAGTATGCAAACCGTGATAAAACATGCACAAAAGAAACCATCCAATCACACATATATTTGTCTTTTGGCCATAATCATACTACACATCCACCATCAAAACTCATTTTTAGGGTGACACATGTATATTGCATACACACACACACACCTATATATATATATATATTTATATATATATATATATATATATATATTTATATATATATTTATATATATATATATAGAGAGAGAGAGAGGATGTCTTTGTTTCCCGCGCGGGTATCAAACTTCTTCTACCCGTGCCCAAAGTAGCGGTGGCACTACTAGTAAATAACTCCTGATATCTGTATCTCTGTTCTAGATAGCCGCGTCAACTAACAGCACGACTGTCTATAGGTTCACCTCCCAAAATTCAATCTTTGGGACTTCTGATGGAGTCTGCCGCAATCCCTGCTCTGCCCACCACCATCCTCTCACCACTATGCAAGCACATACACTGGTCCCTTCCTCCGTCCCACTGATATCCATGACCGTCCTCCGGCCCTCATGTGGTGCCTGATCATCATTGTCCATCACTTTGGTCGTTGAGGCAAGCCTATGGATGGAGCTCCTTGATCAGTCCTCCCTATCCCACCGGTCTCCTTCTCTGATGACATAAGTTGGGCGTTGCACAACCTGAATTACTTTTGTGCCATCTATTCCATCATCGTCTCTTCTCACCTTGTGTTGTCGTTGTTGTCCCACCCAGTCTTGCTCGTCCCCTTCATGGCTCTCCTCACTGCTTGGTGTTCCGTTTACCTCTTTCATCCCTCCGAAGCCCCAACCCTCACAATCATCAGCCGCAGGTTCTCCGATTGTGAGTTGATTGGGGGACTCAGTTGTCTGCATTGTCAGCGTGCTTTTGATGACCTCCATGATCTTGTTGCTGGTGTTGGTGACACTTGCCAAGGCCATTGTGGTGTGCCAGCATAGAGGGTTATGAGTACTGAGCATTTGTTCATACGAGGATTTGTTTATACGTGAACGTATGAGTTGAACATATGTATTGTCTGTGTTTAAGAGACAAGGATTTATATATACGTCGTTTGGTTGTTTGAGGAAATGCCCCACAGGAACCCCCACTCGATGCATGACGTGATTCCAGATTGTACACATAACATATTCTTCTCGAAAAAAATCGTAGAATTATTTGATTTCCTATATAAGTAGAAGCGGTGCTCCAAATACGACAAGTCAAAAATTAAGAAGTCATGGTCAATGAGTTAAGTTTCAGTAGACCATGTTGCATGGAGGGGTGATAGTTATTCAGGAAATTAAAGTTACGATCAGATCATCTGGTAGAACGTAGCTTTGAATGGAGTTTGAATTGGACAATAAGAATCCGTCATCATCTTGGTAAATTGAAAGAGTTTGAGACAAACAGTCAGAACTAATTTATTTTCGTAAGTTGTGTGTGTGGAACTTTATACAAGAGTTGCAAGCAAGACATAAGATATCTATATGGTATGGAAAGTAACAACACGATAAAAAAGTAACTATCTGAAAGTAGTACCAGGACACAAAAAGTGTCTAACCGACACTAAATGTAACACCATCACACAAAAGTAACTGTAATAGGCAAGACTCAACTGTAATGTAGGTGACAGTTTGTAATATAGATAGTCATATTGTAATAAGCAAGTGTCATCTATATTATGGACAGTCACATTGTAATAGGCAATAGCCAACCGTAATGCAGGTGACAATTTTGTAATATGTATAATCAAATTGTAATAAGCAAGTGTCATATGTAATATAGACAGTCACATTGTAATAGGCAAGAACCAACCGTAATGTAGGTGACTGTTTGTAATGTGGATAATCATATTGTAATAAACAAGTGTCATCTATAATATGGACAGTCACACTGTAATAGGAAAGAGCCAACCGTAATGTAAGTGACAATTTTGTAATGTGTATAGTCAAATTGTAATAAGAAAGTGTCATATGTAATATAGACAGTCACATTGTAATAGGCAAGAGGCAACTGTAATGTAGGTGACAATTTTGTAATATGGATACTCATATTGTAAAAAGAAAGTGTCATCTGTAATATGGACTGTCACATTATAATAGGCAAGAACCAACTGCAATGTAGGTGACAGTTTGTAATGTGGATAGTCATGTTGTAATAAGCAAGTATCATCTGTAATATTGACAATCACATTGGAATAGGAAAGCGCCAACCGTAATGTAGGTGATAGTTTTGTAATATGGATAGTCATATTGTAATTTTCAAGTGTCATATGTCATATGGACAGTCAATTATAATATGCAAGAGTCAACTGTAATGTAGGTGACAATTTGTAATATGGATAGTCATATTGTAATAAGCAAGTGTCATCTATAATATGGATAGTCACATTATAATAGACAAGGGCCAACAATAATGTAAGTGATAGTTTTGTAATATGGATAGTCATATTGTGATAAGCAAGTGTCATTTGTAATATGGACATTCACATTCAAATAGGCAAAAGCCAACCGTAATGTAGGTGATAGTTTTGTAATATGGATATTCATATTGTAATAAGCAAGTGTCATCTGTAATATGGACAGTCACATTATAATAGGCAAGAGCCAACCATAAGGTAGGTGACAATTTTGTAATATGGATACTTGTATTGTAATAAGCAAGTGTCATATGTAATATGGATAGTCACATTGTAATATACAAGAGGCAACTGTAATGTAGGTACAATTTTGTAATATGGATAGTCATGTTGTATTAAGCAAGTGTCATATGCCATATGGACAGTCACATTATATAGGCAAGAGCCAACTATAATGCAGGAGACAGATTTGCAATATGGATACTCATATTGTAATAAGCAAGTGTCATCTGTAATATGGACATTAATAGGCAAGAGTCAACCGTAATGTAGGTGCCTGTTTGTAATATGGATAGTCAATTCTATGTGTACATTAAAAATATCCACCTTCCCTATAATTTGTTCCTACAAATTACAGTTTCTTTATATACATTACACAATGTCCACCTACATTACTATTTAAAAATGCACGTTACAAATTCGCTATGCAAATTACAAAATATTCACCCACCTTATAATTTGTTACTGTACATTATAGTTTCTTTATATCCATTACAAAATATCCACTCACCTTATTGTTTCATCACACATGTTACAATTTCTCTATGTACAACAATATAACTACTCACCTTACAATTTAATCATGTATATTATAGTTGTTCTAACCTTGATGGGCGTCATAGTCATGGGTCTTTACAGATTGCTCCTCGTAACATATTATAGTTTATTCTTTCTATATAAATAATTGTTTCATATGGGTTGTATGCTTGCTTTAACTAAAATTCTATGGAATCCACCAAAACAGTGGCAAGGACATACAACATCCAGTTGCACATAGTATTTCCTTAATAAAATATTGTGGTACTACCCGACTACGTGTCAAAATGCCATTACAGAGATGAACAATCTCTTCACTGAACGAGGTCTGTTAATTTTTTTGACAATCTCATCTTTTTATCACATTTACAAAATCTAGACATATCACGATGATACAACAAAATATCTGATCATCATTTTTACAAACAGGTGATGTTCATTCTCACTAACAGTAAAAATCAAAGCACACATCTTCATGTTTATGTACCTAATCCACAACCTGTGTATAGATAAGAATTAATAAATAAGAATTTTCACACCGATCTGATTTTTAACATTCTTCTAAGATCATCTATTCTTAATCCCAGGAGTAGCACTATCCTCCTAACTCCCATGTCATCATTCTACTAGTAGGGGAATGTGGCTCCTAGGATTTCATGTGTGGCCCCTCGTCAGCTTTCCATGACTGTTATTTACCGAGACCACAACAATATTCATCAGTAGTTCCTAATCCACTCTTGTCTTACCCATGTTCACAAGAGGAGGTGTCTACTAGTGGTGATCAAGGTCATTTCTAGGGTACCTCCGGCGGTGTGCAACACCTAATCAACGCCCAATTCACTCCATCAAAGAAAGGATGTTGCTTTATCTCCGTGACACCCCTCTTCACTCCCAACCTATGATGTGGCTCTTTCGCAAGCAACCCCATAATCAAGTCCCTGCTAGCATAGCTCGTCGGTGGTGAATCCAGGAACCTGAGATGCTACCCAACGACATTGAACAGAGTCACTATGTTATCTGCCCCTTTGAATGGCGTCTTCCGGAGCTGAGGAATCTGCCGCAGAATCTGAAGGGACCGGAGCTACGACAGAAATGACGATAGGCATCGCCTGAGAAGTTCGATCCTTCACTTTCTCAAGCATTCGTTTGCTAATCTCCCGTGAGTAGATATGAAGGATCTCCATTCCGTCATCCTCGGTAGAGGCAGATGATCCCCCGTTATAGGACGTTGATGCAGAACTAAAGGCCTCTTCCTCAATCTGGCGAGCCACTGTGTTTGCCTCTTCCCGAGGGACAGTGTCATAGCACTGAGACAGAATGGAGGAGGTGGACAAACTCTCAATGAGGTGGCTGAGGATAGCGTCATGGGTGCGTAGGGAGGGTGGCTAGATGCTGAAGGATAGGGATGCAAAGTCCGAGGTTGGTGGCGAAAGCATCCCGACTGTTCGTTTATAGCACAGGTGTACACCGGACGGCACTCGCGTGCGAATGGGTAACAAAGCTAATCTACCCGCGCGGGTAGCCAATAAATAAATATATATATATATATATATATATATATATATATATATATATATATATATATATATATATATATATATATATAGATATATATATATATATAGAGAGAGAGAGAGAAAGAGAGAGAGAGTCAGGTTAGAATACACTCAAGTGTACCGATAGCATGAATACACTCAAGTGTCTTTGCATATCAAGACTATTTTTTGCAAAATGTAAATCATTGATCTTCACTGTCATACAATAACTAGGCTACATACAAATTTTGAGCCCATTTGGATGAGTGTAAGTTACTCATCCAAGGGCAAAAAAATCGACAAGCGAAACTAATTTGAAATGCATAATTTTCACAGTCTTTATAACATGACCTATAAATGTCCAAATGTGCTCAAATTTTGCGTATGAGCTATTCACAAGATGTTTAAGAAGAATAATGGATTAGATTTAAAAAAATATTGCATCATGAAAAACTACTTGAGTGTATTCTACTCCGAATACACTCGAGTGTATTCTAGCTTCTCTTTCTCTCTCTCTCTTTATATATATATATATATTAGTTTGGGGTTATATATGTGGTCTTTGATTAGATATATGCATTAAACAATTTAAGTATTCACAACATATGCAATAAATGATGAAAACCAAAAATCCCATCATATCGATTATCCCAAAACATAGTAAATTGACATAGATATGATACCACTATTGGGAAATATGGGCATAGAGTAGGTAGAGGAAACTAAAAAATATTATCTATCCATATTCCCCAAAATAGCAAGATTGCATCCACAAATATGTAATGGGAAAGATGGTTTAATGAGGTTATACTTGATCCTGGAGAAATTCTAGGGACTAACTCTCATTACAGTAGTTTTGTAGTTCTCTTCTAGATACACTGGGACAACATCTTATACAACTCCTAGTCTAACCATGTATAGTAGAAAGATGTTGTCCTCCTAGCGGCAGACAACAACCTCCACACCTCTTAGAAAGTCCACACGGACCGCCTAGAACTCATGTCGTCTTACTAGAATAAATAAGTAGGAGTTGTCCCTCATGTTGGTGTACTAGTCACTAATTTATTCTCCCACAATTGTTCTCCATTTCTATCCTTCCCTTTTAGGGTAGGACTTGCTCGGTCTCTCTATTGGTTATCACAACTAGAGAGGAAAACAATTATCAGCGGCATTTGAGTTGTTGTGTCTCTGAGAAGCCCCCGATACCCCTCTCTTTATTGGAGGGTCAGGGTCAGGGTTCCCAGTCTGTGTGGGAGTGGAAGGGACTGGAATCTCACAAATTTTTACAATTTGTGACAGGAAAAATGATTAGTTTACTAGTGATCTGATACGGCATGTGAGCTGGTCGATTCTCTCAGTGAACCGGTCATTTCATCATGTTTCCCAATCACAATTGTATTGACAATTAATATATGATTTAATGTACAACATAACATTAGCATAAATACTTGAATCAATCAAATTGATCCACCAACCACTTCGTCCAAAACCTAAGCCATCCGATTCTTGGATTTTAGTTGATCAGTTCACTGTTTGGAATTTCCAGACTTGATTCTATTGACCTGACACATTGAAACAATTGGTTCAACACTTATACCGGTCGATTCAACTATCCAATCAGTCAATTTTCAACCAATGTTGTTTAAATTGAATACCTAAACACTTTAGTAAGTAATTTAATTATCATTCATGATTAAACTCCTCTTCTATGTGTATCTTATTTATGTGACACCATAGGTTCCTTGTTGTGTTGGATGTGAATATCCATAACTAATTTATGGCATCACAAGTAAATAGTGGTGCCTAGCCGCACACCATTGATACCTAAATAGTTAGGAATGTTGGAGAACAACTTCAACCTATTATCTGTGTTAAGTGTTATAGTGATTGTGTAATTCCTTTGTATCTAATATCTAGAACAAACTCGTGGTATGAAATCATCATCCTATTAATGTTCAATCCATGTTCCTTGATCCGGAGCAGCCTGTTTAAGTTATATGTGACCTCATATATTGATTCACATGTACATGGTATGCTTTTTTCAGTCTCGCTTATCATGTGGAATCGATATCAAACTCTTGTAGAAGGTACAAATCCCATCTATATCACTTATAGTCATCCCCATGTGTCATAGTCACCTAATCATCACTGTTATGGAAATCCTTATTTAGGATTACGTTGGATGATGTCAAAGCATATTGAACATCATGTGATGGGCATCATCAGGTCTAAGGACCACAATCACCATCTTCACTATGAGATATGATTTTGACTATTGTTTATGGTTTCCATGTCTCACTCTCAAGGTTTTTGTCTAATACATTGTTCCCCAAGAAGTATCTATGTGGTTGGTTTGACATCACATATCATAACTGATGATATTCTATCATAAACCAACACACATTCTAGTCTTCTGTGTTACTGACGCCTATCTGCCTTCCATAGTAACATCCAACCAGGGACATAATAAGAATGTATATACTCTTAACATGTGTATGATCTCATCATTCATGTCATGTACTTGAATACATACATGATTTGCACAATCCATATCATCTTTTGGATCATGTTTGGTTGCATATCCATGTTGCTTTGACTTAATTATCACTCTCATTCATGCTAGATTCTATATTTTTAGCTATTCTTACTTGTCTCATGGTTTGGATTGTAGGTACTACATTTTTCAATGAAATGATGAGGAATATATCATATTATCACTTATTGGATCACTCAAGTATCTACATGTTTTGGGGCTCGAAACTATGCAAATACTACTTTTATGGCATGTAAATCAGACATACACGCTAAAAGTTATGCGCAGAATACACAACAGTCCAGAACAGCCAGGTGCACGCCATGTCTTAAAAATGCATGTCGTACACTTGGGAGAATCTAGCAGACAGAAAGTTTCTAGAAAGTTGCATGACGTGCATGCAATTGCATGGCGTGCACCTGGGAGGTGAAAGTTTCTAGAAAGTTGCACGACATGTATTTCTTCAGTGCACGTCGTGCATAGTACATTCTGGAGCAAACTAAAAGTTTTTGGAAAGTTGCACGACATGCACTTACGGTGCACGGTGTGCACCTGGTAGTTTCAAAATTTTGAAAAATATGAGTTTTTGTTTAAAATGAAAGGGGAACTGAATGGGTGGTTATCTCCAGTCATTTTGTGGAAGTTCCCTTGTCCCAGAGTGAGAGGAGAGCAGAGGAGGGTGATTTTGAGGAGAAAGGAGGTGGTTTCTTACCAAAGGAGCCCATTTCTTCTTCTCTTCTTCTCCATTGTCTTCTCCAAGGTGCAGCAAAGCTTCCCCAACTTCGTGTAGCTTCTCAGGAGAGGATCCAATTCGTTTTGGAGCAGCTAAAGGAGGAGAATTTTGTCCCCAAGCCAGAATTCCTCCTTCTTGTGGTTACATATTTGAATCTCCTTGTTTTTCCTCCTCTAGATAATGTTAAAACCTGAATTTTCTGTAGCAAATCTACAAAGCATGATTATGGAAGAGTAATTCCCTTTTCTTGGGCATGGGAGAGCAGCTCCCATGTCATAGCATGTAAGGAACATGATAATTTTATACTAAATGCTAAGTTGCTTATTTTTCCACCTTGTGAGCACCAGTTTCTTGCTTCTTGCATGTATGGCTGGCCACTTTATGTGCATGTTTTATGCTTTCTTGCTTGATCTAAGAAGATAAGTAGGAGAGTAAGGAGGTACTCTCTTGGCAACTCGTTTAAGACGAGAGTGGAAATTATGGAGTTAAGGAGTAGGTTTGTGATCCAAAATGAAATTCATACATGGGAATGTTGAATTGAGTTAGGATCGTTGTACTTGCACCAAGAGGTGAAGTGCAACATACAACTCTCTTTTAAAACAAGTGCTTAGTATGTTTAAATTTCATGCTCCTATTTTATGCTATGATATGTTGGTGAAATCCTAGGTACAAGATCCTTCCATATCTAAATATTCACCTTTCGTAAGTGATAATTTACTATTTTGTTTTAAATCTATAATTTAGTTGTTCTAATCCAATCATATTGTGTTCAATGATCTAGATTATTGAAAATCATAACTCTTGCGCCTAACTAACCAACGCTCTTTGTGTTTGACCTCGACTACAACTACTCTCGTATAGCTAGTTGAGTAAAAGATCATCCTTATGATTGAAACTCATTAGTGTAAACAACCAACAAGGTTTTGAGGTCGTTGTCGGGGAGCATCGGTATTCATGTTAGAGTAAGAGTTGTTGATAAGTAAGTGAGACTAGATCACAACCTTCATATCCACCATCATATTCATAAATCATAATTCATCATGAGCATCATAATTTGTTGTATCTTCCATGTTTATTTTTGTATCTCATTTACCTTGTTTATTTGTAGGAGCATATGGGGTGTTCATAAAAAGAACCTTGAACCATGCATATCTCTACATTCATAAAATGAACACATAATTTGCAGCCCTCATGGAGCAAGAAGGAGTGAAACACAAACATGTATGGAGGAATCATAACCAAACAACCATCATCCATGTCACCATCACCCAAACGACATTCACCCATGTATCCCTCATCCACATCACTATCATTCACACCTAATTCACCTCCAACACCCATACCACATTCTTCCACACCCTCATATCCACCACCTTCATCCATACCACATATACCATAACCATCTATGCCACATCCACCTAATCCTCCAGATTCACATGAATAACTAGTCAAGGAGGATGACCTTTCTTTTATGGACTACTTTGGTACAGCTGTAATGCACATGAGTGGGCCTATTAATATTTCAGAATTTGAGGCAAAGGAGTTTTCTATCAGCCCATCCATCATACAATTGCTACAACTGAATGTATTTGGAGGGACACCAATGGAGGATCCAAACCTCTACATTGCTGAATTTTTGTAGTTACTAAGCACTATAAAGATATATGGCGTTCCTACTGATGGGATATGCCTAATTATTTTTCCATTCTCTCTTAAAGATATATCCAAGGCATGGCTCTATACTTTGCCAAAGAAGTCAATCGGAAGTTGGAAGGAGCTTCTAAATGTCTTTTTGGAAATATATTTTCCACCTAGCAAAGCTTTGCAGCTGAGGATTCAACTCATCAATTATTCTCAAAGGTTTGGAGAGACCTTGTATGATACATGGGAGAGGTTCAAAGATCTTCAACATCTTTTTCCACATCACGGTCTAAGCAATTGGCTTCTATTGCAATCTTTCTATAATGGTTTGTGCTACAATACAAGGGTGTCTATTGATGGAGCTGCAAATGGATCTCTAATGAACAAATCTGATAGAGAAGCCTATGCTATTATTGAAGATATGGCAGCAAATCATTGCCAATGGAGTCTGGCTACAAGCTACCACCCATCCTTTTCACATACTACTTCCGAAATGCAAGTGTAAGATCACACGGTTGGTGCTATAGACTTGATTGTAGCCAAGCTAGATACTCTGTCACAATGGTTTGAGAATCTCAGCACACAACTAATTCAAATAGCCAACAATATTTGTGATGCATGTGGGTTTCTTGGACACTCATCTTCTACATGTTATTCTTCTTCTATTTATTCTCCAATGGGCTACACTCCACCGGGCTTCTACAACAATGTGAACCCGGATTTCATTCACCCACAACAACCACAAGTAACTTCTAGATTAGAGTCCATTATTGCAACATTTATTTCAACTCAAATGCAGCAAAATGAGGAGTTCCATCAACAAAGACAATCAATGAAAATTTGCCAACTCTCTTCTAAGGTGGACGATATTGCCACTCATGCACACATCTTGGAGAAACAAATTGCCCAACAAGTTCTTTCTAGCAAAGAAGCATTTCCACCTTTCTTGCCTAGTCCACCAGAGATGAATCCTACATATTTCAAGCCGGTGACATTGAAGAATGGTGTTGTCATAGAAGTATATCCTTTAGGGTATGATGACGTTGATACCTATGAGGTTTATGAAGTTACAAATCAAGGAGAGAAAGCTACAACACATGATCTACTTTTAGATTCTTTAAGCAAGCCACATGTCCTTCCTCCTCACACTCTAGATGACACATTACTTTTATATTAAGAACACTCTTCCCAGCTCATATTTTCATGATGCTTCAATGGGGAATGAAAAGACAAATCATATTGGTATACAAAAGACTATTCTTGCTACAACTAATATGTGCTTTTGCTTGCCCAAATCAAGGACATATTTGCAAGGAGGCATCAATCTTTAGCACAACAATTTCTAGTTGGAAATCAGAGCACCGTTCCTCCATGGACTTTATTGTTTCCACCATGATGAGGTACCCAGTTGCAACCTTTTTAGTTTGATTTATGCAGTGAGGACACTGTAGATTTCAAGCTTAGGGGGGAGCAATCAGATGGTAACCTAGTTCTTTTAGCTTTTCCCTTTCATGTTATTTGCTTCTTGTCATTTGCTTTTGTTTTGTGTTCGCATTTTAGTTGTTGTTTTCAGTTCTCCTCTTCTAGTGGAAAATCTAGTATGATATGAGGTTTATCAATTATAAGTGGATAGAAATCCTATGCTTAACTTATTGTCCTCTTTCGATGAGAAATATCATTTGGAGAAATTGTAAAAGGCATGCATTAATCAAATGAAACCTTTTGGCCATCAACATGTGCTTAACTTTGGTGTATGCTTCTAGCCTGAACATTCATCTTTCACATCCTTGATTGCTTAAAACATGTAATGGTTTCAATTTTTGTGAGTAAATAAACTTTACAACATCATTTGGAATATGGGATGCCCTTGCCAAGCTCTTAGTGCATTTTCAACCACTCTTTCAATGAAAAATTTTCAAAACATATGAATGAAATCCAGCTAATTTTGCAATTTAGTTGATTCTCCTATGTTTTGGAAAAATTTTAAAATTTCTTTTGGCTTATCTCATCTTTATACCCCATAAAAGATGGGTAAACCGCCAACATATCATGCTAGCCTAGTGTAAGTCCAATCTGGCCACGATGGTTAGGTGGTATGTGACGTGGGAATTTATCGCACAAACAAATTCACTCGGGGTTGAGATCCCCGAGCTTTTACCAAAACCAATTTGCAATAATTCCACCCGCAAGAGGATGAGTCTTATTGTAGTATAGTTGAGGATCAAAACCCAAAGGACAACATTTTTAAGAATCTTTGTCAGTCTAATCTAGTTTGAGTTAAGACTGATATTTAAAACGATTGGTTCATTTGAGTTTGATTAAACTAATTGCAAGGAAGTAAAAGCTTAATTAAATTTGGATTTAGATCAGTGATATGGAATCACTGGGATGGCATCAGGTTTCACCACCACTACACATGCAAACATATTCAATCACACATATCTAGGCAAGATATAACTATCCAAGTGGAGCTGCTACAAACCCTCTGCGAGGATAGGTTCACGTAAACATCACATTAGGCATCAGATTTCTCGTCTTCGTCCGGGTCACACACTCACGGCTCCGAAGATACAAAATCCAACTATGGTTGTGAGCCCTCTATGAAAATAGGCACACAGAAGTGTCATCGTAGGCTAGATGGCTCGTCCCCTAACAAATCATACACTTACGACCTCAAGGAATCCTATCAGAAGTTCTCGTCAAGAAGTCTATCATGTGAATCGTTAAGCAAGCAGGCGATTAATCTACAAGCAATCATCGACGATTAACTAAGAAGATACAACATCCAACTAAGGTTGCGAACCCTCTGCGAGGATAGGCACAGAGAAGCGTCATTGTAGGCTAGATGGCTCGTCCCCTAATTGATCATACACTCACGACCTCAAGGAATCCTATCAGAAGTTCTCATCAAGGAGTCTACCTCATTAATCGACATTCTACACTACGAAGATAAGAACAAGATGAATGCAAGTAGGTATCAAACTACAAACTTGAACGATTAACAATGAAATGAACAATTATATACATTGCCAAGGAATGCATAACAAAAGAACATGATTGCATGGGTAGCGGGGTTAGTCCACACACCCTAGTGAAAAGGGACTACTCGCTCATGATGAGAGAGACAAGAAGAATAAGAAAGAGACAGAAATCTGCCATTAACTTGGTACAAAAAGGTAGTCGCAGCTCGGTGAAGATGATGCGGTCTTCTACGTCATGTTGGAGCAGATCTGGACACGGAAAGGGAGCTACCAAGATAGACTGAGCAGTCTCTCTCACTCCATCTTCCTTCTCTTCTCGGTCTCCTTGAATACAACATGGGTAGTAGGTGGACTAAAACTAGTGTGGGCAGTACTAGATCTGGATCGGACCTATATACAAGCAGCATGTCGGCATCCCAGAACCGATGCCAATTGAGGATCCTTGTGGTCCTATTTATAGGCTCGGATGGGGTCTTCACATTTTCTACATGAACCTGCTACACACAGTTTGAAGCAAATGGTCTTTGGGAATGACTGGCCTATCAGTCTTGAGACTGTATGGCGCCAATCAGTCTTGAAATCATTAGTCGTCAACCGGTCTTCTCTTACTGGCTTCAAACAATCTTCAGTGATCATACGGTCTTGAGGGCAAACTGTCTTGGGACGGTATGTCTCCAAACGGTCTTGGGACCGAAAGGCTCCAAATGGTCTTGAGATCGAATGGCTCCAAATGGTCTTGGGACCGAATGGCTCCAAACGGTCTTGGGACCGTATGGCTCCAAACAATCTTGGGACCGAATGGCTCCAAACGGTCCTGGGACCGAATGGCTCCAAATGGTCTTGGGACCGATCGAATGACTAAACGATCTTCCATACAGTTTAAGAAAACGGTCTTGGGACCGATACCTATCCGAATGATCTTGGAGATCATTCTCTATCGGTTTTGCATGGATGAGTCCTAACGGTTTGGTTTGTCCAAGTGTTTTGGGATCCCTGAGTGCCCAAATGGTCTCTATGATCTCTGATCATCGAGCGGTCGTCACTTCTCATTCGGTCTTGAGTCCGGTCACTAGGCAACGGCGGTGGAAAGGGTGGACGATAGAAGTTCCAAGGCTGCTGGTATGATGACAACAACCCCATCAGAGATGTTGCAGGTCGAGTTAGGACACAACTAACAATGATGGTGGAAGGTGATGTTATTGCAGTGAGCTAGGGTTTGTAGGTGGGAACCAAGGATGAAGAAGAGGGGAAGCCTGTTCCATTGCTTTCGAGCTGCCCAAACGGTTTTGACTTCCCGACGTCAAATGGTCTTGAATGTCAGTGACACCAAATGATTTTGGAAAAGAGTGAGGTCCAAACAGTCTTGGGGTAGAGGTCACCCATACGGTCTTGAGACCGAATGGATGAAATCGAATGGTGAGACCATTTGGTGAGACCGTTTAGCGAGACCGTTTGGTCAAACATATTGGTCAGAACTAAGGTTGAGTGGAAGGTGGGTCCCAACTATTTTTTCAACCTCATCAAGACCTGCATCAAATCAACATAAATTCAATTAAAATCATGATAATTGGACCAATTAAGAAATTTTGCACATTTTGATATTTAGTAATTGAAATTGGATGAATTTGATCGAATATGACCCAAGATGGCAATTGAATTCCATGATGAATATGTATTCATGAAAATACCCCAAACTTAAACATTGCTCGTCCTCGAGTAACAAAAAATCTGAACCAGTCGCCAAATGAATACTTTCCGGTCATGTTATTGCCTCATCTTCACATCATGATTGTTTTCTTTCTGCTCAGAATGACTCAGTATTTCAACCTCCCGAGACCACTAAACACATCTTACCATATCTTCATTCCTGAGTTCGCTTTCCAATATCACTTCCTCCTCACTTTTTCCAACAACAAGTATGTCAAAGAGTTTTGTAAGAGTTCAGAGATACCCGCAGAATGACAAGTGTGCATCAGATCTGACACTGGTGTTTTTCAGGGAAAAAAAGGCTTTTATTGTGCCTTTATGTAGAAAAGGGAGTGAAGGGTGGTATGGAAGGAAGAAGTGAATCTCTCCTCTATTCGAATCGAGATTTTTAATGTTTTTGCAATATTGCATTTTTTGTGCGAATCTCTCCTCTATTAGACTCGAGATTGCATTTCTTTTTGTGTGCGCTTTGGCATATTTTTGTTTGCAAATCTCTCCTCTATTTGACTCAAGATTGCATTTTTTGTGATACACCCCTATTAATATGTGAGGGGTATGGAAGAAGCGGATATAGCGGGAAGTGGCGTGCCACCCTGGACTTAGGGTTTGGCACTATTTTGGCTATTTTTGTTTCTTTTTGATGGATGGAGGGGTACGCAGATGATAGAAGAAGTGTAGAAGAGAGTTCAGATCAGAATGCAACTTGATTTACAATTCCGTGCATTGGGTCATTCTCTTTATCATACTCTTCTCAGATAATGACTTGAGGAGGATCTAGTGGGGGATTCCATGTTATTGTTCCACTAGTCAGTTAGGAAGCCCGACATGTTTGATCCCTATTAGTTCGATGGACACTTGTCATATTTGCATAAGTAACATGATGTTAGGCGTCATAAGCTTCACAAGATGATTTCAATCAAAAGGCTAGTTTCAAAAAATGGTCCTTTTAAGGGATTACTTCAGATAAGGAGGATATAATGATTCAAAATGCATAGCAGGTTAGTGAGTGACTTTTAGTGAAATAGGAAGTGTCAAAAATTCATCCAGTATCTGTTCAAATTTCTTTTGAAAACTTTAAAATTTTGAAAATTTTATTTGAAAATATTGAAAAATTAGGTCAAAAATACAATGTTGAAATCTTAAGATTGATTTAGATGGGCGAAGGTAGAAAGTAAGATACATACCACCCACCCTCCACCCCAAACTTAGAAATTTTCTCATCCCGAGCAAACGCTAAATCTGAGATGGAGGGGAAATTTCATTCCATTTGGACCACTGGATGTGGTTGCGTTCCAATCAGCGTGTTTCTTCCATCTGAAAATCTCAAACAAAAAGATCATTCAAAACTCAAATTAGCATCTCGTGATGCAATTTTTATTTAGTGAAAAATTATCTAAAAGGTAAAAACAAAATTAAAGAAACATTCTAATTTGAAATGAAAAATAAACAAGTTTATTGATCAGGTTGCCTCCCGACAAGCGCCTTTGTTTTGCATCAACGGCTCGACTTGAGCTCCTTCAACTTTACAGTGGGTAATCTGGTTTGGAGAGCTCCAGTGATGCATTGATGCTCGTGTCAGCTATGGTGAAATATCTTTTCAAACGTTGGCCATTAGCCACTATATTCCCTGACTTTTCACTCCATAGGATGAAAGTACCATGCGGGTAGATGCTCTTAACAATATATGGTCCAGTCCAATGGGAACAGAGTTTTCCTGGGAATAACCTTAGTCTTGAGTTGAATAAAAGAACTTGGTCACCCACTTGAATTTCTTTTCTTTTCAAATGACCGTCGTGCCAAAGTTTTGTGCGTTCTTTGTAGATTCGTGCGTTTTCATAAGTTGTCATCCGGAGTTCATCCAACTCCTGGAGTTGAAGAATCTTGGCTTCTCCTGCCTTCTTCATATTAAAATTCAGTTGTTTTATCGCCCACCATACTTTGTGTTCCAGTTCTACCGGCAGGTGGCATGAATTTCCATAGATCAACTGAAAAGGCATAGTCCCGAGGGGAGTTTTATAAGTAGTTCGATAGGCCCATAATGCGTCATTCATTTTCACTGACCAATCTTTCTGATTGTGGCCTACTCTCTTTTTCAAGATACCCTTGAGTTGATGATTAGAAACCTCCACCTGTCCACTTGTCTGTGGATGGTAAGGTGAGGCTACCTTATGAGCAACACCATACTTTCTTAGCAATGCTTCAAAGCTTCTTTCGAGAAAATGGGAACCTCTGTCGGATATCACCGTGCGTGGGACACCAAAACGGGGAAAAATAATATATTTGAATAATTTGATGACTAGTTTGGAATCACTAGTGATGGTTGGTATGGCTTCAAACCATTTTGAGATGTAGTCCACCGCCACTAGGATGTATGAAAATCCATGAGAAGATGGGAATGGACCCATGTAGTCCACCCCCCAAACATCGAATATCTCTACTTCTTGCCATAGATTCAACGACAACTCATCTCTCTTTGTTATATTGCCAGATCTTTGACATTTGTCACATGATAGGAAAAAGTCATAGGAATCTTTGGATATGGTTGGCTAGAAGAATCCACATTGCAAAACCTTCAAGGTAGTCTTTTTAGAGCTCATATGTCCTCCCACTGGTCCTGAGTGACATTGTTTCAAAATAAGTTGAGCTTCTTCTTCGGCGATACATCGTCTATATAGACCATCAGCACATAGTTTGAAAAGGTACGACTCATCCTAGTAGTACTGTTTCACATCATGCATAAATTTCTTCAGTGCATTTCCGGTGCATTGAGGATGGATAACCCCAACAACAAGGTAGTTCACAAAATCTGAGTACCACAGTATAGCAACTGAGACCTTCATTAGTTGATCATCTGGAAGGGAATCATTAATCAGAATCTTCTCATTATCCAGAGTGTGGATGCGACTGAGGTGATCTGCTACCACATTTTCTATACCCTTTTTGTCTCTTATCTCCAAATCAAATTCTTGCAATAGGAGAATCCATCTAATTAGCCTAGGTTTTGCATCTTTCTTTGCCAGAACGTAACGAATGACAGCGTGATCTGTGTAGACAATGACCTTTGAACCAATTAGGTAGGATCTGAACTTGTCAAAGGCATACACAACTTCCAAAAGTTCTTTCTCATTAGTAGCATAATTCCTATGAGCTTCATTGAGAGTTTTTGATGCACAATAGATCACATAATGTTTCTTTTCAAAATATTGGCCCAAGATAGCACCTACAACATAATTTCTTGCATCACACATGATTTCAAAAGGGTGGTCCCAATTGAGAGTTCTAATGATGGGTGTGGTTGTAAGGGCATGCTTCAGTGTGTTGAAGCTTTTAACACATTCTTTGTCAAAATTGAATTCAGCATCCTTTAGTAACAAATTTGTCATTAGCTTGGTTATTTTTGAGAAGTTCTTTATAAACCATCTATAGAATCCTACATGACCTAGGAATGCTCAAACTTCCTTTACATTGATAGGGACAGAGAGCTTGGAAATCACTTCAATCATGGCCTTATATGCTTCAATACCTCGATTACTGACCCTATGGCCCAGGATAATGCCTTCCTTTACCATGAAATGACACTTCTCCTAATTCAACACAAGATGTGTTTCTTCACATTGTTTGAGGTCTAGGGAGAGGTGTTTTAGACATGAATCGAATGAAACTCCGTATATAGAAAAATCATCCATGAAAACTTACATAATGGTCTCGGTGAGACGGGAAAATATGGTAGCCATGCAACGCTGGAAAGTTGCAGGTGCATTGTAGAGGTTGAACGACATTCTTTTAAATGTGTATGTTCTGAATGGGCAGGTGAAAGTGGTTTTCTCCTGGTCATCTAGGTGTATAGGTATTTGGTAGAATCCAGAGTAACCATCGAGATAACATAAGTATTCTTGATGGGCCAACCGCTCTAATACTTGATCAAGAAAAGGCATTGGAAAATGATCTTTTCGAGTTGCCTTGTTCAACTTCCTATAATCAATGCAGATCCTCCACCCTGTGACTGTTCGGGTGGGGATGAGTTCATCGTTTTCATTTTGTATTACAGTTGTTCCACCTTTCTTTGGGACTACATGCATCGGGCTCACCCATGGTGAGTCTGATATCGGATAGATAATTCCAGCAGTGAGCAGTTTAATGATCTCTTGACATACTACCTCCTTCATATTCGGATTTAGTTTCCGTTGATGTTCAATAGTTGGCTTGTGATCTTCCATCATGGGGATCTTGTGCATACACATTTCTTGCCTAACCCCAGTGAGGTCACTCATTTTGTAGCCAATCGCTTTCTTCCTCTTCTTCAATTCTTTCAGGAGTTTATCTTCTTGTTAGGTAATAAGATCATAATTTATTATTACTGGACAAACCTTGAGGTCATCCAAAAACACATACTTCATTCCCTCAGGAATGGGCTTCATTTCGGGGGCCTCTGGTTTTTCGCATGTTTCTTCAGTAGCTTCCACAACCTTGAATCCTTCAAACGTAGCTTCGGGATCTCCTTCGGCAGTGTCATGGTCAAGAACACACTCTTTAACTTGATTACTGATGGAATTATTAGTAGAGGGGTTTTTTAGAGTCACTTTTAAAGGATCGTCTTGTTCATATCCCTCTTGTGTGAGGAGTGATATTTGTTCAATTCATTCAATCAGATAAACTTGGACTTCTCATGCTTTCAAGAACCTTGAATTTGAGAGTTTCCTTGCCTAATCTAAGCAACAAGGTTCCTGCTTCAACGTCAATAAGAACTCTTACAGTGGCGAGGAATAAACATCCAAAGATGAGAGGATATCTGGCATCCTCTTTTATGTTTATGATGACAAAGTCACATGGAGCATAGGAATCTTTTCCTTCCTTGATAGGTACATCCTCAATAATTCCTAATGAGTGTTTTATCGAATTGTCTGTGAGTTGTATGGTCATGCCAATTGGAAGAAGTTCAGCAAACCTAGCCTTTTGCAAAGGCTGAGTAGCATGATGGAGATGCTAGCACCAAGATCTGCTAGTCCTTTCTTACACGACGAATCACCGATATAGCAGGAAATCCCAAAGGATCCTAGATCTTTCTATTTCTTTGGCATCTTACTCTGGATGATATCCAAAGTGGTTTTAGCTAACTTGACTATCTCATATTCTTTAGTTATATATTTATTGATGAGGAGTGACTTTAGGTATTTTACCCAAGTTGGTATCTAAGACAGCGCATCCAAAAAGGGTATATCAACTTGAAGTTTCTTCATAGCTTCCTTAAACTTATTGAACTGAGTATCAAGCTTAGTTTTCCTTAAACGAGCAGGGAAAGGAATACGAGGCTTGTATAAAGGGATATCAGGTTCTGGTGCTTCAGTTTCTTCATCAATAGGTTTCTCAGGACTTTCCTTATCTATCTTATCATTAGTTACTGGTTCTTTCGGTTGATACTCCAGTGTTGTTGAGTCTTGGACAATCATAGGTTCATCTTCATCTGTAACAACCACATGTGTCTTGTTAGGAGGATTAGAATTGTCTTTTCCTGATCTGGTGGTGACTGCCTTCAATTGTTCAGGATGCTTAGGATTATTCTCAGGTTGGCCAGCAAAAACTCCAGCAGGTGGCTTTATGCTAGCTGTGAGTTGAGCTAGTTGAGATTCGATAGCCTTCTGTTGGGCTTTTTGGTTAGCTATCATAGTTTGTTGAGTTTGCAACATTTTTTCAATGGTTGTTAACTTGTCATCAGGTGATACGGGACTTGCTTGTTGTCCTTGTTGTTGATAAGGAACTTGGTTAAGACTCTGGTATTGGGTATTGTTTTGATAATCATTGAAATTCCTATTCTGAAAGTTCCCTTGAAATTTCCTTGATTTCCAAAATTCTGTTGTTGATTGTACTAGAATCGTGGTGGGCCTCGTGGCTGATTGTTCAAACCAAATTGATGTGAGTTTACAACTCTAGAGGGGTTTCGATAATGAAATCATGGATTATTCTTATTTTGATTCAGATTGTAATAACCTTGACCAGGGATGGTATTAACAACATTCAGGCTCTCCATTTGATTATTATCTCCTTGGACACATACATTTCTTAGAACAACATCATAGAGAACATTGCATGCTAAAGTGGAGTGATATGTGCCCTTACATGCTTCACAAAATAGTGTGGTCGACCTGACCTATTCTTGTTGTTGAGTGGGCGCACGTCCTCTTCCAATCGCAGCAAGAGATGATTCAATATGGTCTTGCTTGGAAACTAAGAGTTTTAAGGTTTCATCAATAGACTTGTACTCGGGGGTAGCTTCAGCCATAGCCACTTTCAACACTCCTTTACCTACAGATCTACCCCAATTGGCTTGATTTTCTACTCCAAGGGTGATGACCCTCCATGCGCTGTCATAACTTTGATGCATGAAGTTTCCCCCAGATGAGGAGTCTAAGAATCTCTTGATATCGTCATCCACACCCCTATAGAAAATTTTGATGAGTTGATTCTTAGGAATTCCATGGTGTGAACACTTGTGTAGAAGCTCTTTGTATATATCCTATGCTTCAACAAGAGTTTCTCCAGGGACTTGACTGAAATTTGCTATTCACCCTCTAATTTCATAGGTGAGAGATGGAGGGTAGAACTCTTCTAGAAACACATTTTGAAGTTGTTCCCAAGTGGTGATGGGTTCACTTCGCAATGAGTTATACCAACTTATGGCTCTATCAGTGAGAGAGTACTTGAAGAGACAGAGTCGAATGACATCATTGGATACTCCATTTTGCTTTTTCATAGCACATAGATCAATAAACCTCAAAAGATGCTCCCGACTATCCTCTCCTTGTGTGCCATAGAAATGGTTGTTTTGAAGCAATGTGATCCAATGTGCCCTAATCTCAAAATTTGCAGCATTTATGGGAGGAGGTTGTACTGAATGATGAACATTTGTAGCCTTCAGGATTGAGAATTATTTAAGGTCTTTTTGTAGTTCAGCTGCTTGTGTTGCTGCCTGTACTGCTAGGAATTCTTCTTAAACTACAGCTCTAGCTTTTTGCATGAGCCTTTCTCTCTGTGCATTGATGGCTTGAGCCACCCTTCAGGCTACTTCCTCTTCCTGGGCCATCCTTGCTTGATTTTCACTGATCTGACGATGAAAAGTTCTGTCTATCTCGGGATCAAAGCTAGTTGTTAGTCCGGGGTTGTCCGAACGGTGCATGCACTATGCTTTGGGTTGTACCTGAAAATAGAAGGATTTTGAAAATGAGATCCATAAAGTAGAGTCAAAGTCGAGTAGATGATCGATTGTATCAAAAGAAAAACCAAATCCTAGATTTGCCTTAAAAGAACTAGATTTGACTAACTTATTTCGTTGTCCCCGGCAACGGTGCCAGAATTTGATGTGGGAATTTATTGCACTAACAAATTCACTCGGGATTGAGATCCCTGAGCTTTTACAAAAACCAATGTGCAATAATTCCACCCATAAGCGGACGGGTCTTATTGCAATATAGTTGAGGATCGAAATCCAAATGACAACGTTTTTAAGAATCTTTGTCAGTCTAATCTAGTTTGAGTTTAGACTAATATTTAAAACGATGGGTTGATTTGAGTTTGATTAAACTAATTGCAAGGAAGTAAAAGTTGAATTAAAGTTGGATTTAGATTAGTGATATGGAATCGCTGGGATGGCACTGGGTTTCACCACCACTACACATGGAAACATATTCAATCACACATATCCAGCCAAGATATAACTATCCAAGTGGAGCTGCTACAAACCCTCTGCGAGGATAGGTTCACGTAAACATCACCTTAGGCATCCGATTTCTTATCGTCGTCCGAGTCACGCACTAACGACTCTGAAGATACAAAATCCAACTAAGGTTGTGAGCCCTCCGTGAGGATAGGCACACAGAAGTGTCACTGTAGGCTAGATGCGTCGTCCCCTAATGGATCATACACTTACAACCTCAAGGAATCCTATCAAAAGTTCTCGTCAAGGAGTCTTCCATGTGAATCGTTAAGCAAGCAGGCAATTAATCTACAAGCAATCATCGACGATTAACTAAGAAGACACAACATCCAACTAAGGTTGCGAACCCTCTGCGAGGATAGGTGCACAGAAGTGTCACCATAGGCTAGATGGCTCGTCCCATAATGGATCATACACTCATGACCTAAAGGAATCCTATCAGAAGTTCTCGTCAAGGAGTCTACCTCATTAATCGACATTCTACAATATGAAGATAAGAACAAGATGAATGCAAGCATGTAATCAAACTACAAACTTGAACGATTAACAATGAAATGAATAGTTATATACATTGCCAAGGAATGCTTAACAAAAGAACATGATTGTATGGGCAGCGGGGTTAGTCCCCGCACCCTAGCGAAAAGGGACTACTCGCTCATGATGCGAGAGACAAGAAGAATAAGAAAGAGAGAGAAATCTACCATGAACTCAGTACAGAAGGTAGTCGTAGCTCGGTGAAGATGATGCAGTCTTCTACGTCATGTCGGAGTAGATTTGGACGTGGAAAGGGAGCTGCCAAGACAAACCGGGTAGTCCCTCTCACTTCGTCTTCTTTCTCTTCTCGGCCTCCTTGAATGCAACACCGGTAGTAGGTGGACTGAAACTGGCATGGGCGGTACTGGATCTGGATCGGACCTGTGTACAAGCAGCCTGTCGGCATCTCAGAACCGATGCCAATTGAGGATCCTTACGGTCCTATTTATAGGCTCAGATGGGGTCTTCACATTTTCTGCATGAACCTGCTACAAATAGTTTGGAGCAAACGGTCTTTGGGAATGACTAGCCTCTCGTTCTTGAGACCGTATGGCGCCAATCAGTCTTGAAACCATTAGTCACCAACCGGTCTTCTCTTGTTGGCTCCAAACAGTCTTGGGACCGAATGGATCCAAATGGTCTTGAGATCGAATGGCTCCAAACGGTCTTGGGACCGAATGGCTCCAAACGGTCTTGGGACCGAATGGTTCCAAACGGTCTTAGGATTGAATGGTTCCAATCAGTCATGGGACCGAATGGCTCTAAATGGTCTTGGGACCGATCGAATGACTAAACGGTCTTGGGACCGATACCTATCTGAACGATCTTGGAGATCATGCTCTATCAATTTTGCATGGATGAGTCCAAATAGTTTGGTTTGTCCAAGCGGTTTGGGATCACTGAGTTCCCAAATGGTCTCTCTGATCTCTGATCATTGAGCGGTCATCACTTCTCGTTCGGTCTTGAGTCCAGTCACTGGGCAATGACGGTGGAAAGGGTGGACGAAGGAAGTGCCAAGGCTGCTGGTATGAAGATAGCAACCCCATCGGAGCTGCTACAGATCGAGTTAGGAAACAACTAACAATGATGGTGGAAGGTGATGTTACTGCAGTGAGCTAGGGTTTATAGGTGGGAACCAAGGATGAAGAAGAGGGGAAGCTTGTGCCATTGTTGTTGAGCTGCCCAAACGGTTTCGAATTCCCGACGTCAAACGGTCTTGAATGTCAGTGACACCAAATGATTTTGGAAAAGAGTGAGGTCCAAATGGTCTTGGGGTATAGGTCACCCATACGGTCTTGAGACCGAATGGTGAGACCATTTGGTGAGACTGTTTGGCGAGACCGATTGGTCAGAACTAAGGTTGAGTGGAAGGTGGGTCCCAGCTGATTGTTCAACCTCATCAAGACCACATCAAATCAACATAAATTCATTTAAAATCATGTTAATTGGAACAATTAAGAAATTTTGCACATTTTGATATTTAGCAATTGAAATTGGATGAATTGGGTCGAATATGACCCAAGATGGCAATTGAATTCCATGATGAATATATATTCATCACTATGTCTTAAAAGAGGGTAAAATACCCAAATCGACATTCCACGTGTGCATAAGCCTACATTAGCAGTCGAGTGTCGGAACCCATAACCCATTGTCATATCATTTTTGGGAAAGAAGGAGAGTACAACTAAAATTGTAAATTTTAACTAAGATTTCATCATATGTATCCTTAATAGTTGAGAGTTTGAGTTGCACATCCACTAATTGTTTGGCTTGGTCATCCAAATTCTACTTAGTGTTGTTTAACTGATTGATTCATTTAATTGTGACCACCCCTACTGAACTAAAAATCTCTTTCATGGGTGTTTAAGTTGAATTGATGGCTATGAGTATAAACATGTTGATCATGGTTGGCTTGGTCTTATACACATCTTTCTTTTCATTTGATCTATGCATGAACTTGACAATTCTTCATTTGTGTTTCTATGCTCTTTTTGCTTGAGGACAAGCAATGGTTTAAGCTTAGGGGGATTTGATGTGCACAAATAATACCATCTTTTGGATCATGTTTGCTTGTATATCTATGTTGTTTTGACTCAATTATCACTTGCATTCATGTTGGATTCTATATTTTTAGCTATTCTTACTTGTCTCATGGTTTGGATTGTAGGTACTACATTTTGCAATGAAATGATGAGGAATATATCATACTATCACTTATTGGATAACTCCTCAAGTATCTACATGTTTTGGGGTTCAAAACTGCACAAATACCACTTTTTACGGCATGTAAATCATACCTACACACTAAAAGTTATGAGCAGAATACACAACAACCCAGAATAACCAGGTGCACGTCGTGTCTTAAAAAGACACGTCGTGTACCTGGGAGCTAAAAGTTTCTGGAAAGTTGCACGGTGTGCATTTCTTCAGTGCACATCATGCACCTGGGAGCTGAAAGTTTCTAGAAAGTTGCATGATGTGTATTACTTCAATACACGTCGTGCACAATGCATTATGGAGCAAACTGAAAGTTTCTGGAAAGTTGCACGGCGTGCACCTGGCAGTTTCAAAAATTTGAAAAATATGAGTTTTTGTTTAAAATGAAAGGGGAACTGAATGGGTGGTTATGACTGGTCATTTGTGGAAGTTCCCTCATCCCAGAGCCAGAGGAGAGCAAGGGAGGGTGATTTTAGGTAGAAGGTGGTTTCTTGCAAAAGAACCTCCATTCTTTTTCTCTTCTTCTCCAAGCTTCTTCTCGAAGGTGCAGCAGAGCTTCTTCACTCCACCAAGCTTCTTGGGAGAAAGGTTTTCCCAGTTTGGAGCAGCTGTAGAAGTGGGATTTCATCCTCAAGTCATAATTCTACCTTTCTTTAGTTACACCTTGGGATTACTTAGTTTTTCCTTCTCTAAATCATGTTGAATTATGAAAATTCTACACATTTTCAGTTGTACATTATCATGGACGAGTAGTTCCTTTTTCTTAGGCATGGGAGAGTAGCTCCCATGCCATAGCTTGTATGAACGTATGAATTTCGTATTAAATGTTAGTTTCTTGCATGTTCCAAGAGTTGTTTCAGATCTGAAATGCTTGTTTGTGTGATTGGCCATCATACTTGCATGTTTTATGCTTTCTTTCATAATCTGAGAAGATGTGTTTGAGAGTATGGAGTTACTCTTTTGGCAACTTGTCCTTGACCGCGAGAGTGGCTGGGATTAAGTTGAGGAGCAAGGTTTGTGATTCAAAAATAAAATACATACGCGAGAGTGATGTATGGAGTTAGAATCGTCGTCACTTCACCGGGAGGTGAGTGATGACTACAAACCTCCTTTGCAAGTCAATTAACATGTTTAAATTTGTATTTTAATATAATCTATGATGTGATAGTGAAATCCCAAGTCTAGGATCCACCTAAATATGAATCTTAACCTTTCTTAAGTGATAATTTACTGTTTTGTTTTAAATCTGTAATTTAATTGCTCTAATCCAATCATCTTGTGTACAATGATCTAGATTATTGAAAATCATAACTCTTGCGCCTAACTAACCAACACTCCATGTGTTTGACCTCGATTACAACTACTCTCATATACTTGTGGGATATATCTGGTTGATTAAAAGATCATTCTTAATGATTGAAACTCATTAGTGTAAACAACCAACAATACATCATAGAGTAATTGTCATTCTTTCGACATACATTATGTTTCATCATTATCTCATAACTGAGTGAAATGAAATAAATTGGAATTGTGCCTTTATAATTGATCAAATCATATATGTAATGTTCCGTTACAACCATCATATGATTTTCTCTATGGTCATGCATACCAACATAAATATCATAAGACATGACACCTTTAGATGTACAACCGGTCGACAAGCAATTGGAGGTGACAAAAAAATTTGACACAAAAAGTTTGAGGTAGATGGTCACCTAAGCCTAATCGCATACCTATTAGAAATAAATAATACATACCAAAGGTAGATATTTTGAAATAGATGAGTGAATTTCCTTGAAAATGGAATAATGATCGAATGGAGATGAAGTATTTTTTCCTACTATACTTGGTAAGAATTAAAGAACTCTTGGTGTTTGTGGGACCTTCATCCCAAGTAGGAATTTTAGTTGCAAGTCAAATCATGATAGTTGTTAAAGAAAATATTTAGCAATAATAGATTTGATGTTTTGAACCAATTTTAAGCTTAAGGTATGATGATTTCAAGAGGCGACTAAGATTATTTAAGGTTATACATGAGGATGCTTTCAGCTGATGGTGATGCAAGATATGTGATAGTATTTATTGATGATCTAGGAACAATGTAGTATTGGGTTTTAGATGATTTACACACGAGATAGATCCTAGAGAAGTTTATTGAATAAGGTTTGAATTAGTATTCGTGAGGATAAGAATGGTTTCACAAGAGAGTTCTCACTACCTTGAGTTCACTTGGCCTAGAACACCATGATTACATGAAAAAAGTCATGAACAATAATATAAGAAAGTAATGTAAGTTTTCAATTCCCTAAGCTAAGTCTACACTTAGTAAAATGGTCACATTGATGTAACAAGTGCTACAATGTAAGTTTTTAAGGAGGATTCACCATAGATGACTCACTAATTGCAAGTAGAAGATCATGATTAATGAAGAACCATGAACTAACATCTAATGCTTCATCCTCCACCGTCTGAAAACCCTATCTTGGTTCCTTAATAGGAAGGATAAACTACAACCTTCACCATAGAGATTTGAGGGATGGTAATAACAACAAGATGACTAATGACCCTTATTATCCAAGAAGATAAAAAGGACTCAGAGATTCATACCTCTTGAAATGGTCAATTTGACATAACAATGTAGTATATGATCATAGGAGAACATAGTATCAATAATTTTAGTGTGGGATTTAACAAACCAAAGCAAGTGGCCTATACCTATGAGAATTCAAACTTGTCAAGCTCGATATATTCACACATTAGTTAAATAAGACTTTCATGATTTGTGTGATCCAATGTTCTAAGATATTAAGATGAGACATGCAAGTAATATCATGGCTATATCCTTATCTTACCCAAGATCTCAAGTAGAAACATATTAATAATATTCTTATAATGATTAATATCTAGGAATTAAATACCCAATAAGATTATAAGATTCTTACTCATTAAGTTGTAACTATGTTTCCAAGATAAGATTCATGTATTAAGATTTAAGTTCATGGTAAGACCATGAGGTGAGAACAACATTAAGATTCATTTAAGATCAGATTTAATGACATGAAATGAGATTATGGAGTTAGATCCAGACCCATAGTGTAGGCCGACTCAGATACATAACTCAGTCACTATGTGCATATTTTTTGACCCAGGCACCTTAGTGCAGGTTATGAGATCCAGGTACTAGATTATAAATATTCAGAGAATAATATCTAAAGTGTGAGAATTTAAATTAAAGAAATAATAGGTGTTTATGTGTAACATTTTCCTACATATTTCCATATTGATTATACATGATAGTTTAATAAGGCTATTAGACATAGTGAGTTATCCATGAGAAGATCGTACTTTGAAAGTGCCAACAAGACTTTATGAAAATTGTTTATATTTAGTAAGATATCTGAAACCCTAAGGTGGGCAGACTCCTGTAGTTCAACCACATTTTTTAGGATGAAATTTCATTCAAGGTGGGTAGATTTGTAACATCCTCATTTTTAGAACTTCACTATACTTTCTTAAGTACTTTCATTCATGGTTATTAGATAGCCGAGCGGTCAGTCTATTAACTTTGAGTTATTAATGCACTATTAATTTTAATATTAATAGAAATTATATGGAGGAAGCACACACAAAGTTTTAGGATTTAGATGTAAGTGGATAACCAATTACTGAGTATTTGGGATTTACCATATTATAATCATATTAATTATTCATATCACCTATTTGGGAAAATAATGCCACAACAATTTTCTAGACAAAAAATTAGACAAGAGATTAAATTTGGGAACAAATGGAGTTTTTTTATTAGGCTAAGAAATGTTCGCAAGATAATGACATTTTTCAACAAGATAAATGTCTTTCTAAAATTATGTTCTTCTAGGTGTTCTTTGGTCTGTCTGATGTTGGAACATGATGTCCCCCACTCAATCCCAACCATCATTCTCTGTTTTTTTTAACATGACTCTTGCTAATTAGTTGATTGCAAATATCTCACCATTCCCTTGATCTTTTTCTAAACCATTTTCACCCGTCTTATGGAGATTTATACACATCGTATAAACCCCTAGTTGAATCCTAGGACATACTTGTTGAGTTACACCTGAATTCCACTATCGTGTGCTTCATATGCACTTATGGGAATCACTATTCAGCTATGCACTATGTATCGTGGGCGTTAAAGAGACTCGAGGGATCTTCTAACACACCCCTCTCTTCTATAATTGTTTTCCCCGTCATCAAAACTAGATGACTAGTGCCACCTTTCATCATCCGTGTCCAACATCCATGATAACACTCCACATTGACTCCACCTTATTGGTGGAGACTTCCAATCCTATGGAGGATGGTGTGGCTTCCTCATCTAGCTTCACTTGGCACAAAGCATCCGCACAACCTATACTGACATGAACCTGGGATCTATGCTCAACAATGCAACTCTTCGTGGTGCCATAAGATAGGTGTCACTCAATCCACTCTGTGGTTCGTTTAGAGTATGGTTGTGATGTTGAACTAAGTACAAAATGTGCTTCGATCGATGAGGAGGTGCTAACCTAACTCCAGGATAGATGGGATCATTATTTACGACTTTAGATTTAGACGACAGAGTTGATGCTCTATTTCATAGAGAAATAGAGTGTCCAATGCTTGTTTGGCAAAGATAAAACGGGTTATGAGCCAATCAGGTTGAGGGTTAGATCCATGAGAGACCATTGTCTGGGCACACAGGCACATCATGGCCCATTTGTAGCCACTGGATCAGTCTTAGGATGACTGATATTCTTTGAGAAGGTATATTATTTGAAAATTCATATCTTGAGATATAGTGGTTATTTTTGGGAGTTCAAGACATTAGAAAGCTTAGAGTATCTACTTTATTATAAAAATATATTAAAACTTTTTTTTGGATGTGTGGTGATGATTATAATTAGATTACTAAAAGATATGAGATTTCAATGCATTATGCACTAAAGATAGTAAAGACATAATAAATTAATAGATATTGTACTGAAATGTATTTTTATGTGCACAACACAATTTTAAATCTTGCTTGTTTAGGTATTACATTTTATCTAAATTTTGAGGAAAACCCTAACAAGGGCATTAAGGGTATTTCACCCACTATTTGACTATAAAATGACCTGATATCTTTTATATAGACCTAAATATGTGGTATCATTACTATTTATGCTATTTTTTGAGGTTACATATCCTTTTTTAAATTATAATTTGGTTTGTAGACCTAACAGGATATGGTATATTGTGTTTATCGAATATTGGTGAGATACTACACTTAATATAAGCTTGTTTGTATGAGAAATAGTTTTTGGGATATTTATGCCTAATTTGAACTATATCATAGTAACTAGAGACACATAATTATATTATAAAGTTATTCCTTGGTGATAGATCAATATGTTCACATATTATTTTGAAGAAAAAGAGACATGTGAATCTAATTTGTTGGGAAAGATGAAAAAAAACCCTTCATTTGTAACAATGAAAGGGAAAGTGACTATTTTGGACTCATTGATCTATGTGGACAATTTAACATAGCTTTAAAGGAGGATATCAGTACTTCATCATATTTACCAATGACTTTAGTAAATATGGATATGTGTATCAAATGAAACACAAATCACAATCTCTTGAAAATTTCAAGGAATTTGTGAAGAAGTGCAAAACCAACTTGGCAAGAATATTAAATCACTATGGTTTTATCATGGTGGAATATAAATAAGCCAAGAGTTTTAGGCTCTTCTAACCGATTATTGTATTCTATCAAGTTGACTCCATGTCGAATACCAAAACATATTGGTCTGTAAAAAAGAAGGAATTTCACCTTTTAGACATGGTACATTCAATGATGAGTTTATCCAATCTTCAAACTTCCTTATGAAAACATGCACTTGAAATTTTCACATTTACACTTAACCAAGTACCTTCCATATCAATTCAAATGACACCACATAAAATACATAATGGGAATCATCCCAATATGTATTTTATGAAAGTTTGAGGATGTGAATATTATGCCAAGAAATAGTTCAACAAAAATCTTGGACCAAAATTGAATAAATGCAATGTGTTGGATACCTTAAAGAAACTAAGGGTTATTATTTCTACATTTCATCTGAGAACCAAGTCTTTGTTGTTAGAACTACCTTGTGAAGGAATATATATATAAAGGAACTAGTGGGAGGAAACTAGATCTAAAATAAGTTCAAGGCCAGAAAGAGAACGTCAAGCCTATGTAAGTAGATGAGTAACAAAAAGAATCATAGGACATTGTGGAATCTCAAAGTCCTCATGCAACACAAGAACCTCAAAGGTCTAGTAGGACACGTCTGGATCAAGAGAGATATGGGTTTCTCATGACTCAATTAGATGATTTGATGTTCATAACTGATGGTGCATACCATAGAGGAAATAACATCTAGTAAATGGATTGAGGCCGTAAGGTTTGGGATGAATTCTATGAATGCCAACAACGTATGGACTTTAATGGATGCACCAAAGTAGTAAAAACCATATAGTGCAAATGGGTCTTCAAGAAGAAGAAGTCTGACATGGATGGTAATATACAAACCTATAGAGAACAATTAGTTGCAAAAGGTTTCATACAAGTTCAAGGTGTTAACCATGACTAAAATCTTTCACCCATTTTTGTGTTTAAGTCCATAAAGATAATGCATTCCATTGCATGCTATCATGACTATGAGGTTTGGAAAATGGATTTTAAAGAAACTTTAATTAATAGAGACCTTCTAGAGGATATAAACATGACATTATCTGAAGGTTTTATCGCTCCAAATGGAGACAATAAAGTCTATAAATCTATGGGTTGAAGCAAGCATTTAAAATCTAGATTTTTTAATGAAATTATCAAATATTTGGCTTTGTCTTAAATTATAATGAACCTTCTATGTACAAGAAGGTTAGTGGGAGCATAGTTGTGTTTCTCATATTATACGTGGATGACATGTTATTGAAGGAAAATGACATACCTACTCTATAATTGGTTGAGATTTGTTTGAGAAATATCTTCTCCATGAAGGACTTAGGCGCCAATATTTTAGGAATAAATATCTACATAGATATATTTAGAAGGCTTCTAGGTCTAAGCCAGAGTATGCGTATCAACAAGATGATGAAGAGATTCAACATGTAGGATTATAATAGAGGTAACTTTCCCATGTGTCATGGAATAAGTTTCTTTGAGGCCCTACTTGGTTGGATGTAATATGAGTATAAATTGTGATTTTAGAAGTGATATGATAAAAAGGATGGAATTTAATCTACTCGATGATTGTTAGCTTGGATGAAAGATATACATGATGAATGTTATTTCTACCATTTTGTTGGCACATAAAGTCACCACTTAATGCTTGTATGTTGTACTGAAGGTACACTTTCCCAGACTCATAACACCCATCTTGGGCTTCCAACAATGTAAACACAAGCTCACAATGTACTTTTGTTCAGACATACATTTGTGATGCGAGTGTTCATTCATTCCCATGCCAACCACACCCAACCACATCATTTTAAGGGGTCGTATGAATTCTAGATTTTGAGGTTTTTGGGAAGAAATTGGGAATTTCACTTCTGCCAACTGCATCAGAGATCATCCTACCCAAAGCTTTTTTTTTAAACAAACTCCCAAAATTTAAACAATATGAACTATAACACCCTCCTACCAAACATGCCCTAAATTCCAATGTCCTAGCTATTTGGGAAAGTAGACGCTTTTCAAAATGTAAGATTCTAAGAGAGGAAATTACCCATGAGTAATAGAACAAGTCTCTCTAAATCTCAATGTCTCATATCTTTGGAAGAGAGGGCATGTATGAGTAAGATTACATATGCATCTGCAATTGGATCATCATGTATGCAACGTGATGTGCATGACCATATATCTCATATGCTTTGAACATGGCAAGTAGGTACGAAATCCAGGTGATAGTCACTAAATTACTACGATAAATATCTTGAAGTACTTGATAAGAACTAATGATCAATTCTTCATATATGCATGTGAGGAAGAGATAATTGTAAGGGGTTACACTAATGTAAGGTTCCAAACCAACAAGGATAACTATTGATCACAATCAGGATTTGTGTTTTGCCTAAGTGGCATAGCTATAAGCTGGAAGAGTCCCAAGAAAGAGACAATGGCCAATTCTACATAGAAGGTGAGTATATTACCACATCCAATGCAGAAAAAGAAGCAATATATATTAAGAAGTTAATTAGCGAACTTGGGGTTGTTCCAGGCAAGAATACACCATAGAAATTTACTATGAAAACCATGGAATCATCACACTAGATAAGGAACACATATCCCATTAGCTTTCTAAGCTCATACGTTGTTGATGTCATATCATACAAGAGATCATACAAAGATAATATGTACATATTTTTAGAGTACCATCTGAAAGCAATGGTGTCGATCCCTTAAAAAATCATTTTCACAACAGAATCATGATGTTCAGTTGAATCACTTATAATTTGGTTCAAGGGTGTTTGGATTCAGTGCAAGTGGGACATTGTTTCTTGTATGCCCTTGGATACATCATGTGAAGATTAGATCAAGGATACTAATGATTTAAGGATACTAATGATTTAATTAAAAGCAAAGGCATTGCCACCAATTATGTTTGTTTTGGTATTGAGATTACGAGTAAATATAATAATGTCATAAGACTATGTTGAGTCAATGACATATGGTTAAGGTTTAGGACCTGAACATGAGTTCATATGTATATTTAACAATATTCATGTCCCTAGACATTTATTAATGTGGATAATTAGGATGACAATGATATATTAGACTAGTTTTCATGTTGAGTGATGTCTATGTCTCTTCAGTCATTATTTTAGGTATTATTTCAGATACAAGGGTACTTATTATATAACAAGTTGTACAAGATAGATCCACTTTCATCTTGAAAGGTGGAATCCATGTAATGGCATTCATACTCATATCTCAATGTGATAGAGGTGATTTTTATACTTGGACCTAAAGTCACTACACTAATCACTAGTTATTCTGTGTACTCTAGAACTGGAAACTGTTACTATGAATAAAGTTTTCCTACATGTGGTGATCGGTTGCATTGTGACATGTGTGGATTACTTTGAGTAATGTAGATGGAATTTTTACCTATGTTGGATTGATATCATAGCCACTTTATAAGTGAGACTATGAAAATTCATGGGCATGCTCATGTAAGTCAATATATGATATTGAACTCACACAATCTTAGTATCTTCTATTGTTTATGGAACATATACTGAATGTTAAGAGAATGGAAACTCCATGACTCTATTTCAATTGGGGTATCAATCACAAGAGGATTATAAAATCATGCTAACATTGGTCACTTAACTAGTTCAAGTTGTTCTTAACTTATTCCAATTACATGGGTGGAAACGATGTGTTTTCAGACACCAATCTTTGATTGTGAGGTTATGAGCTTCACTACTAATGTAATGTCAAATCCAGGGGTCACACACATAAGGATGCATATGGGAATTAAGGTTCACAATCAAAAGTATGATTAGAATGGTTTTGAATCATTTACATACTAATTTTGAGCCTAGTCTAGTGATAGGATAGTCCAATTTGGAAACTGGATTCTTAGATTCAACAAATCAATTGATTGTCAATCATTTGACTCAATTTCACTTTGTCAAAGTGATGAGTTAGGCGACTCACTAATTGAGTCAATTGGTTGAACGAAGTCAGTATATGGAAAGAAAGTTGCCTTATTTGACTTGAATCCAACTGGAAAACTAGATCAGACCTGGATAGACAAGTGTAATGACTCACTCTATGAGTAGGCCAACTCATAGACCAAAATGGACCCAGATGGGTGACTCAACATTTCTATCAGGCGACTTGCATTACAGTCTGAGTTCTCCAAGTTTTGGTCTATTTTGAGTTGCAATTAGGAGCGTGATTGGAATTGGAAATTACAAGCCCATGTCTCTCTTTATATAGGGGTGGACATCTATGATGTGATCTAGACGGGGAAAAATAGAGATAACAGAAATATTATGCAATTTTAAATACTAACAAAGTTAGATTACAACTTCCTTAAAAGATCATGCAAAAAAAATGTAAAGAAAATAATTTGATAATGAAAGTAAATCAAAAGAAACACTCAAGGTAGAGTGGTTATGTCAAAAGATGTCAGTCAACTACCTAGTTGTTCTGAACTAAGATTTGTGGCAATCAACTTTTATTAACCTTGTAACGAATAATACAAAGCACAATTGTTACCCTATTCTTTCACAGCCAAGGAAGAGCATTAGACAACTTCTTTAATGGCTAAGGAAGAGCATCAGACCTTCACATGTTCTTTAACAGAATTGAAGAGCACTGAACCTATTCTTTAACAACCAAGGAAGATCATTGAACCTTCACCTCTTCTTTAAAGGCTTTGAAGTGCACCAAACCTCTTCTTTAATGGACAAGGAAGAGCATCAAACCTTCACCACTTCTTTAGAAGCTTTGAAGAGCATCAAACCTCTTATTTTACAATCAAGGAAGAGTAGCAAATAATGTTGTAGAATAAGATTGAACATGGACAACACTAATGCTAAAATATCAATTCTTCAAAAGATTTACAATATGAATCTCACTATGGACAAATGGAGATCAAATTCCTCAAGGATAGGCAACGCTATATTTGGTTGAATATGACAC
The DNA here is from genome assembly GCA_963693085.1 of Alisma plantago-aquatica. Taxonomy (NCBI): domain Eukaryota; kingdom Viridiplantae; phylum Streptophyta; class Magnoliopsida; order Alismatales; family Alismataceae; genus Alisma; species Alisma plantago-aquatica. The sequence continues at coordinate 1,525,052,759 of OY856410.1, forward strand.
TATTGTGTAGATATGGCTTAGGTCTGAAAATAGAATTGTAGATTCTAAGCTTGGAGAAAGATAGGAAGTAATAGATTTTCTCAAGCATGTGTTCTAAGTGTTCATAGGCACTCCTATATATAGGAAACACTTAGGAATGTCAATATAGATGTTGGGAGATTTTTGACCAAGATAAATTCTAAACTACCCGTTAGAATCTAAAAGACAAGTTTACAACAGCTAGAAAATAAATGTTGATTTTGATTGCGGACAGATCTCACTCAAAAAAGTGTTCGCTCAAAACAATCAATGTAAAAACACTATTATATTTTTGGAAAACATACACAATAGGAGAATATTTTTGAGCCAAATACCTAAGTCCGGTTCTAGCAGAAGGTCCAAACTAATTTCATAATGGAATTGACATCTATCAATCGTAAAGACTTGATATAAGGGCATGTTTGCTACACCGGATAGATGAAAGGATTGGACTCCATATCCCATTAAAATAGAGAATCATATGTTTGGTTTGTGTTAGGGTGATATTGGGATGGGTGACTGGAGGTAGTGGAATCCTAAATAAGTAGGATTTGTCAGTTCCACACACCACCTAGGTATTCACTCGGATATCTCTCTAGCACCCAATGGTTTGCGAGCCCCGATAACTATTTCATGCGCACTGCTTCCCTCAGGCATGACACTCCTTCCAACCGATGCAACAAGATGCTGCTTGTGATCAGTATGATGGGCACGTTTGTGACACCGATGCTCCTTGTTGTCTACCTCCATCCTCTATCGGATCTACGACAGCAGTTCCATCAGTACCGCAACCTCTGAAACATGGTCTCATCCTCTACCAGATCCATGGTAGTAGTTCCTAGTATGATTAGTAGCCCTATAGATCTGACAACAAATGTGCCAGAACTGAAGTATGCATGATGAAAAAAATACTGAATGGTGCACTACAATGTTATTCAAAGTTTAAAAAACACCAAGAAGATATAGTTTGAGAAACTGTCATCTCCACTAGATAAGAGAGGAACTTTTTTCTTGAGTTTTCCTTCAAAATAGATTGTATCATTACAAATAGCAAGATGTCTTGGTAGGGAAGGCAAGGTAAAGCAAATACCTTCCCATATGTATCCAATCATAGTATGGAAGAAAAAATGTCCTATCCATTCCTTTGGTTTTACTTTTTTCATCTAAATCATGTCCGACCAACCAAACATGTCATAAGTGTGAAAAAGGGTCTTGTATAGGATAGGGTTGATCATCAGTTATTCTTGCATCATTCTTGGCAAGTTGAACAAATGCACTTTTTCAAAGTATATACATGGTACAACTTATCCTACAAGAATCCAAACACATATAATAATGAATGTCCTTTATTGATAGATCTTATCTAAGTTCATTCATTGCCTAAAACACTCAATGCACATTTTAGTAACACAAAATAGAATTATTTGCATCATAGAAATTAAAGTGTGGCATATCCAAAAAGCCATCAATCTGTAGGGTTAAGACACACCAAAAAAAATTCCTAGAAAAGTTTTTTGAGAGTTACTCCACTTGTAGAGAGAAGAACTCATCCCAAGGACAAAATGTCACAGTAACGAGAAAAGGAGTTCAACAAATAACTGATGTGTGGACAATTTCATGTTTGCTTCCTCTTAGTAATCAAAATGGTGCAACAAGAGTTCCCACATTTGCATAGACAACATGGATCTGGAGGAGCTTGGGTAGAGTATTGAGAACAAGCAACTTCTTTAAGAAGAATATAAGGTGTTTCTGCGATGATAATGTGGAAACAACGAAAACCACTTCATATCAGATCTAGAAGTGAAAGTTGTAAATAGACATTGGATGTGTCTAGTTATTAGAAAAGTAGTGTGTATTAAGTTCTATATCCCTTCTATTTCTTTAATATACCAACATTTTATGGCTACGACAAATACTTCACCTGGGGTTTTTTGGGGAGAAATTGTTGTATTTCCATTGCTCCTTGTCTCCCAGGGACTCTACAATACACATGATGCTTATTTACTTTATATCCAAGCCTAGGATCTTAATTATACTTCATAACATCTTCAATGATGCAACAATCATTTCTTAGAATATTGGCATAAAGGTATTATCATTCATGTACACTTAGACTAAGGAAAGTGTTTACTCATTTCCTTGTGCAAGTAAGCATATGAATGAATATCTTATAAAACAATTATATGAAGATTGAAGAGTTTTAAAAATAATGTAGATAGTAGATAAGAAATTTGCATGAATGTTTCTTATTTCAAAACTAAGTTGATACCTTTTAGACAAAACTTTTTCAAAAAAAAGGAAAAATTATAAGATACCAAAAGAAGTCTATCAAAAGTTAAAATTAACCAAAATGTACACCCCTTGCCATGTTACATTCTTCGTAAACATATAAACTGTTGTATAACTTGAGCTTCAAAGTATGAGAAATGATGTGATTAGGCAAGGGTTTAGAAGGGTTGAAGGTAGTATTTCTTTTTTTTCCCTATGCTAGTGCAATAGAAGAATTGCATAGATGCCTCTTGGCTGATGGTAATTTTGTTCTTGAATTATTTCATACTGAAATATTAAGGACATCCAAGTAATACATCCAATAGAGCACATGAAAACTAAAATCATTGCATGATATCATTGATCAGTATTCCAGTATGCATATTACCTTCTTATCAACTTGTGTAGATGTGTTGGATGATGTGAATATTATAAATATCATCTCATCATCTAGTGGCTCAACCATGGCTTTATATGTAGTTTGTAGTGCACTATTCCACAACAAACAAACTCAAGATATTTACCCAAATGTTGAACTCCAATAATGACAAGATAGAAAGGTGGAGAAATAAGGCATGCATATCAGTGACAAGAATGATCTGCCAACCTCAAGTTTCCCAATGACATCGTGAATACACCATGAGAAGAATGTTGACAGATTTTTCCTAGACACCATACAAACTTAGGCCATAGCTATACCATCCTTGCTAGTTGTATCCAATTGAAGTAAAACTAATATCTAAAATCAAGAGTTGATTGGTTTGAGTTAAACTAACTTTAACGAAAAGTAAAAGTAAAAGAGAGGGGTTAAAATTGGGTCTAGGTTAATGATGGAAGTCACTGGAGTGGAATTGAGTTTCACCACTGGTACGCATACAAGCACATCCATGACATATCCAGACTTGGTAAAACCATGAAATTGGATAAAAATCAAGTTTCCTTTTGTTAGGTGCAAGAATATCACGTAGATATCTTGGTGAGAATGATGTCTCTCTACTCAAAGATCATGTATGTGCTACTCTAGAGACATCCCTTTAAAAGGTCTCATTTGGACATCAACCAAGTTAATTGATATTCAACATCTAAGCATTAAAGTTATCACAACCTAGGATTATAATAGATCATGAAAATTAGGAGATCAATCCACTAAACATGCAATAAAAAGAGTAGATTGGCTTATAAGAGTTACATACAAGCCATGGAACACCAAAAATGGACATGAAAGTATGGGTAGAGGAGCTAATCCCAACACACCAGTGAGAAGGGCTACTCACTCTTCATGGATATATTAAAGAAATTAGGAGAGAAGGAGGATAAGGACACAATTACCACCAGTAGAAGGGATGCATCTTGGTGTGAACAACATTGCTAACATGCTGGGTGAAGTGATTGGATTTACTCAAATCAGGATGAGACGGTCTAGACCCTCGCCAAGATTGTCTTCTTCTTTGTTCTTCTTTCTTTCACGGAATTGATATGTTGGAAAAGGGAGGTAGGAGTATGGATGGATGTGCATTCAAGGAATTACATAAGCATCGGATGGGAGAGGGTTGATGGTGACCATCTTCTTCTTCTTATTGGAGTGTGGCAGCTTTACAACAATGTAGAGGAGAAGAGATTCATATGTCTTGAGGGGAAACCTTCTATTTATAGGCTTTTCCAGAGTTTCCATCAGAGCTTGTGGTATAGTTTTCATTGACCAATGGAGCAGAGGCACCGTCGATGGATATCTCATCTGGGGGCATGTTGATGGTCGGGTGTGGGAGCATAGCTGGGAATCAAAGGGTTTGGGTCTCCTCACTCATCAGGTCTAGGAGACTTGTCTGTGAATGGAGTTTCATCAAGGCATTGGTCAACGGTCGGGTGTTAAAGCTTAGTCAACATGTGGCACACATGATAACTATCAGAGGTAGACCGATGAAGAGGTAGAAGTTCCATTGGGGTGGAGTAGCTTGTAGGTGAGTGTTTAGTTTATAGGTCTATTTCACATTACAGGATATCCCTTAGGGCTCATCCATTTAGCAGGAATCTAGGGTCTCGTCAGGGTTGAGCCCAGGAAAGCCATTTGTAGTTGGTCAATGGATGTTGACTGTGGGTCAATGGTGAGTTAGACAGACCATCGGGAAATGACCGATGGGTCATCCGAGTTTGTGTGTTTTTGGTTGATGGAATTTATGCTTCAAAGAAAACCCACCCTGGGATGAGAAGGGTGTTGGATTCTTATTGGAGGGTGGAACCGATGGAGGCTTAGCTCGGTGAAAAAATAACCCCATGAAAGGAATTATCATAGAAAATCAAGTCTAGATTATCAAACACTTCTTGGTCCTGGTAGTCGGTTAGCAAGACCATTGTCTCTTAAGTCAATGTGCATGATATGTAGCTTAATCCTGGCATGGAAACCCATGAATTTGAATGAAATTCCTACATATTTACATAAAACTAAGTAAAACTATATAGAGGCAAAGTCAAAGGTAATATGAGGGAACTAAGTGAAAATTTGAACTAAAACTGTGACTAAAACTTAGATGAATATGTGTTGAACAAATACCTCAAAATTGAATGTCACTCATCCTTAAGCAACACAAAATCTAAAAAATATGCTAGATAGTACTTTCAACTCTTGTTGTTGTCTCATTTTCACATCACATTAGTTTCTTTCCTGCCAAATATGACTAAGTATCTCAAATTCAAGAGATCACTAAACATGTCTCACAATATCTTCGTTCTCGATTTCATTTCCCAAAAATACTCCCTCCCCACTATTTCCAACATCACGCATGTCTAAGAGATTTGTGAGAGTTTAGAGGGACCCCCAAAACTATAAATGTGCATCTGATCCCACATTGGCATTTCTTAAGAGAGTGGTAAAATTGAGGCATTTATTGTTCCTATAGGTGGAAAAGGGAATGAATGAAGGTTTTGAGGAAAGTAGCAAATTTCTCCTCTATTTGACTCGAGATTTCATTTTATGGTTTCAACGACATTGGCTCGGCAGTGCACTTATGTACACATTAGCATATTTTCTATTGCTTTTTTTGGTACACCCTTATTACATTGTGAGGGGTATGGAAGAAACATATAGAGATAGGGGGTGTGTTACCACAAACTTAGAGTTTGGCACTATTTTTATGGATTTTTTGTTTCTTTTGATGTATGGAATGATACGAAAAAATGAATAAGAACTATAGGGGAGGGTTTGGATCGTAATGAGACTTGATTTACAATTTAGTGCACCAGATCATTCTCCTTGGCGCACTATACTCCAAGAATAACATGATGGGGATCAAGTGGGTTATTTTGTGCAATTGTTCCACTAGTTATTAGGAAGCACAATGTTCTTGGTCCCTCTCAGTTCTAGTGATGTTTTCCATCTTTTTCATTGGAAACTGATGTTAGGATTCATAAACTAGTTAGTTTTAGAAGTCATTCCCTTTGAGGTTATGCTTCAAATAATATGGGTATAATGATGCAAAATTGCATGAAAAAAGAAACTAGTCATCTAGATAATGATTTTGATTGTGTGATAAACATCAACATTTTGAAGAATTTATGTTCCAACATTGTTTGAAAAATATAATAAAATATGAAATGATGGAATCTTAAGTTTGAAACAGATTGGTATAAATGGAAAGTAGAACACGTACCACCAACCTTCCACCCCAAACTTAAAAATTTTCTCATCCATGAAAACAATAAATCCAAGATGAAGGGAAAAAGTCATTGTGATTGGACCCTAGATGTGGTTGTTTTCCAATCAACATTTTTTCCTCCACCTGAAATTTAAAAAGGGAATATTCAGAACTAAAAATTAAATATTTCAGTGCATTACCTAATGATTACAAAATTGTCTAATCTAAAATTGTAAGCAAAAACTAAATTAAAGATTGGGTCTCCTCCCGACAAGCACATGTGTTTTATGTCATTGGCTTGACATATTGATTTTAATTCTCAGGTAAAGGATTAGGTTTTGAGAGAATGAGAGGTAGTTTTGTGTTCATGTATGCCATTGTACAATATCTCTTCAAACATTGGTGATTTGCTATGAACTCTACAATCATTTTGCTCCATAAGATGAAAGCTCCATGAGGGTAGATGTAACGTCCTAGGGTTTGAGGCATCAAATATAATGATCTTAAAGGGAATGAGTAGACTACTCATATCACTCAGATGCACCTCCTTTTCAAGGAGCCCATAACTAAAGAACTTTGTGGTTGAGCATGCTCAACCTAGAGTAGTACTAGGATGGGTGAATGGTCTAGAAGGTTATCCTGGCTTGTGCACCTGAGTGAGGACAAAGTATGAATAAAGGCTAGTGGTTGTATGTGGGGTCAATTGTTATTCCTAAAATTCTAGTACAACCCTTGGTAGTGTGCCCAAGCATTACAAATGGTATCAGAGCCATAACCCCTCCAGTAGGTGGGGCCTAAATGGACATGTGGCACGTCAGTCTTGAGTCATGTGGTCCAAGTATGTTGGAAAGGGTTGTCCATGGTAATGTATCCACCCTTGCGCTGGTATTCTGTGATCGGAGCTGGGTGTCCATGGGGCATTCTGGGTCTACACTAAATTGGGGAAATATTATGAAGTCATATAGTCGAGCCTTGATGATGGTGTCAACATTTTAAGTGGGGGAGATTGTAACGTCCCATTATTTGAGGCCTCAGATAAAATGATCTTAAAGGGAATGATTGGACTACCCATATCACCAAGGTGCACCTCCTTATTAGGGAGCCCATCACTAAAGAACTTTATGGTTAAGCGTGCTCATCTCAGAGTAGAACTAGGATGGGTGACCACTTGGGAAGTTCATCCTGGCTTGTGTGTGTGAGTGAGGACAAAGCATGTAGTTAAGTATAGTGGTGGTCTATGGGGCTAGTTATCATTCCTAAAACTCTACTAGATCCCTTTGTAGTGGGCCCATGTGTTCAATAGATGTGCCTTATGATGTTTGGCCTCGATCAAAGTTTACCTAGAAAAATTTTAAGTCATTAGTCAAAAAGTAGAATATGATCTCCGACTTGTATGTCTTTCATATTCTGATGACCACCATCGTGTCATAATTTTATTCTCTCTATATACATTTGTGCATTCTCATATGTAGTCAATCTGAGCTCGTCAAGCTCTTGTATCTATTCTAGTCTGTTCTAACTAGCTTTTTGCAGACCAAAGTTTAGTTGCATAATTTAACACTTTATGTTCTAGTTAAATAGTAAAATGACATTAATTTTCACTATCGATCTGAAAGGTGTGGTGCCTAGAGGAGTCTTACAAGTTGTCTTATAAGCCCAAAGAGCATTGTTGATTTTTCTAGACCAATTATTTACATTGTGACTAACAGTTTACTCTAGAATGGCTATGAATTGTAGATTAGATGCCTCTACTCACCCAGGATTTGAGGCCTCAGATAAAATGATTCTAAAGAGAATGACTAGACTAACCATATCACCAAGGTGGACCTACTTTTCAGGGAGCCTATCACTAAAGAACTTTGTGGTTAAGCATGCTTAGCTCAGAGTAGTACTAGGATGGGTGAACCGTCGAGAAGTTCATCCTAGTTTTCATGTGTGAGTGAGGACAAAGCATGCAATTAAGGCTAGTGGTGGTGTGTGGGACCATATGTTATTCCTAAAACTCTACTAGAGCCCTTTATAGTGGGCCCAGGTGTTATAATAGATGTGCCTTACAATGTTTGGCATGTACCAACATGATCAAAGTTTACCTTGAAAATTTTTAAGTTGTGAGTCAAAAAGTAGAATATGATCTCCACCGTGTATGTATTTCCTCTCCATATGACCATTGTGTCATAATTTTGTTCTTTATATACATCTTTGCAATCTCATATGCAATCAAATTGATCACCTCAAGCTCTTGCATCTGTTCTAGTCTATCTTGACTAGCTTTCTACATATCAAAGTTTAGTTGCATAATTTTCCACAACACTTTATGTTCTAGTTCTATAGTTAAATGACATGACTTTCCATAAATCAATCTGAAAGGTGCGGTGCCAAGATGAGTCTTACAAGTTGTCCTATAATCCCAAACAACATTGTTGATTATACTGGACCAATCCTTTATATTGTGATTGACGGCTTTCTCCAATATGGCTATGAGTTGTTGATTGCATACCTCTACTCACTCGATCATTTGCTACTGATGAGGAGATTCCACTTTATGGTACATGGGTGTTTCAAAACATCATTATAGAAAGTGATAGCCTCCACTAGATATGATAGTATGAGGGACACCAAAACTATGTCCCACAATAGCTTGATAATAGATTTCGAATTACTTATCATAGTGGGAATAACTTCCACCCATTTAGAGACATAGTCAACTACTATTAGGATGTAAGAGAAGAAATATGAAGAGGGGAATGGGCCCATATAGTCCAAACACCATACATCAGATATTTCAACATTATGTTAGATCTTGAAGGGTATTTCATCTCTCTTGGTGATCTTTTTAGACCTTTGACATTTATCATAGGACAAAATGAAACTTTATTCATCCTTGGATATTGTAGGCCAAAATAATCTAAATTGGAGAACCTTTAGTGCAATTTTCTTAGAACTTGTGCAACATGTAGTAGGGTCTAAGTGATACCATTCTAGGATTAGAGGGACTTCTTCCTTTAGAATACAAAGTTGATAGAGACAACAACACATAGTTTGAAAGTGTAAGAATCCTGACCTTGATTTCTGGTTGACCATGCTTTCTTAACATAATTATATGCTTAAAACCTTAATAAAACCTTGTGATGTGATTTGATAAATATGTGATGATTTTATGTTTCAAGTTTGGTCCAGTTTGGATGTTGTTAGAACTAGTTATGCATATATGAGCTTATTTTGGACCTAATTGCAATTTACACATGTTCATGGTTTTCTTGCAATTTGTCACGTGATTTTTGTTCCTCACAAGTTTTGACATAATGTTGGAGATTGTGGTGCCTTAGGACGCCTTAAGATACCTTAGTTTGAGTGATGAGAAATCATGTTGAGAATTAGGGTTTGCATGGATGCCCTAGTTGGTGGTTGACCTTGATGTATGTTCGACCGATGAGCTTGTGTTTTGGTGGTTTCCAAGGATCTTTTGATCCATGATTCTTAGTGGTTGATGATTATTGATGTGTGCCCCTAGTCTTGGTGGTTGATGAGCCCAACAACCCTCTTTGGTCGCCAAGAAACCCTATGGTTTGGTTTTAGCAATCTTTGAGTTTGTGGTCATATTTGGTCGTTGAGAATATTTAGCGGTTGCTTGGTTTTGTGAGTGCCCTGGTTGCCAAGAATTCCCACCACTCGTTGAGTTTTTTCTGGATGAAGTTGGTCACTGGTTTTTCTTTGTTTTAATGCCCTAGTTGTATGTTTGAGTTTGGTGCATGCATGGATGAGATCTTATAGACACATGGCATGTATTAGCATGACATCTAGCCTTCATTCTCTCTCTCCAACACCATTATATATACAAATATTTCCTTGCATGCAACTAAACCCTTTGCACTGCCTTTCTCTCTTCTTTCCCTTGGAGCTCGTCTCCTTGTTCTTGGTGGTGAAGGAGGAGCTCAAGCTTGGAGAAGGTGGTTGATCCCTCTTGCATGTGGAGCTAGGGTTTGAAGAAACTCTCCTTGTGATTGTTTGGTGCCATCCTTGATTTCCTTCTTGATCTTGGTAAATGATTTTCCTCTCCATCATTGTTTCCTTTCTACCCAACTTTTCTTTTTTCTCTTCTTGGCCAAATCCATGGTTCTCCATGATAGTGCTTGAGTTAGAGCTTGAAGATCATCACTTTTCTTGCTCCTTTGACCCAGGCTTTTCTCTCTTTCGGTGGTGGAGTTAGCTTGTCTGAGAATGGTGATCAATCTAGGATTGTATCTCCATTTCCTTCGAGCTTCCTTGCTATCTGGAGTTGCTTCGTCTCCTTTGAGGTGAGTTATATAACTATCTCCCCAATAATTGCTTACCATCTCCTTGCATATGTATAATCTTGTTCTAGAATGTAGTTATAAGTAGAGAGATAGTATATTATATCTCGAGTTTATGTTTTCATGGTGATTCTTGAGTAATCTGCCTCCTTATATGAACATAATCTTTGTGCACGAATCTATCTTTGGTGATGGAGGTTTTGATACATTCATGACTATGGCAACGTTGGTTTTCGCTCTCACAAATCATGGTTTATTTCTCTCATAATGGTGGTTATTTAGAGTTTTGTTTTGATCTGCTTTCATATAGTTTTACACCTTGGTGGCTTTCGGTGTCATGGTGATGATCAATGGGTTGTATCTTTAAGGTCGATGAGTTTATTGTCACCAAGTTTCTCTCTCTCTCTTCTGATGATGTCGCTAAGATGTTGATGAGTTTATGGTCGCCAAATTTTTTCTCTCTCTCTCTTCTCATGAGGTCTCTTAGATGTTGATGTTGAGTGGTCACCAAGTTTGATTTGTGGTCACTATGGTTGGTCTCTCTATGTAGTCGATGAGGCTTGTTCCCCATGGTTGGCTTCTATGTGTGGTAATGATTTCTCATCAGTCGCTAATTCCTTACTTCTCTTTGGTCGCCAATGTTTCTCTTAGGTCGATGAGGTTACTTAGCTATTATGGTCACTGAAGTGGCTAACCATGGAAGTCATTGAATATGGCTGACTTCAGTGGTTGATGAACGGTTTAAACCGATCTTCTTTTGTGCCAACCTTGCTCAATGTTTAATGGTCAGTGAAGGTGGTGGACCTTGGTTTCAGCGGTCACCAACCTTGCTCCATTTTGAGCGGTTGATGATACCACTAACCCTATGTGACCGATGATGTTTTTGTGTTTATAAAACACTGATGTTTCATTGACTCTATGTTGATGAAACCCACTTGCTTCTATGAATGTTGGAGATAATGAGAATTAGGGTTGAACTTTAATTGTTCATTTGAAATCCTAATTTGGTTACCTTATTGAGCATAAACCTAATGCAAGTACATGATGATGTTATCTAGCTTGCTTGAGTAATTAGCATAATGAAGTAGCACTTCCTCTCTCCTAATGTTGTAACCTTAATTTGTTGTGAAATAAACATCATATATAATGAATGGTTATTGTACTACTTATGTATCACATGTATGGTGTTGTTGATGAGCCTTGATGAGGCATGGAATGTAATGATGTTCTTGCAGGGAACAATGTGTATGGTCTTATGACCTTATACATGGTTTCTACCCTAATTGAAATGATATCAGTGGCATAATGTAATAAAGGATTGGTACCCCATGGTGGTATGAAGATAATGGTATTATGTATGCCAATGAAGTAACACCATGTGGTTTTGTGATCAACACTATTTTTCATAGATTTTATATCTCCTAAAGTTGCAACATACACACCATGCTTTGTAGAATCCTATTAGGATTTTCTTAGTAACTTGATTAATGCAATTAAAAGACACCCCATTGGCATTAAATAATCAAGTGAAACCATAATCAGTGTAGTTTCCCTGTGCCATAGCTCCATTCCAGTGTCACGACTTGTTAGATGGTGAAATAGGTTCTTCCCTAGTGGAAGATCAGAGTCATATACTATTGAGTATATGCATGTTCACAAGGATGGTTGTGGTCATACTTTGGTAGGGGAATGATTAAGGGTGTGTCTCAGATGATATTCAGCATATATGATGTGATTGAGGACAAATGTGGTTGTACCTCAGATGTTGGGTTGCATACCTTGGTTTCACTAATATCATGACCTTTTGAGGGTGGACTAGGCTGTTTACTAGTGTCATGACAAATATACCAAGGGCGGACAAGGTTGGGAGGACTAGGTTGTTCTTACAACTTGACCTTATGTGTCACTGCAGAGGACCCATACTGACCAAGGATGGATGAGATCTTAGGAATCTAGCTCTCCTGTAGATCTTATATGACACTGATTTTGACTTTGCAGTGGTCAGTTGAAATTTAGCAGTATACCTATACTCCTCAGGGCTCAATAAAAGAGGTAACATAATCATGAAGTATATCTATTTAGGGTCAAACTCACTTCACATTGGATGTTAACCTTTGTGTTTTTTCTTATACTATTTAGTAGTTACATGATGCGTTAAGAGAAATTAACTATTTAGTAGGTGATAAACTTACATATTCTTCATATTTCTTCTATTGATATATGTTGATATACTTATCTAATTAGTTTTCTTAATTTTTTTAACCTACATCATTAGGTGAATTTGTTCATCATGTTCAATAATGATAACTAGATGTGATAAAAAAATTTGGTTGAGAGAAATATCTTTTGTTGGGACATGGGTCTCACCTCATGGGTTACCACATCTTTTTAGGTATTCATCACTGGTGTGGTCAGGATATCGCACTATTGAGGAAGAGAAGCTTGGAGATTAGAAGATGCAGAAGGTTGGATAGTTTTTAGTAGAGTCCTGGATTCTTTCATGTATCTCAGGTTCAGAAAGGGATGTGTTTTGTGAATGATGTATATCGATGCAAGTTGTTGGCAGTATGCCTATGGCATGTTTTTATGAAATAGGATCTTTTGTACAGGTTGTGGCCTTAGCCAATGGATAGATGTACTTACATGTTATGGTATGTGATGTGATATAGCATGTTGGACCTTGATGTAATAAGTTTCTGAACATAATGGTAATGTTCTAGAAGTTTTAATTTATTCCGTATTGGTAATGTGGATGTTTAGTAGTTGATCGCATATTTTGTTTTGATTAATCTTGATTTGTGTGGTGTTGGGTGTCACATGAAAAGGTTAGTATCAGAGTTGTAGGTTCGCTGAGTCTATAGGGATATATGACTTAGGTTTGTGTCTATTTTTATGTAATCCAACATACCTAATTATAGCTTATGCATATGCATATATGAATGGAGAACGTGAAGAACATGATGAGAGTAGTTATGTTGTACCAGGAAGTAGTGTGAGGAGGTAGGCACATGAAGATAGAGTGCCTGAGATGGAGCTAGAGCAGCCCACAATGCCTCAGTTTGACCCAACAACCATGGTTAATCCAGGATTCTTTTCCATGTTTGGACAGTTGATGGCTAAAATTTCACATATGCGGATAGAGCGCTCAGACCTCAAACAAGGGTAGTTGTCCCTATTGATGAATCCCATGGTTCTGGGAAGATGTTTGAGTGATTGTGGCATTTTGGAGTGATTTAGTATGTGGGTACAAAAGACCTGACAGATGTGGATATGTGGTTGACAGAGCTTGAGAAGGCATTCAAGATCTTGAATATCTCAGATAGGACAAGGTGAAGCACATTGTATATCTACTGAAGGGCAGTATTGGACATTGGTGGGCCATAAAAGAGGAGAAGAGGCTTGGAGTTGCGATCAATTGGGAGGAGTTTTGGTGAGAGTTTTTGAGTTGATACTTCCCAAAGATATATCTTGATGATAAGATAGCACAGTTTGAGAAATTATGCTAGGGATCGATGTCGATCAATGAGTATGAGGCCAAGTTCATGGAGCTTATCAGGTTATATCATCATATGGTGGTGATAGATAAGGAGAGGATCTGTAGGGTTGAGAAGGGTTTGAGTAAGGAGTTGTTGATGACGGTGTCTGGCTTGGAGAATATGGATAGATTCTCTACCTTTTTGGATTCGGTGAGAAGGATTGAGTGTTCGAGTATCAAGAAGCATGAAGCCAACAGTAAGAAGAGGTCAAGTGAGTTTCAAGGGTAGGGCTTTGAGAAGCCAAGGTTTTCGTCACCTTAGTTACAACATAGTTTTCTCTAGGCCAAGATCAGGTGTGTTGTCACAGTGGTCCCCGAGCAAGGGAGATGTCATAGTTTTCCTCTTGTAGTAGCATGTAGTGAAGAGTTTGTGTCAGTGATAGGGTTGTCTAGGCCACAATATGATACAAGGACTTATAAAAAATGTGGATAGGTAGGGCATATGTTCTTTCCCTATGAAGGATGAGGAGGTAACACAATAGACGAGACAAAGTCAGTGAGGTTCCTATCAAAAGTAGTACATTAGTAGTGATGGTAGAGGACACGACTAGGCATCGTAGGAAGGATCTTCTAGACCAGCTAGCAGAGGATGAGGATGACAAGAGGTGATAGCTCGATTCTATGTTATGAGTTAGACAGAGGGAGTGGTCAATACAGGCATCATGACATGTCAAATGGAACTTTTTCATTCTAATTTGTCTTCTTCTTCTTTTGTATATGTTTTGGTTGACTCATGTATGAAACACACTTTTATCACCATAGTGGTGATAAATACTTGTTATATGCCTATTTGTAGTAGACCTAATAGTCTTTATTGCAAACCCCTCTTTTTGGTTCTGTCGAGTTGCGGGAGGTGTGTCCATCTTGCATTCTTTCTTTCTCTAGACACAACATTCAAGTGGATCTTATGCCACTTGAAATGCATGAATTTGATTAAATATATGGGATGGATAGCTTGGAGAAGTACAAGGATGTCTTGGAATATGATTCCAAGGTGTCGACGTTCCATGAGGGAGATGTTTTGTAGATCTTCTAAGGAGATAGGAAGATTCTTCCTACATTCTCAGTGTCAAATATGACAATAGAGAAGTTGATGAGACAGGGTGTGAGGAATTATTGGCTCATGTTGTGGATACTAATAGGAAGAGTCCTAGTATATAGCAGTGCCCATAGTACCAGAGTTTGAGGATGTTGTGCTCAAGGATTTTCGTGGGGTTCCCCCCTCCTAGAGAGATTTATTTTGAGATTATTCCCGCAACACAACCCATGGTGCAATCACCCTACAAGATGGCACCAATAGAGATGCAAGAGTCAAAGAATTAGTTACAGGAGTTGTCAGAGAAGGGCTTCATTATACTGAACACTTCCCCATAGGGAGCTCCCATGTTGTTTCTTAAGAAGAAGGATGGTTTTATCAGGTTGTGCATAGATTACTAGTAGTTGAACATGGTCACGATCAAGAACAAGTATTTGTTACTGAGGATAGGAAAATTTGTTTGACTAGTTGAGATGTGGAACAATGTTCTTGAAGATAGATTTGAGGTCAGGATATCACCAACAGAGGATCAAGGTGGTTGATATACCCAAGTCTGCTTTTAGGACTAGGTATGATCACTATGAGTTTGTGCTTATGACATTTGGGCTAACCAATGGACCGACAGCTTTCATGGATCTGATGAATAGGGCGTTTAGGCCTTGGTGGATCAGTTTGTGGCTGTGTTTATCAATGACATCCTGATATACTCCAGAGACCGACAACAACATGATAAACACCTTTTCCAGGTTGACATTGTTGAGGCATCACATGTTGTATGCCAAGTTCAGCAAGTGAGAGTTCTGGTTGACAGAGGTATCTTTTCTAGACCACATAGTATCTTCTAAAGGTTTTTGTGTGGACTTGAAGAAGGTACAGGAAGTGATGGAGTGGGAACAACCAAAGAAACCAACATAAGTTTGTAGTTTCCTAGGCTTGGCAGGCTACTATAGGAGACTTATAAAGAACTTTAGTGTTGTGGCATTACCCCTAACAAACTTGACAAGGAAAGGTGTACCTTTTGTTTGGGATGACAAGTGTTAGTGTTCTTTTTAGCTGTTGAAGGAGAAGTTGACCAGTGCATCAGTATTAGTTCTAGAGAAAGGGAAAGGCTCCATTATCTTATGTGATGCATCAAAGAAGTGCTTGGGATGTGTGTTGATGCAAGACAAGAACGTGATTTCTTTTGCTTCACGATAGCTTAATAATCACAAGGAGAAGTACCCAACACATGATCTAGAACTAGCACCTGTAGTCCATGCCTTGAAGATCTAGAGGTACTATCTAAATGGAGAGAAGTGTGAGATCTTCATAAACCATAAAAACCTTCATTATATCTTCTCAAAGAAGGAGTTGAACATGAGGAAGAGGAGATGGAATGAGTTGATCAAGGAATATGATTGCAAGATGGACTACCATCTAGGGAAGGTGGATGTGGTGGGTTATGCATTGAGCATGAAGTCATCTTTGTCATCATCTTCAGATAAGGCATAATTACATGCCTTAGTGTGTCACAAGTGGGACATGTTGGTGTCACTTCGCCAGATGACAGTATAGTTGGAGGTGACTCTATTGGCAAGCTTGTTAGCACAGTTATAGGTGAAGCCTACATTAAGGCAGCAGATTAGAGATGTGTAGCGGAATGATTCCAAGATACAAAATATCAAGGTAGAGTTTGGTAGTAAAACGTATGATGGCTTTCATGAGACAAATGATAGGAAAGTTTGCTTCCATAACAAGACAATGGTTCTAGATTTCGATGGTTTGAGGAAGATGGTACTTGAGGAAGCTCATTCCTTGATGTATGTGATGCATCCTAATAGTACCAAGATGTACTACAACTTGAAGGACCTATATTGGTGTCTTGGCCTAAAGTGGGATGTGGCAGAGTTCATTGCTAGATGTCTAGTGTGTTAGTAGGCCAAGGTTGAGCATCAGAAGCCTTCAGGGATGTTACAACATTCTAATATTGTAGTGAAAATGGAATAATATTACCATGGACTTTTTGGTTGGTGTGTCAACCCGATTACAAATCAAGCCATCACCAGTAAAAATTGTGGAATTATCATAAACAACCGAATTAACAAAATCACTAAAAATTAAAACCATCTTACACATAGATCCTTTTTCCAGCAAACTCTTACACAAGGAACCAAAGCCTTATATACATATGGTTCACATTATACATTCAGTATTTAATCTCTTCTCGAGGATAACAAGTAGTTTCTTTGCTTCTAATATGTACAATGGCAACATAAAAACCTTGATATAAGAAAACCAAAATCTCAAGTCAATCATAGAAATTACTAAGAACTATCTCCCAAGGACCTGAGAGTACAGATACGACACATAGACTTCTATTTACAAAACCCTCACATACAGTGTACTCAACCTGAGATACTACTGTGTCCCTACTGATATGATCCTTCTTCTGTAGTCCGGTTCCTAGTCCCTCGTCTGCATCCACATAAAAATTGTGGATCTCATAGGGTGAGACTATTGTCCCAATGAGAGATATAACTCTCTTCCAAAAATACTATTATCACATGAAATAATATAAAACTCAACAAAAGATATTCCATTTGTTTAACATATATACTTTTAAGTGCAAAGCATTGATATTGATAATACAGATCTATGAGTCATCTTTGGATTTAAAAGGAATATGAAGAACATGTATAACATCTATATACTAAGATGTATGAAAGTAATAAGGCATCAACCAATATTTCCCGTATTTGATCCTTAAACAAATACACTATACAGGTGATTACATGTTCACATTCATACGTATGCCCAGAGGGAAGGAGATATACCACTCATACTCCAACCAACCACTAGTAAGTCAAAATCTGTACCATACAAGGTAAATGGCAGAGCCAGCTGTCAAGACCTCACCTTTCTCGGTCAGTACGAGAACACTTAGGTTTAGCATGACATCTTGTGTCTTCTGTAATTAGCTATGTCGGGGTATAGTGACATCTTCGCTATAGAGTTACCGTCGTAGTGTGTACTCTCTTCGGAAGCACACCATTTAGCTTTCCCGGATTATCAGGATGACCACTGAGGGATCCTATTTTAATTTTATTAGGAAGTCCACTGAGCAACCTGATGTATTTTGGGAGTCCACTGAGCACCCTTATATTATCGCATATTCAAAAATATGCATTCTGAGTAAAACTCATTTCACCATTAAGCAATTGCTGACACTAAATGGATCTATGGTCTGGGAAACTACATGATAATATTAGTCTTGCTTAATTAAGTGCATTACTATATCTTTTAGCATCAATCAAGTTACAAACAAGAACTATATCAAATGCTACAAAGAAAAGCATAATTGCATTTATCAGGTACTTTCATATTTACTGAAACACATAAACCACTTAGAATCTCAAGCTCTTGTCATCATCATTACTTGGGTATTCAAACCCTTAATTCATCACTGAGTATTGTCACCACTTAGCAGATGATCATTACCTCTAGGTCATCAGACTAAGGTATTTATTCACATAGTCCACATACCCATTGAATTAGTATCATATAACAACAAAACTCTTACTTAGTCATGCTTATTGCCTTAAGATACTTCCATGGTTATTATATCATGTTATCAAAAATTTCAAATGCATGTCTTAACCACGAAATATTAAAGAACACATCCTCCTTTATAATCAACCATTTCGGGTTTCAAGATTTCTTTGGCAAAGATTATGCCCTAACTCATACTCCACTTATCTCAGAAGTGTTATCATATGTTAATTACATACTTATCTTTTCAATCTTAGTTTCTCTTTCATCCCCACTAGGATGTAGATTACTTAATTCACCTATTTAAGGTCTTCAAGCTTATCATTATTAAATCAGATTAAACTTGATATGTCTCAATATTGTATTAATCATATTCATCACTTAGGAAAGCTTAATGAATAGAAGTATGTCTACCATATCGGGTAGCAAGATTAATAATATTATCATATTATGATTGAAAATGCATATATCATCATAACAAATATCCATACTAATTATGTGGTGAAATCACACCATCATATCGGGTTTAGGGAATATCCCTTAACACCGTATCATGTAGTCATGTTGGGTTAGGTATCACTTTAACTTTTCTCATCTTAAATCAAGCTCATATCATGTATGGGTTAAACCACTGCCCTCATATCGGGTATACAGGAGTATTGGATTCTCATATCATGTACTCGAGTACTCCATATCGCGCATACCATATTGCCTTACAATATCTCATTTAAAACAATATTATATTGGTTCTTCACCTTAGTTGGTCATGTCAATTTTCAATTTAGACCTTCATTTTAGTTTTCCATCATATCAGTTTTCCTCTTAGATTTCCATATCGGATTTCATCTTGGGTTATCATATCGTGACACCATATTGGATTTTCCATATGTTGGATACCATATCATGATCTTATGGTGGGTATCATATCGGTTTATCTATCTTAGGTGTCATATCGTGTTACACCTTTGAACATCATATTAGTTTATATGTGTAGGTCACCATATCGGTTTACCTCTCTTAGGCAAACCATCTTTTTTTGTCCTTAGCCATTTCAATGGTTCGATTCATTTCTATAGTTGCATGACAGGATAAATACTTAGTTACTTATCAACTCATCTCAACATAGTAAGTTGTATCGAGTTTTCAAAAGAAAAGTGTTTTACAACAAATCGGATTTCCATATCCTCATCTAGGGTTTTTCCCATATTAGGCAAGGATATTATTTTACCTTTGTATCATGTACAAGGTTTTAGAATGGAATCTGCCATATCATTCATAGAATCTATTTTACAAAGTATTACCCACCTTCATATCGGGCAAGTCTCTATATCGGGTTCTATATCGGTTTTCAAAAACCTTCAACCCACATCGGGTTGTTCAATGATGATTTCATCATCATCAACCTCAAGATCATTATCTTATTATTCTAAACCATGTACAACATTCCTAATTACTTATTGGAACTCATGAATGTATTAATTGATCATAGTAAATCTGAATTTTGACAATAGTCAACAAATTGAATAATATTGAAGAAAAGATAATAATATTGATGGGTTTAAGTTATACAACCCGCCTCTCAAATAGCTTCCAAGATTCAAGCTTCAACTTGACACATTACAAGGTTGAAGATGAGCCTTCTCCAAACTCCAAGACTTGAGCTCCAAGCTTTTGCATGATATCTCCAATCCAAATGGACGATATCACCTCACTTGGTTGCTAAGACCTACTTTGGCCGACATCCCTTATCTTTAACCGATATCAAGCTTCACCTCTCAACTCTCTTCACTATGGACGTCACAAGAGAGTATGCATGATACAAGAGGGAAGGGTACTAACAAGATTTCAAAAATCTCACTAACAAGTGAAGGTCAAGGTACTTATACTAGAGGTTTATAGAAAAGAGTGTAATACGTGTCATTAGCCTAAGTTACTTCATGACACCTAGCCATACAAGGTCGACACATACACTTGCATGTATTCTATTATTATCTATCCACGCAAAAATAAAAATCCAAGGATAATATAGGGGATAAGGGTCAGCTCTTCAGTTATCTTCTAGTGCAAGTCTTCTTCCACTAACTATATTATAGTATTCAACTTAATCCATTTCAAGACAAGTTGCTAGTCGATTCATATTTCTTCTTTGAAGTGCCTTGTCCATAATGCGAACTTCTAAAACCCACAAACCGATAGGAGACTCTTCTTATAGCTCTATGGCCGATGGGAACTTCCTTCTAAGTCTACAACTCGATATGCTCATATGTATAACTTTCAACTTATGCATTTTCTTGGTCTTATTATTATTAAGAATGCTAACACTTTGGGATGATTCAACATATTGTCTCCTTATTTCTCACTCCTCTAGACAATACTAGGTAAAAGTAAAAACAATATAGAGGTGGTAATTTACACATCAATCCCTACATTTTATATATATTGAAATTTGTACCATAATTGATACACCAAGTACTTAGTATTATTTACACAAGTTCTCACTTAGAATTTTATGCTTTGCACAAGCCACCACTTGGCATCATATTCTATTTCATTATATTAAAAACACTTAGAATACATTCAGCTTGTGACATTTGCAGTATAACCCTTCTTATTGGGTGAATTGCACTTTTCACTTATATTATCAGATAATGCACACATAGTTTGCATATAAGCTCAAATTTGAAAATAAAATTCACGAAGGGACTTAATTACTTTTCAAAAGATTAGAAAAATTTTGTAAGAAACTTACTTAAGTAAAACATCTAGGGTTAGGCTGTAACCCAGGTCAGGGGTGTTATAGTTGGTCTTCCTAGGGTAGTAAAGGTCATGCCTCTATATGGTGATAGTTGACAGGTTGACCAAGTTAGCTCACTTCTTTCTAGTCATGATGACATATACAATGGAGAAGTTAGCATAGATATATGTCAATTACATAGTATGTTTGCATGGTATTTTGGCGACCATAGTGTCTGATAGAGGTCAACATTTTGTGAATCATTTTGTGAATCATTTTGTAGAGTGTTTGCATACAACTATGGGGACACATTTGAGGTTAAACACACCTTTTCATCCACAAACAGATAGTCAGTTAGAGAGGACCATTCAAATGTGGGAGGATCTATTGACAGCTTGTGTCTTGTTGTTACTTGGAAGTTGGGATGTGCACCTGAGTTTGATAGAGTTTTCCTACAACAATAGTTAACAAAGGAGTATAGATATGGCATCATATGAAGCCTTTTAATAGAGGAAAATTTTTGGTCACCGTTTTGTTGGTATGAGACATGTGAGTACCAACTTTTCGGTCTTGAGCTAGTGCAACAAACTACAGAGAAGATCAGGGTGATACAAAAGCAGCTAAAGGCAGCTCAGGATAGACATATATCTTATGCAGATAACTGTCATAGTCCTTTGGAGTTCCTAATGGGAGATCTTGTGTACCTTAAGGTTTCCCTTTGGAAAGGTGTGATGAGATTTGGTAAGAAGGTCAAGTTGGCTCCCAGGTATAGGGGACCTTATCCTATCATGTCTCATGTTGGGAAGGTGGCATACATATTGGAGCTACTGCTGGAGTTGCACAAGTTACATGATGTCTTCCATGTTTCCATGTTTAGGAAGTGTAACCCTGATACAGAGCTGATGTTGCAGCCAATGGAGGTTGAGTTGGAGGAGGATGTGTCATATGTGGAGGATCATGTGTTGATCCCATATAGGAGAGTGAAAAAGTTGAAGAAGAAGGATATAGTTTTGGTTAAGGTTTTGTGGAACCACCATTGTGTGTAGCAGGCCACATGGTATCTAGAGGATGAGATTCTTAGGAAGTACCCATCATTGTTCGCATAGGATTTTGGGGGCAAAATCCTTGTTAATGATTTATGGTTATAAGACTGATAACCTCCAATTTTCGGATATTATCTTAGTCTTTTTTCAGTTTTCCACACTCTTTCTCAATTAAAATTAGACATAATCCTTAAATTTCTCCTCTTATTGCAAATATACTATTAGACTAACTTTTCCCCTTTTTACTTGTAGAAAAAGACACAAACAAATCATAAAAGACTCAACCGGTCCCAAGACCGCATGGAGTCACACGGTCTTGAGGTCCAAACGGTCTTGAGGTCCAAACGGTCTTGGGGTCCAAACGGTCTTCAAAACCGTTTGGATCCAAAATAGACCAAACCGTTTGGACTTCACATAAGGCCTATAAATAAGACCCCAAGGGTCCTCCAAAAGGGAGGAAGTTTTCAGATGTCCAGAGGTTGCGTCTATCACTCCAGAGAAAATCTAACTTCCATCCTCCGCCTAGGGGCTGCAGGTCTGAGATTCACACTCCATCTTGAAGTTGTTTTCTCTCTCTCCGCCAAAGAAGGTGGGAAGAGGGGACCTCGTCATCAAGTAACCTGTGAAGCTAGAAGATCGTCTCTCTCTCTCCAAGGGGTTGACTTTCCTCTCTCCTTTGTGGGGATGATGCTCTCTCTCTCTTCTTGCCTCCTTCTTTGTCCTATCTATGAGCGAGTAGTCTCTCTCACTAGGGTGCGGGGAGTAGCCCCGCTACCCATGTTTTCATCTCATGCAATGTAATCCATAGTTTGCAATATAGAGATACTATCTTTTCAGTTCAACATCAAACGTTTAATGAATGCTTGTTGCTTGATCACCAACTTGTGTTATCTTCTATCTTTTAGTATGAATTGTCTACGTTTGTACTACTAGATTCAAAACTCATTTGAATTTTGGTTCTTGGTGCATGTATCCACCATGCATCGTTTTCGATATCTAGGAGTGTCTCTCAAGAAGTGGAGTAAACTCACTTCCATCGTTGTACTTTCATACTATGAAATGGAATCAGTTGACGTATGAAAGTACAACCTTGATGAGTCAAGGACACACTTTGCGAAGGGAATGATGCAAAGTATTTGACCATTTGTTCGGGGATGGATGACTTTGCAAAATTCCCGCACTTCTCGTAGTTAGTTCTCCGAAAGGAAACTAAGTCTATGAAGATACTAACTGACTAAACTCTTGTTGCAGGTTATGTTTTATTTTGCATGTCTTAATCCGTGTGTAGTGGCGGTGAAAACCGATCACACCCTAGTGACTTCTTATCATTGTTTAACATCCATAAATTTACTTGCTTTACTTTACTTGCTCTTAGTCTAAAAACAACCAAATAAACCTTTTGAACTAAATACCAACTATTAAGTGATTAAGTGAAATTCCAACGTTTTCCATCTTGTTGCTCCCAACAAGACCGTTGTCCTGTGGATTCGACCCTTAACTATACTATGATAAGACTTCCACGTATCTTAGCATACATGGGTGGAGTTCTCTATCTAGTATAAGCAAGGCTAAACTTAAAGACTTACCATCTTTAGGATTTTTAGTGGTGCACGCAATTCCATGTAAGTGGAAGCTCCATCGAAAATTGGCGTCGTTGTCGGGGACAACAGAACGTTTTAATTTCATTTAGTATCTTGCTAGTTGGTTAGGGTTTTACACTTTCTTTTAATCATTAACCCATATCGTCTTGAATTCATTATATCTCTGGCATCATCTAAAAGGTGTATTCTTTTCTCTACTTAGGTAGAAGACGTTTATGCAATCATCGCATAACCGCAGATTCTCCCCTGATCCAGAGTACGACTCTGAGGTAGAGAGAAGCTTCCACCCCCGCATCAGACTCAATCGCCAAAGAGCCAGGCAAATGGCTAAAGATCAACGCCAGGCTGCACTGGTAATAGAGAGGGTCAACGCCGCCATCGCCGCTCAAAGATCACAACTCATCGCTGATACTCGTGCTCAAATTCAAGCGGAGATCCGAGCAGAAGAACAGGCCCGCATCCGAGCCAAAAATGAGGCAGCAAACCAAGCTGCCCAGTTAGAACTAAGGAACAAGCAGTTGAGGGATTATGTTGTCCCTAAGAACTACGAGGATAACCATCTAGTTCGACCTCCGATCATCAACATACCCAACTTTGAGATCCGGACCCAATGGATTCAGATCATGCAGGGCATCTCATTCTCTAGAGGTTCTGGAGATGACTGTATGGATCATCTGAAGAGGTTCAAGGCACTATGCCGACTGGTCCCATAGGCAGGAGTTGCCTTCGACGCAATAATTCTACATCTGTTTCACTTCACTCTATCTGTGAGAGCTCTAAGCTGGTATAACTCGCTTGATAGGGAGCCAATAATCACCACATGGGCTCCCTTGGAAGAAACGTTCCTGGAGAAATTCTTCCCCCTTCACTAACTTATGAAATTAGGGGGAAGATCAATCACTTTTCCCAACTTCCTGGAGAATCACTTGTGGAAGCATGGGAAAGGTTCAAAGAGCTTCTGCGAAAGTGCCCTCATCACGTCATCTCCCAAAACCAATTAATAGAAACATTCTATAGGGGAGTGAGTGATGACATCAAGCAATTTCTGGATTCCTCATCTGGAGGAAATTTTATGAGAAAAAACTACGAGGATGCCTGGAAAATAGTCACACTTGGAACTGAGAATCAGTCCAACTGGGGACGATCAGCTAGAAAACGAGTCCTCAAAGTTTATAAAGTCGAGGAGTCAATGGATATGAAGGCTATTGTTGAAGCCTTAAAGACCATAGATCATAAGCAACAAGCTCTTGAAACTTCTCTTGGAGAATTTGACAAAAAGAAAAACCCTCAGGTCCAACAGGTCAAAGCTGCCACAAGAACCTGTGAAGCCTGCCACGCATCTGATCATCCAACTCTTTCATGCAGTTTGCTTTACAATGTGATGATGGATATGCATCCACCACCACAATAGTATGAACCAATCATGGAACAGCCTAAAGAGAAATTGCCAGAAAAAGTCAATTCTGTTCATTCCATTCCTGGACAAGTTTATTATAATCCTAATCAACCAAGAAACCACCCATGATTTCAATATGGGAACCCTGCTGGGACTGCAAATCTGCAACACCAGACACAAGGCTGATCTTCTAATAGGTTGCCCCCTGGGTTCCAAAACAACTTCAATCAAAATCAGGGGAACCCCAGAAATAACTTCCCGAGATCCAACTAACCCAGAAATCCATCCGCCTACTATCAATACACTCATCCTCCTCTACACCAACAGCTGCACCCTCAGTTGCAGCAACCTCAGTTGGTGCTGCCTCCGCAACAACCACAGTAAGGGCAACAACAACTTGCTCAGAAAAATACCCCCTCCCAACCAGAAGATGAGATGATATTGATAAGGCAGATGCTACAGTCCCAACAAACTATGCTCGCTAATCAACAAGCTCAGCAAAAGGTAGTAGAGGCTCAACTAGCCCAAATTGCTGTGCAACTGAAGCCTCCAGCAGGAACATTTGTAGGGCAGCCTGAATCGAACCCTAGACATGGATAAAATAGGCCTAAACAGTTGAATGATGTTACAACGAGATCTGGACGCACCCTTCGTGAAACTACAAGGATCACTCTTGATGATGACGATACACATGCCCTTATGCCAAATGAGAGCCCGAAGCTAGGAACGGAGAAGTCCACAGAGAACGTAAAGGGCAAAGAAAAAGAACAAGTGTCCACAGAGCCAGAAATCTTTCAGTATAAACCAAGGATCCCATATCCGGGAAGATTACGAGAAACGAAAATGGATACCAAGTTCTAAAAATTCAAGGAGGTGATGAAGAAACTTTACATCAACATCCCACTCCTTGATGCTCTCTCTGAGGTACCGGCTTGGGCTAAATACCTCAAAACTCTATTATCAAGGAAGTACATCACTGAGGAACAAGAAACCGTCAAACTTGCCCAAACCAATTCTGATATCATCCTCAATAAAATGCCAAAGAAGAAAAAGGACCCAGGTTCCTTAGGAATTCAATGCTGCATTGGAAATGCATCAAACAAAAAGGGATTAGCTGACCTAGGGGCCAGCATATCCATTATGCCTTATTCCATGTGCAAATGATAAGGTTTCACCGACTTGCTACCCACAACAATGACAATTCAGTTAGCTGACTCTACCATCACCGCACCTCTAGGAATTATTGAAGATATTCCAGTTAGGATAGGCAAAGATGCCTATGTCCCGTGCGACTTTGTCATCATGGACATCAAGGAAGATCTGAGATATCTGATAATTTTTGGCAGACCTTTCCTCACCACAGCTAGGGCACTTATTGATGTTGGAGCTGGCACGATCATTCTAAGACTCAGAAAAGAAGCAATTCAATTCTGAGTTCTCAACAGTACAAAAGGCCCCAACATTCAAGAGGAGGTCTTTCTCCTAGATGTGATACACCAAATGTCTCAATTAGAAATATATGAGCCATCAGACGAGTTAGAGAATGTTCTAACCAACCCAAAAGTTGAATTCTCTACAAATGAATTGGTTTAACAGTGTCTGCAACACTTAGAGAAGGCTGAAGAAGCACCGACGGCCACCTTTGAGGAACTCAAAGCTGTCACCATTTTAGAAGCAACAGAGCTACCTAAGGCTCCTGAGATGAAGACTCTACCTATGGGACTTAAACATGTCTTCTTGGATGAGGAAAAATTATGTCCGGTTATCATCAGTTCTACCCTAATAGAAAACCAAGAAGAAAGACTTCTTGATGAGCTGAAGAAACACAAGAAGGCCATAGGGTATAAGATAACTGACCTGACGGGCATAAATCCACCCTTATGCATGCATAGACTTCCCATGGTCGAAGAATTTAAGCCATCACGCGAACATCAGAGGAAGCTGAACCCTAATCTCAAAGAAGTGGTTTTCCTTGAAGTCCTCAAATTACTGAAAGCTGGCATAATCTACCCGATTTCAGACTCCCAATGGGTCACCCCATCCAAGTAGTTCCTAAAAAGGGAGGCACCACTGTTGTGCTTAATGACAAAAATGAGTTAGTACCCACTAGGACGATGACAGGGTGGAGGATGTGCATCGACTATAGGAAATTAAACAAATTCACGCGGAAAGATCACTACCCTCTGCCCTTTCTCAACAAAGTCCTAGAATGCTTAGCCCATCAGAAATATTTCTGCTATCTAGATGGTTATTCCGGGTTCTACCAAATCCCCATACACCCGGAAGACCAAGAGAAAACTACCTTCACCTGCCCCTTTGGAACCTATGCTTTTAGAAGAATGCCATTCGGGTTGTGTAATGCACCCTCTACATTCCAAAGGTGTATGTCCACCATTTTTGCCAGATTAACAAAATCCATAATGGAGGTGTTCATGGATGATTTTTCAGTTTACAGAAATTCTTTCGATAACTGTCTAATCAACCTTGGACAAGTTTTACAACGATGTAAGGAAACGAACCTCATACTGAATTGGGAAAAATGCCATTTCATGGTAACTGAAGGTGTCGTCCTCGGACATAAAGTGAGTGACAGAGGGATTGAGGTCGATAAGGCAAAAATCGATGTCATCTCGAAGTTGTCTCCACCAAAAGATATAAAAGGAGTACGGGCTTTCTTAGGTCATGCTGGGTTTTATAGAAGATTTATCAAAGATTTCTCAAAAATAGGAAAACCCATGACCCAACTCCTGACCAAAGATATTGAGTTCATTTTTAACCAAGAATGCTTGCAAAGTTTCTCAACTCTCAAAAATGCTTTAATTTCTGCACCTATATTGAGAGCCCCAGATTGGTCGCAGCCATTTGAAATCATGTGCGACGCCAACGATTACGCCATAGGGTCCGTATTAGGACAGCGGATCAACAAGAAACCTTACAATATTTACTACACCTCTAAAACGCTCGATGAAGCAGAGAAGAACTACACTACAACAGAGAAGGAGTTCCTGGCTGTCATCTACGTGTTCGAGAAATTCTGCTCCTATTTGATTGGATCTAAGGTCATCATCTACACTGACCACTCCGCGATACGATACCTAATTCAGAAGCAAGATGCAAAACCCAAACTTATCCGCTGGGTGTTGATGCTTCAGGAATTCAATTTGGAAATTAAATACAAAAGCGGAGTGGAAAACGTCATAGCCGATCATCTCAGTCGTATTGAAGTTGAAGATGAAGATAAAGTCCCTATCTGAGACTCTCTTCGAGATGACCAACTAATTAAGGTTACCCATGGATTCCCTTGGTGTGCAGACATTGTCAATTATCTAGCTACAGGAATCATTCACCCATCTACTTCCTACCATGACAAAAGGAAATTCCTCCACAATATAAAACAATATTATTGGGATGAACCTTACCTTTTTCACCTATGCGTAGACGGACTTTTCCATCGCTGCTTACCGGAAGAAGACATTACCCCCATCCTAGAGAATTGCCATTCGGGCCCCATAGGGGGGCACATGAGTGCAAAGAAAACCTCTATAAAAGTTTTGCAATCAGGCTTCTTCTGGCCAACCATAGCAAAGGACTCCTATGATTTTGTGAAATCTTGGAACAAATGTCAATTTTCTAGTTGCATATCCAAAAGGAATGAAATGCCCTCACAATGTGGCAAGAAATTGAACTTTTTGACGTGTGGGGGATAGACTATATGGGTCCCTTTCCTTCTTCCTATGGTTTCTCCTACATCCTGGTTGCGGTGGACTATGTCTTGAAATGGGTCGAAGTTATACTGACAATGTCCAGCGATTCCAAACCAATTATTAAAATGTTTAAAGATATCATTTTCTCCAGATTTGGAGTCCCCAGAACTGTCATATCAGATGGCGGGACCCATTTTCTGGAACGAAGTTTTGAAGCCCTATTGAAAAAATATGGAGTCAATGATAAAGTAGCCATGCCTTACCATCCACAGACCAGTGGTCAGGTTGAGGTATCAAATAGACAACTAAAGGCGATCCTAGAAAAAACGGTCAATAGAAACTGCACTGACTGTTCCACCAAGCTTCCTGATGCCCTTTGGGCTTACCGATCAACCTATAAAACACCAATCGGGACAACCCCGTTCCGTTTGGTATACGGGAAGTCATGCCATCTTCCAGTGGAACTGGAACACAAAGCTTGGTGGGCCATCAAACAACTAAATTTTGATCTTAAAAGTGTCGGAGAAAACAGACAACTCCAGCTACAGGAGCTAGAGGACCTCCGAATGACCGCTTATCAAAGTGCCAGGATTTATAAGGAAGAAACCAAGATGTGGCACGACGGTCATCTTAAAAGGAAAGACATTGCCATCGGTGACAAAGTACTCCTTTTCAACTCCAAGCTCAAATTGTTCCTCGAAAAACTCCGCACAAAATGGTCTGGGCCCTTCACCATCAAGCATATATACCCGACTGGAGCTGTCATAATTGTCGACGATAACGGAGGAGAAAGGACGGTCAATGGCCATCGATTAAAAAAATACTACACTCTAGCAGATAAAATGCCAAGACAGACGATTGAAATCAGAGACGCCACAACATCAGCATAACAACATCAAAGCTTCATCGAGCCAGCGATGTAAAACCCAGGTGCTACTTGGGAGGAAACCCAAGATCTGAGCATCTTCTTTTATCTTCCGTTCTTTTAATTACCTTAGGTTTATCTTCAGAAAATATAAAAATTCATATAACCAAAACAAACATAAAAATATAAAAATCTGTTCGACCTTAACCATCCCAAACGGTCTTAAAATTGTTTGGAGCCAAATGGTCCTGAAACCGTTTGGAGTCCAAACGGTCGCTAAACCGTTTGACCTAGGGTTTTTGTATGGTCAACCCCCGTTTTCTATAAATATAACCCCCCTCCTTCTTCTTTCTTTGGACTCTCGAGCCTTCCTTAAACCCTAGCGCGAACGGCTATTCCTGTTCCTTCTCTGCTCCCGTTTCCACACACCTTGCAGTGCCAGTTCTCTTCTCCGATCATCCTTCTCAGTTCCGTGTGTCCTCACGGTAGTTTCACTCCCATCACCAGCAGTTCTTCCGTCGTCTTCCCCGTCCACTACTACAAGGTAGATGAGCCGCCATCTCCGACGACTGCAGCGCTGCCGCGGTTCCCTGTTCTATCGCACCATCATTTTTTTTGCCTCTGCTTTCATTTTTAGCATCGCAATCATCTTCGGTACGGCCGCAGCCCCCTGTTCATAGCCGTCGGCATCCTTATCGTCGTTACCTTCAAAGTCGCCGGTCGCTCCCTGACGTTTCACCTTCCAAACAGTCTTGAAACCGTTTGGAACCAAACGGTCCTGAAACCGTTTGAAACCAAACGGTCTTCAAACCGTTTGGAACCAAACGGTCCTGAAACCGTTTGGAAACAAACGGTCTTCAAACCATTTGGAACCAAACGGTCTTCAAACTGGTTGGCCTTCCACAATCGCTTAAGTTTTGTTAAAACATAAAACCACATAACCACAAATACAATCCAATCTTTTTTTTCTCTTATACTAAACATGTTGTTCTTACTCATGATTTTCCAGTTTCAGATATGGAATCACCAGCTAAGGAAGCCACAGGAACCGCCGACGCTCCATTTTGGACAAAGGAGAAACTGCTGGAAAACCGAGACAAGCTCTAAAAGATCATAGATAACTACAACAAGACTGGACAGGCCCCACCAAAGGTCAAAATCATAGATATCTTGTGTGAAATTGATCGCCTCAATAAATGCATAGCTGAGGAGCCTGAAGAAGAAGTGGAGGAAATCTCCTCTAGCGATGAAGGCTCTGAGTACGAGCCAAACCCCAAGGATGAATCCCCACCCGAAAAATCCAAAGGGAAATGAAAGGTCCAGGAAATCGCGACCAACCAACCCTCAAGGAAACGGCCAAGAAAACAAGTTTGCCCTTCCTCTGTTAGGGAACAAACCCTTACAACACCTACCACCACCACCCCTACTACCACCCCCATCTTCTCAATTCTCACCACCACCGCGCTCCCACCAGAAAACCCTTACATCCACACCATCCCATCCATCGACAAAGTACTGAAACCAACAAAGTACGTATGCTCAAGCGTACTACTCAAGATGGGGATCTATGACAGAATCCTCACTATGCTAGACAATGCCAATTATCCAGACTTTGTTTTGTCCCTGAAATTTCATATGTCGAACCCACCACAAAATTCTTTACCCACCTCACCAAAGAAACAGTGGACATTGCGCATAGAGCAAGGGCTGGAGGTGACCGCCGGCTGGTCACAAAACATTTTGGCAATGACATCGTGATAACAGAAAATCTTCTGAACGATATCTTCATCAACAACCCTGAGCAGCTAAAAAAAGATGCAGCTGCAGGCACGGAGATCTACCCGTTCAACAAACATAACTTCTGGAAGACACTAACAGGGATCCCCACTTATGAGGCAAAGACATGTAAAGCCTCCAATATTCAATCAGGGTTCGTGCGCACGCTTCACAAAATCATCACCAGTGCACTATTCCCCAGATCAGAGGGAGGAAATGTTATTGCTGCTGACCTCTTAGTCCTATGGTCTATCTTGCAAGGAAAGCCGGTCAACATCGGACGGCATTTTATACAAAAATTCTCCACCTACGCCATAGGAAAAGAAATCTGCATGGGCGGACACATAACCTCCATTATCAAATACCTCAAAATGGACAGATTACTCCCTCGCTGCATGAAGATCAAGGACGACATCCTAACAAACGAACAGACCTTGAAGAACTCCAACATTATCAAGGAGAAGGATGTGAAACTACATTACATCTTTTGCCCAACAGTCTGATCTTCCAGAATCCTGTTACCACTTTCGGAGCTAGCAGACTACGACAATGACAAATTTCTCTTTACTGATGAAGAGATTTCCAAGGCCCTAGCTCTGATCAAAGTACAAGCTAAGACAACCCAAACAGGACATACATCGCTCATCATAACCGCCCCGACAGCTAGGATATCAAAAATTCCAATAAAACGTCCCTCCAAAAGACTTTCGCAGGAACAACAGCTGTCGGGGACACCAACATCAAAACCGCATCCAGAGACAGAAACCCCCTCCCTAGGATCAAATCACCACCTCATCTCTTGACTCCTTCATTATGAGTCTCAATGCTGAACTTACAGTAACCACCTCACCACCCTTCACCTTTCCACAATCCACCACTCTCCCATCTTTCCCCACAACTACACCACCACCTACATCCTCCACTTCACCCATTTTCTCTTCGGGCATCCCCTTCTCTACCCCTACGCTCGACTTCACCACCTTCGTCTCCATCCCCGCAGTCTTTCCCCCACCACTATCAATCCCACCTTTTTCACCAGCAACATCACCACCTTTCCCATCCACCACCACCCCAACACCGCTGGTGACACCATCTATAGTCACCACGCAGTTCGTGAAACCATCAACAATGTCTCTTCCATAGGACACTACACCCTTCCCATCCAGACCCCAACCATCCCACCCTTCCATAACTGGGGTCCCTTTTACAAACATCGGTGAGGAATTCAGACGTCAATTTGACACCATCTGAAACATCCTCACTGACCCTTCTAATATAATGCATTCCATTTTTTCTTATGTGCAGGGTTTATCTAAATAGGTAGCCAAGATTGACGAACAGAACCGCGCCTTGCCAAACATCCTCCAAGGTCTTCAGCAACGACAAGATGTAGTGGCCAGGCAAGTTGCTCACATCGACAACCACTTCAACAACTTTCCTGAGCTGATCCTTGGAGTACTAAGCCAGCAAGAAGCGATGGCGAACAAAGTCGATGAGATCTCTACGCAGACTCAGCCTCTGCCTGAGACACTCCGCGATCTCAAGCAACAATAAATAGCTCTTAGAGCGCGCTTGGATACCATCAACAACACCCTTGCACAACTCAACAATTGCCAATAGAAGTCGACCAATAATGAAATCCAACAATTACGAGCTACAATAATAGATCTCACAGCGCGACTCCTCTCCACTGAGAGCAGATACAATGATCTCAAAGAAACTCACGAAGCACTGCTCGAAACACACGAGCATGTGCAAGTGGCTTTTGACGTGTTACAAACCATCCATCGGCAGTGCAAAAAGACAGCACACAAGAAGCTAGCAGACAAAGCAGCAAGTGGCAAAGAAGGTGATAATGACGACGAAGATGACTTTGACTCCTCAGCCGATTCTAACAACGATTCCACCTCCTCCGATAACAAATACGATGATGGAGAGGGCCCAGGCCAAGAAGAAGAACCTTCTCAAAAAGGATATGACAAAGGCCACCAAGAAGGTGGACATCATCCCAAGTCCCCAACCCACAACGAAAATGTAAACATATCATATGGGGACCAATTCCTCGATTACTCTGCTTTGGGATCCATAGGGGAGTCTGCAAAAGATGCGGCTTTTGCTGAGTTCCACCAATGTATTTTAGGAACCAGCACAAGCCTACCAGCAACAACCACTCAACTTTTTTCCGCTCATGACCATTCAGTGCCCTTCCCCCTGAACAGGACGAATCAAAATGAGTACGTTTAGATACAGATGAAGAACTCGATTCTGCTTCTGAGTCAGATGAAGATCTTCATGGCTATATACAAGATTTGGAACAACCTTCTTCACCCACTCCACAGGAGCTTCCCCCGCCACCACCTCTACCGCATAAGATGCACGATTTAGATATGGCGGCCATCTCAACACTAGATGCTCAGGACATCTTTATCCTAAACACTATTGTCGACGATGCCAAAGAGGGGGGAGACATCATCTACCACAATACAAAGACTAAGCGCAAGTTAACACGCGAAGATTTCCACAACATCCTGCGACCAGGGTCAATGATGCCAATGGAAATCTTCCGTGTCCTACTTGCCAACTGCATAGAGGTTTACAGAAGCTCAAAGAGGCAGCAGCCAGTTTTTAACGCCTCACCTACCCTATCTATAGGCTTGTTATACAAAGAAATATGAGCAAAGTCAATAGAGCGGTTGCGTGCTAGTTTAGCACAGAGGGCACGATATCTCACCGTGTCATTTCGAGTTTCCAATCATTGGTTGTTTATGATTGTGGATATCGAGGCTCGGGACGCCAAGGTATATAATTTTTACCCCACTGAGCTACCAGCCAGAATAATAAATTTTGTTGGAGAAGAAGCAGGACATGCAAGATGTATACCTTTCCGGCTTCTTAAGCTAATATGGGCTGCATGCCCGTCCCTCCGTCAGGACTGGAGCCAACCCTGGTTCCAAATAATTAACCCACAAGTCCAAGCTGCTGAGGGATCTGGGGACTGCACTTTTTGCACCATCCGCCACATTCAAGCGCTAAACGAAGAAATCCCCTTTACTGAGATGGTCACTGAAGATTTTCACTCCCTGTCAGGGCGTTACGCCATGGAGCTTATTTGTGATACAAGGTTCTTCAAGGACCTGATAATGGCACCAGATGACATCCTCCGCTACCTCTTTTCAGCAATCCAACATCCTCAAAGGCAACCTTTGAGACAAACTTTAAAAGAATTGGAGAAAACCAAGCGTCCAGCAATAGTTCCCGAGCAAAGAAAAGAAGACATCGATCTTTTGTCAGGGGCAACCTTTACGAGATCGCCATCACAAATGGTGCCCCTATCTGCCATAGAACCAACTTTCCCAGATTTTGACCTCAGTGCTTGCAACGATCTCTCCGACAATGAACTTTGTCTCATCATGTCGAGGCTTTCCGCCGAGAAGGTTGAACTCGTCTTCATGTCCGGTGACATCCTAATTATGGCAGACGCGCTTCGAGAAACTATACAGTTCAAAGGCTCTCTCTCCGTAAGCTTAATGGCCGCCTATCAATTTCTCCTTGGCCAAAATCACCCTCCAACATATATGGCATCCCCCTACATGAAGGATAATCTTTTAAAGCTAAAGAACTTCGGAACAATTGAAACACTAATCTCCTTCCTACAACATACAACACCGAAGTTTATCATGTTGCCCTTCCTTCACCATGAGCACTGAATACTTCTGGCAACAAACATGCACGACGGAACAACTACCATCTACAACAGTTCCGACAGCTAGTTCAACCCACGATAGAAGAAATATGTAGTGACACCAAAGACGCCCACAGAGGAAATAGCGAAGGAATGTGCAGACAGACTAATCGATCTTCTAAGTCATCACACAAGAGCATACGGAAAAGAACACTTTCACCGCCCATCCTTCAACCATAACTACCCCCAACAAATTTGGGAATCAAATGACTACGGCTTCCACATCCTCTACTGGATGTACATCATCATGGTCCTTCAAAGACCAGTAGAGGATATGAATGACATGGATTACCATGCCCTACGCGGAAAGTTTGCAGCTAATCTACTCAGAACACCAGGGGCAAACTCAGGATTAACATAAACCTGACGCCCTTGTCTTTGTACTTCTCAACCTATCACTTTGACACTCAGAGGACAGAGTGAGTGATAAGTTAGGGGGGGTACATTAGACAAGGGTGAGGTATCATTTCTATATCCCTCTTTTTCCATCTTCTCCTTCATTTTTGTACATATTTTCTTAGCTTCCTTTACACATTTAGCTTCCATTTTAAATAATTCATCCGACAATAAATATTTGGAATAAAGTCACCCTCAGCTAACTTTAGAATCATGTTAGTTCTCAAAAGTAAATAGCACTTAGACATATAATGGCGACTTAATAATGCCTCTCCACTATTGATTTTCATGCTTTTGTTTCACTTCTACATCTGACTCTCCACAGGTCAATATCAAGGCAGAAATAAGCCAAGCTCTCAAGGATGAGAGGGGCATCAGGCGACTTCCAAATCAATAAGTCTTGCAAGTGTACCACAAAAAAAAACAAACCAAATAAGTGCATGTGGAAAAACTCTAAGAACAGTTTTCCTCTCTTCAAATAAAAGAGGCTTGGCCGCCCAAAATAATTTCCTGGAAAAAAAACCCCAAATCCTAAGCCTGCGAGTCTACGAATAAAAGCCAGAGAGTTGAATAAAATTATGAGAGTTGTGCCATAAATAAGGATCTATATAAAGAACCGATGAAGGTCTCACCTGGCTGGCACATTCAGCTGCCCTTACGAAGGCAGATGTGCCATGCGCGGTATTGAAACGCTAAGGTATCTAAATATATGAAAGGCTTATAAAGGATTCACCCGGCTGGTACATTCAGCTGCCCTCACAAAAAAAGATGTGTCGTGCCCGGTAGTGAGATTCTAAAAGCATAGACAACCCCTCCCCCACTTGAAGGGGGAGTTACACTTCAAGCCTTTATCCAACCCTCATACCCACTCTAGCTTCCAGTAGGTTCTTCAGAGGTATAAAGCTGCTTAGAGTCAACAACATGCACAGAATAAAAAAAAAGTGGTCCCGATGCAAGCTATGAGATACGGAAGGAACCTGAGACCCAAGTAACTCTTAAAACATGAAAGAGTCAAGGCAAGCAATAAGACCCGATATGACCTCAGGAGAACTCAGGTTGAGAATTGAAGCAAGAGTATGTAACTCTTAACTAAAAAAAAAAATTCGCCTCGCCATTACGTGCCTCAGCTCTATCTAACTTGAGGAAAAGCTAGACTCTAAGTTAGGGGGGTGATAACCTCCAATTTTGGGATATTATCTTAGTCTTTTCTTCAGTTTTCCACACTCTTTCTCAATTAAAATTAGACATAATCCTTAAATATCTCCTCTTATTGCAAATATACTATTAGACTACTTTTCCCCTTTTTACTTGCAGAAAAAGACACAAAAAAATCATAAAAGACTCAACCGGTCCCAAGACCGCATGGAGTCATACGGTCTTGAGGTCCAAACGGTCTTGGGGTCCAAACGGTCTTGAGGTCCAAACGGTCTTGAGGTCCAAACGGTCTTGGGGTCAAACGGTCTTCAAAACCGTTTGGATCCAAAACTGACCAAACCATTTGGACTTCACTTAAGGCCTATAAATAAGACCCCAAGGGTCCTCCAAAAGGGAGGAAGTTTTCAGACGTCCAAAGGTTGCCTCTATCACTCCAGAGCAAATCCAACTTCCATCCTCCACCCAGGGGCTGCCGGTCTAAGATCCACACTCCATCTTGAAGCTGCTTTCTCTCTCTCCGCCAAAGAAGGTGGGAAGAGGGGACCTCGTCATGAAGCAACCTGTGAAGCTAGAAGATCGTCTCTCTCTCTCTAAGGGGTTGACTTTCCTCTCTCCTTTGTGGGGATGACACTCTCTCTCTCTTGTTGCCTCCTTCTTTATCCTAGCTATGAGTGAGTAGTCTCTCTCACTGGGGTGCGGGGAGTAGCCCTGCTACCCATGTTTTCATCTCATGCAATGTAATCCATAGTTTGCAATATAGAGATACTATCTTTTCAGTTCAACATCAAACTTTTATGAATGCTTGTTGCTTGATCACCAACTTGTGTTATCTTTTATCTTTTAGTATGAATTGTCTACGTTTGTACTACTAGATTCGAAACTCATTTGAATGTTGGTTCTTGGCGCATGTATCCACCATGCATCTATTTCGGTATCTAGGAGTGTCTCTCAAGAAGTGGAGTAAACTCACTTCCATCATTGTACTTTCATACTATGAAATGGAATCAGTTGACGTATGAAAGTACAACCTTGATGAGTCGAGGAACACACTTTGCGAAGGGAATGATGCAAAGTAGTTGACCATTCGTTCGGGGATGACTGACTTTGTAACATTCCCGCACTTCTCGTAGTTAGTTCTCCGAAAGGAAACTAAGTCTACGAAGATACTAACTGACTAAACTCTTGTTGCAGGTTATGTTTTATTTTGCATGTCTTGATCCATGTGTAGTGGCGGTGAAAACCGATCACACCCTAGTGACTTCTTATCATTGTTTAACATCCTTAAATTTACTTTTTTTACTTTACTTGCTCTTAGTCTAAAAACAACCAAATCAACCTTTTGATCTAAATACCAACTATTAAGTGATTAAGTGAAATTCCAACATTTTCCATCTTGTTGCTCCCAACAAGACCGTTGTCCTGTGGATTCGACCCTTAAATATACTATGATAAGACTTCCACGTATCTTAGCATAGGTGGGTGGAGTTCTCTATCTAGTATAAGCAATGCTAAACTTAAAGACTTACCATCTTTAGGATTTTTAGTGGTGCACGCAATTTTGTGTAAATGGAAGCTCCATCAAAAATTGCATGCACTTACATGGAATTGCGTGCACCCCTAAAAATACTAAAGATGGTAAGTCTTTAAGTTTAGCCTTGCTTATACTAGATAGAGAACTCCACCCACGTATGCTAAGATATGTGGAAGTCTTATTGTAGTGTAGTTAAGGGTCGAATCCACAGGACAACGGTCTTGTTGGGAGCAACAAGATGGAAAATGTTGGAATTTCACTTAATCACTTAATAGTTGGTATTTTGATCAAAAGGTTGATATGGTTGTTTTTAGACTAAGAGCAAGTAAAGTAAAGAAAGTAAATTTAAGGATGTTAAACAATGATAAGAAGTCACTAGGGTGTGATCGGTTTTCACCGCCACTACACATGGATTAAGACATGCAAAATAAAACATAACTTGCAACAAGAGTTTAGTCAGTTAGTATCTTCGTAGACTTAGTTTCCTTTCGGAGAACTAACTACGAGAAGTGCGGGAATGTTGCAAAGTCAGCCATCCCCGAACGAATGGTCAACTACTTTGCATCATTCCCTTCGCAAAGTGTGTTCCTCGACTCATCAAGGTTGTACTTTCATACGTCAACTGATTCCATTTCATAGTATGAAAGTACAACGATGGAAGTGAGTTTACTCCACTTCTTGAGAGACACTCCTAGATACCGAAATAGATGCATGGTGGATACATGCACCAAGAACCAACATTCAAATGAGTTTCGAATCTAGTAGTACAAATGTAGACAATTCATACTAAAAGATAAAAGATAACACAAGTTGGTGATCAAGCAACAAGCATTCATTAAACGTTTGATGTTGAAATGAAAAGATAGTATCTCTATATTGCAAACTATGGATTACATTGCATGAGATGAAAACATGGGTAGCGGGGCTACTCCCCGCACCCCAGTGAGAGAGACTACTCACTCATAGCTAGGACAAAGAAGGAGGCAAGAAGAGAGAGAGAGTGTGTCATCCCCACAAAGGAGAGAGGAAATTCAACCCCTTGGAGAGAGAGAGAGAGAGACGATCTTCTAGCTTCACAGGTTGCTTGATAACGAGGTCCCCTCTTTCCACCTTCTTTGGCGGAGAGAGAGAAAGCAGCTTCAAGATGGAGTGTGGATCTCAGACCGGCAGGCCCTGGGCGGAGGATGGAAGTTGGATTTGCTCTGGAGTGATAGAGGTAGCCTCTGGACGTCTAAAAACTTCCTCCCTTTTAGAGGACCCTTGGGGTCTTATTTATAGGCCTTAAGTGAAGTCCAAACAATTTGGTCAGTTTTGGATCCAAACAGTTTTGAAGACCATTTGGACCCCAAGACCGTTTGGACCTCAAGACTGTTTAGACCTCAAGACCGTGTGACTCCATGCGGTCTTGGGACCGGTTGAGTCTTTTATGATTTTTTTGTGTCTTTTTCTGCAAGTAAAAAGGGGAAAAGTTAGTCTAATAGTATATTTGCAATAAGAGGAGAGATATTTAAGGATTATCTCTAATTTTAATTGAGAAAGAGTGTGGAAAACTAAAGAAAAGACTAAGATAATATCCCAAAATTGGAGGTTATCAAAGACCCCTGACCTTGCTTTTTGGTTGATCACGCTTGCTTAACATAATTAGATTCTTAAAACCTTAATTGAACCTTTTGATGTTCTTTGATAACATGTGATGAGCTTATTTTCAAGTTTGGTCCAGTTTGGATGTTGTTTGAACTAGTTATGCATATATGAGCTTGTTTTTTACGTAATTGCAATTTACCCATTTTCATGGTTTTTCTTACAATTTGTCACATTGTTGTTGTGCGTCACATGTTTTGACATCATTTTGGAGAGAGTGGTGCTTTGGGGTGCCTTTTTATATCTTGTTTTGAGTGATGGGAAATCATGTTGAGAATTAGGGTTTGCATGCATGCCCTAGTTGGTGGTTGACCTTGATGTATGTTTGTCTGATGAGCTTGTGTTTTGGTAGTCACCAAGGATCTTGTGATCCATGATTCTTAGTGGTCAATGATGTTTGATGTGTTCCCCTATTCTTGGAGGTCAATTAGCCCATGAACCTTCTTTGGTCACAAAGAAACCCTAGGGTTTGGTTTTACCAATCTTTTGGTCAAATTTGGTCATTGAGAGTCTTCAACGATTACTTGGTTTTGTGAGAACCCTAGTAGGCAAGAATTCCCATCTGTTGTTGAGTATTTCTGTACTACGTTGGTCGCTAGTTTTTCTTAGTTTTAACATGATAGTTGCAAGTTTAAGTTTGGTGCTTGCATGGACGAGATATGGTAGATACATGACATGTGTTAGCATGACACCTAGCCTTCTTTCTCTCTCTCTAACCTCATGCTATACAAAATTCTTTCCTTTCTTGCAACTAAATCCTTTAAACCCCCTTTCTCTCTTCTTTCCCTTGGAGATTGTCCCCTTGTGCTTGGTGGTGAAGGAGGAGCTCAATCTTGGAGAAGACGGTTGATCCCTCTTTCATGTGGAGCTAGGGTTTGAAGAAACTATCCTTGTGATCATTTGGTGAAATCCTTGCTTTCCTTGTTGATCTTGTTAAGTGATATCCCTCTCCATCTTCTTATCCTTTCTACCCCACTTCGTGTTTCTCATCTTGGCAGAATCCATGGTTCTCCATGGTAGTACTTGAGTTAGAGCTTGAAGATCATCCATTTTCTTGCTCCTTTGCCAAGGGTTTGCTCTCTTTTGGTGGTGGAGCTAGCTTGTATGAGAGTGGTGATCAAGCTAGGGTTTTCTCTCCCTTTCCTTCATGCTTCCTCGTTGTTTGGAGTTGCTTCATCTCCTTTGATGTGAGTTATTTAACATTCTCCCCAATTATTGCTTACACTCTCCTTGCATGTGTATAATCGTGTTCTGGAATGTGGTTATAAGTAGAGAAATATTATCTTGTTTCTCGGGTTTATCTTTTCGTGGTGATTCTTTAGTAATATGCCTCCTTTTATGAACACTAATCTTTGTGCACGAATCTATCTTTGGTGATGTAGGTTTTGATGCATGCATGACTGTGGGAATGTTGGATTTCACTCTCCCAAATCATGATTTGCTTTCTCTCATAATGGTGGTTATTTAGGGTTTTGTTTTGATCTCTTTTCATGT
The DNA here is from genome assembly GCA_963693085.1 of Alisma plantago-aquatica. Lineage (NCBI taxonomy): Eukaryota > Viridiplantae > Streptophyta > Magnoliopsida > Alismatales > Alismataceae > Alisma > Alisma plantago-aquatica. The sequence goes on from OY856410.1 coordinate 1,525,094,143, forward strand.
ATTTTACACCTTTTTGGCTTTTTGTTTCACAGAAATGATCAACCTATTGTATCTTTAAGGTTGATGAGTTTATGGTTGCAAGTTTTTCTCTTTCTTCTAATGAGGTCACTAAGATGTTGAAGAGTTTATGGTAGACACATTTTCTCTATCTCTTCTCATGAAGTCACTAAGATATTGATGTTGAGTGGCCACCAAGTTTGAGTCGTGGTCACTAAGGTTGGTCTCTATATGCATTCAGTGAGGTTTGTTCCTCATGGTTGGTCACTATGTGTGATATTCATTTATCATCAGTCTCCAATGCCCTACTTCTCTTCAGTCACCAAAGTCTCTCTTCGGCCGATGAGGTCACTTATCTATGATGGTTTCTGAAGTAGCTAACCACGTAGGTCATTTAAGATGTTTGAATTCAGCGGTCGATGAAGGGTTTAACCCAATCTTCTTCATTTACCAACCTTTCTTAATGTTCGGTGGTCGATGGAGGTGGTGGACCTTGGTTTCAGCAATCGCCAACCTTGCTCCATTTTCAGCGGTCCATGGTACCACAAACCCTATGTGACAGATTATGTTTCCTGGTCTATACGTTCATGATGTTTTTTTGACTCTATGTTGATAATGTCTGACTCATTCACTTCCATGAATGTTAGAGATGATGAGAATTCGAGTTTAGCTTTAATTTCTTATTTCAAACCCTAATTGGGTACCTTGTTGATGATAAACCTAATATAAGTACATGATTATGTTATTTATCTTGTTTGATTAATTAGCATGATGATGGAGAACTTTATCTCTCCTAAAGTTGTAACCCAAATTTGTTGTTAAACAAACATCATAGCTAATGAATGGTTTGTGTACTACTTATTTATCAGATGTATGGTGATGTTGATGAGACTTTATGAGGCATGGAAAGTAATGATGTTCTTGCATGGAACAATGTGAATGGTCTTATGACCTTAGAAATGGTTTCTACCCTAAATGAGGTGATATATTTAGCATAATTTAATAAAGGATTGGTATCTCCATGGTGGTATGAAGATAATGGTATTATATATGGCAATGTAGTAACACCATGTGGTTTTGTGCTCAAAATTATTTTTCATATGTTTTATATCTCCAGAAATTGCAACATACACACATTTTTGTAGAATTCTTTTAGGGGTTTGTTTGTAATTTGATTGATATAGAGAAAAAATATCCAATTAGCATTAACTAATCAAGTGAAACCCTAGTCATGTAGTTTCCATGTTGCATATATTCATTCCATTATCAGGACTTGTTGGATAGTGAAACAAGTTCTCCCTTAGTGGAAGCTCAGAGTCATATATTGTTGAGTATATGCATGTTCACAAGGATGGTTGTGGTCATACCTTCGAAGGGGAACAGTCGAGGATGTATCTTAGATGATGTTCAACATATATAATGTTTTTGAGGGAAGTTGTAGTTGTACCTCAGATGTTGGGTTGCACACTAGTTTCACTAGCATTGTAACCTTTTAAGGTCATAATAGGTTGTTCACTAGTGTCGTGACCTATATACCAAGGGAGGAATATGATATTTTTGGAACTTGACCTTATGCATCACTGTGGTAGACTCATACTGATCGAGGGTGGATGAGATCTTAGGAATTTGGCTCTCCTATAGATCATGTATAGAACTAATTTGGACTTAGCAGTGGTTAGTTGGAATTGAGTAGTATACCTCAATTCCTCAGGGCTTAATAAAATACATAATGCATCCATGTAGTATACCTATTTAGGGTTAAACATACTTCACATTAGATGTTAACTCTTGCCTTGTTTTTATACTTCTTAGTAGTTATATGATGCGGCAAGAGAAATTAACGCTTTAGTAGGTGATAGACTTACATGTTCTTCATATTTCTTCTGGTCATATATGTTGTTATGCCTATATGATTACTTTTCTTAAACATTTTAGCCTATAAATTTAGCTGAATCTACTCATCATATTTATTAATAATAACATTTTGTAATAAATGATTGTTGCTTGAGAGATATCTCTAACTGGACATGGGTCTCACCTCATGCGTTACCACATTTTTAGGTGGTCGTCAACGGCATGGTCAAGTTCATGCTATTGAGGAAGAGTGGTTTGGAGATCAGTAGACGTAGAAGGTTGGATATTTGTTGGTAGATTCCTAGATTCATCTTTTTAATCTCAAGTCCAATAAGGGATGTGTTTTATAGATGATGTATATCGATGCAAGGTTTTTGCAATATGACCATGTATATACAGATGGAGTGTTTTGTGAAATAGGATCTTTTGTACAGGTTGTAGCCTTAAAAACTAGATAGATGCAAATACATGTTATGGTATGTGATGTGATGCATGTTGTTGGACCTTGATGTAATATGATTCTAAACATAATGGTAATGTTTCAACGGTTTTAATTATTCCATTTTTCTAGTAATTTGGATGTTTTATAGTTGATCGCATGTTTGGTTTTGAATAATTTAGTTTTGTGTGGCATTAGGCATCACATAAAAGGTATTGTTCCTCCCAGTAATATTGTCTAACATCATGCATGAATTTCTTCCTTGTGTTGCTAGTACACTCATGATGAAGAATACCTACATCAAGATAGTTTACAAAATTTGCATACCAGCGAAAGGTGACTAAGACATTCATGAGTTTATCATATGGTAGAGAGTCATTTATGGGGACAATGCATGTGTCATGAGGTGACTAAGATGATCAACAACTATGATCTCAGGACCCATCTTGTTTTGTATCTCTAGATTAAACTCTTGTAGATGGAGAATACATTGGAACCGTCTATGTTTTATATATTTCTTTGTTAACTAAAATCTAACTATAGCATGATTGGTATAAATTATAATTTTTTAGCACACAAGGTAAGATCTGAATTTGTCAAAAACACCCGGCCAGTGTAGCGCAGATGGTTCGGTCCAATGTATCTTCCCTGGGGGACCCAGGTTCGAAACCTCCTGTTGTGCATTGTATTTACAATCCCTTGGGTCATCTAGGATCTGACACCTATATGAGGTGGGGGAGATTAAGTCTCCTTCAAACTAAATTTTTTTTTCAAAAACATACACAACTAGGAATTCCTTCTCAGTAGTTGCATAATTTCTATGGGCTTCATCAAGTTTCTTGGATGCATAATAGATGAAATGTTGTTTCCTAGTTATGTGTTGACCTAAAATGACACCTAATATATAATCACTAGTGACACACATGATTTCAAATGGTTGTGACCAGTCAGGTGTTGAAATAATTAGAGTTGATAGAAGAGACTCCCAAATTATTGAAACTCTTCATACATTCACAGTTGAAGCAGAATTCAGCATCCTTGAGCAATGGATTTGCCATCAACTTTATCTATCTTGGAAAAATCCTTGACGAATCTTCTACGGAAGTCTACATTACCTAAGAAGTCTTTGACTTCTTTCGTTGTGGTTGGAGGAGTAAGCTTAAAAATCTCTTATATTTTTACCTTTCTACTTTGATTCCTTGGTTGCTGACTCTTTGGCCTAGCACAATGCCTTCCTTCAAATTAAAATGAATCTCCAAGGATGGAGAAATCATCCATGAAACATTCCATAATTGTTTCAATTAATCAAGCAAAAATGCTTGCCATGCAATGTTGGAATGCAGACAACACATTGCAGAGCCCAAAGGGTATTCTTATAAAGCCATAGGTCCCAAAGGGTAGGTAAAAGTAGTCTTCTCTTGGTTATCTGGGTGGATTGCAATTTGATAGAATACAAAATAGCCAAAGATTACTTTAGTATTATTGATGAGCTAGCCACTCGACAACCTGGTGCAAGAAAGGAAAGGGGAAATGATTTGTGTATGTAGCTTTGATTAACTTTATATAATCAATGTGCATCCTCCACCTTTGATAGTATGAGAGGAGATGAGTTTTTTATCTTCATTGTATGTGATCATGGTACCTCCTTCCTTTGGAATGACTTGTATTTAGCTCACCCATGGTGAGTCATAAATAGGGTAAATTATACTGGAAGTTACAACTTTGAGGCAAACCACTTCCTTCATGCTCAAGTTCAATTTATTCTTGTATTCTAAAGAGGGTTTGTGTTCATCTGCCATAGGTATTTTTTGCATGCATAAAATTTTAATAACTCAATTTAGAGCACTCATCTTGTAACCTACATCCTTTTGCCTTTTCCTTAGTTCATATAGTAGCTTCTCTTCCAACTAAAATGTCAGGTCGGAACTGATTATGACTAGGTAGACCTTCAAATTATCTAGGAAGACATACTTCAGCCCTTTTGGTAAAGTTTTCTTCTTAGGGGCCTTTGGTGTTTTGGTTGGCTCCTCAATAAGGTAGATTGCCTTAAGTTCTTCAAATTCAACTTCTGGGTATTCGTTTGTTGAATCACGGTGAAGCATGTACTACTTTAGTCATTCATTAATATATTTGCTAGTTTAAGGATCAACAAGGGAAATCTCTAGTGGTTCTTTAGATTATGGATTTTCATGTGTGAGGAATGACATCTTTTCTATACAATCTAACAAGAAAACTTCTTCTTGCTTGTTTGGCCTCTTCATGCTATTAAAAATCCTAAATTCATGGATATCCTTCCCTAACCTCAGAAGTAAGATTCATGCCTCAACATCAATTAATTCTCTTTCTATCTCAAGGAAAGGTTGTACAAAATAAGAGGGTATCCATGATCTTCCTTTATGCAACAAGAGGGTATCTAGGATCTTCCTCGTCTATGTAGGATTGTTACTCTAATCAAGATGGATTCTAGTTTGATTGGTATTATGATAGCCTTGTCAGGAATACCATTGATGGAGTTCATATCCTCCATTTCATTATTATCTCCTTGAGCCACAATGTTTCTCATTACCTTATCAAAAATAATACTACAAACAGTAGTCAGTTCTCTTGCATGTTTCACATAATTTATCACTTTGTTGACTTGTTGTTGTAGTAGTGGTGCATTTCTTTTTTCATAGGAATTGAAGGATATCTCAAGACTATCTTGCTTGAGTGCTAATAGATTCTAATATTCATCAGTGTACTTCAACTCAAAACTACATTTTTTCATATATACCTTTAATAGTCCCTTTCATATAGATCTTCCCTAGATGGCCTAATTTTTATCTCCAAGTTTCACTACCTTCTAGGCTCTATCATAACTTTGAAGCATGAAGTTTCCTCCAAAAGAGGAGTCCATAAAATTTATGATATCATCATCCACACCTCTGTAGAAAAATTTGATGAGATAATTTTCTGAAATATGATAGTGTGGACATTTGCGGAGAAGCTCATTGTATCTTTCCCATGATTTTTCTAGAGTTTTAAATGGGACATGTGTAAGTTATGTTATCTAGCCTTTGATGTTGTACGTGAGATAAGGCATAGTGAACTTCTTAAGGAATGTTTTCTAGGGTTGTTTACATGTGTTTATGGGATCACCTGAAAGAGCATTGTACCATTTGTTGGCTCTGTCTAAAACAAAGTACTCTAAAAGATGAAGTCTGATACCATTATCAGAAACTCCATTTTTCTTATTTACAACACATAGGTCCATAAATTTAGAATGTTCTCTTGACAATCCTCGACTTCATTAAAAGGGGACTACTTTGTAGCAACATTATCTAATGTATCCTAATTTCACAATTGCATTGATAGGAGGTGGTCATATGGGATGTCAAACATCAAAAGCCTTAGGGATTGAGAACTTCCTAAGCCTTCTGGCACTCGGCCTATTGTGCAACAATTTGGCTGTTTAGATTTCCCCTTGAATGGCATCTCGAGCTTCTTATGTAAGCCTCTCTCTATGTGAAACATTGGTCAGGTTCACCCTATGTGATTTCCTCCTTAAACATTCTAGTTTGTTCTCTTAGTTCTTATGGTTAAAGGTTTGGTCTAATCTCTGGATCAAATCTTGATGCAAGGCCAATGTTGGTGGAGCATCACATGCACTAGTTTGTGGTACCTAAGGCATAAAGATCTTCCACAAGCCATATGCATGGAGAAATATTACATTCAAGTTAATATGCAATAGTTTCAATGGAAAAAGATAAACAATAAAATTATCTTAGTAGAAATGGATCAAATTAGATGATTCCATTGTTCTCAACAATGGTGCCAGAATTTGACATGGCATATCATTGCTCAAAAAAATCACCAAAGGAGCGATTCCCTAGTTTTCACCAAAAACGTTTGCAATAGTGCCACCTACAAGCAGATGAGTCTTATCATAGTATAGTTGAGGATTGAATCCCAAGGGACAAATTTGTTAAGAACTTTTCTAGTTGAATCCAGATGAACTAAGATTAACATCTAAAATAAAGAATTGTTTGGGTTGACTTAAATTAATTGCATGGAAAAGTAAAAGTGTGGGATTAAAATTGGGACTAGATAAATGATGGAAGTCACAAGGGAGGAATTGAGTTACACCTCTATGCACACAAACACATCCATAATATATCTAGACTTTATAAAACCATTCATTCAGATCAAAAGCAAGTTTCTTTACGTTAGGTGTGGGAAAATCATGTAGATATCTCTGTGATCACAATGTCTCTTACTTACAAATCATGAATCTACTGCTCCAAAGACATCCCTTCTAAAGTTCTCATCCAAGCATCAATCAAGTTAATCAAAATTCAAAACATAAGCATTGAAATTCTTAGCAAATAGGTCATTATAGATCATGCAAAGTGGGGATCAAGCCACTAAACATGCAATCAAATGATTAACAATGAATCAAAAGATTTATATACAAAACATGGAACATCAAAAGTAGATTTGTAATTACATGTAGAGGGGCTAGTCCCCACGTCCCAGCCAAAAGGACTACTCAATCTTCATGGTGAGATCAAAGAAAAGAGGGGCGAAGGAGGAGAAGGTCGTTATTACAACAAGTATAAGGGATGCAACATTATGTGAACATTAATTCCTAGTGTCTGGTGAAGTGATAGGATTTAATCAAAGGAGGAGGAGTCATCCTGGACCCTCATCAAGATTGTGTTGGTCTTTTCCTTCCTTCTTTCTTGGGATTGATCTATCGAACAAGGGAGGTAGCTAGGTTGATGGATATGCATCCAAGGCACAAGATAGGCATCTGATGGGATAGGATCGATGGATATTATCTTATCAGGATGCCTGAAGTGTCGCATCCCTTCCGCATTGTGGACGTGAAGAGATTCCTTTGTATTCTAATGTATTGAGGGACAACCTTCTATTTATAGGTTTTGATATATTTTCAATCAATTCATAGAAAAAAGTCTATGTTGGTTGATGTCTCATCATGGCATAGGTCAACGGTTGGGTGTTAAAGCATTATCAGGTGGTAGAGGGTTTGAATCTACTCCCTCGTCAGGTCTAGAGGACTTATCATCCAATGGAGTTTCATTGAGGCACTACCTAACAGTCGAGAGAATAATCTTTGTTGACCTATGGCATACAAGGTAACTATCTTAGGCAGACTACAAAAGAGGTACCATTTCTATGGGTGGGGAGGGTAACTCGTAGGAGCGTCATCAATTGACTTATTTGTTTCACCATTGTAGGTTTTCTCATTGGGTCTCATCCATTTGGAAGGACTCTAGGGTCTCGTTGAAGAAGAGCCTAGGGAAGCCATCAGTTGTCAGTCGAAAAAGGCTAACAACTGATCTATGGTGAGTCAGAGGGAGCTGACTACTCAACCATCATGAGAAAACTAAAGGGTCCTCAGAGATTGTGTGTCATCGTTTGATGATAGTTCAACTTCAAAGAAACCCCACCCTGAGGGGGAGGGGGAGGGGGTTGGCTTTCCATTATGGGATGGTTTCGATTGAGGCTTAGGTTGAATAAGACATGGCCCGACAATGGGACTTATGATTGAAAATCAAATCCAAGTTATCAAAAAAATTCTTTGGTACACATGATGTGAAGCTTACCCTGCTATGGAAACCCATAAATTTGATAAAATTGTAAATATTTACATACAACAAAGGATAACTAGATAGAGTCAAATAAAAGGTAATTTGAATGATCCAAGAGAAAACTATAACCAAAAATGTGACTACAACTTAGATCAGTATGAATTTGTCAAAGTGATAAACTATTGACACCCAATTTTTGTTTATTCCATTGACAATCAAGATATGATATTTTCTTTAGTAAATGAGGGAATTTATTTGATTCATTCCACAATTTTCCATTTTTTATTCCTAATTAATCCATTCATATGATCCATTTTTGCACTTGGTGAAGGTTCATGGATAAAAAGTTCATTATCTAGAAAAAAATTCAATGTGAGATTACTTATATGCATGATGTTTGTATCATGAATGCTAACTGTTATCATGTCTAACATTTGTAATGCTAGGGTAGTGCTTTAGTCAAGCATCTTCTAGTGTACCTCTCTACTAGCTTAGTCAAGTTGCTTTGCTCTTTGATGATGTTGACATTGCATGGTCCATTTTACTAGTTGCTTTGTTTTAGTTGCATGAATCCAACCAAGAAGCCCCTTCCACTTTCAATAATTGTGTATCTGTCATGCCTATGTTTGACATGAAAAATCCATAAATGTTACTTTCCTTGACTATTTGTGAATATTATTATTTCATTCTGAGATGTCAATCTCAAATTTGCTTACCCATAGTTTTTATGATGTCATTGACTAGTCTTTAAAACATACGTAACTTCTCCTTATCGACTTTTGTACATGTGTTGGATTATCTCAACATGATCTATATAACCAACATGAATGTATGTGACCGATCAATCATATTTCCATTTCAAATAAATAAGAGTTATACTTACCCTAAAATGGAACTCCAACAACAGCAATACATGAAGATGCAATAAGAGGGCATGCTACTCAGGGAGAGGAATGATCCCCTAGGAGCTAGCTTCATAACATCATCATCAATCCACTATCAAGAGATTGTTGACCAATTTGTTTTGGATACTAATGAATACATATTCATCTTAGTTTTATTTTCACTTTTAGTCTAGTTTTGCATTCATTTTAATCATTTTACTACAAAACTAGCTTACCTTTAGGTTTTCTTAATTTTATGTTAAATTCTAAAATTTTGTTGCAAACGTATGGTTTTTACGACAAGTTTGAACTTCATATCTAATGTAGTAGTCCAAGAGATGGGGTCTTGCTAACTAAGTAGTGGGAACATGAATTTATGAATAAATGGACCACATGTTTTGTTGATAAGTCCCTTCATAAATTGATGATTTCACCAGGAACAAACTCCACGAAACAAGCCAATACTCACTCAGGGTGTGGGGGTGGGGTGGATTGCATCATCCTATAAAATGATTTGTATGATCACTCTAATGAACTATATGTTTTATCACTCTACCAAACCATTAGTTTGCTCACTCTGCCTAACTGTGAATTTTCTCACACTTCCCATTCATCGGTTGACAACTAATGGAAGCCCAATGCTCACTCCTTTTGAAGGAACTTCTTCCTTCCAATGGTTGTTTTTTTTCTTGCCTATTAATAGATACCTTCTGATGGTAAGTTTACACTTTCCTACCGATGGCTTCCTTCTAATGGAAGTGCAGAACCCTACTGCTAATGGCCATCTAATGGAATCTTTGCTTCATCTTCTTAGGGATGTTCCACTCTCATTATAAGACCCCTGACCTTGCTTAAAGTTTTGAACATGATTAATTACCATATTTGAGTGATTTAAACCTTAATCTAACCTTGTGCTATGTTTTGGTATCATGTGAAATGATTAAGTTTCAAATTTGGTCCAAGTTGGAGACTTTTTGTACAAGTTATGCAATTTTATGCACATTTTGGACGTTTCTATCATTTACCAAAAGATGAGGTTTTAATTGAAATTTGTTACATTCACTATCATCCTTAGAGGTTTCCTTATCATGCTTGAGTTTTTTGGGCCATGGGGCACCTAGTTGTGCCTTGGTTTGGAGGTGTTTCTCTTCAAGGCTAGTTTAGGGTTTACCCGTTTATGGATGAGCTACCTTTAGGAGCTATCAACCAATGCTTCTTGGAGATCCAACAAATGATGGCAAAGAAGGTCTCTTTGAGCGGTGAAGTAGCTTCTTGTGTGGCTGCATTTATGGTTGTGGAAGTTTTAGATCATGGACACGTGGAGAGCTACCTGGATACCTCAAGCTTTTCTCTTTCCTTATCCATAAGCCTTATATACATATCCTTTAGCTAAAAAACAAAAACTTTAGACTCTTATCTCTTCCCTTCTTTCCATATCTTCATCTTTTCTTATTGGGTGGTGAACAAGAGTGCCCAAGGAAGGAGAAAATAGCTAATCTTTTTGTTGAAGCATCTAGGGATCAAATCTACCCTTATCTAGGTTAGAAAAGCTTCCTTTTGGTGATCTTGACCTAAACTAGTAAGTATTTCCTTTACTCCTTAATTTATTTTTTTGTTCATCTTCCTCCTACCTTCTTCCTAGATGGAATGATTCGGTTCCATGGTAAAGTTTGCTCTAAATCTCAAGAACTTATTTTTCTTGCTCCCTTCACCTAGGGCTTACTTCCTTTCTTGGAAGAGAAGCTTACTTGGCCGAATTCAGAACAAAAGCTAGGGTTCTTCACCTTTTTTGCTCAAGTTTTTGTGATTATTAGACTCTTCTCTTCTTCCTAGAGGCGAGTTTTATAACCCTTTTCACTTTTATTGCTTACTACAAGCTTGATTACTCATGTTCTTTCTCTAAAATGAAGATCTATACATATAAAGCCATTCTTGCCTTGGATTTCAAACTTTATTGTATTCCTTGATTATTTTCTAGTTCTATATGAACCTGAAATCATGTAAAACTTTCTTGAGGTAGAGGAGGACTTGGTTCTTGCTTATATACCATCTTATGGTGCTAAGTACCTATCAAACGATGGATTATACTTAGTGTTTTTAGGCTGATATTCAATGTTATACAAGAACCGATGGATGACCTTATATTAGAACTGATGGAGATGCTTTAGTGGCAATTTATGGTGATGAAAAATGGTGTCAAACGAATGGTCACACCTTATGTCAGTTATAGACTCTTTTGGAAGCTCAATGATTGATGGTTTAGGGCTCTAAAGATGGCATGAATCGATAGAAATTTTTAGTTCAACATCTGATGGGATTCAATGATGGTAGTATTGAACCCATCATCAGATGGTGACATAATGTGTCATAACTGATGGTGGTTCAAGTTACCACACGATGGTGTAATTAGATATCATGATTTGCTTCAATTAATCCCTAAACTAATGGTTTCTTTGGTTATATGATCCAAGGGTTTAACCTTACTATCAAATGATCATTTTGAAATGTTAAACCTCATCCAATGGTTGTGAATTGATGCTTCAACATCCAATAGTTTAGAATGAAGTCTATAGTATAATATTTTGGTTCTAATAATGTGAATTTGATGGTTTCTTACATGTGATCAACCCAAGGAGCTTGTTTGTTGACAATTGATGGCCTGCTTTAAATATATAACCGATGGTGGGTTTTATTCCCACAACATATGGTACCCTTTATGCTAATAAACAAAGGATGTCTAGAGTTAGATGGTTTTTATTTGTAGGTCACAACTCAATGGATTGATAGGTGGTTTGTTCAAGGTTTTAACTTATATAATCAACCAATGGTTTAACTTGTCAACAACCCAATTGTTCTAGTTTAATACTTGTGGTAAGATAGTGTGGTTTGAATGATGTTGAAACCAATGGAGGTTTTCCTTATTTATATAGTGTTACCTTTGACCTCATATGAATATAATTGATAACCACCAAAAAGAATTAATGGGTAATCAAGTATAGCTTGTTACACATAACCCCAATGCAACCAAGTGATGGTGATTAATTATGAGTAGTCCCCTTGAATGATTAATAGAATCATGGAGTGCTCTCTTATTATTATTGAAACCCTAATATACTATAAAATTAATGATGGTTATATCTTGAATAATGCATGGATCCATACTTGAGGATGTTATGTAATGTGATATTTATGGTTTATCTTATGCATCTATGACCCAATGGGGATGCCATGAGTTAGGATTTATGTATGAACATTGAACTATAAATTCAGTGTAACCTACCTTGTTGAATCTATCCTTAATTCAAATAGAGGATAATGTTTAATCATGCTTAGCTTCCTAGTATGATATGAAGAAGGAATATTCTTTCTAATGTTTTTTAAAATCCTAATATGTTAAATAGTGATTATCATAGTCTCATATTTGATGCTTTCTAACAAACATGTGCACTATAAGTATAATGGTGAGTAAGCATATCTAGCCTTCTTGTATGTTGATATAATTGAAGGAATACTTTAACGTGAAAATAACCCAACAATGTTATCATGTGAGCATCTTTTAGCTCCTTGATGCAATATTATGCTAAGACTATGTATCATATGTATGGTGATGTTTATTGAGCAATGTTATAAGGCATGAATAGATGATGATGAACTTAGAGGGAATTATGTGTTGGTCTTAATAACCTTTGGGCATGGTTGAGCCCTGAATGAGGTGTAATCCTCTTCATGACGTGACAAGGGTTGGAACGCTAGAATAATGTAATGAGGATTTGTATCATGTGGTGGTGATGTGTTCACAAGTATGGCTACATGAATTGCAAGTGAGTAGTACCTTATGATGTTGATATGAGGAATTATGTTTCACACATTTATATCTTCTGAGGATGCTATATAGCAATTTTTTCTAGCATTAAATTATGGTTTGTATGTCCACTTGTTTGATGCAACCTTAATCCATCCAACCGGAAATAACTTATCAAGTGAAAACCTAATCTTGTAGTGCCTTTTGTCATAGATCCATCTGAGTGTCAGAACTTTCCAGATGGTGAAACGAGTATTCCTAACGGAACTTGGAGCGCATACTGTTAAGTAGGAGGGGTGCTTGTCATCCTAACTCCAAGTATTTAGGGAGGATGGTTGTAGTCATACCTAGCCCTTAGTTTGAGAATGGTTGTGGTTGTATCTCGGTGATTATATATGTGATGAGATTGGATGACAACTGTGGTTGTACCTCATATGGTAGGGTATGCATAACAACCTCTTTTCACTAGTGATATGACCTATACCAAGGATAGACTAGGTTGTTAGCAGCTTGACCTTATGTGTTATTGTGGTGGACCCATACTGACCGGGGGAAGAGATGATATTAGGATTCTGACCTTCCTATATCTTATACGGCACTCATTTTGACTTAGCATTGGTCCGTTGGAATTCTACTGGTATCATCAAATTCCTCAAGGTTTAATAAAAGATGTAAGACAACAATGTAGCATATTTGTTTAGAGTTATACAAAATGCTTCACATTGGATGATAGCCCTTGTTATCTCTCTTTGCATAGAGATGATGTATAGTACAATAAGAGATGGTAGATATGCTTATGTTGTATATATATGTTCATGTTGTAAACATGCTTATGTTGTCAGATATACTAACACGGATAGTTAAGATTATACTACTAGCTATGCCTCTATAATTAGATATATCTATACTACTAATCATGCTTCTGTGGATAGTTCTGCTTATGTTGTTAACTCTACTTATGATGTAGATCTGCTCAATCTGTTATACATACTAATTTTGTTGTTTATGCATATGTTTCTAGACTTATTCATGATGATAGAGATGCTATTCTACTAGACTTGATTATGATGTTAGCTATGCACATGCTGCTGAACTGCTTATAATGTTAACACGGCATATGTAGATAATTAGGCCAGTGATGATAGTTGTTATCATTACCTTTATATTCCTTGTTAATCATGCATGCTATTATTCTTATATGTTTAATTGTGTTGATCTACTTAAATTATTTAATTACTTAACTTTTTGTAATCAATCAGCGGTGTTAAGAATTATATCTCTTGTTGGGATGTGGATCTCATCCTGTGGGCCACCACATCTTTTTAGGTGATTGGAAGCATACCTGTAGTAGGAAGGAGGAGCTATGATGATGGACCTTAGACAAGGTTATTAGATGTCTAGTGTATCCTAAGTCATCCATGTACTATCATGTCTGAGTGGGAAAGTTTGAATATGATGTTTTAATCAAATCAGGCTTTTGTTAGCATGTTGATGCTTGCTTATGTGTCATACATGGATAATGTTCTCATGTATATATATATATGGTGTGGCTGAGGCCACTCAGTGTTTTGTATTAGATTCTTGGCATAGTATGAATACACGAAAGATGTTGGGCTTCAATGCAAATCTTCTGAGCATGTTGGTGATGTTGAAAATGGTTTTAATTAACCCCTTTTTCTGCTATGTGATTACTTAGTGATCGGTCATGTTTAGTGTTTTGAGTAACCTCGTTTACTATGACGGGTTCTCACAAGTCGATATCAGATCCCTAGGTTCACTGAGTCTATAGGGATACTAGGAGTTAGGACTAGGATGATATCTAAGTTAGGAACATGACATAAAAACATGGTACATACTTCCTAAACTTTGTATTTGGATGCCCTAGCCAGGTATTCAATTATTGAAGAAAAGGTAAGTATGGAACTCTTAGATTGTTATCTTTCTGATTACTCTGCTCAAGTAGTCATTTTGAAACAATCTAAAGAGCATAATGAATCAAAAATCATGGTGTGAATATATCAATCTTACCCTAAGGAAAATGAGAACTACATCATAATCTATAAAAACTTGAATGTTTGGTAACTACAAGAGAAAGATATGACACTATGAAACCTGAATTTGAATACAAATAAGCAAAAGAGGAGTTCTTGAAACTGTAATTCAAGAAGATCATGAAGTAAAAGATAGATAAATTTGTACTAAATGAATGATTCAAGATATAAAACCCATATAAGATGGAGAGAACTCTTGTGATAAGTATGGTATGAGAAGATGAATAAGAACAATGATAGATGAATAAAATGGTACCTGAGTTAATCTTGGGCCAACCTATGTCTGTAAGAAAGTGTTAATGTAAAATCTTTATGACATGTGAAAGAAATTTAGGGAGATGATCCTTGTTCAATGAAGAAAATGTGAAATATGATGATCTACCTCTTGATAAGTGCTTTAAAACATGATAAAATAAGAAAACACACACAAGTATGATAAGTAGTTAACAAGGAAGGAGCAATGAGATACATTAATCTTGATAATTCCTATGTTGATGGAAAAGGAATCTAAGCTACAAAGGTAAAATGATACATAAAAAGTTGTAACTTCTTGGAGAAGATAGAATCGGTAACCCCCTTGCTAAGCAACCCATTGACAATGTTGTTGTGTGATGGGAATTATATTTCCCTTTGTGTTCTTCCTTTCTGGGGTACAACTTTCAAGAGGATTTTATGCCACTAGGCATGTGTGGGTTCATTGTACTCTTGGGGGTAGATATCCTATTATAGCATGTGGTTGCTTGGGCTACAGTTCCAAGATCTTGATGTTTGTGATAAGTATGCTTTTTTAGCCTTCCCAGATATTGGGAAGACTCCTCCTATATGTTCTTAGTCATATATGATACTGGGGAAGAGGATGAGATAAGGATGTGAGTTCCTTATAGCACATACAGTAGATACCAAGGTGATGAGTCCTAGTATCCCATATGTGCCAGTAGTATATGAGTTTGAAGGTGTATATCAGATGTGGTTTATAGTGTTTCTCTCCCTTAGAGAGAGAGAGAGAGAGAGAGTTGATGTTCATCCTCCAAGTGTTGTTGGAAAGAAGAAGGGTAATTCCATGATGATGTATATGGACTACCGACAGCTAGGAAAAACCATGTTAGTAATTCCATGATGATGTATATGGACTACCGACAGCTAGGAAAAACCATTGACATGGACAAATGGGTTGTTGATTAGTCAACATGAATTATAATATCCTTTTAGATAAACACGTGTCTGGGATATCAGTGGATAAGAATCAGAGTGGATGACATAAGTTGCATGGTCATGGTAAGTTTAGGGTTATGTCATTTACACTAACCAATGCATCAACATCATTTATCGACTTGAGGAACAGAGTCCTCATTTTATGCCTTTTGAGTTGTGAAAGTTTTGAATGATAGCATCTTAATGTAGTTTAGATATGGTCAACAACAAGGTCATTATTTTCATTAAGCCTTAGGGTTGTTGAAAACAACAATGATTATGTGTCTAGATCAACAAGAATGAGTATGGGGATTAGCTAAAGTATCATCTTAGAGTTATGATACATCTGATAAGTGTGTTGTGTGAATCCCAGTAAGATGAAGATAGTGTTGTTTCTTTAACCCTAATAAGGTCAACTAGGAAGTCCTATGTGTTTATAGTTACAGACAATGTATGATTCTTCACCTAGACAGATGGCCAGTCCACCTTTGAGAAAATTGGTGAATTTTCAAAGAACATATGCATTACGGTTTTTGATAGTTAGGGGATTCCCACCTGATTAATTGAGTTTCTAACTACAACAACCATCAGAAGAATATAGACATGACACCTTGTTAAGTTACATATGATAAGAGATACATGATATTTTATCATTTGTAAGAGCAAGAAAATATGGCTTCCGAGTAAAGTATTAATACAATAGCTAGAATAGATTAAGATGACATCTAGAATTCCAAGTTGAAAGAGACTACCAGAGTTGTACATGTGGCAGAACAAGTTTCCATATTTCATGTTGAGGAAGTATCACCCTGGTACAGGGCAAGTGATACAATAGTTGAGGTGGAGTTGCATGAGGATGTTTCTTATGTGAAGGTTTCAAATTTGACCCAGGTTGAAACATGTAAGAGTTGAGGGAGAATAACATGACTTCTATGAGAGTGATATGAAATCACCATGAGATAGAAATAACCATTTGGATGTTTCTGGATGAGGTGCATAAGATCTACCCATCTTTGTTTGCCTTGGATTTTGGGTGTGAAATATGTGTTTGGGGTTTATAGGTATAAGACCACTAACCTTGTTTAAAGTAATTACCATACTTTAATGATTTTAACCTTAATATAACATTTTGATATGTTTTGGTATCATGTGACAAGTTTAGGTTTCAAATTTGGTCCAATTTGGACATTGTTTGTGCAAGTTATGCAATTTAATGCACATTTTGGACTTCTATGCAATTTACCCAAATTTGTTGTTTTAATTGCAATTTATCACATGCATTATGATTCTTAGATATTTCCTTATCATGCTTGATCTTATTGATCCATGGATCTCCTATTAGTACCTTGGTTTGGAGGTGTTTCTCTTCAAGGGTATTTTAGGGTTTACCCCTTTATGGATGAGATACCTTTAGGAGCTATCAACCAATGGTTTCTTTGACTGGCTTGGACATACAAAAAACAATGGCTAAGTAGGTCTCCTGAGTAGTGTACAGCTTCTTGTGTGGCTTCTTGTATGGTTGTGGAAATTTTAGGCCATGGATACATGGAGAGCTACTTGGATACCTCAAGATTTTCTCTTTCCTTATCCATAAGCCTGGAGCTCAAAAATGAAACCTTTTGAGACGTACCCGGATTTTCTAAAACTTAATCTGATGTGTGACGTCCAAATTGAAACCCTCACCTCAGCGAGAATCCCAATTTAAACACCCCACACTAGGCTAAGAAGAAGAAAATCAGAGGAAGTCAAAAGGAAACACAGTAGCACATGTACATGAACAATAATAAAACCATACACACATATTCACCATTCAACATATAATTACAACATGAATTGTTACAACATTTGATATTACATATTGAACAGCAAACTTATACATATACATGTACTACATCTAAACAACAGGATCTTAAGACAACAAGTCCACATGTACATCAGCTCGCCATACAACTCTCAACTATCTTGGATCTTCAAGAGCATAACCACAACCTATACAAAAGATTACATGTGGTACACGTCAGCACAATATTCAAGAATATTGTACTGAGTACACCTACGTGTCTTTTATATACCTCTCATCATATCTTGGCAATAAGATAAAACTAATATACTTGGCAGTAACACAAGAATATAAGAAAAGCATATACTTGCACAAAGATATTCATTAGCAAAAGAGAACACATATTTTTAATCACATTTCCATCATATATCTCGTACATCTTCCCCCAAGGGCTTTGATGTTTTTATGCCTTATGATCTACTACCAAAGAGTTTGAGATCATTTAACGTGTGATCTACTACCAAAGAGTTTGAGATCTAACACATGTGATCTACTACCAAAGATTTTGAGATCACTTCAATGCACTGTACTACCAAAGAGTTTAGTGCTATCATATGATGGATCAGATATCTTATGTTTCATGTGTTCATAGCCATAAGTACAGAAAATCAAGCAACATATCATGCAAGAACAATCATTTCATCTAATATCATATGCCAAGTATTTTACTACACATATAACACAAGCATATTATATAATAAGCCAAGTAAGAGGTAATGGCGTACCTTCCAAAGAGACAACCTAATCATCATATTCCTCATGTCAACTATATCTTTGTTAAACCTGATCAAGACAAGATCATATGCTATCATCAGGTTCTCATCCTATTATATCTCATCTTAACCCTAATCGTGCTCGTATTAGGGTTTCACTTAGTTCATTGGGATATATACATTATTACTTATCTTATCTTCATCCTTATGTGGGATTTATGTTACTGATGTCATATTCTATATTATGGTTCATTATCTTTACATTAGGTTCCATATCCTTTTTGTGCACATATTAACCCTAGGTTGCATGCATTAACCGAGATTAGGGCTTAAAACCATGTATTAAGGGTCAACTTCATATAACATGGATTTTGTTCATCAGTATGATCTCATAATTAAAACTGAGGTTCCATATACCGATATGAGCTTACTCTGTAAATTTCACCATTTATTGATCATAAATGTATTTATGCATATTAATTAGGGTTATTAGCCCTAATAAGCCACATTAGGTAATTTACATGATTTCGTACATCAACATCATTATTCATGACTTCAGTTGGGTTATAAACATGATTATGGACTTACTGACATTTTTCCATAATTTTAGGCCAACGTTTGATATTTATTATCCATCAATTAAGCATTTTACAACTAACAAGATATCACTGATATTCGTGCATCAAAAGCTTGATATTTTCTTTAATTGTGTTCTACTCATTTTTCTGAGAATTTTTGTACCTTATTTGTATTTTTCTGATAAGCAGGATATTTATTGTGATTTATAGAAGATCTAAACAATTACTAAGATTTTACCTTTTCGGACCACTCAGACATCGACACGTGGCACTAACGGCTGGCGCAGCTCCTTCCTTGGGCCGTCTTGTTCAGGGTTTATCCTAGCGGTTCGCCCGCTCTCCTCTCTTTCTTTCTTTCTCATCTCGACGCCCTACTGTTCCGTGCACGAGCCGCCTGGAAATTGGCCGCCTCCGCAAAGCAAAGCAGCGACCGGCCTCTCTTCCTCACGATCTGCACAAAGTGCCCAGTGCGAGAACTTTGTTCTCCACATAGTGTCGCCGCCTTTCCTAGCTTGGGTGAGAAAGCACGGAGAGCTTCCTGATCGCAACTCAAGGGCCATGGCCGCTGCCTAGACTAGCTCCGCCGAGGAACAAACAGGGCACGTGCTCCACTTTGTGAGTGGCGCTGCATCTCCAAACTCCGACGACATGTCGACTACTTCCAGATCTTCTCACTCGCCTCGAGTTTCTCACATCTGTAGTGCTGCACTTGCATCTCCTCCTCTATAACTACACTGACGCACCCCCTCTCTGCTCGACATATTCGTGCGTTCGTGCTTGGCACCATCGTCGATCCTAGCTTTGGTGTGCGGTCAGCTGCCAAAACCTTTGGTGCATACAGACAAACCTACACAGGTGGTGGTTGACGCTGTGAGCCAGAACTCCGGTGAGGCTACCGGCAGCTGATCTCCTTCGAACTCCCTTTCCTCTGTGTTCTCACGCATCACAGCCGTTGCCCGCCGTTAAGCTTACGTCTGTGGGGTGTCGTCTGTGTTAGCACCTCCACTGGACCGGAACACGGGCAACAGTTGTGCCATGGCATCCTTTCAGGTCTATCATTCTCAAGGAAACGCCCACCCGTGCTGCCGCTGAGCACTCTCCTCCTTCACGTTCTCGCAGTCACGCCCAAGCGTGACGCTTGGTGGTCGCCTTCCCGATCCAGGCCGCTCCCCGAACCTGATGGCGGTGTGCATCATCCGTTCTGGCATGCGTGGGTGCCACTTCCATGTCCATGGATCTCCGTCTAGGTTGGCTCTCCGCCATGGGTTGGTGGTGGAGGTTCCTCCTCCTGTTCTCCCCTACAATTCCACCTCTCTTGTCCTACTTCGCCTACAGTTTGTGGTGGAGAGATGAGGGAGACCGAGCACTCAAACTCATTGAACCTAGATTCATATTATACAGTTGAGGGGGGGTCATAGAGTCTCTGCACTGTCAAAAGTAATTGCCCCCAGCCTCTCTCTCCAATCACACGATCGTAGATCGTGGATGAACGTGATCTATTGCCTTGACTGAACTTCCCACTCCATCGTCATGGATCATTGTACCAAAAAGCTAATCTGTGGCACTCCTCAAATGATAGGAAAGGTGCAAAACATAACCGTGACACATATGATCAAAAGCCTAGGCTACTAATATGAAACATTGGTCCCAAGTACCATTATTTTTTAAACCTTAGTAACAATATCTAGGATCATCCAAACTTTATGAAACTTCAACCATATGATTTCACTTATGTCATTGGACATTTAGGATTCCAAGAGTGCACTCCATCACATCCTACACACCTTAAAAGATATTTCATCCTCGAAATTATGCCAGAAAACCACTTTGTCACAGAATATACATCTTAAAAGAACTTTCGTCCTCGAAAGTTAACCATACTCGCACTCCAAGGAAAACTACCATGTCTTAATCCACTTGTAGGCACTATTCTATGTGTAACATATCCGCAAAGGTTACCTAGAACCATGTATCCAAAGCACTATTAGGGGGGTTTACAACCATCTTGGTGCACAAACACTCCTTTCAAGGTTAAACTCGGGGTTTAGAAACTTAGGTTATGTCATTACATATCTCGTATGCTAGGGTTGCATCCTTATCTTTACCCATGCATTAGGATTCCCACATCATATTACCATGTTCTAAAGGAGTTAACAAAGGTTAACCCATTATATCAAGGTGTCAACAATATTTTATTGAGTTCATTTTAGAACATGTTTAAAATTAACATATATCTTTTAGGAGGCAGTTAATTATCATTAACTCTCTTTGTCCAACTGGATCATATCAAGGTGTCAAAAGAATTATGTTGTGCTAATTGTCAAATTATATTTTTCATCTTTATTAAGCACTAAGATTAACACCTCATGTAACATGTTTCATTTATATGATCTTATTTCATTGCTCATAACAAATTACAACATTTACTAGTGATTTCATCGCAAGATTAACCAACATTTTCACATTATCATCATTATTCATGTATATGGTTAATCTTGTATGCATCGATATCTATCAAACCATCTCTAGGTTTCCATCATATCATGTCTATATATCACGTCTTTACATACATTATATCATGGTTGTGCTAAACAACTTATGTGAGTGGCTCGTGAAACATGTATCAAAACTTTATATAGTCCAACTGAGGTTCCTCTAACCCATACCACGAGGGTAGTGTCATGCTCAGTCTCTCTGAGCTAACTCAACCCTATGAGTATCTCATATGCACATACTTTATCTTCCCTCTCCTGGTCTAGGGTTCTTAGATTACCTCATTGGCACTAGCTAATAGCTTAACAAGCTCTAGCCACATAAGCACGAACCAAAACATGTTATGACATACTCTTCATAGATCTCTAACCATGAAACATCATACCAAAAGCTCTCTTATATACACCACTAGATTCCTATATGGGAAACCACCAACCCGAGCATGAAGCTTCACAGAAACTAACATAGCTACCTGCTCTAGGGTCTTGGGCTCTCTCCCTCACCCAGATGGTAGGCACTCATATTCATGTTCGCATGTTCATATATAACCAGCCTCTCTCTGTCTCTAGGGTTTGGTCCTCCCAAGGACATCTAGGGTTCAAGATAACTATAGGAATCATGCAAAAAGCAATTCAACTCAATCACTCATGAGTATTCTAGTTTAGGACATATCATATCATGTATCTCATATTTCTCATATCATGGAGTCTAGGCTCTTTGACCTTCTCCCTGTGGGTCTCTCTCTCTCTTGAGCTAACCCCAAAAATGGTCCTAACACTAGAGGTCCTCCTTTGTAAAAGAGCTTGAGGCTCATGCTGACTCACAACCTCTCTTAACTTAGCATATCTTATCTCATAAAAGCCTATTTACTTGCGTCATCAAAACTCATCCCAAAACCTCAAAATTGAACATAGGTCCTCGAAGACAAACATATATCATCATAAGCATCTTATGTCATCTATGTAAGACTTACATCATATCATCAAAACTTATTTCATCTATTCCATCTATCATATATTCAAAACAAGGCTCTAGACATCTAATCTAGAACTACACTCTCTTCTAGACTGATGTCATTCACTTTCACTTAGGTTACATGACCACCTCCTACTCGTACATGTGTGGCGACACATTTTTGTAATACATATACATAATAAAATATTATATAGTTTTTCTCTGATAAAACAAGCGTCAGAGAAAACTATCACGGATCGATCCGGTTGGAATCCAAAACCAAATCCTGAAAATGAGTGTCCCACACATAGTAGAGAGTACAGTGTCATTAAATGTAAGGAAAGGGGTGAGAACATGGTGTAGACTGGTGTAGCTACTCTAGACAATGAGCGCCATATGTCTAAGGTTTCTCTTCCCTTGATGCACGCCATTTCCAAATAGTGCAACGTCCCATACCGCTGCACTACAAGGAAAGAACGACATCTAAGGACTTGCTATTCAAAAAGCACTAGTCCAGACCTAGTTCTCGGACATCTAGGTGCTAACCTAGAGGCTAGGTCAGATCTAGTCTCTAAAATATGACTAATCTAACCCTAAAAGATTATTAAGTTCAAGGTTCTTTGGTTTTGAGTTGCATAATGAGAAAATGTCAGGCTTTGCTATTATTCATGCTCCGATACCACCTGAGACGTCCCTGAATTTTCTAAAACTTAATCTGATGTGTGACGTCCAAATTGAAACCCTCACCTCAGCGAGAATCCCAATTTAAACACCCCACACTAGGCTAAGAAGAAGAAAATCAGAGGAAGTCAAAAGGAAACACAGTAGCACATGTACATGAACAATAATAAAACCATACACACATGTTCACCATTCAACATATAATTACAACATGAATTGTTACAACATTTGATATTACATATTGAACAACAAACTTATACATATACATGTACTACATCTAAACAACAGGATCTTAAGACAACAGGTCCACCTATACATCAGCTAGCCATACAACTCTCAACTATCCTGAATCTTCAAGAGCATAACCACAACCTATACAAAAGATTACATGTGGTACACGTCAGCACAATATTCAAGAATATTGTACTGAGTACGCCTACGTGTCTTTTATATACCTCTCATCATATCGTGGCAATAAGATAAAACTAATATACTTGGCAGTAACACAAGAATATAAGAAAAGCGTATACTTGCACAAAGATATTCATTATCAAAAGAGAACACATATTTTTAATCACATTTCCATCATATATCTCGTACATCTTCCCCCAAGGGCTTTGATGTTTTTAGGCCTTATGATCTACTACCAAAGAGTTTGAGACCATTTAACGTGTGATCTACTACCAAAGAGTTTGAGATCTAACACATGTGATCTACTACCAAAGAGTTTGAGATCACTTCAATGCACTGTACTACCAAAGAGTTTAGTGCTATCATATGATGGATCAGATATCTTATGTTTCATGTGTTCATAGCCATAAGTACAGAAAATCAAGCAACATATCATGCAAGAACAATCATTTCATCCAATATCATATGCCAAGTATTTTACTACACATATAACACAAGCATATTATATAATAATCCAAGTAAGAGGTAATGGCGTACCTCCCAAAAAGACAACCTAATCATCATATTCCTCCTGTCAACTATATCTTTGTTAAACCTGATCAAGACAAGATCATATGCTATCATCAGGTTCTCATCCTATTATATCTCATCTTAACCCTAATCGTGCTCGTATTAGGGTTTCACTTAGTTCATTGGGATATATACATTATTACGTAACTTATCTTCATCCTTATGTGGGATTTATGTTACTCATGTCATATTCTATATTATGGTTCATTATCTGAACATTAGGTTCCATATCCTTTTTGTGCACATATTAACCCTATGTTGCATGCATTAACCGAGATTAGGGCTTAAAACCATGTATTAAGGGTCAACTTCATATAACATGGATTTTGTTCATCATTATGATCTCATAATTAAAATTGAGGTTCCATATACCGATATGAGCTTACTCTGTAAATTTCGCCATTTGTTGATCATAAATGTATTTATGCATATTAATTAGGGTTATTAGCCCTAATTAGCCACATTAGGTAATTTACATGATTTCGTACATCAACATCATTATTCATGACTTCAGTTGGGTTATAAACATGATTATGGACTTACTGACATTTTTCCATAATTTTAGGCCAACGTTTGATATTTATTATCCATCAATTAAGCATTTCACGACTAATAATATATCACGGATATTCGTGCATCAAAATCTTGATATTTTTCTTTAATTGTGTTCTACTCATTTTTCTGAGAATTTCTGTACCTTATTTGTATTTTTCTGATAAGCAAGCTATTTATTGCAATTTATAGAAGATCTGAACAATTACTAAGATTTTACCTTTTCGGACCACTCAGACATCGACACGTGGCACTAAGGGCTGGCGCAGCTCTTGCCTTGGGCCGTCCGGTTCAGGGTTTATCCTAGCGGTTCGCCCGCTCTCCTCTCTTTCTTTCTTTCTCATCTCGACGCCCTACTGTTCCGTGCACGAGCCGCTTGGAAAACGGCCGCCTCCACAAAGCAAAGCAGCGACCGTCCTCTCTTCCTCACGATCTGCACAAAGTGCCCAGTGGGAGAACTTTGTTCTCCACATAGCATCGCCGCCTGGCCTAGCTTGGGTGAGCAAGCACGGAGAGCTTCCTGATCGCAACTCAAGGGCCATGGCCGCCGCCTGGACTAGCTCCGCCGAGGAACAAACAGAGCGCGTGCTCCACTTTGTGAGTCGCACTGCATCTCCAAACTCCGATGACAGGTCGACTACTTCCAAATCTTCTCACTCGCCTCGAGTTTCTCACATCTGTAGTGTTGCACTTGCGTCTCCTCCTCTATAACTACACTGACGCACCCCCTCTCTGCTCGACATCTTCGTGCGTCCATGCTTGGCACCATCGTCGATCCTAGCTCTGGTGTGTGGTCGGCCGCCAAAACCTTTGGCCCATACAGACAAACCTACACAGGTGGTGGTTGACGCCGTGAGCCAGAACTCTGGCGAGGCTAGCGGCAGATGATCTCCTCCGAACTCCCTTTCCTATGTGTTCTCACGCATCACAGCCGTTGCCCGCCGTTAATCTTGCGTCCGTGGGGTGTCGTCAGTGTTAGCACCTCCACTGGACCAGAACACGGGCAAGAGGTTTGCCATGGCGTCCTTTCAGGTCTATCATTCTCAACGAAATGCCCACTTGTGCTGCCGTTGAGCACTCTCCTCCTTCACATTCTCGTAGTCACGCCCAAGGCCTGACGCCTGGTGGTCGCCTTCCCAATCCAGGCCACCGCCGGAGCCTGATGGCGGTGTGCATCATCCGTTCTGGCATGCGTGAGTGCCGCTTCCATGTCCATGGTTCTCCATCTAGGTTGGCTTGCCACCATGGGTTGCTGGTGGAGGTTCCTCCTCCTGTTCTCCCCTACGATTCCACCTCTCTTGTCCTACGCCGCCTACAGTTTGTGGTGGAGAGATGAGGGAGACCGAGCACTCAAACTCATTGAACCTAGATTCATATTATATAGTTGAGGGGGGGTCATTGAGTCTCTGCACTGTCAAAAGTAACTACTCCCAGCCTCTCGCTCCAATCACACGATCGCAGATCGTGGATGAACGTGATCTTTTTCCTTGACTGAACTTCCCACTCCATCGTCATGGATCATAGTACCAAAAAGCTAATCCGTGGCACTCCTCAAATGATAGGGAAGGTGCAAAACATAACCGTGACACATATGATCAAAAGCCTAGGCTACTAATATGAAACATTGGTCCCAAGTACCATTATTTTTCAAACCTTAGTAACAATATCTAGGATCATCCAAACTTTATGAAACTTCAACCATATGATTTCACTTATGTCATTGGACATTTTGGATTCCAAGAGTGCACTCCATCATATCCTACACACCTTAAAAGATATTTCGTCCTAGAAATTATGCCAGAAAAACACTGTCACATCATATACATCTTAAAAGAACTTTCGTCCTCGAAAGTTAACCATACTCGCACTCCAAGGAAAACTACCATGTCTTAATCCACTTGTAGGCACTATTCTATGTGTAACATATCCGCAAAGGTTACCTAGAACCATGTATCCAAAGCACTATTAGGGGGGTTTACAACCATCTCGGTGCACAAACACTCCGTTCAAGGTTAAACTCAGGGTTTAGAAACTTAGGTTATGTCATTACATATCTCGTATGCTAGGGTTGCATCCTTATCTTTACCCATGCATTAGGATTCCCACATCATATTACCATGTTC
Source organism: Alisma plantago-aquatica (assembly GCA_963693085.1). Taxonomy (NCBI): domain Eukaryota; kingdom Viridiplantae; phylum Streptophyta; class Magnoliopsida; order Alismatales; family Alismataceae; genus Alisma; species Alisma plantago-aquatica. The sequence goes on from OY856410.1 coordinate 1,525,120,870, forward strand.
TAAAGGAGTTAACAAAGGTTAACCCATTATATCAAGGTGTCAACAATATTTTATTGAGTTCATTTTAGAACATGTTCAAAATTAACATATGTCTTTTAGGAGGCAGTTAGTTATCATTAACTCTCTTTGTCCAACTAGATCATATCAAGGTGTCAAAAGAATTATGTTGTGCTAATTGTCAAATTATATTTTTCATCTTTATTAAGCACTAAGATTAACACCTCATGTAACATGTTTCATTTATATGATCTTATTTCATTGCTCATAACAAATTACAACATTTACTAGTGATTTCATCGCAAGATTAACCAACATTTTCACATTATCATCATTATTCATGTATATGGTTAATCATGTATGCATTGATATCTATTAAACCATCTCTAGGTTTCCATCATATCATGTCTATATATCACGTCTTTACATACATTATATCATGATTGTGCTAAACAACTTATGTGAGTGGCTCGTGAAACATGTACCAAAACTTTATATAGTCCAACTGAGGTTCCTCTAACCCATACCATGAGGGTAGTGTCGTGCTCAGTCTCTCTGAGCTAACTCAACCCTATGAGTATCTCATATGCACATACTTTATCTTCCCTCTCCTGGTCTAGGGTTCTTAGATTACCTCATTGGCACTAGCTAATAGCTTAACAAGCTCTAGCCACATAAGCACGAACCAAAACATGTTATGACATACTCTTCATAGATCTCTAACCATGAAACATCTTACCAAAATCTCTCTTATATACACCACTATATTCCTATGTGGGAAACCACCATCCCGAGCATGAGGCTTCACAGAAACTAACATAGCTACCTCCTCTAGGGTCTTGGGCTCTCTCCCTCACCCAGATGGTAGGCACTCATATTCATGTTCGCATGTTCATATATAACCAGCCTCTCTCTGTCTCTAGGGTTTGGTCCTCCCAAGGACATCTAGGGTTCAAGATAACTATAGGAATCATGCAAAAAGCAACTCAACTCAATCACTCAAGAGTATTCTAGTTTAGGACATATGATATCACGTATCTCATATTTCTCATATCGTGGAGTCTAGGCTCTTTGACCTTCTCCCTGTGGGTCTCACTCTCTCTTGAGATAACCCCAAAACTATTCCTAACACTAGAGGTCCTCCTTTGTAAAAGAGCTTGAGGCTCATGCTAACTTACAACCTGTCTTAACTTAGCATATCTTATCTCATAAAAGCCTATTTACTTGCGTCATCAAAACTCATCCCAAAACCTCAAAACTGAACATAGGTCCTCGAAGACAAACATAGATCATCATAACCATATTATGTCATCTATGTAAGACTTACATCATATCATCAAAACTTATTTCATCTATTCCGTCTATCATATATTCCAAACAAGGCTCTAGACATCTAATCTAGAACTACACTCTCTTCTAGACTGATGTCATTCACTTTCACTTAGGTTACATGACCACCTCCTACTCATACATGTGTGGGGACACATTTTTGTAATACATATACATAATAAAATATTATATAGTTTTTCTCCGATAAAACAAGCGTCAGAGAAAACTATCACGGATCGATCCGGTTAGAATCCAAAACCAAATCCTGAAAACGAGTGTCCCACACATAGTAGAGAGTACAGTGTCATTAAAACTAAGGAAAGGGGTGAGAACATGGTGTAGACTGGTGTAGCTACTCTAGACAACGAGCGCCATATGTCTAGGGTTTCTCTTCCCCTGATGCAGGCCATTTCCAAACAGTGCAACGTCCCATACCGCTGCACTACAAGGAAAGAACGACATCTAAGGACTTGCTACTTAACAAGCACTAGTCTAGACCTAGTTCTCAGACATCTATGTGCTAACCTAGAGGCTAGGTCAGATCTAGTCTCTAAAATATGACTAATCTAACCCTAAAAGATTATTAAGTTCAAGGGTCTTTGATTTTGAGTTGCATAATGAGAAAATGTCAGGCTTTGCTATTGTTCATGCTCTGATACCACCTGAGACGTCCCCGTATTTTCTAAAACTTAATCTGATGTGTGATGTCCAAATTGAAACCCTTACCTCAGCGAGAATCCCAATTTAAACACCCCATACTAGGCTAAGAAGAAGAAAATCAGAGGAAGTCAAAAGGAAACACAGTAGCACATGTACATGAACAATAATAAAACCATACACACATGTTCACCATTCAACATATAATTACAACATGAATTGTTACAACATTTGATATTACATATTGAACATCAAACTTATACATATACATGTACTACATCTAAACAACAGGATCTTAAGACAACAGGTCCACCTGTACATCAGCTCGCCATACAACTCTCAACTATCCTGGATCTTCAAGAGCATAACCACAACCTATGCAAAAGATTAAATGTGGTACACATCAGCACAATATTCAAGAATATTGTACTGAGTACGCCTATGTGTCTTTTATATACCTCTCATCATATCTTGGTAATAAGATAAAACTAATATACTTGGCAGTAACACAAGAATATAATAAAAGTGTATACTTGCACAAAGATATTCATTAGCAAAAGAGAACACATATTTTTAATCACATTTCCATCATACATCTCGTACATCTTCCCCCAAGGGCTTTGACGTTTTTAGGCCTTATGATCTACTACCAAAGAGTTTGATACCATTTAACGTGTGAGCTACTACCAAAGAGTTTGAGATCTAACACATGTGATATACTATCAAAGAGTTTGAGATCACTTCAATGCACTTTACTACCAAAGGGTTTAGTTCTATCATATGATGGATCAGATATCTTATGTTTCATGTGTTCATAGCCATAAGTACAGAAAATCAAGCAACATATCATGCAAGAACAATCATTTCATCTAATATCATATGCCAAGTATTTTACTACACATATAACACAAGCATATTATATAATAAGCCAAGTAAGAGGTAATGGCGTACCTTCCAACGAGACAACCTAATCATCATATTCCTCCTGTCAACTATATCTTTGTTAAACCTGATCAAGACAAGATCATATACTATCATCAGGTTCTCATCCTATTATATCTCATCTTAACCCTAATCGTGCTCGTATTAGGGTTTCACTTAGTTCATTGGGATATATACATTATTACTTATCTTATCTTCATCCTTATGTGGGATTTATGTTACTGATGTCATATTCTATATTATGGTTCATTATCTGAACATTAGGTTCCATATCCTTTTTGTGCACATATTAACCCTAGGTTGCATGCATTAACCGAGATTAGGGCTTAAAACCATGTATTAAGGGTCAACTTCATATAACATGGATTTTGTTCATCATTATGATCTCATAATTAAAATTGAGGTTCCATATACCGATATGAGCTTAATCTGTAAATTTCACCATTTATTGATCATAAATGTATTTATGCATATTAATTAGGGTTATTAGCCCTAATTAGCCACATTAGATAATTTACATGATTTCGTACATCAACATCATTATTCATGACTTCAGTTGGGTTATAAACATGATTATGGACTTACTGACATTTTTCCATAATTTTAGGCCAACGGTTGATATTTATTATCCATCAATTAAGCATTTCACGACTAATAAGATATCATGGATATTCGTGCATCAAAAGCTTGATATTTTGCTTTAATTGTGTTCTACTCATTTTTCTGAGAATTTTTGTACCTTATTTGTATTTTTCTAATAAGAAGGCTATTTATTGCGATTTATAGAAGATCTGAACAATTGCTAAGATTTTACCTTTTCGGACCACTCAGACATCGACATGTGGCACTAAGGGCTGGCGCAGCTCATGCCTTGGGCCGTCCAGTTCAGGGTTTATCCTAGCGGTTTGCCCGCTCTCCTCTCTTTCTTTCTTTCTCATTTCGACGCCCTACTGTTCCGTGCATGAGCCGCCTGGAAAACGGCCGCCTCCGCAAAGCAAAGTAGCGACCGACCTCTCTTCCTCACGATCTACACAAAGTGCCCAGTGCGAGAACTCTGTACTCCACATAGCGCCGCCACCTGGCCTAGCTTGGGTGAGCAAGCACAGAGAGCTTCCTGATCGCAACTCAAGGGCCATGGCCGCCGCCTGGACTAGCTCCGCCGAGGAACAAACAGAGCACGTGCTCCACTTTGTGAGTGGCACTGCATCTCCAAACTCCGACGACAGGTCGACTACTTCCAGATCTTCTCACTCGCCTCGAGTTTCTTGCATCTGTAGTGTTGCACCTGTGTCTCCTCCTCTATAACTACACCGAGGCACCCCCTCTCTACTCAACATCTTCGTGCGTCCGTGCTTGGCACCATCGTCGATCCTAGCTCTGGTGTGCGGTCAGCCGCCAAAACCTTTGGCGCATACAGACAAACCTACACAGGTGGTGGTTGACGTCGTTAGCCAGAACTCTGGCGAGGCTAGCGGCAGCTGATCTCCTCCGAACTCCCTTTCCTCTGTGTTCTCACACATCACATCCGCTTCCCGCCGTTAAGCTTGCGTCCGTGGGGTGTCGTCTGTGTTAGCACCTCCACTGGACCGGAACACGGGCAAGAGTTCTGCCATGGTGTCCTTTCAGGTCTATCATTCTCAACGAAACGCCCACCCGTGTTGTCATTGAGCACTATCCTCCTTCACTTTCTCGCAGTCACGCCCAAGGCCTGATGCCTGGTGGTCGCCTTCCCGATCCAGGCCGCCGCCGGAGCCTGATGGCGGTGTGCATGATCCGTTCTAGCATGCGTGGGTGCCACTTCCATGTCCATGGATCTCTGTCTAGGTTGGCTCACCGCCATGGGTTGCTGGTGGAGGTTCCTCCTCCTGTTCTCCCCTACGATTCCACCTCTCTTATCCTACGCCGCCTACAGTTTGCGGTGGAGAGATGAGGGAGACCGAGCACTCAAACTCATTGAACCTAGATTCATATTATACATTTGAGGGGGGGTCATAGAGTCTCTGCATTGTCAAAAGTAACTGCGCCCAGCCTCTTGCTCCAATCACACGATCGCAAATCATGGATGAACGTGATCTTTTGCCTTGACTGAACTTCCCACTCCATTGTCATGGATCATAGTACCAAAAAGCTAATCTGTGGCACTCCTCAAATGATAGGCAAGGTGCAAAACATAATTGTGACACATATGATCAAAAGCCTAGGCTACTAATATGAAACATTGGTCCCAAGTACCATTATTTTTCAAACCTTAGTAACAATATCTAGGATCATCCAGACTTTATGAAACTTCAACCATATGATTTCACTTATGTCATTGGACATTTAGGATTCCAAGAGTGCACTCCATCACACCTTTAGACTCTTATCTCTTACCTCCTTTCCAGATCTTTGTCTTTCCCTACTGGGTGTTGAACAAGAATGCCCAAGGAAGGAGAAAACAACTAACCTTTTTGTTGAAGCATCTAGGGTTTGGATCTACCCTTATCTAGGGTTTGTGAAGCTTCCTTTTAGAGATATTGACCTAAACTAGTAAGTATCTCCTTCATTTCTTTTTCAGTTCCTATTCCTCCTACCTTCTTCCTAGATGGAACCATAATGTTCCATGGTAACGTTTTCTCTAAAGCTCAAGAACTTGTTTTTCTTTCTCCCTTCACCTAGGGTTTACTCCCTTTCTTGGTAGAGAATCATACTTGGCCGAATTAAGACCAAAATCTAGGGTCCTTCACCTTCTTTGCTCAAGTTTTCTTGCAACTTGGACTCTAATATTCTTTTTAGATGTGAGTTTTATAACCCTATGCAATTTTATTTCTTACTACAAGCTTGATTACTCATGTTCTTTCTCTAAAACAAAGATCTATGCATATAAAAGTTATTCTTGCCTAGGATTTCGATTTTATGGTGTTCCTTGATTAGTTTCTAGTTCTATATGAACCTAAAATTCTGTTCACAACCTTCCTAAGGTAGAGGAAGACTTGGTTATAGCTTATATACCATCTGATAGTGCTAAGTACCAATCAAGTGATGGCTTATACTTATTGTGTTTAGGCTGATTTTCAATTGTTTACATGAACTGATAGATGCCCTTATATTAGAACCAATGCAGATGCCTTTGTGGCAAGTGATGGTGATGAAAAATTGTGTCAAATGAATGGTCACACCTTAGGTCAGTTCTAGACTCTTTTGGAATCTCAATGATCAATGGTTTAGTGCCCGAAAGATGGTATGAACTAATTGTAATTTTTGGTTCAACATCAAGTGGTGTTCAATGATGGTAGTATTGACCCATCAACTGATGGTGACATAATGTGTCACAACTGATGGTGGTTCAGGTTACTACATGATGGTGTAACTAGACACCATGAATTTCTTCAATTAAGTCCTAAACTGATGGTTTCTTTGGTTATATGATCCAAGGGTTAAACCTACATATCAACTGATGGTTTTCAAATGTTAAACTTGATGTAATGGTTTTGGATGGCTGCTTTAACATCCAATAGTTTATAATGAAGTCTATAGTATAATCTTTTGTTTCTAATAATGTGAATTTGATGATTTCTTACATGTGATCAACCTAAGGAGCTTGTTTGTTGACGATTGGTGGTCTTCTTTAAATATATAACTGATGGTGGGTTTTATTCCCACAACTGATGGTACCATTTATGCTAATAAACAAGGGATGACTAGAGTTAGATGGTGTTTATTTATAGGCCACAACTTGATGGATTTATAGATGGTTTATTCTAGGTGTTTACTTATGTAAACAACCAATGGTTTATCATCTCAATTACCCAATGGTTTTGGGTTGATGCTTGTAGTAAGATAGTATGGTTTGAATGATGTTTAAACCAATGGAGGTTTGCCTTATTTATATAGTCTTACCTTTGCCATCATATGAATATAACGGATAACCACCATAATGAGTTAATGGATAACCCTAATGAAGTATAGCTTATTACACCTAATCTAATCTAACCAAGTGATGGTGATTGATTATGAACAACCCCTTTGAATGATTTATCGAATCATGGAATGCTCTCGTTTTGTTGTCGAAACCCTAAGTATACTAGTAAATGATGTTTATACCTTGAGTAATGCATGGATCCAAGCTTAAGGATGTTATGGAATGTGATAGTGATGTTTTATCTTATGCAACTATGACCCGATGGGGATGCCATGCATTATGATTTATGTATGAATGTTGAACTATAACTTCAGTGTAACCTATCTTGTTGAATCTATCCCTAATGCAAATAGATGAGAATGGTTAATCATGCTTAGCTTCTTAGTATGATATGATGAAGGAATGTTCTTTCGAATGTTTGTTGAAATCCTAATATGTTAACCAATGATTATCATAGTCTCATAATTGATGCTTTCTTACAAACATGTGCACTATATGTATAATGGTGATCAAGCATATCTAACCTTCTTGTATGTTGATATAATTGAAGGAATACTTTAATGCTAAAATAGTCCTACAATGTTATCATGTAAGCATCTTTTAGATCCTTGATGCAATATTATGCTAAGCCTATGTATCACATGTATGGTGATGTTTATTGAGCCTTGTTATAAGGCATGGATAGATGATGATGAACTTGCAGGGAATGATGGGTTTGTCTTAATAACCTTTGGGCATGGTTGAGCCCTAAATGAGGTGTAATCCTCTTCATGACGTGACAAGGGTTGGAACCTTGGAATAATGCAGTGAGGATTTTTATCCTATGGTGGTGATGAGTTTACAAGTATGGCCTTATGAATGGCAAGTGAATAGTACCTTTTGCTTTTCAGATGAGGAATTATGTTTCACACATTTATATCTTCTGAGGTTGTTAACTAGCAATGTTTTCTAGAAATGAATTAGGGTTTGTATATCCACTTGTTTGATGCAGTCTTAATTCGTCCAACTAGAAATAACTAATCAAGTGAAACCCTAATGTAGTCCCGGTGCCATAGATCCATCTAAATGTTAGAACCTTCCATATGGTGAAATGAGTATTCCTCAGGAAAACTCTGAGTTCATACTATTGACTATGCAGGGAGCTTGTCACCCTAACTCCCAAGTATTAAGGGAGGATGACTGTGATAATACCTAGCCCTCATTTTGAGAACAATTGCAGTTATGTATCAGTGATTATATGTGTGATGAGATTGGAGAACAACTGTGGTTGTACCTTGGATGGTTGGGTATGTGTACCCACCTCCTTTCACTAGTGTCATGACCTATACCAAGGAAGGACTTGGTTGTTAGCAGATTGAACTTATGTGTCACTTTGGCTGACCCGTACTGACTGGGGATGAAGAAGATCTTAGGAGTCTGGCTCTTCCTATATCTTGTATGGCACTAATTTCAACTTAGTAGTGGTTAGTTGGAATTTTAGTGATATCCTCGAATTCCAAAGGATTTAATAAAAGATGTAACACAACCATGTAGCATACCTATTTAGGGTTATGTACAACTCTTCACATTGGATGATAACCATTGTTTTCTCTCTTTACATAGAGATGATGTATAGTACAAGAATATGTGGTACATATTCTTATGCTATAGATATATGTTCATGTTTTAAACATGCTTATGTTGTCAGATATATTGACACTATAGTTAAGATTATACTGCTAGCTAAGCCTCTATAATTAGAAATATCTATATTGCTAATTATGCTTATGCATATAGTTTTCCTTATGTTGTTAACTCTACTTATGATGTAGATCTTCTCAATCTGTTAGACACACTAATATTGTTATCTACGCTTATGCTGCTAGGCTTATTCATGATGATAGAGATGCTATGCTACTGGACTTGCTTATGATGTTACCGATGCACATGCTATTGAACTTTTTATAATGTTAACAAAGCATTTGTATATAATCATGCTAATGATGATAGTTTCTATCATTACCTTTGTATGCCTTATTAATTATGCATGCTATTATTCTTATCTATTTAATTGGATTGATCTACTTAAACTATTTAGTTGCTTAACATGATGTAATCAATAAGCAGTGTTGAGAGTGATATCTCTCACTGGGACATGGATCTAACCCCGTGGATCACCACACCTTTTTAGGTGATTGGTAGTAGACCCATTGCAGAAAGGAGGAGCTATGATAATGGACCTTAGAGAAGGTTATTAGATGTCTAGTGTGTCCTAGAGTCATCCATGTGCTCTTAGGTCCGAATGGGAAAGTTTGTATATGATGTTTTAATCAAATCAGGCTTTTCTTAGCATTTTGATTCTTTCTTGTGTGGCATACATGGATAATGTTGCCCTATGTATGTATATATGTTGAGGTTGAGTCCATAGAGTAAGTTGTATAAGATTTTTGGCATAGAGAATTAACAAATTCTGTAATAAACTGGACAATGTTTGGGTCCACTGGATGAGAAATAGATATGGACCCATCATTACTATGGAGGGCTGCTCCAATCCGTCCAGGATATGGAGGAGTATGTGCAAGCTCTATAAGGACAACTTTGGTGTTCCTTCTGTGGATTCGTTGGGTCAGGTTGGCGCCTTGCCTACTCTACCCAACATCAACACTAGTAACGAACCTGATGTCCAGTGGTTCCACGCTATTTGGGACAGGTTTCACTGTCCTAAATGGAGCACTCTCTTGTATAGATCCTTACTTAACAAACTCCCCTCTAAAGATAGGATGGACAGCTGGGGCATCCGGGTGGACACGGTCTGTTCCCTGTGCTCTTCTGGGATCGAGACTAAGGATCACTTGTTTTTTGACTGCAAATACTCGAAGAATATTTGGCAGATTGTGTGCTTACGGAATGAGTGGGGTTATCAGGTGCCTAACAACCTTGATGATGTCATTAGCTGGATAACGCGCATATCTTATAATAAAGGGACTGATTCTTGCGTTTGCGGCATGCTCCTTGCTTGCATCTTCTTTCACATCTGGAGAGAAAGAAATAGAAGAATCCATAGCAGTGGGTCGATGGATGAAAAAGGGCTGCTAAAGATTATTACTTCTGATTTGTGTTGGGTTTTTGCCACCAAACTCGAGCTGACTACTAACTTCAATATGAATACAAAGTTGTATTGGGGTTTTGTAGATAACACCCCCGCTTAGCTTTCTGGCGTAGTTCCTTTTTGTAGATTTGGGCCTGGTGCCTCTATTTTTGTGTAGGTTGCTCTATGGCTTTTGGCAATACTATTTACCTATTTCCAAAAAAAGAAAGATGTTAGGCTTCAATGCAAATGTTTTGAGCATGTTGGTGATGTTGAAATCAATTATAATTAGCCCTTTTTTCTTGTATGTCACTAATTAGTGATCGATCGTGTTTAGTGTTTTGAATAACCTTGTTTAGGGTGACAGGTTATCACACTCATCTTCTAATAGAACTCCAATGCACTCACTTGTGATGGAATATTTGGTGCTCGCCTTCCAATGGTACTTTTGGCTTCCCACCTGATGGAGACTATGCATCCTCTTGTGATGGTTTTCCAACACATACCTCCAGATGGAAGTTTTGTATCCATGAACGCATGATTGTCCATACTTTGTTTATTGATGATCATCCAGACACCGCCTATTGATGTTTGTCCAAACTTCATGTTTGGATGATCGTCTAGACTCCTTCAACTGATGATCGGCCAAACTTCAACTAATGGCCAACATGTACTCACCAATCTATGGTGATATTGCATCTTCTACTATAGATGAAAACATTGAACATCAAAGAGCCTTCGTCTACCTCATGTTGATGCCTCTTCACATCCATAACATCTAAGACTTAACTCCAAGGCAGATGGGAGAGTTTCAAACCCTAGGATTTACCTATAAATATAGGGCAACAACCTCCCCAAAGGGATCCTCCATTTGATGTTGCCAAGCTGCCAAAATGAACTTTGATCTTCCACTTCTATATTCCACAAGTTGACAAACATCAACAGAATCATTCCACCTCCTCTTCAAGTATCCACTGATCATACCTCAAAAGATTCTATTCAGGTGGTGCTAGTTTCCATCATTTTTCAACCTCCCCCCTTGCCAATTCATTGCTCATCCTAATAACAGAGTGATCTTGACTATGGAATGAATACAATGTCCCCAAGACCTTCTTTGGCAAACACCAAGGAGTTATATTGTTTTTTGTTTCAACCTCTATCAACCCTGACCTTGAACATGGACATCTAAACATTACAACTGCACATTTTCTATCTACCGTGACAATGCATTTCTTGTCTTCTTCAATTTTAAGTTTGTTACTGTGGTGATGAGCGAGTAGTCTTCTCATTAGGGTGCATGGAGTATCCCACTACCAACTTATTTCCTTTATTGCATCTTTTATTATGTGAACCATTATATGTTTTGAATCAATTTTTATGCTTTTACTTTTACCTGATCGTTGAGCTTATCTATTAGTCAGATTTTGGGTGTATAGAACTTTGAACCTTCAATCTTGAATGTCGATCAGTTCTTGTGGATCTTGATTGTAATTTCAAATATGTGGTTTATTAGGTGATAGATGTATGATCTCCAGGTAAGACAATGGTGAGTTTAGGGTGATATTTGTTTGGATTTTAATCGTAACTCCAAAGCGCGTAGTATCCTGGCCTCAACACATGTATTTTTTGGTTTAAATGATGTGATGAGAGATTAAATGATAGGTAGTGATGGTTAAAATCATTCCACACTAGTTTTCCCATACATTCATTTATCAAATTATTAATCTAGTTTTTCTATTCAATCTTAGTGTAATCAAACAAACAACCCACCCTTTTTGATATACATTAGTTCATTGTTTGTTAGTTGATCAGATTACTTCATTAAAATATAGTTCTTGGGTTCAATCCTTCACTATACTATGTAAAAATATGTCTTCTTGTGGGTGGTATTTTCATACACTAATTTAAGGTAAACTCTAGGAATTTCATCCCTTATTCCATGCAATAAATCACACATCAGATACAATGCATACTCATCAACATGATGTAAGGTATCGATATCTATGCATCATCCCTTTCTTGGTTCTACTTCCCACACATGCTCCACCACCAACACCAGAGGTAGATATTTTCTCCTAGAGTAGTATCACCTTTTTGTCTCTAATGATAAAAATGAGGGTCAGAGTTGGCTAGTCTATCGTTCTTACTCATATCTCAAACCCTGCCTCGAGAAGGGTAAACTATTACACCCCATTTTTGGGCATTCAATAAACAATACAGATTAACTCTTTTCTCTTGCTTATGAAGGAATGCATCTATTTTGTTAAACAATTTTCAATTTTTAATGTCTTATTAATTCACTTATTTCATCCATTTTTCAATTGTTGGAGGTTCATAGATAAAAGAAAAATCCTATACTCTGATTCAATTTGATATTTCTTACATGAACGATGGTTCTATCTTGAGTTCCATTTGCTAGCCCATCTCATGTTCCTCATCCTAGTCTAGTTCTTTAGTGAAGCATCACTCAGATCGAAAAAACATGGAATTTCTCCATCTCAATATTAACACCTATACGGTCCTTCCATCTCGTTTCTTTTTATCTTCCACATGAAGCCAACTAGGAATTCCTTTCCACTCTCAATGCCTACTTATTTTTCATGCCTCTATTTGACAAGCACAACAAATAATTTCACCCTTGCCTTGAGCCTTTGTGTGTATGATTCATTCATGGAGAGATGACAAATTTCTCATCCACTCACCCATAGTTGTGATGATACCATTGACCGATGTTTCTAGCATGTATATCGCGTACTTATTGACTTGTGTACATGTGTTGGATGATGTCATTATGGTAAGTATCATAGCATCATCTTCCAGTTCAACCATGAATTTATATGTGGCCGACGACACACTATTCCACAACAAACAGACCACTAATGTACTCACCCAAAAGTCGAACTCTATCGATACTAAGTTAGAAAAGTGGAAGAACAAGGCATGCCTTTCAGGAAGAGGAATGTTCCTCTAGACACTAGCTACCCACAACTATGGTTGTCAATGGGTAAGGATATACCTTTTTTCCCTTAATCCATACCCTGTAAGGCAAAGGTAAGGGTAAATATTTTTCTTACACTTACCCTCTTACCCATTTTGTTAATAGGAGAGGGTAAGGTATAGATTTTATTTATATCAATTTCCTCTAAACCTAGTAATAGTTATAAATATACTCAATAAATATAATAAGACTCAATTTATAAATAACACAACCCTAATATATCTCCACCCCAAACATTTGTAGTGGCTACAACCACCAACATCATGTCTCTGAATCACATAGCTCGCATGGAAGTCTTCTGAGGTTCTACCTTCAATCTTCAACCTCCTTCCTCAGTCCTCCATGGTGCAGTGCATCTAAATTTGCTATGTTAGTGGTCATTGTCCTAACCAGTAGTGCTCGAACACATCACAGTGTGGTGGCAGCATTGATGGGTGAACGGTCGATTCGATGGGCTCATGTTGCGTTCTTGAACCAGAAAAAGACCAAGACGGAATTCAATCTCCAAACCAACACTAATAGAAAAACAAAAGGCATATTATTTGTACATCCGCCACTAAAATTTTCATTAGTATTTCATGTAGATTTGTAGGTGGAACATCTACCAGAGGGTTTCTAACAATGAAAACTAATGTCTTCCAATAGTGAAAAAAAAGAATGCGAGCATGCATGCCATATTTAAAATGTATTTTACTTAGCATTTTGTGTGTTCTTCGATTATTCTATATATAATGTCAAGCGGCAAAATCATTATATCGACCACATGTCCTAAACCAGTCCTATACTTAGACCTTAATTTAATACATACATGATATAATAAGTCACTTACTAACAATATGACAAGTTCTTGTCCGGCCATAGTAGCTCGGGTGGTAAGAGCTCGGTAAGTCCCAATGAAGGACCCGGGTTCGAACCTCACCGAAGGCACTTTGCGAACGACAATCCACGCTGATTAGGCGCGGGAGGGGGGTAACCGGACCACACCCTCTCATGCCTCGAGAGTTTACCATGTCGTGCTCGCCTGAGGTGGGTTCTCTCGGTCACCAAAAAAAACATGACAAGTTCTTCATTTAGAATGAGAAGGTTTTACACAGAACTAGAAATTGAAAGGTTTTTAGATGTAAAAAGAATGTAATAATATATTAGTACCTTTTATTCAACGATAAAAATCAGAAAGCACAATGCATATAAACAATAATATCAAGTTTGCCCTCATTAGAGAATACCATACATAGAAGATATATATTGACATCCTTTAATTAATAGGCAACCATGCATTTTGAAAAACAATTGGCGGCGATTAACTCACATTGTGCTTCACTATTTCATAGTTGTCCAATGACTTTTGAAACAATATTCTCCCCTATAGCTTCAAGCAATCATAACTAGGAAACTACATCCTAATTTTGTTATAAGCTAAAAAATCAAAATGTCACATTTGTCTATTTTTATTATTCATTTCTCATTTTAACATATTAATTATCTAAATGTCATATTTTAGGAACAATGTTTCTCTTTGAGGGCAATGCGTTCCGATCTAAGATGCATTAGTCCTCATAGGCCAATGGGTTCTTGTAAGGATGTGTTGCTCTCAAAAAGGAGTCAGGTGTCTCGATCGAGACACATTAATCCTCTGTGGGAGGCATTGGCTCCATCCAGAGCAAGGGATCTCGGGCAGGAAGATATTATCTTTCAAAGATAATATCTTGATAATTAAGATGTCAAATGTGACAAATAGAAAATAAAAATAGGTAAATGTGATATTTTGATTTTTTTGCACTTTTTTTATATTGGTTATTTTTTGAAGGGTTTATTTGACCAATTTTAAATATGCAAAGAATATGCTATGAATCACCCACATGAATCCTATCTGATCAGAGATTTTTTCCTGGACCTGAGTTAGAACGAATCCATGCCTTACCTTATGAGCTATGAGTTAAATTCAGCAAAACATTTTACATTATACACATGAGCAATGATTCAAAATATTTGCATGAAAAACTTAAAGAGGCAGAATGATTGATAAGTAGAGGTGGTTGTATATAAAAGATTTTTGTTAACCTATCAGTGCTACTCTGATAGGTAGAGCTTATAAAGAAGTAGAGGAAGGCCTAAATTAACATGGGATGAGCTTATAAAGAGAGATTTTGAATCTCTACATCTCAATCAGAATATGGCCCATGATAGAGCTGAATGGAAACGAAGGATCCATGTAGCCAACCCCAACATAGTTGGGATTGAGGCTTAGATGATGATGATGATGATGATGATATCAGTGCTAGTCTGGAAATCAATTATGGTCTGAGTTTTATTCTAGTTCGGGATTAAAAGATTAGTCCATTGAAATCAGTCACTGCCTCTCATCAATAATCAATACCCCACATCGTGGTGTGCCCATTCACTACTGGCTGAGATGACGTTGGTAGGGGTGGCAACTTAGATTTTCGAGTCATTTTCAAGTCAATTGCGGGTTTAATGTTCAGAAGTCATGAAATTGAATATAATGATGGAATCAATGAAAACAAATACTTTTGGGTTGGGTAAAAATTGTACTGTATCAGGTTCTTTGGGTCAAGATTTTCCAGCTCTAAACGTTGGGATAATAGCCACCAACACAGTAGATCTGGACGCGGGTACAATAGCTACCCATCATCTAGCCCCTATTTGGTTTGAGGTTGAGATTTTAAAATTTGGGTTGGGTCAGTTGATAGATCCAGAATAATTTATTTGGATTTAGTCCTATTTTTGTTTGTCAAGTCATCCCATTGCAAGCACTCAATAGATTAGATTGATTTCATAACTTGTATTTTTCAGTATGACATAAATTAAAATAACCAAAAGACATAGTCAAATTTAGACTGGAATCTGAAATCCTACTAAGAGAAAGACTAACTTGGTCTGGACTAGAAGATTATAGAATCTGAAATAGACTCAGTTATTTGGGATTAAAGCCTACGTGGCATAAATAGACAATGTCTGATCTAGATTAGATCCTAAACCAAATAAAACCCTAGTCTCTTCCACTCCTACTGGATTAGGACTTCACCAGACAACTATCCACGGGGACAAATCTTTAGCTACAACTACCTACTTCTGATGTTCTAGCCTCTCACCGTGACAAACCCAGAAGTTTATGGTGCCAGGCTATCAATACTAAATGGGTCAGCACCATTTCACTACCATCTTTCAATATCATGCACCAAAGTAAACGTTGTGTTATGAATTAGCTGCAACAAATTGCTGGTAAGGTATACCCGAGCCAATCATATGATAACTGACATGGAATAATTACTTAAAAGGATTTTATTAATAATAACATTAATAAAGGCAAGCTTCCAATTCATCTATTTCACTTAGTTATGAGATAATGAGGATACAGAGTGAATGTCTAGAGAATTATACTCAATGACGTATGTTGTCAAGTTGTTAACCTTGTGGATGAGATCATACAAATTTTAAGAGTACATATACATATTCTCATTATGTCCATGATCGGTTGTTATTGTGGAAGGTTGATAGAAAACAATAACACATAAGATCAGAGTGTGAGTTGGTTGATGACTAAATCTCATTAGTCATGATATGGCAATACCAAACTAAGCACACAGATACATTTTAGGTAATAGTGTATCAGACATACCCGCCTTGAGAGTGACACATGGTTTTGTGGTCACAATCATCTCTCATAGTGAGGGTGGTGATTGTAATTCTTAGACCTGAAATCACTACACTCGTCACATGTCATTGGGTATGCTTTGACATCATCAAATGCCCAATCCTAAAATATGAGTTGTTATAACAGTGATGATTGGGTGACTTTGACATAGGGGATAGACTGTGAGTGATAGATATTGGATTTATCCCTCCTACTGGAGTATGTTATCCTAGACACTTGATAAGAGAGACTGAGAAACGCGTTCACATGCACATGTGACTCAAAATATGATATTGATGTCACATTATCTCAAACAGATTGCTCTTGCTTCAAGAAATATGGATTGACCCTTGATAGGATGGAAACACATGCCTCAAATTTATCCTAGATATAAGAGACAAAGAAATTATACAATCACTAAAACACCTTACACAGATTGTAGGTTGATGTTGTTCTCCAACTTTCCATATCACTAGGGAAGCAATGATGTGTGACTAGGCACCACTCTTTACTTGTGATGTCATAAGATAGTAATGAACATTCACTGCCAATGTAACATTCCTATAGGTTCAGACACATAGGAACTCATCTAGAAGAGGAGTTTGATCTTGAATGACAATTGGATTGATTACTAAAGTGTTTAGCTATTTAATTCATGCAATTGATTACTTCATTGGCTGACCAGGTCTGACAAACGGCCATCTCACTGAGTGAAATGGACATTTGGGTAGCCAAACGGGTGTCTCAAAAATGTTGATACAGTTGTTTGGGGGTCAGGTTGATCGGAGATCCATTTGTCTTAATTCTTTCCTTGAACTTACTGGATCAATGTGATTGTACCGATCGGCTCGACTCATCTCACTAGACAATCATCTAGGTGAGTGAGACGGAATTTTGTTTGGGTGAGAAGGTTCGGTTGGGGCCAAACAAAGGTTCAGGATAATTCCCGAATAGTTTCAATTGCATATACTTTATGTGCAAGTAAATTAATATGAGATACTAATTGGATTCAAAATAGCCAAATTCGTTTCAGATTGGGAAACTGCCAAATGGCCATTTGTAAATGCGAGACGACTGTCTCGCACACTAGACAACCATATGAGGGTGTAAAATGGTCATTTCGGATATTACAGGTTGTAAAAATTCAAGATCCTCCAGTCCTTTCCACTCCCACGCATTAATCATGTACCGAATAGTAATTGGGAACCTTAACCCTGGCCTCTACTATAAATAGAGAGGTATTGGGGGCTTCCTAGAGAATAAATACAACACAGACAACTGAGAATTAGTTCCTTTGACAACTATTGTCCTCTCTAATTGTGGTAACTAAGAGAGCCCAGGCAAGTTCTACCTGATAGGGAGGGATAGATACGGGAGAGAACAACTGAGAAGTTGTCATTGTAGGAGAGCTGCTTGGTAACTAGTACACCAATAGGATGGACAACTCCTTCCTGTTCATTCTTGGGGAACAATAGGAGTTCTAGTTGGTCTGTGTGGACTACTCTAGAGGCAGGAGTCCTTTAGTTGCTGTTGTAAGAGCAAAGTCAACCTATAGTCCATGGTGATACCACCATAGTCGCTGTAGAGGTTGTGTAGACAGTTGTTCGTGGTGAAGATCAAGAGTTGCACATCCACCTTCCAAGGGCAACTTGTTAGCATTTGCAAAAAAGAGAGTTTTTTCACTGGACTTGCTCCAGGACCAGGTATAAGTATCTAAAACCATCTTTCCTATTTCATAGTAGTTTATGTGATCTTGGTGTTCTGGGAATACAGATAGATAAATTTTTATTTTTGCTGCTATACTCTGTGCTTGTATTTCCCAACAGTGGTATCAGAGCCACGTCAAATTACTATGTTTTAGGATAATCTATATGATCGGATTTTGGTTTTATCATTTATTTTTTGCATATGATGTGAATATTTAAACTACTCTCATATGTGTATTCGATCAAAGATCACATAATACCAAACTAATATATATATATATATATATATATATATATATATATATATTATATATATGCAATTTATATATGTCACCCTAAAAGTAGTTTTTATGATGAATGTGTAGTGTGATTATGGCCAATACACTTTATTTGTGTGTGGTTGGATGGTTTGGTTCTTGTTTCTCTTGGTCTGCATATTGAGCCTCTGCCTCCTTTTCCCAGTGTAAAGTTAACTCTTTCCTACATATATATGCAGTTTATATATGTTGCCCTAAAAGTAGTTTTTATGATGAATGTGTAGTGTGATTATGGCCAATACACTTTATCTGTGTGTGGTTGGATGGTTTGGTTTTTGTTTCTCTTGGTGTGCATATTGAGCCTCTGCCTCCTCTTCCCCGTGTAAAGTTAATTCTTTCCTACCTTTTCTCCCCTCGAATGTAACTTGAGGTTTCTCTTATTGAATGTAATAAATTAGCAATAGGATAATTTCTTTTTTTGCAACGACATTGAAGATGTTCATTTCCGATTGAGATGACTAGTTCGTGAGATGAGACGACCATCTGGAGGATTAAGGAGGACACAATGATGGAACTAGATGACCGCCTGGTGGATCCAAATGATGGTCTGGAAGGAGTCCAGACATCGGTTGACTTCGAGGCCAGACGACCGTCCCTATAGGGTCTAGCCAACCATTTGGAAGGAGTCGAAACATTGGTTGGATAGGAGGACCAAGCTACCGGCCAAGAGGTGAGATGACCAGTTCAAGGGTTGAATCCATCTACCTAGATTAGAAAACATAGGTCTAAACCAACACAGGTTCATGCATGTGATGTGCTGATTGACCTAGCCGGTAGTAATTCCTTGTGGCTCCAAGGAATTACAAGTAGGCATGGCCATAACCATCACTTTTTATTTTATTTTGCATGTTACATTGTGGGATATAGATTGTATATGTTACGTACTATATATGTGGTGATTGGATACATCATATGTATATATATATATGATATATATAAGCCCCTCAATAAACATATTATGTCTTGGATGCTTTCCAATAGAAATACACATAAAAAGCTTGATCAACCAAGCATAGATTTTCCCAAAGCACGGTGCACCATATATCTCATAGAATTGTGATGGTAGATATATAGATTTGCATAAAGCATGGTGCGTACCTATTGTATTGTCTATTGGGTCAGGCATAACTGGTGACTTGGAGAGACCAAGCCCAGAGGCATGCAGATGATCATGGCAAGGTGTTGTACATATCATCTATCTAAGAATTACATATGATGTAATTGGCTTTATTGCCTACCTTAATGATTGATTATGGATGATGGTGTAGGTCGGGTAATAATTGAATCATTTTGGATCTTGTCTCATTAGAAAAGTATTTGCTACAATTTTTAGAATTGATACTTGAGGGTTTTCAATTTGAACAAAATAATGAGAATGATAATTAATTAAAGACCTAATTGTTATCGCCCAAATTTTAATCAAATCAAATCAAATCAAAAGATTGAGTTTTGACAAAATTGCAACTTATTTTGTAGAATCAAATGGCAATGAACAACAATCACTTTTCATTGTGATCAGTACTTAAGAAGGACAAACTAATTGGGAACAACTTCCATGACTGGTTCAGGATGTTGAGAATTGTTCTCACACGGGAGCGAAAGCTCTATGTCCTAGAAACACCAAAGCCAGAGGAACCTGCTCAAAATGCTCCAAAGGCTGACAAGGATTCTTATAAGAAGCATACTAAAGATGTTGTGGATGTCAAGTGTCTGATGCTATGTTCCATGAACCATAGTTGCAAAGGCAGCATCAGAACATGGGGGTGATTGAGATGGTCACACATCTCAAGAACATGTACCAAGATCAAGCAAGAAAAGAGAGATATGATGTCTCCAAGGTGTTGTTCAAGTGCAGCATGGCAGAAGGAGACCCAGTAGGTCCTCATGTACTCAAGCTCATTGGGTATGTGGAGAAAATAGCTAGATTGGGATTTTCCTTGGGTCAAGAGTTTGCCACTGATGTGATTATACAGTCTCTACCAGAGTCATGTAGTCAGTTTGTCATGAACTACAACATGAACGACTTTGACAAGCCATTGGCATAGTTGTTGGGTATGTTGAAGACAGTTGAGACACAAATGAACAAAGACAAGCCCAAGTCTGTGATGATGATCAAAAAGACAAAGGGGGAATCTAAAGGTAAAGGCAAAGCTAAGAAAGGTTCTAGAGCTAGCCAGAAGCCCAAGTCTTCATATCTCAAGGAAAAAGGTGGAGTAAAGAAACAAAGACGTGATTTTCACCATTGTCACCAGCCAGGACATTGGAAAAAGAATTGTCCTCTCTGGTTAGAGGAACTAAAAAATAAGAAGGATGACACTCAAATCTTTCACTTCAGGTATAAACAACTTAAGATAAATTTGGTTACTTCTTCATTTTGGTAGGTGATACCAAATAGAAATCTGACATACTAATGTGCATGATCTGACAAGAAGTAAAGGCCTTCATGGAAGGAAAAAGATGGACAAGGCAAAGGAAGTATTGCGGAATCCATAGTCTACATTTAAATTTATCTTAGTCTGATGGGCATGTAACAGAGTTACTAGAACTGCTATTTTATTTTTCCATTAGAATAGAAACATTTTATAGACAAGGATGATTATTAATAAAGAATTGTTAGTGATTCTATTTCAAAAGATATGATCTTGTATGGCATTGGCTCGGAAACATCTTGTGATATTTATGTGGAATGATCCAATGATAAATGTTTGTAATGTTTATACCTAAGGATTATAATTGATAACTCAAGACTATCATTAGAATTAGTCATCGTGTACGAATAAAAGAGGTGCATGTCTAGAATACATATTGATGTTGATCTAGATTCCCTTCTTTAGTAAACCTAAGGAAACATTCAAATCTTATTTATGCACATATATGATATGGCATCCTTCACTAAATGTAGTGGGAGGATAAGTCTTCCATTAGACCTCATACATATGATGCATGAAGATCTTATGGAATGAATGCTATAGATAATTAACTAATGCTTCATTTTCATATACTGGTAGTATGATGATATGTATCAAATGGAATGAAAGAATTAATCTCTTGAAAATGTTAAAGAGATTGAAAATGAAGTTTGAGATTGATTAAAGTATTAAAATACTTTGATATTATCAAATGTTGAAATACTTTACATCAATATCTTGAGAACCTTCTGGAAAAGACTATATTAAATGTATGACTAGTCAAATCCACATGAGAATGATGATGTGTCAGAATGAAGGGATTATCAACTAATCTAATCTTCTTATATCCTCACATATATATAAAAAGCTATCACTACATAATATACCACATGAATGGTTTATAAAGACATCATATATGATATGATTTGGGAACGTCCCAATATGTCTAAGGGATTGAAACATACCTTGAGAAAGTAGTTTTTTGAGAAGGTTTATCTATAAATCATGATGGTTGAATGTTACTATGAATCCCTATTCAATAACAAAATTATTTTGTTAATAGGATAACTAAGTTCCCAAAGATTCGGTGGGAGTAAAAGTAATACTCAAATTGTTTGAGGCCAACAAAGAGGTACAATAAGAAAATGAGAACAACAAGTTGTTGTGGAATCTCAAGATCATCATATAACATAGAACAAAATATTTCTAGTAGAACACATCTGAGATTGGAGGATTGTAAATCCAACAATTCAGATGGGTTGGTCATATAGGATGAACCAACTAGTTAACTAGAAGTTAATTCTTAGCTATATGGAATTCATGTAAGCTAAAAAGGTAGGACCTTGATTGCTCCACCTGAAAGGGTAAGGGTGGCATAGGGTCTTATGATCAAGTCCTAAATGCATAACATAAAAGATAGATTGGTTGAATAAATCAAGTTCAAGTTGTTGGACATGATAGAAATTCCTTTACTAATTATCATGCTTGTTTTTGTATTTAGAATGGACTATGATATTTTGCATATGAAGATGGAAATTGGATTCCTTAAGGGAATACAATAGAGGATGGATACATGACACAGACTAAAGAGTTTCATAACTTCATGAATTCAAATAAAGTCTACCAACTACAAAGTTCAATCTAGGATTGAAACAAGCATCTCAAAAATGGGATCATCTGTTTTGACAAGATAGTCAAAGAGTTTTACTTGAGTCAAGATAAAAGATGAAATATGTATTTACAAAAGCTTTAGTGGGAGCATATATGAATATTCCACATGTGATGAAGAATGGAATCTCAGTGTTATAAATATTGAGAACTAGCATGAAAATACCTTCATCTATGAAGGATAAGGTGAAAAATCTTATGAGATAAGGATC
Organism: Alisma plantago-aquatica; assembly: GCA_963693085.1. Taxonomy (NCBI): domain Eukaryota; kingdom Viridiplantae; phylum Streptophyta; class Magnoliopsida; order Alismatales; family Alismataceae; genus Alisma; species Alisma plantago-aquatica. Next base: position 1,525,143,727 of record OY856410.1, read on the forward strand.
AAGACCTATGGGATAGCTCTTGAATGTTTCACAATGGAAGTTTAAGCACATAAAATAGAAAAATGTTGAAAGATTTCAACATGGATGGATTCAATGAGAAGACAATCAGGATTTGTCTCTCATGAACCCTATATTCCTATTCTTATGAAGAATGGAAATATCATGAATAAGATTCCATGAGCTAGCCCAACAGAGTGCACGAAATGTGTTTATCCCATACAATCTTAAATGTATGGACATGAAAAGATGTTACGAAAATCCAATAAGAGTTATTGGAATATCATAAAGATATCCATTAGTACTTGAGAAGTGACTAAGGATAAATTACTAGTCAATAAGGATAGCAATAAAAGGAAGAGTTGAATGTAAAGGGTAACATTGATGCAAGATTCCATAATGACAAAAATGATGGAAAATTAAAATATGTTTGGTTTAAAAGAGAAAATGAATGCTTTATGTTAGAAGGATTTGGAACTAACAACCATTAATGCTATTCTACAATAGAATTCAAGTATACGTGTGTTATGAACACAGAATGATACTATATGGATCTAAAGGTCCATATGATGAACTCATAGATGTTCCAACCATTGATGACTCAGTAGAAATACCATGACAACAATGGGGCTAATTATTAGGCAATGAACATCAGATACAATATTATGTTGGTTTCATCTCAGAGCAAAGAGAGAAGAAACATGCAATATAACAACTATAAGAAAAGTGTTTCTAACCCGCCAAATCAGCACTAGCACAACAGAAGCATGTTGGACATGTTTAGATCACTAAGGATGAGATCCATGGGTGATTGGCTCTAAGTGCAAGTGGGATTTTGTTGGTAAGGTATGCCCATAGAGACAATCATATGATGATTGACAAGGCATAATTACCTAAAAGGATTTGATTAATAATAACATTAATAAAGGCAGGCTTCCAATTCATCTATTTCACTCAGTTATGAGATAATGAGGATATATAGTGAATTTCTAGAGAATTATATTACTCAATGACGTATGTCGTCAAGTTACTAACCTTGTGGATGAGATCATGCGGATGTTAAGAGTACATATACATATTTTCATTATGTCCCTGATCGGTTGTTATTGTGGAAGGCTAATAGACAACAACAACACATAAGATTAGAGTGTGAGTTGGTTGATGACTAAATCTCATTAGTCATGATATGGCAATATCAAACCAAGAACACAAATATAGGTTTAGGAATAGTGTATCGGATAGACCCACCTTGAGAGTGATACATGCATACATGGTCACAATCATCTCTCATAGTGAAGGTGTTGATTGTGATTCTTAGACCTAAAATCACTTCCCTAATAACATGTCATTGGGTACGTTTGACATCATAAAACACAATCTTGAAACATGGGTTGTTATAACAGTGATGATTGGGTGAATTTGACACATGGGGATAGATTGTGAGTGATAGATATGGGATTTGTCCCTCCTACTGGAGTATGATATCCTAGCCACTTAATAAGCGAGACTGAGAAACACATGTACATGCACATATAATCAATATATGATATTGAGGTACATTATCTTAGATAGTATGCTCTTGGTTCAAGAAACCCATCTTGAATGTTGAGAGGATGACCAACCATGCCTCAAGTTCATCCTGGATATCAGAGAAAAAGGAATTATACAATCACTCCAACACCTTACACAGATTGTAGGTTGAAGTTGTTATCCAAGTTTCCATTTCACTTGGGTAGCATTGATGTGCGACTAGGCACCACTCTTCTCTTGTGATGTCATAAGCTATTTATAGACATTCACTACCAACGTGACATGGGACCTATAGGATCACACACATAGGAGCTCATCTAGAATAGGAGTTTGATCTTGAATGACAATTGGATCAATTACTAAAGTGTTTAGGTATTCAATTCACACAACAGATTACTTGATTGGTTTACCAGGTCTTCCAAACGAACATCCCACTGAGTGAGACGGTCGTTTGGGTACTCAGACGGGTGTCTCAAGAAGTTGAGATAGCCGTTTGGGGGTCAGGTTGATCAGAGATCGATTTGGCTTAATTTTGTCCTTGGATTGACCGGTTCAATGTGATTGAATTGATCGGCTCAACCGATCAGCCTTAAACGTGGGTCCAAAAATGGAGGCATGTCTACGTCATTAGACTTTAACAATTTATAATACCTGAATCTTTAAGACTCCTACAACTAGCACAGGGTCAGAATAGTTTGGGGTCAAACACAGGGACTAGGAGAATAGTGCTTCAAAACCCAAGTTTTAGTTTTCTAAGCACGTCAGAGAGTCAAGGGATTAAGGTTTGTTGTAGTGAAAAAGAATCACAAAGAATTAAACCAAAACCAATCTCCAAGGGGAGTTACCAGAAAGATTAAAGCTTTGGGTATTTTGGGTTTTAGCAGCATTTATGGTAGTTTTTGCATATAGGAAACCTAGGACATAGAACTATCATCGGAGTATAGAAAAAAGAAAGAAAACTTAATCGTAACAAGCAATAGTGGTCTACATCCACCATCTTCTTCTCTCAAACAAAAATCCAGCAAACCATGCACTGGGTTCCTCTTCTCAAAGGTACCAGGTGAGAGCTTGCACGGAAAGATAAACTAGGAACAACTCTGGTTTCAAGTACTCTCATACACCTGAATTAGACCAAGATCTAGAAGTTTATAACATCCTTCTCTCGAAGGAGTCAAAACAAGAAACATGAATCGATAGGTAGTTAAAAGCATGAATCAAAAAGAAGAAACTAGAACTCATATGCCAGAAAGAAATCATCCAACGAAATAAAGACATACATGGAATGATATGAGATAAACTCCACAAGTTCCAATAATCATAAAGAAGCATAATGGTTTAGTTACAATGTTGTAATTAAATGAAAAAAAATGTTGTAAAGGGAAGATAAGTATGAGTCTCCTTGATTTAGGGAACCGAAGTACACAACAACTGACACCTATGATGATGCTAACCCGGTACCAGGTAGAGGCCATATCAGGATACGACCATGTCGGGTCACTAACCATGTCAGGCCATGGACTGTGATGGGTAAGGGTCGTATCGGGATAGGACCTCCACACGATACGGTCACATCGGGTTGCTGGCAGTGTCGGGCTGCAACCGTGATGGGCAGAGACCATATCGGGTTGAGTACAGTGTCGGGTAAGGATACATATCAGGTTAACATTATCTTAAGGCTCTCGAGTTATTCATTTCAGGTATAGGTGGGCAAGCCGTTTCGGATTGAAGCCCAGATAGGAACCCGACATGCTTGAAGTCGCCTTGAGGATCATATTGTAACATCCCTGACCTGGGTTATGCCTTAACGCTAGAAGTTTTTCTTAAGCAAGATAATTAAACCCTTAATTTCATTTGGTGAAAAGTAATTAAGGCTCAAGAGGAGCTTATGTTTCAATTTTGGTCCTGTTTGAATAATATTAAAGCAATGTTTGCTTATTTTTGACTAATGTGAAACTTACCCAAGTTAAGGGGGTTAACTTGCAAATGTTACATAATAATATGTTCCTCATATGTTGAAGCATCATAGGAATGAATATTATGTAGAGGAATGGCTTATGAAAGCCTGAGTACCAAGAAAGAGTTGATAAAACAATGTCTGTGCATTAAAACCTAGTTTTGGTGTAAAGTGTAATTTACCCAAAACCTAGGGTTCAATATGCAAATTACCACTTCAATAAGGTCCCTAATGTTTCTTGACATCATTTAGATAAAATAAAATGAGAGGGGTGCCTCATTTGAATGAAGTTGGAAGAGAGAGAATTTTGATCTTAAAATAATCAAGATTTAAGCCTAATTGAAACCCTAATTCAATTTAATGCAAAAATAAATAAAATAATTTGAAGGACCTTCAACCAAAATTAATATGGTTTTATTTAAATGTGTTTGTACTAGCTTAAGACTTGCAAAGGCACGAGTATATCCTAAGGAGGTGAAACTCCAGTCACCTTATTATAAGAAAAAGAAATCCCACTCAAAAATGGATATTACTATTATAAGGGTTAAGGTGTGTAATTTATTTTCCCTTAATTCTTGGATAATGGAAGGGAGGTCAGTGGGGATATAGATGCCTTTGTATTCACGAAACCAAGGAGGAAGTGGTGGCAACAATTTTGGAATTAAATGATTTTTAATAAGGCATTTTCTCCATTGAATTTATTTTATAAAAAGACCCTTCCCAAGCCAAATGAAAGGCTTTTCCATTTCCACTTCTTATCCATGCTTGGGAATTGACCACGGGAGCTAGGGAGGATCAGGAGGACGACCCCCAACCTGTTGGTAAGGTTCTTGACCCCTTTTCACCTTGGTTCCATGGTGGAAATCGAAAATAAATCATTGATTTCTTCTTATTTCGATCTCCTCTTCAACCCTAGCCAATCTTTTCAACCAAAAGCTTGAGGACGAGCCTAGGGGGAGTTGAAAAAGCTTCATCCACCATTTTTTCCATTATCTTGGAGCCTTAGAGCTCAATTGGAGGCGGGTTTTATAACTTGAACCCTTAATATTGTTATTTCAATCAATTCCTTATCAATTAATGATCCTTTTCATATTTCCGAAATTTGTTTTGGTTGATTGATGCAACCACCATGAAAATCACAGAAGGTTTAGTGAGTTTAGAGCTTGATGATGATGACATCATCATAATCATACACCTCACAAAATATCAAAGGCAAACGATTTACATATAGTTGCTCAAACGGTTTCCTAAACCGTTTGGGAGCAAACGGTTTCAAAATCATTTAAGGGCAAACAGTTTCAAAACCGTTTGAGGGTGTTGACCAAGGTTGACCATTTGGAAAATTGTTGATAGTTTTGATGTTTAATGACCTACTAAATGTAATTGATTAGTTTCAATTGGTTCATTAGTTTAATGACCATCAATCACCAAACCCTAATCGGGTTAAGTGTTGATTTTGGAATTGATTGATTTAGAACTTTGGGTTGATTAGCCCAAACGGTTTCAAAACCGTTTGGGGATCACCCAAACGGTCTCAAGACCGTTTGAGGGTCACCCAAGACCGTTTGGAGGTCTAGTGTTGAGTATGGTTTGGTATTTGAATATCCAAAGATACCAAACTGATTTCCAATCAAATGTTGATTTAATGATCAATCCAATGACTCAAACCCTAATTGCATGTCATGGATTTTGATGATATGATGGGAAAATGGTCTCAAGACCATCTGGAGGTCATCAAAACGACCTCAAGACCGTTTGAGGTCATGTCATGTCCAATTTGGATGGTGACCCAATGATTTCAAGGCAATTAGTTTCACAATGATTAACATTGAAGTTCATTGGTTCAATCCCTAATCCAATTGATTCAAAACCCTAATTGATGCTTAATTGAGGGTTAAATCTGTTTAAGGATGACATATTAAGCTCAATTGAAGTAATGTGTTAGGTTCAATTGATGAGAAATTCCATAGATTCATTTGATGAGGGAGTTAACCTTGGAAACCCTAAACCGATTGGAATGGTTGAGACCATCTTTGGTCCATTCGGTTTTGAGGAGGTTTGGACCAAACGGTCTCAAGACCGTTTGAGTCCAAATGGTCTCAAGACAATTTAGGACCAAAAGGTCTCAAGACCATTTGGGACAAAATGATCCCAAACCGTTTGAGGCCCAATCGATCTCATGAGTTCTTTAGCAAACGGTTTCAAATACTTACTTTAGCAAACAATTTCGAGTACTTACTTTGGCAATCAGTTTCAAGCACCACCTTTACCAAACGGTTTCAAACCATATGATCAAGACCGTTTGAAGGTCTAAACGGTCTTAGACTGTTTGAATGTATTGTAAGAAAGACCGTTAGAGGTCTGGTTGGTCAAGACCGTTTGAGGTCTAAGTCACCAAGACCGATTGAGAAATAATTAACCAAAACAGTATGGACACTTGAGGTGTTTAGAGGTCAATTGTTTAATTAAATAATTACATGATGTGAACCAAGGGTGACTATAATAATTGTGTCCTTAATAAGATAGAGTTATTAGTACCCTTTGGATAATTAATCTCTATTGATCATGAAAGTAATGACACAATGGGTTAAGTGTCAATCCTTCATTCAAGCTAGGTTGACTTAGTCTAATTAAGTCTGAAGTAGTATCATCTTATAGAGGATGAGAGAAAGGACTTCCTACATGAATGATAATCATGTAATGTATAAGCCTCAACACTTTCAATATGAATAATTAAGCAATTAGGGTATGATCCTTAATAAAGAGATAATGAAACCCTAATCAAGGAGGTTGTTGAGCCCTAACCTAAATCTAGGGCAATATCATATGTAACCCAAATCAAGGGTAATGTTGTGACTCTAATGTGGTTGATAATATGGGAAATTCAAATTCAGGATAACTTCATGAGAAACCCTACTTGAGGGTGAATCTATGAGAAACACTAATTGAGGCTAATGTTATAAGAAACCCTAATTGAGGTTGATGATATGAGTAACCGTAATCTAGGGAAATGTGAGGTAAATAGTAAACCCTAATTGTGGGTTATGGAATGAGAAACCCTGATCTAGAGTAATGCCATATGAAACTCTAAATAAGAATGATGTTATATGGAACCCTGATGCAATGATGCCATGTAATGATACCATGATATGTGAAACCCTAATGATGGTATAATAGCCAATATACTAAAATGGGGTGTAGCTAATATAATCAAATAAGATGAGAATGTTATAACCATGTTGGGTAAGGTTGATGAACCATATGAATGATAATGTTGTTATTCTAATGAATAAGGATCTAAGAGACAAGATGATGTCTAGATCCTTGTATATTCACCTCTATACATGTGTAACAACCCTTTACATCTTACAAAGACGAGGACAAGAAACTCTTAGGGGTGATGTATGCAATACTATATAATGGAGTGAATAACATCCTATGGGTTGAAATACCTAATGTGGTTGATGATGATTTATTCTATATCAACAATGCCTAACCATTGGATAAGTCCATATCCTTATAGATAGGTAGACAATTCTAATGTGTAACCTATGCACTGTATGATGAAAGTGACAAGTTAGTGGATAAAGTATTAAGAGGGAAATACCTTATTACAAGGTTAGTTGATTAACTAAAGTAAGATGGAAATGAGAAGAAAGTGATACATCATGACATGATGGATATCACATTTAGCATTTCAGGGTAGACATACCTTGATGAACCTCTAATCCAATATTCTTGGATAAGAAACACATGAAGTGTGTGGTATGCAATTGTTACAGTAAAGATGTAATGAACTCAATGTACTTTGATAATTGTTGACTAATATACCTTGAGAATGGGGTAAGACAAATCAATAAGTATGATGTAATCATACCATGACAAGGATGAGAAATGAACTCATATCTTGAATTGATGATCATTAATGATATATGATGAGAATGGTGATCATAAGAAAATACTTATAATGTATTTGAATGCTCCTAGAGGTGTGGAACAATACATTATGGTTGAACTAATAATATGAGCATGAAACCCTAATTAATGTAAGATGGGAAACCCTAACCCTAATTTTTAGTAAAGGTAATGAAAATCCCTATTTGATAGATAACCCTAATCCTGATAAAGGATGGTGGTGTAGTATTGTTTCATATAATGTGATAGATGATTTACATGATTGTTATCATGTCTATTAATCATGTAGACATCATGAGATGATGAACATAGCCAGATTTGAGCTATGACATTCATATAATAAATATGTTGAATGGCCTTATGTGCCTAATGTTGTTGTTGCTTAGTAAAAGTAACAAAATGTGAATGGACCTTATGAGTTCCATGAATAAGTTGTTGCCTAGTGAAAGGTGATAAAACACTTAATAGGCCTTGTGAGCCATGTGAGATACTTGTATAACAAGTATTATGTATACCTCGGTCTAAGGACCTAGAGGTAATAGTTACCTAACAAGAGGTAATAGTGATAGTGATGAATTGAGGGTATGAATACCCAGACTTGATAAGTATGATAATGATGTTATTGAGGGATGTGAACTATCAAAGAAACAAAATTAGGGAATGAGATCCCAATGTCTTATAAAAACTAAGAAGTGATTGATGAAAATAGTACATATTTCTTGATAGCACTTGTTTGAATAAGTTATATTTGAGAACTTGGCTGATGCTAAAAGAATATGCTAATGTACTTAATTAATCAAGTGAAATCATATCATGTAGAGCCCTGACCATAGATCCTTCATCGTCAGCAAATTGGTGATGGTAAAATGGGTTCTCCGCGGCAAAACCTGGAGGGCATACTTTTGAGTATGTGGGGGTTATGGGCGTGAATATCCTTACGCCCTAATGGAGGAATTGATCTGAGATAAACATTAAATCTCTCAATCCTTCATTATATGTACCGGGATGGATGTAACATGAATCTCCTGATGATTGGGTTAGATGTCGTACACATCTCCCAATAATGTTAATGTCGGATCGATGGAGATAAACATGAAATCTCATGATCGCGAAGAGAGTGCAGCACGCCACTATAACTCTGATAGTGAAGTTGCCAGTATACCTTGGAAAGCTATAGATATAGTAGACACACAAGATGTCCTGCATGTGATCTCGCGTTGACTGAGATGTGGGAGATCATGGGAATCCGGCTCTTCCATTGACCTTGTATGGTATCGATTTTGACTTCGCAGTGGTCGGTTGGAGTATGAGAGGTATAACTCATCTCCTCAGGGCATCAGTGTAATTGTAAAATGTAATTAGCCATATAGCATGTTTGCTTAAGGATTGAATACGGAAACTCATTGGCTGATGTTACATTTCTTTTATGCATCTCTAATTGTTAAATGTCATTTATATCTCTTTTTATTCATTATAAATAGATGGATGGAATTATGAATCTACCATGAGTAGATACAATGTTCTCCTTAGGAACGGAGATTATCTTATTATGTTCATATAATGATTAATGCTACTGATAATATGTAAGAACTCATGTTCAGTTTTAATATAATAATCTATAATAACAATGTTTTGGCGGAGAGTTATATCTCCCGCTGGGGCAATTTACAATTGTCTCACCCCTGTGGGATCCAACATTTTTAGGTGAATGTGGACAAAGAAGTAGATACTCTTTTGCAGGAAAAGAAGAGCAACAGTCTGGAAAGCAGTGAGATTCTCAAGTGGAGGCACTGACTGTCAAGTCATATAGTTAGAAAGTCCTATGTGTCGTCTCTGTACTCTTAGGTCCTCAGAGTTTATAGCTAGTGTTTTTAATGAATCGACTTGAGATTTTGGTTTGATTCCTCGAGGATTTATGTTGTCTATGTATAATGTTATAGAACAGCTGATGTTGTAATTCTAGAGAAGAGATAGTACAAGACATGTACTTTGAAATAGATGTAAATGTTATACTATGGTTCTTGTTGTAAAAGATTTCCTATGATTGGATCTCTTTGCAAAACATTTTAATTTTTAGTGATTTTTAGTAATCTGTTGCAAATGAATCGCTTCTGCTTAGTTAATCTTGTGTTTTGTAAGTTGGATGCCACACATATCGTGTTGTTTGTTGCTGCCAAAATGGATTTTAAGTGAACTCCTCCCATCCCCTCTCAGGATGGGAGTGTGCTCACCTAGCTATCGCAAGGCAGAATTCTGGGGACTCATCACACTAGCTCCTTTATTCTAGGGACTAGCTTTGCAGGGTCTGGCCCATCCCATCGTAGGCTTGTAGCTCCTATTTATAGGCAGTGATTTGATGGGATTTGTAGTTTTTATTGGTCCACGTGTCTTTCATCCATGGCTTTGTTGTTCAAGCTTCAAAAGGGCCGATGTGGCTATCGCCCGTTAATCATGTCGGGTTGGGAGAGTGTTGGGCAGTGAGTGTATCATGTATAGCTATGGCAGGTTGGGGCCTTGTTGGGCTGTGGCACCGAGGGGTGGCCATGTCGGGTAATGACCTCGTCAGTTTGTGAACTGTGATGAGTAGGCACCATATCGAGTAAATGGTCGCAACGGGCTAAGACTCCTACATGGCACGCCCGCGTCTGGTTGCTATAGTAGCGGGTAGTGACCATGACGGGTAAGAGGGGTGTGTCGGCCTCAGATGTTGGCGAGCTTCTGGGTTGGATCATGGACTTCGTTGCTGATGGGCCTGAAGGGCCCATTGGTGCTTCTTTTCTTACAGAAAAATAGGAAAAGTCCTACAAAGGATGGGAAATATTGTCAGGGGTATAGTGGGCATGATTCTTCATAATAAATAGAATAAAGTGAAGAGGAAGTTAAGTTTGGAGGCTATTTTTATAATAAAATATAAGTTCTAGTAGCCATAAAGGGGGTGTTATCAACCCCCCCAAATTTAGCAATTTGATTGTCCTTAATCAATCTGTACTAATTGTAAAACCTTTATTTGTGGTACTTTTAACTACTAGGTGTAGTTTTCGGACAAAGGTTAAGTAGATTTTTGGAATGTCCTGAGTAAAATTGCATCTGACCACAAGCAAATTGACTTTGCCTTGCCTTTATTGATCAGAAAATTTCTCCCAGCTTTTGTGAGATTTTTGGTGCATGTCATCTGAAGTTAGCTTTCACACCAAACTTTTGAATCATGGAGTTGGAGGTGGGGTTTTTAGGAAGGCTTTATGCTTTTAGGTTTTTCTTGCTTCTCATTGGTCCATCCAAGTATGGGTCCGTTAACGGGCAAGTGGTCCTTGCTGTCCAAGTCAATTAGCTTTAGAGTAGTGACTTCACATCCTACGTACCACTGTCCCAAATCTACCATGCCTAAAGATGGGTACCTTTGAGAAGGTAAGTGTGTGTGTGTGCTTTTTTTTGGGCACAATTATCATGCTTTTATTCACTCTCATAAGGATTTTCTCACTTTTGGGGTTTTATTGGGTAGGGAAAGTGGAACTTTGTTGTTTGGGTAACTCTTTCCTTCTCATGTGCATCTCTTAGCTGGAAGGAAATCATTTTTCAGAGTTGGCACAGTAATGTTATATTATTTTTCATTTAAGACTATGTTTTCAAGAGAGCATAGCAGAAATGTACACAACCTTAGGCGCGGAGAGAATAAATTGGAAGTTGTGCTGAGTATTTAAGATAGAGTAATTTTTACAAGTTTGAAAAATAGACAGTTTGTGTATATTGCTTACTATCAAACATTTATATACAGTGTATACATGGAGTATGATGAAGGAAGGAAAGGAAAGGAAAAAGAGGGAAAAAATTAGAATACATCCCTCACTGATGCTATGACCCCCACAAACTTATCACGCACTATGTCCCAGAGTAGTGAGATGAATAGGAAAGAGTAGTCATAGATCAGTGAGGGTTCAATGGATGCATGCACCTTTAGCTGATAAGAGCTCCATGATGTATTCTCCTTGTTGGATGTGGTAGTCAAGGTCATGGAGCTTCTCTGGTGCCTTCCTTAATGTTGTGGTGCAGGATATCTAGTGGAGAATGTATACTTCGCAATCATTTCATAGAGGGTCTGGTTGTGGACTGCGGTGGTAGAAATGGAAATCGTGCCAAGTTGCTACTGGATCTTCAAGATATGGCTTTATCATGGCTACCACCTCGGTGTAGTATTTTCTTGCTAGTCATTCGGGAGGTGTTTCTAGCAGGATAGCATACTCTGTTGGCCAGTCACTCTTGGCATCTGATCTATTGTACAAGATACCAACACGAGCATTGGTGTATAGTATGATAAGTGTCTAGTGATTGTCATGTAGCATAGGAAGGAAAATTATGCACGATAGATGCTCCTGGATTTGTTGCTTAAATAGCTTGCGTGCTCCTGATTCATCGACTAGGCATAGATCATTAAACAACATCATATGGGTGATGTAGAGTTGTCTAATCTTCTCTTGTAAGATAGGGATGTAAGCTAATGCCACCATCATAGCTAGACATCCGCCAGCCTTAACTAGGTCCCATTGGTCATCTATGGGGACCACTATAGTATTCTTCTCATAGATAACTTCTGTAGTGTTAGAATCAGCAAGATGTATGAGTATTTGATTGACCTGTTATTGAGGTAGAGAGATGTTGGTTGAATGGTCAAAGTTTCTAATGATAGAGTTTGAGACTACAAGTATAACTGAAGTGTCGTCATTGGTGAACATGGCTTGTAGGTTCTCTAGTTGCTTGCCTGGCCTACTGTTGTAGACGTCAGGACAGTCCATGACCTTTTTTCTTATAGGATTGTTTGGTCGAGAGGAGTGAGAATCAGAATCAGTCTCCAACAGATCTTTAGGGAGTTCTAGATCTAGGAAATAGCACTTATCCTATATCAGAAGTAGTACATAGATTCTCCTGTGGTGATAGAAGTTTATTAATTGGAACTGTAACATATATCTGAAAATATTCAGAAGCTCCATGGAGCGTAATATGATTAAAACTCTATCTTCTCTTCCCAGGTCTTGTTGGACTGGGAAGTCCCTTATCACATAGAAATTCCAAATGCCGCTGTGGTGTTGGGTGCCTTATTTGATGACCTGATGCAGGCGGAGAGGCGGAAGCTTTAGGTCTCTATCTTTAGGATAAATGAAAACCTGATCTAGGTGGGGGACCTCCATAGCATAGAAGTTGAATAGCATGACATCGTGGGAGCAAAGGTCGGCCACACAGAAAAACCAATGCTTCCTATGCTTGTGTGGGGCCAGAACCAGACTAGGGTTGTGTTCTTCTATATGTTTTAGCATGTCGACCACCGGTTGTGATTCATCTTCTCCTGTAAGAAGATGTCTAGCCAAGGTAGGAGTGGCATTGTAGATTTCCTATCAGTCTGTCCTGAGTGTGATATTCTCGATCATTGTGCTTTTTAGGATTCTGAAGAGGATCTTTCCTACAACAACATCTAAGAAAAATATCCCCTTGAGCATTGGGCGTTGTATGGAGAAGTACTCATGCTCCAGAGGATGACTTCTTCATTGATATGGGGTCTCAGGACCATATTCATAAGTTGTTGGTCACAGACTTTCAGATAACCGATGGCGCATCTATCAAAATTGGCCATCTCAAAGATTATTATCTCAGACATGGTAGAGAATCAATCATCCGCAGAGTTCTTTGTTGTAGGGGGCTCTGCTTCTAGCAAGTTGTATACGTTGCCCCCTTCTCCTTCTGATGAGTCATCTTCTAGGCTATCAAAGAGAACTTCTGTTGCTTTGTTTGGCCCTAACAGGTGTAGAGGGCTAGTCACATTAGTTGTTACTAGCCCGCCCCCTATCAAATTCATCCACTCATCGACATCTGGGTGGACGTCAGTGTTAAAGTTGAAACCCTCTGGTATCTTTGGGATCTGAAGCTGGCCCCATTCCAAGCTTCTTACTTCGGTGACATCGTGAGATTCATCCATCAGCATCATTGCGATGTCACCTTTAGGGTGGGCAGCACTATCAACGTCGTGGGTGCTCCCCTGTTCTGTAGGAGCCCTGTCGGTAGGTTTCTTGGTCGCCTCCTACTTGGGCATTGTTGAAGGTTTGAAGGGCCTACTAGTATCAAAGGACAATGAGGAGTATGAGGAAGAAGATGAGGAGGAGGAGGACGGTGGCAGTGATGACCTATGAGATCACCATGAGTGGCGGCGAGCGTTTCTCTCGTTGACCCTTTGCTCGATGATGTCCAAGCACTGGAGCACGGCCTGCATTAATTTATTCATTATTTCTAGTTGACCGGGGAGACCAACTAGGCTCAGCAACTGGCTCTCCTATTCTCCTATCCATTGTTGAAAAGTCTAAAACTTACATCTTAGGGAGAAGAAAGGATTACTGTGATTATGTGTTACCTCCCGCAAGCTATCGAACTTGTAGCTGAAAGTGTGTCCAAGAGAGGGGGGACCATCGATCGACTAAGGCTCTTAGGGTGGTTGCTCGTACTGGCGGCATGACCCGTGGAATGTGTATCGTCTGTTGGGGCTGATTCCATCAAGATGGTGCACGAGGGTGTGGTCTCTACGGGTGGCGTAGGCACCTTTGTTGTTGTAGCTAATGCCTTAGTGTGGGGCTGTGGGGAAGGTTGGCCGGCCACACGACTCTCAGCCTTGTCCTCTAGGACGACCACCTTTGTCGTGGTTGGTGGTGTAGGGGTCTGCTGAACAGACCTAAACTTGACATTCAGGAGCTCAATATAGTCCTGCTCACTATCACAAGAGGTGTCTGGCTGCTAAAAGGTGCGGGTGCGACTGTTGTCGTTACTGGTAGTGTTGAAGCTGGCAGCGCCGTGACAACTACCTTCGTTACAGTGATATTTGTGGTTGCCCGGGTTGTGCCGATGGTCTTGACTATGGGGACGGTGATTGGTACTAGTTCTCTAATTACGGCGGTTGTTGTTGTGGTAGTAGCTATTGGGGTAGAGACTACTGGCTTGGTGGTGGTGGCGACTAGAGAGTCGTCAAGAATGACCATTAGTGACTTGTCCTGCCGAGGCATCTTAGATGTAGGCTCCTTTCTTGTGGCCATCTTCTCTTGGATCTGGGCGACATAGGTTGTGTTGATGCTTAGAGCTTCACCTCTACCATCGTGAATACTAGTTTTTCTATGTCATAGTTGATGCTTCCTGGAAGCAGTAGAAGGATATCGGTTCTTGCAAACATGTAGAAGAGTTGGTGACCCTCCTTCTTTATGATGTTGGCCCTGGTGAGGAATTTGATGTCTATTTTGTCATCACCCTTGGTCCATGACAGGATGAGCAGCTCTTTTGGATACCTGAGCCCGACTGTGATTAGGTTAAGGATTTCTCCCATATTATATTCCTTAGTGACGTCCTTGATTGGGTGAAGGCAGTTGATGTTGGTATGTATGCCCTGAGAGCCAATCATGGGATGATTGGTGGGATACATTGAGACTGATTTGATAAACATCAAAGGCAAGCTTCCAATTCATTCTGGTTCAATCATATGAGATAGTGATAGAACAGATTGAATGTCTAGAGAATGACAATACTCAATGACGTATGCCTTCAGGTTCAGGACCTGAACGATGAGATCATACGGATGCTAAGAGTTTGTACATTCTTGTTTTGTCCCTAGTCGGATGTCATTGTGGAAGGTAGATAGACAACAATGACACACAAGATTAGATTGTGGTGTTGGTTGATGACAGAATCTCATTAGTCATGATATAGAGATATCAAACCAAACACATAGGTACTTGTTAGAGAACAAGGTACCGGACAGACCCACCGTGAGTTTGACACATGGAACCATGAGATGGTAGTCACAGTCAGTACTCACAGTGATGGTGGTGAGTGTGATTCTTAGACCTGAAATCACTGCACTCAACACATGTCGTTGGGCACACTTTGACATCATCAAACGCAGTCCTGAAACATGGGTTGTTATAAAGGTGATGATTGGGTGGCTTTGACACATGGGGCTTTTGAGGGGCGAGTGATAGATATGGGATTTGTCCCTCCTGAGGGAGTTTGATATCCATGGCCACTTGATGAGTAGGATTGAGAAAGGCGTGCACGCATGTGTGAGTCAGTATATGATACTAATGTCATACATATCTCTTCCAGTCTACTCTGAGATCAAGAAAGTGAATGAACGTTGACAGGATGACGGATCCATGCCTCGGGTTCATTCGGGATATCAGTGACAAAGGAATTATACACTTGCTGTAACACCATTCACGGATTGTAGGATGAAAGTTGTTCTCCAACTTTCTACTTTCACTTGGGTAGCACTGATGTGTGACTAGGCACCGCTCTGTGCTTGTGAAGTCATAAGTGTTATGGACTGTCACTGCCAACGTGAAATGGACCTGCAGGGTCACACACATAGGATTTAACCTGGAAGAGGAGTTTTTCCACAAGCAATGTTTAGATTGATTACTAAAGGAGTTTAGTAGTTCAATTAAACACTCAATCAGTCGATGGCTCAATATCATATGGTTCAAGGTGTTGGACGCATTGATTGGAGTATCGGATTGATTGAAATCGCATTTGATTGATTTTGCACAATCTGCACTCCCAACCGGTCGGTTCATGAGATGAACCGGTCGGCTGAGGTTGCTGAACCGGTCGGCTCAAGGGTTGAGTCGATCGGCTCATGCACAGTGTGAAACAATTGGTTCAAGTGTTGAACCGATCAGTTCAACTGGTGCAATCGAGCAACTTGGGAAAGTAGGATTGGTGCGAGTTTTTCCTTTCATTTCGATTTCTAATTTGATTGGAAATGGGATTTCCAATTTGATTGGAAATAGTATTGGTATTTCGATACCAATTGGGAAAGAAACAAGGAAAGTCAATTTGAACCGGATTAGGACCATGAACCGATCAGTTCAGGGCACCAACCGATCGGTTGGAGTGCCCCAAACGGTCGGCTCATGTCCAACCGACCGGTTCAGTGGGTGAACCGACCGGTTCAGCCATGAACCGATCAGTTCAGGTTGCGAGATGATTGCTTTTTGTAGAAAATCCCGAACCCTTCTACTCCTGCTTTTAGTCCCGCATTGCCCGGGATGGAGAACCCTGTCCCATGACTCTCCTATATATATAGGGGTACTTGGGGGCTTCTCATAGTACAGCTCAGTGCAACCAGTTGCTCTGCGAGTTGTCGTTCTCTCTGGTTTTGGTAACCGTGAGAGAGCCCGAGCAAGTGCTTCCCGCAAAAGGGAGGTGCAGCAAGGGAAAGACAACTGCAGTTGCAGCAGGAGGCAGGAGAGCAGGTAGGCGACTAGTACGTCTACAGGAGGGTGTGACTCCTTCCACTTCCTTGTGGGACAAGGAGTGTGGAGTTCCAGGTGGTCCGTGTGGACTACTACGGAGGCGGGAGGACACCGCCGCTTTGGAGGACAACTGTCATCCGACAGTCCAGTTCGAGCAGGAGTTGTGAGTCCCGGTGCGACCAGGAGCTGCACAGACACCGTCGAAGTCCGGAGTTGAATACCGCGCATTGCGCGAGGTGTTGTCACCGAGCAAGCCTCGGGACAAGGTATGATTCCGCAAACCATCCTTTCCTATTACATAGACGTTGACGCGTTTCCTCGGTATGGGTTGGGGAGAAAATTTTTGTTTCCGCTGCCTTCTCTGTCTCCCCTAAAACCTAACAGTGGTATCAGAGCCACGTCAATTGCTCTATGTTTTAGGAATATCGATATGATCGATTTTGGTTTGTCACCTTTATTTATTGCATACGATGCGAATAATATCGGCTTTATGCATGTCCAATCTTAAATCCACAAATCCCTAATTACATATATGATATGTATTATTAATGCACTCGATACGCGTCGCCCTTAAACGAGTTTTGTGGTGGATGTATGTAGCGTGATTATGGCCTATAAACCCCTATCTGTGATTGGGTGTGTGTGGTTGCTTGCATCTCGGTCTGCGCACCGATCTTCCCTCTCTTATTCCTGATGTAACTCGAAATAATTCGAGATTCTTTCCTACCTTTGCTCCCCCCGAATGTAACTCGGGGTTTCCCTTTTAAAGCAAATGTAATAAATAGAATAGGATTTAATTTCCTGTTATTTCAAAGACCGGAGGACATCAAGACGACTTCTCAGACGGTCGGTTCAAGGAGTGAACCGATCGGTTGATGACCGGTTCGAGGAGCGAGATGAGCGGGTGGCGGACATGACGAGATGCACGACGACCAGGCGAGCCAATCGGCTGAAGGAGTCAACCGATCGGTTGGTGGCACCCAGACGACCGACTAGAGAGTACAGATCATTCATGTGATGAGTTGATCTACTCGGATGGCAAGGCACAAAGTTCATCTTGTACAGGTTGCATGTGATGTTGACCTAGATGACCGTGATTCCTCTTGGCTCGAGGAATCACATTAGGATGGCCATAATCATCGCTTTTATCGTTTGTGCATGTTTTCTGTGGGATATAGCATGTATATGATACGTACTATATATTGTGGTGATTGGATATGTATATGTATATAAAACCAAATCCCTCATTAAAATATTAAGTTTTAGATGCCTTCCAAATGCAACACATGTGAAAAGCTTGTTCGACCAAGTGTGGGCACGCCCTAGCGTGGTGCACCGTCTACCTCGTGGAAGCGTGAAGGATGAATGTGTGGGTCTGCCCTAGCAGGGTGCACATTCATCGTGGTTGCTTTGGGTCGGACTTAACAAGGTGACCTAGATAGGATCTAGCGCCTTGAGGCATAGAGATGTTCATTGCAAGGAGTTGTAGATGACATCATATCAAGAGTTGCATATGATGCAATTGGCAAAAGTTGCCTACCTGAGAGATCTATGTTGTGGGTGACAGCCCTAGCTGGTCCATGACTTAGAGGATTTCAGGATCTTGCCCACTAGAAGGTTGTACGCTGCAATCTTCCGAATTGATGGTGAGGGCTATCAATTTGAAGTAAAATAGTGGGAGCGATAATTAATTAAAGGCCTAATTATATCGTCAAAAACTTTCAAATCAATCAAATAAGTCAAAAATGAGTTTTTGGACTAAAATTGCATATTTTCCTTTTGTAGTTCAAATGGCAAAAAACAACAACAACTTTTCTTTGCGATCGGTCCTTGACAAGGACAAGCTGAATGGGACGAACTTCCACGACTGGTATCGGACATTGAGAATTGTTCTCACTCAAGAACGTAAGCTCTATGTCCTGGATACTCTAATTCCAGAGGAACCCGCTCCAAATGCACCAAAGGCAGAAAGGGATGCTTACAAGAAGCATTCTGATGATGCCATTGATGCAAAGTGCTTGATGTTGTGTTCAATGAACCATGAGTTGCAGAGGCAACATGAGAACATGGGTGTCATAGAGATGATTCTGCATCTCAGGAACATGTATGAAGATCAGGCACGGCAAGAGAGATACAATGTTTCTAGGGCACTGTTCAAGTGCGTCATGACAGAAGGAGATCCAGTTGGTCCTCACACACTCAAGATGATTGGGTATGTGGAGAACCTACAGAGACTGGTATTTCCACTGAGCCAAGAGTTGGCTACTGATGTGATACTGCAATCGTTGCCAGAATCTTACAGTCAGTTTGTGATGAACTACAACATGAACAACTTTGATAGGCCACTGTCAGAGTTGTTGGGCATGTTGAGGACAGCTGAGTTACAGATGAAGAAGGACAAGCCTAAGTCCGTGATGGTGATCATGAGCAAGAAGGGAAAGTCCAAGCGCAAGGGCAAGGGCAAAGCTAAGAAAGGTTCTGAAGCAATCCAGGAGTCCAAGCCATCTTCTGCTCTCAAGGCCAAGGGAGGCGTGACCAAGAAAGGAAATTGCCACCATTGTCAAAAGCCAGGACATTGGAAAAGGAATTGTCCTCTCTACCTGGAAGAACAAAAGAAGAAAGAGGCGACTGAAGCTTCTACTTAAAGGTGTCATGAAAGTAAACTTGTAACACTTCTGAGATATATGATATCAAGATGTAAAGTGTAAAGCATTCTTACTTTGGGCAAGTGTTGCCTTTATAGATAGGAATACTTTAGTTTATTTTCAGTCAATAAGGCATGTAATACATTTATGAACTGCTATTTCATATTTGCCAATAGATAGAAACACTTTATTTTTGCATATTGTATGACGATGATGGCAATTAATAAAGAGATGTTTCAATTTATAAAGATGTGATCTTTGTGGCAATGCCTTATTTATCTTGTGATATTTGATATGCATAAGATAAGATGATACCTAAAGTTATAGATAACTCAAACAATATAATTAGCATTGATCATGAGAAATTCATTTCTATTTTCCATGTGATGGATATAGATATACTCTTTTGGTTAGAGAACCAGTAAGAGACATGAATATCTTGGACATGATTAATCAATCTTCACTAATGTAGTGGGAGAGTGATTATCCTATTAGGTATAATACATGTGATGTATTTACATACCTATTGGTACAGATGCTAATACTTCAAATGGTGTTTAGAGAAATACCAATATGAATATCTTGAAGTGTTCAAGATATCATAAATGAAGTACGAATTTGGTAAAGTATTAATTCTTGATGAGATCAATGAATGGAATACTTGGACCAAATGTTTGAGATCCTTGTGAGTGATTATGATAGTGTATCATAGTGAACTCGTGATTAAGGCATGGTGATGTCTAAATCAAGAAGGAATCATACTCTAAGGAGTTAGAGAATGATTATCAAATAACTGAATTCTTCTTAATAAATGAATACCCCACACTAATAAAAGGAAATTAAGAATCACAAGGGTTGTGAGTTCTTATATCCTTAACAGATACACCTCAATTATCTAAGTGATGAGTTGTTCATGTGATGAGTCAACTATCTAGATGAATATGAGGAACCGAATCTTGAGTTATGGTTTATGACCATTACATCCTAAATGACTTCCATGTGAACCATAAGGTATGACCTTGATGGTAGCACTCATTGGATCATATCCATAAGTGCAAATGAGTCTTAAATGTTAAGACATAATGGATAACATTTGAGAAGGATGATGCTTGTTGATTGCAACTTAATGACTAAGACATTTGGCATATGGATACTAAAACCACATTCCTATGAGGAATAAAACAAGGATGTGTACGTGACACAGCCTATAAGGTTTATGAATCCACTAATGCAAATGAAGTCTATGAGTTACAATAGACTAATCAATGTGATTGATTGAGTACAAGCAACTCAAAATTGGATCATTACTTTGATGATATAGTCAAAGGTTTTGACTGATATGTCAAAGATAAAGAAGGGATCTGTGATTTAGTGGGAGCGTATTCACATTCCCAAAGTGGAAATTATCTTTAAGGAAGATAGAGATGTTTCCTATGTGATAGGAATAGAGATCTATAGAGATAGTTCTCGAAAACCTCTTGACCTAAAAGGAGATAGCATACATTGGCAATCTGTACTGAAATGTTCAGTATGCACAGATTCAGTGGGAGAAAACTTGTCCATGTTACATGGAGTTAGTATCCCAAGGCCAAGTGTCCAATTCTTATGAGGAATGGGAACACTAAGAATAGATATGGATATGTCATGTATGTAATCATCCCATTGTCTTGCATGTATGACAGTGCAAGAATAAAATGTATTCATCATCTTGTATGTATGACATGACAATATGATGTGATCATCCTGATAACTCGTATGTGGGACATGACGAGTGGATGTCTGTCTGATTCCAGTAAGAGTTACTGGAATACCATGAGAACTTGATAAGTGCTTGTGAAGTACTAGTTCTATGGAGATAAGGAAGAGTTCGATGTAAAGAGTTACATTGATGCGAACTTCCGAAAAGACAGAAAATTAATCACAAAATATACATAGGATGTATAAAAGTAAATGTTTGTTGATAATTGGAAGTGTTCCAATAAAACCATTTAAAAGGGAAAATGACGAGTATCTATGTGTTAGTGAACAACAGTAGATACTATATGGATCTAGAAGTTCATAAGATGAACTTTTGGATATTCCACTCATTGATGACAAGTCTGGAATCCTTGATCATGCAATGTGGCTAAAGGTTAGAAAATGGAATACTAGATCGCATATTACGGCAACTCCATCTCATACGTGTGACGTACAGCGAAGAGATGTGAGACATGCAATTTGTACAGACTTTGGCAAGGTGTTGTCATTACTCACTATGTTGGCACTAGAGCACAGTAACATGTGGGACATGTTTGAAGATCACTGTGAATATGATTCATGGGTGATTGGCTCGCAGTGCAAGTGGGAGTCTATTGGTATGTATGCCCTGAGAGCCAATCATGGGATGATTGGTGGGATACATTGAGACTGATTTGATAAACATCAAAGGCAAGCTTCCAATTCATTCTGGTTCAATCATATGAGATAGTGATAGAATAGATTGAATGTCTAGAGAATGACAATACTCAATGACGTATGCCTTCAGGTTCAGGACCTGAACGATGAGATCATACAGATGCTAAGAGTTTGTACATTCTTGTTTTGTCCCTAGTCGGATGTCAATGTGGAAGGTAGATAGACAACAATGACACATAAGATTAGATTGTGGTGTTGGTTGATGACAGAATCTCATTAGTCATGATATAGAGATATCAAACCAAACACATAGGTACTTGTTAGAGAACAAGGTACCGGACAGACCCACCGTGAGTTTGACACATGGAACCATGAGATGGTAGTCACAGTCAGTACTCACAGTGATGGTGGTGAGTGTGATTCTTAGACCTAAAATCACTGCACTCAACACATGTCGTTGGGCACACTTTGACATCATCAAACGCAGTCCTGAAACATGGGTTGTTATAAAGGTGATGATTGGGTGGCTTTGACACATGGGGCTTTTGAGGGGCGAGTGATAGATATGGGATTTGTCCCTCCTGAGGGAGTTTGATATCCATGGCCACTTGAAGAGTAGGATTGAGAAAGGCGTGCATGCATGTGTGAGTCAGTATATGATATTGATGTCATACATATCTCTTCCAGTCTACTCTGAGATCAAGAAAGTGAATGAACGTTGACAGGATGACGGATCCATGCCTCGAGTTCATTCAGGATATCAGTGACAAAGGAATTATACACTTGCTGTAACACCATTCACGGATTGTAGGATGAAAGTTGTTCTCCAACTTTCTACTTTCACTTGGGTAGCACTGATGTGTGACTAGGCACCGCTCTGTGCTTGTGAAGTCATAAGTGTTATGGACTTTCACTGCCAACGTGAAATGGACCTGCAGGGTCACACACATAGGATTTAACCTGGAAGAGGAGTTTTTCCACAAGCAATGTTTAGATTGATTACTAAAGGTGTTTAGTAGTTCAATTAAACACTCAATCAGTCGATGGCTCAATATCATATGGTTCAAGGTGTTGGACGCATTGATTGGAGTATCGGATTGATTGAAATCGCATTTGACTGATTCTGCACAATCTGCACTCCCAACCGGTCGGTTCATGAGATGAACCGGTCGGCTGAGGTTGCTGAACCGGTCGGCTCAAGGGTTGAGTCGATCGGCTCATGCACAGTGTGAAACAATTGGTTCAAGTGTTGAACCGATCGGTTCAACTGGTGCAATCGAGCAACTTGGGAAAGTAGGATTGGTGCGAGTTTTCCTTTCGTTTCGATTTCTAATTTGATTGGAAATGGGATTTCCAATTTGATTGGAAATAGTATTGGTATTTCGATACCAATTGGGAAAGAAACAAGGAAAGTCAATTTGAACCGGATTAGGACCATGAACCGATCGGTTCAGGGCACCAACCGATCGGTTGGAGTGCCCCAAACGGTCGGCTCATGTCCAACCGACCGGTTCATTGGGTGAACCGACCGGTTCAGCCATGAACCGATCAGTTCAGGTTGCGAGATGATTGCTTTTTGTGGAAAATCCCGAACTCTTCTACTCCTGCTTTTAGTCCCGCATTGCCCAGGATGGAGAACCTTGTCCCATGACTCTCCTATATATATAGGGGTACTTGGGGGCTTATCATATTACAGCTCAGTGCAACCAGTTGCTCTGCGAGTTGTCGTTCTCTCTGGTTTTGGTAACCGTGAGAGAGCCCGAGCAAGTGCTTCCCGCAAAAGGGAGGTGCAGCAAGGGAAAGACAACTGCAGTTGCAGCAGGAGGCAGGAGAGCAGGTAGGCGACTAGTACGTCTATAGGAGGGTGCGACTCCTTCCACTTCCTTGTGGGACAAGGAGTGTGGAGTTCCAGGTGGTCCGTGTGGACTACTACGGAGGCGGGAGGACACTGCCGCTTTGGAGGACAACTGTCATCCGACAGTCCGGTTCGAGCAGGAGTTGTGAGTCCTGATGCGACCAGGAGCTGCACAGACACCGTCGAAGTCCGGAGTTGAATACCGCGCATTGTGCGAGGTGTTGTCGCCGAGCAAGCCTCGGGACAAGGTATGATTCCGCAAACCATCCTTTCCTATTACATAGACGTTGACGCGTTTCCTCGGTATGGGTTGGGGAGAAAATTTTTGTTTCCGCTGCCTTCTATGTCTCCCCTAAAACCTAACAGTTGAGTAGGAAGCTACCCAGGTTGATTGGCTTGCCAACTATGATATATCAGATCAGATGTAGCTCTTCTGTGTGTAGATTACATGTTTCATACTTTCTGAAGAGTAAGCTAGCAACAATATTCTGAATGATCTGCCATAAGCAAGAGTAGACTGCAACCACTTTGCTCCTGGGCTTTTAAAGAAGATTCGCCCATCAGTTCTTTCCACAGCTTGACCAGGTCAAAGTCATCACTATCACTGATGTGGGCTCTGTTGTTGAGCAACTCTTGCTCGGCTGCACTGGGGGAGAAGATTTCTTTGAGTAGCCTCTCCATGATTTTGTGCTCCTGGTTGTAGAGGCACCCTTACAGTCGGTCCCTTCCACTGTACTTCTTGTTTTCCTCTATGGTGTTTGATACCTGGCAGAGTGAGGAGATGAAATCCTTTGTTAACTTGGTGTACGAGTTGGAGAAGCTGAAGCATAGCTTCCGGGGTCCTGTGGCCTCGAGGATGTTGCCTAGTCTCTCAAAGATGTCGATCTGTCGGAAAGAAGATTGGTGGTAGAATTTGGTCGGGCGAAAGTCTTTCGCCGCCAACTTGGTGTAGCATCACTGATTCTCTAGATCTCTCGGCATGAAGTGTCCCGGAGAGTGGGCAAGAGCTTCGGGCTTCGCCGTTGCAGCTAGGGTTGTGCCTGCCTCGACGTGGGGTTGCTTTTTTACTATAGAGGGCCCAGTTGTTACTGGGTTAGAGCATTTATGCCCTACAGCTGCCACTACTGTGGCTTTGTGGTTGATCCTTCGGCCTTGTTCATCGACTTGGACGATGGTTTCTTTAGTGCGTGCCATTTTCTAAAAAATGAATAATAACACGTTAAAACTGCAAAATGGGTTATACTGGTAAAATTTCCTCTTCCTGATACGTGGAAGTGTCATAGCTAAAACTTAGTAAGAAGGGATCATCCCGATACAACTTGGGAGATACTGCAAAAATTGATATCGAGTTACGTAAGAAAGCACAACGTCGGGTTAGAGCAAAACTGGGCAGTCCTTCTGCGTGATGTGGAAGTACATGATATCAAAAGAACCCGACACGTTCTTGCACGATACTCGTGAAAATTGGTATGAGGTACATAAGAAAGCAATGCACTTATAAAAATCAACACCTTAAGAATGTGGTACAGCTACGCGACATAGACATCGCGCAGACTTGGTGTGAGTCGGTAGGCTCTCTCAAACTTTTTCAACATGATATGGATGCACGACAGGGGAGGAAACCCGACACACATAGAGTGGTACTTAGGAATACTGATACACACTTGAAGCTTAGCCCGATACGGGAGGGAACATGATAGGTATGGGCGATAGACCCATGCGATAGAGGTTGCGCAACACAAGTTATTACCTTATCGGGAAGGGGGGTGTGAACGCGACATGGGAGGATGGGAAACTAGAAACCCAGTACAAGAGTTGAGAATGGCTTTGAGTGATATGAGAGCTTGCATGATACATGAGAGAAACCTTGGTAACTTTGCTAATCTGACACTGTTAAGCTCCTATTGCTTATACAGCCATCTGTGAAAGGCAGTGTAATGGTAAAATGGGGACACACATCACGCATGCATGAGAATCGCCTTCCAAAGCAAGGTAAAACTCATCTAATCATGTCATATCATGAGTCTAGAAAGAGGTGGTGTGTTATATACCATGCATGACCTGGCACACTTTCGCACGACACTTGTTTGTGTGATGCATCAGTGCGACGTGACACGAGTGAAACCCGGCATGTGATACGTAATATATCTGCCACAGGATCAAACTGGTAGGTATGCTCGATACATATGGGTGATAGGGATTTCTTGATACGTCCTAGCCGACAGGGTTACATGACGTGCCACACATGCGTGATATGGATGGCCAATACGCATCTGTGACACACTTTGCATTCCAGAAACCATAAAACTTTATAAATAATGAAAATTCAAGTAAAAGGTGCCTGATGGCCCAGAAAGTTGTATTCTCTAGCTCAAAAGGTGTGGTGCCACTTGGCATCTTGTATGTTGTTCAGTACGCCTAGAGAGCATCATCCAGCTTGGTGGACCAATCCTTCTGAGATTTTCCAACTGTCTTTTCCAAAATCTATTTAATTTTCCTATTTGAGACTTCAACCTGGCCAGACGTATGGGGATGATATGGCATAGAAACCTTATGTAGAACCCCATACATTCGTACAAGTGAATCAAATTACTTTTTAATAAAGTGCGATCCACCGTCACTGATCACCGTTCGGTGGACTCCAAATCTTGGGTAGATTATCTTTGTGAAGAGCTTTATAACATATTTGGCATCACTAGTGGTAGTGGGTATGACTTCTACCCATTTGAAGGCATAGTCCACTACAACTAGAATATACTGGAAATTGTATGATGAAGGAAAATGTTCCATGTAGTTGATTCCCCATACATCAAAGATTTCAACTTCAATCCACTCAGATATAGGAATCTCATTCCTGTGGGAAATATTTTCAGTTCTCTGGCACTCGTTGTAGGATTTAACATAGGCATGGGCATCTTTGAATAGAGTGGGCCAATAGAAACCAGATTGGAGAATCTTGGTTGCAGTTTTTTTCAGCTCCCAAGAGTCCTCCATAGGGAGAGGAGAGACACTCATACAAAATCTTTAGGGCTACATCTTCAGTTATACATCATTGGTAGAGGTTATCAATGCAACGTTTGAACAACAGAGGGTCATCCCAGTAATAGTACTTTAAATAAGAGAAGAATTTCTTCTTTTGATTATAAGATATTTCTGGAGGCAGTTGTTTACAGGCAAGATAGTTGCAGATATCAGCATACCAGGGCCCTTCTGGATTAGCTATTTGGGAAACATAGATTTCTTCATCAGTGTAGCTCTCATTAATCGGCAATAGATGGTCATCCTCCACTCTGATCCTAGATAGGTGGTCGGTGACCACATTCTCAGTACCCTTCTTGTCAATGATCTCATGATCAAACTCTTGTAAGATAAATGCCCAGCACAACAGCCTAGGTTTGGCGTCTTTCTTCTACATCAGATATTTGATGGCTCCATGGTCCATGTGAACAGTCACCCTGGAGCCCACAAGATAAGAATGAAACTTTTTGAATGTGTAGATGATGGCTAGCATTTCCTATTCTGTGGTGGTATAATTTATCTGGACCTCATCTAACGTCTTGCTAGCGTAATAGATTATGTGGTGCTTTTTGTCCTTCTTTTGCTCAAGGATTGTGCCTATAGCATAATCACTAGTGTCCCACATCAACTCGAATGAACGGTTCCAATCGGGTGACTAGATAATGGGTACAGAGACTAGAGCATTCTTTAAGGTGGAGAATTTCATGAGGCATTCTTCTATAAAATTGAACTTACCATCTTTCATCAACAGATTCAACAACAGCTTTGCAATATTCAAAAAATCCTTGATAAACCTTCTATAATAGTCGGCATGCCCTAGGAAGCTTCTGATTTCTATCACAGACGTGGGTGGAGGGAGTTTTGCAATTGCTTCCACCTTGGACTGATCAACCTCGATGCCTTTGTCGGACACTTTATGTCTAAGAACGATACCTTCCTATACCATGAAATGGCACTTTTCTTAGTTGAGGGTCATACTTTGTTCTTCACATCTTTTCATCACCAAAGACAGATTGTTCAAACAATCTTCAAAGGAGCCACCATAGACATTGAAGTCATTCATGAAGACTTCCATCTTATCTTCTGAGAAATCGGTGAAGATACCATTCATGCACCGTTGAAAGGTTGTAGGTGCATTGCAGAGCCCAAAGGGCATTATTCTAAATGCATAGGTTCCATAAATGCAGGTAAAGGTTGTCTTTCTTGATCGTCTGGATGAATGGGGATTTGATAAAACCCCAAGTATCCATCCAACCAACAAAAGTACAAATGATGGGCCAGACGCTCAAGCATCTGGTCGATGAATGGGAGAGGAACGTGATCTTTATGGGTGGCGGTGTTTAATTTTCTGTAGTCTATACACATCCGCCAACCAATAACAGTTTTGGTTGCAACCTCAACCCTATTGTCTCCCTTGACGAGTGTGATGCCTCCCTTCTTAGGGACTACTTGAATAGGACTCACCGACGTACTATAGCTGATAGCATAGATGATTCATGCATCATGGAGCTTTATGACTTCTTTGCTAACCACCTCTCACAACTTCTCATTCAGTTTCTGTTGCGATTGGGCATATGGTTTGGAATTATCTTCAAGATGGATTTTGTGCATACACACAGAAGGGTTGATGCCCCTTAGGTCTCCAATTGAGTAACCTAAGGCCTTCATACTTTTAACTCAACTAACATTTGTTCCTTATGATCATCAGTTAACTGTGAATTGATAATAACTGGATTCATTCCTTCTTAATCTAGGAATTTGTACTCTAAACCTTTCAACAGAACTTTCAGTTTGGACAGGGTCTTCTTTGTTGGTTCTCTGATGGGATTGTTTTGTAGTGCAGCATATATTACTATTTCAATTGGGTCGTCTACTTTAGGTAGTTCTTCAGAATATAGAAATTCTAGGATTTCTTTCACCTATGGGTCATCGAACTCCTATGTGTTGCCAACTAAGGTGCACATCAGTAGGTCCACCATATCTTTCTCCTCCCTTACCTCATCATAGAATTGTTGGTAACTTTCGACAAAGTAAGAAGACTCAAAGAACAAGGGGGATTTCATGCATTCAGAGATATTGAATTTGATATGCTCTCATCCAACTATGATCGTTATCATCCCTTCCTTCACGTCGATGAGCGCTCTACCGGTCACCAGGAAGGGTCTCCCGAAAGTCATTGGGCAGCTAGGATCCTCCAAGGTGTCAATCAGAACAATGTCGCATGGTATAAAGAATCACCCAATCCTAATGGGCACATCTTCTACTACTCTAATATGTCTTGTCAAGGTGTGGTCCGCTAGCTGGATCCTCATATTAATACTTACTATGTCAGTAAGCCCCAATCTTTTTGCAAGCGACATCGGCATTAGACTAATGCTAACTCCTAGATCTGCTAGACCTTTTGAGGTCACATTGTCTTTGACCTGGAAGGAAATAACAAAGGTGCTGAGATCTCTCTTCTTGGAAGGCATGCTTGCCTTAACAAAAGAGTTGGACATCTGTGCTAACTTCACACTCTCAACATCTTCTCCTCTCTTCTTTCTTGAAATTGGGTCCTTGAGAAACTTCGCATAGGTAGGCATTTCCTCGATGGCATCCAAGAAAGGGATGCTGAGGTGCAGCTTCTTCACGACAGCCATGAACTTCTCATATCTTTTCTTTAACTAAGCTTTCACTATCTTGTGTGGGAAAGGTATGCAGGGTGCGTACCTATCCAGACGTTCTTTGGAATTCATGTGGTCACCTCCTTTCTCTATCACTTTCTTTTGCTTTATAGGTACTTATGCTAGCTCCTCAGGTGTTGCATATTTGATTAGTATTGTTGCTCTCTTTTCATCAGCTGAGTGTATCACCGTTCCTAACCTTAGGACGGCCATTTTCATAGTTTCATTTCCTTACAGGCTTGCCTCGATGCTAGACGGGAATCACCCTACCTGATGGTTGATGCTCTGAGACAGGCTTGCCAACTACTGATCTATTTGTTTGTTGTGCTTATGGAACTCCAATATCTGAGCCAAGAAACCTCCTATCTGTTGTTTCATTAAATTGAGCAACTTTGTGTTGTCCATGGAACTCTTGTGTAGTCTCTCATTCAGATCAATTTGTTTCTTGGCGAAGGACATTAACTTGGTCATCATTGACGGCTGTTGTTGCTGACCTTGATGGGTGTTCGGGTAGATTCTTTGTTGTTGGAAACCTGACTGGCTTTGCTAATTCTACTATTCCTCTGAGGACGTTTCGCCTACCAATTGGTGAGAGTTCTCTGCCGCACTGGTATTTTCGTATGAGAATCTGGGGTGGTCGGGACGTCAATATTGGACATAACTTGCATTCTTCGTACTTTCGTCATCAAGCTTGCTTTGCATGGTTGTGTGTGGGCAAAAGTCAGAAAGATGGTCTGGCTCTCCGCACGTGACATAACTTCTGACCGCTTCTTATCGGACATTTCTTTTGTAGCTTTGCTCCTTCAAGGTTTGAAAATCATTCACTATTTTTTCTAATTTGGACGCTAGTAATTCCATCCCTTTGATTCTCCAGGGGTAGAGTGACTTGTTGACTCTCTATCATATTCGATGTCCTACTGATTTGTAGCCATATTATCTATAAACTCCCTGGTTCTTTGGGCGTTGAGCCCCAAGAAATCGCTGGTTGCTGCAACATTCAAGGATTTCCTTTCTCCAATGCATAACCCATTGTAGAAGGTAGTGATCATCATGGGATTAGAAGAACCATGGTGTAGGCACTCTTGTTGATAGCCTTGGAATCTTTCCCATGTTTCATGCAAGTTCTCTGAAACCTTCTGCGAGAATTTGGTTATCTTGTTTTGACATTTTATCATTCTCTATATAGGGAAGAATTTAACAATAAAAGTGTTGGTCATATGTTCCTAGTCAGGGAGGCTCCCATCTTGGAGACTTGAGTACCATTCCAGAGCTTTGTCTTTTAAGGAGAAAGGAAAGCACTGGGTGTATATATAAGATATCGGGACCCTGTTAATCTTAAAAGTCTTACATGTCCTCTTGAATGTCATGAGATGATTGTAAGGATTCTCTTCACTGGTGTTTCCTCTGAAATAGTTGTGTTGCAGTAGTTGGAGAAAAGATGGCTTTAGCTCAAAGTTAGACACATTCAGCGGTTGCTCCACCACTGGGTTCCTTTCCTCATTTGCCCTAACATGGATAAAAGAACAAAGAGACCGAGCTTTGGGTGCTTCCTCACCCATTGCTTGTCAGAAAACATGAGGTTTTGAAGAGATGAAAATGTACCTGAAAAGAAGAGATGTAAAAGTGTGAGTGTGTTGTAGAAACCATGTGCAATAAGTATTTGTAATATTATATGCATATGTAAAAGATTTTTGGCAAAGTGCGAGTAAAACTCAAGTTCGTAAAATGGTATTCATTGCCACGTCCCCAACAATGGTGCTAAAAATTTTATCAGCCTTAAACATGGGTCCAAAAATGGAGGCATGTCTAGGTCACCAGACTTTATTAATTTATAATACCTAAATGTTTAAGACTCCTACAACTAGCACAGGTTCGGAGTAGTTCGGGGTCGAACACAGGGACTAGGAGAATAGCACTTCAGAATCCAAGTTTTACTTGTCTAAGCACGTCGGAGATTCGAGGGATTAAGGTTTGTTGTAGGAAAAAGAATCTCAAAGAATTAAACCAAAACCTATCTCCAAGGGGAGTTACCAGAAAGATTAAAGCTTTGGGTATTTTGGGTTTTAGCAATTTTTATTATAGTTTTTTCATATAGGAAACCTAGGAGACAGAACTATCATTCGAGAATAGCATGAAGAAAAAAAACTTAATCGTAACAAGCAACAGCGGCCTACATCCAATGTCTACTTTCTTTCAAAGAAAATGCCAACAAACCATGCACTAGGTTCCTCTTCATAAAGGTACCGAACGAGGGCTTGCGCGGAAAGATAAATTGGTCATAGCTCTAGTTCTGAGTACTCTCACACACCTAAATCAGACCAAGCTCTAGAAGTTTACGACATCCTTATCTTAAAGGAGTCAAAACAAGAAACATGACTCAATAGATAGTCAAAAGCGTGAATCAGAAAGAAGAAACTGGAACTCGGATGCCAGAAAGAAATCATCCAACAAAATAAAGCCATACATGGAATGATATAAGATAAACTCCACAAGTTTCAATAATCATAAAGAAGCAAAACGATTTAGTTACAATGTTGTAATTAAATGAAAGAAAATGTTGTAAAGGGAAGATAAGTATCGGTTTCCTTGATTTAGGGAACTGAAGTACATAACAACTCATGCCTAAGATGTTGCTAACCCAGTACTGAGTAGATGCCATATCGAGATACAACCATGTCAGGTCACTAACCGTGTCAGGCCATGGACCATGATGGGTAAGGGTCGTATTGAGACAGTACTCCACACGATACGGTCATGTTGGGTTGCTGGCTGTGTTGGGCTGCAACCATGACGGGTAGAGACTGTATCGGGTTGGGTACCGTATCGGGTTAGGATACATATCGGGTTAACATTATCTTAAGTCTCTTGGATTCTTCGTGTCAGGTATAGATGGGCCAGCCTTCTCGGGTTGAAGCCCAGATAGGAACCTGACATGCTTGAAGTGACCTTGAAGATCATATCATGTTGTTTGATGTTGTCGAAATGGTTTCTAAGTTAACTCCTTCCATCCCTCTCAGGATGGGAGTGTTCTCACCTAGCTATCGCCCAAAAGACTTATGGGGACTCATCACACTTGCTCCTTTGCTCTAGGGACTAGCTCTTGTAGGGTCTGGCCCATCCCATCGTAGGCTTGTAGCCACTATTTATAGGAAGTGAGTTGATGGGAGTTGTAGTTTTTATTGGTCCACATGTCTTTCATCCGTGGCTTCATTCTTGAGACTTTAGAAGGGCCGATGCGGCAGTGACCCATTAAACGTGTTGGGTTGGGAGACTATCGGGCAACCAGTGTATCGTGTACAACTATGGCAGGTTGGGGTCTTGTCAGGTTGTGGCGTCGAGGGGTGTCCATGTCGGGTAATGGCCTCGTCAGTTTGTGAACCGTGACAAGTTAGGCACTATATCGGGGAAAGAGCCACATCAGGCTGAGACTCCTACACGACATGCCTGCATCGGGTTGCTATCATAGAAGGTAGCAAACATGATAGGTAAGAGGGGTGTGTCGGCCTCGGATGTTGGCAAGCTACTGGGCTGGATCATGGACTTCGTTTCTGATGGGCCTGAAGGGCCCATTGGTGCTTCTTTTCTTACGGAAAAATAGGAAAAGTCCTGCAAAAGATGGGAAATATTGTCAGGGGTGTAGTGGGCATGATTCTTCATAATAATTGGAGGATATTTTGACAATAAAATATAAGTTCTAGAAGCCATAAAGTGGGTGTTATCATCGATTCATCTCACACGACGATCGTCTGGGTGAGTGAGATGGGCGTCTCGCTAGGGTGAGACGGCCTAGTTGAGGCCAAATGAAGGTTCAGGATGTTTTCTGAATAGTTTCAATTGTATATACTTGATGTGCAAGTAAATTAATATGAGATATTAATTGGATTCGAAATAGCCAAATTCATTTCAGATTGGGAAACTACCATCCAGTCATTTGGCAATGTAAGATGACTGTCTTGCACACCAGATGACTGTCTAGGTGTGTGAAATGGTCCTTCTAGATGTTGCAGGTTGTAAAAAAAATTCACGATCTTGCAGTCCTTTTCACTCCTGCACATTAATCTCGTACTGGATAGAAACTAGGAACGTTGACCCTGGCCTCTACTATAAATAGAGGGGTACCAGGGTCGTACCAGAACACAACTATAACATAGACAACTGAGAATCAGTTCCTCTGACAATTTTTGCCCTCTCTGGTTGTGGTAACTAAGAGATTTCAAGCAAGTCCTACCTGACAGATGGGATAGCCAATGGGAGAGAACAACTGAGAAGTTTTTGTTGTGGGAGCGCGGGTTAGTGACTAGTACACTAACATGAGGGACAACTCCTTCCCATCCATTCTTAGTGAATGACATGAGATCTAGTTGTTCTGTGTGGAGTACTCTAGTGGCATGAGTCCTTCGGCTGCTGCTCTGATAGAAAAGTCAACCTGCAGTCTGTGGAGACACCATCAGAGTCATTGTAGAGGTTGCACAGACAGTTGTTCATGGTGAAGACCAGGAGCTGCACAGCCACCGTCCAAGAGCAACTTGTCAACAGTTACAAAGAAGTGAGTTTTGTCATTGGACTTTCTCCAGGATTAGGTATAACTCGCTAAAACCATCTTTCCTATTTCATAGTAGTTGACGCAATTTTGCTGTTATGGGGATACAAATAGATAAATTTTTATTTCTGCTTCTATACTTTGTGCCTGTATTTCCCAACTCAAACAACATGGTTGATCATCAAATGTCAATTTGGCAAAGGTTCCAACCCGCTAAGGAGGAATCTTTGTTTGTTTTCATGTTTCCAACCTTCTTTCATACTATGTAATCATGATTTTTTCTCTACCAATCTTGTATTTGTTTGTTTGCAAGAAGGAACAACAACTATAACCATGTGATCACAAATTTGTTCAAATTTTTTTGGAAGTCATATCAAAATTGATTTTTATACAGAAGAACTAGCTATTTTTGTGTCTATAACATGAGAAGTAAACATTTACTACAAATGGAAGTCTTTGGTATTGTGGTCTACTGTCTTTTTTCATAATCTACCATTGAATTAAGTAAATGCTTTTACTCATTGAGAATACATAACTATTTCATATGGTAGAATATTTACGATCACATGGGCAGCTATCAGATCAGATCAAAGATTGTGTACATGATTATAGAATTACTTGCAAACATCAGTCTATTGCATTATAATTTGACTTTGGAATTATTCAGATTGGACAACACTTAATCTCATTTGGAAATATACTTCCAATATACCCATTTACCTTATCCTCCTATTTTACCTAGTTATAAAGAGAATAAGGATAAGAAGAGGGTAAATAACTTATTGAGAATGATAACTAACCTTACCCTTACCATCCCCATAACCCTTCTCATTGACAACCCTACCCAAAACCACCATCAAACCACCTCAAGTAGAGTGTTGACAAAATTTTCACAAACACCACACCATGTCCTGAACACAAGGAGAGGTATTGATATCAATGCCTTATCCCTTTCTTAGTTTTGCTTCAGGCGCATGCTCTACTGCCAAAACTAGAGGAAAACGTTTTTTCCTTGACAAAAATCACAATTTTTTATTTCATCATAAAAATGAGGGTCGTACTTGGCTCAAGTATGTAGTTCTTACACTAATCTCAAAACAAGCATTGAAAGGGACATATTTTTACCACTCCATTTGTGGTCATTCAACCAATAATCAAAATAAGATTTTATCTCTAGAGTAATGAAGTAATGTATCTATTTTATTCCAAAATTTTCAATTTTACACCTAATGAGTCCACTCATTTCTTATGTTTTCCACTTGTAGAAGGTACACGGATAACAGATTCGTTCTCTAGGATAAAGTTAAATTTGATATATCTTACATGCATTAGGGCTCTATCATGAAGGCAAGTTTCTATCTTATCTCATGTCCTTCATCCTAGGTCAGTGCTTTAGTCAAGTATTTCTCAATGCCCTCTCCACCATCTCAGCAAAAAGTTGATTTGCCTTCTCTTGATCTCAACACATTCATGGTCCTTTCATTTTGTTTCTTTTTATTATTTATATAAAAGCCATCCAAGAAGTCCATTTCACTCTCAATACTGACATATTTGGCATGCCTCTATTTGATAAATACAACCCAAAATGCACCTTTACCTTGCCTCTTTGTGCACATGGCTATTTCATGAAGAGATAACCAATCTCTCATCCACTCACCCATAGGTGCTATGATACCATTGACCAGTCTTTCTAGCAAACTACATGACCTCCTTATCAGCATGTGTACAAGTTTTGGATGATGTCAATATGATCAATATCATTAGGACTACTCAAAAGGTTTCAAAAAGTTATGAATATAAAAGTGTGCATTGATAATTAACATGTTTTTATACCTTTTGTATTTGATACTTTTGTCTTCTTAACACCAAATGCTATATAACTTCTCAAAATAGTTCAAAAGGCTATGAATATCATGTTTGTCGATGTAATTTTTTGAAAAATTAGTTATGTCATTTGGAAAGGGGTGGTGGCACGACTTGTTGTCTGCATACTGATAACACCCAAATTCAGGCATTGATGTTGATCATTTATTCATAGGTATGTGTTGATTCTAGCCTTAATATTCCTAAAATAATTCTAGATTTTTATCTTTCAATAATTTATATCTTTTTATAGATATAGTTGCTCAACTAGCCAATTTTGGGACTTACAGGCACTGAACTCAATAAGACATCAATTCTCTAGATTTTCACCCCATCAAGCATCACATTATGCAATCTGTGGTAAGCATAGTGATAGCAAAATCCTTGATGAGGTGAACAATAATACCTCTGCCTGGTCAGCCAGGAGCTTATCGCTGGCAGGCAGAGTGAGTCTAACTAAGTTTGTCCTGCAAGCTATCCCCACCTACATTATGCAATCTGTGGTGATCCCCTTACAGTTGTGCGATAGAGTTGATGGAGCCATCAGGAGATTTATCTGGGGTGGAAACCGCAAGACCCATCCTCTAGCTCTAGTGGCCTGGGACAATTTGACAAGCAGTAAGAACGATGGTGGTTTGGGACTGAAATGTATGAGAGATTGAAACATGGATTTAATGTACAAACATCTATGGGATATCTATCGTTGCCGGAACTCACTATGGAACCAATACATGTGAAGGAAGAAGGCAAATGGAGGAGGCAGAGGAGCTAGTACGTCGAGACTCGGTAGGGCCGTGCTCGGCGGAGACACCTTCATCAACATGAACTCGTTCCACATCCCCATGAATGGAGAATCGGTCAGAGCCTGGATAGATAGTTGACTAAGGGACGGTCCTACTCTTAGTGAGGTCACACTACAACCTATCCCTGAGGAATTGAAAGACCTAAAAGTAGCGAGCATCATCAACCTAGACGACGACTGGGATACGGAGTTCTTGGAGTGTTGTCTCCCACAACATATAGTGGAAGAGATTGTAAAAATGAAACCTATGAACCCCTTGGACGGAAAGGATGTTAGAGCATGGGCCTTGACACAGAGTGGCCAATACACCACCAAGTCCGCCTATCAAAAGCTATGAGAAGGAAAAAGCATTTGGGTGGATGGTAACTGGTCTAAACTCTGGAGGATGGACCTCTCCAGCCGCATCAAAACCGTCACCTGGCTAATGATGCATGACACCCTCCTTACGAATAGCAAGTGGGTGAAACATAACTTGACCTCCTACAATAAGTGCCTGAGTTGCCACGACGGCGAAGAGTCGATCCTCCACACTGTGCGAGACTATTCTTACACACAGGTGGTCTGGGATGCCATTTTCACAGGCGAACTATACCCGGAGTTCTTCTACTCCATTGACAATGTGAAACAATGGGTCCAATCAATCCTGTAGTAGGAGAAGTCTTGCTATTCTCACATCATGATAACCTGCTGGTGCATCCGGACTTTGTGGAATAAGTAGACGTTTGACGCGGTGAGCATGCCGGTAATGCAGTAGATCAATCTGATCTGAAGAGAGATGGCCGCTCATGGTGAGGCTTTCCCTAGCCACCAGTCAGCGATGACTGTGAAGGAGCAGTCTGAATGGAGGAGACCTAAACATGGTAACCTTAAATTTAATACGGACGCATCTGTAAAGGGAAAGCAAGCCTGTTGTGCCATTGTTGGTCGGGATGAGCTCGGCAGGTGGGTGGGTGGGTCGTCTTCAGGCTGCACACCACAGATGTTGTAGAAGCAGAGCTCGAAGGTATTCTGATGGTTGTGGAAGCTGACACGGAGAACGGCATTTTGGATATGGTGATTGAGTCTGACTCCCTCAGTGCGGTCATGATGATTAATCAAAAAGAGGAGAACCATCCTAGATATGCAAAGCTTATTTTTAGATATCAACGGCTGAGGCAATCTGGATGGAGGGTCGACTATGTGCCTAGGGAATGCAACCCGGTGGCTAACAAGGTTGCAAGAAACAACATTCAAAACCCTTCGGCATACACTATGTATTCCCTCTCCCCTATGGGGATTGATATTTTGCTTTCTAAAGATTGTAATGGTAGTATTACTACCATGTTTCATATTCCCACTTTGATTAGTGATTATACTTTATCGTTTAATTTTGCTTGCAAGGGGAGGATGGGATGAATAAGATAGTCTCTTGATTTATACAAAAAAAAAGCATCACATTATGTGCACCAGTTTAGAAAAGGGTGGTCTCGCTAATCGACTAGTGGGCCCAAGAAATTTTTGATATCTTGGACCCTATTTTTGATGGTCACCCCCTTTATCAAAGAGCACCCTCGTCAATCAGAAGGTTCATCAACACGGACCCATCGACCAATGGTAATAGACTTCCCCTCCCCCAAGGGTGAGTTTGTCCCTAAGGAGTAAGGTCGCGACCGCTACCAGGGTCTCGGCCGCTAAAAGGGTCACGACCGCTACAAAAGGGTTTAGGCTGCTACCACCATCGTAACTGCTACCACCATCTCAGCTGCTACCACCGTCGTGACCTCTACCACCATCTCAGCTACTACCACCATCGTGGCTGCTACCACCGTCGCGACTGCTACCCCGTCTCAACGATTTACCATCGTCTCAGCTGATACCACCGTCGTGATCGCTAACATAGTCGTGATTGCTACACGTCTCAACCGCTACCACCGTTGTAACCGCTACACTATCTCGATCGCTTACACCGTCTCAGCCGCTACCACTATCGCAGCCGCTACACTATATCGACCGCTACCACCGTCTCGACCTCTACCACCGTCTCGACCTCTACAGCTGTAGCAACCTCCACTCCTATAAATACCCACCCCATGCTACCTTTATAGAGGTTTCGTTGTTCCGATTTGTATCCCATAACTCAGACTTTTGGGGGGTTCTCTCTGGAAACCAGCGGTCCCAGAGCTCCGTGGGAGTGCTTCAAGGTCTAAGAAGATCGAAGAACACACTCTACATTCATCCCTATGGTATGCCTCCATCCACCTTCACTTTCCACCATCTTCCATCCATTTCCAGCCACCCCCAGCCATTTCCATTCACCTCGCGCCTTCATATATCCACCAAGGTTGTTGCTCAGAACAGAATCAAGGAGAAAGGAGGACAAGGAGTCCAGAAGATCAATTAGGATGACCCAAGGATGTAATCCATCCCTTCTAGAGGCTAAGGAGTGAGAGCTACCTCTCCTCTATGAACTATATCTCTTCTTCTTCTCTTTTCTTCTAATGTTCTTTGTTTCTGTATAAATGATGTTCTTCCATCTTTGTTCGGTGCCAACTATGATTGTTGATGGCTAGTTGAGTTCTTTCTTGGCTATGTAGCTCGTTTTGGGCATATTTATGTACTTTTACCTTAAGCAAGTAGTTTTAATCCTGATCTAGTACGTTTTCTGTTCTATGTTCCCTTTCTGGTTATGATTGTTAGTTTGGTTGATCTCTTTCTTGCTTGAACTTTTATTTCTACTTAGATGAGATATTAGTGGTAGAAATGGATAAGAGAATGTAGTTTAGACTGAATCTGAAAGTAGGGGGTCTAAAGGATTTGTTCTTAACATCTTTGAATAATGTGGACCTGAGATGGTATCCGGGATGAATGGGGGTATTGATCCATAATCCTTGAGAGAGGTTTTTGGATCTGTGATGGGATTTTAGTCACGATACACGAGAGTGAGTGGGACAACCCCACAGAAGCAACTACCACGATACATGCTATGGTTGAATGTTAGATGCTTATTAGGGTGTTCAAGGGTTATCTACGCTCGAGGATGGGTGCATAGACTGTCCAACTTGTAGTTACATAGCTAGGAACTCCTCTTTTTTTTTGGGGGGGGGGGTAAGTCAGGAAGCTATTTTATTCATCTTGCCCTCCTCTTGCAAGCTGAGTTAAACAACTATTACAGTTCCTACTATTGAACGTGGAATTAAAACTGGTACTACTACTACCATTACAAGCCTCATTTAGAATGATTTCATCCATACAGGATGGGGCGAGGCATATCTGACATTTTGAGTTTTGTTCTGAAGGTGGTACTTAGCAAGGGCATCGGCAGCCCCATTGACCTCCCTCTGTCCATGTTGGACAGTCCAACTATTCATTCGGATAGCTTTGATTTTCGAGGACCACACAACAAACTTGGGGTACATGTCAGTATCTTCTGTTATGCAATTCACCATTGTGATACTGTCAGTTTCGAAGCAAGCTTGGACTATGTTGTGTTCATGTGCATATTTCATAGCCTCGTACACGCCTGCAACTCCTTCTCTTTGATTAGTAGAATGTGAGAGACTCTATTTTATTTTTTTATTTTATTTTATTTTATTTTGTGATATTTTACTAGACTGGTTCTAGTTTCAACTCTTGTCAACTGTCGGATTGGCTTTACTGACTTAAGAGTGAGATTTTAAACGTCCTAAACGTACCCACGCCCATGTGCTCGACCATATATATCTACTTCAACCTCGTATTAAACTTGTAGGGGTTCTTAAAGATTTTGGATTATAAATTTAAAGTTCGGTCCTCCTTTAGGATCGCGCCTCCACTTTTAGAGCACGCTCTCAGGGCCGACCACCTACCTTCCTAGTTGAAAATACATGCAATACTCTAATATCTTTCCAATGACATGAAAATCACTCTCAACTCATTGTCCGCTAGCTCAACCGTGCCTCTATATGCCGGCGGTAGCTGACTGTTGCACAACCAACAAACCAAGGATATACTTATCCAAAATTGAAACTTCAGTAACGAAACGATAGAAAGGTTATGGAACAAGGCATTCATGTTAGGGAGAGGAATGATCGGATAATCGCTAATCCACCTGACGCAATCGCTAATCCACCATGAGGAGAATGTTGAACAATTTGTCCTAGATGGCATGCCAAGCTGTGAACACAAGGGGAGTGTTCGATATCAATGCCTCGTACCTTGCTTGGTTCTGCTTCCCACTCGTGCTCCACCTACCACCAACACCGGAGGCAGCGTCTCTTAGCACAGCTGACGGAACCAAATGCAGATGCTTGTCCGTCATCACTCATTAGCATATAGTATTGCAAGCAGGTACCCCATTTGATCAATATACCTAATTAATCATTATGAAAGTTGGATATATATAGGATGCGCCAGATTGCTTGTCCCGGTTGGCTTCTCGTCCACCGTTAAACTGTAGCTAGATTATGGAAAGACTGCTTTATGTATGGCATCATGCCAGCTGCGCGCTGGTCATCCACCACGTAAACAGCACTCTCAGAAGATGATTATACTAAACCACTTAAGACCAACTAATATAATTTGTATTAACCAAGCACAGTACACGCGCCACGTTCCCATGGCTCTGAAGTCCAAGTCCTTGGCCGGCGGTTTCTCCGGTCATTGAGTCGCCGCGACGACCAACCGGTCAGTTTAGGCTTCCCCACGGCGTTTGGGTCCGGTAATTCAGACTCCTGGTAATCTTATACAGAAAACTACCTAATATTAGATCAAACATTAGATCAGCGGCTGTTCTGGAAGATAAGATCTAGGGAAAAAAATCAAAATGGGATATTTAACCATTTTAATTACCAAAATGACATATTTAACCATTTTAATTACCAAAATGGCATGTTTTTGAACTTAATTCTCAAATGACATGTTTGCTGACCAATATGTTCCAATTGGAGGTGTATTGTTCTATCTGAGGGCAATACATCCCCTTAGGTGACACATTGCCCTCTGACAGAATAATATGTTTTGAGCCCAGACGCGTTGTCCTTTTGTGAGGCCAATACGTCCTGGCAGGACGTATTGCTCTGCGAGAGAGCAAGACGTCTTAGGAGTGGATGAATTGACCCCAACACACACTACCACAAATATGATTTTGTATGAGGCTCGAGCACTGAGGGTTATTAGCGTTATTTGAATATATTAGAGTTTTGACTCTTACACAAAGGTGTGGGTGGGATCCCGCCAAATACCTCTCCTATGCAAAGACGTCCAGATCAATTCATGAATTTGTATGCTGGGATTAATTGTAATAGGGCAAAGTAAGAAAATTTCCATTCTCCCAAACGATTGTCATACGACAGGGAGTCTTGTTTCATCAGTCCGTCCCCTCCGCTGCCCAGGGCATCTTACAATCGCACGACAACGTTTGCCTCTGTTTGCCTCCGCACACTCTTGCTTCCTCCGCACAACCGGGACGTTGCCAACTGCCCCCGTCGACTTTTCTCTAGCAATGGCCAACTCTGAAACAAGGTGACGTGTTGGGCATTTTGCAACAGGGGACGACATTGGTCTTTGTCCGCAGCAAGGCGACTACTACTCCTGTCCGCAGCAAGGCACCAGCGGCGCTTTCCGTTCAGCAGTAGTTGGACGCTGCAGCAAGTTAACTTCACCGCCTCTAGTCTGCACTAACACTACAACAAAGTTGTAGTCTTGGCTGATCAAACAAAGGGCAAGCTAACGTTTTGCCCAGGTACCTCATTATCTTATACCTTATTATCCCCCACTTTTAACCAACATATGTTGGTACAGCCCTGATCTTTCATGATTTTGTAAAGGAGGAATTTCCTTGTTAAATTAAAACGCTTGCCTACCACGTGAAGGACTCGTAACCAACTCCTTAATAATACAAATTCTAACCAGTGTTGCAGGCAATTAAGTTAGGTGTTTGGAAATTTTCTTACTTTGCCCTATTACAATTAATCTCAGCTATAAAAATAAATAAATTAATTTATTTTTTTGAAAATTTGGGCATATAAGATTTTGGCTGATGATAATTTCTTTCAATAGAGTAGGCTTCTTTTATATGCTAGATTTGAACTTTGATTTCTCAAATTGATGTTCTTCTTCTAGTATTTTCAATCCATGTTAAGTAAACGAAGTGATATCACATTGAATCAAATA
The DNA here is from genome assembly GCA_963693085.1 of Alisma plantago-aquatica. NCBI lineage: Eukaryota > Viridiplantae > Streptophyta > Magnoliopsida > Alismatales > Alismataceae > Alisma > Alisma plantago-aquatica. The sequence continues at coordinate 1,525,186,307 of OY856410.1, forward strand.
TGCAGGGGAATGAAGTAATTTGTTTTTAGATGTGTCATGACACATGATGGGCTTAGTTTTCTAGTTATTGTTCACTGAGTGCATTGCTAATAATATGATATTGTGTTAAATTGTTATTGTGTAAATTGGTTTCTAAGAATTGATTGGTATTAGAATTGAGGACGAAGGATTACTGTGATGTTTTTATTAATGTAATGAAATATGGAGGGGGAGGTTCCACTTTCTCTTTCTTATCTTAAATCTAAATTTGGTATTGATATTTCATGATAGATTATTCAAGACCTGCTTGACACACGAGAAGCGTGGAAGTATCCTAGGGAGGGGGATGCATCTTATCGATGACCTTTTTCTCCGCTTATACCGAGCATCTAGAAATTGCTACAATGAATTACAAAGGGTGTATGATTGTGTAGCTTGTCATAGTAATCAAGTTGGGAAAATACCATTGCTAATAATAGTTGATTTTAGAAGGGAAACGAGTTCACCCTTGTTTTTTTTATAAAATACATATTATATTTGAACTGAAACATAAGAAATATACATATAGATGGAATCTATTGATAACTTATGAAAATACACAAACTCAATACATTACATTGTACACAACTTCATAATTTCACTTTCTTTCTCACAAGTAATAATAGCCAATAAATTTCTGCTAATAATGTCCACATTACTAGAAAGCATGCCAAATGTAGTAATTCAAAAATTCCCAAAACTATATATTGTTATTTGTGGTGTCCCATTATAACAAAACCACATGTCAAAAATATTAAATTTGTGTAGGGGTTAAGGTCACATAATATGTAATGGTTAGACTCATTACTACCATATATTAGGGTCACAACTATAGCTCAAAGACTTTGGAATAAGTCATTTAAATCTTCTCTTATAGATGCATGATGTCATCTTTTATATCAACAATTTAAATGATAATTGTTTTTTTTTAATATAGGTCTTAATTGATGGAGGATTTTATTAGTGATAAAAGTTAGATTTTTCATGGAAAGACTAGTTTTAATTGATGTCAGAAAACATATTTTCAAAAAGCAGTGGATGCTTTTCTAAGATATGCATTTCAAAATAAATTTATGAAATAAGTTAGATGTCCATTTAATAACTGTGAGAATAAGTGTTATGCAGACATGTCCACTTTAAAAATTCACATCATGATGAATGGATTCCTAGAAGACTACACAACTTGGACAAGATATGTTGAGGTACCTAGGAGTCCAACTGGTGAACAACGTACTAGAGTAGTCCATTGTATGGATGATATAAATGGGTTCATTTATGATACAATTGGACAAACTCACTATATTAGTTCTAATCCTACAATAGACAATGTTAATAAAAAGCAGTATGATGATATAAAGAAGTTTCAGCAAATTATGGAAGATGTTAGTCAACCTCTCTATCCTGGATTCTTGAAGAATACTAAATTGTCTTGCATTATCAGTGTGTTTGAATATAAATGCAAATTCAACTTGACCAATAATGCACTATCAACCCTTTTCATGATGTTGGCTGAATTTCTTCCTGATGATAATACTTTACCAAAGAGTTGGTATGCATGTCAAAAGATTATGTCAACTCTAGGTTTGGATTATTAAAGAATTCATGTATGTCAAAATGATTGTGTGTTATTTCACGGTGAGTGTGAAAAACTTGAAGCATGTCATGTATGTGGGTCTTCTAGAGGGAAAAGATCAAGGGAAAAAAGTATGGTTTGGAGGTTGCAAAGAGTACTTGTAAAATTACTTCGTTGCTTTCCTCTGACCTCAAGATTAAAGAGATTGTTCATGTCAAAAAAATTAGCACCACTTTTAGTTGGACACGACACTTTTTCTAAGAATGACAATGAGAAAATGATTCACCCCAGAGATTCACTAGAATGGAAAGATTTTGATTTAAAACATGCATCATTTAGTTCTGATCCTCGTAATATAAGACTTGCTCTTACAAGTGATGGCTTTAGCCCTTTTAATTCTATGATGAGAAGTAGTTGGAGTACTTAGCCAGTTGTTTTGATATGCTACAACTTTCCTCCATGGTTGGTAATGAAACCTTCATTATTTATGCTTTTTCTTCTTATAGAAGGTCCTAAATCTCTTGGAAATAAAATTGACACCTATTTGCAACCACTAATTGATGAGTTGAAAACATTATGGGTAGATGGTGAACAGACTTATGATGCAAATAAAGATAAAATTATCAATATGCGAGGAGCACTCTTATGGATAATAAATGATTTTTCAGCATATGGTATGTTATCTAGTGGGAGCACAAAAGGATACAAAGCATGTCCACATTGTGGTAGTGGTCATGGTTCTATTTATCTTCCACATAATCATAAATGTGTCTATTTGAGACATCGTCATTTTTTAGATGCAAATCATCCATGGCGTGTGGATAAGAAAAACATTAATGGCATGGAAGAACATAGTAGTGCACCCGAACAACTATAGGTTCAAATATACTAAAGCTATGGAAAAATTATGGTATTGCTAATTCGAGTGGTCAGACTGTTGGCATAGGGAAACAAAAAAGTTCATGGTTACCAGATGGACGGAAAAAAAGGAGTGTTTTCTTTGAAATTCCTTATTGGTCTACATTGTTGATATGCCATAACTTGGATGTAATGCATGTTGAGAAAAACATAAGTGAAAATGTCCTTAATTGGTTACTACACAAAGATGGTCATAGTAAAGAGAATGTTAATGCATGTTTGGACATGAAAAAATTAAATATGAGAAAACCATTATGGCCAAAGAAAAGAAAACACAATGATATGACAAATAAAGAAAAAGAGGATTCATTGATGGTGTTAAAAGACTTGAAATTGCCTGATGGGTTTTCCTTAAACATATCAAGCAAAGTGAAAACAGAGGCCAAAAAGATTGTTGGATTTAAAAGTCATGATCACCACATGTTGATGCAACATCTTTTACCTCTATGCTTAAGGAGAACTATTTCCAAGCCTATTGCAAAAGTGTTAATAGAATTTTGTCACTTTTCAAGTCCTTATGTGCAAAGAAAATTAGTTATAAAAGCATGAAAAAGTTTGAAAGGTCGATGCCAATTCTATTTGCAAGCTTGAAAGGATTTTTCCACCAGCATTTTTTGACATCATGATTCATTTAACTATGCAATTAGCATATGAGGAAAAAGTTGCAGGTGTAGTGGATTATAGATAGATGTACCCAGTTGAGAGATATCTATACTCCTTGAAACGGTTTGTACATAACCAAAGTAGACCAGAAGGATCTATTGTAGAGGGATATCTTTTTCAGGAAGCAACTATTTTTTGCCAACATAATTTGAATAAATAGAAAAGTTCGATATGATGATGGACCTATTGGTGCTGGATTATTTGATGAGCTGAATCAAGAACGCAAATTCATTCTATTCAATACAGCAAAAATCAAACCATACATACTGTAAGTGTGTTTATAATATACTTTGAAATAAAATATCATTTTTATGTTTAATATCTAAGTTTGTAGGTTGCATGCAAATGAGATTCGGCTTCAGAATCCACATTGGAATGATAATGAAATATAATACGAGCAACACAATCATTTTGTTAAGTGGTTCTCAAATTATGTAAGTATGATGGTAATTTGTAAAAGACAATCATAGTTGTCAAGTATAACATTTTGTTTGTATCTTTATCAGGTATGTTCTTTACCTGGGGATATGGTTATTCCAATGTTGTGAGATGTCTTGCTAGGGGACCTACACTAGGAGTACGATTTTACAAGGGATATTATGTGAATGGCTACAAATTTGAAGTTGAAATGATTGACAATAGTCATGTCACCCAAAATTACGGTATTGCTACAAAAGGTGTTTAGGACACTATGTTCTATGGAGTCTTAGTTGACATAATAGAGTTCCAATATGAAATTATCCCTCCTATATGTCTTTTCAAGTATAGATGGTATGATATGGAAGAATCCATAGCTTCATATGTAGATGAATTCGGATTCACTTTAGTTGACACATGTCGAACGAGTTTTGAAGATGAGCCGTTCATTTATCCTGAACAAGAAATTCAAGTATTCTACTCTATTGATATAGAAGAAAATAATTGAAGCATTGTTTGTCATTGGAGACCAAGAGACACTTTTGATTTACCAATAGATATGTTACACAATGAAAAAGATCACATAGATGAAGTCTTTGAGGAAACCAATGATGGTGGTGGTGGGTTAGAATATGAGCATGAAAACACATGGGTTCGCTCAGATGTTTCTATGCCTATACATGTTGACCTTGCTTTATTGAACATGGCTCCAAGACACAAATAAGTATCTCAAGGTACCATCATAATTGAAAATTCTACTTTACTATCATTTCACTTTTCATACTTATTTCATTGATTGTATTGTGTTATACATAGTTATTTTTGTGTTTATGTTTTTTACATGCATATTATAGATTCGATAGAAAAGAGTGCCTCCTAAGGAAAAATTGAAGTACTTAAGTGAAGTAGAAGATTGTGAAAATTAAAGTACTACAAATTTGATTCAAGAGAACAATGTTATTCACTTTGGTCCTTGTAATAGTTATTCACTTGGATCTCGTGACCAACTATTGTTATCCATAGCACGTAAGAGTCTTTTCATAATTATATTACTTATTTTATCATATATTACAATCTGTATGACACTCATTTGTATGATATAGGTGCAATGAAAGAAAAGGCCAAGATTGAAAAGGACGTGTCAAATAAAAATGGTTGCTAAATTTGTCTTCTTGTATTTTAGCATGTATTAGTGTTATTAATTTGTGATGATTATCTTAGTGATTTTTTACTTCACATCATTTTATGTATGTCATAAAATTTCCATGTAGTAGACGCGCTAAAGAAAAGGTCAAAGTTGTCAATGAAAAATCTCAAGTACCTCGACAAAGTCGTAATTTATTTTATAATTATAATTTTTCAAACAACAATAACCAAGGTATTTAGGTGTAGAGAAATGCTTTATGTGTTGATATCTAACCTAATTATTTTATGGACCAAATAAGTACCCTTCCCAACTTATAAGGTACCGAATCCACTCGAGGATCAAAGTAAAGTAGATGATTTTCTAACAAACATCCAAGATGGTGGGTTACTTTTCCTAGTATTGTGTCTCTTCGTGTTTTGGAAGAATAAAACTAATAAAATTGTGACTTTTATATCATTAAGACAACTACTTCTCTCATTACTCGATACCATACAAAAGGGATTCTCCTATATTGAATGATGAATCACTGTATTCCATAGCACGTAAGTTATTTTTTGCATTGGGTATCTTATTTATTAATGGTGCAATCACTTTCTATGTAGTATTTATTTTTCAAGTTATAGGTGTGTCTAAAGGAAAAGCTAAATTAGTCAATGGAAATCAGCAAGTGCATAAAGCCAAATCAGTTCATAAGAGTGTCTCATCAAGGTCTAAAGTTGCCCAAGACTCTAGTAGACTTGTTGAACATCATATTATAGGTGGGCATTTTAGTTCTAGATGCATTGGTGTTTTTAAATTTGATGATTATCTTGTTGATTTTTTACTTCACATCATTTTTCGTATGTCATGAAATTTCTATGTAGTCAGTGCAGCCAAGGAAAAAGCCAAATTTTTCAATAAAAAATCTCAAGTACCTAGAGGAAATGGTAAATCATTTATTTTTGTAGAGCAAGATATTTAGATGTAGACAAATAATTCCTATGTTGATAACTAACTTAATTATTGTAGGAACTAAAGAAGTACCTTCCCCCACTTATAAGGAACCAAATCTACTAGAGGATCAAAGTAAAGAAAATGATTTTTTAATAAACATTCAAGATGGTAGGTTCTTTTCTACATGTATTTTTAGTATTGTATCTCTTTCTATTTTGCAAGAATATAAAACAAATAAAATTGTGATTTTTAGATCATCAATCCAACTACTTCTCTCATTACTCAACACCATACAAAAGGAGTTCTCCTATGTTCAATGATGAATCATTGTACTACATAGCATGTAAGTCAATTTTATGATGGGTATCTTGTTTATTAATGGTGCATATAATTTTCTGTATAGTATTAATTTTTTAAGTAATAGGTGCGGCTAAGGAAAAAGCCAAATTTGTCAAAGAAAAAACTCAAGTACCTAGAGGAAATGGTAAATTATTTTATTTTCTTATAATTATTCTTTTCAAACAGCAATAAGTAGTCTATAAATTATAGTTTTATCAGATGATTTTTTAAGATTTGAAGTTGGCCAAGGGTCATCTACACTCGTTGAAGATCATGTTCTAGGTATTTTTTGGAACAAAATATTTATGTGTTGACAAATACTTCATGCCTTAATATCTAATTAATTATTTTAGGAACCAAAGAAGTGTCTTCCCCCACTTATAAGGTACCAAATCCACTAGAGGATCAACGTCAAGAAAATGATTTTCTGAGAAACATTCAAGATGGTGGGTTTTTTCTAGATGTATTCCTAGTATTGTGTTTCTATTTTGCAATAATAAAACAAATAAAATCGTGACTTTTAGATTATCAAGCCAACTACTTCTCTCATTACTTGACACCATACAAAAAAAGTTCTCATATGTTGAATGATGACTCATTGTAGTCCATAGCATGTAAGTCAGTTTTATGATGGGTATCTTGTTTATTAATGGTGCATATAATTTTCTGTATAGTTTAATTTTTCAAGTAATAGGTGTGGCTAAAGGAAAAGCCAAATTTGTCAAAGAAAAAAGTCAAGTACCTAGGGGAAATGGTAAATTGTTTTATTTTCTTATAATTATGTTTTTCAAATAGAAATAAGTAATCTGTAAATTATAGTTTTATCATATGATTTTTCAAGATTTAAAGTTGGCCAACGATCATCTAGACTCATTGAAGATCATGTTCTAGGTATTTTTTGGAGCAAGATTTTTAGGTGTTGACAAATACTTCATGTGTTGATATCTAATTATTTATTGTAGGAATCAAAAAAGTACCTTCCCCCACTTATAAGGTACCAAACCCACTAGAGGATCAAAGTAAAGAAAATGATTTTCTAACAAGCATTCAAGATTGTGGTTTTTCTTCTAGATTTATTCATAGTATTGTATCACTTTGTATTTTTCATGAATAAAATAAATAAAATCGTGACTTTTATATCATCAAGCCAACTACTTCTCTCATTACTCAACACCATACAAAAGAAGTTCTCCTGTGTTGAATGATGAGTCACTATACTCCATAGCATGTAAGTCAATTTTATGATGGGTGTCTTATTTATTAATGGTGCATATAACTTTAAATATAGTATTAATTTTGCAAGTAATAGGTGTGGCTAACGAAAAAGGCAAATTTGTCAAAGAAAAAACTCAAGTACCTAGAGGAAATGGTAAAATTTTTTTTTTATAATTATATTTTTCCAACAGCAATAACTAATCTCTAAATTATAATTTTATCATATGATTTATCAAGATTTGAAGTTGTCCAAGGATAATCTAGACTCATAGAAGATCATGTTCTAGGTACTTTTGGAGTAAGACATTTAGGTGTAAACAAATATTTTATGTGTTAATATCTAACTTAATTATTGTAGGAACAAAAGAAGTACCTTCCCCCACTAATAAGCTACCAAATTCACTTGAGGATCAAAGTAAATAAAATGATTCTCCTATATTGAATGATGAATCATTGTACTCCATAGCATGTAAGTCATTTTTGTGACAGGTATCTTATTTATTAATGGTGCATATAACTTTCTATATAGTATTGATTTTTCAAGTTATAGGTGTGGCTAAAGGAAAAGCTAAATTAGTCACGTCAAGGTCTGAAGTTGTCCAAGACTCTAGTAGACTTGTTGAACATTGTGTTATAGGTGGCCCTTTTCAATTTTGGATGCATTAGTATTTTTAAATTGTGATGATTATCTTAATAATTACCTAATAACTAAATTTCTTTTCAGCTCATAACAATACTGCGAATCCACTAGAGGTTCAAATAAAGCAAATGATTTTCTAACCAAATGTTGAAAAGCAATAATTTTCTCATGAAATATACCTGAGATGTTAGCCTCTATATCGTCAAACCTTCTAGTACGATGACGATGCTTCCAAATACGAATAGAATGTCTAAGTGTCGATGACATGTCTTCTGCATTTTGATGTTGTTGGCTCAAACATCTCTCACTATCAACAACATGCCTTACCCTTTTTGCCATGAAAACATAAGCATCTCATAAACATGGATACTATTAAAAAATCTAGAAGAAAAAAATTACAAATATAAATTACACACCATCATTAGTATTTCAAACCAAAATTGTTGTGCTACTCTGAATTTCTGGGGATTTCGATATTTGGTTAGTAAGGAACCTTCTTCAGTCCTAAGAGATTAATGGTAAGCTATACATATACTAATATAACATTTTCATGATTATGTTATCTCTCTCACTAAATAATACTCATTTAAACTTATAGGAGGAATCAAAGTTGAAGCACACCGAAGAAATGTGCAATATAGTCATAATCCCCTTTATTTTATCCCAGTAGTAAATCATGTATATGGGGATCATCATGGTGTCTATCAAAGGGGCTATGGTCATGGTGTGACAAGAAAACAATTAAAAGAGGCCTCTATGATGGAGATAGCTCAGCAAACTTATCAAGACATTGAAAAAGAAGCTATATTCCTTGATCGGGCATTAGCTGATGCAAAATGAATGATGGCACATATGACGGGACAGGTTGGAATCCTAAACTATTGAATTTATGCTCTTATCTTCTATTTTTCATCATTTATTAGGAACAACTATAGTTTTCCTATGAATTTATGCTCTTAACATTGGTACATTATGTTGGTAGTGTGTACCATTTACTAAAATCAAACATAAAAATATTTTTATCCTTCTAAATTTTTTATGCATAAATAACAGGGTGGATCTATTTCTTCTCATGCTCGTGGATCTAATAATGATGACGATGAACTAAGCTCTCATGCAAAACATTCAAACAACAGTAGGATGTGTTCTCACATGCCACACTCTCATCCGAACACTACAAACTAAGATTTGGTCGATTGTTTTTTTGAGTTGTCTTCTAAAACAAGCATGTTACAGTTAACTTTTTGTAGGAACCTGAATGATGCATGTATAAGTCAAAGTTGTGAAATATAACATTTTGTACATGTTAGTCACAAATATAATACATGTGTAGTTGGAACAAATAGGTGTTGAAATACGATTGGAACAGGTGTTGGTATATTATTATTTTTGTTAATATTTATAGACCTTGATTATTGTATAATAGTGTATTATAGCCCATTGAAAGCATTGTGAAGTTATCTTGGTAATAATTATATTTGTTGTTTTATTTTAATTATTTATTACATGTTTCTTTTTGGTATTTCTAACATGTGATAAATGTAGGGAAACGGTGGTTCCTCTAAACTAACTAGTTTAGCATTCAAGAAGTAGTGGCCTATTGTAGGCATGTGCATGCATCAGTATAAACTGCCACTTTGTAGAGGTATGGTTGTCACAATTTTTTTCCATTTGTGTGGCCTCTTTCCTTTTCTCTTTCGATTTCCTTTCAAGTGACAAGATCAAGTATCTATTAGTTGACCACCTCCTAGTTTCCAATCTTGCCTTTTTTTATCAAAATTCATATGCATGTGAGCATTGAAAGGTCCTAACAAATGAGAAGAAGATCCAGTGTTCCATATATAGCCTTGTTACATGTCTTTTCCTTTTCAATCAACTGATAATGATGCTCACTTTGTTTGTTCTGTAGGTTCAAAGTCACTAGATACTCCATCGATGTATTTGAAGAAGTACTTCAAACTTTTCCATATGACATTCCACACGTGTATACCTTTATAGAATACCTTTGACGGTAGAGTTAGCTATTATGATAGACTTGTACAACATGCCAGGATGCAGGTAAGAGTTGAACTATAGCTATAGGTGCACTATTTTGTTTAATCCAGGATATACTATTTTTTCACGTAAAATAATTTTTGTTTATGACAGATGCAAGATCATTAACTGCCATTGATGTAGAAGTACCTTTTCTATAGAAATTTGATGCTTTGGTGGGGGATACTATATCTACGATAGTCAAATTCATTGGACAGATTTTACAATGCCTCATATAGAGTCTGATAATTTCATTAAGAAAGGAAGCAACAAAAATGCATGAACTTTCTTTATACCATTGACAACAGAACTATGGTTTGGGACCTTAGCATTCATCCTATGTACAAGCTTTATTGTATGGGTTATCAACCACATGATCAATACAAAATTCAGTGGGCCACTATTAGAACTGTCTGGCATCATATTTTGTTGCTTCATATCTCTTATTGTTGGACTCATTTTAGTTGTAATGTCTCTCATCATATTCTGTTATACAAATAAGTTAGGACTAGCACAATTGGTAGAGGTCCACCACCACTACAAAGATTTTTTATATGACTAAAGTATGAAGATTGAAGAGCTAAGACATCTCTAGACTCAAATAATGAATAGATAGCCACAAATATGTTAAGCGTATAGTGAGTTTCCAAGCAGACGAAAAATAGTTGAAGACATTTCTACAATAGATGGAAAACAATGTCTAAGAAGTCTCTCGGGACAATCCAATTTTAGTAGTTGTTATTTTGGCTATAATTATTTAACATATATGATTTGTAATCTTCTTAGGACAAGGCATCTGCTATGTCCTCCCCATTGTAAACATTTTCCAGAATTAATAAAGATTGGCAATTAACACTGTTCAATATTTTAGATTTTGAATAGCAAAATATTTTGTCAAAATGCAAGTTGTGTTCAATTTGTAAAGGACACGATATGGAAAGTTGCTAACCTATATCTATTTTCAGCTGTATATAGTGTATAACCTCAGCATTTATTTATATTAAACGGCAATCATGTACATCTTTTGTGTAAGGGGTTCCACCCAAACACGATATGTTGGCCCACGGTCTTTTAGATAAGACCTTTTGTGTAAGGATCCCCTAATGTGTAAGGGCTCGCAATATCACACATATCATTTGTGTCAGTGTTATAACCTAAACAAATGATCTATTTTTTTGTAGTGACAGAGCAATGCATCATGAATTGGGACATATTTCCTTTTAGTGGGACCAATATGTCGACGTTCGTGATGCATTCATTGAAACGCCTACGATAACGCCATTTGACCGACAATGTGTCTCCAGCGGGGACATATTATTTCCATACAGCTCCCGACCCTTGCCCCCAATGGCTAGATAGTCATTGAGGGCCATGGTCGGTGCCATGTGGAGGCAATGTGTCCCCAATGGGGACGTATTATTGTCCTATATAAGGCAGCCGAAACCATCCCCCCAAACCAACACAAATCACTATCTTCTTCACTACTTCTTCACTTCTGTGTAGATAGTTGTGGTCAGAGTTTCTAACTGATTTCGGGATGACTATTCTTCTAGTCTATGGTCGGGAGTCTGCTTCTCTTCTTTCTCTGGTGACGATATTCTCAGCTTCTTTCTTTGATCAACGATATTCTTATCTTCTTTTATTAGAATTATAATTTACAAGGGAGATCTCACCACTTGAGGTAGGTATTTTCTCTACTACATTCATGTATTCATTATTTTGAACTTAAAATTACCATTCAATATGAAAAATGAAATAATTTTATTCTTGGATGTTTGATTTCAAATTATAGAAAAATGACATTACTATTCTACAATCTAAATTATCATTTCTTAAGTAAATGTTGTCAACATAAATATAAAATTTGTATAAATAAGTTTTTTTCAATGAAGTTTATTTATTTTTACAACGATAAGAACACGGCATCTAGTTCACATTCATGAATTGTCAAGCTTCGATATGATGGTCGATTTCCCTCTGGTAGGTCTTATTCTAGTCGATCTATTAGACCCATAAATATTACACTTACCAATACCCGGATCGAATTCAAATCATACATCCATACAACACTTGGAATCAACCCAAGCCACTTATCTATCAATATATCCTATCTTTTCCCTAGAGATGATCATATGCTCATACAGCTGACAATGATGATGCATATATAGAACTTCGTTCTCACTTTCATATGATGCCTATATTGATGTTTTTCTTGAAAAAATATCTATCCACCAGCATTCTAGTTATAGTTACATGAGAATATTGAATCAATTTCACCCAATTAACAATAATGTAACTGATGAATGGAATCAACTACTTGAATTCTCTCAAAACCCTACTATTGATAATGAGAATAGTGGTCTTGAGGTCGAGGAGAGGGAAGAGAATAGTGAATAGGAAGATGATGAGAATAGTGAACATGAAGGTGACTCATCGACTAAAGATGATGACAGGTGTGAACATCCAATCCCTGACTCTATAGAAGCATCCCAGAGATATTTAATAGAGAATGTCTCCAACATGATTGCATTGATAATAACTATCAAGCTTTTCAAGATGATGAATGGGTGGAATATTTTTGACATGAAGTTCATCTCAATCACAACCCTTCTAGCAGTGAAATTGATGAGGGTGCTTCATTTGAATCCAAAGTTTTTATGATTGAGAGGATTCAAAAGTGGTCGGCAAAAAACAATGTCCAATATTGTACACAATGCCCAAATAATTTTTCTATAAAACTTATTTGTATCCATGACAAATGATATCCTTGGAGTAGGTCTGCTTGCCAATCCAAAAGAGCAGGTGGCATGTGGATGATAAAATGTCATAGTACAAACCATAATTGTCAACTAACTATTCTAAATCAAGACCATCACCAATGCATATCATCTTATATTGATCATATGATAATGTCAATCCTAGTGTCACAATTAGATATGTACACACGAGAAATTCGTGACAAGGTGAATGTTAAACTAAATCTTCATATCTCATATAAGAAGGCATTTATAGTAAGGAGGAAAGTTGTCTGTAAAATTATTCAGAGATTGGGAATCATCATATCATAATTTGTTATCGTTCGTGATATCTCTATCATAATATATTCCAAGAACTTTCCACCTTGTGGATGATTATACCCTACAAACTCAAGACACACGTATATGCAAATGGGTGTTTTGGGCTTTCATCCCATGTGTGAAAGGTTGGGTATATTGCATGCATGTTATTATTGTGGATGGCACATTTCTTATAGGAAAATAGTATGGCACACTTGTTGTTGTATGTGGCATAGATGTTGATAATGGTCTATTTCCACTCGCTTTTGCAATTGTCAAGGTAGAAAATAAGGGCTCATGGGAGTGGTTCTTTGGTTCTCTAGAAATATGTATTTTGGCCTTTCAATGCCACACATATCTATGTATTATTTCCGATCGAATGAGTGGAATTATTCTAGCACTTAACATACAATTTGACTAGGCTCAACATTGTTTTTGTCTTTGACATCTTCATGAGAACTTCCATTAAAATTTCAAGTCACAAGAATTAAGGGAGCTTTTGTGGAAGGTGGGATCCACAACTGATATGCTTGAATTTGATCATCTAATGGTTGATATACAAACCATAGAACCAGCTGCTAAGAATTATTTGATAGCTCAAAATCTAGTACATTGGTTTCTCACATACGACAGAGGTTACAGGTATGGGTCATGGACTAGAAATCATGTTGAAGCGATAAATGGAGTCTTAAAAGGTGCTAGAGTTTTATCAATATACGCATTGATTGTTCCCCAATACTATCACTATGTTACAATGTGGTTGGAGAGGCAAAATCAAGCATACGGTCATTCAAATATGGGAGACAAATGGCCCCCGAAGCTTCATAATACATTGTTTAATGTACATTAGGATGCAGAGAGACTAAGAGTAACACTCCACATGAACAATGATGAATGGCTTTTTGATGACATGGAAGGACACAAATTTCAAGTCAAAGTGCATCCAAATGGTGCCAGTGAATGCAGTTGTGATATTCCACAACAATGGCATTTACCATGTTTTCATGTTTGGGTAGCTGCAAAAATCATCAATTACGATTGGGACGTACTTGCGAGCCAATATTTGACAAATGCATCTTATTTGAATGCATACACAATTGAATTTTGTGGTATTCCTGACAAGAGGTATGGGTCTCCATTTGATGGAAATGGAGGTATATTCATTATTACCCCCCAGGAAATGAAGGCACACTGGAAGACCAAAGAAAAAAGAAGGCCTTCAACTATGGATGTTTATCCAAGTCCATATACCTATCATTGTCATAAGTGTGGCAGAAAGGGTCATAACAAAGCACTTGTCCTAATGTAATGTGATGTAATTTCAAGTCATGTCATGTAATGTTTCTTATTTCAATTTAGTGAAGCCACATAATGTTTGAATTTTAGTTTAGTCAAGTCATGTAGTGTTTGAATTTTAGTTTAGTCAAGTCATGTAATGCTTGAATTTTAGTTGAATGTTTCTTATTTCAGTTTATTTATTCGGTCAATAAGGATTGGCATGCCGTGTTCAGGTCAAGAAAAAAAAAAGAGCAAGTCACATAGGATCATAGGCGTACAATGACTGGCTTCGTGAGAAAGTCATGTAACGTTTGAATTTTAGTTTATTCAAGTCATGTAATGTTTGGATTTTAGTTTATTGAAGTCATGAAATGTTTCTTATTTCAGTTGAATGTTTCTTATTTCATTTGAATGTTTCTTATTTCACTTAAATGTTTTTTTTATTTCAGTTATATGTTTCTTATGTTAGATTAATTATTGTTTGCACTTTTCATAGATATGGATCCAAGAGCAATATCATTTTGACTCTCCAAGCACCACTTCATGTTGTAAGGTAGGCCTATTACTGATGAGGGTGTCTTGCATAACATTTCTTTAGCCGATTTTGGACTTGTTCATAAGCTACAACCTATCCACCTAGATCCCAATTTGATCACTTCCTTAGTTAACCATTGGGACAAGTCTAGCAACACTTTTAAGTTCTCATGTTTTGAGACGTCTATCATGCTTCAGGATGACGTAGTTCTTCTAGGTCTTAGGATTGATGGACCACCAGTTATAGCTACATATCCTTTAGGCATAGGCAAGGGGAAATTTTCTTCATGGTCTCACCTTTGTGAGCATTACTTGGGAGAGCACCATATAGGATGTCTAAGGGGCACATTCATCTTACATGGTTGCGTGACAACTTTGGTGGGATGGATTTCACCTTAGGAGATGAAGAACATCAAAGACAAATGAGGATACTGTAAGACCCCTAATCTATATTTTGGTTTAACCCTATTTTCTTTGTCTGTATGATGTGCTTAGAACCTTTCTCTAATCCTTTGAGATGATCTTAGAGCTTGTAGAGAGCTTAAGTCTCTAGTTTGAGCTTGTTTGGATGTTATTTGTGCTTTCTGTGGTAGTTTTAGGGCAAATTGCAAAATTACCCATATGAAGGGATATTCTTGTACTTTACCATGTCTAGAGTGTTTCTAATCTCTCTTGGATTAATGAGGGAGGTTTTCATGCTTTGGGGTGCCTTTTTTGACCCTTAGTTGAGTGGTATCAGCCTTAGTGGTGATTAGGGTTTTCTAGGGTTTTGTGTGCTTTGACCGAGGTAGCGACCTAGGGCATGGTTGGAGGGTTGTGTAGTCGAGACACCTCCCCTAGGTATGGTTTTCATGACCGAGATGGTCTTGGGTGTGTTGGGTCAAGATGGGTGATCTTGTGTACAGTGTCTTGACCTAGGGTGTGTGGTGACCTTGTGTCGCGATCTAGTGGTCCTTAGTGGTGTGTCGCGACCATGGGTGGTTCCCTTGGTGTGTTGTGGTCGTGACATGAGGGTTGGGTGGCCTAGGTATTTGAGATCCAACTTAGAGTGTATAACCATCTCATGCATGTGGGCTTTATGTGTTTGCATGTTAGTTTCTAGAGTGGATAAGTGTCTCCTTGGAACCCTATCTTGTTGACACCTCATCTCTTACCCTACCTCTCTCCTGCTTTTCTATATAAACCCTCTTCTCTCTATGCAAGTGATCATTTCCATCCATCCTCTTTCTCCTTCCTTTATTGGATGATCTTGGATCTTGGTGGAGCAAGAAGGATCTATTCTTGGTGCTTTGAAGGTAGTTCAACCCTTGCATGTGGTGTTTGTGGTAATCCTTGGTCATCTTCAACCTTGGTGAGTGTTTATCTTTCCTGTTAATGTTTTCTTTGGATATTATACCCCATCTTCTTCCCTTTTATTGACCCTAGACTATGTTTTGACATGGTGGTCATTCTTGAGAGTAAGATCCTCATCACAAGGGTAATAGGTCGTGTTTTGACAAGGCGAAACCCAAGTGAGAGGGAGTTTCTTCTCTCTTTTCCCCTTCTTTCTTTTGGTTCAGCCTTGAACTTCTTGCCCTCTTTCTTAAGATATCCTTTGACCTTGGTGTTTCCTCTTTCTTGAGGTGATATTGTGACCGAAAGTGGAGCTTTTGGTGGAGCTTAATCTTCCTTAGTGATCATGTGCTTGGAGCATGTCTTCCTTGGAGTTGATTTTCTTTAAGGCGGGTTATATAACTCTTAACCTCCTATATTATTGCAGTCTCTATGCTTTCATGATACTATTTTCTCTCTCTAAATGTTTCCTTAACATGCTGGAAGATGATTATAGACCTTAGAACTTGGATGATGTTGAGATCATGTTTTTTTCAGATGTAATTGCAACCCAAATTCCTTTATATCTGATTGACGGTGTTTGTGGTGCATGGTGGTTGTCCTTCCTTCTTGACCTTGGTTTGATAGTGTTCGCTTCGTGAAGGAGAAGATTTTCCAATAGGTGCATGCTACCCAACAGAAATGGAAGGCGTGGATGGATGACCTTAGCATGCCCAGATCCAGCGCAATCCTATAGAAGCTTCTGCACTGAGCTTTGCCAACGGAAGATCAAGTTGCAAGATGCCGCATCCCTATGTATGCATATGTTCTTGTTGTGATTACCCCCAGGTTGAATTGACAAACCACATGTTCTTTGACAGTCATATTGTCTTGTCTTTCTGGCTATGTTTCAATGATATTACTATAGAGCCATTCACGCATTCTGTTGATGAGATTTTTAGTGCTTGCACTCGGGATACGAACTCACCAAAATCTTGGATATCTCATGAACTAGCAGTAATGACTATATGGTTTGTCTAGAAGATCAGGTGCAACAACAAGTTTGGGGTAGGCCTATTGACCGACAAGCACACTAGGATTACATAGTGATGGTGGTGAATATGTGTTTGAACAAGATGACTTTCCAGGTCCTAGAGCCTCCGGCATTCTACAAAGCACTACATGATAACGGGCTATCGGACCCCCCAATGAGGTTGTAGAAGATTGATCTGATCAAAAGGCATCTACTGGACATGGTAAATCTCAAGCTAAATCTTACCATAGGTAGAAGTAGATATACTGAGGGAACCAGTAGTAGATGGGTGGCAAGCACTGTCCACAACTCCCATGGGCATCTGTGACTAGTGTTCAGATTTTTGCTCATTGAAGGGGATTATATACTAGCCTACATGTGATGTTGTCTGGATGTGCTTAAGATTGTGGGTGAGAAAAACATCAATATCTAAATGGTTGAGGTGGATGATGTCTAGGTCTTCGAGATCATGTAGGGACAATACAAAGAATCGTGGTGATCTAGAACATATATAAGAGAACTGCACCTAGTCTTGGATGAGTTGGCTATCGTCGGCGCCGTTATTCCAAAATTGGTGAACTCATATTTGAGGGTCCTTCATGTGTGGGGATGCAACCTTGAAGACAACTTTTTCTTTACAGAATAGAGCATGTTGTGTATGCGACTGCAAGGCATCATGATCCTGGAGAAGAGAGCGGTCTCGTACGTTTAAATGTGATGGGAAGACACTTGATGACTCAGTCTTTTTTGCAATTGGTAGCTTAGCCGATTTTGTGATGTCCTATGTGTTTGTTGAGCCCACAAGAGGAGGCTGAGATGAATAAGAGTACCTTCTATATTTAAATAAAAAAAATCCAATCACTACATACTTATAATATGTATCATATACATACTATATCAAAAAAATGAAACATTCTATCATAAAATATGACTGCTCATTATAGGCACACTAATGCAATACTTTGGAGCCACAAATAATTTCTATCCACCTAAGGTAAAGCATCATATGTTACAACCTGTAAAGAAAAAGTTGTATTGGATACAAGTCGGTCGGTCTATTGAACACTTCTAGTCGATCGATTCATCCGCATGTCAGTTGATTGGCCTCCGTGGGTCGATCGACTGGCTCCTAGCTCAAGCGGCTATCTAGATACCTTCAATTGGTCAATTGGGCCTCCAGTCGATGGATTCGTTCCTTCAATCTATAGCCTCTTCGGTCATCTGATCAATTGACTTGACTCCCAGTCGATCGACTCACCTGGTTTGAAACGTCTTCTCCTTCGTTGAAACATAAATTAAAACTATTCCATTATTTATTACATTATAAAAGGTGAAACATCAACTTACATTCAAGGGAGTATAGGGAGGAAAGAATTAACTTACATATGGAGAAAGAGAGAGAATTTAAAAGATAGGGATTAAACCATTCAACTAAGCACACATATCCAAGATATATTGGTCATAACCACACCTACATCCATCACTAAAATGATATTAGGGAGATGTGTATAAATAGCATATATATCATATAATATATATAGGATCTACGGGACATTAACTAGCATATTTGGTAAAGGATATGCATAAATATTCACATTGCATGCAAAAAAAATAATTGATAAAATTAAATCAGTTCATATCAATTAAATCGCAAAGCATATTAAATTGATGTAGCTATGATACCACAGTAGGGAAATGTAATGGACCTAGATTTTGCATCTTAGATCTAGTAACTCTAATCTTGGGAATAGGCTGTCGACATGCCTAAATCTCTAGTTTTGGCCAAGCAAAGATACATATAAATCCTAACACATTGGTTTGTACCTTAATGAATATTAAATACCCATTTAATTATGTAAATCGAGTACAAACCCCAGCTTAGGACTTATGTAACTATAATCTTATCCAAGAGGTATAAACCATCATATTGTGATGTCATGTATATTTGACCTAACCTAAGTTTGGAATATAGTTTTATATCCTCTAGTTTTCTTAAAAACCAAGATTAACCAAATATACATATTTTAGGTACCACACTTGATGTGTTAGCATCATTAGGTGTCACAATAACATAGGTTGTCTTAGTAATTCTAAAATGAAATTAACAACCAAAATGATGCCTAAAATGTAAGAATGCTTCATGGATCATTAATGAATAGGTAATGACTACAATGTAATTAATAGGTAATTGAAGGTGATGAAATATACACAAAGGCTAAATAGAGTTCTTTTATGCTTAAGTAATAAAGGAAAAGAATAACATGATAATATATGAGTTAATATAAATAATAATGGACTTAATGAGTAAATCAATGAAATTACCTAATTCATGCATACAAGGTTAAAAATAACTCAATCTATGTGAAGTTAATAGGACTCTAATGATTATTGATCAAAAGTGAAATATGTAATAATATACATAATAATAAATAGCTTCAGCCATGTTTGTCATAGAACTCATAAAAGGAAGTTTAAAAAGGGAAACCTAATGTCAAAATTGGTATCTATAGGTTGAAATTACTCTTACTGAAAAGTTTGAACCTAGGTATATAATCCTAGCTATCCCAATTGTGTTAGAAAAGATAATTCAAGCACATGCAAATCATTTAAATCATATAATTTTGTCAAACCTTTGTTTTATTTTCTTTCCTAAAGATATCATTCATATGTTGTTTTTAGCTAGCCAAACCTTTCTTGATCACAAAAGTGCCTTCCTTCTCATGCCCCCCAGTTCTTTTCTTTTTTATTTACTATACTTGTGGTATTTTCTCCTCATCTAGTCTACATCTCTCACACTAACTCTCTTTTCCCTTTCTCCATTTCCTCTCCTAACCCTCTCCACATCTACCCATGATAAACCTATAATTATAAGTGTATGTACATATACCGACTTGGTATATTTTGAGTATCCCCATAACCCTACCCTATCATCATCTCTCTCTACACTTTCTTGAATTGTATAGAAGGCGTTTAGTTCCTTACCAGGCATATACCAGAAAATCTTATCTTTTGATCCCTCCTACTTGCCATCTTCAAGATCGTGGTCTCAAGAGCAGGTCTCCACACCTGGGACTACTTGCACCATCTAGGCCCCTCTATAAAGAAGAGTCTACCGTCCCCTTGCACTGAGTTGTGTCGTGATCCCATCTTCACAACCACGAATCCAACAATGCTCCTACAAGCTCGACATGACCTATTGGCCACCGCAACGGAAAACGGAAATGAAGGGACCACCAAAATCACCTTGGAAACTTTCCTCACCAAACATTTGTTCACCGTGAATGAAGATAATCATTCTTTCATCCTCTGATTGAAGGTTTTTGTCATCAAATCTTGCATAGTGGTTAACTTTGTCTCTGTAAGATCTACCAAAAACCATTGTTGTTTCTTGCATGCTTCTTTTGGTCGGGTTTTCCCAGATAGTGTTTTCGATGCTCCATTGCTGCTTGTAATGGTGGGGGCGAGTACTTAGGTCTCTGACCACCATTGAAACCTTCAACTAGTTCCCTCTGTGATCAGTAGAGGTTGGCAAAGACAGTGGTGTGGTTCTCGAAGCCTGCCCTCACCAGGTCATGGGATTGGTCCCTTCAGTCATGCCTCATCACCGATGGCATGCCATTCTCACACTAGAGGTACAACAAAGGAGAAAGGTCCTTGAGCTTTTACAAGTTTACCCATCTGATTGTTCACCCTTTTTATCTAAGGCCTAAGGGCATTCTCGTCTTTTCCAGCTTCGCTACCTTGTTAACTATATATTTGGTTTTAGGGGGCTTGTGGCAGGTTGTCCGGATGTTTCTGGGCCAACTCAATGGTCCCCTCTTCTCTGGTTAAGACATATGGTATTTCTAAATTTCCTGATTGGTGGATTTCAAAAAATTCAATATAAATCACTCATAAGTCAAAAAAATAAAAAGGAATAGTCTTTAATATTATAAAATTATAATCTATCTAATGATATCAGTCCCAATAGCTAATTCCCATCCAATAAATATATGATTTTTATGGTTATATATAATCATTTAAATCTGAATTCATAACTAATTATATCAAACTCAAAAAAATAAAGTAAAACATGTTATGAATTTAGAAAAGTATAATCTACAGTATGACATGGTTTTGTTAACCTAATTCATAAGTGGCTATAAACCCTAGCTTGGAATAAGGGTTGACCTTGGACATATGTAAACCTAATAGTAGGTATGATTGCACCCCATATTATTTCTATATTGAGAAATTTCAAATTCTTCTCTCTCTATGTATGCATCCCATATTATTCTTCTTGAGAAATAACCTATTTTCCTCTTTCTGTTGGTCATATGGACAATATCCTACACAATATCTCTTTCTCTTGAGAATATATTACTTGGCTTTGATTTTTTTGAATCATTCTACTCTGAAGGATATTCTTTTAACTCAACCTCATACTTGGTTCATGATGGAACTTCTACTTGGTGATATGTGCTACCTTTGCCCACTTATGTGGTGGATGTTTATATTTTCCATTTATGTGATGGAAATCTTGTTTATTCTAACTACACTTTTTCATTGCCTCTACATTAAGCATGTTATGTGACTCAGTAGCCCTAGAGTAGTGTAAATGCATTATTTTTTCGGTTATGTGCCCATATTATGTTTTTGGGATGCAGGTTATGTGCCCCATACCCGGGTTTTGTTCCCGCACTTTATATATTGGGGATTTTAGTTATGTGTTATTCTCTGTTAGGTTTCAAGTTTAGGAGGCTTGGCCGCCATTGTCTTTACATTGTTCTAGTTCTATGCTTATCTCACATGCATGCGTGTTGATATTATTATTATGGGTTTTGTGCCCAAAGATGGATTTGTTCTTGTGTGGCACAACTCTTATGTTTTATTAATGGCAAGTATCTCTGTTATCATTTGATTGAAATTCATTCCACTTGATATCGACTTGGATAGTTCTTTACTTTTTCTATGGAAAGCCTTTTATTTTGACGTCCTTTATTTCATAATGTTTCTCAATCCACATTTAGTATGCACATACCAAACTTTTGCTGAAGGCATCTACTTTTTCTCCTCTTGTTGAGCTATGCTTCCAAACCCAGGTGTAGGACATCGAGGACGCGACATGCTGAGATGGTCATAGTTTAAGGAGTTGATGCTTGGAGTAAAACTTGATCTGGTTTAGATTTCCCTCGACTAGATCTGTATATTGTAATATCCATGTAAACCCTATATGGGAGATGATGATGTACTTTTCTAAAGTTGATTATAATCATGTTTACTATTATGTTTTTATACTTTGATCTTTTGTATACCATCATTTGAGATATGAAAATTTTACACCTATTCCAGTATACCTTTTATGTGTGTTTGGAACGAATGTTTTATTCTTCAAATTTTAGTTGGGATTGGATCTCGTATTGGGTCCCACTTCTTACAGGATGGTATCAGAGCCCATGGTAGTTGGATTGCTGACTAATTCAATTTTGAATCCCTAATTAGAACCTATACCATAAATAGGCACCCACTAAGTGAGATGTTACCCATGATTTAAACACTAGAATCAAGATTAGTAAACCCTAATGAGACAAGATTTTAGGTGATCTTACCCTACCATATAGGTTCGTCGTGATATATTCGTTTGGATGTTAAGGTCTAACTCAAGGGTGGTTTTTGGAATAAGAATGCACATATAGTTGACAAGGAAAACACATATAGATAAAATTATGACTTGTTTCTCACATTGATTTTGGTACCATTTTTGTTTTACCTTATGATGTTTCTTGTCGTAAAAAAATATTTTCAATTAAACTACTATATGTACAGAACTTTTCTCTTATTTTGCTAATGATTTCTTAACCTAAGTCACAATGAAGAGTTATATGAAGTTTTAGTGGAGAAACCCTAGATTTAGATACCCTAAACCCTATTTTTCTTTATTAAGAAGTGTCTAGGGATATGTGGATAATATAGAGGTGAAGTGGACCAACCCTTTAGACCTTATGACTTTTTGGTTTGACAATATGAATCTTAGGGTTGTTAGGTTAGAAAGAGAAAGATCTAAAGCTCAACCCTGCTTGGCTATGACTATTTTTGGTCTGAAAAACTTCCTGTTGCTTCTTTTGAATTTTTTTAAAAGTTCTGTACAAAAATGTATTGGTCATGTACAAGGAGTAGATAACCATCAAAAGGAAAAACTATACAAGGAGAGGGAAGAAAATACAAAAAAGAAGTCAATTCTTCAAAATCTGAGCAGGCTCACAAGGAGGACATATTGAAATCAGAGCTTCTGCAGAGAACTTCAGCCAGAACAAAAGAAAAAAGATATGTGGCTAGGCACAATCAACCTTCAAAAAATCAATTGGACCTTGGAAAACTCTAGGAAAGTGATCAGAATCAAGAAACTAGAAATCGATAATCGTATATTCAAACATATCAAATAGACATGTCCATCCAAACTATAGGAAGTTGTGCACCAACCAGAAAAGTATAAATAGAATAGAAAAAATGTACATCACCCTCATTAGAAACTAAACCTTTTGTAACCTGACATCAACTCCTCAGAAAAGAAAAACTAGATCTTGAACAAGGAAAACCAAGAGGAACCATCACTCAAGGTATCAACAAGAAGAAGAAAAACTACCATATCACATAATAGCATCCCACAGATATGCCCATTCAAACTATAGGAAGTTGTGCACCATCTAGGAAGATATAATCAAAATAGCAAAACTTTACATCACCCTCATCAGAAACTAAACCATCTGTAACCTGACAATAACTCTTCACAGAAGGAAAATTGGATCTTTACCAAAGAAAACCAGGAGGAACCATCACTCAAGATATCAACACGAAGAAAAAAATGCCATCTCAGTAGGACCAGAAAAGAAATTTTTCAAAGACTAACCAAGACCATACAAATCATACTTAATAACATCCCACATCTTAGAAGTAGTAAGAGATCTATTCTTGTGGACTCTTCTATTTTTTTCAGCCCAGCAATTATAATTGATAATCATAGCAAGAAGTTTCTCCTTAAAACCCTACAGATTCAAAAGATCATCCCAACCCTCGTAAGGGATCTGGATGCCAGTATTAAGGAAAGCAAGATGGAAAAATTTACAAACAAAGGAACACTCAAACATCATGTGTTTTGTATCTTCATATGCATTACTACATATATAGAAAACAAATAGAGGCAGTTTGGAATCCTCATCTCCTAGCATAGTCACTGGTGGGTAACATGTTCAACAATTCTTTCCAACGGTGGATCCTATATCTATTAGGGAATTTCCCTTTCCAAATCCAACTAACAATATCAGATGATTCATCAAGAGATCTAACACAGTTCCAAATGAGATTAAAAGTGGGCTTCCTGATGTTCTTAAAGAGAATTTGATCTCCATCTTTAGTAGGTTTAGGAATAGAGGATAGGAAATTCAAAAGACAAGAATTATTCCTATTATTAGAGCACTTCCATTCATTTCCAACAATAAAGCACGACACTTTGCAATCATGCAAGAAACCAGACTTCAAAATGGCATCCTCGCCAACTATATCAGTAACAAAAAGGCTATTTTTAGTCCAAGGATCAAGCCAGAAGAACACACCTTTTACATTCCCTATATGGAAGCGAGTGTAGAGTTTAAGGTCCAACCTTTGTTGAAGAAGCTTGGAGAAAAACCAAGACATAGTAGAGTTAGCCTTGATAGACCAAAAGGATGCTTTTTTGAGATATCTTTCACTAACCCACTTGACCCGTAAGCAACATTTCAAGCATTTAGGATAAGGCATATTTTAACAATGTCCCTAACTTTTTTAATACCCAAACCGCCTTCTTTTTTTGGACGAGTTACTTGCTCCCATTTCATAAGATGAGCATTACTCTTATTATCTGTACTCCCCCAAAAAAAATCTCTGCATAATTTCTCAATACTGCCACTGATATGAGAAATAAGGGGAAATGAAAAAGTCCAATATAGATGAATAGTAGTAAGGGTCGACAATACTAGTTCCAATATCCCAGAAAAAGAAAGGGTTTTAGCTTTCCATCCATCCAATCTAGATTTCATACGATCCCTCATTGACTAAAAATATGCAAAAGTAACCATATCACCTTGATGACGTTTGAGTCATCAAGGAGACTTCCTCTCCCTGACCCCTCATTGACCTATGGAGGCCCAACATAGGAGGAGTAAGGTAAACCAAGTGTGCAACCCATTAGTTCAAATGCAAACCATGTCAGACATAAATCCCAGTTTATTCGTCCCCATGAGGATTCGAACATGGGACCTCTGCCTGCGTTCACGGTCCAATCACTAGTGAGCTACACCCTTGCAGGCACCTTAATGATGTTTACCTTGGCTTATTAGGTTAAATATTTTAAGGGGTGGAGAATAGTTGGATGATAGTATATGGATGATGCAATTTTGAGGATAAAATCCTTTAAAGGGTGGAGTCTTGTAACAGAACTAGATCTATCATCTTGGCTCTAGTAACTCTAATCTTGGGGATAGGATACTGACATGCCTAAATCACTAGTTTTGGCCAAACGAAGATACATATAAACCCTAAAACATTGGTTTGCCCCTTAATGAATATTAAATACACATTTAATTACGTAAATCGTGTACAAACCCCAGCTTAGGACTTATGTAACTATAATCTTATCCTACATGTATAAACCATCATATTTTGATTTCCTAGATAAATGATCTAACCTAAGTTTGGAATATATATGTATATTTCCTAGTTGTCTTAAAAACAAAGATTAACCTAATCTACATATTCTTGGTACCACACATGATGTATTAGCATCATTATGTCTCACAATAACACAAGAAGTATGACGTACAAACAGGTTTTAACCAAATAAACGAGATTAACTTATGCAGAAGCGTATCGTTAGCAGCTGATTACTGAAAGTCACTAAAAATTAAAAACTTTTACACAGAGATTCATTCTCAGGAAAACTCTTTAAACAAGAACCACAGTATTATATTTACATACTGGTCCACATAGTACATTCCATGTACTATCTCTTCTCGAGACATATGTATACATCACTTTGCCTTGATAAAAGCACAAGTAACAAAATCCTCGAGGCTTAAAGCAAAAATCTCAGATTAATTATAAAACACTATCTACTGACTCCTAGGACCTGAGAGTACAGAGATGACACATAGGACTCTATTGACATATGTACAAGCCTGACAGCCAGTATCCCCACCTGGGATATCACTATTGTCCTTATTGTTGTTGTTGTTGTTGTTCCTCCCCTGCTACAGAGTTTCTGCCTCTTTGTCTACATCTACCTAAAAAGGTTGGATCCCACGGGGGTGAGACAATTATACAACTTCCCCAATGATAGATATAACTCTCCGCCAAAGACATTACATCACAGTTTAATAGATATAAACTGAGCAGTAGGATAATACACTTTAATGGTAAATAAATTAATATCAATGCAGATTAGAGCAACATTCCTATTCAAGTATTTCAGTTATAACTTGACAAGGCAGCATGTCTCTTATTTAATAATGAATTAAAGAACATAAATAACATTTATGTATCATGGACATGCTAAGCAAAATGACATCAACCAGTGGTTCTCGTATTTCAGTCTTATGCAAATACGCTACACGACTGATTACATTTTTCACAAATTTAAGCTCTAAGGAGATGAGGTATACCGCTCATACTCCAACCAACCATTGCGAAATCCAAATTGGTACCATACACGGTCAGTGGAAGAGTCGGCTTCCCTGACTTCCCACATCTCAGTCAGTGCGAGATCACATGCAGGACATCTTGTGTCTCTGCTACATAGCTTTCCAGGGTATAATGGCATCTTCTCTATAGAGCTACAGCGGCCGATGCACTCTCTTCGCAATCGAGAGATTTTGTGTTTACCTCCATCGATCTGGCATTAACATCATCAGGAGATTTGTGATACATCCATCCTAGAACATACAATGAAGGATTGAGAGGTTTAATGTTTACCTTCAATCAATTCCCCCATTAGGACATAAGGATATTTTGCCCATCGACCCCCACATATTCAAAATATGCGAACTCTAGGAGATCCCGTAAGAAAACCTGTTTCACCATCACCTACTACTGACGATGATGGATCTATGGTCAGAGCACTACATGAATAGCTTTCAATTGATTAATTAAGTACATTATCATATTCTTTTAGCATCAGTCAAGTTTTCAAACATAACTTATTAGGACAATTGCTATAAAGAAACATGTACTATTTTCATCAGTGATTTCTCAGTCTTTAAAAGACATTGGGATTGCAATCCCTCATTTCAAACTCAATGTAATAAACACATGGTTCTGGGTATTCAAACCCTTAGCTCCTCACTGAGCATTGTTACTACTTTTTTAGGTAACCATCACCTTCAGGTCATCTGACCAAGGTACACATGACACTTGCTACACGAGCATCACATCTCGCACTTGAGGCCCATTAACTCTCTTCTTACCTCTTACTACGCAACACGTCATATTATGGCTCACAAGGCCCAATAAACAATTTCAATAAATAAAGCATCATAGCTCATACCTAGTTATGTTCATCATCTCATGATACCTTCATGGTTAGCACATATGATAACAGATATATCAATCATGTTTCAGTTCCATGTTATTCCAGAGGAACACCACTATTCCCTTACCAGGGTTTGGGTTTCCCATTTCATTTAAATCAGGGTTACTCATCCCCTTTTGTTCAATTAGGACCAATGATTCATCTCTTCATTGTCTAAGATTAGGGTTTCGCACTATATAGTATAATCCAGAATTAGAGTTTCACACACCTTCACCCTATATTAGGGTTTATATTCAATAACTCCCAGTTAGGGTTTACTATTCATCCTAATTAGGGTTTATCATTAAAATACCCTGAATTAGGGTTACTCATGTCATTACTCTGAATTCATATCACATTATCCTCCTAAAATAGAGTTTCACTCAGAATTTCCCTAAATTAGGGTTTGAGTTCATCAATTAACTCAATTAGGGTTTTATGATCTCTTCCTCAAGGATCATACCCTAATCGTATTCCTCACTCATTTTAAATGCACTAGGTTTGATTGCTACATGATTAATTTTCATGTATGAATCTCTCTCTCTCATCCTCCTCTAGGATGTCCAGACGATTTGATCAGTTGAACCTTCAATTACATTAAATATCCCAAATGGATTAGCCACGTTGAACCTCAAACAGTTTTGGGTACTTAGACCCTAAACGTTCTTGGTCTTTCAACATTCAAACAGTTTGAAACCGTTTGGGCATATTGCCCTTGAAACGGTTTAAGCAAGAATGTATTAAAATCGAATGGGCTTGCATCTCCAAACGGTTAGGGACCGTGGACCCAAATGGTCTTGAGACCATTTGGACCCAAATAGTCTTGAAAGTATTTGGACTCAAACGGTCTTAAGAATGTTTGGTCCAACCCCTCTCAAAACCAAAAGGACCAAAAAGTCTTTCAACACAAAACCAAATCAAGATTTTCATCAAAGAACTGCCTGTCAATTGATTCCTTGATTCATTAATCAATTGAACTATTGAATCATCCTTCAATTGGACAATCAATTAGGGTTTTGAACCTATTTGAACTAGGTTTTATTATCAAGAACCCATCAATTAGGGTTTTGAAGTCGAGGAGCCATCAATGGCTAACATTGTGGAACTAACCCAATTGAAATCAATGACTCATCATCAAGTTATGATATGACCTGACCTCAAAAGGTCTTGAGGTCGTTTGGATGACCTCCAAATGGTCTTGAGGTCATTTAGATGACCTCTAAATGGTATTGAGACCATTTGCCTCATCATTCATTAAAATTTGTGAAATCCAATTAGGGTTTGCATCATTGGATTGATCGTCAAATTAACTATTAATTGTACTTCAAATTGATAACTCTAACACTTCAATTACCCAACCATACTCAACCCTAGAACTCCAAACGGTCTTGGTTGAGACCGTTTGGGGAGACCTCCAAATGGTCTTGAGACCGTTTGGGTAAAACAACCCAAACTTTAAGTCAACCAAAGGTAAGTTCAGCACTTAACCCGATTAGGGTTTCTAATTGGAGAATTTTCCATATATTGTATTAATCAATTAAACCCATTAGATTATCTTCCAACACTTACTAGGGTCCTGACCTCAAACGGTCAACCCATCCAAACGGTCAACTCATCTCAACGGTTTGGGGTCCAAACCTCCAAACGGTTTGCAAACCGTTTGGTCTCCAAACGGTTTGGTGAGACCGTTTGGACCAAACTCTTGAAATCGTTTGCAATGAAAACTTGTTGGAATGTGTGCCTAAGATGATTTTATCATCATCAAGATCTAGTCCATTGAAAACTATTGTCATTATCATGGAAATTGCATCAATTAATCAAAGGTATTGCAAGAAGAGAAATTGAACATGAATGATTGAGAAATTGAATTCAATACCAATGAATAGGGGTTCAAGTTATATAACCCGCCTCCAATTGAGCTTCAAAGCTTGGAGATTCACATCAACAATGGTGGAAGGAGACTTTTCACACCACAAGGTTCGTTCCTCAAGCTTTTGAGTGAAAAGTAATGGTTAGAATTGAAGATGGGATCGAGATAAGAAGAAATCATGCATTGATTTGTGGTTTCTACCATGAAATCAAGATGAACGAAGGTCAAGAAGCTTACCAACAGGTTGGAGGTCGTCTTCATGCTGCTCCTAGATTCCTTGATCATTTTTTCAAGCAAAGAGAAGAAGTGGATTTGAAAACGTCCTTGGTTTTAGTTGTAAAGGGTGTTTTTATAAGAAAATCAATGAGAGAGAAAATGCCTCATCTCAAACCTTTAATTCTGAATTTGTTGCCACCTCCTACCCCTGGTTTCCTTGCATGAAAAGGCATATTTATCACCACCGAACTCCCTTCCATTATCCATGAATTAAGGGAAAAGAAATTAAGCACCTTAACCTTTATAATATTATTATCCATAAGTGAGTGGATAATTCTTTTTAGTTTCTTAATGTGAGTGGGTTCTCCACTCACGTTGATCTTTCCTTTGCCTTTGAAAGGAACAAGGACTTCCATATATGTGGATTTCAACCAACATAAATTTGGCTAAAGAGCAATCTATTTAATATAATTATTTTTGCATTATTTCAATTATGCTTAAGTCTTAATTATTTTAATATCAAGATTCTCTCTCCTTCAAAGTAGCTCAAATGAGATGCCCTGCTCATTTTCTTGCCTCTTCAAGATGCCAAGAATATTAAGGACCTTATTGAAGTCGTAAATTTCATATTGAACCCTAGGTTTTGGGTAAATTACACATTATGCCAAACCTAGGTTTTAATGCACAAACATTGCTTTATCAGCTCTTTCTTGGTACTCAGGCTTTCACTAACCATACCTCTACATCATCTTCATTCCCATGATTCTTCAACATATGAGGAACATATTATCATGCACAATTTGCAATTTAACCCCTTAACTTGGGTAATTTGCACTTTAGTCCAAACAAGCAAAGCATTACTTTCAACATTATTCAAAATGCACTTAAAATTGAAATATAAGTTCCTCTTGAGCCTTAATTACTTTTCAAAAGATAATATCAAGCATCTAATTATCTTTCTTAATCAAAACCCCTAGGGTTAAAGCATAACCCAGGTCATGGATGTTACAAGTTATCCACCCCTTATAAGGATTTCATCCCCGAAATCATCAACGAAAACATTAAGAGAAAAGAGTAGGGTATTTCCTCCTCATCTCTTCCTCTAACTCCCACATATCTTCTTCAATGTCACGGTGATGCCAGAGAACTTTTACAAGACAAATATTTTTCTTTTTCAGCTTTTTATCCTTCTGTCCAGAACCAACACAGGTCCTTCAACATAAGATATATCATCATTTAGTTCTACCTCCACAGGTTGCAGAACTAACTCAGTATCAGGATGACACTTCCTCAGCATAGAGATATGGAACACTGGATGCAATCTATGCAACTCATGTGGTAACTCTAACTTATAGGCTACCTTTCCCACCCTTACAATGATCAGATAAGTCCCCATAAATCTAGGAGCTAACTTCCCCTTCTTTCCAAATCTCAGGATTCCTTTCCAAGGTGAGACCTTGAGGTATACTTTGTCTGCAACCTAGAATTCTAAGGGTCTATGAAGCTTATCAGCATAAGATTTCTATCTATCCTGGGCAGCTTTCAACTAGTGTTGTATTACTTTAATCTTCTCAGTTGTTTGATGTACTAGCTCAAGACCCAAAAGTTGATATTCTCATGTTTCATACCAACATAAGGGAGATCTACAACGTCTACCATACAATGCCTCATATGGAGCCATATCAATATTGTGATGATAGCTATTATTATAAGCAAATTTTATGAAGCTCAGATGTAGATCCCAACTTCCTACAAATTGAAGGACACATGCCCTAAGCAAGTCCTCCAAAGTTTGTATGGTCCTTTCATATTGTCCAACTGTTTGTGGGTGAAAGGTTGTACTAAACCTTAATTGTGTACCCAAAGCTTTATGAAGTCACTCCTAAAAACAACTCGTGAACTGGGGACCTCTATCAGAAACAATTGTAGTTGGAACCCCGTACAAACGCACTATCTCATCTATGTATATCTGTGCAAGCTTCTCAGCTGTGTAGGTTGTTTTGATAGGTAAGAAATGTGTTGTTTTTGTCAGCCTATCCACTATCACCCAAATGGAATCATGACTTTTGGTTGTTCTAGGAAAATCAACCACAAAGTCTATGGTCACATGATCCCATTTCCACTGTGGTATCGGCAGAGGTTGCATTGTTCATGCGGGCTTCTAATGTTCAGCTTTAACTTGCTGACACACCGGACACCGCATAACAAACTCAGCAACGTCTTTCTTCAATCCAGGCCACCAATACATATCTTTTAAGTTATGATACATCTTGATGCTCCCTGGATGCATAGCATACATTGAACAATGAGCTTCTTCTAGAACTAACTTTCTTAAGTTGTCCACATCAGGTACTACCATCCTACCATGGTAACAGATTAATTGATCATCTGAATCATGGAAACCATCATGTTTCCCGCTACCATACTCTGACCTGATCTGTTGGATTACAGTATCAGCTTGTTTTGCTTCCTTAATCTGCTATCTCAGAGTAGGTTTCACTTGCATCTCATCTAATAGTCCGACTAACAATGATACCTTAATATGTATATTGTATTGCCTTAAGGAGATAGCATATATCTTTTAGCGCACACTAAGGAATTCAACTGTGCTTTATCTAGGGCTGGTGTTGCTTATTTCCTACTTAGTGCATCAGCTACCAGATTAGCCTTCTCTAGATGATAATCAATTGTACAATCATAGTCCTTGATTAATTCCATCCAACGGCGCTGTCTCATGTTCAACTCATGTTGTGAGAAGATATACTTTAGGTTCTTATGGTTTGTGAAAATTTGGAATGTTTCTCCATAGAGATAATGTCTCCAGATCTTGAAAACATGGACCACAACAACTATCTCTAGATCGTGTGTCGGATAATTCTCCTCATGTTTCTTAAGTTGTCAAGAAGCAAAAGAAATCACTTGTTTATCCTACATCAACACACATCCTAGATCGTGCTTGGATGCGTCACAGAAGACTATGTACCCCTTCCCTTGCTCAGGTAGTACTAACACAGGTGCAATTGTTAACCTTTCTTTTAGCAGCTAGAAAGAATGTTGACACTTGTCATTCTAGACAAAAGGAACCTCCTTCCTGGTCAACTTGGTCAGGGGTAAAGCTAAAGAGCTGAAGTTCTTAATGAACCTCCTGTAGTAACCTGCCAACCCAAGAAAATTATGAATCTTCATCGGTGTCTTTGGATGTTCCCATTGCAGGACAGATTCCACCTTCTTAGGATCAATATGAATACCTGAAGCAGATATCATGTGTCCTAGAAAAGAAACTTCTGGTAACCAGAACTCACATTTGCTACACTTAGCATATAGCCTATGCTCTCTTAGCAAAGTCAAAACCTGATGAAGGTGTTGCTCATGTTGTTGAGCATCTCTACTGTATATCAAGATATCATCTATGAAGACGATTACACAGTGATCAAGAAAAGGTTGAAAGATTCTATTCATGAGTTCCATGAATGCAGCTGGTGCATTAGTTAGTCCAAATGACATAACTATGAACTCATAGTGACCATACCTTGTCCTAATGGCAGACTTAGGTATATCACTCTCCTTAATATGCAACTGATGGTATCCCGACCTCAGATCTATCATAGAAAAGATAGTTGCACCACGCAACTGATCAAACAAGTCATCGATCCTTGGCAGAGGATACTTGTTCTTTATAGTTACTTTATTTAACTGTATGTAGTCAATGCATAACCACATCGACCCATCCTTCTTTCTAACAAAGAGAATCGGAGCACCCCATGGTGAAGTACTTGGTCAGCTAAAACCTTTCTCAAGCAACTCTTGCAGTTGTCTCTGGATCTCTGCCATCTCAGCAGGTGCCATCCTATATGGAGTTTGTGCTATGGGTTGCGTGTCTGGGATTAGATTTATGTCGATATCAATCTCTCAGGATGGAGGAACACCTGGAAGTTCTTCAGGAAATACATCTTCAAATTCCCTAACTACCGGAACTTCAGAAGGATGAGGGCTCTCCATTGTGGTATCTACCACATGTGCCAAGAATGCAAAGCATCCATGTCTCATCAACTTCTCAGCTACCATAGCTGATACAAGACAAGTTGGAAGAATCTTTCTATCTCCCTGAAAGATCCATGTGTTACCATTGTCTATAAACACAGCCTGCTTGGAACTGCAATCCAAGACAACCTTATACTTTTCTAAGGTGTCCATCCCAAGAATTATATAAAAACCCTGCATCTCAAGTGGTATAAGATCCACTTGAATGCGGTGATTAGAAAAGGAAAGATTGTAGGGAGAACACACCTCCCGCAGCACTGTAGATCCTAGCAAAGGGGTTTCTAGCATCAAGCTATCTGCTCTATGACTGACAGTCATGTTGCAGTCAAGAATCACTTCTCGAGTGATAAAAAAATGTGTAGCACCTAGATCAATTAACATAGATATGAAGCGGGATGAAGACATGTCAGAATAAAATAGTTCCATCTGACATGTCACAACTCGAGGGTTGACCACTACTTCGGGCTGATTCATGGCATAGAATCTAGTTGTTCCTTGTTGTTGGCCCTGTGCTTGGTTGTTGGGTGTCAACGATACAGCTTGGGACGCTTGTCCATGTCCTCTAGAGTTATTACTGAACTATTGCCTCTGTAAGCCTTGTTGACTCTGCCTCTGGGGTTGAGTCATAGTTTTGACTTTCTCCGGACAATCTCTCTTCAAGTGTCCTGACCTCCCACACTGGTAGTAGTTGTAACTTCCTACACTTTGCCTGGGTGGTCTTGTCACTGATGTTGATGATGTGCTGAGGGCTCTACTTGGAGGAAAACTACGTCCCCTACCCCTACTTGATGTCCACTGTGTCAGGGTATTAAACTTTGGTGGCGATGGTGGTGTAGAGAATCTCAGTTTCTTGAAGCTCTCAGACCCTTGTCCTTGGAACTGAGGATACACCTTCTTATTACTGGTCTGTCACTTCTCGATCACAAACCTCTTTATCTGCCTCACAGATTCCACAAAAGTGGAAAACCTCTCCCTGTTCTCCAGAGCATACATAGGAGTGGTCAACTCAATGTTCAACCCCTTTTCGAAACGATGAATCCTCTCCTCATCAGTAGTTGGCATGTGCGGACAGAACCGTAAAAGCTCCATGAATCTAGCTTCATATTCACTAATATTCATCTGTCCTTGCCTCAACCTCTCAAATTGAGAGATCTTCTCATCCAGATACGTCTTAGGAAAGTATCTAATGACAAATTCACGTCAAAATTCATCCCATCCGACTTCAACTCTTGGTCTTTTTCCTTCCTCAATGGTCCACCAATGACCGAAACTCCCCTTCAGAATGTATACAGCATGCCTCACCTTCTCAGCTTCTGGGATGTTGAGGATTTTAAAAGCTTTCTCTAGTTCTGTTAACCATAAATCAGCATCTGATGGGTCAGCTGTGCCAGCATACTCTATGGCTCCAACCCGGAAAAGCCATTCAAAGGCCTTGCCAGCTCCTTGTCCTTCATGGTGGGTGGGTGCCCTAGGTGCAGGTAGTGGCATCCTATCTGTCATATGAGTCATGGTTGCCATGAACTGTCCAAACATGACTTGGAAGGTCAGGTTCCCCATATCTACTTGATTGAACTGGGGTTGTTCAGGTACAAGCTCCTCTCTATCTTGGTCTCTTGCACCTCATCCTAGTGCAGCAACGTTGTTCTCATTAGCATGTTCGTCATGTGATCCAGACATCTTCAAGTTCTTCTTTTCCTATATGAGCAGAAGGCACTATCAGATAAACTAGAAAATACTTAGAACAAACTCAACAACCTTAATCCTATGTCTCTGTAGACTTAGTGAACCTAGAGCTCTGATACCACTAATTTGTGATGTACAAATCAGTTTTAACCAAATAAACGAGATTAACTAATGCGGAAGTGTATCGTTAGCAGTAGATTATTGAAAGTCACTAAAATTTAAAATCTTTTACACGGAGATTCATTCTCAGGAAAACTCTTTAAACAAGAACCACAATATTATATTTACATATTGGTCCACATAGTACATTCCATGTACCATCTCTTCTCGAGACATATGTATACATCACTTTGCCTTGATAAAAGCACAAGTAACAAAATCCTCAAGGCTTAAAGCCAAAATCTCAGATTGATTATAAAACACTATCTTCTGACTCCTAAGACCTGAGAGTACAAAGATGACACATAGGACTTTATTAACATATGTACAAGCCTGACAACTAGTATCCCCACCTGGGATATCACTGTTGTCCTTGTTGTTGTTGTTGTTGTTGTTGTTGTTGTTGTTCCCCTGCTATAGAGTTTCTTCCTCTTTGTATGCGTCTACCTGAAAATGTTGGATCCCATGGGGGTGAGACAATTATACAATTGCCCCAGCGAGAGATATAACTCTCTACCGAAAACATTATCATCACAGTTTAATAGAAATAAACTAAGCAGTGGGATAATACACTTTAATGGCAGATAAATCAATATCAATGTAGATTAGAGCAACATTCATATTCATGTATTTCAGCTATAACTTGACAAGGCAACATGTCTCTTATTTAATAATGAATTAAAGAACATAAATAACATTTATGTATCATGGACATGCTATGCAAAATGACATCAACTAGTGGTTCTCATATTTCAGTCTTATGCAAATACGCTACATGACTGATTACATTTTTCAAACATATTTAAGCTATGAGGAGATGAGGTATACTGCTCATACTCCAAACGACCATTGCGAAATCGAAATCGGTACCATACAAGGTCAGTGGAAGAGTCGGCTACCCTGACTTCCCACATCTCAGTCAGTGTGAGATCACATGCAGGACATCTTGTGTCTCTGCTACATAGCTTGCCAGCGTATAATGGCATCTTCGCTATAGAGCTACAGCGGCCGCTGCACTCTCTTTGCAATCGAGAGATTTTGCGTTTACCTCCATCGATCTGGCATTAACATCATAGGGAGATTTGTGAGACATCCATCCTGGAACATACAATGAAGGATCGAGAGGTTTAATGTTTACCTTCCATCAATTCCCCCATTAGGACGTAAAGATATTATTGCCCATCGACCCCCGCATATTCAAAATATGCGAACTCCAGGAGATCTCGTAAGAAAACTTATTTCTCCATCACCAACTACAAAGGATGATGGATCTATGGTCAGAGCACTACATGAATAGATTTCACTTGATTAATTAAGTACATTATCATATTCTTTTAGCATCAGTCAAGTTTTCAAACATAACTTATTAGGACAATTGTTATAAAGAAACATGTACTATTTTCATCAGTGATTTCTCAGTCTTTAAAAGACATTGGGATCTCAATCCCTCATTTTAAACTCAATGCCATAAACACATGGTTCCGGGTATTCAAACCCATAGCTCCTCACTAAGCATTGTTACTACTTTTTTAGGTAACCATCACCTTCAGGTCATCTGACCAAGGTACACATGACACTTGCTACATAAGCATCACATCTGGCACTTGAGGCCCATTAACTCTCTTGTTACCTCTTACTAAGAAACAAGGCATATTATGGCACACAAGGCCTGATAAAAAATTTCAATAAATAAAGCATCATAGCTCATACCTGGCTATGTTCATCATCTCATGATACCTGCATGGTTAGCACATATGATAACAGATATATCAATCATGTTTATGTTCCATGCTATTCCATAGGAACACCACTATTCCCTTACCAGGGTTTGGGTTTCCCATTTCATTTAAATCTGGGTTACTCGTCCCCTTTTGTTCAATTAGGACCAATGATTCATCTCTGCATTGTCCAAGATTAGGGTTTCACACTATATAGTATAATCCAGAATTAGAGTTTCACACACCTTCACCCTACATTAGGGTTTATATTCAATAACTCCCAGTTAGGGTTTACTATTCATCCTAATTATGGTTTATCATTAAAATACCTTGAATTAGGGTTACTCATGTCATTATTCTGAATTCATATCACATTACCCTCCTAAAATAGGGTTTCACTCAGAATTGCCCTAAATTAGGGTATGAGTTCATTGATTAACTCAATTAGGGTTTTATGATCTCTTCCTCAAGGATCATACCCTAATTGTATTCTTCACTCATTTTAAATGTACTAGGCTTGATTGCTACATGATTAATTTTCATGTATGAATCTCTCTCTCATCCTCCTCTAGGATGTCCAGAAGATTTGATCAGTTGAACCTTCAATTACATTAAATATCCCAAATGGATTAACCATGTTGAACCTTAAACGGTTTTGTTTTCTTAGACCCTAAACGGTCTTGTCCTTTCAACATTCAAATGGTTTGAAACCATTTGGGCATATTCCCCTTGAAACTGTTTAAGTATGTATTAAAATCGAATGGGCTTGGGTCTCCAAATGGTTTGGGACTGTTTGGACCCAAACGGTCTTGAGACCATTTGGACTCAAACGGTCTTAAGACCATTTGGTCCAAACCCTCTCAAAACCCAAAGGACCAAAAAGTCTTTCAACACAAAACCAAATCAAGGTTTTCATCAAAGAACCGCCTATCAATTGATTCCTTGATTCATTCATCAATTGAACTATTGAGTCAACTTTCAATTGCACCATCAATTAGGGTTTTGAACCCATTTGAACTAGGTTTTATAATCAAGAACCCATCAATTAGGGTTTTGAAGTCGAGGAACCATCAATGGCTAACATTGTGGAACTAACCCAATTGAAATCAATGACTCATCATCAAGTTATGATATGACCTGACCTCAAACGGTCTTGAGGTCGTTTGGATGACCTCCAAACGGTCTTGAGGTCGTTTAGATGACCTCTAAATGGTCTTGAGACCGTTTGCCTCATCATTCATTAAAATTTGTGAAATCCAATTAGGGTTTGCATCATTGGATTGATCATCAAATTAACTATTGATTGCACTTCAAATTCATATCTCTAACTCTTCAATTACCCAACCATACTCAACCCTAGACCTCGAAACGGTCTTGGTTGACCTCAAAACGGTCTTGGTTGACCTCCTAACGGTCTTGATACCATTTGGGGTGACCTCCAAATGGTCTTGAGACCATTTGGGCAAAACAACCCAAACTTTAAGTCAACCAAAGGTAAATTCAGCACTTAACTCGATTAGGGTTTCTAATTGGAGAATTTTCCATATATTGAATTAATCAATTAAACCCATTATATTGTCTTCCAACACTTACTAGGGTCCTGACCTCAAATGGTCAACCCATCCAAACGGTCAACTCATCTAAACAGTTTGGGGTCCAAACCTCCAAACGGTTTGCAAATTGTTTGGTCTCCAAACGGTTTGGTGAGACCATTTGGACCAAACTCTTAAAATTGTTTGCAATGCAAACTTGTTGGAATGTGTGCCTAAGATGATGTTATCATCATCAAGCTCTATTCCATCGAAAATTTCTTCCATTATCATGGCAATTGCATCAATTAATCAAAGGTATTGCAAGAAGAGCAATTGAACATGAATGATTGAGAAATTGAATTCAATAACAATGAATAGGGGTTCAAGTTATATAACCCGCCTCCAATTGAGCTTCAAATCTTGGAGCTTCACGTCAAAAATGGTGGAAGGAGCTTTTTCACACCACAAGGTTCGTTCCTCAAGCTTTTGAGTGAAAAGGAATGGTTAGAATTGAAGATGGGATCGAGATAAGAAGAAATCATGCATTGATTTGTGGTTTCTACCATGAAATCAAGATGAACGAAGGTCAAGAAGCTT
Organism: Alisma plantago-aquatica; assembly: GCA_963693085.1. Taxonomy (NCBI): domain Eukaryota; kingdom Viridiplantae; phylum Streptophyta; class Magnoliopsida; order Alismatales; family Alismataceae; genus Alisma; species Alisma plantago-aquatica. Next base: position 1,525,225,808 of record OY856410.1, read on the forward strand.
ACCAACAGGTTGGGGGTCGTCTTCCCTCTGCTCCTAGATTTCTTGATCATTTTTGCAAGCAAAGAGAAGAAGTGGATTCGAAAAAGTCCTTGGTTTGAGTTGTAAAGGGTGTTTTTATAAGAAAATCAATGAGAGAGAAAATGCCTCATCTCAAACCTTTAATTCCGAATTTGTTGCCACCTCCTCCCCCTTGGTTCCTTGCATGCAAAGCAATCTTTATCACCACCTAACTCCCTTCCATTATCCATGAATTAAGGGAAAAGAAATTAAGCACCTTAACCTTTATAATATTATTATCCATAAGTGAGTGGATAATTCTTTTTAGTTTCTTAATGTGAGTGGGTACTCCACTCACGTTGATCTTTCCTTTGCCTTTGCAAGGAACAAGGACATCCATCTATGTTGATTTCAACCAACATAAATTTGGTTAAAGAGCAATCTATTTAATATAATTATTTTTGCATTATTTCAATTATGCTTAAATCTTGATTATTTTAATATCAAGATTCTCTCTCCTTCAAAGTAGCTCAAATGAGATGCCCCTCTCATTTTCTTGCCTCTTCAAGATGCCAATAATATTAAGGACCTTATTTAAGTGGTAAATTGCATATTGAACCCTGGGTTTTGGGTACATTACACATTACACCAAAACTAGGTTTTAATGCACAAACATTGCTTTATCAGCTCTTTCTTGCTACTCAGGCTTTCACTAGCTATACATCTGCATCATCTTCATTCCCATGATGCTTCAACATATGAGGAACATATTATCATGCACAATTTGCAATTTAACCCCGTGACTTGGGTAATTTGCACTTTAGTCCAAACAAGCAAAGCATTACTTTCAACATTATTCAAAATGGACTTAAAATTGAAATATAAGTTCATCTTGAGCCTTAATTACTTTTCAAAATATAATAGAAAGCATCTAATTATCTTTCTTAATCAAAACACCTAGGGTTAAAGCATAACCCAGGTCAGGGATGTTACAAGAAGTCTCAATAATACTAAAATGAATTTAACAAGCAAAGTCATGCTTAAAATGTAAGAATGCTTCATGGATCATTAATGAATAGGTAATTATTACAATGTAATCAATAGGTAATTGAATGGGATGAAATATGCACAAAGGCTAAATAGAGTTCTTTGATGCTTAAACAATAAAGGACATGAGTAACATAATAATATATGAGGTAACATCAATAATAATGGACTTAACGAGTAAATCAGTGAAATTAAATATTCCAAGCATACAAGGCTAAAAATAACTCAATATATGAGAAGCTAATAGGACTCTCATGATTATTGATGGAAAGTGTAACATACTAGATCTCAGACCCTACCCTAGAAGTTGACGCTTTGGACTTAGCCAAACAAGGTTGAAGGTTAGACCTAAATAGATGTTTCTTATAATCCCAAATGAGCTAATGTATTTATAGATCACCTTAATGTAACCTAATGTTCTAACATTAATCTTAGGTTTATAATGGATACATAAAATATGTCACATAACTCATTTTAGTAGTAATATGAAGATAAGAAACTTAATTGGATGAATAATTAAGATAATGGGTAGTTAATGGGCCATATGACATATCTCATAAAATGAAGTCTAAAAAGTGGAAACAAACTTCAAATTCAAAATCTACATATCAAAATTAGTCTACATGTCAAATTTCATCTAATTTGGATAACCTTAAAATATTAGGATAAGTTTAGGAGAGAGAAAATTAGTAAATGACATAAGTAATGAATAATGTGATTATATAACTTCACAATATAGAAACTATGAAAAATTCATATTCAACTTGTGGATAAAGTTTGGTCCGATTTGGATGTTGTTTGTGTGAGTTATGCAATTTTAGGTACATTCTGGACTATTCTGCAATTTACCCAATTGGGAGGTTTTCTTTGAAAATTGTCACATGCATTATAATCCTTAGATATTTCCTTATCATTCTCGAATTTTTTGGTCTTTGGGGCTCCTAGTTATACTTGGTTTGGAAGTATTTCTCTTCAAGGACATTTTAGGGTTTTTCCTCTTTAAAAGATAAGGATAAGGATGAAGATAAGGATACGGATAAGGATAAAGATAAAGATAAGGATAAGGATACAGATAAGGATAAGGATAAAGATAAAGATAAGGATAAAGATAAAGATAATGATAAAGATAAAGATAAGGATAAGGGTGAAGATAAGGATAAAGATAAAGATAAGGATATGGATAAAAGAGAGAAAGTATGGGTAGTAACTAAGGGAGGTGTTGCATGGACATATAATGTCTAGAATTTTGACACATGTACACCTCAAGCTTAACCCCTTTCCTTTCCATGAAGCTATATATATCCCTTCCTAGCTCCAAATTCGAAATCATTGCTCACTCCCTATTTCCTCTAGCTTAGAGCATCATTCCTACTCTGTTTTGCCATAAAGTTGTTGTCCCAAGGTAAAAGGAGGTACCTACCTTGGTGAAGAAAGCTCCTAAGGTTCCATATTTCTCTATTTAGGATTTGTTAAGCTCATCCTTGGTGATTTTGACCAAAATTAGGTTTGCACCTCTATAGTAGAGAAGGTGATCTTTGCTCAAGAAAGGAGTTTGGATTGGAGTAACCAGACATTGTAATCTCAGAATCCTTTCTGTTTGAACCTTCTTACCTTCCTAGAGGCCTTTGGGGACATAGATTTGGATCTAGAAGTACTTTGGACTTTGGAACTTTGATATTGAGGTATGATGTATCCCATATTATTCATATTGAGCAATTTCTCTCTTTATTGTATGTTTGCATCCCTGATTATTCACATTGAGCAATTTTTCACTCTTATTGTATGATTGCATCTCACATTATTTCTATATTGAGAAATTTCTAATTCTTCACTCAAAATGTATGTTGTATCCCCTATTCCTCTATAGTTAGAAATTCACCTATTTTGTCATTCTCTTGAATTTGACCTACACAATATGTCTTATCTCTTGTTATCATGGTTTGTGTGAACTATCTTACGTGTTATGAACTTGGATATTCTCTTGTTATCTACATTATGCCTTGGTGCATGTTGGTCTCTTATATTGATATGTGCAACTTTGAAGTGGATATTATATGTTTGGGTTGTCCATTGTGTGATGGCAACCTTTGTATCATCTTCTGACTAAACTATTTACTTGCCTCTATATTTACATGCTATGTGATTCAGTAGCACTAGAGTAGTGTAATTACATTGGTTTTGGGGCAGTATTCCCCTATTATTTATTTGGAGGGTGGCAGTATACCATTCCTCTATAATTGAGTGTGGCAGTAATCCATACTCAACTTTATATATTTGGGAGAATGGCAGTATTTCTTTCTCTATCAGGTTTCAACTTTATGAGGGTTGGCCGCCAATTGTGTTTATATTGTTCTAGGGCTATGCTTATCTCACATGCATGCAAGTTATTGATGTGTATTGTGGGGTGTGTGCCCTACTTTCTTTTGTGCCAGTATTGCACAATCTTTATGGTTTTGATCATGGCAAGTATCTTCTTTCATGATGATGATGATTCTTCACTTATGCATGTGTGGGTAGTCCTTATCTCTTATATGGGAAGCATTTTACATTTGAAGTCCTTATTGCTTAAATTGCTCAAAGTTTCCTTTAGCATACACATACCAGCTTTTGCTGATGTATTTATTTTCTTCTTCTCTTTTGTGGGGTATGCTTCCAACCCCAGGTTAGATCAAGAAGAGGCGAACTTTGACATCAACCTTGTAGCGGAGCTCATTGGGGAGACTTGAAGAGGTGGTTAGATGACCCTCAGCTTGATCTTTGGCTTATATGATTAGATTTCCTTTTTGACACCATATGCGGTGAAGTGTTGTATCATGTTATCAAGCATTGTAAATTGTTAGATAATGATCTTTTCCACTGCTACTCCTTGTGTAATGATACATACATGTTTAAAGAATTGGTCTCCGTCCCATTGACGGAAAATTTGATGTGGTGTTTGGTTTTAAGGGATGTGGTCTTTTCTTTTTAGTAGAGGAGTGGTTTCACTCTTTTACAGAAAGTGAAATATGTAATAACATACTTGTGATAGAACTCATAAAATAAAGTTTCAAAAGGGAAACTTAATGTCAAAGTTGGTTTCTATAGGTCCAAATTAGTCTTACAGAAAAGTTTCAACCTAGGTATATAATCCTAGCTATCCCAATTGTATTAGAAAAGATAATTCAATTATATGCAAATAGTTTAAATTATATAATTTTGTCACACCTACGTTTTATTGGATTTCCTAAAGATATTGTTACTATGTTGTTTTTAGCTTGTTAAAACCTTCTTGATCGCATGAGTGCCTTCCTTCTCCTGCCCCCGATTTCTTCTCTTTTCAGTCTGATGTAGTTTTGGTTTATGCTCCTCATTCCATATACATCTCTCACCCTAAGTTTCATTTCCCTTCTTGTATATCCTATCCTAACCCTCTCCACCTCATCCTGAATCATCTACCCATGACAAACCTATATATAGGTGTATGCACATATAATGACCTGGTGTTTTTGAGTACCCCCATAACCCTACCCTATCATCACCTCTCTCTCTACTTTTATGAATCGTATAAGAAGTTGTTTAGTTCCTTACTAGGCATATCCTAGAAAACCCTATCTTTTGATCCCTCTTGTCTACCATCTTCAAGATCGTGGTATTGAGACTAGGGCTCCACGCTTGGGACTACTTGCACCACCGAAAACCCTCCAGAAATAAGATTCTACCCTCCTCTTGCACTTCATTGTGCAATGATCCCATCATCACAACAATGACTCAAGAAATGCTCCTACGAGCTCAGTCTGACCTCCTAGCCACTACAAATGAAAAGGGTGACGAAGGGACTATCAAAATCATCTTGGAAAATTTATTCGTCGAACACTTCTTCACCGTGAACGAAGGTAATTAATCATGCTTTCATCCTCCGATTGAAGCTTTTTGTCATCAAATCTTTGCTCAATTGTAAAATCCTCATTTCTTGTGCTTGTGTAGTGGTTGACTTTGTCTCTATATGATCTATCGAAAACCATCATTGCTTTTTGCATGCTTCTTTTGGTCGGGTTTTCCCTTATAGTGTTTCTTATGCTCCATCGCTACCTATAATTGCAAGGGCAAGTACTTAGGTCCCTGACCACCGCTGGACCTTTAGCTAGTTCCCTCTGTGATCAACAGAGGTGGGCAGAGACAATGGTACGGTTCCCAAAGATTGCCATCACCGGGTCCTGGGGTTGGTCCCTCCGGTTCAAGCCATGTCATCGACGACATGTTCTCGCATGAGAGACACGACGAAGGAGAAAGGTCCGTACACTTTTACAAGTTTACCCATCTTGTTGTTCACCCTTTTGTTCTAAGTCCTAAGGGCATTCTTGTCTTTTTTGACCTTGGTTACCTTGTTAATTGTATATTTGCTTTTATCAGGCCTATGGCCACTTGTCTGGATGTTTTTGGGCTAAATTAGTAGGCCCCTACTCTCTGATTAAGACATATGTTATTTCTAAATTTCATGATTTATGGATTTTACAAAATTTAGTATAAATCACCCATAAGTCAGAAAAATAAAAGGGAATAGTCTTTAAAATAAAATAATATATAATCTATCTAATGATATCAGTCCCATTACCTAATTTCCATCAAATAAATATATGATTTTTATGGTTTTATCTAATTGGTTAAATCTAAATTCATATATACTTGTCTAAAATTCAGAAAAATAAAGTAAAACATGCTATGAATTTAGAAAAGTATAATCTACAATATGGCATGGTTTTTTCTTACCTAATTCATTAATAATAAAAATTTGATTTTTAGGGTTATTATAATTAATGTAAATGTAACTCTAATTTCATATGTGTTTTCAATAGGTGGCTTGAAACCCTGGCTAGGACCTAGGGTTGACCTTGGACATATGTAGATATGATATGAGGTCTGATTACATCCCATATTTTTCTATATTGAGAAAGTTCTTATTCTTCTCTCTTGATGTATGTAAGCATCCCACATTATTCCTTTTAAGCAATAATACATATTCCTCTTTCTCCTAGTCCTATGGACATTAGCCTACACAATATCTCTTTCTCTTGAGAATATATTACTTGGTTTTGATTTTTGTGAATCGTTCTACTCTGAAGGATATTCTTTTGACTCATTCTTATACTTTGTTCATGATGGAACTTCTACTTGGTGATGTGTGCTACTTTTCCCCACTTATGTGGTGGATGTTTATATTGTCCATTTATGTGATGGTAATCTTGATTATTCTGACTATGCATTTTACTTGCCTCTACATTAAGCATGTTGTGTGACTGAGTAACCTAGAGTAGTGTAATTGCATTGGTTTTCGAGTTATGTGCCCTTATTATATTTTTGGGATGGAATTTATGTGCCCCATACCCAGGTTTTGTTCCCAAACTTTATATATTCGGGAGTTTGGTTATGTGCCATACTATATCACGTTTCAAGTTTATGAGGCTTGGCAATGCTTATCCCATATGCGTGCAGGTTGATATTATTGTTATGGGTTTTATGACTAAAGATGTATTTGTGCTTGTGTGGCACAACTCCTATGTTTTATTAATAGTAAGTATCTCTATTATCATATGATTGAAATTCATTCCTCTTGATACCCACTTGGGTAGTTATTTACTTTTTCTATGGAAAGCCTTTTATTTTGACATCCTTTATTTCATAATGTTTCTCAATCCATATTTAGTATGCAGATACCAGACTTTTGGTGATGTCATCTACTTTTTCTCCTCTTACTGGGGTATGATTCCAACCCCAGGTGTTGAACATGGAGGACATGGCATGTTGAGATGGACCTGGCTTATGTATTTGATGCTTGGAGAAAAACCTGATATGGTTTAGATTTCCCTCTACTAGATCCTTATGATGTAATATCCATGTAAACCCCATATGGGAGATGACGATGTACTTTTATAAACTTGATTATAGTCATGTTTATTACTCTACTACTATACTGTGGTATTTTGTATACCATCATTTGAGATATGAAAATTTTACACCTATTCCCGCATACCTTTTATGTGTATTTGGAATAGATGTTTTATTCTTCAAATTTTAGTAGGGAGTGGATCCCCTATCGGGTCCCACTCCTTACATCATGGTATCAGAGCTTGTGGTAGTCGGATTTCTGACTATTTCAATTTTATCTCCCTAATTAGAACTCATACCTTACATATTCACCCTTTAAGAGAGATGTTACCCTGGATTTATCCTATGTTACACATGAGATGGTGAAAGGATGATTTAGAAACTTATACACTAGAATCTTGATTAGTAAACCCTAATGAGATAAAATTTTAGGTGATCTTACCCTACCATATAGGTTAGTGGTGATATATTCCTTTGGATATTAAGATCTAACTTTAGGGTAGTTTTTGGAATAAGAATGCAAAAGTAGTTGATAAGGAGATCACATTTGGATAAAATTGTGCTTAGTTCTCCCATTGATTTTGGTACATTTTTGTTATACCTCACGATGTTTCTTGTTGTCAAAAATTATTTTCAATTATAATATTATATGTACAGAAATGTTCTCTGATTTTGTCAATCATTTCTTAAATTAAGTCACAATGAAGAGATATGTGAAGTTTTAGTAGAGAAACCCAAGATTTAGATACCCTAAACCCTAGTTTTCTCTATGAATAAGTGGCTAGGGATATGTGGAATAATATACAGGTGCAGTGGACCTACCCTTTATACCTTATGACTTTTTGGTTTGACAATATGAATCTTAGGGTTGTTAGGTTATAGACACAAGGACCTAAAGATCAACCCTAGTTTGTTATGAATTTTTAGTTGGATACATGAATAACTTAAACCCCTATAATATTCACAACTAAAAACATGAAAAAGTAACCATAGTACCTTGATGATGTTTAGCTTAGTTTATTGGTTAAATGTTTTAAGGGGTGGAGAATAGTTGGATGATAGTATATGGATGATGCAATTTGAGGACAAAATCCTTTTAGGGGTGGAGTGTTGTAACAGACCCAGATCTAGCATCTTGGCTATAGTAACTTTAATCATGGGGATAGGATGCCGACATGCTGAAATATCTAATTTTGGCCAAACGAAGATACATATAAACCCTAACACATTGGTTTGTACCTTAATGAATATAAAATACACATTTAATTATTTATATCACGTACAAAGCCCATATTAGGACTTATGTAACCGTAAACTTATCGTCGAGGTATAAATCATCATATGGTGATGTCATGGCTATTTGAGCTAACCTAATATTAGAATATAGATTTATATTCTCTAGTTGTCTTAAAAATCAAGATTAACCTAATCTACATATTCTTGGTACCACACATGATGTGTTAGCATCAATTGGTGTCACAATAACACAAGATGTCTCAAGAATCCTAAAATGAATTAAACAACCAAAGTGATGCTTAAAATGTAAGAACGTTGTATGGATCACTAATGCATAGGTAATGACTACAATGTAATTAATAGGTAATTGAATGGGAGGAAATATACGCAAAGGCTAAATAAAGTTCTTTTCTACTTAAATAATAAAGGATATGAATGACATGATAATAAATGAGTTAAAATCAATAATAATGGACTTAATGAGTGAATCAGTGAAATTACCTAATTCATTCATGCAAGGCTAAAAATAACTCAATCTATGTGAAGTTAATAGGGCTCTAATGATTATTGATGGAAACTGAAATGTGTAATAATATGCATAATAATAAATAGTGTAAGCCATGTTTGCGATAGGACTCATAAAGAAAGTTTAAAAGGGAAACCTAATGTCAATATTTGTTTTTATAGGTCTAAATTAGTTTAATAGAAAAGTTTGAACCTAGGTATATAATCCTAGCTATCCCAATTGTATTAGAAAATATAATTCAATTTCATTTAAATCATATAATTTTGTCACACCTTTGTTTTATTTGTTGTCCTAAAGATATCGTTACTATGTTGTTTTTAGCTTGCCTAAACCTTCTTGATCACACGAGTGCCTTCCTTCTCCTGCCCCCAATTTCTTCTTTTTTTTTTCTATCCGTTGCAGTTGTGGTTTCTGCTCCTCATCTAGTCTACATCTCTCAACCTAACTCTATTTTCCCTTCCTTTGTTTCCTCTCCTAACCCTCTGCACTTCTTCTCAAATCATCTACCCATGAAAAACCTTATATATGTGTCTGGACATATATCGACCTGGTGTTTTTTTAGTACCCCCATAGCCCTACACTACTATTGTCCCTCACTGCACTTTTCTAAATCGTATAAGAAGTTGTTTAGTTCCTTACCAGGCATATACCAAAAAAACCTATCTTGGGATCCCTCTTGTCTTACATCTTACAGACCGTGGTCTCGATACCAGGGCTCCATGCTTGGGACTACTTGCACCATCGAGGTCCTTCCAGAAAGAAGAGTCTATCATCTTATTGCACTTCATTGGGCAGTGCTCCCATATTCATAACCACGACTCCAGCAATGCTCCTACAAGATTAGCCTAACCTCCTGGCCAGCGCGATGAAAAGAGCGATGAAGGAACTATCAAATTTTCTTGAAAACTTTCCTCACCGAACACTTCTTCATTGTGAATGAAGGTAACCATGCTTTCATTCTCTGATTGAAGCTTTTTGTCATCGGATCTTTGCTTGACCATCAAATCCTTGTTTCTTCTACTTGCTTTGTGGTTGACTTTGTATTTGTATGATCTACTGTAAACCATCATTGCTTCTTGCATTATTCTTTTGGTCGGGTTTTCCCTTATAGTGTTTCGGATGCTCCATCATTGCCTATAATGGCGGGGGTGAGTACATAGGTCTCTGACTGTCGAGCCTTCAGGTAGTTCCCTCTGCGATCAGTGCACGTGGGTAGAGATAGTGGTGTGGTTCCCAGAGCATGCCCTCACTAGGTCATGGGGTTGGTCCCTCCAATTCATGCTACATCATCGACAGTGTGTTGTTCTCACGGGAGAGATACAGTGAAGGAGAAAGGTCCTTACACTTTTACAAGTTTACCCATCCCGTTGTTCACCATTTTGATCTAAGGCCATAGGGCATTTTCATCTTTTCGACCTTGGTTACCTTGTTAACCGTATATTTGGTTTTAGCGGGCATGTGGTCGCTTGTCCGAATGTTTCTAGGCCAACTCAGTGGGTCCCTCCTCTTTGGTTAGAACAAATGGTATTTATGAATTTCAAATTGGTGGATTTTACAAAATTCAGTATAAATCACTCATAAGTCAGAAAAATAAAAGGGAATAGCCTTTAAAATTAGAAATTTTAATCTATCTAATGATATCAGTCCCATTACCTAATTCCCATCCAAAAAATATATGATTTTTATGGTTTTATCTAATTGGTTAAATCTAAATTGATAACTAATTATCTAAAAGTAACAAAATAAAGTAAAACATGTTATGAATTTGAAAAAGTATAATCTACAACATGGCATGGTTTTATTGACCTAATTCACTAATAACAAAAAGGTGAATTTTAGGGTTAATATAATTAATGTAAATGTAACCCAAATTTCATATGTGTTTTTAACACGTGGCTTGAAACCCTAGCTTGGATCTAGGGTTGACCTTAGACATATGTAGACCTGATATGAGGTATGATTGCATACCATATTATTTCTATAGTAAGCAATTTCTAATTTTTCTCTCTTAATGTATGTATGTATCCCATTTTATGCCTTTTGAGAAAAAATATATTTTCCTCTTTCTCTTGGTCCTGTGGACAATATACTATACAATATCTCTTTCTCTTGAGAATATATTACTTGGTTTTGATTTTTGTGAATCATTCTACTCTGAAGGATATTCTTTTGACTCAATCTTATACTTTGTTCATGATGGAACTTCTACTTGGTGATATGTGCTACTTTTGCCCTCTTATGTGGTGGATGTTTATATTGTCCAATTATGTGAAGGCAATCTTGCTTATTCTAACTATACTTTTTACTTGCATCACATTAAGCATGTTATGTGAGTCAGTGGACCTAGAGTAGTGGAATTGCATTGGTTTTTGGGTTATGTGCCCTTATTATACTTTTGGGATGGAGGTTACGTGCCCCATACCCAAGTTTTGTTCCACACTTTATATATTAGGGAGTTTGGTTATGTGCCATTCTCTATCTGGTTTCAAGTTTATGAGGGTTTCCAGCCATTGTCTTTATATATTTCTAGTGCTATTCTTATCTCACACGCGTACATGTTGATATTATTGTTATGGGTTTTGTGTCCAAAGATGTATTTTTCCTTGTGTGGCACAACTCTTATGTTTTATTAATGGAAAGTATCTTTTTTATCATATGGTTGAAATTCATTCCTCTTGATACCCACCTGGGTAGTTATTTACTTATTCTGTGGGAAGCCTTTTATTTTGAAGTCATTTATTTTATAATGTTGCTCAATCCGTATTTACTATGCACATACCAGCCTTTTGCTGATGTCATCTACTTTTTCTCCTTTTTTGGGGGTATTCTTCCAACCCCAGGTGTAGGACATGGAGGACATGTCTTGTTGAGATGGATCTAGCTTAAGGAGTTGATGCTTGGAGACAAACTTTATATGATTAGATTTCCATGTACGAGATCCTTATGATGTAATATCATGTAAACCCTGTATGGGAGATGATGGTATACTTTAGTATAATTGACTATAGTCATGTTTATTATTCCTCTACAATACTTTTATCTTTTGTATATCTCATTTGATATTTGAAAATATTACACCTATTCCAGCATACCTTTTATGTGTGTTCGCAACGGATGATTTATTCTCCAAATTTTAGTAGGGAGTGGATCCGCTATCGTGTCCCACTCCTTACAACATGGTATCAGAGCCCATGGTAGTCAAATTTCTGACAATTTCAATTTTATCTCCCTAATTAGAACCCATACCTTACATAGCCACCCTCTAAGTGACATGTTACCTAGGATTTAACCTATGTTATACATGAGAAGATGAAAGGATGATCTAGAATCTTATGAGCTATGCACTAGAATCATGATAAGTAAACCCTAATGAGATAAGATTTTAGGTGATCTTACCCTTCCATATAGGTTAGTGGTCATATATTCCTTTGGGTGTTAATATCTAACTTTAGGGTGGTTTTTTGAATAAGAATGCAAAAATAGTTGATATGGAGATCACATATGGATAAAATTGTGACTTGGTTCTCGCATTGATTTTGGTACCATTTTTGTTTTACCTCATGATGTTTCTTGTCGTCAAAAATTATTTTCAATTATACTACTATACGTATAAAAAGTTCTCTAGTTTTGTCGATGATTTCTTAAAATAAGTTTCAATGAAGAGATATGTAAAGTTTAGTGGAGAAACTCTAGATTTATCTAGTTTTCTCTATGAAGAAGTGGTTAGGGATATGTGGAATAATATAGAGGTGTAGTGGACCTACCCTTTGTACCTTATGACTTTTTGGTTTGACAATATGAATCTTAGGGTTGTTAGGTTAGAGACACAAGGACCTAAAGCTCAATCCTAGTTATTTATTAATTTTTAGTTGGACACATGAATAACTTAAACCCCTATAATATTCACCACTAAAAATAGTGCAAAAGTAACTATAGTACCTTGATGATGTTTAGCTTTGCATATCAAGTTAAATCTTTTAAGGGGTGTAGAATAGCCGGATGATAGTATATGGATGATGTGATTCTGAGGACAAAATCCTTTAAGAGGTGGAGTGTTGTAACAGACCCAGATCTAGAATCTTGTCTCTAGTAACTCTAATCCCAGGGATAGGATGATGACATGCCTAAATCTCTAGTTTATGGTCAAACAAAGATGCATATAAACCCTAACACATTGGTGTGTACCTTAATTAATATTAAATACATATTTAATTGTTTAAATTGTGTACAAATCCCAACTTTGGACTTATGGAACTGTAACCTTATCTTAGAGGTATAAACCATCCAATGGTGATGTCTTGGATATCTAAGCTAACCTAAGTTTGGAATATAGATTTATATTCTCTAGTTGTCTTAAAAACCATGATTAACCTAATCTACATATTCTTGGTACCACACATGATGCATTATCATCATTAGGTGTCACAATAACATACAATATCTTGGTAATCCTAAAATGAATTTAACAACCAGAGCGATGCTTAAAATGTAAGAATGCTTCATGGATCATTACTGCATAGATAATGACTATAATGTAATTAATAGGTAATTGAATGGGATGAAATATACATGAAGGCTAAATAGAGTTATTTTATGCTTAAATAATAAAGTATAGGAATAACATGATAATATATGAGTTAATATCAATAATAATGGACTTAATGAGTAAATCAGTGAAATTACCTAATCCATGCATACAAGGCTAAAAATAACTCAATCTATGTGAAGTTAATAAAACTCTAATGATTATTGATGGAAAGTGAAATATGTAATAATATACATAATTATAAATATATTAAGTCCTATTTATGATAGAACACATAAAAGAAAGTTTAAAAGGGAAACCTAACGTTAAAATTGGTTTCTATAGGTCCAAATTAGTCTAACTGAAAAGTTTAAACCTAGGTATATAATCTAGCTATCCAAATTTTATTATAAAAAATATTTCAATTACATGCAAATCATTTAAATCATATAATTTTATCACACCTTTTTTTATTAGATTTCCTAAGGATATCATTGCTACATTTTTTTAGCTTGCCAAAACCTTCTTGATGGCATGCATGCCTTCCTTCTCCTTCCCTAATTTCTTCTCTTTTCTATCTGCTTAGTTTTGGTTTCTAATCCTCATCTGGTCTACATCTCTCTCCCTAACACTCTTTTCCCCTCCTATGTTTCCTCTCCTAACCCTCTCCACTTCTTCTCAAATCATCTACCCATGACAAACCTATATATAGGTGTATGGACATATAGTACTGACTTGGTGTTTTCAGAGTACCCCCATAACCCTACCCTATTGTCATCTCTCTCTGCACTTTCTTGAATCGTTAAGAATTTATTTAGTTCCTTACCAGGCATATTCCAAAAAAACCTATCTTGTGATCCCTTATGTATTCCATATTTGAGATAGTGGTCTCGAGACAAGGGCTCCACACTTGGGACTGCTTGCACTTTCGAGGCCCCTCCAGAAAGAAGAGTCTACCCTCGTCTTGCACTTTGTTGTGCAGTGATCCCAGCTTCACAACCACAACTCCAGCAATGCTCCTATGAGCTCAGCCTCATCTCTTGGCCAATACGGTGGAATATGGAGATGAAGGGACTACCAAAGTCATCTTGGAAACTTTCCACACCAAGCACTTCTTCACCGTGAATGAAGGTAACCATGCTTTCATCCTTCGATTGAAGCTTTTTATCACCAGATCTTTGCTCGACCGTCAAATCCTTGTTTCTCCTACTTGTATAGTGGTTGACTTTATCTTTGTATGATCTATCAAAAATCATTGTTGCTTTTTGAATGCTTATTTTGGTCAGGTTTTCCCTTATAGTGTTTTGATGCTCCATCACTGCATGTAGTGGCGGGGGTGAGTACTTAGGTCTCTGACCACTGCTAGGCCTAGTTTCCTCTACAATCAGTGGAGGTGGGCGGAGATAGTTGTGTGATTCTCGAAGCCAACCCTAACCTGGTCATGGGGTTGGTCCCTCCGGCTCACTCTCTGTCATCGACGGTATGATGTTCTTGTGCTAGAGATACAACAAAGGACAAAGGTCCTTGTACTTTTACAAGTTTACCCATCCCGTTGTTCACCCTTTCAATCTAAGGCATGAGGGCAATCTCGTCTTTTCGACCTTGGTTACCTTGTTCACTGTATATTTGGTTTTAGCGGGCCTCTGGCCACTTGTCCAGATGTTTCTAGGCCAACTCAATGGACCCCTCCGCTCTGGTTAAGACATATGGCATTTCCTAATTTCTTGATTGGTGGATTTTATAAAATTCAGTATAAATCACTGTAAGTCAAAAAAAAAAGGAAATGATCTTTAAAATTAGAAAATTATAATCAATCTAATGATATCAGTGCCAATACCTACACATCCAATAAATATATGATTTTTATGTTTTTATCTAATTTGTTAAATCTAAATTCATAACTAATTATTTAAAAGTCAGAAAAATAAAGTAAAACATGCTATGAATTCAAAAAAGTATAATCTACAATATGGCATGGTTTTGTTAAACTAGTACATGAATAAACATTTGTGATTTTTAGGGTTAATATAATTAATGTAAATGTAAACCCTAATTTCATATGTGTTTCCAATAGGTAGCTTAAAACCCTAGTTGGACCTAGGGTTGACCTTGGACATATGTAGACCTGATATGAGGTAAGATTGCATCCCATATTATTTCTATATTGAGCAATTTCCAATTCTTATCTCTTAATGTATGTATGCATTCCATATTATTCCTTTTGAGCAATAACCTATTTTCCTCTTTCTCTTTGTCATATGGACAATAGCCTACACAATATCTCTTTCTATTGAAAATATATTACTTGCTTTTCATTTTTGTGAATCATTCTACTTTGAAGGATATTCTTTTGACTCAATCTTAATACTTGGTTGATGATGGAACTTCTACTTGGTGATATTTGCTACTTTTTCCCACTTATGTGGTGTATGTTTATATTGTCCATTTATGTGATGGCAATCTTGTTTATTCTGATTATACTTTTTACTTGTCTCTACATTAAGCATGTTATGTGACTCAATAGCCCTACAGTAGTGTAATTGCATTGGTTTTTGGGTTATGTGCCCTTATTATATTTTTGGGATGGAGGTTATGTGCCCCATACCCGGGTATTATGCCCACACTTTATATATTGGGTAGTTTGTTTATGTTCCATTCTATCAGGTTTCAAGTTTATGAGGCTTGGTTTCCGTTATCTTTATATTGTTCTAGTGCTATGCTTATATCACATGCTTGCAGGTTGATATTATTGTTATGGGTTTTATGCCCAAAGATGTATTTGTGGTTATGTGGCACAACTCTTATGTTTTTTCAATGGAAAGTATCTCTGTTATCATATGACTGAAATTCATTCCTCTTGATACCCACTTGGGTAGTTCTTTACTTTTTCTATGGGAAGCCTTTTATTTTGACGCCCTTTATTTCATAATGTTTCTCAATCCATATTTAGTACGTGGATGCCAGCCTTTTGCTGATGTCATCTACTTTTTCTCATCTTGATTGGGTATTCTTCTAACCCCAAGTGTAGGACATGGAGGACATGGCATTCTGAGATGGACCTAGCTTAAGGATTTGGTGCTTGGAGACATACTTGATATGGTTTATATTTCCCTCTACTAGATCCTTATGATGTAATATCCATGTAAACCTTGTATGGGAGATGATGATGTACTTTTGTAAAATTGATTATAGTCATGTTTATTATTCTGCTACTATTCTTTGGTCTTTTGTATACCATCATATGAGATTTAAAAAGTTTACACCTATTACAGCATACCTTTTATGTGTGTTTGGAATGGATGTTTTATTCTTCAAAGATTAGTAGGGAGTGGATCTCCTATTGAGTCTCACTCCTTATAGGAAATATGATGATAGAGATGGGTGTGGAAAGAATTTTTTTCACCATAGTTCCCATAAACCAATGGATCACATCAATAATTGTGAATGGGAAGGAAGGTTGCAAGACATATGCATGGTCCAGGAGCAAGTCCAGCGACAATCCTTGCAGTGATGTACTTTTTTTTCAAGAAGCACCCAGATTGTTTTTTATGGTGGCCTACTAATGTAGCACCATGAACGGTGGTTAACGACGTTCTCCTAGCATGATGGAATGTCCTCCACACATCTACGTAGTCCATGTGGACCATTGAGAACTCCTCATCGTTCTTTTAGAACTAATAGGAAGAAATTGTCCCTTTGTGTTTTCAACGAGTTACTGTCAACTTTCTCCCCTATGGCGATCTCTCCATTTTACAGGTAAGATGCCTCTGGGTCTCATGTTACCACAATGTTGAGATTAGGAGTATCTATATTGATAGCCTTGTCCCCCATATAGGAGTGTATGGGTTAGGTTTCCACAAACTTAAGGACATGATGGGATGGATTTTATGAATTTCAACTGTTGTGAATCACCTGTCGGTCAACTGGGCTCCCAATCAGCCAACTGGCATGCTAGTCGGTCAACTAGAACATCCAGTCAATCAATCATAATGTTTTCCTATTTGCAAACATACTGGCTTTCAATCGACGATAAATGCACATCATGACATCAGCATCCATTCCTTGATCCAGTTTTACTGATCGTCCAGTTGGTAGACTAAACATTTCAATTGGTCGATTGGACATTCCAATCAGCCAACTATCAGTCAATGTTGTTTAAGTTGATTTACCAAACATTTTAGTAACCAAGTCAAATCTTATCCATGAGTAAAATCCTATTCCAGGTGCATTCTATGTGTGTGACGTTATAGGTCCCAAATTATGTAGGTAGTGGATGCCCATAAATATATTATGACATAACAAACAATCAGTGGTATCTAAAAACACATCATTTCTATCCAAGTAATTGGGAAGTTGGAGAACAACTTCAATATACATCTATGTTCAGTGCTATTGTGATCGTTTAGTTCATTTTTCACTAATATCTACATTGAAATTGAGGTATGGAATCAACATCCTCTTAATTTTGAAATCATGCTCCTTGTAATAGAGCGGGTCGTCGGAGATGCATGTGAGATCACATATTGATTCACATGAGTATGGATATGCATTCTTCAGTCTTGCTTATCAAATGGCCATAATACCAACTCTGACAGGAGGGACAAATCCCATCTACATTGCTCATAGTCAATCTCCATGTGTCAAAACATATCCAAGCACCACCTTTATGGTAACTCTTATTCAAGATTACATTGAATGGTGTCCAAGTACATTGAACTCCATGTGATGAGTCTAGTAACTTCAAGTCTAAGAGCCACAATCACCACTATCACTATGAGAACTGATTCTAACTACCATTTAATAGTTTCCATGTATCACTCTCAAAGTGGGTATGTCTCGTACACTATTCTCTAACAAGTACTTATGTGTTTGGCTTGATGTCCTATATCATGACTAATGAGATTCCCTCATCAGCCAACACACATTCTAGTCTTATGTATCATTGTTGTCTAATTATTTCTTCCGCGATAATATCTGACTAGGGAAATAACAAGAATATATATACTCCTATCATACATATGATCTCACTATTCAGATCCTCAACCTGAAAGGCATATGTCATCAAGTAATATCATTATCTTTGACATCTATCATGTTATACTGTCATCTCATAATTGAACAAACATATAGACAAAATTTCCTTTATTATTACTCAAATCGAGTACATGATGTCACATTAAAATCATCGTATGACTAGCTCTCTAGGCATACATACCAACAGATAGGGCAGACCACATCAATAAAAGGGTTATCTCTTGGTGATGGCCTTGAGGTCCCTAACATAGAGAAGGGTAAGCTAGTCTTCAGCACCCTTATAGACCCTTCTGGTGTGAATTTGGTCAAAGGCCTTATGATACATGATATTGTTTGTATAATTTGAGTAATATGGCATAAAACATGAGCTCTCATTTTGCTAAGTACTATACTCATCTATTCTTTTTGTTTACTTACATAATCTTTTCAAATTGTGCAAAGCTTATATATATGTATCTCTCGGCCTTGTTCTCAACACCTTGTGTGTTGACCCACTTGTTTCATGTATGTTTTAGGTTCAGATATGGCTAGTGTGACACCTCATCACGCTAAACGAGATTACTCAAAACACAAAACACGATCAACTACTGATTTATCACATAGTCAAAAATGTGAAATAATTAAAACTGATTCCAACAATGTAAATAAACTCTAGAACATTTACAAAAGGTTCATTATTCCATTCTCATATATTGTAACAAGTACTTACATATGGGTCCAAAGACCTCAGTCACATCCTGTATACAAAAGATATTTCACATGAACATGCCATATATTTACGAACATTGGCATACGACTAAACTCTCGTGTCCATACAAGTATATCATCTAGAAAACACATCCCATACCAGGACCTGAGAGTACAGAGACGACACTAGGACTCTACTACTAATATCTACAACTAGCCAACCTTCTGTATCTTTTGATCACCAGGTTGGTTCTCTTCCACAATGCAACCTTGACCTCGTTGCCCACGACCACCTAAAAAAATTTGTGGTTACCCACGGGTGAGACCCCGTCCCAGCGAGAGATATAACTTTGTCCAATATATATTGATCATAACATATTAATTAACAGCAAAATCATTTAGCAGTTAGGATACTGAATAAGAAATATGAAAAGATTGAACAGTTTAAGCATACTGAGAAATTAAGTGATGATGGGGTGTCTATCTAAAGCATTGTACCATCTTAGCGCTCTTCCAGATAAGGTGAAGTGGAAAAGGTGTAACATTATTGCTTCCAGGGCGATTCCTGCTTGAGGTACAAGTCGGGAGAGTGACTTGAATCTCTTAAGGTGATCCATGCAATCGTCTCCGGATGCTCCAGAGAAAGAGATGCCTTGCATGATCTGGATCCATTGCGTCCGGATTTCAAAGTTTGGTATGTTAATAATCGGTGGTCGGACTGGGTGATCATCTTCATAATTCTTCGGGACTGCGTAGTCCCGAAGTTTCTTGTTTCTTAGCGCAAGTTGAGCAGCAGCATGCTCTGCTTGGATGCGGGCTTGTTCCTCAGCTCGAATCTCATCTTGCACTTGAGCACGAGTGTCTGCAATAAGTTGTGCTCGTTGTGCTGCTATGGCGGCATTAACTCTTTCTGCAATAAGGCGTTTCTCTTCAGCCATCTGTCTGGCTCTTTGGTGGTTAAGTCTAATCCTTCGGTGGAAACTTCTTTCTACCTCAGAGTCGTACTCTGGTTCAGGGGAGAATCCGATGCTATGCGGGGGTTGCATACACGTTTTCTACCTGAGTAGAAAGAAAATCACACGTTAAGATAATGGAAGGAAATGGAGAAATCAAGAAGATTTGGAGTAGTTATCAAGAAAAAGTGTAAAATCCTAATCAACCAAGAAGTTGTTAAGTAAAAGCTAAAATGTTCCGTTGTCCCCGGCAACGGCGCCAATTTTTGATGGAGTTTTGCAACGCCACTAAAAATCCTAGAGATGATGAATCCCTAAGTTTAGCCTTGCTAGTACTATGGTAAGATCTCCAACCACGTATGCTAAGACACGCGGAAGTCTTATCGTAGTATAGTTAAGGGTCGAATCCTCGGGACAACGGTCTTGATGTAATCAAGATGGAAAACGTTTTAGTCGTACTTAACTACTTAACAGTTGATATTTAGATCGAAAGTTTGATTTGGTTTTAAGCTAAGTGCAAGGAAAGTAAAGCAAGAAAGTAGAAATTAAGGTTGTAAACAATGGTTAAAAACCACAAGGATGTTGCCGGGTTTCACACCACTACACATGGATCACAAACATGCAACATAATAAAAATACCTGCAAAGAGAAACTAATCGGCTAGTATCTTTGTAGACTTAGCTTCCTTTCGGATAACCAACTACGAGGACTGTGGAGTATGGCAATGCCAGCCATCCCCTAACGAATGGTCACTTACTTTGCATTACTCCTTCATGAAGTGTGTACCTCGACCTTACCAAGGTTGCACTTCCATACGTCAACTGATTCCATTTCATAGTATGAAAGTGCAACGATGGGAGTGAGTTTACTCCACTCGTGAAAGCACTCCTAGATACCGAAATAGGCATATGGTGACTACATATATCTAGAACCAACATTCAATCGATATTCAGATCTAAAGGTATAAATGTAGACAATTCATACCAAAAGATAATAAGTAACACAAGTTGGTGATCAAGCAACAAGCATTCATTAAACGATAGATGTTGAGCCAAAAAGGAGAGTATCTCTATTGCAAACGATTGAATTACATTGCATGAAATGAAAACATGGGTAGCGGGGCTACTCCCCGCACCCTAGTGAAAAGGACTACTCGCTCATCTCAAGAGCAAAGGAGGAGGTGAGAAGAGAGAGAAAGAACGACATCTCCACGGAGGAGGGAAGGTTGAACCCTTGGTGGAGAGAGCAACGATCTTCACACTTTGTGGTTGCTTAATGATGGATCTTCTCCTCCCACCTTCTTTGTTGATGAGAGAGAAGGTAGCTTGATGATGAGATGTGGACCTCAAACCGGCAGCCTTAGGGCGATGGATGAAGGATGGAATTGCTCTGGAACTGGAGAGGCATCCTTTGGGACTCCCCGAGCTCCTTGAAGTGACCCTTGAGGTCCTATTTATAGGCTCAAGTTGAGCCCAAACGGTCTTGAGACCGTTTGCCTTCTCGCGGTCTTGGGACCGCGAGGCCTTCTCGCGGTCTTGGGACCGTGAGGCCTTCTCGCGGTCTTGGGACCGCGAGGCCTCCTCGCGGTCTTGGGACTGTGAGGAGTCTTTGTAATTTTTTTGTGTTTTCTGTAATGAAAAAGAAGAAAAGTTAGTTTATTGGTGTATCCGCAATAAAGTAAAAAAGTTTAATGATTCTATCTAATTTATCTAAGAAAGAGTATGGAAAATTAAAGATAACTAAATAAGATAATGTCACAAAATGGGAGGTTATCAGTACCTCTAACCAATCATCAACACCCCTCTCGAGGTTGCTGGACTTGAATTAGAGTGGAAAGGTTACTAAAGCAACTCCGATTCTGGGAACTCTCGTACTCCATAATCAGACCATAGACTAGAGCCACAACACCTCTCTCGAGGTTGTTGCAACGGGAAAACACGATTCGGTAGTTAATCGAAATGCGATCCAAACATATAAGCTAGAGTTCAGATGTTAAACATAGCAATCATCCAACAAAGGTACCAAACATAAATCTATAGATAATTAAACTCTTCTATTTCCATAAACAAATAAAGGGCTAATTACATTGCATAAGTAAAAGAAATAAATGACAGAAATAATAAAGATAGATGTCGCCTTCTTGATATAGAAGGGCGAAAGACTACAGCAGACCCTCCAGCCCGATACCGGGCAGGAGCCTAGCCCAATACAACCGTGTCGGGCGGTACACCCTCTCAGGTGACACGTCATGATGGGTGGATTGCATCGTGCGAAGACCCTTGCCCGATACAATCATGTTGGGCGACACCCTCTCAGGCGACACGCCGTGACGGGGGATGCGTATTGGGGTTTGGTATCGTGTCGGGCTAGAGCGATGCTCCTAGTGTCGGTCTCCTATGTCGGGGATCCTTGTTGGTCGATATCGGCCTGCAGTGCTGCTAGGGACGACCCTAAGTGAACAATTCCCTCCCTCGCGGGATGGGGAAGTGCTCACCTAGAATCACCCGGCACAAGCATTGTGGCACGATACACTAGCTCTTCGCATCTTTCCTGAGGTGACTTGCGCAGGGTTCCGACCGGTCTTTTCGGCTTCCTGTAGCTGCTATTTATAGGCAGCGGCTGGGGAAGTTATGGTGCTCATGGCGCCACGTGTCCTTCTTAAGCTCTTATTATCGCAGAGTCAGTGGACGACCAATATCAGTATCGCCCGGCACAAGGATGTCGACTATCGGTGGGCGGCCTGTGTCGCATGACAAGCTTCGGTTGTCGTGGCGAGCCTGGCTCCCTGTCGAGTAGATAGGTGTATCATCCGCTAGTCCCTTCTTGTGCGGCATCCTCATGTCGTGCGTCCGTGTATTGCGCTACCCTGCCGGGCAGTGTGCATATCGGCCGACTAGAAGGCCGATGCAGGTGGAATCATATTTGTGGGCCAGAACGGCCTTATTGATGATAAATGGGTCAAAAGAGGAGGAAAACTCTGCAAAAGATGGAAATATTGAATTAAGAGCGTAGTTTGGCCTGTTATTGCAAAAGTACCTATAAAAGGAGAGGAAAACAGTTTAAAAAGGGCAGTTTTGATAACGAAATAATAGTCTAAAACATCACAAAATTTGGTGTTATCAAGCTGTTATGCATTATGTTTGATTTGTAATTTTCTAGGTATTGTACTTATGCATCAGTACCTTAGTTGAAATGAACGAGTGGGTACCGTACTTATGGATGTATTTTATAGTTGATTATTGACCTTGGGTGCACTATACTTTTGGCATCATTAATGAAGTGTAAGTAAAAAAAATTGTCCTGGTGACCAATGTTTCTATAGGATTCCCTAGGTACTGTGCTTGCGACTGTAGGCCAGTTATAATAATATGGTTGATTTTGTATTTTGTTAGGTATTGTACTTATGCATCCATATGACCCATTTTCTTATGGGATTCCGTAGGTACTATACTTACACTTCTAGACCAGTTATGCATTATGATCGATTTGTAATTTGCTAGGTATTGTACTTATGCGTCAGTAACTTGGTTGAAAATTTACAAGTGGGCATCGTACTTATGGATGCATTTTATAGTTGATTGTTGATCTGATTTTCCATGTACTTTTGAGATCAGTATCAATTGGGTACTCAACTTATGCCTCCAAATTGTAAAAAAAAATGTCCATATGACCAGTGTTACTATGGCATTCCGTAGGTATTGTGTTTATGCTTATAGACATGTTATACGGTTATGGTTGAATATGTATTTTGCTAGGTATTGTATTTGTGCTTGAGTCAACTTTAAAGTGTATATATATATATATATATATATATATATATTTGTCTTTATAGGATGGATATTGAATGCGGAATTCAGACCAGGTGCAGCTTTAGGAAATTTAAAAAGGTGTGTGAATTGGTTGGAATGGATCATAAAAAGAAATTCAAGAAAATAGTTTTTGGTGGATTTTTGGACATGAAGTGTCATGTTGTATTGGATCTTGCATTAATAGAAGATCTTGTCTACTGTTATGATGTGCTACAAAAGGGATTTCTCTTTGGAAATGTAGTGGTGAATTTGAAGACAGAACATGTATCCGATCTTTTTGGTTTGGTTTCTGAGGGTGATTATTGTACTAGATAAATAAGTCATGTGTGAATAAAACTGTGTTAGACAGATGATTGTGTGTGACTGTAATTTTAAAATATTTGCATTCTTTACTATGCATGTGAAGAAGTAATTTTGGACTCAACAGATAAAGTTGCGGGCAAGAACTCAATTGTCAGAGGGGAGTACTTTGGGTCAAACCCCAAAGTGAAAGATGCAATGGATACATTGCACATGTTAAGAAAGAAAAAGGATGAAAAAAGTGTCACAGATTTTGTCAATATATGGATTTTGGTTCTACTGGCATATTTTTTACTCCCTTCTGGGAGTTTCACTATCTGTAAGGTTTTCTTTGACATGGTAGATGATTTGCAGTCCCTTGATAATTATAACTGGCCAGAAGCTATCACACAATACCCGCAAAATGGGCTTGTTGATGTTATTGCTAACAAGAAAGGGTATTTAAAAGGCTGCAGTGCAGTGTTAATGGTAATATTGTTAGTACTGTACTTAGTTGGATGAAATAAGTACATTATTTGGTGATTGTATTGTTAGTACTAAATGTCTTTGAGTTTTTTGGTTAATGGTAATTGTAATTACGTTTCATTCCTGGTTCCAGGAGTGCCAGACTCTACTCCCTGCTGAAGACAATTATGTGTTTCCATTTATTAATAAATGGAACTATGGTAGCAAAATGAGTGTATTTTTGCATAAAAAGGAAATTAGTGTGCGGAATTTCAGCTTGGAATACATAAGGAGTGATTGGATAGAGAAGATGAAAAAATATAAAGGCAAGAGTTTATGAAAAGGAGTGATTGGATAGAGAAGATGAAAAAACATAAAGGCAAGAGTTTATGAAAAGGAGTGATTGGATAGTGATGGAATTATTTATCTAACTATTTTGCCACTACTGTGTCATTTCTATAGAATAGAAAATTAATGAGGAGAAAACTTTTATGCTTGACAAGGATATTGTAACTATATATGTTTCAAAAAAGTTGATAGAAGGATCACCAGATGTGGGAGATTGTTCCAAAACAAAAATTCAATATGAATTTGTTGATCTAATGTCCAAAGAAGATCAGGTATTTGGATCTAATCTCAAATAAATTAGTTAATGAATATGTTTGAAAATAGAAATAATTTTTTTTATTATTGAATCAATAAATAGGAATGGATTGATGCTTTAGTTGACAAAGTAGAAAGGATTGAGAAGAAAATGAGTCCAAGTTCACTTGTAAAAAATGTTAAGCATAAACCACGAACAAGGAAGGCTAAAATGTTAATGGAAGCATCACAGGGTCCGATTAAAAAAATGTCGGATTTCAATAACAAAGTTGTCGAGAGTCTGCCTGAAGTAGAAAGAGATAAATTGATAAAGGTATGTACAATACTTTATCGTCTGACATTTTAATTGTTTATTAAAAAGTTATGTACAGTACTTAATGAATAAGGAGCGTTAATAATTCTAAAATCTATATTCATCTAACTTGTCAAGGAAGCGATAAAGATTATGTTATATTAAGGTATCCAATAGCAATGATTATGCGGAAGGATTTGAAAGAGATGTTGAAAGTAGGAGGTATAGTGACGAATTAGGTAAATTTACGTGATGGAAGTAGTTGCGTAGAGTACACATCTTTGTACGTATTGTATGTCGCATTGGATGTATTGTGCATTACTATGAGAAGTAATGTCTTTCAAATATTAATTAATGAATATAACATATTGTTTTAGATCATAGAAGTTGTGATGGAGTTCAAAAGGCAGTTATATGATAAGATGAAATGTGAAGATTTTTTTATTTTTAATACATCACTGCCATAGGCGATAAGAGATCAAAACCATGGGGGAATGGTTACATTCTTAATCTCTAAAATTGAGCATATCAAAAGTGTTGGGTTTTAGGGGAGATAGAGAAGGCAGAGAAAACATAAATTTTCTTCTCCCAAACCCAGAATAAAGGAATCACGTCAATGTCTATACAATAGGAAGGATGGTTTGTGTAAAGAAGTGAAACCATTCCTCTACTAGAAACAAAAGATCACATCCCTTGAGCCAAACACCACATAAAAATTTTCACTAAAGGGATGGAGACCAATTCAGTCAACATGTATGTATCATTACACAATGAGTAGCAGTAGAAACTATCATTATCTAACAATCTACAAAGCATAATATAACACTTCACCACATATGGGTGTCCAAAAAGGAAAACTAACACATAAGCCTAAGATCAAGCCGAGGGTCATCTAACCACCTCTTCAAGTCTCCCAAAAGCTCGGCTACAAGTTTGATGTCGAGGTTCACCTCTTCTTGATCTACCTGGGGTTGGAAGCATACCCCACAAAAGAGAAGAGAAAAGGAATACATCAGAAAAAAGCTGGTATGTGTATACTAAAGAAAACTTGAGCAATATATGGAAATAAGAACATCAATTATAAATGCTTCCCATGCAAAAGAAAATGACTACCCACATTGGCATAAAAGTTCAGATTCATAACAAAAGAGATACTTGCCATATGTAAACAATAAAGAAGTGCCACATGCACATATCATGACCAACATCCTGCATACATGTGAAATAAGAATAACACTAGAATATTATAAAAGACAATGATGGCCAAGAATCACACATCTTGAACCTGATGGGACATGGGCCAAGAATCGCACATCCTGCCCTGGCATGGGCAATCACACATCCGCCATCCAAACATATATAACATGGTCCAGGAATCACACATCCTACCCTGGAATGGGGAATCACACATCCACCATCCAAAATATCACAATGTTGCCACAAATGATAATGAGACAAAACCAATGCAATTATACTACTCTAGGTTTACTCACATAGCCGGTAAATGTAGTGGCAAGTAGAAAAGTATAGTCAAACATTATACAAGATTTCCCATATCGCACAATGAACAACATATGAAACCACCAATAAACCTCCACATCACAATGGGCATATACCATCAACAAGATCATCATGTACCATATCACAAGGTAGGATCCAAAAAAATATCCAAGATCACAATCAAGATAGTTCACATGAACCATGATAACAAGAGATAAGAGCAATGTGTATAGGCTATTGTCTATAGGACCAAGAGAAAGACAAAATATAGGTGAATTCCTCAACAAAGAATAATTGGGGATACAACATACCTCAAATCAGAGTCCAAACTGCAAAGCACTCCTAGATCCAAGTCTAGGTCACCAAAGGCATATTAAGCACATATACATCTTTTATGTCAATTTCATACATATAAACCAAACCCTAAAAACCACCTTTTTATCATTACATGAATTATGTTATGAAAATGATTCCATATTTTAGCTAATATTATTAGGAATCCAAAACATATTTTATTATATTTTTCTGACTTACAAGTTATTAGTTATGATTTTTATAAGTTATTATATAATTAGATAAATTCATTGAAATCACATATTTTCAAGATTAGGATCGAGCAAAAAAACTTGTACCATTAAATAGCCCTTATCTTTCCGAATCCAATGACTATTTATTCATATTTTTCTAATCAGTAAATAATTAGTTATTGATTTTTAAACCTTGTCCAATCAGGAAAATACACATCAGCAAAAGCATTGTCAGAGGAAAAGAAGGAGTGGGGCCCGCGTGACTTGGCCCAATCATATTCGGCCAAAACATCGACCTAGCCTCGAGTGGCTTCAACTGAAGGAAAAAGACTGAAGCCGCTTAAAGATGAAAATACCCCTCGGTGAGAAACACTGCGAAAGAAACAAAACTGGAGGGCAAAGTCGAGAATTCATCTATGCGATTCTCCCCTCTCCCCCGTGCCATGGATGGCGAGAACAACTTTTGTGATGCCTGGCGAGAATGCAACCCGGGAATTTGGGGCAGAATCTCACCGGAAACCTTACCAAAAGGTTAGCATAGCCACAACGAACACAACGTCTCAAACGACACCGAAATCACAAAGAAAACCAGAGAATAGTGAGTGCGGGTTCAAGGTATCAAGAAAAGAGGGAAAGCTAGACAAGTACCTAAATAATCGATGAGTATGGCTCGAGATGTTTCATAAGACCTTGTCAAACTCAACTAAGTGATCAACCGCGATCCAAACCAACCCAAACTCACCGGCGAAGCCGGGGCCATTGCTGCCATGCGAGGCGAGTTGGGGAAACCAATCCTGGGTCGAAGAAGATGGAAACAATGTCAGGAAAACATTTCTCTGAGTGCGAGTAATGTTTTGGGATGTTTTCCCATGTATCTGATGACCTGGTGAGGTAAGAAGAAAAGAAGGAGTAGGGAAGCAGGGTAGGAAACAAAGCATAAGGGTGGTGCCAGCGGTTGAGGGGAAAGTGGGTGACAAACCCTACTTTTATAGAGTCATCAGGTGTGGAGGAGAGAGAGGATGGTGAGGGCGAAGAAATCTAGAAGAAAGGTGAAGAGGGAAGAGAGGAATCGGAGAAGAAAATCGAGGAGAGAAGCCCCCATCGCTGCATGTGAAATCAGAAAGGGGAAAGGAAGAAGAGAATCTAGCTGCCGCTGGATCCAAAACCAAGGGTCAGAATTGAACCCGAGAAAATAGAAATAGGAAAGCAAGTGTGACATATCAAAAACGATTAAAACTAAAGTGAGATTAATTTAATGTACATATTTTTCTCTTTCCTCTTTTAAGGGTTCTATACTTATCCAAATTAGACCAAACTTGACACACAAGTTAAATTAAACATGTAGATTCCGAATCTCTACTTGGATTTCACTTTTGGAAACCTTAGATGTATTATTTAATATATTCTTTATTTCTCTTTCCTGATGCATTAATGACACATGGATTATCCAAATTAGGTGAAACTTCATCCATAAGTTAAATTAAGTGTGTTGAATATGAATTTGCCTTTATTTCCAACTTTTGGTGTCATGAATTATATTTATTTATTAATTACACCTTTTAGTAATTTTCTCTCTCCTATATATACCTATTAATCAAACATTATCCAAATTAGTTGCAAATTTGCCCAAAAGCTTATTTTTATATTTAGATTACGAATTTGGAGTTAGTTTTCCAATTTGAGGGTATTAAATATTTTATTTCACTTTATTGGTCTAAATCCTATTTTCTTTTAATAAAGATTTTAATATATGCATTTATCTTCCAAATTAGATGATACTTGGCTGCTCTCAAAAAAAAAGATGATACTTGGCTCTTAAGTTTCTTTTAGATCAAGAAAATGAATTTGCATATCAAATTCTCTCATGGTTTTCTATTTGTGGTTTTGGAACAATATATTCCACATTATCTCCTATTATCCATTATATCCCATATTATCTCCAATTATTACATTTATCATCTCCTTTATGTATATTTCGAGATTTCCTTTCTTTTTCATATTCTAAAAAGCACTAGAAAGTTCTAGGACGAAATATTTTATTATTTTAATTACTTAGTGTACAATTTGCACTTCAAGCCCATTATTAAAAACCCAACTGAAGTATTTGTGCATATAACCCTATATTAAGAATATATGGGAAATGTTTATCAAATTAAGTCCTTTAATTTCTTATTATCATTCAAAAGTATTTTGTATTCCCTTAATTATGTGTATCGGCTTATCCTTGTTTGGCTAAGTCAAAAGGGTAAAACTATTAGGGTGGAATTCTATTTCTGGTATGTTACAGCACACCACCCCTTAAAGGGATTTCATCCTCAATATCAAAACATCCATACGAAAACTTATCCACCACCCCTTAAAAGGGTTCATCTTAACAAGTCAAGCTAATCATCATCAAGGTATTAAGACTACCAACATATCTTTTAGTTATGAAAGTTTTTGAGTTTTATATTTCTCATGTATCTAGTTAGAAGTCATACCATCTAGGGTTGAGTTTAGGTCCTCATGTCTCTGACCTATCAACCCTACATGATGATCCAAAAGTCATAAGGTTTCCTACAAGCCAAGGATACTAGGTGTAAGAAACCTAATATAATGGTAAAAATCCTAAGGGAGACGAGTTTGAAATAGTTAGATAACTGACTGCCAGTAGCTCTGATACCATGTTGTAAAGAAGTGAAACCACTCCTCTACTAGAAAGAAAAGATCACATCCCTTAAGCCAAACACCACATAAAATTTTTCAATAAAGGGATGGAGACCAATTCAGTCAACATGTATGTATCATTACACAATGAGTAGCAGTAGAAACTATCATTATCTAACAATCTACAAAGCATAATACAACACTTCACCACATATGGGTGTCCAAAAAGGAAAACTAACACATAATCCTAAGATCAAGCTGAGGGTCATCTAACCACCTCTTCAAGTCTCCCAAAAGCTCGGCTACAAGTTTGATGTCGAGGTTCACCTCTCCTTAATCTACCTGGGGTTGAAAGCATACCCCACAAAAGAGAAGAGAAAAGGAATAAATCAGCAAGCAGCTGGTATGTGTATACTAAAGAAAACTTGAGTAATATATGGCAATAAGAACATCAATTATAAATGCTTCCCATGCAAAAGAAAAGGACTACCTACACGGGCATAAAAGTTAAGATTCATAATAAAAGAGATACTTGCCATATGTAAACAATAAAGAAGTGCCACATGCACATATCATGACCAACATCCTGCATACATGTGAGATAAGCATAACACTAGAATATTATAAAAGACAATGATGGCCAAGAATCACAAATCCTGCCTTGGCATGGGAAATCACACATCCTCCATCCAAACATATATAACATGGTCCAGGAATCACATATCCTGCCCTGGAATGGGGAATCACACATCCACCATCCAAAATATCACAATGTTGCCACAAATGATAATGAGACAAAACCAATGCAATTATACTACTCTAGGGTTACTGAATCACATAGCCGGTAAATGTAGTGGCAAGTAGAAAAGTATAGTCAAACATTATACAAGATTTTCCATATCGCACAATGGACAACATATGAAACCACCAATAAATCTCCACATCACAGTGGGCATATACCATCAACAAGATCATCATGTACAATATCACAAGGTAGGATCCAAAAGAATATCCAAGATCACAATCAAGATAGTTCACATGAACCATGATTATAAGAGATAAGAGCAATGCGTATAGGCTATTGTACATAGGACCAATAGAAAGACAAAATATAGGTGAATTGCCCAACAAAGAATAATTGGGGATACAACATACCTAAATTCAGAGTCCAAACTGCAAAGCACTTCTAGATCCAAGTCTAGGTCACCAAAGGCCTATTAAGCACATATACAGATTTTATGTCAATTTCGTATATATAAACCAAACCCTAAAAACCACCTTTTTATCATTACATGAATTATATTATGAAAACCATTCCATATTTTAGCTTATATTATTAGGAATCCAAAACATATTATATTATATTTTTCTGACTTACAGGTTATTAGTTATGATTTTTATAAGTTATTATATAATTAGATAAATTCATTGAAATCACATATTTTCAAGATTAGGCTTGAGTAATAAAACTGGTACCATTAAATAGCCCTTATCCTTTTGAATCCAATGACTATTTATTCATATTTTTCTAATCAGCAAATAATTAGTTATTGATTTTTAAACCTCGGCCAATCAGGAAAATACACATCAGCAAGAGCATTGTGAGAGGAAAAGAAGGAGTGGGGCCCGCATGACTTGGCCTAATCACATCCGGCCAAAACACTAACCAAGCCTCGCATGGCTTCAATTAAAGGAAAAAGAGTGAAGTCACTTAAAGACGAAAATACCCCTCAGTGAGAAACACTGTGAAAGAAGCAAAATTGGAGGGCAAAATTGAGAATTCATCTATGGGATTCTCCCCTCTCCCCCACGCCATGGATGGGGAGAACAACTTCTGTGAAGCCTGGCGAGAACGCAACCCAAGAATCTGGGGCAGAATCTCACCGGAAACCTTACCAAAAGGTTAGCACAGCCACAACGAACACAACGGCTCAAACGACACCAAAATCACAAGGAAAACCAAAGAATAGCGAGTGTGGGTTCAAGGTATCAAGAAAAGAGGGAAAGCTAGACAAGTACCTGAATACTCGATGAGTATGGCTTGAGATGTTTCACAAGACCTTATCAAACTCAACTAAGTGATCGGCCACGATCCAAACCAACCCAAACTCACCGGTGAAGTCGGGGTCGTCGCTACCTTGCAAGGTGAGTAGGGGAAACCAACCCTGGGTCGAAGGAGATGGAAACAATGTCGGGAAACCATTTCTCAGAGTGCGAGTAATGTTTTGGGATGTTTTCCCATGGATCTGATGACCTGGAGAGGTAAGAAGAAAAGAAGGAATAGGGAAGCAGGGGAGGAAACAGAGCGTAAGGGCAGTGCCAGTGGTTGAGGGGAAAGTGGGTGACAAATCCTACTTTTATAGAGTCATCAGGTGCGGAGGAGAGAGAGGATGGTGAGGGTAAAGAAATCTAGAAGAAATGTGAAGAGGGAAGAGAGGAATCGGAGAAGAAAATCAGGGAGAGAAGCCCCCATAGATGTGTGTGAAAACGGAAAAGGGAAAGGAAGAAGAGAATCCAGCTGCCGCTGGATCCAAAACCAAGGGTCTGAATTGAACCTGAGAAAACAGAAATAGGAAAGCAAGCGTGACATATCAAAAACGATTAAAACTAAAGTGAGATTAATTTAATGTACATATTTTTCTCTTTCCTCTTTTAAGGGTTCTATACTTATCCAAATTAGACCAAACTTGATACACAAGTTAAATTAAACATGTAGATTCTGAATCTCTAATTAGATTTTACTTTTGGAAACCTTAGATGTATTATTTAATATATTCTTTGTTTCTCTTTCCTGATGCATTAATGACACAGATTATCCAAATTGGGTGAAACTTCATCCACAAGTTAACTTAAGTGTGTTGAATACGAATTTGCCTTTATTTCCAACTTTTGGTGTCATGAATTATATTTATTTATTTATTACACCTTTTAGGCATTTTCTCTCTCCTATATATACCTATTAAGCAAATATTATCCAAATTAGTTGCAAATTTTCCCAAAGGCTTATTTTTATATTTAGATTACGAATTTGGAGTTAGTTTTCCAATTTGAGGGCGTTAAATATTTTATTTCACTTTATTGGTCTAAACCCTATTTTCTTTTCATAAAGATTTTAATATATGCATTTATCTTCCAAATTAGATGATACTTGGCTCTTAAGTTTATTTTAGATCAAGAAAATGAATTTCCATGTCAAATTATCTCATGGTTTTCTATTTGTGATTTTGGAACAATATATTCCACATTATCTCCTATTATCCATTATATCCCATATTATCTCCAATTATTACATTTATCATATCCTTTATGTATATTTCGAGATTTCCTTTCTTTTTCATATTCTAAAAAGCACTAGAAAGTTCTAGGATGAAATATTTTATTGTTTTTATTACTTTTTATACATTTTGCACTTCAAACCCATTGTTAAAAACCCAACTGAAGTATTTGTGCATATAACCCTATATTAAGAATATATGGGAAATATTTATCCAATTAAGTCCTTTAATTTCTTATTATCATTCAAAAATATTTTGTATTCCCTTAATTACATGTATCATCTTATCCTTGTTTGGCTAAGTCAAAAGGGTAAAACTATTAGGGTGGAATTCTATTTCTAGTATGTTACAATTTGTAAGGACATACCTTGTCCCGAGCTTGCTCGGCGACATTACCTTGCGACTTGCGCGGTCTTCACCTCCAGTCTTGGACAGTGTTTGTTCATCTCCTGGTCTCTCTACGACTGTTGGGATTGACATCTATCCTCTGAGCGGCAGAAATCTCCCGCCTCTGTAGTACTCCACACGGACCACCTGGAACTTTGATCGCCTTGTTGTCGTCAAGGCACCGGAAGGAGTCGTACCCTCCTGTCAGCATACTAGTCACCGACACACTCTCCTAACACCAATCACCTTTCTATAGTTGTCTTTCCCTTGATGTGCCTCCCTTGTCGGGTAGCACTTGCTCGGGCTCTCCTTGTTACCACAACCAGAGAGAACGACAACTTTTCAGAGCAACTGGTTTTCTGAGTTATTGTACCTGAGAAGCCCCCAATATCCCTATATATATAGGAGAGTCATGGGACAGGGTTCTCTACCCCGGGCAATGCGGGATTAAAGTAGGAGTAGAAGGGTTCGATATTTTTCACAAAAATAACCAACTGCGCCAGCTGAACCGATTGTTCCAAGCATGAACTGATCGGTTGGGGACCTGAGCCGGTCGGTTCACACCTGAACCGGTCAGTTGGGATACCTGAGCTGATCGGTTCAAGCATGAGACGATTGGTTCACAGTCTTGGTCCAACTCGAATTGACTTTCCACATTTGTTTCCAACTAATCAAATATTAGTCCGTGTCCAAATCAAATTTGTATCAGTGAAACAAATATGTATTTGCAAAAAGAGTCTTCTGACTTTCCAAATGATCTCGTTTTGACACATGAGCCGATCGATTCACCACTTTGAGTCGATCGGTTCACCAACCTGAGTCGATCGGTTCAACCCTATGAGCTGATCAGTTGGAGCAGTAGACTCTGCAAATCAGTTAATTGCAGTTCCAATCAATCGGATACTCTTAATCATCTAGTCCAACACTTTGAACACAATGATATTGAGCTATCAATTGATTCAGTGTTTAATCGAACTACTAAACATATTTAGTAAACAATATAAACATTGTTTGTGGATAAACTCCTCTTCTAGGTAAATCCTATGTGTGTGACCCTACAGGCCCATTTCACATTGGCAGTGAAAGTTCATAACACTTATGACTTCATAGGAAAAGAGCATAGCCTAGTCACACATTAGTGCTACCCAAGTGAAAAGGAAAGTTAGAGAACAACTTTCAATCCTACAATCTGTGAATTGTGTTACAGTGAATGTATAATTCCTTTGTCTCTGATATCCTGAATGAACTCAAGGCATGGAATAGTCATCCTGTCAACGTTCATTCACTTTCTTGATCTCAGAGTAGATTGGATGAGATATGTATGACATCAATATCACATACTGATTCACTCATGTGTGCGCACACCTATATCAATCCAACTCATCAAGTGGCCATGGATATCAAACTCCCTAAGGAGGTACAAATCCCATATCTATCACTCACCCCTCAAAAGCCCCATGTGTCAAAGCCACCCAATCATCACCTTTATAACAACCCATGTTTCAGGACTGCGTTTGATGATGTCAAAGTGTACCCAATGACATATGTTCATTGTAGTGATTTCAGGTCAAAGAATCACACTCACCACCATCATTGTGAGAACTGACTGTGACTACCATGTCATGGTTCCATGTGTTAAACTCACGGTGGGTCTGTCTGGTACACTTGTTCTCTAACAAGTACCTATGTGTTTCATTTGATATCTCAATATAATGACTAATGAGATTATGTCATCAACCAACATCACAATCTAGTCTTGTGTGTCATTGTTGTCTATCTACCTTCCACAATGACATCTGACTAGAGACATAATTAGAATGTACAAACTCTTAGCATGCGTATGATCTCATCATTCAGGTCCTTAACCTGAAAGCATTTGTCATTGAGTATTGTCATTCTCTAGACATTCAATATGTTCTATCATTATCTCATATTACTTAACCAAAAAGAATTGGAAGCTTGCCTTTGATGTTTATCAAATCAATCTTAATGTATCCCACCAATCATCCCATGATTGGCTCTCAGGGCATACATACCAAAAAAAAGGTCTAAGGTTTTTTTTGTTACCTCTACTGACCGGGGATCACTGGCATCTTATTACCGGGTCTTCTAATCAAAAGGTTTTCATGCACTATAATAGTTTGAAAATGAGACAAGAATATAGTGAAGTCAATGAAGATGCAAAGTATGTGGTAAGTATAGTATTTCTTTGTGTACTGATAATTTATAAGTTCATATGTTCAATACTACTTTGTGACTTATAACAGGCAAATGTCGTCACGTATGCTATGATTAAACATGGTGGGATTGCTGGAGATTGGCCTATGATCTTTGATAGGTATGCACCGTAGCAGCCACCGGATTCTAGTGATTGTGTGTTATATTTTATTAGGCAGATTGAAGAACTGTTAGAAAATTGCAAAGTTCACGACACCCATCATGATGATGTCCATCCATTGTGAGGATTTTATGCTTCGGCATTGATGAACTCAGAGTTTGCACTGGTGTAGAATAGAATGACCAGTGAACAATATATTTTGAAAATTGCATTGATGAATAATGTATAACTACTTAATGTTGAACAATGTAGAATGAATTGTATGTTCTATGATGCCCAGCTATTGAACTGATGTTGTGTTCAAATGTTGCTATAACGGTTGTTTTACTAAAAGCATGATATTTTTTGGCTTTATATATGTGATTTGTGTGAGATGAGATCTTGCATATGTAGTTACTATATGAGATAGTAAATTAAAAATCATCCCACATTACTAAGTACCGTACTTATGCTTCAGTAGATGATTTGAGATTGACATGTGGATACAGTACTTATGGTTGTGTTTCATAGCGTATTCTTGATCTGATGTGCACTATACTTATGTGATTATGTAGGTGTTGTGCTTATGCTTCTACACCAGTTAAACAATTATGCTTGATTTTGTAGTTTGGTAGGTACTGTATTTATGATTGAGTAACTGGATTGAAATTAACAAGTGGGCACAATATTCATCAATGTATTTTATAGTTGATTCTTGACCACATGTATATTTTATTTTTTGGGATCATTAACAAGTGGCTACTCAACTTATGTTTGCATTTTGTAAATTTTTGTTTGTCCATCTGGCCAATGTTGCAATGGGATTCTGTAGGTATTGTGCTTATTTTTTTAGACCAGTTATACAATTATACTTAATTTTGTAATTGGCTATGTACTATACTTATGCTTGCATTTTGTAAAAAAAAATCCAGTTGACCAATGTTGCTATGGGATTCTATTTTTGATGTGTATGACCACTAGAATAAACATCATTACTTTTGGGATCTTGGTTTGTGTACATGAAGAATTAATATCATTCTTCTACACATAAAACTTTGTTTTAGTTGTGGGGTACCGTACTTGAGTGTATGCTCAAGTATTGTACTTGGTAGTCGTGTATAAGTAATCTATGTGAATAACGTTAAACAATGTAAGTAAAAGGATTTGTAGTATCGATGGAAAATCAGGACATACTCATACACTTGTTCTCTAACAAGTACCTATGTGTTTGGTTTGATATCTCCATATCATGACTAATGAGATTCTGTCATCAACCAATACCACAATCTAGTCTTGAGTGTCATTGTTGTCTATCTACCTTCCACAATGACATCCGACTAGGGACATAATAAGAATGTACAAACTCTTAGCATGCGTATGATCTCATCGTTCAGGTCCTTAACTTGAAAGCATACGTCATTGAGTACTGTCATTCTCTAGACATTCAATTTGTTCTATCATTATCTCATATGACTGAACCAGAAAGATTTGGAAGCTTGCATTTGATGTTTATCAAATCAATCTTAATGTATCCCACCAATCATCCCATGATTGGCTCTTAGGGCATACATACCAATAGACTCCCACTTGCACTGCGAGCCAATCACCCTTGAATCATATTCATAGTGATCTTCAAACATGTCCCACATGTTACTATGCTCTAGTGCTTATGCAGTGAGTTATGGCAACATCTTGCCAGAGTCGGTATTAACTGCATGTCTCTCATCTCTTCATTGTACATCACACGTATGAGATGGAGTTGTCGTAATATGTGATCTAGTATTCCTTTGCTAACCTTTAGCCACATTGCATGACCAAGTTCTCCGTACTTGTCATCAAAGATCAGAATATCTATAAGTTCATCTCACGAACTTCCAGATCCATATAGTATCCACTAATGTTCTCTAACACATGGATACTAGGCCTTTCCTTTTAAATGGCTTTATTGGAATGTTTCCATTTATCAACAAACATTCACTTTTATATATCCCATATATATTTTGCGATTAATTTTCTATCATTTTCAGAAGTTCACATCAGTGTAACTTTTACAGTGAACCCTTCCTTATTTCCATAGAACTAGTACTTCTCAAGTACTTATCAAGTTCTTATGGTATTCCAGTAACCCTTACTGGAACTAAACAAACATCCACTCATCATGTCCCACATACGAGTTATCAGAATGAGCATATCATATTGGCATGTCCTACATACAAGATGAATGCCTTTTATTCTTGCCATGTCCATTCATGCAAGATAATGGGATGATTACATACATGATAGATCCATATCTATTCTTAGTGTTCCCATTCTTCATAAGAACTGAGACACTTGGCTCTGGGATACTAACTCCAAGTTTTCTCCCACTGAATCTGCTTATACTAAACCCTTCAGTATAGATTCCCAAGTATGCTCTCTCCTTTTAGGTCAAGAGGTTTTTGAGAGATATCTTTATAGATCTCCACTCCTATTACATAGGAAACATTTCTTTCTTCCCTAAAGATAATTTCCACAAAGAATTCCATTCTTAGAACATCTCATTCCTCGTCAACATGTGGAATGAAAATACGCACCCACTAAATCATAGATCCCTTCTTTATCTTTGTCAAATCAGTCAAACCCTTTGACTATATCATCAAAGTAAAGATCCAGCTCTGAGTTGCTTATACTCAATCAATCACATTGATTAGTCCATTGTAACTTATAGACTTCATTTGCATTAATG
Source organism: Alisma plantago-aquatica (assembly GCA_963693085.1). Lineage (NCBI taxonomy): Eukaryota > Viridiplantae > Streptophyta > Magnoliopsida > Alismatales > Alismataceae > Alisma > Alisma plantago-aquatica. Next base: position 1,525,264,500 of record OY856410.1, read on the forward strand.
GATTCATAAACCTTATAGGTTGTGTCATGTACACATCCTTGTTTTATTCCTCATAGGAATGTAGTTTTAGTATCCGTATGACAAATTTCTTAGTCATTAAGTTGCAATCAACAAGCATCATCCTTCTCAAAATGTTATCCATGTGTCTTAACACTTAAGACTCATTCGCACTTATGGATTTCATCCCAATGGGTGCTACCATCAAGGTCATACCTTATGGTTCACATGGAAGTCATTTAGGATGTAATGGTCATAAAGCATAACTCAAAATCCGATTCCTCATATTCATCTAGATAGTTGACTAATCACATTACCAACTCATCACATAGATAATCGAGGTGTATTTGTCAAGGATATAAGAACTCACAACCCTTTGTGATTCTTAATGTCCTTTATTAGTGTAGGGTATTCTTTATTTACGAAGAAATTAGTTATTTGATAATCATCCTCTAACTCCTTAGAGTATGACTCCTTATTGATTTAGACATCACCATGCCTTAATCATGAGTTCACTATGATACACAATCATAATCACTCATAAGGATCTCAAACATTTGGTCCAAGTATTTTATTCATTGATCTCATCAAGAATTAACACTTTACCAAATGTGTACTTCATCTATGATATTCTTGAACACTTCAAGATATTCATATTGGTATTTCTCTAAACATTGTTTGAAGTACTATCATTAACTCTAATAGGTATGTAAATACATCACATGTATTATACCTAATAGGATAATCATTCTCCCACTACCACTAGTGAAGATTGATTAATCATGTCTAAGAGATTCATGTCTCTTACTAGTTCTCTAACCAAAAGAGTCTAGACTTATCCATCATTTGAAAACTAGAAATGAATTTCTCATGTTTTATGCTAATTTTATTGTTTGAGTTATCAATAACTTTTAGGTATCATTTTATCTTATGCATACCAAGTACCACAAGATAAACAAGACATTGCCACAAAGATTGAAACATCAACTTTATTAATTGCCATCATTGTCATACAATATACAAAAATCAAGGTGTTTCTATCCATTGACAAATATGAAATAGTTGTTCATAACTCTATTACATGCCTTCAAGGCTGAAAATAAACTAAAGTACTCCTATCTATGGTGGCAACACTTGCCCCATTTATTGGGTGCTTTACACTTTATATCTTGGTATCATATACCTCAAAAGTGTTATAAGTTTATTTCATGACACCTTCAAGTGGAGACGTCTGTCGCCTCCTTCTTCTTTAGTTCTTCCAGATAGAGTGGACAATTCCTTTTCCAATGTCCTGGCTTTTGATAATGGTGGCAATTGCCTCTCTTGGTCACGCCTCCCTTGGCCTTGAGAGTTGAAGACGACTTGGGTTGTTGGCTAGCATCAGAACCTTTCTTAGCCTTACCCTTGCCCTTACGCTTGGACTTTCCTTTCTTGTTACTGATCATCATCACAGATTTAGGCTTGTCCTTCTTCATTTGTACCTTGGCTGTCCTCAACATGCCCAACAACTCTGTCAATGGCTTGTCAAAGTTGTTCATGTTGTATTTCATCACAAACTGACTGTATGATTTTGGCAACGATTGTAGTATCACGTCAGTATCCAACTCTTGGCTCAGGGGAAATCCCAGTCTTGTCAGGTTCTCCACATACCCAACCATTTTGAGCGTGTGAGGACCAACTGGATCTCCTTCTATCATGAAACACTTAAACATTGCCCTGGAGACATCATATCTCTCTCGTTGTGCTTGATCTTCATACATGTTCTTGAGATGATGAATCATCTCAATGACACCCATGTTCTCATGTTGTCTCTGCAACTTGTGGTTCATGGAGCACAACATCAAGCACTTTGCATCAATGGCATCTTCAGAATGCTTCTTATAAGCATCCCTTTCTGCCTTTAGTGCGGTAGGAGTAGGTTCCTCTAGAGCTGGAGTATCCAGGACATAGAGCTTTCACTCTTGAGTGAGAACAAATTTTAATGTCCTAAACCAGTTGTGGAAGTTAGTCCCATTCAGCTTGTCCTTTTCAAGGACCGATCGCAACGAAAAGTGATTGTTGTTTGTTGTCATTTGTACTACAAAAAGGAAATATATGCAATTTAGTCCAAAACTCAATTTTGACTTATTTGATTGATTTGAAAAGTTGACGATATAATTAGGACTTTAATTAATTATCGCTCCCACTATTTTTGTTCAAATTGATAGCCCTCACCATCAATTTGGAAGATTGCAGCGTACAATCTTCTAGTGGGTCAAGATCCTGAAATCCTCTGAGTCATGGACCAGCTAGGGCTGTCACCCACAACTTAGATCTTCCAGGTAAGCAACTTTTACCAATTGCATCATATACAACTCTTGAAAGATGTCATATGCAACTCCTTGCCATGATCACCTCCATGCCTCAAGGTTTTATATCCTATGTAGGTCACCTTGTTAAATCTGACCCAAAACCAACACGATGAATATGCACCCTACTAGGGCAGACCCACATATTCATCCTTCACGCTTCCACGAGATAGATGGTGCACCACGCTAGGGCATGCCCACACTTGGCCGATCAAGCTTTTCACGTGTGTCGCATTTAGAAGGCATCTAAAACTTTAATATTTAATGAGGGATTTGGTTTTATAGGTACATATATATCCTATCACCACAATACATAGTACGTATCATATATATGTTATATCCCACAGAAAACATGTGAAATGATAAAAGCGATGATTATGGCCATCCTAATGTGATTCCTCGAGCCAAGAGGAATCATGGTCATCTAGGTCTACATCACATGCAACCTTTACAAGATGAACTCTATGATTTTCCTATAATGGGTTTGATCAACTCATCTCTATGATTGATCCGCTCGTCATCAGGCCAGTTGGTTGGGTGCCACCAGCCAATCGATTGGCTCCTCCAACCGATCGGTTTGTCTGGTCGTCGTGCATCTCCTTATGGCCACCACCCACTCGTCTCTCTCCACGAACCGGTCATCTAAAACACCAACCGATCAGTTTATGCCTTGAACCGATCGTCTCAGTTGTTGTCAGGTTATCCGCCGTTCTTTGACATAATAGGAAATAAAAGATCTATCCTATTTTACATTTGAATTGAGAAACCCTGAGTTACATTTGGGGGGAGCAAAGGTAGGAAAGAAATCCCGAGTTATCTCGAGTTACACCAAGAAAAGGAGGTAGGGAAACGGTGCGCAGACTGAGATGCAAGCAACCATATTCAACCATACACAAACATAGGGTTTATTGGCCATAACCACGCTATACATCCACCACAAAACTCGTTTAAGGGCGACGTGTATCGAGTGCATTCATATTACATATCATATATGTATATTGGGATTTGTACATTTAGGATTGAATATGCATAAAGCCAATTTTATTCGCATCGTATGCAACAAATAAAGGCAACAAACCAAAATCGATCACATTGATAATCCTAAAGTATAGAGCAGTTAAACTGACTCTGATATCACTGTTGGGTTTTAGGAGAGACAGAGAAGGCAGTGGAAACAAAAAAGTTCTTCTCCCAAACCCAGAATAAAAGAATCGCGTCAACGTCTATACAATAGGAAGGATGGTTTGTAGGGACATACCTTGTCCCGAGGCTTGCTCGACGACGTTACCTCGCGGCTTACGCGGTCTTCACCTCCAGTCTTGTACGGTGTTTGTGCAGCTCCTAGTCTCACTGGGACTGTCGAGATTGACAACTGCCCTCCAAGCAGAAGAAATCTCATGCCTCTGTAGTAGTGCACATGGACCACCTAGAACTCTGATCGCCTTGTTGTCGTCAAGGCACCGGAAGGAGTCGTACCCTCCTATTGGCGTACTAGTCACTGACACACTCTCCTACCACCAATCGCCTTTCTGTAGTTGCCTTTCCCTTATTGTGCCTCCCTTGTCAGGTAGCACTTGCTCGGGATCTCATGGTTACCAGAACCAGAGAGAACGACAACTTTACATAGCAACTGGTATTCTGAGTTGTTGTACTTGAGAAGCCCCCAATACCCCTATATATATAAGAGGGTCATGGGACATGGTTCTCTACCCCGAGCAATGCGGGATTAAAGTAGGAGTAGAAGGGTTTGAGATTTTCCACAAAAACAACCAACTGCGCCAGCTGAACCGATCGGTTGGGGACCTGAGTCGATCGGTTCACACCTGAACCGATCGGTTGGCACACCTGAATCAATCAATTCATGCATGAGCCGATTGGTTCACGGTCCTGGTCCAACTTGAATTGACCTTCCACGTTTGTTTCCAACTAATAAAATATTAGTCCTTGTCCAAATCAAATTTGTACAAGTGAAACAAATATGTATTTGCAAAAAGAGTGTTCTGACTTTCCAAACGATCTCGGTTGGTTACACGAATTGACTGGTTCAACAATTGAGCCGATCGTTTCATTGACACATGAGCCGATCGACTCACCACTTTGAGCCGATTGGTTCACCAACCTGAGTCGATCGGTTCAACCCTATGAGCCGATCAGTTGGAGCAGTAGATTGTACAAATCAGTCAATTGCAGTTCCAATCAATCTGATACTCTTAATCATATGGTCCAACACTTTGAACACTATGCTATTGAGCTATCAATTGATTCAGTGTTTAATTGAACTACTAAACATATTTAGTAAATAGTATAAACATTGTTTGTGGATAAACTCCTCTTCCAAGTTAAATCCTATGTGTGTAACCCTGCAGGCCCATTTCACGTTGGCAGCGAAACTTCATAACACTTATGACTTCACAAGCAAAGAGTGGTGCCTAGTCGAACATCAGTGCTACCCAATTGAAAAGGAAAGTTGGAGAACAACTTTCAATCCTACAATCTGTGGATGGTGTTATAGCAAATGTATAATTCCTTTGTCTCAGATATCCGAATGAACTCAAGGCATGGAACAGTCATCCTGTCAACGTTCATTCACTTTCTTGATCTTAGAGTAGATTGGAGGAGATATGTATGACATCAATATCACATACTGATTCACTCATGTGTGTGCACACCTATCTCAATCCTACTCATCAAGTGGCCATGGATATCAAACTCCTTCAGGAGGGACAAATCCCATATCTATCACTAACCCCTCAAAAGCCCCATTTGTCAAAGCCACCCAATCATCACCTTTATAACAACCCATGTTTCAGGACTGCGTTTGATGATGAAAAAGTGTACCCAATGACATGTGTTGAGTGTAGTGATTTCAGGTCAAAGAATCACACTCATCACCATCATTGTGAGAACTGACTGTGACTACCATGTCATGGTTCCATGTGTCAAACTCATGGTGGGTCTGTCTGGTACACTTGTTCTCTAAAAAGTACCTATGTGTTTGGTTTGATATCTCCATATCATGATCAATGAGATTTTGTCATCAACCAACACCACAATCCAGTCTTGTGTGTCATTGTTGTCTATGTACATTCCATAATGACATCTGACTATAGACATAATAAGAATGTACAAACTATTAACATGCATATGATCTCATCGTTCAGGTCCTTAACCTGAAAGCATTCGTCATAGAATACTGTCATTCTCTAGACATTCAATATGTTCTATCATTATCTCATATGACTGAACCAGAAAGAATTGGAAGCTTGCCTTTGATGTTTATCAAATCAATCTTAATGTATCTCACCAATCATCCCATGATTGGCTCTCAGGGCATACATACCAACAAAAAGGGCTAAGGTTTTGTTGTTACCTCTACTGACCGGGGATCACTGGCATCTTATTACCGGGTCTTCTAATCAAAAGGTTTTTGTGCACTATAATAGTTTGGAAATAAGACAAGAATATAGTGAAGTCGGTGAAGATGCAAAGTATGTGGTAAGTATAGTATTTCTTTGTGTGCTGATAATTATAAGTTCATATGTTCAATACTACTTTGTGACTTATAACAGGCAAATGTCGTCAAGTATGCTATGATTAAACATGGTGGGATTGTTGGAGATTGACCTATGATCTTTGATAGGTATGCACCGCAGCAGCCACCAGATTCCATTGATTGTGCATTATATGTTATTAGGTGGATTGAAGAACTATTAGAAAATGGAAAAGTTCGCGACACCCATCATGATGATGTCCATCCATTGTGAGGATTTTATGCTTCGGCATTGATGAACTCAGAGTTTGCACTGGTGTAGAATAGAATGATCAGTGAATAATATATTTTGAAAAGTGCATTGATGAATAATGTATAACTACTTAATGATGAACAATGCAGAATGAATTGTATGTTCTATGCTGCCTAACTATTGAACTAATGTTGTGTTCAAATGTTGTTATAACGGCTGTTTTACTGAAAGCATGATATTTTTTGGCTCTATTTATGTCATTTGTGTGAGATGAGATCTGCATATTTATTACTGTATGAGAGAGTAAATTAAAAATCATCCCACATTACTAAGTATTGTACTTATGCTTCAGTAGCTGATTTGAGATTGATATGTAGGCACAGTACTTATGGTTGCATTTCATAGAGGATTCTTGATCTGATGTGCAATGTACTTATGTGATTGCATAGGTGTTGTGTGTGTGCTTCTACACCAGTTAAACAATTATGCTTGATTTTGTAATTTGGTAGGTACTGTATTTATGATTGAGTAACTGGGTTGAAATTAACAAGTGGGCACAATATTTATCAATGCATTTTATAGTTGATTCTTGACAACATGTACACTTTATTTTTGGGATCATTAACAAGTGGCTACTCAACTTATATCCGCATTTTGTAAATTTTTGTTTGTCCAGCTGGCCAATGATGCTATGGCATTATGTAGGTATTGTGCTTATTTTTCTAGACCAGTTATACAATTATACTTGATTTTGTAATTGGCTATGTACTGCACTTATGCTTGCATTTTGTAAAAAAAAATTCAGTTGACCAATGTTGCTATGGGATTCCATTTTTGATGTGTATGACCACTAGAATAAACATCATTACTTTTGGGATCTTGGTGTGTGTACGTGAATAATTAATATCATTCTTCTACACATAAAACTTTGTTTTAGTTGTGGGGTACCGTACTTGAGTGTATGCTCAAGTATTGTACTTGGTAGTCGTGTATAAGTAATCTATGTGAATGACGTTAAACAGTGTAATTAAAAGGATTTGTAGTATCGATGGAAAATCAGGACATACTCATTAACTCAAACATAGTTGAAGTAATGTGATTACATTTCAGAAATGGGGTGGACAATTATTAAACCATCCATACAAATATCTATTTGTTTTAGGAAAATTGCGATGGAAATTAGTTGGGATCATGGAAGGATTTGATAGATTAAGGCTCAATTCCATATTAGGGGAGCGAACTTCTTCCGTAGCCTGTGAAATGTAAGGAGATTCGTTGAGATCTTGAACAAGTATGTTCAAAAACATTTCATGAACTATTGGTTGCGAAACGAGTTCAGCTACAACCATTGAGCTATGATCTGGGCATACTGTACGGTTATCATTGGTTACCGACTATTGGGGGACTGCATCTTTGGCATTAGTTTGACCTATATCTAAATGTGATGTGACATTGTCTAGATGTATTAAACGGGCATTTAAACTGATGTCTTTTGCTGCCTTTTTTTAAGTGTCCTTTTTTTCTTTGGTGTTGATAGCTCTCTCTTTGATTTCTTCCTCAAAGTTAAAGGTCTTCCAATACGAATAGCTACAACAGGGTCTTGTATAGCTGGTGTGTTTTCCTATAATATAAACATATACATAAAAAAGTTACATATCAACGTATTGTACGTCAGTTATTTTTGTGAAATGTATGTATAGGACGTCAATAAAACAATTACCATTGTGAATTGACCTTTCTCTTTCAAAATACTATTAATCCTTTGGTATGCATCTACTAGCTCTCATTTGACATGTTCATAATTTTTGACATAAGATTTTGCTAAGTTTGCAAACCCACCACATATACTAAAAATATGTTTTGCACGTTGCTCAAACTCATCACCCATACTGGCAATAAGGGTGTGAGAGGTGTTGTACTTCCAATGTATATTTTTCTGCCATCTCTCCAATATATATTTTTGTGGGATCTTATCAAGTTTTAGATGTCTGCTAATGATGCACATAATATATGACTGCATAAAATGCCCTTTGACTCAAAATATAAACATGAACATTTGATCTCTTCATCATGAATGAAATAATTTACATGAAACTCTTTTATAAATGATTTGGTTTCCTCTGAATTTTGCATCACATCTTTGTGCTCGGTAACAGAAAATGATGACTGTAAAGAATTCCCAGATATGAGTTTGGACTCACAAAGCATCATTCCTTCAAGTTTATTTTGGAATTTTCTAAAAATATTAATAGTATATGTTTCAGTATATTGTGCCTCGATCTTGGAAGCTATTTCGAGGTGGGGTTTTTTGTGGAAGGATTCAAAGTATGCTAGCTTCTCTTTTTCATATTTTGATTTAAGGGCAGAATCGTATTGGGACACAAACTATTTATTGATGTGTGTGAATTCACATATCCATCAAAAAAGGCATTCATAGATTCACTTCTTTGTGTTGTGGACATATCGGCCCAAAAAAAATTATCAACATAGACAGGCACCCAAAGTTGTTTTATCTCATGAAGACTAGAAAGCCAACTCTCTTCTTTCTTACTAGCAAGTTGAATAGCTCTCTGCCAGGTGTTCTCAAACTCAAGAACAGAACTACTCTCATAAACTGCATCCTTAATTAATTTTGAAACGGTTGAGTTCTTTCCCAATTTTTCAGGAAGTTTTTTCATAATATGCCACAGACAGAGACGGTGACGAGTATTAGGGAACGCAATTTTAACAACATTCATAATATGTTGGGCCTGATCAGTAACGATTCCCTTCGGTTCCAAACCACCTGAAATTACAAAACAAATTAAAATATCACGTCATCCAGTACTTGAATAAATGTATTATAATTCGTGATGATTTTGTAAAGTATTATATGTGAGATATTGTATATGTTGAATATGAATAAACATATTATAATTTTCTACGGTCTCCTCACATAATAATGTACATCCCAGTAAAATAGAATGATCATGATGATTAATGCCAACAAATGGGGAAAATGACATTTTGTATCTATTGGTTAAGTTAGTTGTGTTAAATGTGATAACATCATTAATGTATCTGTATGCATGCCTTGATCTTGAGTCCACCCAAAAAATATTATGTAGAACGCCAAGGTCATCTATATCAAGTACATAGAAGAAATCACTATTTTATTTTTGCATTGTAATGAAATATTTTTTAATTGCTTGAGCATCGCCTTTTCCAAGACGAAGATTTTTAGACGTTGCAGCATAGTTCATGAGGTCCTTCTATGTAAATGGAAGATTATCAAAAGATCCAGCTTCAGCAACCAAAATTAGACATAGATTTAGCAAGGAGGATACCTGGGCAATGGGAAAAGTTATTACTATGTACAAATTAAAGTAAATTACAAGAATTATTTGTTGAGAAAGTACAGTACGTGAAGTTTATATAATGTACTTACTACAAGTACTATACGAGAAGTAAGAAACAGTAAGTATAGAGTATGTAAAGGAAAGTAAGATATGTGAGGATAAGAGTACAAAATTTATTTACCCGCACTGTTATTTAGGTCCATGCATCTTTGGATGTCGTGAGGTATCTTCCTTTTGGATGGTAAAAGTCTCACCAAGTGAGGCTCTAGAAGTTCATGGTTATGATTTTCTATAAAGTTGTAAACACAATACTTGCCAAGATAATTACGACGAAGTCTAATACGAGTAGGATAGTTTGTCTTTGTAGTAGGCTTGTATCTATACAAAGAATCTTTCTGATCTTTGGGTGGTGGACCTGACTTGGCACAAGTAAATGCCACTCTTTTAATAAAGTTATCACCCAGATCTTTGGCAGAGTGTGATGTTATAACGCCAAAGCCACATTTGTCGGCATAATTGGTGTAAAAATCTCTAGCTTCCTGTATAGAGTCAAACGTTAAACCAATTTTTGGCTTTAACATAACCTCTACATCATCAGATATAAAGTTAAAATCATCTTCATTTGGGATTGAATCAATCTATACAATTTAGTAAAAATATCAGAATAATATGCATAGACAGTTATGTACATAAGTATTGTATGAAGTGAAAATTATTACAACCTCAGAGGCATCAGAAACAACCAAATGCAATGGAGTGACAACTTCATTCGTCATACAAAAATAATTATTGTTGTCTTTGACATCCATTTGAATAAAACAATGTGTTAATATTGAAAGTTGGATTTGAAGAGTAGTTGCGTCAAATATTATATGACAGTAGTTATGGGTATTGTATCTATGTCTGATATTGACTAATATTGATTTGTATGATAAGTATTGTAAGCATGGTTGCTTATATTATTGGTTCTTCTAGATGTACGTTGTTGTTGTAAGGATGGTTAAATTGATGCGAGTTGTGTATGTTTTGTATGTCTTCTTTAATTAGCTCTATGAATATGTTTGAGTATGTATTGTACATATGTTTCTTGTATATACTTGAAATATGTATTGTAAGTGGGAAATGATGTCGATGTATTGTACGTGTGTATCGAATGGGTAATATAGCTACGTACTATATGTATGGTTAAATTGGCGATCTGGTTGTGATTTTGTTTAGGTAATATAAAGTATACTTCATTTGATATGGGTATTGTACGTGTGATAATAATGTTATAACTATATAATTATAGGAAATATGAAGAGTCTCAGTTCTTTTCTTCATTACATGTGTGTGTGGTGCGTGTGAGGAAGTTGTTATGTGGGTGGCATCACTGTGCGCCGTAGACCGTTGCAGCTGTTTGGGAGTTGTCCCTTCCCTCTCGGATCTCGTCGGGGTGATAGTTCTCATCGAGAGGAGGGAGTAATGGGGAGAACAAAATTTGCGAGAAAGGAATTTAAATGTAGAAAAGTAAAATAGAAAACCTGATTTGATGGATGGGGAATGATTCAATAGGAATCAATATGCATTAATGCAACTGCAAAGACAAAAACAGAGCATTTGTAACGAAATCTAAGGTATTACTGAAAATGTTGTAAGTACAGTACTTACCCGTCTGTGACGAAGGTGAACAAGACTGGGAATAAGTGAAGGGAGAGTTGATTAATATCTGAGATTCGAAAAAAATGGCAAGAATCCTTAGAGGGAAACATGACTTAATTCGGATTTGGTTGGAAATAGCAATTCTTTGCATGGTATTTGCATGTTATAGCATGCACAATATAGGAAAAGGTGGGAGGATCTCGCTTTACGCATGAAGAATAGAGTTACGCTACACACACCCCCCTTACCCCCGGGCTCCCACCCGGTTTTTGGGAAAATACATCTGCAACATTTGCAGTTGTCTTTGTATTAATATTGATGCAAAGTCCATCCAAAGTGCTGAGAATGGCACAGTATGTCTCTCCACTCTTCTCTCCAGAGTATTAATACTCATGCAAAGTCCATGCAAAGTCCATGCAAAGTGTATTAATTCGTTTTTCTATGGTAATTATTCTCTCCCGTTCTAATCCACCCACCTGCATTCCCGTATTAGTACAGTACCTACGGAATCCAATAGCAACATTGATCTGGAAGCATAAGTACAGTACCTACGGAATCCAGTAGTAACATTTGTCATCTGGACATAAGTACAATACCTACGGAATCCATGCAAAATAAGTACAGTACCCACTTGTTAATTCCAACTCAGTTTTTTCAAACATAAGTACAGTACTTACCAAATTATAAAACCAAGCATAAGTACAGTACCTAACAAATTATAAAATTAAGCATAATTGTATAACTGATCTGGAAGCATAAGTACAGTACCTACATAATCCAATAACAACATTTTTCGCCTGGACATAATTTTTTTACAAAAATGTAGTGCACATCTGGTCCATAATCAACTATAAAATGCATTAAGTATTGTACCCAATTATTAATTTCCAACCAAGTTTGTCAAACATAAGTACAGTACCTCTCAAATTCATTTGTGAATGTATATATATTTATTGTAGGTACAGTACTTACGTAATCTGCAGTGGGGATAAATATGCAATAGAAACATACAGAATGATAGTGGATTTTTATTTGGTGGGAAAAAATATACAATCGAATGATAGTGGATTTTTATTTGGTGGCGAGATAATTATTTCATGCATCGTTTTTGCATGTAAAAACATGCAGAATCGTTGCTGCAGATATCAATTTAATTGTGCATGCGACCGCTGAGGCTAGTGGGGGTAGCAGTGGGCTGACGCAGCAGCTGGTGGGCGCAGGAGTTGGTGAGTCCTGATGTCCGAGTAGGTGGTCGGGTATGTAAAAGAATAAGTGGGAAGATCTGATGCTCTGACTGTACGCGGGTGGGGCGCCGATTATGTTTAAAAAAAAATTTCTAACGAAACATGCAAAAGTACCAATAGTAGTGCGCGGTAAGCACCTTACACGAGGTAACACTAAATACGCAGAAAAGTATCGTAGTTTAGATAAGATAATTGGTGGACGAGAAAAAGGCGACATGTTATTTTCGGAGTAGACATAAAAAATTAAAAGCTTATACAACGAAAGGAAACTAGGGACTAGACTTTAAACATGTCACAAGTCGATGGTCAATACCGGCACGAATACAGACCCAACGGCTCCCTCGTGAATTGATATCCTCACAGGAGGAAGAGAGGGAAAAAAATTAAGTTCACTTTACCAGCCGGCGGCCGGCCATCCCTTGTATATATGGCCCATTTCCACAAATAGGTGGGCCAAGACAATGACGGGAAGAAGTGGGGAAACGCTCACTCCAGTCAAAGTCAAGCCGCCCAGTGCAGCTGTGCAGGTGCTTCACGACCGTTCTGACAGCCCACCCTACCAAAGTCCAAAAGCATGATGCACGCCAATGGGCTGCTCCAAATATATAATCTATTTATTTGTTACAAACATCACAGCATATACCATGAGGAGTAAACATGTTATTATTAATATAGACAAACCAGAAACACCAAATAATTAAAGACAGGCCAGAGCAAACCAAACAGCAACAGATAAGATGATCAACTGAAAATGTGACTCTGGTCCATGGTCAACGGATTGTATCATATTTACCTATGAGAATGCATCAGTCTGGTCCATGGTCAACGGGAGAGAAAGGAATAGATGAGGTGCGTGTTTAAAGTTGTCTTTTTAATTGCATGGGGTATAAACATTAATTAAGATATAAATTCTGATGCTTAATGTCGCCTTAGTTGATCGCGGTTCAGACTGCAGATTCTCACGATTTCGGATATGAATATATGTATATATGCATGGCAAATAACTGTCGGTGATCAAAACTCTGGGGAGAAAAAGTACAAATGGAAAGTTTAGATCCTAAGAAATTAGTTGGGTTCAAAATACATGGAAACATTATGCAGTCTTATTTTATATGAAAGCAAAATGCCGTTTTGCATTAGTGCGAGCTGTAAACTAAAACATCAATAAGAGTTCGAACCTTGGAAATAAGACCAATACGCATAAGTAGCATAAGAATATGGAACGGAAACGATTTAACGAACTCTTTTGATTTGGTTTTGTTCTGTCACCTGTGGCCCAGGTCCTTATTTACACCCGAAGTTCACAATCACACTCCATATGCGTCTAACTCTATTTTGTTTAGACTGACCAGCAAAGGAAAATGAGATGTATAATGCAGAATCAGATGGAACTTGCAGATTGTTGAGAAGTGCACGGAATCAAACTCATATTGATAGAAATCACGGGCAATTGAAACTGCTTCGTTCTCATTTTCAGACCAAGTCCTACATAGATGAGCTCTACAACAAAAGTAGGAAATAGAACTGATTAAGGGCACTTGGTTAGTGGGATTTACACTAATCCTATCTTTTGCAATCATGCATTAGTTATCAACTAGCATAATACACGTGCTAAACATGTGTTCTACATTTGATTAATTTGATATACAAGTGGCGAATAAATATACGTGATATGATTGACCAAGTCGATTGTTTTATACTTATTTTCACTATAAGACATGATTCACAAAAAAACATGTTTACAACTATGATATTATAGTTTTGAGATATTGAGCACTATTAGAAACCCAAGAAACAATGCAAATTACTTTAAAAAAAAATTTACAAAAATGTCTTCACAGAAACACGGACAACAAATTGAGTTGGCATTCCTTTTGGATGGAAAATCTTATAGATTTAAAAATAAAATTATAAAAAGAAGAAGATGGGAGCATGAGGTACTTATTGGTGATGTGTTGAAGGCATCACAGAAGAGATGACACATCATCTACAAACACAGTAACATACTGCATTGAAAAATAAACACAAATACCACATGCAAAAAAATGTAGAAATATATAAATTATTGCAAATATCTAGCCCATGTTTGGTACGGGATCCCAACGTTTAAAAAACTACATCGAAATGGAAGGAAGAATGGAAACAAGTTGCACCGTCAATCCATTCTGAATAGCAAAACTAATCCTCTGTAATATTATATCCATAGACTCGGGGGTCATGATGTTACTGTGCATAACATTTTGAACCCACTTGAAAAGTTCTACAGCCTCTGGTGCTAAGAAACCAAAAGTGTCAAACCCAAAAGGTATAAAAATGTGTTGATTGTCGAGATGTACTTTCTCATACTTGGCTACTTTGACAGAGGCAACTTTGAGAGCAATTTATCCAAAAGATGAGAAAGTATGTCTCGACAATCCCAACTATGGACATCAATAAAAGGCAAGCATAACAAAAATCAAGATAGCAGGATCAAGTGGTGGAATCTTAAAGGAGAAAAGAAACTGTCCTTTCATGATAAACTCATCAAGGAGGGAACTTGGAACTTATATGTGAAATATAAATAATAGAATAAATAAACCATGCCAAGAAAACATTATTGTTACTAGGAATTCAAAGAATAAAAGATCTTACATGGTTCTCATAGCAAGTATGGTTAAAAAGTTTGATAAGAAGACAGACTCCCTCCAATCTATAAAATCTCATTTGTAGTGTTTCCCTTCTTTAGCATGTGCATGTGGATGACTAATATATAACTAGTGTGCACAATAATTTACACACCCGATTAACTACTATTTGACTCCTTCCAACCTATAGTGTATCAATCCAAATACATGTGTTTCTCTTTTTAAGCATGTAGATTCTTCGATGGCTAATATATAAGTAGTACTAACAATTATGTAAATACGGTCTGTGAAAAAAAACTTGCTTAACTTTAATTGACTCTCTCCAATATGCAGTGTGTCATTATCAAAGTATATCCTCTTCAAAACCAATCATCAAGTAAGCATAAAGACACACTAGACCTACCAGAACCCCCAAATTTTGCAAATGATACTCATGATCTCTTTGGAAGAAAAAAAACATCCATGATCAAGTTGTCTTACAATGTTTGAGTCATCTAAAAAAGATTATTTCCCCTAAAAGCATTCTATCAAGTAGTTGGGCCACGAATTAAAAGTTTAGAGGCTTCTATAATCTACTTATTAAATTTTTCAATCAAAAATTAGTTAGAAAATGAAGTATTCACACTCTTAGTTGTTTGTCATATAGTACAATTTGTGCTCATCACTGGTCTTTTACTGACTAACCAGCTATCAGGCCAGGAAAATAAATAAGCTAACAAGTAAAAAATAGTGTTTTTTTCTTCCAAAACCACTCTTATTTGCTAAAATTCCAAGAAGCCTCTCCTTTATACCAAATCCCAAATAACCCCTCTCTTTTTTGTTAAATTCCAAATTTCCCCCTGCACTAACATTTTCCATCCATTCTGTCAACTACCCTTACATTTCTTTTCCTTTCTTTCTCTTAACCCACATTTGATCTCAATCAATATGTAATTGTATATATTTTATTTTAAAAAATATATTATGTAATTATTTTTTAATAATACTAAATCTAAATATTAAGTTAGTAGTACCCAATATATTAAAATTTCAATCCCAACTAATTCAAGACTCGACAATTAGAAAATTCTATTTATTAGTAGTCTGATTAATTTACAACTCAGATCAAATTTAGCTCAAGACAGATAGGGTCACATTAGATTATCAGGGGTATGTTTAGGTCATGTTGAAACATTTTGTCATGTGTTGTCATTTTTTATCTACTATCTATAATATGATACTATTATGGTGTGGGTCTGGCGTGTCTGGCAAGTCGTGTTTTGGTCGCATTGATACATGTTTTGATCAGCCCGGAATTATACATTCACTGTAACACCATTTACGGATTGTAGGATTGAAAGTTGTTCTCCAACTTTCTATTTCACTTGGGTAGCACTGATGTGTGACTAGGCATCGTTCTTTGCTTGTGAAGTCATAAGTGTTATGGACTTTCACTGCCAACGTGAAATGGACATGTAGGGTCACACACATAGGATTTAACCTGGAAGAGGATTTTTGTCCACAAATAATGTTTAGATTGATTACTAAAAGCGTTTAGTAGTTCAATTAAACACTCAATCAATTGATAGCTCAGTATCATAATGTTCAAGGTGTTGGACTGATTGATTAGAGTATCGGATTGATTGAAACTGCAATTGACTATTTCTGCACAATCTGCACTCCCAACTGATCAGCTCATGTGATGAACCGATCGGCTAAGCTTGGTGAGCCGATCGGCTCATGGACAGGGTGAAATGATCGGTTCAAGTGTTGAAACGATCGGTTCAACTGGTCCAACCGAGCAAGTTGGGAAAGTAGGATTGGTGAGAAATTTCTTTTCGTTTCACTTGCCCAATTTGATTGGAACAAGGATTGGTATTAGGTACCAATTAGAAACAAAAGAAGAAAAGTCAACCGGGAACTTATCAGGACCACGAACTGACCGGTTCAGAAGTGAATCAACCTTTTCATGGGTCCCAACCGATCGGTTGAGGTGTCAACTGATCGTCTCAGGTCCCCAACCGACCGTTTTAGAAATGAAACGATCGATTCAGGTTGCGCAGTTGGTTGTTTTTGTGGAAAATCTCAAACCCTTCTACTCCAGCTTTAGTCCCATATTTCCTGGGATAGAGAGCCCTATCCCATGACCCTCCTATATATAGGGGTATTGGGGGCTTCTCAAAGTACAACTCAGTGCACCCAGTTGCTCTGTAAAGTTGTCGTTCTCTCTGGTTTTGGTAACCGAGAGAGCCCGAGCAAGTGCTACCTGATAAGGGAGGCACAACAAGGGAAAGACAACTGCAGAAAGCGACTAGTGGCAGGAGAGTGTGTCAGTGACTAGTATGCTGACAGGAGGGTGTGACTCCTTCCAATTCCTTGTGATACAAGGAGATTGGAGTTCCAGGTGGTCCGTGTGGACTACTTCAGAGGCGGGAGATTTCTGCCGCTTAGAGGACAGCTATCAATCCCGACAGTCCCGGTGAGCCTAGGAGTCGTCAGTCCCGGTGCAACCAGGAACTGCACAAACACCGTCCAAGACCGGAGGTGAAGACCACACAAGCCGCGAGGTATTGTTGCCGAGCAAGCCTCGGGACAAGGTATGATTCCACAAACAATCCTTTCCTATTATATAGACGTTGACGCGTTTCCTTGTTTTGGGTTTGGGGGAGATATTTTTTTTGTTTCCGCTGCCTTCTCTACCTTCCCTAAAACCCAACAGTGGTATCAGAGCTACGTCAATTTCTCTATACTTTAGGATTATCGATGTGATCGATTTGGTTTGTCGCATTTATTTATTGCATACGATGCGAATAAAATTGGCTTTATGCATGTCCAATCCTAAATCCACAAATCCCAATATATACATATAGGATATGTAATATGAATGCACTCGATACGCGTCGCCCTTAAACGAGTTTTGTGGTGGATGTATAGTGTGGTTATGGCAAAGAAACCCTATCTGTGTATGGTTGTATGTGGTTTCTTGCATCTCGGTATGTGCACCGATTCCCTTTCTCCTATTCCTGATGTAACTCGAAATAATTTGAGATTTCGTTCCTACCTTTGCTCCCCTCGAATGTAACTCGAGGTTTCTCTTTTTACAATGTAAAATAGGATAGAATTTTATTTCCTGTTATGTCAAAGAACGACGGACATCCTGACGACAGCTTAGACGATCGGTTCAAGGCGTGAACCGATCGGTTGACGTTCGAGATGATCGGTTCAAGGAGTGAGCCGATCGGTTGATGACCGGTTTGAGGAGCGAGACGAGCGGGTGGTGGCCATGATGAGATGTACGGCGACTAGGTGAACTGATTGGTTGGAGGAGCCAACCGATCGGCTGGTGGCACCCAGTCGACCGGCTTGATGGCGAGCCGATCAGTCATGTGATGAGTTGATCAAACCCAGAAAGGCAAAGCACAAAGTTCATCTTGTACAGGTTGCATGTGATGTAGACCTACATGACTGTGATTCCTTTTGGCTCGAGGAATCACATTAGGATGGCCATAATCATCGCTTTTATCATTTCGCATGTTTTCTGTGGGATATAGCATGTATATGATATGTACTATATATTGTGGTGATTGGATATGTATATGTATCTAAAAATCAAATCCCTCGTTAAATATTAAGTTTTAGATGCCTTCCAAATGTGACACATGTGAAAACCTTGATCGACCAAGTGTGGGCACGCCCTAGCGTGGTGTACCGTCTATCTTGTGGAAGCGTAAAGGATGGATATGTGGGTCTGCCCTAGCAGGGTGCATATTCATCGTGTTTGCTTTGAGTCGGACTTAACAAGGTGATCTAGATGGGATCTAGTACCTTGAGGCATGGAGATGATCATGGCAAGGAGTTGCATATGATGCAATTGGAAAGAGTTGCCTACCTGAAAGATCTAAGTTGTGGGTGACAGCCCTAGCTGGTCCATGACTTAGAGGATTTCAGGATCTTGCCCACTAGAAGGTTGTACGCTGCAATCTTCTAAATTGATGGTGAGGGCTATCAATTTGAACTAAAATAGTGGGAGTGATCATTAATTAAAGGCCTAATTATATCGTCATCTTTTCAAATCAATCAAATATGTCAAAAATGAGTTTTGGACTAAAATTGCATATTTCCTTTTTGTAGTACAAATGGCAACAAACAACAATCACTCTTCTTTGCGATCGGTCCTTGAAAAGGACAAGCTAAATGGGACAAAATTCCACGACTAGTATAGTACATTGAGAATTGTTCTCACTCAAGAGTGAAATCTCTATGTTCTCACTCCTTACAAGAAGCATTCTGATGATGCCATTGATGCAACGTGTTTGATGTTGTGCTCTATGAACCACGAGTTGCAGAGACAACATGAGAACATGGGTGTCATTCAGATGATTCAGCATCTCAGGAACATGCATGAAGATCAAGCACGGCAAGAGAGATACGATGTCTCAAGGGCACTGTTCAAGTGCGTCATGACAGAAGGAGATCCAGTTGGTCCTCACACACTCAAGATGATTGGGTATGTGGAGAACCTGACAAGACTGGGATTTCCACTGAGCCAAGAGTTGGCTACTGACGTGATACTGCAATCATTGCCAGAATCCTACAGTCAGTTTGTGATGAACTACAACATGAACAACTTTGATAGGCCACTGTCAGAGTTGTTGGGCATGTTGAGGACAGTCGAGACACAGATGAAGAAGGACAATCCTAAGTCTATGAGGGTGATCACGAGCAAGAAAGTCAAGTCCAAGCACAAGGGCAAGGGCAAAGCTAAGAAAGGTTCTGATGCTAGCCATGAGCCCAAGTCGTCTTCAGCTCTCAAGGCCAAGGGAGGCGTGACCAAGAAAGGCAATTGCCACCATTGTCAAAAGCCAGGACATTGGAAAAGGAATTGTCCTCTCTATCTGGAAGAACAAAAGAAGAAGGAGGTGACAGACGTCTCTACTTAAAGGTGTCATGAAAGTAAACTTGTAACACTTTTTGAGGTATATGATACCAAGATGTAAAGTGTAAAGCACTCAATAAATGGGGCAAGTGTTCCCGCCATAGATAGGAGTACTTTAGTTTATTTTCAGCCTAAGAGGCATGTAATACAGTTATGAACTCATATTTCATATTTGCCAATAGATAGAAACACTTTATTTTTGCATATTGTATGACAATAATGGCAATCAATAAAGAGATGTTTCAATTTCTAAAGATATGATCTTTGTGGCAATGCCTTGTTTATCTTGTGGTATTTGATATGCATAAGATAAAATGATACCTAAAAGTTATAGATAACTCAAACAATCAAATTAGCATCAATGATGAGAAATTCATTTCTAGTTTCCATGTGATGGATAAATCTAGACTCTTTTGGTTAGAGAACCAGTAAGAGACATGAATATCTTGGACATGATTAATCAATCTTCACAAAAGGTAGTGGGAGAATGATTATTCTATTAGGTATGATATATGTGATGTATTTACATACCTATTGGAACAAATGCTAATACTTCAAATGGTGTTTAGAGAAATACCAATATGAATATCTTGAAGTGTTCAAGATTATCAGAGATGAAGTGCAAATTTGGTAAAGTGTTAATTCTTGATGAGATCAATGAATAAAATACTTGGACCAAATGTTTGAGATCCTTATGAGTGATTATGATAATGTATCACTGCGAACTCATGATTAAGGCATGGTGATGTCTAAATCAAGAAGGAATCATACTCTAAGGAGTTAGAGAATGATTATCAAATAACTGAATTCTTCTTAATAAAAGAATACCCCCACACTAATAAAGGACATTAAGAATCACAAGGAGTTGTAAGTTCTTATATCCTTGATAGATACACCTCATTTATCTATGTGATGAGTTGTTCATGTGATGCGTCAATTATCCAAATGAATATGAGGAACCAAATCTTGAGTTATGGTTTATGACCATTACATCCTAATGACTTCCATGTGAACCATAAGGTATGACCTTGATGGTAGTGCCCATTGGAATAAAATCCATAAGTGCAAATGAATCTTAAGTGTTAAGACACATGGAAAATATTTTGAGAAGGATGATGCTTGTTGATTGCAACTTAATGACTAAGACATTTGGCATATAGATACTAAAACCGCATTCCTATGAGGAATAAAACAAGGATGTGTACGTGACACAACCTATAAGGTTTATGAATCCACTAATGCAAATGAAGTCTATAAGTTATAATGGACTAATCAATGTGATTGATTGAGTACAAGCAACTTAGAATTGGATCTTTACTTTGATGATATAGTCAAAGGGTTTGACTGATATGTCAAAGATAAAGAAGGGATCTGTGATTTAGTGGGAGCGTATTCACATTCCACATGTTGATGTGAAATGGAAATGTTCTAGAATGGAAATCCAAAAGTGGACATTATCTTTAAGGAAGATAGAGATGTTTCCTATGTGATAGGAATAGAGATCTATAGAGATGGTTCTCAAAAACCTCTTGACCTAAAAAGAGAAAGCATACATTGGCAATCTGTACTGAAGGGTTCAATATGCATAGATTCAGTGGGAGAAAACTTGTCCATGTTACATGGAGTTAGTATCCCAAGGCCAAGTGTCCAATTCTTATGAAGAATGGGAACACTAAGAATAGATATGGATCTATCATGTATGTAATCATCCCATTATCTTGCATGTATCGACATGGCAAGAACAAAATGCATTCATCATCTTATATGTAGGACATGGCAATATGATATGCTCATCCTGATAACTCGTATGTGAGACATGACGAGTGGATGTCTGTCTACTTCTCGTCAGGGTTACTGGAATACCATACGAACTTGATAAGTATTTGAGAAGTACTAGTTCTATGGAGATAAGGAAGAGTTCAATGTAAAGAGTTACATTGATGTGAACTTCCGAAAGGATAGAAAATTAATCGCAAAATATATATAGGATATATAAAAGTGAAATTTTGTTGATAATTGGAAGTGTTCCAATAAAACCATTTAAAAGGAAATGTCGAGTATCTATGCATTAGAGAATAGTAGTGGATACTATATGGGTCTGGAAGTTCATGAGATGAACTTATAGATATTCCGCTCATTGATGACAAGTATGGAATACTTGATCGTGCAATGTGGCTAAAGGTTAGCAAAGGAATACTAGATCGCATATTACGGAAAATCCATCGCATACGTGTGACGTACAGCGAAGAGATGACAGACATGGAGTTAAAAACTGACTTTGGCAAGGTGTTGCCATAACTCACTATGTTCGCACTAGAGTATAGTAACATGTGGGACATGTTTGAAGATCACTATGAATATGATTCAAGTGTGATTGGCTCACAGTGCAAGTGGGAGTCTGTTGGTATGTATGCCCTGAGAGCCAATCATGGGATGATTGGTGGGATACATTAAGATTGATTTGATAAGCATCAAAGGCAAGCTTCCAATTCTTTCTGGTTCAGACATATGAGATAGTGATAGAACAGATTGAATGTCTAGAGAATGACAGTACTCAATGACGTATGCCTTCAGGTTCAGGACCTGAACGATGAGATCATATGGATGCTAAGATTTTTTACATTCTCATTATGTCCCTAGTCGGATGTCATTGTGGAAGGTAGATAGACAACAATGACAAATAAGACTAGATTGTGGTGTTGGTTGATGACAGAATCTCATTAGTCATGATATAGAGATATCAAACCAAACACATAGGTACTTGTTAGAGAAAAAGTGTACTGGACAGACCCACTATGAGTTTGACACATGGAACCATGACATGGTAGTCACAGTCAGTACTCACAGTGATGGTGGTGAGTGTGATTCTTTGACCTGAAATCACTACACTCAACACATGTCGTTGGGTACACTTTGACATCATCAAACGCAGTCTTGAAACATGGGTTGTTATAAAGGTGATGATTGGGTGGCTTTGACACATGGGGCTTTTGAGGGGTGAGTGATAGATATGGGATTTGTCCCTCCTGAGGGAGTTTGATATTCATGGTCACTTGATGAGTAGGATTGAGAAAGGCATGCACGCATGTGTGAATCAGTATGTGATATTTATGTCATACATATCTCTTCCAATCTACTCTAAGATCAATAAAGTGAATGAACGTTGACAGGATGACTGTTCCATGCCTTGAGTTCATTCGGGATATCAGTGACAAAGGAATTATACATTCACTGTAACACCATTTACGGATTGTAGGATTGAAAGTTGTTCTCCAACTTTCTATTTCACTTGGGTAGCACTGATGTATGACTAGGCACCACTCTTTGCTTGTGAAGTCATAAGTGTTATGGACTTTCACTACCAACGTGAAATGGACCTTTAGGGTCACACACATAGGATTTAACCTAGAAGAGGAGTTTTGTACACAAACAATGTTTAGATTGATTACTAAAAGAGTTTAGTAGTTCAATTAAACACTCAATCAATTGATAGCTCAGTATCATAATGTTCAAGGTGTTGGACTGATTGATTAGAGTATCGGATTGATTGAAACTGCAATTGACTATTTCTGCACAATCTGCACTCCCAACCGATCGGCTCATGTGATGAACCGATCGGCTGAGCTTGGTGAATTGATCGGCTCAGGTGGTGAGTCGATCGGCTCATGGACAGGGTGAAATGATCGGTTCAAGTGTTGAAACGATCGGTTCAACTGGTCCAACCGAGCAAGTTGAAAAAGTAGGATTGGTGAGAAATTTCTTTTCGTTTCACTTTCCCAATTTGATTGGAACAAGGATTGGTATTAGGTACCAATTAGAAACAAAAGAAGAAAAGTCAATCGGGAACTGATCAGGACCACAAACCGACCGGTTTAGAAGTGAACCGACCGTTTCATGGGTCCCAACCGATAGGTTGAGGTGTCAACCGATCAGCTCAGGTCCCCAACCGACCATTTCAGAAATGAAACGATCGGTTCAGGTTGCGTGGTTGGTTGTTTTTGTGGAAAATCTCGAACCCTTCTACTCCTGCTTTAGTCCCATATTGCCTGGGATAGATAACTGTGTCCCATGACCCTCCTATATATATGGGTATTGGGGGCTTCTCAAAATACAACTTCGTGCAACCAGTTGCTCTATAAAGTTGTCGTTCTCTCTGGTTTTGGTAACCGAGAGAGCCCGAGTAAGTGCTACCCGATAAAGGAGGCACAGTAAGGGAAAGACAACTATAGAAAGCGACTGGTGGCAGGAGAGTGTGTCAGTGACTAGTACACTGACAGGAGGGTGTGACTCCTTCCAATTCCTTGTGAGATAAGGAGATTGGAGTTCCAGGTGGCCTGTGTGGACTACTTCAGAGGCGGGAGATTTTTGCCGCTCGGAGGACAGTTGTCAATCCCGATAGTCCCAGTGAGACCAGGAGTCGTCAATCCCGGTGTGACTAGGAGCAGCACAGACACCGTCCAAGATCGGAGGTGAAGACCGTGCAAGCCGAGATGTATTGTCGCCGAGCAAGCCTCGGGACAAGGTATGATTCCACAAACCATCTTTTCCTATTGTATAGACGTTGACATGTTTCCTTGTTCTTGGTTTGGGGGAGAATTTTTTTTTATTTCCGCTACCTTCTCTGCCTCCCCTAAAACCCAACATCTTCGTCATTGCAAAGTTTCCAGACTTGTAGGGGCAAAAGAAATGTCTATGAGGAGTGATGTGGTAAGAAGCTCCAGTGTCCAACATCCACTCAGTGTTGTCACTGATATATAGACAATGTCCCATAGAAACTCCACATGTGAGTACCTCTGCAACATCTGTAACAACTGGCTTTGTTGCTTTCATCATATATCACTTTAAGTTTTTCTTCTGTGATTTCTCTTTTTGTAGAATTTCTTTAAGTGACCCAATTTGTTACAGTGATGACAAACCATCTTAATTTTAGACTTTGACATGTGCTTTGACTTCCCTCTATCACCACACTGGCTACCAATATGACTCCTCCCCTTATCCTCAACAACAAGGGCATGTGAAGCGGATGACTCTGTTGAGCTATGTTGTCTTGTCTCTTCAATCATTAGGTTAATGGACACCAATTCTAATGTCAACTTCTCATTTGAAGTAGAGTTCATAACAAAAATAGCCAAAGTCTCCCAACTATCAAATAAAGAACCACGAAGTAGAAGTGCTTGCAACTCGTCATCAAATGACAAAACCATTGTGGCTAGTTGATTTACCATGCTTTTAAAATCATTCAAATGGGGAGAATATTTTTGCCTTCCTTGAAGTTTAGATTCACAAGTTTCTTAATAATAAATACTTTATTTTCTGATGTCTTCCTCTCATAAAATGACTCAAGATTCTTCCACAGAGAGTGGGTACTAGATGGAAGATTGACTCATCAACCCAATGACGAATGAGTCCAATGCATTTCCTATTCATTTTTTTCATTCCTTATCTTTCGTGTCCTCCAGCTTTCTTGCATCTCCCTTGACCGGTTCATATAGATCACTGCAATAAAGAAGATCCTCCATCTCAATTTTCCACGTCGGCCAATTAAACACCATCAATTTCACCATGTTGTTTGTGTTGATCATCTAGTCCACATAACTAAAAAATACTCTAATACCACTTAAAGGGGTTGTTGTAGGATAAAAATAATATTAATTAACATTAACGTATGGACTTGGTACACAATATCCAATATGTGTAGCACAACGCAACACCGTAAAAGATAAGATATGTATGCAAGAACAGATAAAAATTAAACACGAATAAGCAACCACAACAACACCAAGATTTACGTGGAAACTGCCACAATGTGTGAGGGATGAACCACGGGGTCAAAGTTTGAAAGAGAAATCCACTAATCAATAGATTACAAAGTTCATCCCAAGTTTAGACCCAAAACTTGATAAATATAGAACAAAAGTTAAAGATACAGATTAACCAGATTAGTATACCACTACACCAATATACCTTTTGCAAAGTACCGCCTTATAGATTATTATCAAAGGGAACAAGAATAAAGAAAATGGTACAGAAGTCGGTGTAAAGTCCAAAGAAAAAACCAGAGCAGTGCTAGGCCCTCTTTCCTTTTCATCTTTCTTCTTTCTTCCTTCACTTCTTGTTCTTTCCCTCATGTGAACAACAACAATAAGAAAGTTGGTGGCTGCTCTCTTATTTTGGCTAGTTGTTGTGTTGCTTAATCCATGTGCTAAAGGAATGGGGTATAAATAACCCCCTCATGAAAGCGTAAAACCCAAAAGGCCCAATCAGGTTGGGCTGTAAACCAACTAAAGGGTCGCTAATCTAACAAGAAAAATATGACAAGTCATGTCAAAATAATATGACACGGTCCTAATTGTCCTGGGTTGAATTTTATTTAACCTCGAATCAGATAGAAACCAACTAATCGGAATTTTTGATTTTTTTAGGTGGCATTGAATTGGTAAAATTTTAATTATAATATATCATATACAACTAAAATAATATTCACAAAAGTTATTTAAATTATTGTTAAATAATACATCATATATAGGTCACCGAATTAAGATGTAAATTATATATAGTAGCAATAATATTTTCTATACTTGACCACTAATAATATGATAGTAATAATATAGCACTGCAAACTTTATATTCTACCGCTATTAGAAAAAGGGGTGTACAAAGTCTGATGAAGAAAAATCATACCTATCAATTATGCAAGCTTCCTGAAGGTAGAACAACCTTAAAGAACAAGTGAGTTTTCAAACTAAAGAAGGATGGGAATGATGATAGTGTGAGATACAAAACTCAGACTCGTGGTGAAAGACTTTGGAAAAAAAATAAGGGATTGGCTTTAATGAGATATTGTCTTCAGTGGTGAAAATGACTTCCATCTACACCGTTTTGGGCTTGGCAACTAGCTTGGACCTTGATATTGAGTAGCTTGATGTGAAGACAACCTTCCTCCATGGTGAGATAGAGGAAGATATTTATATGGAGAAACTTAAAGGATTTACAATGAAAGGAAAAGAACACATGGTTTGTGATAACATTAGTTTTGGTGTAATTTCAATATCTATTTACATAATAAATGTCATTAGAAATAATGTTTAGATGTTTACATTTATCCATTTTATTCTAGTTTACTTAAATAATAAGTTGTAAGTTAGTTTTGGTGATATTTGAAGGAATTAGATGCAAATCATATGAAATCGATGAAGTCTGATTAATTATTTAAAAGTCCTCTCTTCGGTCTATCAATCAATTAGTCAACAAGAAGGTTTGACCAAGAGGATCGAGATAAGACTGTCGATTTAAGCCCGACAGACTTATCGAGCATTAGCCTAACGAATTGAAGTACCACGATAGCCACCTGTCAAGGGAAGGAGTGTCGAGCAAAAGGGGTAAAACTCACCTCTATCGATGCAACATCAATGGTCAAGTTCATTGACACTGACACACACTTGTTGGTATGAAGCTATCAATCCAGCGCTCAACACACTTGTCAAGCAGAGGACCCACGATAGTCCCATTGAATCATTCCATCGATAGTCTACGTCGACATCATTATCGACGTCCAAGGACAACTGTCGAGGAATCACCTTATCAGACCTATTGATAGTAAGATCTACAGATCATTTGCAAGTGAGAACTTTGTTGATAATGAGAAGAGATCGACTTGTCTGTCGATAGAAAAAAAACTGTAATAAGATCCACCTTTGACCTGGTCGTCGATAGAACCAACGACAGGAAACCATCGACATCGATGGAAAGGGGGCAACAACTTCAACCCTATAAATATGCCCTTGGCGTAGCCGTACCAGTCATCTTGAATCTAGGGAGTTAGAGCACCGAGAGTTTGCCGCCAAACTTTCTCAAGTTCTGAAGTTGTAGGACAAGACTTGTCAACTTTCTTAGATCCCTTGATCTAGTCATGTCGATCCTGCTCCCTGTTGATTCCTTCGTCATCACCAAGAAACTAACGGACCTTCTTACCTCAAGCCAAGATCAGAAACTAGGAGAAAGACTATTGACACCACTAACAATTGCCAAGATATCAATTGAGAGGTTGGTAGATTCGATCTACCCTTGTATCGATCTTCTCTTTCTCTTTTCTACATCATGACTTACGTTAGCTGTATTGTTTTTGTTTCTTTGGCCATGTGTGGCTAAAACCCTAACTTGGGTTGGGAGTAGCCATCAGGCCCTCCCAACCATGTAATTGTTCATCTTTCTATTTTATGGCATATATGCATTAAAGTTTTGTGCCTTTACTCTTGTTTAATTGTGTCGATTGATGATTAGATACCTTCCTTTGATGTTTGATATGTATGTCATTCGAGAGAATGAATTCAATGAAATCTGGAGTATGGGATAGTAATGATACATGAGAGTGAGTAGTTGCTATAACAAAAGTCATATTATCTTTCACCAATCTTTCGGTTATTAACTCGAGAGAGAGAACCTCGTTAGATAGACTTATGCCCAAATCTTGAGAGAAGGAAGGGACATATGTTTTCTTATGACTACTTGCAAAACAAGTAGAGAATGTATATAAAATAGGAGTGAAGGTTTTATGTGGTTGAGGTTGGCTTGATTGGTGAAACTCAATCCAAGCCCTTTTTATCTTGATTTCCTGATATGCCTATTTTTCTTCTTTGATTTTCCATAATTTAGGCTCGCTACTTAATTAGGTTAAATGAACAACACAAGATTTCTTTCGGTTAAGATAGACTAAGTAAAGATTTCACATTTTTATTCTATTATTCTCCGTGTCCCTGTGTTTGACCCCACAATACTGTAAAGATTGAGTATTGAGTTGCGAACGTCTCTATTAGTCGGGTATAAATTGAAAGTCTGATTTCTTTAACTAGGACAATTGTGTTAACACTTTTGGCCCATGAAAAAGAGCGATTAACTTTTGGCATCGTTGTCGGGGATAAGGCATCATATAACCTCTAAAAACATGGGCTCTACTTAGCACTAGTCATCGCTTCTAAATTTTACAAAAAGTTTATTATCAAACCTCTTTTACTACCTATCTACTATAATATTGGTTATATTTCCAGTCTCAGACTCTAATTCATTCAATATTTCCATTTATAGTCTCTTATCATTTCTAACCAATCCTGGAGTTCCTCATTGAATATCTAGAGGAAGATATTCTCCTCATAGATCCAATGGCAGCACGAGGTCCCCCTGACACAAATGTCCCAGAGGAAAAGACTTCTTTGTGTTCCTTAGTCACATGTCGTGTCAATGATGACCGGGGTCCTATAGTTCTCCCTCGAACTCCAGTAGCACACCTTGAGTTGAAGCCTGGATTCATCAATATGATTCAAAATCAAATATTTGGGGGAAAATTTGTGGAAGAAAATCCATATCACCATATAGATGCCTTCAAGAACCTCTACAATACTATTAAGGTGAACAGAATACTGCAAGATGTCATCTACATGAAAGGTTTTTGTTTCTCCCTTAAAGACAAAGCCCTATAATAGTACCTATCTTAAAAGGGCATCACTTTGTGGCAACAACTGTCTAAATCCTTTGTGAATAAGTTCTACCCAGTTGAGAAGACAGTAAATTGCAAGCTAAAGATTATCAATTTTAGACAGAAAGCTACTGAAACCCTACATGATGTGTGGGAAAGATATCAAGAATACTTAAGAGATTGTCCTCATCATGGATATGATGACAGGTTTATTAACACCACCTTCTATGAAAGCCTTACGTCGACTGAGAGAATGTCTTTAAGGGGTTGTTTGGCTACTTACTTTTAGAATGCAGTATTTCTGTATGTGCCAAGCATTTGACTTTTAAAGTTTTACATATGTGACTTGTGAAATAGAGAAGTGAAGCTGCATGATGGAGGGATGCGGACGGAGCAGAAAGTTGGATTATCAGACACAATGCGGCAGTCTTCAGTTCCACCAAATATGGTGTGATTTTAAATCATGCCAATTCATTAAGATGAATACTGAATCAAATATAGAAAGTTGCTTCTTGTTGTTAAATTATTACCATATTTACATATAAATTTTGCAGTCTAAAAGTAAGAAGTCGAACGGCCCCTAAGTGCTACAACTGGCAGCGATTTCATGAAACATTTTGTTGACACCTCCAAAGAGATAATCAACAACATGGCAGCTCTCCAAGTAGGTCGAGATTTTGATAGGAGTTCTTCAGCGACTGTCCCCGCCACCAGGGAATCCCTAGACTCAAAGCTATTGGAGAAATTGAACAACAAACTTGATAAAATGGCATCTGACGTCTAGAATCTGAAGGAAGCCAATTCCAGACGCTTTACTGAGGCATCCATATAGTGTTTCACATGTGGAGAAGGGGGTCATGGTATTGATCACTGCATCTACACCCATGAAGTAGAAGAAATGAAAACTAAGATTGTGTCTTATGTGAACTCCAAATGTCCTAAAAATCCTGGATTCTCTTATGGGAACAGCTCGGCAATAGAAAACTCATTTCAACTAAATCAATGTTCTCAAACAATTGGCAGAGGGAAAGCTGTCGGAAGAGGAACACCACCTGAATTTCAACAAAATAGATCTTAGCCACAGTTGTTGGAAACCTTCGATGGGCAGAGAGGGAGCCTTTTTCAACATCATCAAAAGTCTATTTCCAGTCTAGAGTCTTTATCAGAAAATATGAGGGAATGTCTCATGAGTAACAACAACATTCTAGAAAACATGCAGACACAAATGAGCACCGTGAATACTCAAATAAGTGATCTTCAAACTCACAATCGGATGATTGATAAACAAATAGTTTCTATTGTTGCATCGATTGGGAGATCATTAGGACAATTCCCATCTAATCGAACAAAATTCCAAGAAAAAAATAGCAAGAATGGCCACACTCTGCTCTGGGAGTTCTACTTCTATTGCACAACCTAAAGTACCAATCATGGCCCTAGTATGAAAAAAGTTAAAAGGAGCCACAAACTCTATTTCGTCACTAAAGGTGACCAAATTCCCACTAGAGCCCCTTATTTGCATCGCTTCATTAAGGCACAACTCGAGAAGTGGTACACCAAATTCCTTGTCACCATTAATAAAATTCATCTTGATATTCATGTCCTTGACGTCATCGACGAGATGCCAACATACACCAAGTTTCTGAAGGACCTCATCACAAAGAAGAGGAAGAGGGGAGAAGTCAAGTCAGAATGCCTTACAAAAATGGCATCCACCTTTTGTCAATTGAATATGCTGACCAAACAAAATGATCCTAGTGCATTTACTATACCATTCCTCATTGGTGATTCATTGAAGAGATAAGGTATTGTAGATCTAAGAGCCAACATCAGTCTGTTTCCATACAGTTTAGTAGCCACGTTGGGCATCACCGATATTATTAAATCAAATATGAGAATTCAATTAGTAGATAATTCTTATACTAAACCAATTGGGGTAGTGGAGGATGTACCAATCAGGATAGGGAATTTTTTCATCCCTTGTGATGTTGTCATCATCGACATAGTTGAAGATCCCACATGTCCAATGATATTCGGATGACCTTTTCTTTTAACATCATGTGCATTGATTGATGTGTCTGGTGGGTCAATCACAATATGAGTTGGGAATGTATCTATTGATTTCCACATACTCGATCACATGCGGGGCCCCTCTTACACATAAACAAGTTACTTTGTCGACTGTTGCAATAAGCTATTCATGGAAATAGTAGAGCAAAATGCTATAGTTGTTCCTCTGATGCACGCATTAAAAAACCCTACATTAGGATTTGATGATCATGAGGTCAAAGAAATTCTAGCTGACTTGGCAACCACAGATGAGGAAGAAGAGTTTTATGGCGCTATTGAAATAGTACAATATGCCTCTCTTCAGTGTGAACCAAAAGACATTTCAGTTCCAAAACCATTACCATAACTCAAGCCACTTCTGAAAGGTCTGAAGTACAAATTTCTCGATGAAGAAAAGAGAAATCTGGTGATCATTAATGCACAACTTCCCTCTGATCAGCAAGAACAACTTTTATCTAAACTAAAGCATTGAAAAAAGGCTCTCAGATACTCTATAGATGATATGAGAGGCCTCAGTCCAACGGTGTGCATGCATAGAATCAACCTCGACAATGACGCAAAGCCACGAGTCCAAGGTCAAAGAAAGTTGAATAACAAAATACTAGAGGTCGTATGAAAGGAAGTCATCAAGCTTATAGATGTAGGTATTATCTATGCTATTAGTGATTGCAACTGGGTAAGTCTAGTTCATGTGGTTCCAAAGAAAGGTGGGATGACAATATTAAAAGATAGTGAAGGGAAGGAATTATCCAGATGCATAGTGCTGGTTGGCACATGTGCATAGATTATAAACTACTAAATGCAGCAACACACAAAGATCATTTTCCCCCTTTCCTTTATTGATCAAGTTCTGGAGAGGTTGGCACATCATTCACATTTCTATTATTAGGATGTGTATTTCAGATTTTATCATATTCGCATTCATTCATAAGATCAGGAAAAGACCACATTCACTTGTTTGTACGGGATGTATGCTTTTCGGTGCATGTTGTTCAGTCTGTGCAACGTACCTACCACCTTTCAGAGGTGCATGTCAGCCATATTTTCTCACCTAATAGAAGAGGTCATCGAAGTCTTCATGGACAACTTCTCTGTGTATGGGTCATCTTTTGAAGATCATTCAAAGAACCCATCCCTGGTGTTTAAAAGATGTGAAAAAAGCAGTTAGTCCTCAACTGGGAGAGTGCCACTTTATGGTACAAGAAGGAATAGTTTGAGGATACAAGGTGTTCGAATTCGGTATAGAGGTGGATAAAAGTAAGATAGAGGCATTCTCTAAAATTCCACCCCCCCTTCAATCTCTTTTGTTCACAATTTTCTAGGACATGCATGATATTACCGTTGATTTATCAAGGGATTTTCAAAGATTATGAGGCCCTTATCCAAACTATTTATAGAAGACACTTTGTTTGTCTTTGATGAAGAGTGCCAGAAGTCCTTCCACACCCTAAAGGATGCATTAACGACTGCTCCCATTATACAAGCTCCACATTGGAACCTCCCCTTTGAAATAATGTGCGACACTAGTGATTATGCAGTAAGGGTTGTCCTAGGATAAAAGAAGGACAAGAAACATCATGTCATCTACTACGCCAGCAAAACTCTTGATGAGGCTCAAATTAACTACACCACCACTAAGAAAGACATGTTGGCCATCATCTACACCTTCAACAAATTTAGATCCTACCTACTAGGAGGGAAGGTGACAATCTAAACTAATCATGGGGTAATCAAGTATCTCATGCATAAGAAAGATACCAAACCACATCACTTCTAGTGGGCCCTTCTTTTACAAGAATTTGATCATGAGATTGTTGACAAAAAGGGGACAGAGATTGTCATCAATGATCACCTATCTCGGATAAAGGTGGAAGAAAGCAATCCCCTCCCTATCAACAAATCCTGTCAAGATGAATCATTGCTTCTTATTCATTCTATTGATAAAGTAACCCCATGGTATGCTGATTTCTGCAAATACATGGCATGCCAACAGCTACCTACAAAAATGACCTACAATAAAAAGAAGAAATTCTTTGCAGACGTCAAGAACTATTTATGGGACAATCTGCTACTCTTCTAAAAGTGCGCAAATAATGTATATCGTCATTGTATGGATCACAATGAAGCTCGTTTCATCTTAGAAAAATGTCATGCGGCCCACTATGGAGGACATCTTGGCCCTGAGAAGACAGATTTAAAAGTCTTGAACTCTGGTTTTTATTGTCCAACCTTATTTAAAGATGCACACACTTTCACGAAACAATGAAACGCATGTCAGTGCATTGGGAATATCATCAAACACAATGAGATGCACGTTGATGAGTGGATCGAAGTAGAGATTTTCGATGTTTGGGGGATAGACTTTGTGGGACCTTTCTCGTCATGTTTTGGGAACAAATACATCTTGGTGGTCGTTGACTACATCTCGAAGTGGGTGGAAGCTATACCATCATCAACATGTGACACTAAGACGGTCATGCATCTATTCACTAAAACCATCTTTCCTAGGTTTGGAGTTCCACATACTGTAATCAGTGACAGAGGGTCGCACTTCATTGAAAGGCAATTTGAGTCTCTTCTGAAGTGATATGGGGTGAGATGTAATATATCAACCTCGTATCACCCTCAAATTGTAGGTCAGGTTGAGGTCTCCTACAGGCAGATCAAGCAGATTCAGAAAAATTTTTGAGCAAATCAAGAAAAGATTGGTCGTCTAAACTCAATGATGCTCTTTGGGTGTATTGGACTACTTATAAGACATCCACATGAACCATCCCTATCAGCTAATCTATGGAAAATCTTGTCACCTTCCATTGGA
Organism: Alisma plantago-aquatica; assembly: GCA_963693085.1. Taxonomy (NCBI): domain Eukaryota; kingdom Viridiplantae; phylum Streptophyta; class Magnoliopsida; order Alismatales; family Alismataceae; genus Alisma; species Alisma plantago-aquatica. The sequence goes on from OY856410.1 coordinate 1,525,298,707, forward strand.
GATGGAAAACAAAGCCTATTGGGCAATCAAGGCCCTAAACATGGATGTTGGACTTTCTAAAGAAAAGCATTTCTTACAGTTATAGAAGCTAGAAGAGGTTCACTTGCAGGCATATGAAAATACAAGAATCTACAAGGAGTGCACCAAGATATGGCATGACTCTCATATCAGGAGGAAGGATACTTCAGAAGGAGATAAAGTTCTACTATTCAATTCTACTCTACGTTTCTTCCCAGGAAAGCTCTGTTCTCGTTGGTCTGGACATTTCAAAGTAATCGCCATCTATACCACGGTAATGATGGAAACTTATAATGAGAAATCAGGAATGTTCTCATTCAATGGCCACTGATTAAAGCGGTACTATGAAGATGAAGCCATCACTAGAAAGGCAGATTTGGAGTTGCCAGATGCCCCAGAAGTAGAATGAATGGATGTTCAAGAAGTCAAGCTACATGACCATAAACACAGCACTACTTGGGAGGCAACCAAAGCAATTTTCTTTTCAGTCATTTAGATTAGTTTTTGATGATTTTGTTTCTTCTCATACAAACACTTCTCAGGGATTGTCCGATCTAAATCGAGGAGGACAATCATTTTTCTTTTAAAATGATGATTGGAGGATAGACATTTTACTTTGACCTATCGACCTAAAATCTGATCTGCCTTATCACATGATTACATTTAGAAAGTTACTATCTTGTTGATCGTAGTAGGATGATAATGTTTTCGATTCAATTAGGTCGACATTCCTATCGACCACCTAGAATTGATATTCTTTGAAATAGCTATCGTCCTTACAGTCAAGCCACTCGACAAGCTTCTTGTCGATAGGTTGGTTGAAAACGTTTTGGTTTTTAGCTGTCGACTTCATGATCGACAATGTTCACAAGACGATCTGCATGCCCACATTTAAGACTTGTCGACCCTCTTGGTCGACACCCCTGTCGACCGACAGCAAGTTGTCAGATCCAAATCCGCATCCGAATGACTGAATTCAGTTTCATCGACCTTAACCTCGACTATAAATATTGAGCTCAGTGTTAAGAAATTTTTACCACTTTCTAATCATAGAAAAGCTCTACCTCTTTGTCTGCTCTCCTATTGACCTCCAAGCATAGCCGCTCGATAAGCCTCCTGTCAACGTATCAATCGACATCCTTGTCTGTGTGTTCCTGTCGACTACGCTCCCTTCTGCTCGACAGGTAGATGTAGATGTCGGTTGACACTCTTGTCAACCTACACCATGATGTACTTGTCGATCGGTAATCTTATTGACCATTTATAAATCATGTTTTTGACTTGTTTTCATTATAATCTATCGACCGTGTACTCCTTTTTCAAATCGACATCACTGGCTTCTATGCACACTTTTGACGCCTATATCGACAATGTTAATACACACCTAATCAATACCCTTTCCCTTTTCTATACAACAATGGCTCACCAAGGAACCACCTTCCAAATAAATAAGGGGGAGAAGATACCTCTTCCTAAGCAGCCCATAACTGAAGTAGACAAAAGGGACAGGACTACTGCACCAGCACTAGAGTCTCTACAAGTTTAACAGTTGGAACTCCCCTATCAAGGAACCTTCAGGCCTCAGAACAAATACCATTTAGAGGAATTTAAGGCAATGAAAAGAACAATTTTCAAACCCACTCACTTCATTTCTTCCACTACCCTTGACGAAATCGGCATTTGGGCACGAGTTGAGGGCATGTTGGCTAAATCCAATTTGCCCCACCACTATTTTGCTACTCCACGACCCTATGCAGAAGAAACTACAGAGTTCATGCCATCTATCAAGGAGGTATCATCTACTAAGGAAGTGCACTCTAAACAGATACAAGTCAGAATCAATAATGTTGACTACATTCTCACTAACCAAAGTCTGAATAAAATTTTCTATGGTACAGAGGAAGAAGCTACTGTTGGTATGTATGCCCTGAGAGCCAATCATGGGATGATTGGTGGGATACATTAAGATTGATTTGATAAACATCAAAGGCAAGCTTCCAATTCTTTCTAGTTATGTCATATGAGATAGAGATAGAACAGATTGAATGTCTAGAGATTGACAGTACTCAATGACGTATGCTTTCAGGTTGAGGACCTGAACGATGAGATCATACGGATGCTAAGAGTTTGTACATTCTTGTTATGTCCCTAGTCGGATGTCATTGTGGAAGGTAGATAGACAGCAATGACACACAAGACTAGATTGTGGTGTTGGTTGATGACAGAATCTCATTAGTCATGATATAGAGATATCAAACCAAACACATAGGTACTTGTTAGAGAACAAGTGTACCGAACAGACCCACCATGAGTTTGACACATGGAACCATGACATGATAGTCACAGTCAATACTCACAGTGATGGTGGTGAGTGTGATTCTTTGACCTGAAATCACTACACTCAACACATGTCGTTGGGCACACTTTGACATCATCAAACGTAGTCCTAAAACATGGGTTGTTATAAAGGTGATGATTGCGTGGCTTTGACACATGGGGCTTTTGAGGGGTGAGGGATAGATATGGGATTTGTCCCTCCTGAGGGAGTTTGATATCCACCACTTGATGAGTAGGATTGAAATAGGCGTGCGCACACATGTGTGAATCAGTATGTGATATTGATGTCATACATATCTCTTCCAATCTACTCTGAGATCAAGAAAGTGAATGAACGTTGACAGGATGACTGTTCCATGCCTCGAGTTCATTCGGGATATCAGTGACAAAGGAATTATACATCCATTGTAACACCATTCACGGATTGTAGGATTCAAGGTTGTTCTCCAACTTTCTTTTTCACTTGGGTAGCACTGATGTGTGACTAGGCACCGCTCTTTGCTTATGAAGTCATAAGTGTTATGGACTTTCACTGCCAACGTGAAATGGACCTTCAGGGTCACACACATAGGATTTAACCTGGAAGAGGAGTTTTGTCCACAAACAATGTTTAGATTGATTACTAAAGGATTTTAGTAGTTCAATTAAACACTCAATTAATTGATGGCTCAAAATCATAATGTTCAAGGTGTCAGACAGATTGATTAGAGTATCAGATTGATTGAAACCGCAATTGACTGATTCTGCACAATCTGCACTCCCATCCGATCGGCTCATGAGATGAACCGATCAGCTCAGCTTGGTGAACCGATCGGCTCAGGTGGTGAGTCGATCGGCTCATGGACAGGGTGAAACAGTTGCTTCAAGTGTTGAAACGATTGGTTCAACTGGTGCAATCGAGCAAGTTGGGAAAGTAGGATTGGTGAGAATTTTCCTTTCATTTCACTTGCCCAATTTGATTGGAACAAGGATTGGTATTTGATACCAATTTGAAACAAAAGATGGAAAGTCAATCAGAAACTGACCAGGACCACCAACCGACCGGTTCAGAAGTGAACCGATCAGTTGAGGTGTCCCAACTGATCGGTTGAGGTGTCAACCGACCGGCTCAGGTCCCCAACCGACCGTTTCAGTTGTGAAACAATCGGTTCAGGTTGCGAGTTTCTTGTTTTGTGGAAAATCTCGAACCTTTCTACTCCTGCTTTTAGTGTCGCATTGCCCGGGATGGAGAACCCTATCCCATGACCCTCCTATATATATAGGGGTATTGGGGGCTTCTCAAAGTACAACCCAGTGCAACCAGTTGCTTTGTGAAGTTGTCGTTCTCTCTGGTTTTGGTAACCGAGAGAGAGCCCGAGCAATTGCTACCTGATAAGGGAGGCACAACAAGGGACAGACAACTGCAGAAAGTGACTAGAGGCAGGAGAGTGTGTCAGTGACTAGTACGCTGACAGGAGGGTGCCACTCCTTCCAATTCCTTGTGAGACAAGGAGATTGGAGTTCTAGGTGGTCTGTGTGGACTACTTTAGAAGTGGGAGGTTTCTGTAGCTAGGAGGACAACCTTCAATCCCGACAGTCCCGGTGAGACCAGGAGTTGTCAGTGTCGGTGCGACCAGGAGCTGCACAGACACTGTCCAAGACCAGAGGTGAAGACCACGCAAGGCGCGAGGTATTTTTGCCGAGTAAGCCTTGGGACAAGGTATGATTCCACAAACCATCCTTTCCTATTGTATAGACGTTGATGCGTTTCCTTGTTCTGGGTTTGGAGAGGAGAAAATTTTTGTTTCCGCTGCCTTCTCTGCCTCCCCTAAAACCCAACAGTGGTATCAGAGCCACGTCAACTGCTCCATACTTTAGGATTATCAATATGATCGATTTTGGTTTGTCGCCTTTACTTATCGTAGACGATGCGAATAAAATTGGCTTTATGCATGTCCAATCCTAAATCTACAAATCCCAATTTACATATATGATATGTATTATAAATGCACTCAATACGCATTGCCCTTAAACGAGTTTTGTGGTGGATGTACAGCGTGGTTATGGCCAATAAACCCTATCTGTGTATGGTTGTATGTGGTTGCTTGCATCTCGGTCTGCGCACCGATCTTCCTTCTCCTATTCCTAATGTAACTCGAAATAATTCGAGATTTCTTTCCTACCTTTGCTCCCCTCGAATGAAACTTGAGGTTTCTCTTTTTATAATGTAAAATAGGATAGAATTTCTTGTTATGTCAAAGAACGGAGGACTCCTGACGACAGCTGAGACGATCGGTTCAAGGCATGAACCGATCGGTTGACGTTCGAGACGATCGGTTCAAGGAGTGAGCCGATCAGTTGATGACCGGTTTAAGGAGAGAGATGAGCGGGTGGCGGCCATGAAGAGATGCACGACGACCAGGCGAACCGATCGGTTGGAGGAGCCAATCGATCGGCTGGTGGCACCCAACCGACCAGTATGATGGCGAGCCAATCATTCAGGTGATGAGTTGATCAAACCCAGAAAGGCAAATCACAGAGTTCATCTTGTACAGGTTGCATGTGATGTAGACCTAGATGACTGTGATTCCTCTTGGCTCGAGGAATCACATTAGGATGGCCATAATCATCACTTTTATTATTTTGCATGTTTTCTGTGGGATATAGCATGTATATGATACATACTATGTATTGTGGTGATTGGATATGTATATGTATATAAAAACCAAATCCCTCATTAAAATATTAAGTCTTATATGCCTTCTATTAGCGGCACACATGAAAAACTTGATCGACCAAGCGTAGGTTACGCCAAGGCGTGGTGCGCCATATATCTTGTGGAAGTGTGAAGGGTAGACATGTAGGTTCTGCCAAAGCAGGGTGCATGTTTACTGTGTCGGCTTTTGGGTTAGACTTAACTGGTGATTCTTAGAGCGTCTAAGCCCAGAGGCAAGGAATGTTCATGGCAAGGTGTTGTGCATGTTCATTCATCAAGAGTTTCATATGATGCAATTGGCAAAGGTTGCCTACCTAGAAGATCTAAGTTGTGGGTGACAGCCCTAGCTGGTCCATGACTTAGAGGATTTCAGGATCTTACCCACTAGAAGGTTGTACGCTGCAATCTTTCGAATTGATGGTGAGGGCTATCAATTTGAACTAAAATAGTGGGAGCGATAGTTAATTAAAGGCCTAATTATATCGTCAACTTTTCAAATCAATCAAATAAGTCAAAAATGAGTTTTTGGACTAAAATTGCATATTTTCCTTTTGTAGTACAAATGGCAACAAACAACAATCACTTTTCCTTGCGATCAGTCCTTGAAAAGGACAAACTGAATGGGACAAACTTCCACGATTGGTATAGGACATTGAGAATTGTTCTCACCCTAGAGCGAAAGCTCTATGTCCTGGATACTCCAATTCCATAGGAACCCACTCCTAATGCACCAAAGGCAGAAAGGGATGCTTACAAGAAGCATGCTGATGATGCCATTGATGCAAAGTGCTTGATGTTATGCTCTATGAACCATGAGTTGCAGAGACAACATGAGAACATGGGTGTCATTGAGATGATTCAGCATCTCAGGAACATGTATGAAGATCAAGCACGGCAAGAGAGATACAATGTCTCAAGGGCACTGTTCAAGTGCGTCATGATAGAAGGAGATCCAGTTGGTCCTCACACACTCAAGATGATTGGGTATGTGGAGAACCTGACAAGACTGGGATTTCCACTGAGCTAAGAGTTGGCTACTGACGTGATACTGCAATCGTTGCCAGAATCCTACAGTCAGTTTGTGATGAACTACAACATGAACAACTTTGATAGGCCACTGTTAGAGTTGTTGGGCATGTTGAGGACAGCCGAGATATAGATGAAGAAGGACAAGCCTAAGTCTGTGATGGTGATCATGAGAAAGAAAGTCAAGTCCAAGCGCAAGGGCAAGGGCAAAGCTAAGAAAGGTTCTGATGCTAGCCAGGAGCCCAAGTCGTCTTCAGCTCTCAAGGCCAAGGTAGGCATGACCAAGAAAGGCAATTGCCACCATTGTCAAAAGCCAGGACATTGGAAAAGGAATTATCCTCTCTATCTAGAAGAACAAAAGAAGAAGAAGGCGACAGACGTCTCTACTTAAAGGTGTCATGAAAGTAAACTTGTAACACTTTTTGAGGTATATGATACCAAGATGTAAAGTGTAAAGCACTTAATAAATGGGGCAAGTGTTCCCGCCATAGATAGGAGTACTTTAGTTTATTTTCAGCCTAAGAGGCATGTAATACAGTTATGAACTGCTATTTCATATTTGCCAATAGATAGAAACACTTTATTTTTGCATATTGTATGACAATAATGGCAATCAATAAAGAGATGTTTCAATTTCTAAAGATATGATCTTTGTGGCAATGCCTTGTTTATCTTGTGGTATTTGATATGCATAAGATAAAATGATACCTAAAAGTTATAGATAACTCAAACAATCAAATTAGCATCAATCATGAGAAATTCATTTCTAGTTTCCATGTGATGGATAAATCTAGACTCTTTTGGTTAGAGAACCAGTAAGAGACATGAATATCTTGGACATGATTAATCAATCTTCACTAATGGTAGTGGGAGAATGATTATCCTATTAGGTATAATACATGTGATGTATTTACATACCTATTGGAACAAATGCTAATACTTCAAATGGTGTTTAGAGAAATACCAATATGAATATCTTGAAGTGTTCAAGATTATCATAGATGAAGTGCAAATTTGGTAAAGTGTTAATTCTTGATGAGATCAATGAATGAAATACTTGGATCAAATGTTTGAGATCATTTTGAGTGATTATGATAGTGTATCATAGGGAACTCATGATTAAGGCATGGTGATGTCTAAATCAAGAAGGAATCATACTCTAAGGAGTTAGAGAATGATTATCAAATAACTGAATTCTTCTTAATAAAAGAATACCCCACACTAATAAAGGACATTGAGAATCATAAGGAGTTGTGAGTTCTTATATCCTTGACGGATACACCTCAATTATCTATGTGATGAGTTGTTCATGTGATGAGTCAACTATCTAGATGAATATGAGGAACTAAATTTTGAGTTATGGTTGATGACCATTACATCCTAAATGACTTTCATGTAAACCATAAGGTATGACCTTGATGGTAGCACTCATTGGGATAAAATCCATAAGTGTGAATAAGTCTTAAGTATTAAGACACATGGATAACATTTTGAGAAGGATGGTGCTTGTTGATTGCAACTTGATGACTAAGACATTTGGCATATGGATACTAAAACCGCATTCCTATGAGGAATAAACAAGGATGTGTACGTGACACAACCTATAAGGTTTATGAATCCACTAATGCAAATGGTCTATAAGTTACAATGAACTAATCAATGTGATTGATTAATTACAAGCAACTCAGAATTGGATCTTTACTTTGATGATATAGTCAAAGGGTTTGACTGATATGTCAAAGATAAAGAAGGGATCTGTGATTTAGTGGGAGCGTGTTCACATTCCACATGTTAATGTGAAATGGAAATGTTCTAGAATGGAAATCCAAAAGTGGAAATTATCTTTAAGGAAGATAGAGATGTTTCCTATGTGATATGAATAGAGATCTATAGAGATAGTTCTCGAAAAACCTCTTGACATGAAAAGAGAAAGCATACATTGGCAATCTGTACTGAAGGGTTCAGTATGCACAGATTCAGTGGGAGAAAACTTGTCCATGTTACATGGAGTTAGTATCCCAAGGCCAAGTGTCCAATTCTTATGAAGAATGGGAACACTAAGAATAGATATGGATCTATCATGTATGTAATCATCCCATTATCTTGCATGGAAAGAACAAAATGCATTCCTCATCTTGTATGTAGGACATGACAATATGATGTGCTCATCCTGATAACTCGTATATGGGACATGACGAGTGGATGTCCGTCTACTTTCAGTAAGGGTTACTGGAAACCATAAGAACTTGATAAGTACTTGAGAAGTACTAGTTCTATGGAGATAAGGAAGAGTTCGATGTAAAGAGTTACATTGATGCGAACTTCTAAAAGGACAGAAAATTAATCACAAAATATGTGTAGGATATATAAAAGTGAAAGTTTGTTGATAATTGGAAGTGTTCCAATAAAACCATTTAAAAGGAAATGTCGAGTATCCGTGTGTTAGAGAACAGCAGTGGATACTATATGTATCTGGAAGTGCATGAGATGAACTTATAGATATTCCACTCATTGATGACAAGTATGGAATCCTTGATCATGCAATGTGGCTAAAGGTTAGCAGAGGAATACAAGATCGCATTATTACGGCAACTCCATCTCATACGTGTGACGTACAGTGAATAGATGTGAGACATGCAATTTATAATGACTTTGGCAAGGTGTTGCCATAACTCACTATGTTGGCACAAGAGTACAGTAACATGTGGGACATGTTTGAAGATCACTATGAATATGATTCAAGGGTGATTGGCTCGCAGTGCAAGTTGGAGTTTGTTGGTATGTATGTCCTGAGAGCCAATCATGGGATGATTGGTGGGATACATTAAGATTGATTTGATAAACATTAAAGGCAAGCTTCCAATTCTTTCTGGTTCAGTCATATGAGATACTGATAGAACAGATTGAATGTCTAGAGAATGACAGTACTCAATGACGTATGCTTTCAGGTTGAGGAACTGAACGATGAGATCATACGGATGCTAAGAGTTTGTACATTCTTGTTATGTCCCTAGTCGGATGTCATTGTGGAAGGTAGATAGACAGCAATGACACACAAGACTAGATTGTGGTGTTGGTTGATGACAGAATCTCATTAGTCATGATATAGAGATATCAAACCAAACACATAGGTACTTGTTAGAGAACGAGTGTACCGGACAGACCCACCGTGAGTTTGACACATGGAACCATGACATGATAGTCACAGTAAGTACTCACAGTGATGGTGGTGAGTGTGATTCTTCGACCTGAAATCACTACACTCAACACATGTCGTTGGGCACACTTTGACATCATCAAACGCAGTCTTGAAACATGGGTTGTTATAAAGGTGATGATTGGGTGGCTTTGACACATGGGGCTTTTGAGGGGTGAGGGATAGATATGGTATTTGTCCCTCCTGAGGGAGTTTGATATCCAAGGCCACTTGATGAGTAGGATTGAAATAGGTGTGCACACGCATGTGTGAATCAGTATGTGATATTGATGTAATACATGTCTCTTCCAATCTACTCTGAGATCAAGAAAGTGAATGAACATTGATAGGATGACTTTTCCATGCCTCGAGTTCATTCGGGATATCAGTGACAAAGGAATTATACATTCACTGTAACACCATTCATGGATTGTAGGATTGAAGGTTGTTCTCTAACTTTCTTTTTCACTTGGGTAGCACTGATGTGTGACTAGGCACCGCTCTTTTTTTGTGAAGTCATAAGTGTTATGGACTTTCACTACCTACGTGAAATGGACCTGCAGGGTCACACACATAGGATTTAACCTGGATGAGGAGTTTTGTCCACAAACAATATTTAGATTGATTACTAAAGGAGTTTAGTAGTTCAATTAAACACTCAATTAATTTATGACTCAAAATCATAATGTTCAAGGTGTTGGACAGATTGATTAGAGTATCAGATTGATTGAAAGTGCAATTGACTGATTCTGCACAATCTTCACTCCCAACCGATCGGCTCATGAGATGAACCGATCAGCTCAGCTTGGTGAACTGGTCAGCTCAAGTGGTGAGTCGATTGGCTCATGGACAGGGTGAAACGATTGCTTCAAGTGTTGAAACGATCGGTTCAAATGGTGCAACCGAGCAAGTTGGGAAAGTAGGATTGGTGAGAATTTTCCTTTTGTTTCACTTGCCCAATTTGATTGGAACAAGGATTGGTATTTGATACCAATTAGAAACAAAAGATGGAAAATCAATCGGGAACTGACCAGGACCACCAACCGACTGGTTCAGAAGTGAACCGACCGGTTGAGGTGTCCCAACCGATCGGTTGAGGTGTCAAGCTGACCGGCTCAGGTCTCCAACCGACCGTTTCAGTTGTGAAACGATCGGTTCAGGTTGCGAGTTGCTTGTTTTGTGGAAAATCTCGAACCCTTCTACTCCTGCTTTTAGTCCCGCATTGCCCGGGATGGAGAACCCTGTCCCATGACCCTCCTATATATAGGGGTATTGGGGGCTTCTCAAAGTACAACCCAGTGCAACCAGTTGCTCTGTGAAGTTGTCGTTCTCTCTGGTTTTGGTAACCGAGAGAGAGCCCGAGAAAGTGCTACCCGATAAGGGAGGCACAGCAAGGGAAAGACAACAACAGAAAGTGACTGGAGGCAGGAGAGTGTGTCAGTGACTAGTACGCTGACAGGAGGGTTCGACTCCTTCCAATTCCTTGTGAGACAAGGAGATTGGAGTTCCAGGTGGTCCATGTGGACTACTTCAGAGGCGGGAGGTTTCTGCTGCTAGGAAGACAGCCTTCAATCTTGACAGTCCCTGTGAGACCAGGAGTCGTCAGTCCCGGTGCGACCAGGAGCTGCACAGACACCGTCCAAGATCGGAGGTGAAGGCCGTGCAAGGCGCGAGGTATTGTCTCCGAGCAAGCCTCGGGATAAGGTATGATTCCACAAACCATCCTTTCCTATTGTATAGACGTTGACGCGTTTCCTTGTTCTGGGTTTGGGGAGGAGAAATTTTTTGTTTCCGCTACCTTCTCTGCCTCCCCTAAAACCCAACAGCTACCAGGTCTTCTTATGGCCTCCTAGAAAAAGAGGATTCCAATTTTAATGCTTCTAAATATTGGGAGAAATTGACAAGCCAAAAGAAGTATCAATCTGGACACTCCAAGGCATTCGTGGTGCATTCTAGTTTCTGGAGAGTTAAGTACAAAATAGTAGACAACATCCTCTTCACCAAAGCAGAAACGGGGAGCATCTACCTTGAGGAATTATATGTGTTATCTTTTATAATGGATGGCCGCCCTTTCAGTTTTGGCTGCCTTCTGATTGATAAATGGCTACTTATCTTCTCCGCTCAGCAAAGAGAATATTATATAGGTGGTCTTGTCAAACTTATATTTTAGGCATATGGACACCCCCCCATCTACTGCTTTTAAGGAAATAATAGGAGAAAACGTTATCACCATAAGGTACCTAATGTTCGATGGTATTTTGGTTTGCAACGACAATTCTACCAGCTATAGGTTCATGAGAACCAAGCTTTCTATTCCTTTACCTAGTCTGGAAAATTATGAAAAAGACCAATTACTCTTTTCTAAGGAGGAAATTACTAAACTTGTTTAGAACTTTCGGCAGACAAAACAAGCACATTCAAGCATGTCATAAGGTCAAATATGGCCAAAGTCTATCATTACAAAATAACATAAGTGGTCATTGTCTAAGATATCGAAAGAAAATGATCAAAGAAGAGTTGTCGGGTATGACCTTCAAGAACTGTGAGTATCACGCAATCATGGCCTGGACTCCCCCTAGTCTCTAAAGAAGAATGTCGGCCAGTCACTCCATGTACTGTTGCAAGCAAGCAACCTGAATCCACCACAATCCGCCCCGCCTCCATCATAGTTACAGCTGTTGCTAGAAAACATGTCTCTCTACCCAGACAGACAGTGCATGATGTTCCTAAAAGTCCACCACGACGTCAATCGTGTTCCTAATGGCCCTTTTCTTCTTATCAGGACCCAAGGTCTGATAATCAATCTTCATCTTCTTTGGAGGAAGATACTTTGGGTGGTGCCTTTGGTCATGAATTTGACACTATACACAGAGTCACTGGTGCAATCAGATTGTCTTTCCTAAACTCCGAAAGGCTGTAACAAACATTGAACAGTGGGTTCTAGAGATGGACACACGGGTCAGCGAGCTAAGAATCATGCATGTACAAATGGTGACCCTTCAGTTCCAGCTAGATGAAATATTGAAGGTCCAAAACCACCTCCTGTTCAACATGATTTATCAAGAAAATTCCACGAAGCACCAAGAAGAACAGCGCACCCTACGATAAGAACAAAGACAAGCATGTCAATGTAGTTATGCTGAAGCATCATCTTCGCCATATTCTCGATCTACTAAGGGTAATTCTTATGTTTCTGATACTATGAGTGAAGATGTTCATTGCCACTCTCCTGATCAGGCCACTGGGTCATTCCGAGAATCTATATCCCACGTGTCTGAATAAGTTTTTGGCTCTACTAAACCTTCGTCAAAGAATGGCCTTCGTATGCCTAATCCGCCATAGCCTCTAGTGGATGTCCTACCTCAGTTTGAGACAGTACCTATCATCATCCCTTCTGAGGATTGATCATCTTAAAATATTCCCCTCCATCTCTGCCATTGTCCCAGGATGTTTTTGAATAGGAGATGAAACAAAGACTTGATGAAGCGCTGCTCAATTTGAGCCCAATATGTCTCCACTTAGTCTACATACTGAAGAAGACATATCTATTGGGGTTTATATGACACATATGGACCTCGATGAGGATGCTATAAGCCCTTCCTACAATGATGAAGTTTCTTCTAATGATGATAATGGTGGTCTTTCCATTGTTCAGTCAGCTGCACCCCCTCGTCTTTCCGAACCATCTTTCCAGAACCTCTGTTGCCACTCCCACCTCAACTTCCTCTAAAAATGAGTGGATTTGATCCAGATTGCTTAAAGAGAATGTAGGTTCATGACATATGTGTCTTACAAGACATCCTGAATGATCAACATGATGGTAGCCATATTATCTATAACAATGGTTCCATCACCTTCTCATGAGAAGATTTACAAAATCTTTTTTGCAATCCCGCCAAAGTCACCAGAAAAATATTCACCACCCTCGCATGAACTATTCTGGAAGATGTCATGCCTAGTGATAAGGAGTGGCCATATTATAATGCCACTCCTTCTCTAGCAAGCTGCTTATTCAAGAACTATTTGAAGGATCAAGTTGTTTTGACCTTACAGGAAAAGCTTGAATATAAGCAGACAAGGGTGATGTTATTACCCTTTCATTTCAGAGGATTGTAGCTCTTGTGTGTTGATGACCTCAACAAATGACAAATTACTCTGTTCAACATGTGCCTTGAAATCCTTGCACATTCTGATATGCAATTTCGATATTGCAATGCCAAAAAGCTACCTCATATTCCAATCCATCTTCAATGAGTTGTTTGAGAAGTCCCATAATATCAACCTAACTGGACAAATTGTGTGATTGCACCACTAGCCTTCCAGTACAATCCTGAGCACAATAATAGTGCTTTCATTATTCTCTTAGTCATGGAAGCCCTCAATCGTGAAACTCCTATTTCTAGCATGGACCCAATTGGTTTCATAACTCTTTGTGGACGTTATGCTTTGGAAGTCATCCGCGATAGGTGCTTCTTTCAGAACGCTAAACTACTGGAAAACCTAAGGGATCTTTACCCACTAATTCCTTGACTAGAAAAGGAATCTTTTTGAGATGTCTTGTAGAAAGAATAAGAAGAAGGGCAGATCACACCATCACCTATTGATACTGAACCTCCAGCTATTGTTATAGCAACTACAAAAGTTAAATAAGCTACGTATATACTAAAATTCCTCGATGAGCCTGTGCCATTTTCGATATACGGCCCTGTTACCACTATAGAGACAACTTTTGAGAATTTTGACTACAGTACATGTTGTGAACTTTCTCTTCCTTTCTCTTCCTCAGCTAATTATGTTGATGTACCGCTTCAAGCCTGGTGGATTTCATGTCATTTTTAGTAGAGATGACCTTTTTGTCATGAAATATGACCTCTTGGAGACTCTTCAACTATGAGGATGTTTATCTCATAGCCTCATAATAGCTTACCAATCTCTTATCTGCCAAGATTTTGATGATGTCTATATGGCCGGTCTTGATCTTGTCACCAATCTCTGCCGAGACTCTGATTTAGGTGAAAAATATCTTCTACTTCGACGACTACAGGAATCTATTCCCCGCTATATCTTTTACCTATTCTTCACGATGCACATTGGAATTTTGTTTGTGTCTCTACTTATGAAAGGGAGGTCATGCTATACAATAGTTCATATTCTTCTTTTGATCCTAAAGGCCCTAAATACTCAGTGCTAATCTACAATATGTATGAAAGTATTGTTGATGCTTGTTCAAAGGTGCTCATTCTATTGATCCATGAATTTGGAAGTGGATATTCTTCTCAAGAACCAAGATGATGGAATGTAACTAGATCCTAGCAGCATTGTCCTCAACAACATCCGCTTTCTAATGATTGTGGCTTCTACATTCTACACTAGATGTACATCATTGGAGTTCTCCATGTTGTTGTTGAAGAAACTCACAATGATAATTATCATTGCCTTCAAGGAAATTACATTTTGATGTTGCTCGAGTCCCTATGGGAAATAGTGGACCTTCACTGATGAACTCACTTGTTTACATTTTCTTTTCCTTTCTTATTCACACTTTGTGGATAGTGTGTGTTGTAAGTTTGGGGTGATCTCGTGAGTAGGTATCCATCGTATCACAAACTTTGCTTCTTTTCCCTTTTTCCTTTAACATTTCTTTTCATAATTTCTTTATTTTCATTTACCAATTCAAACATGTTTATGAAATGAAGCTTCATTTGATGGAAAAACTCCCTCTACAAAGATTCTAGTTTGTCCTTGAACTATCCCCTTATACATGACATTTCAAGACAAAAATATTTTTGTTACTGATACAATTTTTAAGTTTTCCTCTTAGCAAAACATCATTTATCTTTTATGATGTCATCAATTGTTTCTTACAAAAAGAACATAATTAATAAAGTCTTGTCTTGTCAAAGGTATACTGATACAAAAGAAAAGAAAGAGCTACCTCATGCTATCCTCCAAATGATTCATCCCAAAAAGAGTAAGGAGTGAATAAGAATCTGAGAGACATCCCGTGAATTAGAACTATTGAAACGGTATAGTGTTGCACTCATGAACGCAGATATGTCAATTTTATTTAATCTCTAAAACCTCTACCTCACTCTAATGGAGTTCATTTAGAGGTATTTCAATGTGGGGCAGTGATACTTAGGATGTGCAATCTCTTCTCTAAAACCATCTGGTTTGGATCATAGGGATCACTTGCCTATCTAAACAGACATGTACTTGAATGACCCAGATGAAGAAAGGAATATCCATAAGCCTATCTAATTTCTCCACATAAATACCTAGGCAAGAGTGAAAGCTACTTTGACAAAGTGACAGATATATTGGAGACAAGCATTAGGCAAAAACAAATAAAGAAAGAAGTTGTTGACATAATGACATCTTGGATAAAGATTAGTTTTGTTAAGAGGATTGTATAAACTTGAGTTTTCAGTAAGTTCTGTATTTTCCTTTGTTTAAAGAAATAACAATTTCATTAGCTTGAGGACAAGCTAAAATATAAGTTTGGGGGAGTTAATAACATCAGTTTTGGTGCAATTTCAATAGCCTTTTACATAATAAATTTCATTAGGAATAATTTTTAGATGTTTAGATTTACCCATTTTATTCTAGTTTACTTAAATAATAAGTTCTAAGTCAGTTTTGGTGATATTTGAAGGAATTGGATGCAAATCATGTGAAATCAATGAAGTCTGATTAATTATTCAAAAGACATCTCTTCGGTCTGTCGATCAATAGGTCAACAAGAATGTCTGACCAAGAGGATCGAGATAAGACTATCAATTTAATCCTAATAGACTTATTGATCATTAGCCTAATGAAACAAAGTACCTTGACAGCCACCTGTACAGGGAAGGAGTGTCGAGCAAAAGGGGCAAAACTCACCTTTTTCGATGCAACATCGACAACCAATTCTGTCGACACTGACAAACACTTGTCGGTATGAAGCTATCGATCCATCACATGACACACCTATCAAGTAGAGGACCCTCGATAGTCCCATTAAATCATTCCACCGATAGACTATGTCAACAACATTATCGACGCCCAAGGACAATTGTCGAGGAATCACCCCGACATACCTATCGACATTAAGATCGATAGATCATTTGCAAGTGATAACTTTGTTGACAATGAGAAGAGATCAACATGTATGTCGATCGAAAAAAATTATAATAAGATCCACTGTCGACCTGGCTGTCGACAGAACCAATGACAGGAAACCATCGACATCGATGGAAAGGGGTCGACAACCTTAACTCGATAAATATGCCCCCGACGCAGCCGTACTAGGCATCTTGAATCTGGGGAGTCAGAGTATCGAGAGGTTGTTGCCAAACTTTCTCAAGTTCCAAAGATGGAGGACGAGACTTGTCGACCTACTTGGATCCCCTGATCTAGTCATGTCGATCATGCTCCTTGTCAGTTCCTTTATCATCACTGAGCAACTAAAGGACCTTCTTGCCTCCAGCCAAGGTCAGAAATGAGGAGAAAGACTATCGACACCACTATCGACCGCTAAGATATCAACTGAGAGGTTGGTAGATCGATTATTTGATCTACCCTTGTATCAATCTTCTCTTTCTCTATTCGGCATCATGACTTACTTTAGTTGTATTGTTTTTGTTTCTTTGGCCATGTGTGGCTAAAATCCCAACTTGGGTTGGGAGTAGCCATCAGGCCCTCCCAACCATGTAATTGTTCATCTTTATATTTTATGGCATATATTCTTTAAAGTTTTGTTCCTATACTCTTGTTTCATTGTGTCGATCGATTATTATCTACCTTCCTTCGATGTTTGATATGGATGTCATTTGAGAGAATCAATTCAACGACGTCTGGAGTATATGATGTAATGACACACGAGAGTGAGGAGTTGCTATAACGAAAGTCATATTATCTTTCACCAATCTTTCAGTTATTAACTCAAGAGAGAACCCCGTTAGATAGACACCTTCCTAGATCTCGAGAGAAGGAAGGGACAGATTTTTTCTTATGATTGTTTGCAAAACAAATAGAGAATGTATATAAAATTGGAGTGAAGGTTTTACGTGGCTGAGGTTGGCTTGATTGGTGAACCCCAATCCAAGTCTGTTTTATCTTAATTTCTCAATTCGTCTATTTTTCTTCTTTGATTTTCCAAAATTTAGGCTCACTAGTTAATTAGGTTAAGTATGTTCCTTAATCAGAATACCATAAGATTTCTTTCAATTAAGCTAGACTAAGTAAAGATTTCATGTTTTTATTCTATTATTCTCCTTGTCCATGTATTTGACTCTGCACTACTGCAAAGCATCTGTATTGAGCTGCGGATGTCTCTATTAGTCGGGTATAAATTCAAAGCTTGATTTCTTTAACTAGGACAATTGTGTTTACACTTTTGACCCACAAAAAAGAGTGATTAGTTTGCAGATTGGAGAAAAGTCTCTATGGGCTGAAAAAAAGCACCAAGGCAGTGGTACAAAAAGTTTGATTCTTTTATGATGAAGTAAGGTTACCACAGGACAAAGATAGATCACTATGTTTACTTTAGGAGAATTCTAGGTGATATTTTCATCATTTTGTTGCTTTATGTCAATGATATGTTGGTTTTTTCCAAAGATACTCAGATGATTGCCAAGTTGAAAAGGGAATTCTTTAAGTTTTTTGATATGAAAGACTTGAGACCAGTGATGTGCATCATTTTACACACAACAATCACTAGGACAAGTCCTAGAGTTTAACCTTCTAACTAGGTTGTCAACTTGATGCAAGCACCCAGTCAATTGTGTATAGATAGGTATCAATCCAATGGATGATAAAAGGAGTGGTTGAAATCCAAATCTGATCGCTAAATGAGAAAATAAATTCATTTGAGAGGCTTTGTTAAAAATATGAACATAAATATAAGTGTTGAAATAAATATTAACTAATCAAGAAATAAAGATCTCGAGGTCTAGAGGATCACCACTAAAAACCACGTTCCTATTTAACTAATCAACTTCTAAACTCTAAGGATCAAATCAGGACTTTGTGATTGTATGTCCTTTTAGAAAAACTCAAAAGGATCAAACTTCTCATAAACCCATTGGTCTTGGTGTTTATGGATCATTGCCCAACCGTCCAGCATGCCACTATCCCCCGGTCATATCAAGAAACATGTAAATTCAAAGAGATGTTCAAACCCAAGGCTCGGGTGGTCATGTCACCAAGGATTATAACAAGAATGAGATTAAAGAGATGAAAAGATGATAATGACAATTAAGGAACTATTGTTTTGTTCTTACAAAGATCCACGATTTTATCACTCCATAAGAATATATCAGATCATCCAACAACCACGCATAAATAGAGAGAATTTTTTTCCAATGGAGCAAGAGAACTGATACATTGAATAGAACCGGGCTAAGAGGATACTCCTCATGTCCCAGAATTATCAACTTGGAAATCATGAAACTACAAAGAATGCAAACTAAAATGAGATCCATAATGATACAAGATGTAAACTACATACTAAAAATTGGATTTACAAACTAAGACTTGACGCTCCTTTTCTTAAGGAGTCCCACCTCCTTTTATAGGGAGAAAGGAGAGGCAAAATCCAAGAGGAATGGTTTGCTTCATCTCCAAGTCACATGGGTCAAACTTTGATTATTTTGATGGCTTTCTCATTTTAGAATTTGACTATTCTTCTCTTTCATTTTTTTTCTTTCATTAAAGCATATGGAATTTGCCAACATTTCTAGTAAAAGTCACAAATTAATTGTTTACCCACAATGGAGGGTTTTATTGAGTTGTCTCCTCTTTAATATTTGACCATATGACTATCTTTAATGAAGAATTCTGTAACAACAGATTTTGCTCCTATCAACGGCTCAAAAATGGTCCAATTAATAGGATTTTCTTTTAGAAAATTAAATTAAAATTCCTAAGAGTATTTATACATCTAAATTGGTGTTCAGACACAAAATTTATGGCACTTATGGTGCCAGGTTTACATGAATTTCAGAATTGCTAGAAATTGTGCAATTATGTTCTAAAAGTATTTAATCATCACATTGATTAGGCCATTTTCCTACAAAAATCCAAGAAAATATAATTAAAATTCTAAATCAAGAGTGAAAATCTAAACTAGAATAATTAATTGTAAATTAAGAAAATAATCATATGAAAAATCATAAAAATATATCTAAAAGGTAATGGCAAGCGAAATGACGGGGGACTTAGGGGGTGGCGGCGGCGTGGGCGATAGAAACGGAACCCTAAAGGATGACGTAAGAACTACAGGTAGAGGTAAGGAAGGAAGTAAAAGCCCCGTCCGAAAGGTGGTAGGAACACATACACTGTCTAAGGAGACCAGACTAAATATCACTTATAGGGATATGCGAGGCAAGAAGCCTGGGATCCACGACGGAACGACCACGATGGTTGATACGATATCTATGGATATGGACAGAATATATGCAGAAGATGGAAACCCCCTTTTGTAGAAGGAAATGTTAAACTACAAATGGGGATGCACAGGAGGAGGGAATGGGGGTGTGACAAACCTCATCTTTATTGAAGACAAACTGGAAGAAATCCTAAATCCAGAAGATATAGAATTGATTAATGTCCATGGATATCCAGAGATCTATGTCACGCCAGAGGCTGAAGAAATCCTAAGTAGACCGTTCAAGTACTCTGTGATCACCAAACTTATAGATAGATCTGTGGGGTTTATCACAATGCAAGAGCAATTGAAACTGCTTTGGAGGTCGGGGGGCAGATTTGATCTGTATGAACTGACAGATCAGTACTAAGTTGCCCAATTCTATAATAAGAATGATTATGATAAAGTCCTCACGGTAGGGCCTTTGTCTTTATTTGGAGGATGTATAATGGTGTGGCCCTAGGATGGATATTTTGAACCATCAAAGGGAATACCTGATCATATCGTTACGCGGGTCTGAGTGGTAGGATTACCAATCCACTACTACAACATGGAGATCTTTAACAAAATTGGGCAGGTTGTGGGTAGATTGATCCGAGCAGATGATCACTCTGTCCAACGAACAAGAAGTAGATTTTCCAGACTGGCTGTTGAATTGGATACAAAACCCCCTATCCATCTGGTGATTTTGATCAATGGGAGAGAATATAAAATGGAGTATGAATCACTGCATCACTTCTATTTAAAATGTGGACCATTGGGGCATAATGAACAAGAATGTAAAGGACCAGCGGAACCGCCAGCTATGAAAGAACCTACCTCCACGGAGGAAGACGTCGGCGTGAGGTGGGTTGATGAGGAGGATAAGTGACAGGTATACTATGGAAGGAAAATGATAACAAGCAGACCGCCAAAGAAAAAAGAAAAGGAATCAAACCGGAGAGGCGAGATATAGGGGAAAGAGCAGGCTAATAGATATCACATCTTGGAGGAGGAAGATGAAGAAATTACGACATCCGGAGGTGAACAGACTGAAGTTGCAGAGAATAAGTAGGATAGTAAAGGGATCCCCAAGGTATGGCGCAAGAAACAGCGGAGGGAGAAGGACACAGATGTAACCACTATTGTACAAATGGAGATGCAAAGTCAAGAGACAGAAACAAGCAAAGAGAAGACAACATAAAGAAATGTTGCCACCACTGAGGAACCTCGACATACTGTGGTAACACCTGTGAGGGACGAGATTGTCATGGGAAGACCCGAAGAAGAACCAGAGAGTGTTGTAGAACCAAGAAATGGGGAGTCTAAAAACTCCAAAGTAGTAGGTGAAACCCTGAGTTCATCGACGAGGACAACAACTAAGCAACCTGTAATGGCGGGCAGAAAAGCAAAGGAGAAAGGAGAAGCCACATCGGTGGGTACTTCACATAAACACCATCCCTATAGTACCTGAGGAAGGACGAGAAGAGGAGGGGAGGAGGAGGGTTCCTCTACTTTAGGTACAAGTCAATAACCGTCTTTTCCCAAACTCCTTAATGATTAATACACTTGTGTGGAACATAAGGGGTGATGGCAAGAAGAAGGCCAGACACTACCTCAAAAACATGATTAAGAAACACTTTGTTAAGATTGTATCTATACCCAAACCTCGCATTTCTAGAGAATAGGTAGAAAAAGTTATCAAGGACATTGGGTTTTCAAGCTCACACAGAGTTGAAGCTACATGCTTCTCTGGTGGCATCTGGGTGCTATGGAATGAATGGGAATGTAATGTCCAAATTATCCAGAGTAATAGATACTTCATCCACTGTTACGTAAATGGAACTATGTATATCACTTTCATATATGCATCTCCTTCTCCTGTACGACGACCCATCCTGTGGGATGATCTGATACATCTTAGCAGCTCCATAAAAGAACCTTGGATCACACTAGGGGACTTTAACTGCATGCTCAGTCTAGATGAGAAAATAGGCAGCAATCTCTTCAACCTCTGGGAAGCAGCAACATTCAGCAACACTCTCATTCAGGCATGACTCACAGACATAGGCAGCACCGAGTATAAATTTACCTAAAAAAAGGGCATACTCCATGAAAGAATCGATAGAGCAGTAGACAACGCTGAGTGGATATAGAAATTTCCTAATGGTGGGTGTGAGAACCTACCTCGCATCGGCTCGAATCATAACACAATTGCCATTTTCTACAAAGATTCCAAGCAACAAATTTTTTTCTTTAAAACAAAGGTGAGCTGGTATGATCAACCCGACTTCAATAGCTTCATGAGAAAGGCATGGAATCTAGAATCTCTCTTTCATGAAACCACAAATGGAGCAAGGCAATAGCTTATGCGATGGAATAAACAGCTCATCATGATGAAAAGCAAGCAAAAGAATGAGCTCATCCAAAGACTTACTACAACTCAAAAGGATTTAGAATCCCACTACAGCGACGAGGGAGAGAAAAGGTGCATCGAGCTAGAAGGAAAGCTGGATACTCTACTGCAAACAGAAGAGGAGACTTGGAAACAACGCAGTCATATAAACTGGCTCTGCAATGGTGACAACAATAGTAAATATTACCATGCCTTTGTCAATAACAGGCGTCGAACTAATCACATTTCTACACTTCATAAAAGTAATGGGGAATGGATTTCAGACCAAGCTAAACTCATTAGTTTAATCCAAGGATACTTTAAAGATATGTTCATAGCATCTACACAACAGACTACTTAGTACATTACAATGTCGACAGCCTTCAAAAGACTAAGCAATAGCAAACTCAGGAAGCTTGCTTCAGTTCCAACTGAACACGAAGTCTGGAAAATTATAAAAGAAGCAAATCCCTACAAAGTAGCAGGTCCGGATGGGACTGATAATCTTTTCTTTAAAAAATAATGGAAAATTATCAGAAATTCAGTTATGAAAACCATTCGCAATATGCTCAATGGTCATCCCATTGATGAAGCACTAGCTAATTCGACCATTGTACTAATTCCCAAGTGCAATAATCTAATGAATTGCAGCCATCTACGACCTTTTTCCCTGAATAATACCATCATGAAGATAGCATCTAAAGTGGTGGTGGAGCGAGTCAAGCACCATATCCCCAAGTGGATCTCGCTAGTCCAAACAAGCTTTGTGCCTGGTAGAAGTATAAAAAAACACATAATTGTGGTCCAAGAGTTAATTCATAATATGTGAAGGAACTCAAGTGCACCCTATATGGATATTAAAGTGGACCTTTCTAAAGATTATGATAGACTTTCTTGGGACTTCATCAAGGATACGTTGGAAAAATTAGCCTGGCCAAGCAACATTCAAACTTACATAATGAATTTGTTGCATGCAGATCAAACTAGTATACTCCTAAATGGGGAGATTCTCCCATCTTTCAAAGCATCTAGGGGATTGCGACAAGGAGATCCCCTCTCCCCCTACCTCATCGTGCTATGCATCGAGAGATTCACACAGATGATCAACAACTCAGTGAACTATAAAAGATGGAGACCAGTGAAAATGTCACAACAAGGTCCGGCTATATCCCACATCATTTTTGCGGATGATATTGTTATATTTTCCCACGCCTCGCTGGAACAGATGACCACCATCAACATTTTTTTCAAGAATTTTGAGTCGGCATCCGGTCAGCAAATATCGATTGAAAAATCAAAAATCTTCTTCTCTAAATCTATTAACCATACT
This sequence comes from Alisma plantago-aquatica, assembly GCA_963693085.1. Taxonomy (NCBI): domain Eukaryota; kingdom Viridiplantae; phylum Streptophyta; class Magnoliopsida; order Alismatales; family Alismataceae; genus Alisma; species Alisma plantago-aquatica. The sequence continues at coordinate 1,525,322,091 of OY856410.1, forward strand.
CTGTGTACACAGATATGTCAAGCTAGTGGAATTGCTGAAACCCATGATCTGGGAAAATATCTCAGAGCACCACTCCTCCACAACAGAGTTAACAATGTTACTTATGCATATCTCATGAAAAATGTATCTTCAAAGGTAAATGGTTGGGCGGCTAAGACATTATCACTGGAAGGTAGGATTTGCCTGACTAAATCAGTCCTCACATCCTTACCTACATACACCATGCAAATAGCTATGCTACCTATCTCCGTCTGCAACAAACTGGACAAGACCATTTGAAATTTTGTGTGGGAAGGGGGCCATAAAGATTGCCCAACTGCCTTGGTATCCTAGCAAAAAGCTACAACCAGCATGGACGACAGAGGATTGGGAATCAAATCAATGTCGGATTGGAACAAAGCACTCCTTTGGAAGAACACATGGAATCTCCTTAATGGAAAACATTCCCTTTGGAGGGAGGGACTACAAAACAAGTACAAACATTATAGTAACCAAAAATGCAGCCGTGCTACACCTTTTTGGAGAGCCCTTTTCATGGGCAAGGATTTTGTTATATCAAACTGCATCAAAGCACTGGGTGATAGCCTGGACACATCCGTCTGGACGGACAACTGGGTGCCAAGATACAGTAAACTTGAAGACATTTGTATAAGACATATCTCAGAAGATATCAAAGACATGAAAGTCTCCAGTATGGTGAACCTCAATAACGAGTGGGATGTTGATTTCCTAAATGAATACCTTCCACCAGCTTGCGTACAGAGCATAACTAGCTTACCTATACCTCATCTTGATTATGGGCATGACATGTGGAGTTGGAAGTATGACACCAGGGGGAAGTATTAATCTAAAACAGCATATGATATGATCCACACTGGGGGAATCGATCAGCAGAATGATATGTGGCTAAAAATCTGGAAAATACAAGCACCTACAAAAGTAAAACCTTCTTACGGCTGGCTGCACATGAATCCATAATGACAAATGTACGAAGGAGGCAATGAAAATTCATGGAATCATCAATCTGCCCAAGATGAGAAAGCTATGAGGAATAAACACTGCATGCTCTAAGAGACTGCCCGTACGCCGCCGAGGTTTGACACCAAGCAAATTTTCTAAACATCTCACAAGCAAGTACAAGAATAGAGTTTCAAAACTGGCTATCAAAGATACTGAAGGAAGATATGAAAGTGCAGCACACGTTCGCTCAGACCTGTTGGACAATATGGAAAGCAAGAAACCTATCAGTTTTTGTGATAGTTATCCTTCACACGAGCCGCCAAATTCTTCAAATCACCTACCACATCAATTTAATAACAGAAGCACGGAGCAACACGAAAGAATCTCACGACGACGCTAGTATAACTGAATATTCCCTACCTTGGAATGATGAAAGGCGAACTATATGGATGACAGATGCGGCTATCCATGGAAACACTACAACAATAGCGGCAGTAGCCATCAACCAAAATGGGAGGTGGCTAGGGGGATGCGTGAAGAAGATCAAGGTCCAATTTGTAGTTGAAGCGGAAATAAGAGCTCTACATCTGGCCACAGTTGCAAGCAAAGAAAATCATGTAGCTTGCATGCGTTGAGCTGATATCGGATAGTGTTATGGAAGTGTAAGCACTGAAGGACATAGATGGGAGTGCACCAGCTATCAAATGGTGGGCGACAGAAACTCAAGCATTACTTGTTGATACTCAGGATGCTACCATCACGAAGGTCAATAGAAATGTCCTACACCTGGTGGACGGTCTGGCCAAACACCACTTCAGAACCTTCCAGGATTATCTGTTATATATCGATCCTCCCCTTGACCTTGTGGGTCATCCTCTCCCCTATTCAATCTATAATGGTAGGAGTCCTACCAAAATTAAGTTTTCAGTAGGCTTACCTTGTAATAATTGGTGTTTCCCTGTAAGAGGAGAGCAGGTTGAATAATAGCATCTCCTGACTTATATGGGAAAAAATATCTAAAAGATGTAAATAAATGGATAAATACACATTTATCAAAATGCTCAAACTTGAATGTTTGCTTGTCCTCAAGCAAAAAGAATCAAAAATTATTCCAATTTATATTAACAACATATATATCCCCACCCTCATAGCATCACTTTGTTCTTTACCTCCTTATTTGGCTGAACAACTCAATCTCCTAGAACCACGTAACATCAAATGATATATTCTCTATTAAAACATGTTTCATAGCTTGTTTTTAAATCAGAATTTTGTATGAAACAAACTTCCCCTCACTTCTGCTTTGACATTCCCATATTTCTTTTTTTTCTTATTCTTTTTTTAGTGAGTTTTTGCACAATAACAGGATGAAGGAGGTGCAAAAGAAGATGATCCCTCCTCTACTTGACTCAGGATTTATTTATTCATGGATTAGTTACATTGATCACATTATTTCAATGTGTTCTTTGGCATATTTTGATGGTACACCCTTAATAGATACAAGGGGTATGAAGAGTTGAGATGGGGATCATACCACCCCAGACTTGGAGTTTGTCCTGAGGTAGTTTTTTTGCTTTTTATTTGAGAGAAGCAGGAGGGAAAAGGTTGTTCTTGTGCTTATAAACTTTAACTCTATTTTCTCTTTTCTTATTGAGGAGTGTCATTGCATCAGATTGATTTCTCCTGTCAACACATTATACAAGATCTATGACAAGTTAATCTATAGTTTAAAATAGAAAAAGATCATGTTTAGTTCTTATCGATTCTATACAACTTGCCAATAATTCGAAGGAGTGATGCTAGTTCTGGGATCCTAAGTGACATGATATTTTCTAATCATGGAAATTTGTAAAAAAAAGTAAGGAAGATTTACTAAATTCAAAGAAGGGATATATTGGTATAAAATGTTTTATTTATCTGGCTGACTAGATAAATTCTAAAAGGAAAACTTTGCAAGGAAGAGATATATTGTTATGAAATGTTTTATTCATATTACCCACTAGATAAAGGCCAAAAGGAAAACTTTTGAAAAAATATTTAAAATAATTTCAAAACTAAGCTATGTAACAAAATGGAAATTACAAAAAAAGTAAGATAGAGTGGTTGGAAGGAGTATGTACAACCCACTTCCACTCTGAACTTAAAATTTTGTTGGTCCTGAGCAAAATATAAATCTAGGATGGAGAGAAGAAAAAGGGTGAGGATCACTAAGGGGACCTGATAGCTCAAAGAATGTCCAGTTGAATGGAATACACATGAGGGTTGGGACCTTGATTGTTAGAGCTTCATAGTGTAATGATGAGGTAGTTTTGGAAGTTCAATGGGGGTTTCATATTTCCTTTCTCCTTGTCGTACCTCCAATAGGATCCACAAATCTTCTCTCAATAGTGAAAGAAGTGTTGAATATGGATGTGGATTGGGGGAGATTGGTGGGTTCCCGACATGTAGAACATGTAGTGTTAGATGTGCAAAATCTGTTGGAGGATCTAGTTACGATTTCTCTTCATCATATTGATATGCATATATGACAATTTTTCTGATATAAATGGAACAAAAGTATAAAAGTCAGCATTACAAATATGTTTACTCTTCAAAAATCATGCAATCAATATTGGGGTTAGTAGGTTTCATTGTTGATATAGCATATATCTCAAATTCTTTCATGAAAGGGGTCCCCACCGGTTTAGGGAGGATACAAGCAAGGGCATCTTCTTTGCATATAAGGAAACGAGATATCTGGATTCATTTAAAGGTAGTGTCTCCCTTACTAGATCATCTGTATGTGAAATAGGGATTGTCAGTATTAGAATATTTGGTTTGTCAACCAGGTAGACAATCACATGGGGCCATATGTCTTCCTGGAGAATCATGCAAAAAGGTGCATCTGGATCCTTTGCCCCATAGATGGAGGCCAGTGGATTTGGTGTAGATGACTGGTGGATGGTGTAATTGTAACCTACCAAATTCTGAAATTTTGTCTTTTGACCCACTTTACCATCTTTTCCTTTCATTTCCATCCTTATTGGCCTTTTTATTTAATTAGTGGAATTTATAGTAGTTTAGTGAACATTTATTTACTAATTATACCAATGGAAGGGTTTATGCACAAATACCTCTGTGAAATCTTACTTAAGGATCTAAAATGTTAAATCACCACTTTAGTAGAACAATGGTATATTAATTTGTGCTAGAAGTGCAAGGCCCTAAACCTTAATTAATGTATTAAACAAGCATAATTACCATATTTAAATACTATAAACCATAATCTAACTTTTTGATATGATTTTAAAACATAAAATGATTCTAAGTTTCAAATTTGGTTCGATTTGGATGTTGTTTGTGCAAGTTATGCAATTTTAGGTACATTCTGGACTTTTATGCAATTTACCCAATTGGGAGGTTTTCTTTGAAAATTATCAACTGAATTTTAATCCTTAGATATTTCCTTACCATTAATGAGATTTCAAACCATTGGAGAACCTAGTTTCACCTTGGTTTGATGGTATTTCTTTCCAAGGGCATTATAGGGATTACCCTCTTTATAAAGGTGCTTATCTTTAAAAGCTATCAACCAATGAGGTTATTTCTTTCTTGAAAAACGGTGGGGATGACCTAGAAGGATATATGGGCTCTTAGGACAGAATTTTGATATCCAAGAAGAGTCCATGAGTTGTCCTCTTGCATGTCCGTCAAGCCCTAGGCTAAAGACACATGGAAAGTCCCTTAGACACCTCATGCTTCACCTCTTTCTTTATATAGCCATGTATACCCCTTCCCAACTCACAATTCAAAAACTCTTGCTCTCCTTTTCTTTCCTCTAGATTAGATAATAGTTCCTTCTGTATTTGGCTATGAAGTTTCTATCCCAAGGTAATAGAGGGAGCCTACCTTGGTGAAGAAGGCTCATAGGGCTTCCAAATTGCTCTATTAGGGTTTCTAAAGCTCCTCCTTGGTAATTTCAACCAAAACTAATAAGTTTCCTCCCTTCCTTACCTATTTTCATGCTGATAGTATCCTCCCACTTTCTTCCAGGTTGGAACCATGACCTTCCATGGTAAAACTCCACCTAGAACCCTAAAACATGTCATCTCCATGCACTTTTGCTAGGGTTTGCACCTCTAAAGTGGAGAAGGTGATCTTTGCTCAAGAAAGGAGCTTGGCTTGGAGCAACCAGACCTGATAATCTCAGGATCATTTCTGTTTTTACCTTCTTACATTCCTAGAGGCAAGTTTTGGTTAACCCCCCTTCTCATATATTGCTTAGTACATACTTAAAACCCATGCTTCTATGTTGATAATCGATGATTTCCATTTCTTTTTACCATGTTCTTCTAAGGTTTTGGTTTCTTGCTATTTTATCTTCTCTAGAAGCTCTAGTTTGGTTACCTATGCAACTTAAAACCTGATCTTGGTTCAAATGGTGTTTTCTCCCTCTCCCTCTCTCTTTAATTATCTCGACCAGTTTGATGATGTGGCAATTTCCTATTGGTCAGTATTGAAAAATTCATATCTTCTAAACCGCTTATCAAAATTTGAAAAATAAATATGTTTTGGAATTAGAAAATTAATCTCTATCTAATAAAAATATTTTCAAGATCTGATTTCATGGTTTGATGAAGGGTGATTTTTGTAAAACAAATTTAATGCATAAAATCCATAAAAATTTCATCTTAATCATCATAACTCCAAAATTAACATAAGAATATGTTTTCTTCATCAGGAGAACCTAATAAGTTCATTGGTGCTATTTTCAAAAGCTAAATCCGAATTTTTCTAAAAATTTCTGAAATTAGGGTTTCTATATATTAATGTGCACTATGTACTCAAATACATGTTAATACATTGAAAATAGGCAATAGGCACTTGGACTCAATTAAAGTGGTGAAAGTTAGTAATTGATATCAGTAAGAGAGGTATGTTCTATGTATGTGCAATTCCTCTTTATTTATGTGCAGGGAATAATTGTGCCTTATCATATTTTTCTATAATGAGGCTTTATTAAACCCTATTTCATATACTCTTGAATATTTTGCTATACTTGCCTCATAAATCAGTTTTGGAACATTATTCTTGGGTCTTGGTACCCCACTTCCATGCTTATTGATTCATATAATTATTCTTTCCATGACTACTTTTTCTAGCATGTGGATTTATGTTCTATTTAATATAAAGTAGTGGTACTTATGTACAACCACCCACAGAGGGCATGTAAATAATCACCCTGGGGAATGTCTTATTCTCCCCATAATATTTTAGGTGATTGGGAATGTATTATTCTCCCCTCACCTAAGGTTAGAGGTCTGGTAGGTTCCTCAACCCTACTTAGTTAGGTAGACACAATTATCTTACAGGCAAATCCTTTTTATTATATTTGTTAATGGCAAGCTTCTTTGATATATAGCCTCATACTCTTGTTATCTTCATCATATGATAAACCCTAGCTTTTTTTTATTTTCTTTACTTATCTTGATATCCTAGACTAGTTTTGTGACACATACTTTTCTTCCCTTTCCCTTTTTGTTGGGTGCCTTTCCAACCACCCAGGTGTTGAGCAAGGTGATGGATAAGACAAGGAAGATCTTAGCTTTTGGCTTGGACTTGGATGATGGAGATGTTGCTTGGAGACAAGATTGTAGTAGTCTAGACTTCCCTCTATCTAGATCTTGATTGTGTGTCTTGATGTAAACCCTAATGGGAGAATTTGATGTATTTTTGTAAACCTTTTATGAAATTGAATATAATCAGTTATTTTTTATTCTGCTGCTTTCTAATGGTCTTTTGTATACCAATGTTTAATAAATTTGGAAAATATATGCCCATTCCATCATACCTCTGAGAGTGTTTGGAATGGATGTCAATTCTTCAAATTTTTAGTAAAGGGGTGATTTCTCCTCTTTACAGCATGGTATCAGAGCCCATGGTAGTCGGAATCTGACTATTTCAATTTTGTCTCCCTAATTAGAATCCCTGCCTTACATAGTTCCTTTAGGTGACATGGTTGCCCTGAAGTTTATCTATAAATGATGAAAGGTTGATTTAGGATGCTATAGTTCCACATTATTATCATGATGAATAAAACCCTAAAATACTCATAACTAAAATATGCATAACTTAATGTTGTTTGGTTTTGCCTTTAGGCAACTATTAGGGCATGAAGTTGAAGCAAATGTGTCTAGAAAGGATCAGGTTTTGGGGGCTGGCAATATTTTCCTCTACGCCACTTGCTTGGTTTACGAGGACTCCCAGATCCATATAATACCGGCCTGGCCTAAACTGAAATGGATTGTCCGAAATAGTTTTCTTTTAGGCAATAGTGACCTTAGACATCTATGTTGTATATCTTTGTGTACTGTAAGTTTTAGGTGTATGATGACTTGTTTGAGGATAGATACCAAGATAGTCTCCTTATGTCCCTTGGGGTCACATGTTTGGATAGTTTATCCCTAGAACCTAGACTTTGAAGTTTGGTGTTAAGTGAGCTATCAGAGTGCATAGTGGAAGTGTGATGGATCTTGTACATGGTTTAGTTAGACTCATCCTTTAACCCCTAGTGTAGTTTGCCTTGATAGGTCAAACTCTTTAAGAGGTGGAGTATAGTTAGTTAGATTATGTTGGGTGGTTAGATTTCGAGGACAAAATCCTCTTTAGGGGGATGGATCCCTGTGACATCTTGAAATCTATCTACACTATCTCTAGAAACCCTAACCCCATACTTAGGAGTTTTTTGTTCTTGAAACCTTAGTGGGGTCCAAACAAGTTATAGTTATAGCCTTACATTCTTTTTTATATTTTAATGAACATATAATGATCATCTGAGGAATAATTTATATGTTCAAACCCTAATGAATACCTAATGCACATAATATGAGTAACTCACATATTAATCCTAATGGATATGCATGGTGTTGTCAATGTCATAAACCAATAAACTCTAATGAAATGACAAGTAAGATGATTGTAACCTAATCTTAGACTTAATACATGCTAAGTAAAATATAGTGATCATATTAACCTAAACCCTAAATTGTAATCATCTAACCTTAACATATACATCCTTAATGCCTTTCCTGATACATTAATGACATTAGGTACCATAATCAGTTAACATACTTTGAGACACATAAATGACATATATAATCATCTAATCACATATTAATCAAGTCGTCAATATGAAATGCATGGTATGTTACCTTGTTATCTAATACACACACGATTAGTCACTTAATGTGAATCAATTCGTAATACGTCTCATGTTGATCATTAAAATACATGGAATGGCTTCAATATGAATATGAAGTGATTCGATTCACATAAATGTCCAAATCAATAATATAAAAAAATATGAGAAAATGATTAATGATGACATTAATGTGAGAAATAAAGATAATGTGTTAATGAGATAACGTTTAATATAAATATATGTAATTGATGTGACATAATTTGGGGTGAATGACGACTTAAAGACAAATTGAATATTTCATGCAAAATAATTCGTTATAACTTAATGTGGTGATAGTATAAGGACAATGAAGTCGAAGATCAAAATATTAAGGATAATGATCAAGTATATTGAGGGTATTGAGTCACCCATAATTTTGCTAAAATTCTTTGTAAGATAAATGATATATATATATATGTATATATATGTGCGTTCATTCATTGCCCCTGCGGGTAGCCTGGATTTTCACTATTCGGCAGCCAAAAAAGTAACTCTCCTAGTCAAAAAAGTAACTTCACTGTCAAAAAGTAACTATGGTGATAAGAAAGTAGCTACATGAATAAAAGAGTAACTATGTACAAAATATACAGTAGATATATAAGGACGGGTTTTTTGATTTTGATGGGGCAAATCATATTATTTTTGGATGAAATTTTTTGTGGAGCTTGACAAAATGGTCCTCTACAATTGCAATTTTTTTTTTGGAAAAAAGATGGTCGGAAGGGTGGGCGGGTAGCTACCCGGGCGGGCAATAAAGATGGGCACTATATATATATATATATATATATATATATATATATATATATATATATATATATATATATATATATATATATATATATATATATATATATATATACATATATATACGATGTTTCATGGATGATAATGAAATATAACTTCCTAGGTAATAAAGTGATTATGACATGCCATAATAAAAATAATGGTGATACTGTGATATCATAATGAATATAATCTTAATGAGCCAAAAATGTAAATAATGTTAAATCTCCTAAAAAGAATATCCAAATAATGGAACCTAGGTGATCCTTGAGAACTTAACCTATGTCGAGATGCTTGTGGAGTATATGTTGATGAGTTGTTTGGTGGAAGTTAAGGTTGAAGAAATAACCTGAAGTTTTGTGATGAGATGTTGCACACTCACCATTCCCTTCTTGCTTGTGATTTCGGGGACAAAATCCTCTTTAAAGGTTGGAGTGTTGTAACATACCGAATTCTAAAATTTTGTCTTTTGACCCACTTTACCATCTTTTCCTTTCATTTCCATCCTTATTGGCCTTTCTATTTAATTAGTGGAATTTATAGTGGTTTAGTGAACATTTATTTACTAATTATACAAATGGAAGGGTTTATGCACAAATACCTCTGTGAAATCTTATTTAAGGATCTAAAATGTAAAATCACCACTTTAGTAGAACAATGGTATATTAGTTTGTGCTAGAAGTGCAAGGCCCTAAACCTTATATATGTATTAAACAAGCTTAATTACCATAATTAAGTGCTATAAACCTTAATATAACTTTTTTATATGATTTTAAAACATAAAATGATCCTAAGTTTCAAATTTGGTTCGATTTGGATGTTGTTTGTGCAAGTTATGCAATTTTAGGTACATTCTGGACTTTTATGCAATTTACCCAATTGGGAGGTTTTCTTTGCAAATTATCAACTGGATTTTAATCCTTAGATATTCCCTTACCATTAATGAGATTTCAAACCATTTGATAACCTAGTTTTACCTTGGTTTGATGGTATTTCTTTCCAAGGACATTATAGGGATTACCCTCTTTATACAGGTGCTTATCTTTAAAAGCTATCAACCAATGAGGTTATTTCTTTCTTGAAAAACGGTGGGGATGGCCTATAAGGATATATGGGCTCTTAGGACCGAATTTTGATATCCAACAAGATTCCATGAGCTGTCCTCTTGCATGGACATCAAGCCATAGGTTAAAGACACATGGAAAGTCCCTTAGAAACCTCATGCTTCACCTCTTTCTTTATATAGCCATGTATACCCCTTCACAACTCGCAATTCGAAAACTCTTTCTCTAATTTTATTTCCTCTATATTAGATAATAGTTCCTTCTATATTTGGCCACGAAGTTTCTGTCCCAAGGTAATAGAGGGAGCCTACCTTGGTGAAGAAGGCTCATAGGGCTTCCAAATTGCTGTATTAGGGTTTCTAAAGCTCCTCCTTGGTAATTTCAACCAAAACTAGTAAGTTTCCTCCCTTGCTTCCCTATTTTCATGCTGTTAGTATCCTCCCACCTTCTTCCAGGTCGGAACCATGACCTTCCATGGTAAAACTCCACCTAGAACCCTAAAACATCTCATCTCCATGCACTTTTGCTAGGGTTTGCACCTCCAAAGTGGAGAATGTGATCTTTGCTCAAGAAAGGAGTTGGGCTTGGAGAAACCAGACCTTATAATTTCGGTATCATTTCTATTTGGACCTCTTTACATTCCTAGAGGCAAATTTTGGTTAACCCCCTTCTCATATATTGCTTAGTACATACTTAAAACCCATGCTTCTATGTTGATAATCGATGATTTCCATCTCTTTTTACCATGTTCTTCTAAGGTTTTGGTTTCTTGCTATTTTATCTTCTCTAGAAGCTCTCGTTTGGTTACCTATTCAACTTCAAACATGATCTTTGGTCAAATGGCATTTTCTCCCTCTCTCTCTCTCTTTAATTATCTCGACCAATTTGATGATGTGGTAATTTCCTATTGGTCTGTATTGAAAAATTCATATCTTCTAAAGTGCTTATCCAAATTTGAAAAATAAATATGTTTTGGAATTGGAAAATTAATCTCTATCTAATAAAAATATTTTCAAGGTCTAATTTAATGGTTTGATGAAGGGTAATTTTTGTAAAACGAATTTAATGCATAAAATCCATAAAAATTACATCTTAATCATCATAACTCCAAAATTAACATAAGAATATGTTTATATCATTAGGAGAACCTAATAAGTTCATTGGTGATATTTTCAAAAGCTAAATCCGATTTTTTCTAAAAAGTTCTGAAATTAGGGTTTCTATATATTAATGTGCACTATCTACTCTAATACATGTTAATATATTGAAAATAGGCAAAGTGGAACTTGGACTCAATTAAAGTAGTGAAAGTTAGTAACTGATATCAGTAAGAGAGGTATATACTATGTATGTTCAATCACTCTTTATGTACGTGCATTTACACCTTAAGTTGGGAATAATTGTGCCTTATCCTATTTTTTTATAATGAGGCTTTATTAAAACCTATTTCATATACTCTTGAATCTTTTGCTATACTTGCCTCATAAATCAGTTTTGGAACATTATTCTTGGGTCTTGGTACCCCACTGCCATGCTTATTGATTCATATAATTATTCTTGCCATGATTACTTTTTCTAGCATGTGGATTTATGTTCTATTTAATATAAAGTAGCGATACTTATGTACAACCACCCATAGAGGGCATGTAAAAAATCGCCATGGGGAATGTCTTATTCTCCCCATAATATTGTAGGTGACTGGGAATTTCTTATTCTCCCCTCACCTAAGGTTAGAGGTTTTGTAGGTGCCTCAACCCTACTTAGTTAGGTATACATAATTATCTTACATGCAAATCCTTTTTATTATATTTGTTAATGGCAAGCTTCTTTGATATATAGCCTCATACTCTTGTTATCTTCATCATATGATAAACCCTAGCCTGTTTTTATTTTCTTTACTTATCTTGATATCCTAGACTAGTTTTGTGACACATACTTTTCTTCCCTTTCCCTTTTTGTTGGGTGCCTTCCCAACCACCCAGGTGTTGAGCAAGGTGATGGATAAGATAAGGAAGAACTTAGCTTTTGGCTTGGACTCGATTGATGGAGATGTTGCTTGGAGACAAGATTGCAGTATTCTAGACTTCCCTCTATCTAGATCCTGAATGTGTGTCTTGATGTAAACCCTAATGGGAGAATTTGATGTATTTTTGTAAACCTTTTATGAAATTGAATATAGTCATTTATTTTTTATTCCGCTGCTTTCTAATGGTCTGTTGTATACCAATGTTTAATAAATTTGGAAAATTTATGCCCATTCCATCATACCTCTGAGAGTGTTTGGAATGGATGTCAATTCTTCACATTTTTAGTAAAGGGGTGATTTCGCCTCTTTACAGTAATTGTTGTCATAATTATAAAAAATGATTAACCCATGATGCTACATCTCTATTGGGGAGTTTTCCATCTCTTCTTCACAAAAAAACTCATTAGTATGTATGTTTGTGGAGCCATCGTGGTCCCTAATCATGCTAGAAGGTTGACTAGGATTCCTCATAGAACAAACACTTAACTCCATGGATTCATAAGGGACGACCTCATAGTCGGACAGAGGAGGCATGTGGGCTTCTTGTAATATTTCCTCATTAGTTCAACCTATTGTATAACAAGGGGTGATTGAGGAGGAGTGTTTGGTTCATGATTTGGGAGACCTTCTTCAAAAGGAGCGGTTATATAGGGTTCAGGTGTTGTAGACGCAGAGGGATGGCCTTCTTATAGTGAGTTTTCATACTGAAGTATTAAAGCCTCTAACGTAGATGTCAAGTATTCCTCATATGAAGGTTGCCTCTCATTGGTTAGAGATAACTCGATGGAATCTGGCATAAATGAAGTAAACATGGGATCATCATTGTCATAATCAAGAGGAACTATCCCAAATTTCTCTAAATCCTCTGGTGGTCTTTGTGATTGAGCCTCTAGTAAAGTAGTTTTTAGATAATAATAGAAGGCTATTCGACATATTGATGAGAGAAATCCCCCTCCTATATAGGAGAAGGGGGAAGCCTGCAAACTTTAGAATAAACCTTAATAGGCCAAGACATACTTGGGACCATATAAAAATAGACTCAATTAACATAATTAAGTAATTAACCAGACTTTCTAATACTCCCCCTCAAGCTAAGCGTGGGAGAATCCAAAGTCATATTGCAAACATTGAGTTGGACTAAAAACAAAGAAATAGAATAAAAGGATAAGCCAAGCCCATACAAGAATTTTCTCCCTCTCAATGTTACAATTAAGCATTCAAACACTCATACACTCCCCCTCAAGTAGATAATCCAAAGAATATATCCAAGCATATTGATTCTGAATCTGAAGCATGTTGCAAGTCACAGGTGCATGTCGCAAATAGGTAAAAGAATTGTAAGGCCCCTGAACTTGATTAATGATTTGAATGAGCTTAATTATCATAATTGAATTCTTATAACCCTAATATAACCTTTTTATATGTTTTGAAATCATAAGGCATGAATAAATTTCAGATTTCGCCCAATTTGGACACTGTTTGAGCAAGTTTTTTGTACATTTTGGACTTTTCTGTAATTTACCCAATAGAGGGGTTTTCTTTGTAATTTATTACATACATTATGTTCCTTAGATGTTATATTATCATTCTTGAGATTTTTGATCCATGGGTATCCTAGTTGAGCCATGGTTTGAAGGTGTTTTCATCAAGGGTATTTTAGGGTTTACCCCTTCATGGAAGAGCTATCTTTAGTAGCTACCAACTAATGAATTATGTGATTGGTTGGGAAATTCGACAAAGGAAATCTAAGCAGGTCAATATGGATGGTGGGGTAGCTGCTTGTGTGTGTTCTTGTATATTCTTAATAATTGAAGGCCATAGACACATGGGGAAGCTACTTTTACACCTCATGCTTGCTTCTATCCTTATCCATGGGCTATATTTACCCCTTCCTTGCCCAAGTATGAAACTATGCTTTCCTTCTCTTTCCTATAACCTGGATCAAAGAATGCACTCTATATTTTTATAGAACCAAGTGCTCTAAGGTAGAAGACAACCCCTTTTTGGAGAAGAAGGTCTCCTAGAGCTCCATCTAGCACTACCTAGGTTTCCAAGGTCATCTTCTAGGGAATTCGACCAAGGAAAGTTGTTTTCTTCCTTCCTTCTTCGTTTTTCTTGCTCTTCTCCTTCCTTGGATCTTCCTCCAGGTCGAAACCCTACTGTTACATGGTGAAAGTGGCTCTAGAACTCAAAAATCTATCCTTCTTGTTTATTTTTCTAGGATTTTGCTTCTTTGTGGAGAGAAGTACCTATTTGGCCAAGTTCAGATCTGAATCCAAGGTTTCCTTGCCCTATTTGCTCATTATTCTTGCTGTTTGGGATCTGACCTACTCTATAGGGGCGATTTATATAACATTCTTCACTTATGTTGCTTACTAGAAGCTTGTTAGTTCATGTTTATGCTTTAATGTGATGATCTAAGCATAAAGAAACCATGCTTGTTTAGAATTACGACTTTATATGGTGTTCCCTATTTTGTTCCAGTTATATATGAACTTGTAAACATGTGTATGACCTTTCTAAGGTGTAACATGGTCTTGGATAGATTGATATCATCAACCTATGGTGTTCAGCACAAAATAGTTGATGGTTCAAATCAGGGTTTTCAAGCTATTTCCTTCCCTATCACACCATTGATGGTCATACAATTCAATAACCTATGGTGTTGTTATCTTGGCAACTGATGTTCATGATCAAGGGTGTCAAATTTATGGTGACAACCTATGGTCACCCCCTTAGGTCAGGTTTTGGCTCAATTATATGTTTAATTATCATCTAGCAAGTATTCTAATGATGTTATCAATCGATGATGATATTAGCTTAATATTTGATGGTGTTAACTGAATGTATTACTGATCCAACAACCAATGGTGACCTAATGATCACAATTAATGGTGGATCAGGTCATCATCATATATGATGAATTAAGAATGTAATTGTATATTTGACTAAACCTTAAACTAACGGTTCCTTGGTTCAATTGATCTAATGGTTAGACATATACTTCAATTGATAACCTTGAACAATGAACCTGATCCAATGAATAAAATTGGATTCTTCCACATCCAATAGATTAGAATAAATCACATGGTATTATATGTGGGTCCTATTGATGATAATTTGATGGTCCAATGCCATTAATTTTTAGTCTTACCTTTGCCATCATATAGTTATGTTTGATAAATCACTATAATAAGTGGATGTGTAACTCCCATGTGATCTAGCTTGTTATATCTAACCATAATGTAATTATATGATATTGATTGGTTAAAATCAGACCCGTTGAATGATTAATTTGATAATGAATTACAATCTTCTTATGTTGAAACTACAATGTAGTACTATTTGAATATCATAT
Organism: Alisma plantago-aquatica; assembly: GCA_963693085.1. Taxonomy (NCBI): domain Eukaryota; kingdom Viridiplantae; phylum Streptophyta; class Magnoliopsida; order Alismatales; family Alismataceae; genus Alisma; species Alisma plantago-aquatica. Next base: position 1,525,337,501 of record OY856410.1, read on the forward strand.
TACCTTACCATGTTAATATCTATGGACACATATGTTCTAATGATCTTTTGAGCCTTGTTTAAGGCATGGAATGATGATGACAACCTTACTATGAAAAATGAGATGGTCTTAACGACCTTTGGGCATGTTTGAATACATGATTGAGGTGAAATCCTCTTCATGTTCCAATAAGCATTAAAACCCTAGAACTTGTGATAAGATATTGGTATCTTGTAAAAGTATGATGATAAGTGCGGTCCATTAATTTGCAATGAATGATAGCATGTGGTAATGTGATTAAGATTTATATCTAAAATGTTTTATATCTTTTGAAGTTGTTATACATATACTCTTGTTAGAAAAGAATTAGGGTTTGAATGTCCATTTTTATGATTTAGCCTTAATTCACCCAATTGGTATAACTAATTAAGTGAAACTCTAATCATGTAGTGCCTTGTGCCATAGATCTATCTGAGTGTCAGAAATTGCCAGATAGTGAAACGAGTATTCCTAAGGGATACTCAGAGCGCATACTGATGAGTATGCGGGGTGCTTGTCATCCTAAATTCAAGTGTTAGGGAGGATGACAGTGGTCATACCTAGCCCTCAGTTTGAGAATGGTTGTGGTAGTGTCTCGGTGATTTATATATATATATATATATATATATATATATATATATATATATATATATATATAATTTGAGGATGTATTTCTTGAGGAATTTTATAGCATTCCCCCCCTAGAGAGATTGAGTTTGAGATCAATCTTGTTCCTGGAATACAACCCATAGCACAGTCAACATACAGAATGGCACCAACAAAGATGCATGAGTTAAAGAAATAGTTAAAAGAACTATTAGACAAGGGTTTTATCAGACCGAGCACTTCCCCTTAGGGTGCTCCTGTGTTGTTTGTTAAAACGAAGGATGGTTCAATGAGGTTGTGTATAGATTACATACAGTTGAACAAGGTGACAATAAAGAATAAGTATCCTTTACTGAGGATTGATGATCTTTTTTATCAGTTGAGACGTGCCACTATGTTTTCAAAGATAGACCAGAGGTCAATTTACCATCAGTTGAGAATTAAGGCTGATGACATACCCAAGTTAGCTTTTAGGATTAGGTATGGTCATTATGAGTTTGTAGTTATGCCGTTTGGGCTAACCAATGCACCTACAACTTTTATAGATCTAATGAATAGGGTGTTTATACCTTATCTTGATCAGTGTGTGGCGGTGTTCATAGATGATATCCTGATATACTCCAAGGATAGTCAACATCATGAGCAACACCTTCTCCAGGCATTGACTTTATTGAGGCAGCATCAACTATATGTTAAGTTCAGCAAGTGTGAATTTTGGTTATCTGAAGTGTCTTTTTTGGGCCATGTTATATCTGAAAAAGGTGTTTGTGTTGATCCCAAGAAAGTGGAATCTGTACTAAAATGGGAACAACCAAAGACACCGACAGAGATATATAGTTTCCTAGGTCTTGCAGGTTACTACAGGAGGTTCATCAAAGACTTCAGTTCTATAGCATCACCCCTAACTAGGTTAACCATGAAGGATGTTCCTTTTATTTGGAATGACAAGTGTCAATGTTCTTTCCATCTTTTGAAAGAAAAGTTGACTAGTGCACCGGTGTTAGTACCGCCAGAGCAAGGAAAAGTATATATTGTCTTTTGTGATGCTTCAAAGAATGGGTTGGGATGTGTGTTGATGTAGGATAAAAATGTGATTTCTTTTGCTTTGCGACAGCTTAAGAAACATGAGGAGAATTACCCAATACATGATCTGGAGCTTGCAGTGGTGGTCTATGCCTTAGAGATCTGGAGACACTATCTTTATGGAGAAAAGTGTCAGATCTTCACTAACCACAAGAATCTACAGTATATCTTCTCAAAATAGGAGCCGAATATGAGGCGGAAGAGATGTATGGAGCTGATTAAGGATTATGATTGCACAATAGACTACCAACCAGGGAAAGCAAATGTAGTAGTTGATGCATTGAGTAGAAATTTGTCTTCATTATCAATGGTAGATAATGTACAATTAAATTCCTTGATGTTCCATAAGAGATATATGCTAGTGTCTCTTCATCAGATGAATGTACAGCTAGAAGTTTCCTTGCTGGCAGGATTATTGGCACAGTTACAAGTGAAACCTATCTTGAGATAGTAGATTCATGATGCACAACAGAATGATACAATGATACAGAATATTCGATCAAGGATTGGTAGTGAAAAGTATGATGGCTTTCATGAGGCAGATGATGGTACAATTTGTTACCACAATAGGACAGTAGTTCCCGATGTTGATGGGTTGAGGAAGATGGTACTTGAAGAGGCTCACTCCTCCATGTATGAAATGCATCCTAGAAGTACGAAGATGTACCAAAAAATGAAAGACATGTATTGGTGGCCAGATCTAAAGTGTGATGTGGCAGAGTTCATTGCCAAATGTCCAGTTTGTCAGTAGGTGAAGGTTGAGCACCAGAAGTCTACAGGGACATTACAATCCTTGCCAATACCACATTGGAAATGGGATCATATTACTATGGACTTTGTGGTTGGTCTTCCTACGACAACCAAGGGTCATGATTCCATATGGGTGATAGTAGATAGATTGACTAAGTCATCTCATTTTCTGCCAGTTAAGACGACGTTTATAGTAGAGAAATTGGCACAAATATATGTTGATGAGATAGTCCATCTGCATGGCATTCCAGTGACTACAGTTTCTGATAGAGGTCTACATTTTACAAGTCATTTTTGGGAGTGTATGCATTCAACAATGGGAATACAACTAAGATTCAACACAACTTTTCATCCACAGACTGATGGCCAGTCTGAAAGGACTATTCAGACTTTAGAGGATCTCTTGAGGGCATGTGTACTGCAATTTCTTAGTAGTTGGGATGTACATCTAACTTTTATAGAGTTTGCGTACAACAATATCTATCAAAGAAACATAGATATGGCCCCTTATGATACTCTATATGGGAGATGATGTCGGTCTCCTCTTTGCTGGTATGAAACAGGTGAATATCAACTTTTGGGTCCTGAGCTAGTACAACAGACTACTGAAAAGACTAAAGTGATACAACAACACTTGAAAGCAGCCCAGGAGGCAGAAATCTTATGCAGATAACCGAAACAGACCACTTGAGTTCCAAGTGGGATATAGAGTATATCTTAAGGTTTCTCCTTGGAAAGGTATGCTGAGGTTTGGAAAGAAGGGTAAGTTGGCTCCTAGATTTATGGGACCATACCCTGTCCTAGCTCATGTTGGAAAGGTAGCATATAAGTTGAAGCTACCACCAGAGCTACATGGATTGCATAATGTCTTTCACATCTCTATGTTGAGGAAATGACATCCAGATACTGACTAGACAATCCAACTAGTAAAGGTTGAGTTAGATGAGGATATCTCCTATGTTGAGGGTCATGTGTTGATCCTGGATAGAAGGGTGAAAAAGCTAAAGAGAAAAGATATAATACTAGTGAATGTTTTTAGAATCACAATGGCATATAGGAAGCCACATGGGAACTATAGAATGAGATGCGTAGAAAATACCCATCTCTTTTTGCATAGGATTTTAGGGCAAAATCCTTGTTAGGGGTTTATAGTTGTAAGGCCCTTAAACTTGATTAATGAGTTTAATGAGATTAATTACCATAATTGAATGTTTATAACCCTAATCTAACCTTTTTATATGTTTTGAAATCATAATACATGCTTAAGCTTCAAATTTGGTCCGATTTAGACACTCTTTGAGCAAGTTATGCAATTTTCTCTACATTTTGGACTTTTCTGCAATTTGTCCAATTGAGGAGTTTTCTTTGCAATTTGTCACATACATTATGTTCCTAAGATGTTATATTATTATTCTTGAGAATTTTGAGCCATGGGGCTCCTAGTTGAGCCATGGTTTGAAGGTGTTTTCATCAAGGGTATTTTAGGGTTTACCCCTTCATGGATGAGCTACCTTTAGTAACTACCAACTAATGAATTATGTGATTGTCTAGAAAATTCGACAAAGGAAAGCTAAGCAGGTCAATATGTACGGTGGGGGAGCTGCTTGTGTGTGTACTTGTATATTCTTAATAATTTAAGGCCATAGACACATGGGGAAGTTACTTGTACACCTCATGCTTGCTTCTATCCTTATCCATGGGCTATATTTACCCCTTCCTTGTCCAAGTATGAAACTATGCTTGCTTTCTATTTCCTCTAACCTAGAGAAACGAATCCACTCTGTTTTTCTGTGGAACCAAGTGCTCTAAGGTAGAAGACAACCCCTTTTTGGAGAAGAAGGTCTCCTATAGCTCCATCTAACCCTGCCTAGGGTTTCCAAGGTCATCTTCTAGAGAATTCGACCAAGGCAAGTTGTTTTATTCCTTCCTTCTTCATTTTTCTTGCTCTTATTCTTCCTTAGACCTTCCTCCAGGTCAGAACCCTACTATTCCATGGTGAAAGTGTCTCTAGAACTCAAAAATCTATCCTTCTTGTTTCTTTTTCTAGGATTTTGCTTCTTTGTGGAGAGAAGTACCTATTTGGCCAAGTTCAGATCTGAATCCAAGGTTTCTTGCCCTATTTGCTCAAGATTCTTGCTGTTTGGGTTCTGACCTACTCTATATAGGCGAGTTATATAACATTCTTTACTTATATTGCTTACTAAAAGCTTGTTAGTTCATATTTATGCTTTAATGTGATGATCTAAGCATAAAGAAACCATGCTTGTTTAAAATTACAATTTTTTGTGGTGTTCCCTATTTTGTTCCAGTTCTATAAGAAATTGTAAACATGTGTATGACCTTTCTAAGGTGTAACATAGTTTGGGGCAGGTTGATAGCATCAACCTATGGTGCTAAGCACAAAATAGTTGATAGTTCAAATCAGGGTTTTCAAGCTATTTCCTTCCCTATCACACCACTGATGGTCATACCATTCAATAGCCAATGGTGTTGTTATCTTGGCAACTGATGTTCATGATGAAGGGTGTCAAATTTATGGCGACAGCCTATGGTCACCCCCTTAGGTCAGGTTTTGGCTCAATTAGATGTTTAATTATCATCTACCAAGTATTCTAATGATGTTATCAATCGATGATGATATTAGCTTAATATTTGATGGTGTTAACTAAATGTATTACTGATCTAACAACCAATTGTGACCTAATGATCACAATTAATGGTGGATCATGTCATCATCATATATGATAAATTAAGAATGTAATTGTAGATTTGACTAAACCTTAAACTAACGGTTCCTTGGTTCAATTGATCTAATGGTTAGACATATACTTCAATTGATAACCTTGAACAATGAACCTGATCCAATGAATAAAATTGGATTCTTCCACATCCAATAGATTAGAATAAATCACATGGTATTATATGTGGGTCCTATTGATGATAATTTGATGGTCCAATGTCATTAATTTTTAGTCTTACCTTTTCCATCATATAGTTATGTTTGATAAATCACTATAATAAGTGGATGTGTAACTCCCATCTGATCTAGCTTGTTATACCTAACCATAATGTAATTATATGATATTGATTGGTTAAAATCAGACCCGTTGAATGATTAATTTGATAATGAATTACAATCTTCTTATGTTGAAACTACAATGTAGTACTATTTGAATATCATATTACCTTACCATGTTAATATCTATGGACACATATGTGTTAATGATCTTTTGAGCCTTGTTTAAGGCATGGAATGATGATGACAACATTACTATGAAAAATGAGATGGTCTTAACGACCTTTGGGCATGTTTGAATACATGATTGAGGTGAAATCCTCTTCATGTTCCAATAAGGGTTAAAACCCTAGAACTTTTGATAAGATATTGGTATCTTGTAAAAGTATGATGATAAGAGTGGTCCATTAATTTATAATGAATGATAGCATGTAGTAATGTGATTAAGATTTATATCTGAAATGTTTTATATCTTTTGAAGTTGTTATACATATACTCTTTTTAGAAAAGAATTAGGGTTTGAATGTCCATTTTTATGATTTAGCCTTAATTCACCCAATTGGTATAACTAATTAAGTGAAACTCTAATCATGTAGTGCCTTGTGCCATAGATCTATCTGAGTGTCAGAAATTGCCAGATAGTGAAGCGAGTATTCCTAAGGGATACTCAGAGCGCATACTGATGAGTATGTTGGGTACTTGTCATCCTAAATTCAAGTGTTACGGAGGATGACAGTGGTCATACCTAGCCCTCAGTTTGAGAATGGTTGTGGTCGTGTCTCGGTGATTATATATATATATATATATATATATATATATATATATATATATATATATATATATATATATATATATGATGATATTGGAGGACAACTGTAGTTGTACCTCGAATGGTAGGGTATGTGTACCCACCTCCTTTCACTAGTGGCATGACCTATACCAAGGATGGACTAGACTGTTAGCAGCTTGACCTTATGTGTCACTGTGGCGGACCCGTACTGACTGGGGGCGGAGAAGATCTTAGGAGTTCGACTCTTCCTAGATCTTGTATAGCACTGATTTCGACTTACTAGTGGTCAGTTGGGATTTGAGTGGTATTTCTCAAATCCCTCAGGGCAATGTAATAAAATAAGTGATACCATCCATGTAGTATAATTGCTAGGGTTTAATACGTATCTCATTGGTTGATTAACCATTGTCTTGTCTTTACACTACATAGTTCTTACATGATGCAAACTTATGAAAATTGTGCAATTCTACTTGATGTTACAACTTATTTACTTAACTGCTTAGTATGCTTAAACTGTTCAATCTATTCATATTTCTTATTCAATACCCTAACTACTCAATGTATTTATTGTTAATTAATATGTCATAATCAATATATGTTGGAGAGAGTTACATCTCTCGCTGGAATTGGGTCTCATTTGTGGGTCACTACATTTTTTTAGGTGGTCGGGGGAAATGAGGTCGAGGTCATGCTATGGAAGAGAACCAACCTGGTGATCAATAGATTCAGAAAGTTGGTTAGTTGTAGATGTTAGTAGTAGAGTCCTAGTGTCGTCCCTATACTCTCAGGTCTGGATATGAGATGTGTTTTCTAGATGATATACTTGTATCGACATGAGATTTTAGTAGTATGCCAATGTTTGTAAATATATGGCATGTACATGTAAAATATCTTTTGTATGCAAGATGTGACTAAGGTCTTTGGGCCCATGTGTAAATACTTGTTACAGTATATGATAATGGAATGATGGACCTTTTGTAAATGTTCTAGAGTTTATTTACATTGTTCGAATTGGTTTTAATTATTTTGCATTTTTACTATGTGATTAATTAGTACTTGATCATGTTTTGTGTTTTGAGTAATCTCGTTTAGCATGATGAGGTGTCATAGTTAAGTTGGTATTAATTCTCTAGGCTTATTGAGTCTATAGGGACATAGGACTTAGTTTTGAGTCTGTTCTTATGTATCCAACATATCTGATCATAGTTTGTGCTTATGGAGATATGTCTGGAGGACATGAAGAACATGTTGAGAGTAGCTATTTAGAACCAGGAAGAGGTGATGGGAGGTAGGCACGTCATGAGAGAGTGTCAGAAGCAGGGCCAGAGTAGCCTGCAATCCCTCATCTAGACCCGACATTGATGGCCAATCCTGAGTTTCAGCATATGTTTAGACAGATGATGGCCACAATTACACATATTGCAGATAGAGCGCCAGCACCTCAAGTAGGGCAGCCACCTCTAATGTGGAGTCTCAAGGTGTCGGGAAGACATTTGAACGTCTTAGATGTGTTGGGTCTATTGAATATACAGGTACTTCCGATCCAGCAGACGCTGACATGTGGTTGACTGAGCTGGAAAAGGCATTCAAAATCCTAAACATCACTGAAGAAGACAAAGTTAAGCATGTGGTATACTTGTTGAAGGGTAGTGTTGGCCACTGGTGGGCCATAGAAGAGGAGAAAATACCAAGAGTTGTGATAGGATGGGAGGAGTTTTGGAGGGAATTTGTTAGCCGATATTTTCCAGAGACATACCTAGATGAGAAAATCTCTCAGTTTGATAAGATTTGTCAGGGAGCTATGACTATCAATGAGTATGAATCAAAGTTTATGGAACTTCTGAGGTTCTGCCCGTACATGGCAGTAACGGACAAGGAAAGGATCTAAAGATTTGAGAAGGGCATGAGTACGGAGTTGACTACTACAGCATCATCCTTAAAGAATAGGGAAAGGTTTTCCACCTTTGTGGAATCTATTAGGAGGATTGGGAGGTCTGCCATAGAGAAGCGTGAAGCTAATGCTAAGAAGCGACCTATGCAGTTTCATGGGCAATCATCTGGAGGCTTTAAGAAGACAAGGTTTTTTCCACCACCGTCACAACCAAGGTCAACCTTCACTGAACCAATATCACATGCACCGTCACAGTGGACCCTGAGTAGGGGTAGAGTTCACAGTTTTCCAAAAACAAGAGCTCGGAGTTTATCATCAGTCTCAGATATAGGGCCGTTTAGACCACATAGTGATAATTGAGTGTGTCATCAATGTGGATAGACAGGGAATATTAGATGGAATTGCCCTATGAAGGTTGAGGAGGTGACTCAGCAGCCAAGGCAGAATCAATAGGGATCACAACAATGATAGTTTGATACTGGTAGTGGCAGAGGACGTGGTCAGGCAACCCATGCAGGATCCTCAGGATAGGTGAGCAGAGGACGTGGACGGAAGTAGGTGACAACTAGATTCTATGCCATGACCCAGCTGGAAGCAGTGGTCAATCCACAAGTCGTGACAGGTCAGATGGAGTTATTTAATTTTGATATGTCTGCTTCTTGTTTTGTATCTATGTTAGTAGACCCAGGTGCGACACACTCTTTTATCACCAGAGAGGTGATAGATAGTTGTTATCTACTTGTTAGTCTTAGATCTGATAGCCTACGGCTAGAGACTCCTTTGGTTGATTCTGCCGAGTTGCGGGAAGTGTGCCCTTCTTGTATTCTTTCTTTTTATGGACACAACATTCAAGTGGATCTTTTGCCACTTGACATGCATGGTTTTGATGTAATCCTAGGAATGGATACCTTGGAAAAATACAAGGTAGTCTTGGACTGTAGTACTAAGGTTGCGACGTTCCATAATGGAGATGTACAGTGGATTTTTCAGGGTGATAGGAAGATTATTCCTACATGTTTGATGTCAGCTATGACAACTGAGCAATTGATGAAACAAGGATGTGAGGCTTTCTTAACTCATGTTGTGGATACCAAGGCGGTAGGTCCTAGTATCCAGGAGGTACTAGTGGTGTGAGAATTTGAGGATGTATTTCTTGAGGAATTTTCTAGCATTCCCCCTCCTAGAGAGATTGAGTTTGAGATCAATCTTGTTCCTGGAATACAACCCATAACACAGTCAACATATAGAATGGCACCAGCAAAAATGCATGAGTTAAACAAATAGTTAAAAGAACTATTAGAGAAGGGTTTTATCAGACTGATCACTTCCCCATAGGGTGCTCCTGTGTTGTTTGTTAAAAAGAAGGATGGTTCAATGAGGTTGTGTATAGATTACAGACAGTTGAACAAGGTGACAATAAAGAATAAGTATCCTTTACTGAGGATTGATGGTCTTTTTTATCAGTTGAGAGGTGCCACTATGTTTTCAAAGATAGACATGAGGTCAGGTTACCATCAGTTGAGAATTAAGGCTGACGACATACCCAAGTTAGCTTTTAGGACTAGGTATGGTCATTATGAGTTTATAGTCATTAGTTTTTAGTCTTACCTTTACCATCATATAGTTATGTTTGATAAATCACTATAATAAGTGGATGTGTAACTCCCATGTGATCTAGCTTGTTATACCTAACCCTAATGTAATTATATGATATTGATTGGTTAAAATCATACCCATTGAATGATTAATTTGATAATGAATTACAATCTACTTATGTTGAAACCAAAATGTAGTACTATTTGAATATCATATTGCCTTACCATGTTAATATCTATGGACACATATGTGCTAATGATCTATTGAGCCTTATTTAAGGCATGGAATGATGATGATAACCTTACTATGAATAATGATATGGTCTTAATGACCATTGGGCATGTTTGAATCCATGATTGAGGTGAAATCCTCTTCATGTTCCAATAAGGGTTAAAACCTTAGAACTTGTGATAAGATATTGGTATCTTGTAAAAGTATGATGATAAGTGTGGTCCATTAATTTGCAATGAATGATAGCATGTGGTAATGTGATTAAGATTTATATCTCAAATGTTTTATATCTTTTGAAGTCGTTATACATATACTCTTGTTAGAAAAGAATTAGGGTTTGAATGTCCATTTGTATGATTTAGCCTTAATTCACCCAATTCGCATAACTAATTAAGTGAAACTCTAATCATGTAGTGCCATGTGACGTAGATCTATCTGAGTGTCAGAAATTGCCAGATAGTGAAATGAGTATTCCTAAGGGATACTCAGAGCGCATACTGATGAGTATGGGGGGTGCTTGTCATCCTGAATTCAAGTGTTAGGGAGGATGATAATGGTCATACCTAGCCCTCAGTTTGAGAACAGATGTGGTCGTGTATTGGTGATTATATTTATATATATATATATATATATATATATATATATGATGAGATTAGAGGACAACTATGGTTTTACCTCGGATGGTAGGGTATGCGCACCCACCTCCTTTCACTAGTGTCATGACCTATACCAAGGACATACTAGGTTGTTAGAAGCTTGACCTTATGTGTCATTGTGGCAGACCTGTACTGACCGGGGGAGGAGAAGATCTTAGGAGTTTGGCTCTTCCTAGATCTTGTATGGCACTAATTTTGACTTAGTAGTGGTCAGTTGGGATTTGAGTGGTATTTCTCAAATCCCTCAGGGCAATGTAATAAAAGAAGTTATACCAGATGTGTAATATAATTTCTAGGGTTTAATATGTATCACAATGGTTAACCCTTGTCTTGTCTTTACACTATATAGTTCTTACATGATGCAGACTTATGAAAATTGTGCAATTATACTTGATGTTACAACTTATTTTCTTAACTGCTTAGTATGCTTAAACTGTTCAATCTATTCATATTACTTATTTAATACCCTAACTGTTCAATGTATTTACTATTAATTAATATGTTATAATCAATATATGTTGGAGAGAGTTATATCTCTCACTGGGACTAGGTCTCACCCGTGGGTCACCACATTTTTTAGGTGGTCGCGGGAAACGAGTTTGAGGTCGTGTTGTGGAAGAAAACCAACATGGTGATAAATAGATTTAGAAGTTTGGTTAGTTGTAGATGTTAGTAGTAGAGTCCTAGTGTCATCCCTATACTCTCAGGTCTAGGTATGGGATGTGTTTTCTAGATGATATACTTATATCGACACGAGATTTTGGTAGTATGTCAATGTTTGTAAATATATGGCATGTACATGTGAAATATCCTTTGTATGCAAATACTTGTTATAGTATATGAGAATGGAATGATGGACCTTTTGTAAATGTTCTAGAGTTTATTTACATTATTGGAATTGGTTTAAATTATTCCGCATTTTTTACTATGTGATTAATTAGTAGTTGATTGTGTTTTGTGTTTTGAGTAATCTCGTTTAGCATGACAATGTGTCACAAGAACCTTCTTGATCAAAATGGATGTAACATTTGAAGTAGTAGTAAACAATAACAAGAAGGAACTAGAGTCTTCATAACAGTTGTTATCACTTAAGTTTAGAGAGTGTTGGTTCATAAAGTCTAGAGAGTGTTGGTTCACAAAGTCCAGAGAGTGTTGGTTTACAAGTCTAGAGAGTGCTGGCTCACAATAGAAATAGTCAATGTGCTAAGAAAGCTTGGATAAGGAAAGAGTCGACATGTGCAAAGCATGGAAAATGTCAATGCAAATAAAATGTGGACGAACCAGAGAGTGTTAGATCACAATAGAAGAAAGTCAACATGCACCATAAAAGCATGGACAAGTGGAGAGTCAACGTGCGCAAAGCACAGACAAAAAGTAGAAAGTAGAGTCAACATAGCCGTATATAATATCATCAACTTGAAAAAGCAAGCAGTAGACATGAATCTCTAGATAGTAAGTTCTCCAAGAAGCATATACTAAGGAAAAGATTTTCCAGATCCAAATATCATTAGCATAAGTCAACAAACTCTTCAAGAAGTGCATACTGATCCATAAATATGAATATAATAGTAAGAAGATCCTCATAGATAGAAGCAAAAAAAGTTCATGTTCAGATTATCTCTCGTCTATTTCTCCCCATTACACCAACCACGGAAATAACTAAGAGTGGTTGGGTGGACAATTATGAAGAAACACCTAGGAAAACAATAATTCGTAGCACTGTCAGGGGGTTTGGGGGTGCGGCCTCCCAATTAAGGGATCCCGCTACCCCTTAGCAGGTGGGAGTCAAGGGGAGGCCACCCCTTGCAGGGGACTTAGAGGAAAAGCCCCTAAAAAAGGTCTAAAATGATTTTCTAAGAGAAATCAAGCACAAATATCCAAAAAATCAATATCACGACATATAAAATCCATCAAATTTGGACTAGAAAGAATTATCTGATCCACAAACAATTAGATCTTATAGTATCCTGCTTGTGTTGTAGAACATCAAACTAGTGTGATTTTTGCCAATTATAACAAACATACTTGAGGCCGAGCAATTCTAATGTAGACATGACAAGATGTGGGCAAGAATCTCCTGGTAGTTGATGGAATGATGTTGTTGATGTCCACATCCTTCTGTAATGACTTAAGTATGTTGGGTTATTTATGAAGTTTTCAATCACATTTGAATCAACAATGCGCAAAAAGTCAGATTTTTTGAGCAGCAACAGGTTCTAAGAGCATTGTCGTGATGGGAAGAGCTTGTTAATGAAAGATCAGATATAGGTCTAGATTATGAAAGACCAGCAGCAAGGTCGGATTAGAAGCGATGATGAATATCACATAGTAGTGTCAAAAACACAAAAATATTGACACTTTTCCTTTGTCTTTGTAACACATCCACGGAAGGAATAGAGCAGATCAGTGAGTGGGGGTGTGAGTGAGTAGGCAGCATATTGCAAGAGCAAGTAACGATGCATCACATTGACATGTAGGACCCAAGGACGGCAGGGATGCTATGTGGTTGCACTAGGAGGATTAACACATATGATCCTTGGCTTTTCATATTGGTTGGGTTGAGGAGCATAAAGGCAACAGGAGCATGTAGGGAGGGGGTTGGGGCTAGCATCTAGGGGGATTGAGTATTGAGTCATGCGTCTTGGTACAAGCGGGAGTCATCAGGCATGTGTAGGGGTTTTTGGCAGGCAGCAAAGAAGAAATAGAGGTCAATGGTGCGGAAGAACGGAGGATGGGTGGTAGGTAGCAGTACTTAGGGATTCAACAGAGAGAATTACATAGGAGGAAATTGACAGTGGTGGCCAAGAGGATGCCCAGTGGGCAGCCAAGCTGGGAGGGATGACTGCCGCTCGTAGGCGGAAGATTTTTTCCCCATCTTGGTTTAGGGTTGGATCACTGCTCTGATGTCATGTCAGATAATAAAAGAAGGTTATTCAACATATTGATAAGAGAAATCCCCCTCCTTTATATAGGAGAAGGGGGAAGCGTACTGACTTTAGACTAAACCTTAATGGACCAAGACATACTTGGTCCCATATACAAATAAACTCAATTAACATAATTAACTAAATTAACCAGACTCTCTAATAGTAGCTAATAGGGCTTGTCGATTATCTAATGATTTTTTATGCTCTTCTAATGTCTCTCTTTGCTCTATTGTTAGTATCTCTAGGACTCTGATCCGCTCTTGTTGATGTGTATATCGATTTGCACAATAAGGTTCATAAATCCCAAATAATTGTTGCTTACCCTCAACATACCCACCATAAGGATCTTGGCCATGGTAACCCTCATATGTATTTGTATAGCATTTATAATATCCTTCAAAAGTTTAGGGATTGTAATTTTCATCACATCCACTTTGGTGGGGAGACTTGATATTATAAGGTGCTACCATAATATCAGAGGACATATTTTGATAATCTGGATTCTTTGACTGGGCTTCTATAAAAGAATTTATCATGAGTTGATGTGTTTCTAGTTGCTTTTGGGTTTCAAAATTAGATCCATATTCTCCAAAATTTTGCCAGTCATACCCCCATTAGAATATGGATAGCAAGGTTCCTAATAATGGTCCTTCGAAAATTGTGAATTAGAATTTACATCATACCCACCAGGATGTGCGGACTCGAGATTATATAGGGTGCAACCATAACTAGGGGACACAATAGGATAATTCATCTATGCATGGTTGTAATGACCACACATTTGATTTTGTGAACTGTAATGGATTGACCATTCTATTTTGATAGCTCTCTTTTTTAAAAAAAAAAATTACAAAAAAGAATCTAGAATAAAACAAAATATGGAAATAACTAAAACAAGATAAATGGTTAGTCAAAAATTATAAAGAACTAAAAATTACAAAGACAAGCTTAAGAAATTATAGAACAAGACTAAAAATGACAAAAATAAACTAGAAAGTACTACTGTCGTAATAGAAACTCGACAGAAGGAGGAGGTACACTAAAGGAATAGGTCTCGGTAGGAAAAATAAATTACAAAATCTAAGAGAAATTATGGTACAAATTTATAGAACTATTCTAAAAGTTATACAATTTAAGAAATATGAACAAGATTTTACAATATATACAAGTAATGTGATTTGAAAAACAAAGTGTGTCATCCCCGAAAATAGTGCCAAATTGATTGTGTCATTGTACATGCAACAATCACTATGACAACACTAAAAATCACATTCCTATTCAACAAATCAACTTTTAAACTCCAAGGATAAAATTAGGACATTGTGGTTTCATATCCTTACGAATAAACTCACAAGGGTGAGACTTTCTATAAATTTGTTGGTCCCGACGTTTACAGATCATTATCCAACCGTTTGACATACCATTATTTACAGTCATATCAAGAAACATATGAATTCTAACTGACACTCAGACCCAAGGATCAAGTGATCATGTCACCAAAGATTATAATTGGAATAAGATTAGAAAGATGAAGATATGATAATCACAATTAAGGGACTATTGTTTTGTTCTTATGGATATCCACGGTTATATCACTCCATAAGAATATATCAGATCATCCAATAACCATACATAAATAGAGTGGAAAAAAATTTCAATGGAGTAAATGAAAACAATTATATTGAATAGAACTAGGCTAAGAGGATACTCCACATGCCCCAGAAGAATCTACTCAGATATAATAAAGCTACTAGGAATGCAAACTAAAATGAGATCCATAATGATACAAGATATGAACCACAAACTAAAAATTGGATTTAGAAACTAAGACTCGATGCTCCTTTTCTTATGGAGTCTCCCTCCTTTTATGGCGAGAAAGAAGGGACAAAAATTCAAGAAGAATGACTTGTTTCATCTCCAAGTCACATGGCTCAAACTTTGCTGCTTTGATGACTTTCTCATTTTGGAATTTGAACACTTTTTTCTTTTATTTTCTTCTTTCATAAAAATATATGAAATTTGTCAACTTTTCTAGTCAAAATAGAGAATTAATTGTTTGCCCATAATAGAGGGGTTTTTTGAGTTGTCTCCTCTTTAATATTTGACCTTGTCACTTTCTTTAGTGTAGAATTCTGCAATAGTGACTACGAGTGGACTTTTCTCCTGTCAAAAGCTAAAAAAAAGTTCAAATAATAGTATTTTCTAATAGAAAATTAAATTTTCTTTTCGAAGAATATTTGTACACTCATATTGGAGTTCGGATGCAAAATTTATGACACTTTTGGTGTCGGGTATACATAAATTTCTAGACTGCTGAAAATTATGGAATTATATTCTAGGAGTATTTAATGATTAGAGTGATTAGATCATTTTCCTACAAAAATCAAAGTAAATATAATTAAAATTCTAATTAAAGAGAGAAAATATAAACTAGAATAATTAATTCTAAAACTAAGAAAATAATCAACAGAACGATCCTAAAGAGATATTTAAAAGATGTAAATAAATAGATAAATGCATATTTATCAACCAGTCAGACAGATTTTTGATATGGACATCAGACGTGACATGAAACTAAAAAAAAATTGATTGTCACAAGTAAAATATGTTGATCTTGTACTTGACAGGCTCAACATAAAGGAGGCAAAGTCAGTTGAGACTACCTTAGCCATTCACTTCAGAATGAGTAGGAAACAATCTCTTTTTATTGAGCAGGAAAAATAAGAAATAACTCACATATCCTACTCTTATACAGTAGGAAGTCTTGTGTATGCTATGGTGTGCTCTAGGCCGGATATTACACATTCAGTTGGTGTGACTAGCATATTTTTATTTGACCCTGGTAAGGAGCATTGGAATGTTGTTAAATGGATAGTCAGATATTTGAGAGGTACATCTAGTACTTATTTATGCTTTAGAAGGGCACCATAAGTTCTTACAAGTTTCACATATGCAAATTTAGCCGGTGATCTTGATCATATGAAGTCTATCTTAGATTTTCTACTCACTTTTGTAGGGGGGCCATTAGTTGACATTCTAAATTGTAAAAATATGTTGCTTTATCTACTACTAAGGAAGAACATATTGGTTCTTGTGAAACATGGTAAGAAATGATTTGCCTCAAACGTTTCTTGCAAGAATTTGATTTGACACAGGATGAGTATGTTATTTATTGTGACAATCACAGTGTCATGGACTTGAACAAGAATTCTTTTTTTTCACTCTATGACAAAGCATATTGATCTGAGATACCACTAGTTGTGTGAAGCTATCAGTGATGATTAGTTAAAGTTGAATAAGGTTCACACCGACGACAATCTTTCTGACATGTTGACGAAGACAATTCCTACAAAGAAGCTTGATACTTGTAAGGAGCTCGCCGAAATGGACTCTAACTGAGGAGCTCTCCTTTAGGTTGAAGGAGGACATCGATGGACCAACGGTCCTTTAGTTGGTTTTCAGCCCAACTGGATTGGCCCTTTAGGGCTTCACACTGCCGTGACGGAGTTATTTATACCCCATGCCTTTGGCACATGAAAAGAACAACGCAACTACTAGGCGAAACGAGAGAGCAGCCGCCAACTTTCTTGTGGTTGTTGTTCACACAAAAGAAAGAACAAGAAGCGAAGGAAGAAAGAAGAAAAGAAAAGAGGGCCTAACACCGCTCTGGTTTCTTTTTGTGCTTTATACCGTCTTCTCCACCATCATCTTTATTCTTTTTTCAATTGTATATTCTCTACAAGGAGGTATTTTTTTTTGAGGTATTTTAATGTGGTGATGTACTGATCTAGTATAATTTGTATCTCTTCCTTTTGTTTTATATTCCTCAAGTTTTGAGTTTAAACTTAGGACAAACTTTGTAATATGTTGATTAATAGATTTCTCGTCAGGCTTTGATACTTGATTTTTGCCTCTCACATTGTGAGAGTTTTTCACCTAAATTTTGGTGTTCTTGTGATTTCTTGTTCGTATTTATTTTTTATATGTACTTATATATGGATCTTGTAATATTGTTCGTATTTATTTTTTATATGTACTTATATATGGATCTTGTCTATTACGTTGTTGTGTTGTGCTACACACATTGGATATTGTATACCCGGTCCATACGTGCATATTATTCCACATTATTTTTTACATGAAACAACCCCTTTATTTCTAATATTCATAATAAAATAATTTTAATATTTATGGGTCTGGTTGGCCGGTCAGGTTTTGTTTACGTTGGGTTAACATAGGTTTTAATCAGCTCGAATTAGACTTTGTAAAACTCTTATTTGGTTCGGTTAAACTTGAATTTGACGGAGAATATTTGGTTCGGTTAAACTTGAACTTGACGGAGAATTTTTGGTTATTAGAGGTCTGTCTGATTTTCATGTTATAGGGAAAGTTTCAGATTGTGTTGGTTCATATTCATATTTTTATCGTGTCTCTAAATAATATTCATTGAAAAACAATTTGTGTGATGTTTGGGTCGGCCCAATTCTGGTCGAATCTATATTGATTTGACTCAACTGGGGTTGGACTTTGTACAACTCTTATTTGGGCCGTACAAATAAGCTAACACGGCCGAAATCAAAATCCGAACTCGACACCAACAATAACTATGAACTAATTTTGATCTAACTTGAAAGCCGAGCATACCCCTAATAACTTGAATTTTCTAGTCGGTGTTCAATTGTTAGAGATTGAAATATTATTACGTTGTATACAAATAAACTAATATTTATTATAAATTAAGAATATAATAGTAGTGGTAGAATAAAATATATACAATTCAATTGAGGAACAATTGTGGATTGAGAGAAAGAAAAAGAATCACAACGGCAAATGACGGAAGTGATGGACAACGTTAGTAGATGAGGGGCTACTTGGAATTTGGCAAAAAAGGACAAGGTTATTTGAAATTTGATATAAGGGAGCGAGTTTTCTAAAATTTCGACAAACAAGAGGGTGATATTAAAGAAAAACATAAAAGGGAAATTTATTTCACATTCGTAGGGATTTTTAGACGAAATAAAAATTATTAGATTCATTATAAAAAATACAATCCAACCAGACCAATGTCGATATACGTTGAGAAAAATAATATGCAACATATAAATGGGTATATAACAATAAGAAAAAAGAAGAGAGAGAAATTTATTTTATTTATAACTTTCAATCTTTGATGTATTTTCTGACGAAATAAAAATTGCTATGTTTTTTTATAAAAAAATACAATCCCACAAGACCAATGTCAACATATTTTGAAAGAAGTATTACGATACACAAAATTAGTGTGTGTATGATGATGATGATGATAATGATGATGATGATGATGATGGCGATGACGATGATGTTGATGATGACGATGACGATGACGACGACGATGAAAATGATGATAGTGATGATGATAATGATGATGGTGATGATGATGATGATGATGACAATGAAAACGAAGCAAAATAGACACGACACTGATAAATAGATGCATTAACCCCTTTCTAGGCATTTTGTCCCACTTTTAGACACTTTAACCCCTTTTTAGGCACATTGGTATATAAATAGGCGCATAACTAGTAAATTGGGCTCAAAGAGACACTACAGTGACAAGTAGGCACATTAACCCCAATCTTAGACGCTTTAACCGACTTTTAGGCACTTTAACTCTACTTTTAGGCGCATAACAGAAAATTGGGCTCAACTATGATAATACATGTGTCCACTAATACAAAACTGGGTGCAACATACTACATCAAACAATGGGCTTATAACACAACTTTTGGGCATTTTGGTCTATAAGTTAGGCGTATAACATTAGATGCATTTGTATATTATGTGTTTTCAATTAATTTAGGTGCATTTAACAATAAGTTAGGTTCCATAACACATGTTTTGGGCATTTTAGCGATAAAATAGACACATATACAAAATATGTACATGTCTAAAATGTTAGATCTAGGATGGGCAATTTTATCTAGTGGGAAGTGAATAGAGTTAAAATGCACTTAAACAAAATTTATTAGACCTTCATAATATATTATAGGAAAAGATTACTAACATAAGATTTGAGAGCAACTAAAACATACATAGCAAGGGAGAGAGAGATTGAATAATTACCAAATAATACAAAGTTAAGTAGAGTGTTTCCATACTCCAAACTAGGAGTAAGTCAGTCCACTACCTAGAGAGGTCAAGCACTAAGATTTTTCAACCATTGTACCTTCTTATATTCTATTACAAGATATATAATACATGACCTTCCCTTTTTGGTTTAAGGATACCCAACCTTCCCTTTAAGGAGAAGGGAGCCAACAACTTACCAAAGGATGTACCTATCAAAGACCAAGTCTTCATCCTCACTAAAGACTTACCCACTTTGCAATGAGTATTCTGCCTTCACCAAGGACTTACCCACTCTTACACAAGTCTTCCACCTTGCAGGAATTACCCACTCTTCTTAGATCTTTCGCTTTTGACTTCACCTTCATCAAGGAGAAGCTTTCACCAAGGGACTCCTTTCCTTATTTTTCTTCGACTCTCTTAGCCAAGAGAGAGAACCTTCATCTTCATTGTTGAATGAGAGATTGGGAGGTGGAGGAATTGAGAGCCTCACAAAATAAACATGTAAGACTATCTTTGTTATAAATCTCCTACTCACTCTAATGGATATAGTAAGTGATTAAGCTTAGAGAGATAGGAGGTTGTAGGATGCACTCAACTATAATATAGGGACCTTCATAGTGCTTGTCTAAGTATGGGATGAAGCCCAAGAGGTCTTATTTATAGTTGGGGATGTCTACTAGCCAGTAGAAATACTTAAGGACTAATACTAGCAGTTTGGGGGTTTTGCAACAGATATTTTTCATATTTTGCAACATTCCAACGACTAGAAATATTTTTTCTATACTTTCTGTACAGTACAATCGGTCGAGTTTACTTCTAGAAAACTCGACTGATTGCACTATGTGATAAAGTAAATTTGAAGCATCGGTCGAGTTTATCCTGGATGAAACTCAGTCGATTGCTTAAATTTAGTTTTTCCTAGTGCAGGGATCGGTCAAGTTCTATGTATAAAAACTCAACCGAACAATGAATTCTCAAATGCATCAAGGGGGTCATTCGAGTTTGTCATAGGATAAACTTGACTGAAAAACACCTTGTAATGTATTTTGGATAATGTCATTAAAGTGCTTATATGATTGATTTAAGTACTCCTAATTTTATAATCTTAATTACAAGTCATACAATCATTACAAGTGATTTACAATATGATTCTAATAGAGATACATCGTATTCTGTAAAAATACACTTGTATTGATTTTGACTTGTCTTTTCTCCAAGTTAGGATGCGCAAGTTAAGGCATTTGGAGTGTGTCTATACCTAATCTTAAATCACTCAAGTAAAAGCATTAGACACAAATAAATAGAATGGTTAGTCATCATCAAAGAAAAGATTTAGTCAATCTAGACCTTGAGTCAACATTATCTCTCTTTTTAAAGATGAAAAACCATTTGATAAATATATTGAAAATATTTAAGTAAAATCATACCTTTAGAGAAACCTTGGGGTTTCGATAGGATTGAGTTCATATGCTATCCCTTAATTGATGCTCATGGAGTTCTCATACTCTCCCTCAATTGATGCTATTTCTCCTGCATGGTTAGCTTTTGTAACATTTATAGAAGCTATTTCTTCTACTCATATATGTTCTACATATATGTATTATCCCCTTAGCATAAGAAATGCTTTCTGCTTACACATGCCTTCTCTCTGTCTAACATAAGACGTGTCTTCTCCCCCTTTATCATTTTAAAAAGTAGGGGTTTGGAGAGCTAAAACAAAACATGTTAGAAAAAAGGAGATACCAAAAGTTAGAAAGGAGAGTAGAAGAGCAACACTAGGGGCTTGTCCAAACATAGTATGTAAAACAAAAATCAAAACATACATTTGAACAACTCAGGTGTAATTCTAGCATATCATCAGGGTAAGAACAAATAGTTCCATGATATTGTAACATAATATGCTACAGAAAACTAATAAATTTTGATTTTAACCCTCAAGATGAAGGAATTTGCCCAAAAAACATCAGGACTCATAGACATGAGTCTTGCTCAGAAGGTTGTCTCTGCATAAAAAAACATTGGTTTTGCACCAAAATCTGACACTACAGTACAACATTCAAAATCTGCATTAAATCTTCAGATGCTCTAATATCTACATATAATGAAGCTCTATTTGCTTCTCATTACAAGGCTATGCAAGCAACTAACTCAATATAGTAGATACACAAATTAAGGAACAAGCTTGAGTATGTATGTAACAAAATACAAACATAGCATATAGTAGAATACCACTAGATCAAAAGATGAACAAGGCAAGAACTACATGTATATGAACTGTTAGTAGATGATATCACAAGTTAGGACTAATAGTAAGATCTAGATCATAGAAAAGGATACACAAGTTAAAGAACAAGCTATGAGTAGATGTAGAGAAATATCCAAAAAAAAGAGATATGCAGTTTTAGAAGTATGAATGGATATTACTCACTAGCAAATATACATCATAAATAAAAGATGATTACCACTAAGAGACCCAAGATTATATCAAAATAAGTTATACAACTATATAGATGTATCAAGTTAGAGCACAACGGAAGTAGCTTAAGATACAATCAAGAGATCCAAAGAGATCATCATCAAAATCTGCATAACAACTCAAGAGAAGTAATTGTAAAATGTAGGGATACCACTTTTAGGATATCAAACTAAAGAAAGATAGAGTTGTATGTAAGTGACCGGCCTAAATCACGCGTCCTAAAGTTGGAGGTGGATTTGAGGTAGTCGAGATTTTACATTTATAACCTGAATCCTTCTAGGCCCTCGCAACTTTGCTTACGGGGTCGAAGTAGATATATGGGGTTGAACACAGGGACAAGGGTGGTAGTGTTGAGAATTCAGAATCGACACGCTACACTCCGGCAAGGATAAAATATGATAAAATTCCCAAAAGGGAACAACAAGATGTCACAAACAAAACAAAGAAAACTATCTACAACTGGAGTTACGAGAAGGTTTTTAAGATTATAGGCATTTAGCAGTTTTTTAGGGGTTTTCATGCAACAGAAACAGGAAGATAAAACTAGAGCTTAAAGCAAGGTGCGAAGGATAAACTTTGGTAAAACAAGCAGCGGCAGGAACATCTTGTACCCCTCCTCTCAGAGCGGATACCTCTAACCAAGCATCAACACCCCTCTCGAGATTGTTGGACTTTAAATTAGAGTGAAATGTTACTGAAGCAACTCCGTTTCCGGGCACTCTCGTACTCCAGAATCAGCCCAAACACTAGAGCCACAACATATCTCTCGAAGTTGTTGTGACGGGAAAATACGATTCGGTAGCTAAGAGAAACGCGATCTAAACATGCAAGCTAGAGTTCAGATATTAAACATAGCAGTCATCCAACAATTGCACCAAACATACGACAGCAGATAATTAAACCCTTCTATTTCTATTGACATATAAGGTGTTGATTACAATGCGGAAGTAAAAGAATTAAATGATAGAAATAAAGATAGGTATCACCTTCTTGATATAGAATGACGACAGACTACAGTGGACCATCCAGCCTGATACCGGTCAGGAGCCTAGCCTGATACAACCGTGTCGGACGGCACACCCTCTCAGGCGGCGCGTTGTGACGGGCAGATTACATCGTGCAAAGTCCCTGGCCCGATATGCGGGCGGCACCCTCTCGGGTGACAAGCCGTGACGGGCGAGGCGTATCGATTTCGGTATCGTGTCGGGCTAGATGATGCATCTAGTATCGGTCTCTTAAGTCGTGGATCTATGTCGGTCGATATCGGCCTGCAGTGTCACTTAGGACGATACTAAGTGAACCGTTCACCTCCCTCTCGGAATGGATAAGAGCTCACCTAGGATCGCCCGGCACAGCACTGGGGCACGATACACTCGCTCCTCACAGTTTTCCTGAGGTGACTTGCGCAGGGTTCCGACCTGTCTTTTTGACTTCCTGTAGCTGCTATTTATAGGCAGCGGTTGGGGGAAGTTATGGTGCTCGAAGCGCCATGTGTCTTCCTTATTCGCGGGGTCGGTGGACGGCTGATACTGGTATCGCCCGGCACAGGGTATCGGCTGTCAGTCACGTGACGGGCGGCGCCTGCCGGTGGGAGGCCCGTGTCGGGCGACAAACTTTAGTTGTCGGGCGAGCTTGGGCTCCCTTTCGGGTAAAAGATGTGTCGTCCGTCAGTTTCTTCTTGTTTGGCATCCCTATGTCGCACGTCGTTGTGTTGCGATTACCCTATTGGGCAGCGATTGTATCGGGCGTCTGGAAGGCCGATGCGGGAGGAGCTTAGTTGTGGGCCGGTACGGCTTCATTGATGACAAAATGTACCAAAATGAGGAGAAACTCTGCAAAAATAAGGAAATATTGGATTAAGAGCGTTGTTTGGCCAATTATTGCGAAAGTACATATAAAAGAGAAGAAAACGGTTTAAAAGGGCAGTTTTGATAGCAGAAAAATAGTCTAAAACATCACAAAATTTGGTGTTATCAGTAAGATAGACAATTTAAAGCATGGAAAGAAATACATATCATAAAGGTATCAAAGGGGAGTACCATAAAATAAGGCTATTGGTTGAGAAAATCTAGTAGAGAGGAAAATTCTCATCTAAAAAGCCAACTGTATATTCTGTGCACAATATTGTCGATCGAGTTTTTGGGTTGAACTTCTCGATCAACAACAGCTGTTGGAAACACTCATTGGTGTTTTTTGGTCAAGTTTCTTGCATGACAAACTCGACTGACAACATCTGCTATCAAAAACATATATATTTCATAAAAACATATCTAGAGGCAAGATAAAAATATAAACCACATCCAAACATGTGTAACCAAGTTAGTAATGCACTATAAAAGCATCAGTGGCAATTTTTTAGCACGAAAGTGATGAGAATTACAATATACCAACTTTGACTCAAAAATCATATGTATAGTGCATACTAACTTGATAAAACCACACTATGATTGTATATGAGCAAGAATAATATTATCTTTATTCTTACCATTTCTTTTCCACTTGTTGCCACCGCATACAGTTCACACCTTTCTTATTGTATGTGGATTGAGAAACCAATTTTCAAATCAATAGATCAAGTCAATCTATTTATAAGTGACCTGTAAGAAGAAACATGAAATGGTCTCCAATCATATTTTTGGGTCTGAAGGGGTTAGCTTAGCAACCCAAGTCCTATTTCTCTTGGGTGCTTTCTTAAAATGACGATATGTAGAATAATAACCAATTTCATTGCAATGATTACATATCTACTAGACTTGGAACTAGAGTATTTTTCATTGATATTGAAGGTCCTTTAGTGTTGTTCCTTTGTCTACTATCAAGTCCAAAATCATCTCTACCCATTTATTCAATAGTATGATTTAGGATTTGATTAAGATTCTTCTTGTCATCTAAGAATCTTAGTATAGAAGATCTCAAACTATGATTATCATGCATAAGAGAAGCAATAGTAAAAGACAATTGATTTATATTATCTCTAGCATGGAAAAGATCATTTTCTAGGCAAAGAGCATTAGTCATATAAGAATCTTTTGCAAAATGAAGAGCAGTAAAATTATTCTCTCTACTAGTAGAACTAGAACAAGATTCAAGGACATTATTTTAGCAAGTAAGGAAGCATTTTTTTCAAACAAAGCAATATTAGAAAGATAAACGCCATTTTCAGATTCTAGTCCTTGCAAAGCAAAAAATTTGTCCTCATTTTTAGTTTTAAGAACATCCATATCAAGCATGAGAGAATTCATAATATTACTATGTTCTTCATTAACACTATGCATAAGAGGTTGATCTTCTAGAAATCTAATCTTATCAAGAAAATTAGCATTTTCAAGTTTAAGAGGATGTACTTGATTAAGATAAGTATTGTTTTGATCTAGCAAGCAAATATTAGCATGATCAAGATCATCTATTTCTACATGCAAATTATCAACAATTCTAACAAGCTAATTCGTTTTCTTTTTAGAATACTTAAGAGAGGTGTGAGTATCATGAATAATTGCAATTAAAGATTCTTTATCTGAATAGTTTAGATTTACCTCATTTGAGTCTTTACTTGTTGAGGCCATGAGAGCAAAATGACATTTTCCTTCATCCACTTGATTCTATACTTGAGCTTGAGTTGGAGGAGTCACTATATCTTGAGTTTGAGGAGTCACTTGAGCTTTTGGGCCATTTCTCCTTCTTCTTGTACTTCTTTTCTCTTCTCTTGTGATGATGGGTCTTTTTACCTTATGGACAATCTTCCTTTAAGTGACCCTTCTTTCCACACTCGAAGCACTAGGTGAAGGAGGATGACTTGCCCTTGTAGAGTCTACCCTTAGAGTACATAGCCTCTTCTTCAACTTGAGAGGATGGAGAGGCTTGACCAAAAATAGCTTCAATTTGTGCTTTGATATCAACCTTTTTCATTATCTTAAGCTCTTTCTATTCTTCTCTTTCTTCTTCATCTTGGTTGTCAAGCTTGACTTCATAGGCTTATATAATTCCTATGAGATCACCAGTAATTTTTTGGCCTATAATGTTACTTTTTCTGACGTCAGTTATATTAAAAAATTGACACTAGATACTAAACAACGTCATAGAACCAATGTCACCATAGGTGAAGTCTAGACAATTAAGAAAAGACAGGGGTATCACGTTTTCATTCACGTCAGTTATATTCTAAGAAAACCGACGTCTAATGTAACATGCAAAATATAATTTTTCAGGAGGGAATATTTGCCTCAAAAAATTTAAGATGGGTGTCAATTTTAGTGGAAATGAAGACAAACGCCATCATGTGGAACAAATTTGCCTCCAAAATACTTATGGTGTCAATTTCTTCTCTACATGACCAACCTTAATTCACATGAAAATTGCAAAATGTGTACAATCTGTGTAGATTTTTCATCGAGAAACGAATGTCTTAGTGTTCACACCACGTCCCCACAAAAAATTATTCCCCCCAAATTGCACTCTAGTGTTGGTTTGCTTACGAGAAACTAATGTTTTAGTCCCTACTGATCCTATTTTTGTTTCATTTGGATAATTGTATCTTGCATCGGTTCTCTAAAGTAGAGCCGACATCCATGTCACCAGGTTTGGTGTCGGTTTTTGCATATACAATCGATGACTATCACCATTACTGAGGCCGGTTTTTTTGTTTAGATTATGGCCTCTTGCATCACTTTTTTAGGTGAAACCGACGTTTAAGTTTCTATGTTTGGTGTCAATTTTTTTTATGTAACCACCAACTTTTGTCATTACTGAGGCCGATTTTTACGTTCGGGTAAATGCCTCTTGCATCAATTTATTAGAATAAACTGATGTTTAAGTCACTAGGTGTTCTATCAGTTTTACTCATCTAACCGACGACTAACAACTTACTTGTTGATTTTTTTAATACAACGGATGACTTTGTCCCACTTCAGACCTACGACATTTCTTTCCCCTTCCCTCATTTTGTGTTTCATTTCTCACCCGACCTAGCTCTAGTGATTTGTGCTCTTCCACTCTTGTGCTCCGCTATCCTATGCTCCAGTTGTTGTGCTCCGCCATGACCGCTTTTGGTGCTCGCTGATATGCATCGTTTGCACACCAATTCACTAGAATAATTATCCTAGAGTTTAATCTTTTTTTTTACTTTCCGGTGATGGGTAGTATAGAAGAGTTGGTCCCATAGGACAACGTTTTTAAGATTGTTTTCTTTTAATCCTCATTGATTTTTAAAAATAATTATTTTAGGTATTTTTAATAACAAACAGAAAATAAAGTTCGATTTGAGGGGGTTGGTTTATCTAATGCAAGAAAGTAAATTGCAAGAAGAATAAAAGACTACACTAATGCAAAGAAAGAAAAAGGATTATTCTAAGACAAGAAAGAGTAAAGGAAGGAAATTATTAGCATACATGATTATCTAAATAAAAGTAAAGTGCTGAAATTTAAAAGGTATATTGAACACAAACATTTAAGAACAGTTTAAAATCAAGAAGGAAGGCATCGAGGATTAGGGATTTCACCACCTTATCCCTTATGAAAATAAAATTAAATGATACACGACAATAAGAAAGAAGCAGGTATGCGCTTTATTTGTATATAAACTCAAAAGAGGAACTCCACATGAACCCATTGGTCCTGGTGTTCGCGTATCCTTATTCTTCATCCTAAAGAGAAATTTTCCACTATCGCATCTAAATTCTCATGAAATTAGTTTAGGCGTTCTAACTTCTGGGTTCCACTGTCGCATCTACTGTGAGTAACAAGAGATAAAAATGATTAATTACGTCGTTTAAATTTGCAATTTCTAAACCGAAAACCATCCATCTCAATAGTCGTGTAAAATCTTGATCTGGTTAACACATGGCTAAGGGGCTAGTCCCCTCGTCTCGATAAGGAAACTACTTGCTACTCATGGTGAGGATGGGAGAAACTAGGAAAGAAAGCAAAGGAGTCATAGACCGCAATTCTGGATCACTGTAGAGTCCAAGGCGGTGATGATTAAACGACTCGTTTGCTTTTTCTCCCACTCTAAGAGAAACACAAAAAAAGAAGAACCAAAGAAAGGAGATCCAGAATAGAAATAAAAGATCTAACTTTATGAAAGAATTGATCTTTATTGCTCTTGAAAGGAAGATTACACTAAGATGAAATGACAGAATTTTACTTTTGATTGTATACAAAAAGAACTTGGGGGCCTCCTTTCTTAGTGGAGTCCCCCCTTCTTTTATAGGGGAAGGAGGGGAGGAAACCCTAGATACAAGACTATCTAGAAACTCCTATCTGGTGGTTGAAAACTTTCTGGATCTGGTCAATAGAGAAAATATTTGATTGCTTTTAATTATGATGATCACTTGTATTCTTTTTTCTATAGATTCCCACAATAGTGACTTCAAACGAATTTTTGGGCCAGTCATAACTACGAAAGCAGTTCGAAAATATATTTTTCCTGTAGATATATCAATTCTCTTTCCAACACATACTTGCCCATGAAATTCTGCCTTAGGATGTGAGAGTTATGGCAATTTTGGTGTGAGATATATATTTAAATCAGGCACTGCGGGATTTTGTGTAAAATATCTTCCAAGGAAAATTAGTCATTGAGTATTTTCCTACAAAAGACCAACCAAATATAATTAAAATTCTGAATAAATAGAAAAATATAAACAAATACAATTAATTACAAAACTAAGAAGATAAATAACAAAACAATCCTAAAAAGATATCTAAAAGATGTAAATAAAATGATAAATACACATTTATCAAAATACCTCGGACTTGAATCTTTGCTTGTACTCAAGCAAATAAAATTACAAATAAAGTCCAATTTATACTCCCAATATGTCATTCCTCACCCTTATAACATCACTATAATCCTTACCTCTAATTTTTGGCCAAGTGACCCAATCTCCTAGAACCACATAGCATAAAGTTCTGTATTTCCTATCAAAATAATTATCACATCTTGTTTCAAAAACAAGATTTTGTAGAAAAATAGGCTTCCTCTTCTTTTGCTCTGACACTATCAATTTTTTATTTTTTTATTAGTTATTTACACAAGAATAGGAAGAAGGAGGGGTGTGAACAAATGAAGAAGAAATAATAAAAGATTTTTTTTTCTTTGATCCCTCCTCTATTCAACTCGGGACTTTGATTTGCAGAGTTGTGACTATATTGGTCACAATTTTTTTCTTGTACGCTTTGTCATCTTTTAATGGTATATGTAATACCCCTAACCTGGGTTATGAGGTAACCATATTTTTTTTGGCTACGTAAGTTTCTTAGAAACTTAATATAATCCTCTAAGGAGTTTTGTTATCATGTGACACACTTATGTCTCAAATTTGGTCCTGATTGAATGTTGTTTGAGCAATGTTCCTTTGTTTTGGAACAGAGTGTAATTTGCCCAAGATGAGGGGTTACATTATAATATGTCACATTTTGAATGTGTTATAAGTGTTTTAGTATCATAAGAGAGAGAATGATGCTAAGTGGTGGCTTGTTGAAAACCTAAATCCCAAGATATAACTTGTTTGAACAATGCTAGTACTATGTGCACCAATTTTGGTACAATTTATAATTTACCCAATGTATGGGGTTGAAATGAAAAAATACCACCTGTAGAGTGTCCCTACTCCCTCTATGTATCTTTTCGACGAAATAGGAATATGGAGACGTTATGTTTGAATCATCTTTGAATGATGATACTCCGTGTGATGAATAAACCAAGGATGAATTAAAGGTAAAGTTTTATATGTGTGTTGTATCGAGTTATGGACTTGATATAGGAGTCCTATAGGCCAAGAATCCATAGGAGAATCCTTATATCAGTTTGTTGAGCCTTGGAAAAGGCCATGATGGGAATAGCACCTCAAGGAGGCGGTCCATGACGGGTTGCAAAGCTCCTTGCATAAAGTGTATCGGGTTGCCTTGTTGATGAGATAAAGATGAGGAAACTTATCCAAGAAGATAAAGGATGGCTGAGATATTGTCACTAGATTATCCTCAAGATTCTTGCATGGTAAGATATAGATGTGTGCATTCATGTCCACGTGTCATCTAGTAGCTTGAGGTAAAGACACCTCTTATACACTTTATCTCATGAAACCAAGTATATATACTTCACCTTTCACCAACTTATGAAAGTTTACGATCCTCACAACCATCTCCCTTGGAGATTTCATGAAAATCCCCTTAGGTATCATGAAAACTATCTCAAGGAGTAAGGAGAGCTCGAGCACCAAGCTTTAGGTAAGGCTTTGGTCATCTTCAACCTTGGTTGAAGTAGGATATCATGTTATGAATATTCCTTTCTTTCCTTCTTCACCAAGTACTTAACTATGGTGATTTCTTGTCTATGGAAGAGTTGTGAACGAGCCTTGGACCTTGGAGAAGTTCATCTTCAACCTTAGGACTTGAATCTTTAGATCTTGGAGCTTTTAAGTTGTTCATAAGGCGGGTTTATTTAACTTGAACTCAATCATATTATTATTTGTCACCTAACTTGCTATACTTAATGATCTACTTCTAATTCTGAGATCTTCTTGAATAGTTGATGAAATTATAAGTTATAGTAGTTGTTTAGACATGTTTCCATGGACTATAACAGTTAGAATGACGTTCTAGAGCTTGAAGAAGATGGTATCATTTTATAAAGTGATATCGGGTTTAAGCACACAAACAAGTAGCTCATACCCGATATGAAAATATACATGTATCACTGGCACGATATGCTTGTGAGAATATATCTCCTTGAATGATATGGAGATAAAGTTCATACCTTGGAACACGATATGGTGTTAACCATATACCTATTGCATGATATATATTCCATGCATGATATAGGAATAAGGGCATACTTATAAGTCGATATGAAATCCTAGTTTGGGTAACCCAATATGAATGAGAATAGAAAGTGCTCCTTGCACGATATGATCATGTAATACACCTATTGTACACGATATCATGAAGCACACATCTGGTGCATGATATGTTTGATGAAGTATACACTTATGCATAATATAAGACATAGAATCAAATACATGGTATAACCTGATATGGTTGAAATACCTTGACCCGATATGAAACCCGTGATGGGGGTTAACCCGACATGGGGATAGACGATAGCTCATACACGATATGAGACATACCCTTTACACAATATGGGAGATACCCACTTAACCCTTATACACAGTACAAGTCTAAGACTACACCTCTTACATGATAGAGAGATAGTGAACACTCTAAACAATATAGAGTTGGATAACCCTAGGTGATGGGTAAGCTAATACAAGTGGTGAGTGATACCACATGGACGATATGAATGATATCCCTTGAATGATAGGAATAGCACCTACTCATACCTTGTGAACGATATGAGGTTCAATTCATACTTCATGCACGATAATTTGGTGGAAAACCCTAGATGATTGATTGAAACTCGATATACCCTACCCTTTGTGTAATGGATTGTGGTATGAGAATTCAATAAGAAACCTAGCTTGTCAAGTAATTATATGATAAGGTTTATCCTTGAAGGAATGAAAGGGTTATGAGTCTAAGGGTCTACCTAACATGGTAAACGGATATGTTACCTAATATGGAGACCCGATATGATAATTTTGGATGGGAAACTGATATGGTATCTTGTATATATACCACTTAAACGATACATGATGAGGCATACACTCCATGCCTGATATGGTGCACATCTTGTGCACAATATGGTATCAAGCACATAGATTATACCCGATATGGGGTCTAGCACCTAGCTCATACCCGATATGAAGTTATCTTGAAATGTTAAGAACTAAGTGATAGTTAATTTGATATGGATACATGATATGATGATTAGGGGATACACCCTGAAACATGACATGGTGATGTGATTATCTCACATACCCGATATGGATACACAACCTGAAGTAAAGAATGTAGCTTAAAGCATGATATGATAATATACACTCATCTTAATACCCAATAGGGTAGAGACACTCCAATCATATGTGATTAATTGACATATGTTGCATGTTGAATTAATTGCAATATAAAAGATGATGTGAACTGTTAATGATGAATTATGTTACTCAAAGAGGAGGATTGAACCAAGAGCATTATGTGATCAATATCCTAGTGAGGATGAGAGAGAAACTCATACCTTGTGTTGATAATCATTTAATGATAAAGGATGAGAACAGATAAATATGATTGCATACTTATAATATCAATATATGCTCCTAGATGTGTGGAGCAATGAATTAGGGTTTGAATTGGTAATATGAACTTGGAACCCTTTTCGGATATAAAGAGAAATCCTAAACCTAATAATGGGAAGGTTGTACTTCTCTTATTGAATAAGCCTTGTGAAGCATGATAAATACTTATATAATAAGTATAATGTTATGAGGTATGATGACCTAAAAGATAGTTGTAGCCTAGTCAGAGGTAACAAGATGTTTAATGGCCTTGTGAGCCATATGAATAGTTGTTGCCTAGTGAGAGGTGACCAGATGTTTAATGGCCTTGTGAGCCATATGAATAGTTCTTTCCTAGTGAGAGGTGACAAGATGTTTAATGGCCTTGTGAGCCATGTGAATAATTGTTGCCTAGTGAGAGGTGACAAGATGCTTAATCAAACGATGTGAGCTATATGAAATACTTGTATAATAAATGAAATGAATACCTTGGTCTGAGGACCTAAAGGTAATGGTTACCTGTTACAGAGGTAGCAATGTTATGTGGTGATCTAAGAGTTTGAATAACCAGATCCAGTAATCATGATAATGATGATGTGAAGGGATGAGAATTCCCAGTAATGTGATGAGGGACCAAGATCCCAAGTATTATGGGTCTTAAATATGTGAAAAGTACTTGATAAATGTATTACACCTTTCTTTGTAGCATTTGTTGTGGTTAATGATTATAATTTGTTTGATGCTAAAAGAATGATGTAATGCATGTAATATATCACTAGAAACCATAAAATGTTACCCTGACCATAGATCGATCAGCGTCAGGATTTGCTGAATGGTGAAATGGGTTCCCCGCGGCATAACCCGGAGTGCATATTTTTTAATATGTGGGGGTGTGAGTATAAACAGACGGCCATGTGTGAGCCGATCCCCTTATGAACTCGAAATAAATGGGGATTTGGCTATATGCCTTATCCTGGCTCAACTGCAACTACGGTCGTAGACTCTATGTTGAGCACGGTGAACTAGCTCGTGGCTCAGAGTATGGGTATATGCCATGACTCAGTAATTTAATTACTGAGGATGGTTGTTAGTAGATGTTTCCCCTAAGAGAGTGCAGTTGACTCTGCAGCTCTGAGCATAGACGATTGTATACCCTGGCACGCTCTTTTGCAGATTGACATGAGATGTCACTGCTAGTGGTCTCGTACTGACCGAGACAGATGAGGTCATGGCAACCGGCTCTCCCATTGACCTTGTATGGTACTGACTTGTGAGAAGTTTGTGGTTGGTTAGAGATGAATGGGGTATATTTCATCTCCTCAGGGCATAAGTGTGATTGTAAAATATGTTCAATCATGTAGCATATTTGCTTAAGGATCGAATACGGAAAACATTGTTTGATGTGTAATTCAGTTATACATCTTAGCTTGATAGATGTTGTTTATGTTCCTTTACATTTATTGTAAAGTAGATAGATGGTTTATTATTCTTCCATGGGTAGATGCATCTTTTTCTTAAGAAAAGAGATTACTTTATCTTATTCATACAATGAATAATCATGTCTGTTAATATAAAATAACCCCTGCTCAATTTTATAATATTTATCTACAATAATAATATGGTCAGTGGAGAGTTATATCTCTCGTTGGGACAATTGTCTCACCCCGTGGGATCCACAATTTTTAGGTGGATGAGCACGAAGCACTGGAGACCTTTCTGTAGAGAAGGAACAACATTTGGGGCAGCAGTAACAGCTCAGGTTGAGTGTATTGTATGTCATGTCTTGTAGATAGAAGTCCTATGTGTCATCTTTGTACTCTCAGGTCCTTGGAGTCGGTTCATAATGGTTTCATGAACGATATGAGATTTTGGCTTGTATGCCTCGAGGTTTTATGTTGCTCCAGTATGTGTTTTGATAGAGCAATTGTTATATGTTGTCTTCGAGATGAGATGAAACAATGTTGTATAATGTAAATCATGATATGTTATGAGTTTTGGATCTTTCAATAAGAGTTATCTGGAAAAGGATCTTCTTGCAAAATGGTTTTAAATTTTAGTGATTTTTTGTTAATCCAATGTTCATGGTAATTTCACATAATTAATAATGATTTGGTTGTCAGTTTGATGATGGTCATTACAAGTTTGGTATCAGAGATTAAGGTTTGTTGAGTCTACAGAGACATAGGACTAAGGTGTTGAGTCTGTTCTAGTGTCCTCCAATATATACTATAGTGACCTCTTCTTATGCACAAGAAAGGGTGAAGTTTAAAAATGAATGGAGAATATGAGGAACACGTTGTTAAGAGCAATGTTGTTGCATCAAGAGGGGGTGCATGGGATCAAGAAAGAGAAGAATGAGTGCCTGAGAATTCCCATCTTGACCCAATCAAGATAGAGAATCCTACTTTTTATGCTCTTGTTGGGCAAGTTAGGACAACAGTGATGCATATAGTAGACGGGTACTAGCATTACAACCTAGGTTACTAGTCCTCAATGCAGAAACTTTGGGTTGTGACAGGGTTCTTGAATGACATAGTCATGTTGGAACAATGGAAAATATAGGAAGAGTTAACATATGGCGAGAAAATAGACTCTGCCATAAGTACAGACAAATAGTACATCTGTGATGGCAGTGCCCAAGAAGGGGAAATAAGCTGAGAATTAAGGAAAAGTCTCTACAATTCGAGAGACATTTGCCTAGTTGTTCTAAAAAGCCAAAGTTTTTGGTGCCACCAGTGCAATAAATGCCTAGTGCACCAGAGCAGTAGTCACTAAGTAAAGGCAAAGGTCATAACCTTCCACCTGTAAGAACTTCTGACTTAGCTTCTACATCGGTAATAAGACCGATAAGACCATGTATGAGGACAAAACATGTTATTGATACAGACATGTTGAGCATACTAAACTCTTTTGTTTAAAAAGAAGGGAGGAAATGACCCAACAACTGAGGTAAACTCGGCATGGCTTATGAAAGTTACATCCCAATAGTGTAAAAAGGAAAAAGCAACAACTTGAAACAACTAGACTCTATGTGTTGAGTCAACCTGAAGTGGTAGATGACCGCGAGGGGTAACAACCAGACTAGAGCTTTTCCATTTTGATATACCTTCTCTTGATTTTATCTGATAATCATAAGAAGGATTGTTGTTATTGACTTCCCTATTGATTTCCCTATGGGAACATAGGGAAGAAATTATGAGAACTAGAATTTCTATTCTGTTCAGTATTCTTTTAAATGCTTTATAATTGCTCTCATCTGTGTGAAAGAGGATGAGGTGTAGAGGTGATGCCTGGAGAAAATCCTGGGATGCTAAGTCATATGCTTTGATGATATGAAAAGTAAGGAATATGATAGTTAACAAAGTGCATACTACCTAATCGTAGTACTTGTATACCCTGTCCAGGTATTCAACTATTGAAGATAAGGTAAGTACGAAACTCTTAGATTGTTATCTTTCTAATTACTCTGATCAAGTACTCATTTTGAGACAATCTAGTGAGCATAACGAAATTGGAAATATGGCATGGATATTTTTATCACATCCTAAGTGCAATAAATTGGAATCTGAGAAGATCTCAAATCAATCTATGTATGAGGCAGTAAAAATTATAATCCTCATGATAAGAGAAAGAGAACAAGAGATATGATTCTTGTCTGATAAAGTCTGTGTGAATATTAGAGATCTTTTCCATAATGTGAAAATGGGAAATGTGATAAAATCACAAAATCTTCGTAACATGTTAGGCAATAACAAAGAAAGGAATGATGATATGTAGTCATCTATATAATTCCTATGCAGATGGAAAGGAACTGAGGATGAAACAAGAGTAAATGACTCATGAATAGTTGAAAGTTCATGCAATAATCTTAGGAGATGATAATGTCTCCTCTTTGATGAACAACCCTGGGTAATAATGGGATGATAAAAGGAATATGTTTCTTTGTGTTCTTTCCTATCAGGGGCATGGCAATCAAGTGAGTCTTATGACACCTGATGTGCATGAGATAGAAGTGTTATATTGATGGATACTTGGAAAAGTATCTGTCTGTCTTGGACTTTGGTTCTAAGATAAAGATATGTGTAATAGGTAATGTCCCAAGATGAAAGAAAGACATTTTTTTATGTTTGACTTTGGTATTAACAACAGAGAGATGGATATGATGATGATGTGATGTGTTTTTGACACATGTGAAGGATACCAAGGTAAGGAATTATGGTATCCAAGATGTGCCAGAGGGTATGGGAAAGTGAGAATATGACTCCTGATAAGATGAATAATGTTTGGTTACCTAGAAGGGCCAACATTGAGACAACTCTAGTATGAAGATCATATGTTAGGGGTCTATGCTCTGCATAAACATAACATCAATAAGGATGTACTAATTGAAGGAACAATTGCAGAATCATTTTGGAAAAAAGCTTATCAAGCTAAAAATAATTCCTTAGAGTATCCCTATCTAGATCTGTTGAGGTAGTTATTCATAACATCTAGAGATACCTTTGAGATAAGTTCTTCTCTAGTAAGTGAGTTTTCCTTATGACAAGAGAATGTACAACTAGGAAGAAAGTTGGTACAAGTCATAAGAAAGTTTTGTGTTGTGTCAACAGAATAGAGTGGCACTTAAGATGTATGATAAGACTTAAAGTCCATAATGGATGATAGAACATAAACCAGTGAAGAGTATGGAAAACTCCCTAGAATCAAGAATCTTACCACATAAAAGATGTGAGTCAATAAGGTTTGAACACCTAAATTATTCAAAGAATTAATAGTACTTCTCTGACTTAGAAGTGTTACTTGATACAGAGTTGACTCTGCAGCTAGTAATGGATAGGATAGTTGAGTATGTGTCATGTGTGATAGATCTTATGATAATCTTTTATGAAAGGAATTTGTGCTGGTCAAAGTTTTATGGCATCTCCATAAATAACAAGATATTATGTGGAGACTTGATGATATGATGCATGAACGACAATTGTCTTCCTTCATCTGGGATTTCAGGGATGAAATCCTTGTTAGGGGTTTATAATTGTAATACCCCTGACATGGGTTATGAGGTAACCCTATTTGTTTTGGCTAAGTAAGTTTCTTAGAAACTTAATATAATCCTCTTAGGAGTTTTGTTATCATGTGACACACTTATGTTTCAAATTTGGTCCTGATTGAATGTTGTTTGAGCAATGTTCCTTTGTTTTGGACCAAAGTGCAATTTTCCCAAGATGAGGGGTTACATTGTAATATGTCACATGTTGAATGTGATCTAAGTGTTTTAGTATCATAATAGAGAGAATGATGCTAAGTGGTGGCTTGTGGAAAGCCTAAATCCCAAGATATAACTTGTTTGAATAATGCTAGTACTATGCACACCAATTTTGGTACAATTTGTAATTTACGCAATGTATGGGGTTGAAATGCAAAATTTGTTTGGGTTTTTGGGGAGATAGAAGGCAGAAAAAACAAAAAAATTCTTCTCTCAAACCCAGAATAAAGAAATCGTGCCAACGTCTATACAGTAGGAAGGATGGTTTATAGAGACATACCTTGTCACGAGGCTTGCTCGACGACATTACCTCGCAGCTTGTGCGGTCTTCACCTCCGGTATTAGACGGTGTCTGTGTAGCTCCTGGTCTCACCAGGACTGTCGGGATTGACAATTGTCCTCTGAGTGGCAGAAGTCTCCCGTCTCTGAAGTAGTCCACACAGAATACCTAGAATTCCGATCTCCTTGTCTCATAAGGAATTGAAAGGAGTTACACCCTCATGTCGGCATACTAGTCACCGACACACTCTCCTACCACCAGTCACTTTTCTACAGTTGTCTTTCCCTTGTTGTGCCTCCCTTATCAGGTAGCACTTGCTCGGGCTCTCTCGGTTACCACAACCAAAGAGCATGACAACTTTACAGAGCAACTGGTGTTCTGAGTTGTTGTTCCTGAGAAGCCCCCAGTACCCCCATATATATAGGAGGGTCATGGGATAGGGTTCTATACCCCAGGTAATGTGGGATTAAAGTAGGAGTAGAAGGGTTTGAGATTTTCCACAAAACAACCAACTGCGCCACCTGAACCGATCATTTCAAGCATGAAACGGTCAGTTGGGGACCTGAGCCGATCGGTTCACACCTTAACCGATCGTTTGGGACACGTGAGCCGATCGGTTCACTTATGAGCTGATAGGTTCATGGTCCTGGTCCAACTCAAATTGACTTTCATATTTGTTTCCAACTAATCAAATATTAATCCTTGTCCAAATCGAATTTGTATAAGTGAAACAAATTGTATTTGCAAAATAGTCTTCTGACTTTCAAAACGATCTCGGTTGGTCCATGAATGGACCGGTTCAACAATTGAGCTAATCGTTTCATGACACATGAGACGATCGTCTCACTTCTTTGAGGCAACCGGTTCACCAATCTTGAGCCGATCGATTCATCCCTATGAGACGATCGGTTGGGGCAGCAGACTGTGCAAATCAGTCAATTGCAGTTTCAATCAATCTGATACTCTAATCAATCGGTCCAACTCCTTGAACACTATGATACTGAGCTATCAATTGATTGAGTGTTTAATTGAACTACTAAACTCCTTTAGTAATCAATCTAAACATAGTTTGTGGATAAAGTCCTCTTCCAGGTTAAATCCTATGTGTGTGACCCTACAGGCCCATTTCACGTTGGCAGTGAAAGTCCATAACACTTATGACTTCACAAGCAAAGAGCGGTGCCTAGTCACACATTCGTGCTACCCAAGTGAAATAGAAAGTTAGAGAACAACTTTCAATCCTACAATCCGTGAATGGTGTTACAGTGAATGTATAATTCCTTTATAACTGATATCTCGAATGGAACTCGAGGAATGGAACAGTCATCCTTTCAATGTTCATTCACTTTCTTGATCTCAGAGCATATTGGAGGAGATATGTATGACATAAATGTCTCATACTAATCCACACATGCGTGCATGCCTATCTCAATCCTACTCATCAAGTGGCCATGGATATCAAACTCCCTCAGGAGAGACAAATCCCATATCTATCACTCACCCCTTAAAAGCCCCATGTGTCAAAGTCACCCAATCACCACCTTTATAACAACCCATGTTTCGGGACTGAGTTTGATGATGTCAAAGTGTACCCAACAACATGTGTTGAGTGTAGTGATTTCAGGTCAAAGAATCACACTCACCACCATCATTATGAGAACTGACTGTGACTACCATGTCATGGTTCTATGTGTCAAACTCACGGTGGGTCTGTCTGGTACACTTGTTCTCTAACAAGTACCTATGTGTTTGGTTTGATATCTCCATATCATGACTAATGAGATTCTGTCATCAACCAACAGCACAATCTAGTCTTGTGTGTCATTGTTGTCTATCTACCTTCCACAATGACATCTGACTAGGGACATAATAAGAATGTACAAACTCTTAGCATTCATATGATCTCATCATTCATGTCTTTAACCTGAAAGCATACGTCATTGAGTATTGTCATTCTCTAGACATTCAATCTCTATCATTATCTCATATGACTGAACCAGAAAGAATTGGAAGCTTGCCTTTGATGTTTATCAAATCAATCTTAATGTATCCCACCAATCATCCCATGATTGGCTCTCAGGGCATACATACCAACAAAACTACCACCTCTAGAGTGTCCCTACTCCCTCTATGTATCTTTTAGAGGAAAGAGAAAGATGGAGACGTTATGTTTGAATCATCTTTGAATGATGATACTCCAGGTGATGATTAAACCAAGGAAGAATTAAGGTAAAGTTTTATATATGTGTTGTATCGAGTTATGGACTTGATATAGGAGTCCTATCGGCCAAGCAGCCATAGTTGAAGCCTTCTATCAATTTGTTGAGCCTTGGCAAAGGCCATGATGGGCATAGCACCTCAAGGAGATGGTCCATGACGGGTTGCAAAGCCCCTTGCATAAAGTGTATTGGGTTGCCTTGTTGATGAGATATAAAGATGAGGAAACTTATCCAAGAAGATAAAGGATGGCTGAGATATTATCTCTAGCTTATCCTCAAGACTCTTACATGGCAAGATATAGATGTGTGCATGCATGGCCACGTTTCATCTAGTAGCTTGAGGTAAAGACACCTCTTATACACTTTATCTCATGAAACCAAGTATATATACTTCACCTTTCACCAAATTATGAAAGTTTATGATCCTCACAACCATATCCCTTGGAGATATCATGCAAAGCCCCTTAGGTATCATGCAAATTAGCTCAAGGATCAAGGAGAGCTCGAGAACCAAGCTTTAGGTAAGGATTTGGTCATCTTCAACCTTAGTTGAAGTAGGATATCAGGTTATGAATATTCCTTTCTTTCCTTCTTCATCAAGTACTTAACTATGGTGATTTCTTGTCTATGGAAGAGTTTTGAATGAGCCTTGGACCTTGGAGAAGTTCATCTTCAACCTTAGGATGTGAAGCTTTGGAGCTTGGAGCTTTGAAGTTGTTCATAAGGTGGGTTATATAACTTGAACTCAATCATATTATTATTTGTCACCTAACTTGCTATACTTAATGATCTACTTTTAATTCTGAGATATTCTTGAATAGTTGATGAAATTATGAGTTCTAGTAGTTGTTTAGACCTATTTCCATGGACTATAACAGTTAGAACGAAGTTCTAGAGATTGAAGAATTTGGTATCACTTTATAAAGTGATATCGGGTTTAAGCACACAAACAAGTAGTTCATACCTGATATGAAAATATACATGTATCACTTGCACAATATTCTTGTGAGAATATATCTCCTTGAATGATATGGAGATGAAGTTCATGCCTTGGAGAACGATATGGTGTTAACCATATACCTATTGCATGATATAGACTCCATGCACGATATAGGAACAAGGGAATACTTATAAGTCGATATGAAACCCTTGTTTGGGTAACCCGATATGAATGAGAATAGCAAGTTCTCCTTGCATGATATGATCATGTAATACACCTCTTGTACACGATATCATGAAGCAAACATCTGGTGTAGGATATGGTTGATGAAGTATACACTTATGCATAATATAAGACATAGAATCAAATACATGGTATAACCCGATATGGTTGAAATACCTTAACCCGATATGAAACCCAAGATGGGGATTAACCCGATATGGGGATAGAGGATAGCTCATACACAATATGAGTCATGCCCTTTGCATGATATGGTAGATACCCACTTACCCCTTATACATGATACAAGTCTAAGACTACACCTCTTGCACGATAGAGAGATAGTGAACACTCTAAACAATATAGAGTTGGATAACCCTAGGTGATGGGTAAGCTAATACAAGTGGCGAGTGATATTGTAACGCCCCTCCAAGCACATATAGGGCAGCGGAAGCAAACCTCATGTT
Organism: Alisma plantago-aquatica; assembly: GCA_963693085.1. Taxonomy (NCBI): domain Eukaryota; kingdom Viridiplantae; phylum Streptophyta; class Magnoliopsida; order Alismatales; family Alismataceae; genus Alisma; species Alisma plantago-aquatica. The sequence continues at coordinate 1,525,379,203 of OY856410.1, forward strand.
GTCCATAACATGGGTCACCTGGCTCAGAGGAACATTACAAAACATGATATACATTGCAATAAGATAAATGAAACACCATGCATTCAACTCAAAATATAGATTCATACATTATTCATAGAAGGGAAAGACATCACTATCTCATCCGATATCAAAACCTAATATATGTAGGCTGAGAAAAACTAAAGCATAAATTGTCTTATCTTGATCTCAAGTCTAATACATATAAACTAAGCAAATCTAAAACATGGAAAGATAACTAAACTAAAGGATCTACTAAGTGGTAGATGGCACCCCACCAAGCTAAGGTCTTCCTTGAGTCATCTACCCTTGATTTCTCACGTCAGTTCCCTCTTGTTCCTTGATCTAGGGACATCTCGTCCCACGGCCATGCGAAAGAAAGCATCAACACCAGTAAGCGGCATTATGCATGGTACAAGAACTGAAAATAAACATATACTTGAACTGAAATAAACTTGACATAACTTGGCATTACGAATTCTCATTACGCATTAATCTTCATTACATCAATGAATTAAGAACAGTATTATATGCATTCTCTCCTCAGTGCCCACATGGGGCACATCATGCTCGGAAAGCCCATCATTGCTAGGAAGCCCATAACGACCATAAAGGTCCATCATTTCGAGAAACATATAATAAGTTACCTAATTCTCTTAACTTAACATTAACATCATTGTTCTTATCTTGCCATTAATGTAAATTGTCCTCATCCAATAATTGCACCAAAGTGCTCATCATGTCGGTAAAGGCTCACCTTAGTTGCACCAAAGTGCTCATCAATGCCATAAAGACAAAATAACATAAAGAGGAACAATTTACAACTTAAGTGCATTAGCTTAATCATCATGGGATTTCTCCCTATTAATCTTGACATTAACATTACATGATTTCCATAATTCTTTATTCAATTTCTTAATCATTGCATAACCATAGCATTAAACTAATTAACATCAGTGATAATCATATGACTTTATAGACATAACAACAATCATATAATCAAAGGCATAATCATTATCTTGATTCCATTCATTAACATGAAATTATAAAGAATAAATCTTAAATCATACATAGCAAGCAACTCATCCAAAATAATTATGCATAATGACATGGCCCTCTTACCTTATTGGAGCAAAACTTAATTTTAATCTCCCTGATCCTGAGTCGAGTCCTAGGTTCCTGAAATTAATCATGGTTTGCATTCATTATTAATTTAATTACACCTTAAAACCTAATTGTCTCAAACCTGAAACCTCGTGAAAACCAAACCAAAACATATCTTAAAACCATGACCATTGGATAGATCTCAAAAAATTGAGCAAAATCCATATATAACTTGCCCCTATACGATCTACCAATCAAAAGTTACGATTTTTCATAGATCGGCCAATCAAAATCCAAAGAAAATCCAAAATCGCTGACACTTAGTTGATGAGATGGACCAATCGGGAACCATCTTTTGTCCAAATGTGTATGGGACCCGTGCCAACCACGGCCAGCCACACAAACAAGGGCCCCTATTATTCATTTTCAACCCAGCAAAGAACACCGTGAAAGCATAGAGGAAACGAGAGTTGGGAATTGGTAGATTCATGGTTACATTCAAGCAACTGAACCTACCAATGCATTCTCAAGGCTATGGCAATCTCAGCGAGCCTAGCCATGACAAGTTTTAGGAACAACAGCTCAAAGGAGCTCTGTCGCCATGGCCATGGAAGAGCTGGTACCCAGTGATCGAAATCTGAACAATAAAACAGGTTCGGGGATGATCTTCCCTATCTGAGACACCCACAAGAATGGTGTGGAGCCAAGAGGATGAACCGAATCGGGAGTGCTCAGACATCCAAGGAGCTCAGCAGAGAGCAGTCGAAAATAGAGGTCCAAGTCGGCAACAGCAGAAAGGGGAAAAACCAAACAAAAACCGCACACGAACTCACTGTGACGACCGCCACACCATCCCAGGTGTGAGACGACACCCTTACGTACGATTCCGCGGTCAGAGACAGCCAAGGGAGCCATGACGGCAACCTGGTGGTGCACACAGTGCGGCCTCCTACAGGGTACGAAGATTGGAGAGGATCTAGGGCAAACCAACATTGCATAAATGAAGAAAGAGGGTTTAGGATTCTTACGTGGCGGTGAATTTGTCTGGGGCGGCGAGGAGCGACCGTGCTAGCAAGGCTTCTGTCGGAGATGAAAACCAAGTTCGCCAGGGCGCCGCAGGTTGCAGGAGGAGAAATTGACAGAAGAGGAGTTCTTATCTGAGCCTTGTGGTCGTTTACAACCCCTTATATATAGGGTTGGCTGACTGGGGATTCCCTCCTATAAAAAGGATGGCGGTGAGAGGAGTTTAGCCCTATTGGGCATTTCATGGATAGCGCACAAAATCCAGGTAAACCTGGGATTGTTGAGCTCACGTGGCGCTCCCGATCTCATCAGTGAAGAGACCAAAAGAAACGGGACACAATCGAGGCCAAAAAGGGGGCCAGACAAGAACTCACAGCCAGACTGCCTGTTCTCAGTCTCCTACTCAAGGTAGGAGATGAGTTCAGAGCCCTTTGATGGGCATCTGATGGCCATGATGAAATCTGACATAAGTGAAGTGCGTGACACTTAAATAACAAGAAATCTTAGGTCAGGTTATGAATATTTGATTGATATTTAACCAAAACTACATCTTTAACTTTCCAAATTGATTTCAAGGGTCAAATGAAGCCCTATTGACTGCAAATTTGAACCACAAGCTAATTAGAGGGTCTAGAATCTCTCTATCCAATTGGATTTGCATTTTGTTGCTCTTTTGTTCATCAATTTCATGTAGGTTGCTAATTGAATACATGCATTATGAAAAATGTGACATTAATAGAATTATCATTTACTAAATGATCTATTTAAGCCAAAGATAGTTTTATGAGATTATTTCATCATATATTGGACTAAGAGGTCCCATAAAATTCTAGTTTGTTTGATAAAAGCTTAAACTTGAAAACTAGGGTTTCACATTAAGGTACATTAATAAATCTAGGATTTTGATGATGTTATAGATACCACATGGACGATATGAATGATATCCCTTAAATGATAGGAATAACATCTACTCCTACCTTGTGAATGATATGATGTTCAATTCATACTTCATGCACGATATGGCATAATCTACCCAATTTGGTAAAAAATCCTAGATGATGGATTGAAACCCGATATACCCTACCCTTTGCGTAATGGATTGTGGTATGAGAATTTTGTAAGACACCTAGCTTGTCAAGTAATTATATGATAAGGTTGATCCTTGAAGGAATGAAGGGGTTATGAGTCTAAGGGTCTACCTAACATGGTAAACTGATATGTTACCCAATATGGAGACCCGATACGATAATTTTGGATGAGCAACTGATATGGTATCTTGTATATATATCACTTAAACGATACATGATGAGGCATACACTCCATGCCTGATATGGTGCGCATCTTGTGCATGATATGGTATCAAGCACATAGCTTATACCCGATATGGGGTCTAGCACCTAGCTCATACCCGATATGAAGTTATCTTGAAATGTTAAGAACTAAGTGATAGTCAATTTGATATGGATACATGATATGATGATTAGGGGATACACCCTAAAACATGACATGGTGATGTGATTATCTCACATACCTGATATGTATACACAACCTGAAGTAAAGAATGTAGCTTAAAGCATGATATGATAATATACACTCATCTTAATACCTAATAGGGTAGAGACACTTCAATCATATGTGATTAATTGAGTGACATATGTTGCATGTTGAATTAATTACAATATAAAAGATGATGTGAACTGTTAATGATGAATTATGTTCCTCAAAGAGGAGGATTGAACCAAGAGCATGATGTAATCAATATCCTAGTGAGGATGAGAGAGAAACCCGTACCTTGTGTTGATAATCATTTAATGATAAATGATGAGAAAAGATAAGTATGATTGCATACTTATAATATCAATATATGCTCCTTGATGTGTGGAGCAATGAATTAGGGTTTGAATGGGTAATATGAACTTGAAACCCTTTTCATCTATAAAGAGAAACACTAAACCTAATAATGGGAAGATTGTACTTCTCTTATTGAATAAGCCTGGTAAAGCATGCTAAATACTTATATAATAAGTATAATGTTATGAGGTCTGATGACCTAAAAGATAGTTGTTGCCTAGTGAGAGGTAGCAAGATGTTTAATGGCCTTGTGAGACATATGAATAGTTGTTGCCTAGTGAGAGGTGAAAAGATGTTTAATGGCCTTGTGAGCCATATGAATAGTTGTTGCCTAGTGAGAGGTGACAAGATGTTTAATGGCCGTGTGAGCCATGTGAATAATTGTTGCCTAGTGAGAGGTGACAAGATGCTTAATCAAACCATGTGAGCTATATGAAATACTTGTACAATAAATGAAATGAATACCTTAATCTGAGGACCTAAAGGTAATGGTTACCTGTTACAGAGATAGCAATGTTATGTGGTGATCTAATGGTTTGAATACCCAGATCCAGTAGTCATGATAATGATGATGAGAAGGGATGAGAATTCCCAGTAATGTGACGAGGGATTGAGATCCCAAGTATCATGGGTCTTAAAGATTTGAAAAGTACTTGATAGACGTATTACACCTTTCTTTGTAGCATTTGTTTTGGTTAATGGTTATAATTTGTTTGATGCTAAAAGAATGTTGTAATGCACATAATATAGCACTAGAAACCATAAAATGTTGCCCTGGCCATAGATCTATTAACGTTAGGATTTGCTAAATGGTGAAATGGGTTCCCCGCGGCATAACCCAGAGAGCATATTTTTGAATATGTGGGGGCATAAGTATAAACGGATTACCATGTGTGAGCCGATCCCCTTACGAACTCAAAATAAATGGGGATTTGGCTATATTCCTTATCCTGGCTCGAGTGCGACTATGGTCATAGATTCTTTGTTGAGCACAGTGAACTGGCCCATGGCTCAGAGTATGGCTATATGCCATGACTCAGTAATTTCATAACTGGGGACGGTTGTTAGTAGATGTTTCCCATCAGAGAGTGCAGTTGCCGCTGCTGCTATGAGCATAGATGCTTGTATACCCTCGCATACTCTTTTGCATATTGATACGAGATGTCACTACCAGTGGTCTTGTACTGACCAAGACAGATGAGGTCATGGAAACCAGCTCTCTCATTGACCTTGTATGGTACCGACTTGTGGGAAGTTTGTGGTCGGTTGGATATGAACGGGGTATACTTCATCTCCTCAGGGCATAAGTGTGATTGTAAAATATGTTCAGTCGTGTAGCATATTTGCTTAAGGATCGACTACGAAAAACATTGTTTGATGCATAATTCAGTTATACATCTTAGCTTGATAGATGTTGTTTATGTTCCTTTACATTCCTTGTAAAGTAGATAGATGGTTTATTATTATACTATGGGTAGACGCATCTTTTTCTTAAGCAAAGAGATTACTTTATCCTATTCATACAATGAATAATCCTGCCTGTTAATATAAAAGAACCCCTGCTCAGTTTTATAATATTTATCTACAATAATTTTATGGTCGGTGGAGAGTTATATCTCTCATTGAGACAATTGTCTCACCCCGTGGGATCCATAATTTTTAGGTGGACAAGCATGAAGCGGTGGAGACCTTTATGTAGAAAAGGAACAACAGCTAGGGCAGCGGTAAAAACTCAGGTTGAGTGTACTGTCTATCATGTCTTGTAGATAGAAATCATATATGTCGTCTCTATACTCTCAGGTCCTTGGATTCGGTTCATAATAGTTTCATGAATGATCTGGGATTTTGACTTGTATGCCTCGAGGTTTTATGTTGCTCCGGTATGTGTTTTGATAGAGCAACTGTTATATGTTGTCCTCGAGATGAGATGAAACAATGTTGTATAATGTAAATCACAATATGTATGAGTTTTGGATCTTTCAGTAAGAGTAATCTAGAAAAGGATCTTCTTGAAAAATGGTTTTATATTTTAGTGATTTTTGTTAATCTGCTATTCATGGTAATTACGCATAATTAATAATGATTTGGTTGTCGGTTTGATGACGGTCATTACAGTACACCCCTTTTTGGGTTATGGAATTTATTTTTGGGAAGCGTGCCACCTCGGACTTCATTTTTGTTGGGTGGTGGTTCTTTGCTTCTCTTTTCTAGAAGAAAAATAGAGGGAATGAAAAGATGTTCTAGTGCTTTCAACATTTTTTTAGAGAGTGTCGTTGCTCTAGTTTGAATATTCCTATAATTCACATCATATAATTTTATAGAAAGATAATCCATTTGTTTAAATATAGGAAAAAATTATGCTTGGTTCTAATCGATTCCTTATGACTTGACAACTATTCCAAGGAGTGATGTTATTAGGGGTCCTAGGTGACATGGTGGTTTCAGACATGGCAATTTGTAATATATTTTGCAAAAAGTTTACTAAATTCAAGGGGTACAATAACAAACATCTATTTATACTAGCCGACTAGATAAAGGCCATAAAATAAAGCATACACATGCAATAGGAGGGTGGGATAGAATCATACCACCCACCTCCACCCCAGACTTAGATTTTTGCTCATCCAGAGAAAAATCCAAACCCAAGATGGAGGGAAGAAAATTCATGGATTCACTAGGAGGCCCTGTTAGCTCAAAATATGTCCATCTGAAGGGAATGTCGATGATGGCTGGGGCTTTGAACATATGATCTTCATGGTACACCCAATGGATGGGTGGTCGTGGAAGCTTGAAGAGGTTTTTTGAATGATGTTTCTTGTTACCTTGTAGTCCTTCAAGTAGGATCCACATATCTTCCTTCAGTAGTGAAACTAGTGTTGGAGATGAATGTGGATTGGGGGAGATTGGCGGGTGCCAGTTGGGTAACAAATCTAGTGTCGGATTTATAAGATCGGGCAGAGGATCTAGCTTGAGTATCTTTTTGTCGCCTAAATCTACATGTAGTTACATGGAGAGGGTGCCAGTATTGGAAGAACTGGTTTTTTAGCTGAGTAAACAATCACATGGGGATGTATGTCTTCCTGGTAGATTATGCAATAAGGTGCATCCAGATCCTTTGACCCATAAATGGAAGCCAGTGGATTTGGTGTGGATGACTCACATATGGTATAATTCTCGTCATAATTAACAAAAATGATCAAGCTAGGTTGTTCCATCTCTATTGGGGAATTCTCCATCTCTTCTTCATAAAATATCCCATCAACATGGATGTCTATGGAGTCATCAGGCTCCTTTACTATGTTGGAGGGGAGATCTGTTTCCTTTATAGGACATGTTCCCAACTCAATGGGCTCAAAAGGGATCATCTCACAATATAGCAGTGTAATGTAAGGTTCTTGCGGTGGTGGAATCACCTCATCAAGTTCAACCAGATGTGGAAAAAGAGGTGGTTGAGTGAGGGCATATTTCTCTTGATGAGGAAGCCTTTCAAAAGAGTCCATCAGTGCATCTTGGGGAGGTGATGGTACATTGGTCACAATAGGCTCAACCAAGATGGGATGATTATTGTAAATATCAAAATCTGGGCCTACAACTGAGAAGGGTGGTGGAGCCTTAGGTTGTTGGGACGCTCTTTGATCCCACCAGTCTTTAACATTTTTGTTAAAAGATTCTTGATTCATTAATTTATCCACATAGGCCTCCATCCACTCATTTTCTGACTTATATGGATAGTCAGGGCCCCATATAGATGCCGCCCTTACTAAATGAAGTTCTTCATTTGCGACATACTTAATTTCTTTAAAACACATATCCATATTTTTATCAAGGTTGTGTGGAATTTCAGCTACTTCACATTGGACTTCTTCTAAGGGTGGTAGTTCATTATACAAAAACGGTTCAAATGAAGCAGATTGGTCATTAACATCAACTAGATTAACATCCACAAAGGAAGTGATTGGTGGAGCTTCAGGTACTGGAGTTGGTTCTATTTGATTGAAGATGATATAATCATTGTCGTCATCATCGATTAAAATCATCCTTAGCCTCTCTGGTTTTAGATCAAAAAATGGTGGTGCGGAATTGGCGTTTGGCGAGCGTTGCATACACAGTAATGACAGTTAATATCGAGTGCAAAAAAAACATACTGCTGGAATGAAAATTCAGTAGAAAGAGGAGATGGCACTTCCGGAATGTTACTCAGAAGGCATAAAAAAAGAAAAAAAAAAATTTTTTTAGGCTTGAGAAAATGATCTGTTGTCCCCGGTAATGGTGCCAAAATTGATACGCTTCGTTTGCATATCAATTCACTAGAATAATTATCCTAGAGTTTAATCTTTTTTTACTTTCCGGTTAAGGGTAGTATAGAAGGGTCGATCCCATAGGACAATATTTTTAAGATTGTTTTCTTTTAATCCCAATTGATTTTTGAAAATAATTATTTTTGGTATTTTTGAATAACAAACATAAAATAAAGTTTAATTTGAGGGGGTTGGTTTATCTAATGCAAGAAAGTAAATTGCAAGAAGAATAAAAGACTACACTAATGCTAAGAAAGAAAAATGATCATTCTAAGACAAGAAAGAGTAAAAGAAGGAAATTGTCAGCACACAAGATTATCTAAACAAAAGTAAAGTGCTGAAATTTAAAAGGTAAATTGAACACAAACATTTAAGAACTGTTTGAAATCAAGAAGGAAGGCATCGAGGCTTAGGGGTTTCACCACCTTAGCCCTTGTCAAAATAAAATCGAACGATACACAACAATAAGAAAGAAGCATATATGTGCTTTATTTGTAAATAAACGCAAAAGAGGAACTCCACATGAACCCATTAGTCCTGATGTTCACGTATCCTTGTTCTTCATCCTAAAGAGAATTTTTCCACAACCGCATCTAAATTCTCATGAAATTGGATTAGGCGTTCTAACTCCCGAGTTCCACGGTCGCATCCACCGGGAGTAACAAGCGATAAAAATGATTAATTACGTCATTTAAATATGTGATTTCTAAATTAAAAACCATCCATCCCAATAGTCGTGTAAAAGTATGGCTAAGGGACTATTTTCCTCACATCGATAAGGAAACTACTCGCTACTCATGGCGAGGATGGGAGAAACTAGGAAAAAAAGCAAACGAGTCATAGACCGCAATTCCAGATCTCCGTAGAGTCCAAGGCGGTGACGATTGAATGACTCATTTATTTTTTTTCTCACTCCAAGAGAAATATAGAAAAAGAAGAACCAAAGAAAGGAGATCCAGAACCAAAATAAAAGAACTAACTTTATGAAAGAACTGATCTTTATTGCTCTTGAAAGGAAGATTACACTAAGATGAAATGACAGAATTTTGCTTTAGATTGCATACGAAAAGAACTTGGGGGCCTCGTTTCTTAATGGAGTCCCCCTTCCTTTTATAGGGGAAGAAGGGGTGAAAACCCTAGATACAAGACTATCTAGAAGACTCCTAGCCAGCGGCTGAAAACTTTCTGGATCTAGTCAATAGAGAAAATAGTTGATTGCTTTTAATTATGATGATCACTTGTATTCTTTTTACTATAGATTCTCACAACAGAGACTTCGAATGAATTTTCAGGCCAGTCAAAATAGCAAAAGCGGTCTGAAAATATATTTTCCTATAGATAATTCAATTTCCTTTCCAACGCATACTTGCCCATTAAATTCTGCCATGGGATGGGAGAGTTATGGTAATTTTGGTGCGAGGTATATATTTAAATCAGGCACTGCGAGATTTTGTACAAAATATCTTCCAAGGAAAATTAGTCATTGAGCATTTTCCTACAAAAAAACAACCAAATATAATTAAAATTCCAACTAAATAGAAAAATCTAAACTTATACAATTAATTGCAAAACTAAGAAGATAAATAACAAAACAATCCTATAAAGATATCTAAAAGATGTAAATAAAAATGATAAATACTCATTTATCACTCGCCATCAAGTGAGCTCATCGTTGTTGTCATCTTTGCCCTAGTGCTGCTATCCGCTGTGCCACCTCACCAGAGACTGCATCCTGGATGCCGCTTGGACGCTGTCGTAGCTGCTCCATCTTGCTTGGACGCTGCCTCCGCAAACTGCATGGACGCTGCCAACTCCAGCCACCGCCATAGCTACTCCATCTTGCTTGGACACTACTGCCACCAACTACCTGGACGCCTCTTGAGCTCTCTACCACAACTTCTATTAGAGCTTTGTGCTTGGACTAGGTGTTCTCTTTGTACTCTATTAATGACTAATGTATCCTATTAATGACTATCATATATGAAAATGACTGAAAATAACTTAATATGACAATGTTGATGCCTAAGTCATTAATCTTGCTTAAATTTTATGAGTTCTCCCTTTATATCACTATTGAAAATCCCTGATTTTAAAAGAATGTTACACCCTAGGTCATGAATAATTTATGTGTAATGATTATCTTGATCATGAACATGCATGTATATTGGAAATGCTGAAATCAATGTTATAGAATATGGTACCTAGATTAGGTGAAAGAAATGATCCTCATGGGTATGATTAAGATTACAAGATTTTGCTATTGTAAATCAACTCATACATTGTTTGCAATCTTAGGTGGTATTAGTTTCTTACTTCATTTCTTACTTGTTTCTTTATTTCAATTATCAGTTTATCTTAATTAATTAATATTGTTTGCTTTCTCTCTTGATTAACTAATTTAAATGAAAGAATGAATTGAATTAAATGATGTTACATAAAACCTAGGATGTGAATGATGAAACTAGGATCATAGATATAGAAATTGACAAAATACATGTATTTTGTTGGCCTAGAAACTCGTCCGAGATTTACTCGTTAGAAGTCTTGGATAGTCCCCAGTTTGAGACTATTCTTGAACACTTAATCTCACTTAGGATGTAAGTGTATAATGTATATTCAATTTTCAAGATGTTTTATCAACACTTCCTCGTTTGTTCTCGAAGTACATATGTTGGTGGACATTTTCCCATCTACATTGATGTACTTGGAGAACTACGGAAAAATAATGCCAAAATTTTCTTGAAATCCAAATACACATTATACACTTACTAGTGAGATTAGGTGTTCAAGAATAGAATAGGTGGTATGCACACATTCATTACTGAACCCTAAATCCTAATCTATAAATAATAAACCCTAAACCCTAATCTATAAACCCTTATCCCTAAATCCAAAATAATAAGCCTTAATTTATCTATAAATCCTAAATCCTAATCATGTAAACCCTAAATCCTAATTCTTATTTTTTTAATCATAGAATGGATAAATCATGAATGTCCATTCCAAATCACTACACCTCACAGTTTATTGTTGGTCTTGACCAGTTTATAAGATTTGCGGAGGAACATAGGAAACAACCTAGAGATAGGTTCTACTGTCCATGTAGGTATTGCGGTAAGAACTTGAAAGTCAACATTGTTGACAAAATCAAAAGTCATGTCATGAGCAACGAGATTATACTGGGATATAAAAAATGGTACTAGCATGGAGAGAATCCAACGGTGAGATTAGTAGATGTCGATAACAGTACTTACGTTAAAGAAAAAATTTTCGTCAATGATGTAGATGTAAACAAATCAGTTCCAATAGACATGATTAATGCCATGCTAGGTAGTTGTGGGGTAGAGCACACTGATCCAACTTCCTTATTTAGAAACATTGTGCATGATGAGAGATCATTATACTTAGGTTGTACTAAGTTTGCGAAGGTGAGTTCTATGTTGATATTACATACTCTGAGGGCTAATAATAGATGGAGCAAAAAAAGCTTCACGTCATTGTTGTCTTTGTTGAAAGAAATTCTTCCTGAAAGAAATGAGCTTCCATTCTCAACATATGAATTAAAGAAAATGATGTGCCCAATGGGAATGAAGGCTAAGAAGATACATGCATACCTGAATGACTGTGTATTATTTTAAAAGGACTATGTTGATTTGACAGATTGTCTGAAATGTGGGGCGTCAAGGTATAAAATGATGACTTTTGGGAAGTACAAAACTGGCTCTCCTGCCAAGGTGATGTGGTATCTACCAATAATACCACAATTTCAACACTTGTTTTCCAATCTCATGGATGCGTAAGGTGGCATGCAGAGGTAAAGAAAAATAATGATGGGATCCTACACCATGCATCTAATTCTCCACAGTGGAAGAAGATTGATTTGTTGTACCCTGAATTTGGTGAAGAAGTCAGGAATCTAAAAATTGAGCTTTGTACCGATGGGATGAATCTATACGACACATTGAGAAACCAACATAGCACTTGACCTATTATGATTATTATATACAATCCTCCTCCCTGGTTGTGTATGAGAAATAAGTACATCATGTTGTTGTTGATATCGGGCCCTAAACAACATGGAAATGATATCGATGTTTATCTTGAACCTCTGATTTGATGACTTCAAGAAACTACGGGGAAAAGGTGTGATAACCTATGATGCTTCACATTGAGAGATATTTTGTTTGCATGCTATGTCATTTTACACTATTGATGACTTTCCAGCATATAGAAATTTGTCTGGATACAGTATGAACGGACCCAAAGCATGCCCTATATGTGAAGAGAAAATTGATTAAATACGGATAAAATATGGCGGCAAGACTATACACCTTGGTCATTGAAGGTTTCTTCCAAAAGTTCATCCTTACCGAAGGTTGTGCAAAATGTTTAATGGATCGAGTGAGGAATGAAGTGTCCCTAAACCTATATCAGGGGAGGTAGTTTATGAAAGAGTAAGGGGTCGTTCGGCCGCCACCATCTCGAATATCGGTAGTCTGCTGTATAAACATTATTTTGTTGCAGGATCATCAGGCGGCCGGATGAACAATTTATGTTACCCGTCACTGCTGCTGTAGAGCTTGAACCTCAAGCAACACATTGGACGCATGAGTTTATAGTGTCGTGATATCTGGCGATATTCTAACTGTCGCATTTATCTCACTTTTTTGGGAGTGTAAGTACCAGACCAAACATCGAATGATATAATCGACTATTAATCTGACATAAAATTTGAATAAGAATCCCGATAATCATAATGGTGGGGGCCGAACGACCCCTGAAAGACTTTGTCAATGCATTTAGTAAGAGATGACAATGTACCATTCCCACATAGAGTGAAAAATCTTTATACAAGAAGAGGTTAATATTCTGGTTTCTTCCTTATTGGAGTTCTTTGGTAGTTAGGCATTGTACCAATGTCATGCATATCTAGTAAAGTGTCTGTGATAGAGTCATTGGTACTTTGTTGAATTTACCAGGTAAGACTAAAGATGGCATCAATCCAGAATGGACCTACAAGAAATGGGAATAAGGAAAAAAAATTAACAGAAGTAGTTAGAAGTGATCGAAAAACATATTTACCTCATGCTTGTTACATGTTGTCTAGAATGGAGAACAAATCTTTTTGTGAGTGCTTGCTTAATGTTAAGGTACCACAGGGATACTCATCCAATATGCATAGACTGGTATCAATGAAATATCTGAAGCTAATAGGTCTTAAATCTCATGATTGTCACACTCTAATGCAGCAAATATTGCATGTGGCAATTCGATCTATACTACTGAAGCATGTAAGGTTTGCAATCACCAGATTTTGTTTCTTCTTCAACACTCTATGCAGCAAATTTGTTGATCTTGAGATCTCGATAAGTTACAAAGAGAAGTGGTTATTACTGTAACATCCCTGACCTGGGTTATGAGTTAACCCTAGGTGTTTTGCCTAAATATGTAATTAAATCTTTGTGATTAACTCTGAGCATGTAATTAAGTTTCTCAGAAACATATATTTCAGTATTTGCTCCTTTTTATTTAAAGTTGTAGCATTGTTTTGATATACAGGGACCTATGTGCAATTTACCCAGTTAAAAGGGTTAGCTTGCAATTTGCACATGATGAGATGTTCCTATGATGTTGAGACATCATGAGAAACCTGTTTAGCAAAGTTTGAGGGATTTCCCAAGCTAAGGCACCAAGGTGCAGCTGTGGAAGCAATCCCGGTGCTTGAAACCCTAGTTTGGGGTAAAATGCAATTTACCCAAATTAAGGGATACAAATTGTGAAATATGTCATCTAAAGTATCTTTTTAGACTCTTGCCATCATTTAGAAAAGAAATGATGAGGAATTCACCTCAATTGAATTACCAAGTTATGAGATATGCCTTGTGATTGAATAATCAGGGTATATGTGCAATATTTCTTTATGTATGTACCTCATTATTAGCTTGCTCTCCTTTACCTTCTTTTCCTAAGACCTTAAGAGAAGGTTTGTCCTTAGAATAAATAGGAAGGGACGATCAGGTAAAGAAGGAGGGACCTAGTTGGAATTATGGACAACTTATGAACTAATGTTGAAAATCCTACCCCATGTATATAAGCCCTCCTTCCCTTAGTTGCAAGGGAACTTACCCTTAGTTCCCTTACTGTTTCATTTCACCAAAGACGATCAAGGACTGCCTTGGAGCTAAGGAGGACGACCAAGGAGTGCAAGGTAGGTTTAAACCCCTCTTCTGGCCTAATTCCATGGTTAGAACTCGAATTCAAGGTCAGCTTCATGGCTAATTCTCGAAACCCTATCTTTCTAGCCGTCTCTTTTCATCCTTCCTTGGAGTTTTCACCTTGGCCGACCTGTAAGGACTCGAGGACGCCATTAGAGCTTGGATCTTGAAAGCTTGGAGCTCAAGAAGCAAGCCTTAGGCGGGTTTTATAACTCTAAATCCATGCTTTATTATGTGCATCTTTATATGCGTTTTGATGATAGCTCTTAGTATTTCCCTACTTTTCCCTGCTATTTTTCAAGTAAATCCATGGGATATTCGTACTGTTCTTGAGCTAGGAGATGAAGGCGTGATTTCCAAGAAAAACCCACCGCTTTTCACTTCCTTAAACGGTCTCAAAAGTTTGCTCTCTCGGTCTCAAGACCGCGAGGTGAGCAAACGGTCTCGAGACCGCGACATGGAAAACGGTCTCCAAGACCGTTTAGCCCCGTTGACCGAGCGTTTACCGTATCCGAAATCTGTTCCTAATTATATAGGCTAACTACCCTCAAAATTTGGGAGGCTAACTCTAAGGGAATCGGGAGATATGACCTTTTTAAGTAACAACTTTATTTGAATTTATTCCTGATTTTCAAACGGTCTGAAATTGCCTTTTTGGGCAAACGGTCTCAAGACCGTGTAAGGTCGTTGACTAAGCGTTGACCTTATGAGATTACTGTTCAAAATAATGTTAATTAACAACTCACCAAGTTTGATGGTCTAATTCCAAACGGGCTAAGAGTTGAAGGGTGAATACTAGGGCTAACCCTAGGTAAAATCAGTACTGGAATTATGGTGACCTAATTAGGGTTTTTAGGGTTGATTGACCTAAACGGTCTCAAGACCGTTTAGGGGTCCCCCAAACGGTCTCAAGACCGCGAGGGCAATCAACCAAGACCGTTTGAAGGTCTGGGGTCAAGGATAGTTGACCAATTGAAGGTACAATTACACCAAATTACATTGCAATTAAATATTGACATGATCATCAACTCAATGGGTCAGACCTTGATGAATTTGCACTAGAATCCAAAATTGGATGGGCAAATGGTCTCAAGACCGTTTGGAACTCATCCAAACGGTCTCAAGACCGAGAGGACAATCACCCAAGACCGTTTGAAGGTCTAGGGTTAAGTATTTTGACCAATTGAGGACCCAATTGCAAATAAGTTATCAATTTAATCAAAATTCTGTTTTGTGACTCAATCATGGTTCAACCCCTATCAAATCACCTTAGATTTTGATGAAATCTTGGGCAAACGGTCTCAAGACCATGTGGGGTCCACCCACATGACCTCAAGACCGTTTGGGCCAAGTTAGGGCCCAATTGGAGCTCAATTGAAGGGTTCAACCTTGTGTTGATGCACATTGTTGAGTGTTGATGGGTGAACATTGATAGATCCTAATTGAATCGATTTCAATCATAATTGGTCAACAATTGAGGGTCAATTGAATGACCAATTGGTTAAGCATAACCTTAATTAACCCAATCCATAGGTGGTCAACATAGATGGGACCTTTTGAAGGCTTCAACCTCGATTGACATTATCGGTTGCATCTTTGAGTCTTGATTGAAGGACCAAGCGGCTGAGACCATGAGAGCCTCGCGGTCTCAAGACCGTGAGAGGGCTCGCGGTCTCAAGACCATGAGAGGGCTCGCGGTCTCAAGACCGTGAGGGGGCTCACGGTCTCAAGACCGAGAGGAGGCTCGCGGTCTCAAGACCGCGAAGGGCCTCGCGATCCTGAGGTCAAACTAGCTAAACGGTCAACGTCTCTTCGCGGTCTCAACTCCAATTTGATCTTCGCGGTCTCAACATCAATTGAACCAATGATAGGGCTTCGCGGTCTTGAACCACTTGAAGAGGCTCGCGGTCTTGAAGCCTAAGGGGGCTCGCGGTCTTGGAGTTAGAAAGAGGCTCGCGGTCTTGGAAAGTCAAAGTGGGCAAACAGTCAACACTTTCAACCGATCTCAACTCAATTGATGATTAATGATTGAAATCAATCAATGTGATTCAAGGTTAACCTCATTCAATCATTTGATGATGTAAATGGTTCAATGTTGCCCAAATCAAACCCTAATGATAATCTAGGATAGTAAGGGGTTATTTGACTAAGGTTTTTGACCATAATGATGATCAATGGGGGGGGATTACCAAAATACCCCTGAAGGGTCAATTGAGTTATACCTTGCTCAATTCAAACTCTAATTACATGAGAATGATGTTTTTAGTCATAATGACTCTATCCAACTTGATCTAGTCTAATGTTATCATCTACCATTAGTATGATGAAAGAGAAAGTACTTCTAGAGAGAGAAAGTACCCTAGAGAGAGAAAGTAACTCTAGTCACATAATGGTGATGTTTTTGGCTATGTTAGCCTATGATGACTCAATCCAACCTGTTTTAGAGTGATGTTGACATCACCTAACCTTATGATGAGAGAGAGAGTACTTTTAGAGAGAGAAAGTACTTCTAGAGAGAGAAAGTACCCTTTTTAAGTGGAAACTCAATTGAAGCATCCCCAATACACAGAAATGAGCATAATTAGGGTATGATCCACCTGTGTGAGATCATAGAAACCCTAATTATGATAAATGATGAACTTTTAACTAATCTAAGATCATCAATGAAGATGTTACTCATACATGATGATGTTATGAGTCCAATTCACCTTAATGTGAATAGTAAACCCTAATTCAAGGGTGATGGCATGTAACGTGAATAGTAAACCCTAATTCAAGGGTAATGGCATGCTTTTGAATATTAAACTCTATTTGATAAGAATTAGAGATTTAAACTCTTATGAAAAGAGTAGGAAGGATATTCCTTATTTTTGTATTACCTTTATCAGTTGTATTAACCATGCAGGTTCTGATATGAAGGTAATCATATCCAAGTATGGATGATGATGTTATATTCATTAAAGGCATGTTGTTAGCCTTATGAATAAGTAAAGTAATCTGATACCTTGCCAGTGGCATCCTATGCTGATAATGGGCTATGAGAGCCATGAATACCATCAAGGTCATGCCTTAGAGATGACTTGTGATGAGGATAATGAGAAATAATGATTGATATGAGTTAGGTCTGTTACATTTAGTATTCTTCTTTTATAGCTGCTATGCTACTGTTATTGTTTGAAGAATAATGTATGCTGTTAAAGAATACTGAATGTACCTAACTAATCAAGTATAATGTAGAGCCCTGATCATAGATCCATCATTGTCAGAAATTAAGTGATGGTGAAACAGGTTTTCCTCAGGGAACTCCTGGAGCACATACTTTTGAGTATGTGGGGTACATGGATGTGTAGAACCTTACATCCTAGTATAGGAAAGTGACGTAGATGTAGAATCCATCCATCCTTCACTATAGTTCCATATCGTATCAGTGGTAGGTAAACATGAAACCTCCTGATGACGAAGAAAGCACAGATATCTGTATCAGTGGTAGGTAAATATGAAACCTCCTGATGACGAAGAGAGTACAGAATGCCACTGTGACTCTAGAATAGCGAAGGACCAGTTTACCCTGGTGAGCTATAGTAGTAGAGACACAAGATGTCCTACAAGTGATCCTCTTACTGACTGAGGAAGGTGAAGGTCATGAGAATCCGGCTCTCTTAATGACCTATGTATGATACTGATGTGACTTCTCAGCGATCAGTTGGAGTATGAGTGGTAAGCCTCATCTCCACAGGGCATAATGTTGTTTGTAAAACATAATCAACCATGTAGTATAACTTGTTAGAGATAACTCCAAGTTAGTTGATTGATGTTACATTGCAATAGTGTTTATATTCTCCATATCTCCTAAATGGTTGAGATCTTGTTATACCTGCAACTATTATAGAATGCTTTGAAGGCTTTACTGTTTAAAATAATCTTTGATGTTATAATAAAGCTTCTGGCGAAGAGTTATAACTCTCGCTGGGATAATTATGTATAATTGTCTCACCCCGTAGGCTTCAACTTTTTAGGTGGACGTCGGAGACGAAGGAACCAGTCTACAGGTGATCAGTCTCAGCAGCAGCACCAGGGGCAGCAGTAATCTCAGGTGGAAATTGTCCTGCCATATGGTGTAGTTAGAGTCAGCCCTATGTGTCCTCTGTACTCTCAGGTCTTGGAGTCTTTTGTATAGTGATCTTGATATTTTGTATCTTGATGTATATAATTACTCGAGAAGTAATTATCCTGAGATGTAAATAGTTTATCTCTCTTTATGAAAGAAGCTTTTATGGATCCAAGATCTTGTCTCGAAAAGTTTTAATTTTCCGTGATTTCTGTCTTCCGCTGATTACCGATTCGCTTCCGCTAAGTTTTAATCGTGTTTATGTCATGGTTTGGAGATCAAAGCCCACAATTACCCTATGTCAGCTTGAGATGTATTTTTCTCCTTCATTCTTTGATATCATGGTACATCTTGTTGTCTATTTGACTAGGGAAGTGAACATGTTGGGACTAATTTTTTTACATTAAATGTATCCTTTTGAACGGTACATAAGTGTTTCTAAAGGTGATGTTTGAAATTGTTATTGTCTTGAAGGGAGTATTATTGAGGGTTATGTGGCCAAAGAGGTTATGGACTTTTGCAGTCACTTTTTGAGTTGTAATGTAGCTACCTTGCCTTTAAACCTTAAATGAATGTTATGTCTTATGAAGGATTTGACATAAATGGGTTTTCATTTTACACAAAGTGTCAAAATGATAAGAGCATCATCTAAAACACTGGGGTCACCCTTTAAGTGTCTTCATTGTTTTTTATAGTGCTAAGGATAAGAGTCCACGTGAAGCTATAGTGTCATATTACAATGTCATTGGAGATATATGGGAATTTGACTACGTAGATTTTAGATTCTGATCTTTAAGTATAATCGGATTGATAACACCAAAGGAGTTGTAGTGGATGAATTGGGTTCACATTTATGAATTTTGAAAATATTGGCAAGAAGGGTGAACCATTCATAATGGCATCATAGACAAAGCAAGTATTTTATATCAATGATCCTGTAAATGAAAAATTATCAGTTTTTCTTCATGGTAAAAGACAGTTCATTGAAGATCCTATAGATGAAGAAGAGTATTATGTCGAGTATGATGACTCTAGTCCATTCTCAGTTGGCTTGCCAACACCAAATATTGAAACTGACGCTGACTTATATGTGTGTCGAGATCACACTAAGGAAATATTAATTAATAAAAGATCTCAAAATCAGAGGCATGCTTTATTTTTATAAATGTTAGATGTGCATTTTACAATCTTATATTTCATTGTTTGACTGTTTTTATATGACATTTTTTCAGATGATGTTTGACCATGAGTATGATGACCGTGATGAAGATTACTGTGAGGATGAAAAGCATCACAATGTGCACCTTAACACTGGTGTAAGTTGTGTAATTTTTTATTACAGATATATGCATTTTACAATATGTCTATCTTGTTGTATGTTTTTATTATTTTATCACATTTATAAGTTATATCTTTTTATGAATTATATGTTTTTTTTCAATTTTAGGTTGAGGATGTACGCCCTGGGGATCTTTCTCACCTTGATGAGAAGCATTGTAAACGTGCAAAAATAAGGGGCATCATCATGATGAACAAGTTGATACAACAAAGGGGTAACAGAATGAAGTTGGTCATTGAGTTTGATCATGCAGGAAATCATTTTAGAAAGAACCACAACTCTTTTGTGGCATATCTAGGGGTTCTTACTCGTAGCCATTGTAGTGTAGCAGTATCATCTTGGCATAAAATTGATAAAAGCAAGAAAGACTTCATATGAAAGAATACATTCTTATGAGTTCATTGTTTTATCTTGACCTTAATTGTTATGTTTTACTTACCAGTTACTATGGAATATTGATACTAACCAAGATGCAAGAGATGCTCAAAGTGAAAGGTGTGCAAAGAATATGTACAACCACACGATGGGTCCAACTGGCTATGCACATCTTTGCCAAAAGCTAATGCAAGCCTCTTCTTCTCAACAACCTACTCTTGGGACTGTTGAGTCCTATACTACTACTAAACCTCTACTTCACCATGATCTATGGATAGCTGGGAGGCAAAAAAATTGGAGATATACCCAACCCCGCAACTACTGAGGTGGCTGTAAAAATGGTAAAACTCAACTCTCAGAGAAATTAGTATTGGTGGTTGTTATGTTTTACTTACCAATTACTATTAATGATGATTATAGGGAGCTCTATGAGTAAAGGAAACAAGAAAAGTTCATCCATGAGGGCACAAGGGATGAATTGACAGTTTCTCTAAGTAACCCAGAGCATCCTGGCTGTGTTAGGGTTGTAGGAACTGGTATCGGGTTAAGAGCATTCTTTAGGCCATCAGAGATTAAGTGCAAATTTGTCCAGAAAGGAGGATTCTCAAAAGAGGAGGTACATGAGTTAATTGCAAAAGGAATTCAAGAAACAATGAACCAATATCATTCTTCTCAGACAGACCTGTGCCTCACTTCTCTTCATACGAGGTGGACCCCCCTACAATAGAGTTGGTTGGGATTAATCTTGTGGAACCGCCACCTAGAACATCTGCAGTAAGTATTTTTCTGACATTGTAGTCTTTCATAATGCTTTGTATAATATATATAACATTGTATGCAAATTTGTAAGGGTTGAGGACACACAGTATTAAATTATAAGAATATGCCATTGATGTGGGTGCAACTTACTCATGCCTTGAAGGTGACATGATTCATGGTGTACCGTTGCCCGCCGATGCGATTCGTGTGATGTGGAATCTTGTCTACACCCCTTGGAAGAAAACTCCACTACCATATGAGCACCACAATCATGACACAATAGGTGATGCAGAAGGTGGCATGGTCGCATGGCCAAAATTTGGAGTTATCTATACTAATATATGGTAAACTTACATTGTGTTTGTATCTTTATATACATGACACCATTGATATAAGATTATATATGAGCATGACATAGAACCTAAGAAACCCCTTACAGCTAGTCCTCCACCACCTCCTCAAATACATGGTTGACTTGTAAAGGACCTATTTGACTCGATAGGTCCTCAGTGTAGGGGTATGGCACTATGGATAAGCGAACATGAAGAATGGTCACCTTTGATGGTTTCTATTAAGGAGGGCATTGTAGTTAAACCTCATGATACTAGTATATTTCTACAAGATGTTTTGGAGTTGTTTGGTTATACTTGGTTGAATACATCTGTGATAGAACTTTGGATATGGTGAGATTTTATATAGCTATATACCTCATGTTATATATGTTGATTTGTTTTCTTATGTATTAATTTACAACCATTTACATAGGGTTTGTAAAGAGTTTTCACTGCCCCATGTGGCATTTTTGGTTTCATCTTTGATTAGCTGTGTAATTAAAGACCACGCATTTATCACCCAAGATTGCTCTACCACATCTAATTATTTCTAAAAAAAATATAAAAAGAGTGTGAGCTAGCTCCATACAATGTTGAGTACTTACTCTGCTTATAATTTTGACTTAATAAATTACATTTCATTGTGGATTTTGAGTTATAGTTTATTTTCCTTCTTATCACTCAAGAGTAAACATTGGGTGTTATTTATTGTTGTCCCCGCGACGCTAACTGTGTATTATCTAGATCCTAAGCATGACAAAATAGACAATGGGGGACACTGTTTGAAAAAGACATTATTCACGTGAGTAAATTTTTATATTTATATCATTAACATATATTTTACATGACTATTTACCAATACAATTTAATGTATTACATTAACGTATAGGGCTATAAAAGAATTCAAAAAAGATAGAGCAAAGGTGGGTAAAAAAAGAAAGTGATAGTTTGAGAGAATGTTGAGGTAGTTTTCTGATTCCAATACATATTTATGCCAACTATGCTTATTTTTATTTATTAAAATTTTATATATTTAAATGTATAGTGTTCTTTATAAGACAACGGTTGGGCATGTAGATACTATATGATACGGTATATAGATATGATTGTCAGATATGTGGCAGTAGACTTCGAAGAGATACAAAATGTAATATATATATAGTCTTGATCATCATAAGTATATAGTCTCATTACATAATATGAAAATATCAAAGTTATTAATTATATACATCATTATCTCTTTAGGTGTTTAAAATGAAAGACTTCAATATGCTAGAAAATCTAAAAAACATAAACATGCCCTATATAATAGAACAGCTAAATGAGATACGAGAATAATGGACATAAACCTTTGAAAAGGAAGTGAACTTTGAATTTGATTCGGATAAGGAATGACTTTTCTAAAGTTTGATGTCATTATTTCTATATACATGTGGTGTTGATGACTTCTTGCAACTTTAAATTTGATGTGAGTAAATTATTGGTGCATATGTGAATGATGATCTATATTCATATGTGTGAATGTGAAGATGAATGAATGAATTGTGTATGAATGAATAAATTGTGTTTCTACATGTCATGAGAATAGAATTGGTGTATATGTAAATGAAGTAGCATGTGTGTGAATGAATGTGAAGATTTATGTTTGCACATGTGATTGAAATTGAATTGGAGAATGAATAGAATTATATGCATATATTATGTTTTTTATTACAAGTTTGGTGGTAGTTGTTAAGATGAACTCACATGATGTTGTTAACATGTAGTTCAAAACTCCAATTCTGAACTGCAGGTTTTGCATCCTACTGACCAACCGGACAGCAGATCTGTAGACCCGCTATTTAAAAAAAAACTTAGTCGTCGGTTGTAACAAAAAAATTGACACCATAGGCCTGAGCCGTCGGTCTTGATAAAATAATTGACATTAATGGATAAAACCAAAATGGTCGTGCTGGACAACACAATCTCCCTGGATAGCATGTCATAGTCATCGATTTTAATATAAGCATCACTGCAAATCATAATTATTGGTTAATTCGGCTGCAACCGACACTATATATCATAAAAGGTATCAGTTTTTGCAAAGCCAACGATGTATGGTCCTTTCCCATTTACAAATGTGACTTGGTATGGTTATTGTGTCGTCAATTTTTCTAAGACAACTGACACCTCAGATTCCTATCTGTGTTAGTTTCTTTTATCCGCACAATCAAGGTTGGATCGTTGGCGTCGGTTTTGTTGTCCCCATAGAACCAACGTCTTAGACCTATGGCTATAGTGGCACCCACTTAAGTGTTGGTCTATAACCGACGTTATAGGGTTGCTTTAACTGATGCTAGAGATAGTTTCTATATTAGTGATCTAGATAGTTTATATATTAGTGATCTTCAATAGTAATATCACTAAGTGACTTTGTTTCTTCAATGGAGGTCACCTTGGGTTCCCACTTATTGGGGATAGTTCTAAGGACCTTTGAGTTGATCTCTCCTATATCCATAGGATGGCCTAGAGCGAAAAGACTATTCACAATAGAGTTGAGCCTGGAGTACATCATGGATATTCTCTCCTCCTTTCCCATCTTGAAGCTTTCAAGGAGGTGTTTGAGCATGCAGACTTTACTTTCTTTCACTTTCTTTGTCTCCTCATAAGTGATGCATAGCTTTCTCCATACCTCATAGGCTGTCTCACAAGAGGAAATCCAGTTAAACTCAGTGTGGGACATGGAGGCATAAAGATTGTTGATGACTCTTGCATTCAAAGTTACTTTATTCGGAGTAGGCCCATCCCATTCTTCTATCTTTGTCTCTGGTAGCTTGTATGGATGACCACCATTTTACATAGCTCAAGACTTGATCCTTGGATGTAGAATTGTAGCCTTCTTTTCCAATAAAGAAAATTGCTCTCATGAAAGATTATAATGTTGATGAGGTACCTCCCACCTTGATAATTGTCCATCTTCTCCTACTTGTGGAAGTATGCTTGGAGAAGATCCACTCTGATACCACTTATTGGATCTAGGATGGGTGATTTTCTCTAGAGGGAGGGGGAATGAGCTAAATTTTACTTAAACAAAATTCATTAGGCCTTCAAAATATATCACTAGAAAAGTTTGCTAAAATAAGATTTGAGTGTAACTAAAATATACATAGCAAGGGAAAGAGATATTGAACAATTACCAAATAACATAATCTATGTAAAGTGGTTCTATACTCCAAACTAGGAGTAAGTCACTCCACTACCTAGAGAAGTCAAGTCCTAGGATTTTTTAACCATTGCACCTTCCTAATATTCCATTATAAGAGATACAATACATGACCTTTTTTTTCCCAGGTCAAAGATACTCATCCTTCCCTTTAAGGAGAAGGGATCCAACAACCTACCAAAGGACTTACCTATCTAAGACTGAGTCTTCAACCTCACTAAGGACTTACCCACTTTGCAATGAGTGTTCTGCCTTCACCAAGGACTTATTCAGTCTTACAAAAGTCTTCCGCCTTGTAGGAATTATCCACTCTTCTTGGATCTTCTGCCTTTGACTTCACCTTTGCCAATGAGAAGCTTTCACCAAGGGACTTCTTCCCTTGTTCTTCTTCACCTCTCTTAGCCAATAGAGAGAACCTTAATCTTCATGGTTGAATGAGAGATTGGGAGGTGGAGGAAGTGAGAGCCTCACAAGATATACATGTAGGACTAGCTCTCTTACAAATATCTTACTCACTCTAATGGATGTTGCAAATGATTGAGCTTAGAGAGAGAGGAGGTTGTAGGATGCACTCAGCTATAATATAAGGACCCTCTTAGTGCTTGTCTAACCATAGGATGAAGCCCAAGGGGTTCAATTTAGTCGGAGATACGTACTAGTCAGTAGAAACACTGAAGGACAAATACTAGCCATTTGGGGTGTTGCAACATATATTTTTTCAAATTTAGCAACACTCCAATGGATAAAAATACTTTTTCTGCACTTTCCGTACAGTGCGATTGGTCAAGTTTACTTTTGAGAAACTTGACTGAGTGCACTATGAGACAAAGTAAATTTGAAGCATTAGTCGAGTATATCCTGGATGAAACTCGGCCGATTGCTTAAATTTAGCTTTATCTAATGTAGGGATCGGTCGAGTTTGTGTATAGAAACTCAACCGAAAGATGACATTCTCAAAATGTATCAAGGGGATCGATCGAGTTTGGCATAGGAGAAACTCAACCTAAAAACACCACATAATGTATTTTGGAAAATGTCATTAAAGTGCTTAAATATTTTAATTTAAGTGCTCTTAATTTTTTTAAGTTTAATTACAAGTCATACAATCATTACAAGTGATTTACAACATGATTCTAATAGAGTTACAACATATTCTACAAAAATGTCTTTGCATTGATTTTGACTTGGTTTTTCTCCAAGTTAGGATGCACAACTTAAGGCATTTAGAGTTTGTCTATACCTAATATGAAATCACTCAAATAGAAGTATTAGATACAAATAAATGGAATGGTTAGTCTTCATCAAAACAAGAGTTTAGTCAATTTAGACCTTGAGTCAACATAAAAAGTATAGATGCTTTGGGAAACACTTTTGGGCACTCTAACACCACTTTTAGGTTCTCTAATCTAATTTTTGTACGCATTGGTCTATAAATTAGGCACATTGCTATGATGCATGTACCCAAAGAATTAGGAATATTAGCACCATAATTTGGCACATTAGCGCCATAATTAGACCTTTTACTACAAATATTGGACGCATTATCTTACGATTTGTGTGCTAATTTGCTATTATACACATGCACTAAGAATTGGGCTCATTGGCCCTATAGTTAGGCACATTAACATCATTATTATACGTTTTACTATAAATATTAGGTGCATTATATTAAGATTTGGGCTAATTTACTATTTTACATGTATATTAAGAATTAGGCACATTGGTGTCATAATTTTAGCACCATAATTCGACGTTATTAGGCACATTAGGTTGAGATTTGTGTTAATTTTCTACTATACACATATCTAAGAATTGGGCGCACTAGCACCATAAATTGAAATTTTACTATTAATATAGGCACATTATATTAAGATTTGTGCCTATTTGCTATTATATGGCACACTAGTAATTGATCCACATTTCATATTTAAGTGCACTAATATGAGGGTGCACTACTACTAAAAGTTGGTACATTCCATTAAAAATTTGAGTTTTAAAAATTTTCAAATATTTTTTTTTGGTAACCCAGGAGACTCGGAAGGTGCACCGAGCCCAACCTGGGGAGCTCAGCCCCATCACGTAAGGAGCATAATAGCCCATTAAGTAACGCAGAGGCCGGCTGCACTACGGGAGAAAATTTCGAACAACACCACTAGGGGGATTTGAACCCAGATCCTTCGTGATGGGCCCCATACTGCGACCACCTGAGCTACTACTCGCCGGCTAATATGGGAGAGGAGAGTTTTTTTTTCAAATATATATATCAATATTAGGTTTGTTGAAATGTAAATTTTCTAGACGATCTAACAAATTTGATTTTGTAATAACGGATTAAAAGATACAAACAAAATAATGTATTCTAATCCTCACTTCCCCATTTTTTTTAATGGATAGCAAAAAAAAGTACACGTGGGATCCTCAACAGGTGATTTTGAAATGCGTTTGTGTGCAGCCACCCCACGGGTTGGGAAAATTAAACCGAACATATAACCATTGTAACTGCCAATAGTAGTGAGCCATAAGCACCTTACACGACGATAACACAAAAAAAGCCGCAACGATAGCATCGTAGTTTGTGATTGAGATAGGATAAGATAATTTGTGGATTAGAAAAGGGAGACATGTTATTTTCAGAGTAGAGATAAAAACCCGTCTGAAGAGAAGGATAAAAGGAGCACCCAAGGACTCCCTCGTGAATCGATATCCTCACATGAGGAAGAGAGAAAAAAATTTAAATTTGCTTTTTACCCGCCGGCGATCACTTGTATTATTCCGTAGCCCATTTTCACAAATGGGAGGAGGACCGAGACGATAGCGGGAGAAGTGGGGAAACGCCCACTCCAGTCAAAGTCAAGCCGCCCAGGCTGCCGCACAGTGCAGGAGCTTCACGACCGTTCTGACAGACCAGCCCACCAAAGTCGAAAAGAATCATGTACGCCTATGGGCTGGTCCAAAAATATAGTTTTAATTATTTGTTGCAAACATCACTGCATATACCATGAGGATTAAAAATGTTACTAAAATGGTCAAAACTAGACACACTAAATAATTAAAGACAGGCCAGACCAGATCAAACTGCAACAGATTTGATAATCAACTAAGAATGTGACTCGATGAGTCACCCGACAAGTTAGTAAGAATACAAACTTTACACGCTTTCGTCGAACAATCTCTGAACCGTCCGTTCCCAACCTGTGAGGCAGTGACTCTATCATATTTGTCTGTTATAATAAATGAAAAATACACTGCTTTATACAGTTTACCGACGACAATGCGTCTGTCTGGTCAGTGGTCAACGGGAGAGAAAGGATTAGATGAGGTGTATGTTTAAAGTTGTCCTTTTAATTGCATGGGGCACAAACATTAATTAAAATTATAAATTCCGATTAATAGTTTATGCAGAGTCAGTTGGAACGTGCAGATTGTTGAGAATTACACGGAATCAAACTCATATTGTTAGAAATCACGTGCAAATGAAACTGCTTCAGACCAAGTCCTAGACAGAGGAGCTCTATAACAGATGGAGGAAATAAAATTTGATTAAGAGGCACTTGGTTAGTGGGGTTTCCACGAACCCTATGTTTTTCTATCATGCAATCAGGGCCGTTGCAGACAATTTAGAGGCCCTAAGGCGAAGATAAAAAAATGGGCCCTCTATATACTCTTATTTAACAAATTTAAGTAAACACAAGTTTAGTCATAATTGTCAAAATTGTCATATAAAAAAATACAACATGTTCTTACAAATCAAACTAAAAAGAACGTAAAAATTAAATATAGATATTTCCTTATCAAGTTTCACTCATCATATAAAACGACTTCTTCGAGCCTTTCTAGATGCAAAATCTTGAATAACAGTGTCAACATCAATATTTCCCAACATATC
Organism: Alisma plantago-aquatica; assembly: GCA_963693085.1. Taxonomy (NCBI): domain Eukaryota; kingdom Viridiplantae; phylum Streptophyta; class Magnoliopsida; order Alismatales; family Alismataceae; genus Alisma; species Alisma plantago-aquatica. The sequence continues at coordinate 1,525,407,713 of OY856410.1, forward strand.
CTTCTCAATGCATAATATTGCCAAACCGTTCAATCTTTCTTGAGACATTGATAATCTAAGGTAATTTTTCAGAAACTTTAGCTTGGAAAAACTCATTTCTGCAGACGCTACTGTCACTGGCATTGTTAACATAATACGATAAGCAATTGAAATGTGAGGGAAACAATTTGCATCTTTCACAAATTCAAGAACTTCGATAGCTAACTTTTGCTCTTCTGGCAAACTCGCCTGCAATACTTTCAAATTGGAAAAAAGTCATCCAAGTTTATATCTGATGAACTTTCATGAGAAAAAGTAGCATGAAACTTAGTGCAACATGCCTTTAGGGTAGCTTCATCCAATGATTTTAAAATTTTTGAGTTATATAAGAATCCAAAAGTATCTTCAAATATATTCACTTGTTCAAATCTCTCCTTCAAAGAAGAGATTGCCATATCCACAACCACTAGAAAGTAATTCACTCGAAAAGACTCTTTCTCTGAATATCATCATCATCATCATCATCATCATCATCATCATCATCATTCTCGTCAAAATTTCTTTTCCTAACAATGCGACGCTTAACTTTAAAAGTTGTCTCAACATTCATCTCAGAGGCAATCTCAGTAGCAACAACAATACTAGAAGTAAATCCTTCATCTCTGTATTTCTCAAGAAAAGACACCATATCTTTCAATAACTTAACAGCAGCATCAATGCAAATAGATTTGGATTGCAACTTCTTACTTACTGTATTAACAATATATAATATATCATTGATGCGATGATTTTGAGTCGCATTTATAGACTTGTTTTATATGTGGTTTGTGCTCTTATTAGTCATTTTTATGGATAATATTGCATAATTCACTCATTTCGGTCTTTGCCATCATTTTTATGTCAAATCCCCTTAGTTTTATCATTTCGAGCATTATTCATCACATTATCATAATTTGTGTGGATTCATTTGATCTGGTCTTTAAATTTTAGGAAGAACAAGTATCTGCTTCCGTCGATACCATCGACGGGAATCGATACCATCGACTTGACCGCAGGTTGCCAGCCGAAAGAAGCAACAAAGAGTCGATACCATCGACACTGATGTCGATGGTATCGAGACGTCTTCAGATTCATGGAGAAGGAGTAGTCGATAGTATCGACACCAAGTCGATACCATCGACACATGGAGGCTACAGCGTCGCTTAATGACAGAACCGACGCCAAAAAGGGAGGGTCGATACCATCGACCCGCGTCGATGGTATCGACGCCGGCAGATATGCGTTGGATTCATTTCGATCTCAATCGGACGGCTGGAGTTAAATGACGACCTAATTAGGGACTTATACCTAATGACGGCCGCCCAGAGGAGAGAATCATCTCATTGACGATTGCACAAGTGCCGAGGAGGGAGAGAAAGGAGAACGGAGGCCAGAAGCTCATCCCTATCGTTCCGGATGTTGCCGAAGATGAATTTCACCACCGAGAGGTGGGAAAGCTAGTGTTCTACGCAAAGGATCCACCGGTTCTCCTCTGTTCAGGGGTTTTTCCATTCAATTCACGTTTTTCATATGATTTCCCCTATTTCTACCATGTATTTGTGCGAGATGACCATGCGGGGCTAATCTCCTCCATCTTTAGGACCGGGAGTAGCCCGAGAATGCATTGTATGACAGTTTTATATTAATAATTCATATTTTCTCTCTTAAATCCGTGGTATAGTTTCGTTTTCTCCATATATTGTTATGCTTGATCACCATAATAATAACTTAATGCCCTTAATCACTTCGACAGAAGGATTAACGGTTGAAAAGAAACGAAACCTACATTAATCGATAAATCCCTTGACAAAGGAGGTGTAAAATTAATGGTGGAAACTGAGAGATCGTTTGTAATGCACTTAGTTTAGGGGAATGATTACTACGACGGTGGAATCAACCTAAACCTAAGTAGTGAATTACATCACGACAGTGGGTAATTCTGTTTTCAGGCCACTACCCGGATAGAGAGAGAAGATTGAGGAGTTATATGAAACCTAATGCAATGTTGACCCGTGGTGAAACCGAAATCCTAAAGATATCCTTTTGAATTGATTAAATCAACCTTTAATCGATTGTTTGCTTTGTTTTATTTTTATTTTCTTTTAATTTCGACAACAAACCCTACTTTGTTATCCGGCTTAGCTGATCGCAAATAGTTAGTAGAAGTCTCCAATAATTCAACGTATCCCTGTGTTCGACTCGGGCCTCACAAAGGCCTATATTACTCGACGCGTACACTTGCGTTTTTAGCGCGTAGTAAAATACACGTCAAGTTTTTGGCGCCGTTGCCGGGGATACGGCGAATTGTTGGCACTTCGAGTGCTACAAGCGGCCACTCTAGGCCACAAATTTCTTTTTAATTTTCATTCAAATTCAAATATTTTTACATTGCACTATAATTGTTATACTCGTCTAAGCATAGTACTGAACTCGAATTTTCTTATTTCAGGTACTGTGTATGGTGCATACACGTAGTACAGACTACGACAATCGCACACCAGAGGTTCCGTTTCCGGGACCTGGAGACGAGGAGCATTCTGAGCACGAGTACCAAGAAGAGATAGACTCTGAATCTGAAGCAGAAGACATAGCCGAGCCACAGACTATATGGGATAAGATTAAAGCTTCTTCCTCATCAGCTTCAAAGGGGCCTATAAAAAAGCAGGCGATCAACATACCGACATACAAGATCGATCCAGCGTTGATTAACTTGGTAAAATCAAATGCATTTCATGGGTTGAAGAACGAGGATCCTGTTGCACATATCAGCCAGTTCGTCGAAAACTGTGACATGGTGAAGATAGATAGGTTTCCACAAGATGCTTTATACCTCAAATTGTTCCCGAGTTCCTTGGCAGGAGCAGCACGAGAGTGGCTACATAACCTCGATGACGAATTTGTGGAGTCTTGGGATCATATGGTGGAGGTTTTCTTCGAGAGGTTTTTCCCTCCTGAGAAGACCAACGACATGATTAGGAAGATTCACAATTTCACCCAACAGGCGGGTGAAACATGTTCTGAGACCTGGGAGCAATTTCAGGTTATGTTGAGGAGATGTCCGCATCATGGTTTGGACAAAGAGACACAGGTAAAAATCTTCTATTTTGCTCTCTCCGAGCATGATAGGAGTAATTTGGACTCAGCCGGGTCGAGATTTTTCCTAAATAACACTGACACTAGATGCTGGGAAATACTCAAGAACATGGCGAGAAAGCAGTCCTGGGGGGAAAGAGAGAGAGGTCCAGTTGAGCAAGCACGAGTCGCTAGCGAATCAAAGGCAATGAGAGAGCTGAATGAGAAGATGGATCTTCTCGCAAAGAAGTTACTGCAAAAAGAAGAAAATGAGTCTGAGGATGAGGCTCAAGTCAAGTACATGAGACAACAAGGGTATAGGAACAATGACTACTAATGGCGTAAGGACAAAAAGTTCTCATGGAAGGATCCTAACAATTTTCTGCAGGATCCGAACGCCAAGCCTGCACGAGCCACAGAGGATAAGAGCACGGAGTTTCTCAATCAGGTCATCAAGCAAAACCAGGAGTTAATGAACACATTCGGGCAACAAATCAAGCAACAGGGTGAATACATGAACCAATTTGGGCAGACTTTGCAGAGCCACAGGGCTCAAATGAGGACCATAGAGACCTCCATGGCGTAGATGGCAGCTGAAATTGCAAGTTTGAAGAAGCCAGCACATCCGGGTTTTCCGGGGAACACCAATGTTCCCGGGGGAAACCAGCAGGCCAAGGCCATCTTACTGAGAAGCGGCAAGAAGGTGTTGAATCCAAGGACGGATGACACAAGAACACCGGAGGATAAAGTTGATGATGCAACTACTAAGGAGCAGCCCACACCTATCACAGGGCAAGCTGAAGACATAGCGGTGGATGGTACTGAAGAACAAGTTGTTGAGGAGGAACCGCAGAAATTGACGCCCTATGTGCCACCCCATCAAAGGGCACATACCGTTCCGGTCCCCTATCCGAATAGATCAAAGGCAAGGAAGGTAGATGCACAATTCAAGAAATTCTTGGACAACTTTAGGAAGATTTCGATCAATATTCCGTTGTTGGAAGCGATTGAGCAGATCCCGTCATACGGGAAGTTTCTAAAAGATGTCATCACCAAGAAGAGGAGAATACCAGACACGGAGGTCGTGGTGTTGAAGGAGCAAGTGAGTGCTTTCATCATGGGCACTCTACCGCCAAAGAGACAGGATCCCGGGTGTTTCAACATTTCTTGTTTTATCTGGAAGTGCAAATTCGAAGAGGCATTATGTGATTCTGGGGCAAGTATCAATTTGATGCCCCTTTCTACATTTAAAAAGCTGGGATTAAAGGAGTCAAGGCCGAGCAATATGACTATCCAATTGGCCGATAATTCTGTGGTGAAACCTTATGGAATCTGTGAAGATGTCTTGGTAAAGGTGGACCGATTTGTTTTTCCGACTGATTTTGTGGTTATGGAAATGCAGGATGAGCATGGTAATGAGCTGCTACTTGGACGTCCATTCCAAGCTACAGCTGACATGATCTTGGAGATGGGCAGAGGTCGCTTGACCTTGGGCATAGCAGATGATCGCTTTGAGATGGTCATGCCCACTAGCATTGTGTCTACTAAAGCAAAACAACATTGTAACATGGTGAAACATGTGGATCACAACATCTCACTTTGCCTTGGGAAACCATTCTTGGATATGGCTCATGTCATGAGCAAGATGGATAATGGAACCTTAGCTGTGGACATCATGGAGCTAACTAAAGTTGTCTCTTTATGCAAAGCTGTTGGGTTTCCGAATGATGAGAATGAGGACATTCCACCTTCTTGGGAGGATGATGCGATTACTACTTTAGTTGTTGATGCACATCCGGAATTGCCGTTGGAGGCGTGTTTGTTGAATGTCACCTATGATTGGATGCGGAGTAAATCACTCAAGGAGTGTGCCAAAATGCTTCATATGCTTCCATGTTTCTACACGAGGCACTATGAAGATTTAGGTACACTTCCCCCACCACTGCAATCATCTCTTATTTGCCCGCCTGAGTTGGAACTGAAGCCACTGCCCCCACATCTTAAGTATGTCTTTCTAGCTGAGAAGGACAAGTTACCGGTGATTGTATCTGCCTACTTGAGTGCGGATGAGGAGGAGCAACTACTGAGAGTGCTCAAGAACCACCGTGGAGCTTTTGGGTGGTCTGTTGCAGACATCAAGGGGATCTCCCCTACACTTTGCCAGCATAAGATTCGGCTCGAGGAGGGAGCCAAGCCAGTCATTCAGCCTCAAAGACATCTAAATCCGAGCATGATGGAGGTTGTGAAGAAGGAAGTCATAAAACTTCTTGCTGCAGGTATTATATATGCCATATCAGACTCGACGTGGGTGAGTCCCACACAGGTAGTCCCTAAGAAGGGGGGAATTACTGTTACTAAAAATCTGTTGAATGAACCTTTCACCACCCGATTGGTAACCGGATGGCGAGTTTGCATTGATTACCTCCGACTGAATGCCGCCACTCTTAAAGATCATTTTCCTTTGCCATTTATCGATCAGATTTTGGAACGTCTTGCCGGTCGGTCGCATTTTTGTTTTTTGGATGGGTATTCGGGGTATAACCAGATTTCGATTGATCCTTTGGATCAAGAGAAATCTACGTTCACCTGTCCCTATGGGACTTTTGCTTACCGACGTATGCCGTTTGGATTATGTAATGCACCGGCGACGTTTCAACGCTGCATGCTCGCCATATTCTCTGACATGGTGGAGCGTTGTCTTGAGGTTTTCATGGATGACTTCTCGGTTTATGGGGTGTCTTTTGATGAGTGTCTATATAACTTGGACAAGGTGCTGCAGCGTTGTGAGGACACACACTTGGTCCTCAATTGGGAGAAATGTCACATGATGGTGACGGAGGGAATAGTGCTAGGACACAAGGTGTCTAGCAAGGGTCTTGAGGTAGACCCAGTGAAAATTGAAGTGATTTCCAAGCTACCCCCACCAAATTCTGTAAAAGGGGTGAGAAGCTTTTTGGGACACACCGGGTTTTATCAGCGATTCATTAAGGATTTTTCTAAAATTGCAAAACCTTTATCTGAATTGTTGGAAAAAGATGCAGTTTTTTATTTCAACGATAAGTGTCTTCACGCATTTGAAGTTTTGAAAGAAAAATTGATTTCGGCTCCGGTTGTTCAAACGCCGGATTGGACAAAACCATTCGAATTGATGTGTGACGCTTCAGATTATGCAGTAGGAGCCGTTTTGGGGCAAAGGGTAGAGAATAAGCCCGCTGTGATTTTCTATGCTTCCAAAACTCTTAATGATGCTCAATTGAACTATACAACTACAGAAAAAGAATTACTTGCCGTCGTGTTTGCTTTTGAAAAATTTCGGCAGTACTTAGTGGGATCTAAAGTAGTTGTGTGGACCGATCATGCTGCGATAAAATATTTGATGGAGAAAAAGGATGCAAAGCCTAGACTCATTAGGTGGATTTTGCTTTTATAAGAATTTGATATTGAAATCAAGGACAAGTCCGGAATTGAAAATGTGGTAGCTGATCATTTGTCTAGGTTAGACAGGGTAGATGAAAAAGATTTACACATGCCCATAACCGAGACGTTTCCCGATGAACAGCTTTTAAAAATTAATTCTAAAGAACCGTGGTTTGCTGAAATTGTTAACTATTTGGCTTGCGGGATCATCCCGGAAGACTGGTCTTATCAAGAGAAAAAGAAATTCTTTCATTCTTTGAGATACTATTTTTGGGATGACCCAATTCTTTTGAAGCAGTGCAGGGATGGTATTCTACGCAGGTGTGTGCCGGAGGTGGAGTACGAGAGTGTTCTCCACCATTGCCATGCATCGCCTACGGGAGGGCACCATGCTAGTTCGTGGACAGCAGCCAAAGTGTTGGAAAGCGGCCTTTATTGGCCAACTTTGTTTCGGGATGCCTACAATTTTGTGAGGCAATGTGACCCGTGTCAGCGAGCAGGTCACATTTCAAGGAGACAAGAAATGCCCCTGAATGTATTTTAGGAAGTTGAGGTATTTGACCTGTGGGGCATAGACTTCATGGGACCCTTTGTGTCCTCAAATTCAAATTTATATATCTTGCTAGCTGTTGACTATGTGTCGAAGTGGGTGGAAGCTATCCCCATAAGGACTAATGATTCTAATGTAGTGTGCAAGTTTGTGAAGGAAAATATATTCTGCAGGTTCGGGATACCCCGAATGATAATAAGTGATGGGGGCACACACTTTCGGAATCAGAAATTTTCGACACTTTTGAAGAAATATGGGGTCAAGAACAACATCGGCACCCCATATCATCCACAGACACAAGGCCAAGTGGAGGTCTCAAATCGGAAAATCAAGAAGATTCTAGAACGGACAGTGGCATCCACAAGGAAAAATTGGAGTGCCCTACTACCGGACGCACTTTGGGCGTATAGAACGGTGTATAAAACACCTATAGGCACCACGCCTTTTAGGTTGGTGTATGGCCGGGCTTGCCACCTTCCGGTGGAGTTGGAGCACAAGGCCCATTGGGCGCTTAGAAGGCTGAATTTGAGTTATGATGAAGCTGGGAGAAAGAGGAAGTTCGAGTTGAATGAACTAGATGAGTTGCGCATGACGGCATATGAGAATGCCCGCATATACAAGGAGCACACAAAACTGATCCACGATCTCCATATCGAGCTGCGCACATTCAAGAAGGGAGATAGCGTTCTGTTGTTTAACTCCCGACTCAAGTTGCATCCCGGGAAGCTGAAGTCCCGGTGGAGTGGACCATTCGTAGTGGAAGAGGTGAGACCGCACGGTGCGATTCTTGTGCGTGATGGAGATGCCACGTTCTTGGTGAACGGACAGCGGTTGAAGTTGTATTTTGGTGAAAATTACAAGAGAAAAGTGAATGAGGTCAAACTCATTACACTTGTGGATGAATGAGATGCTGGGAAGTCATCTAGCCTAAGACGTTAAATAAGGGCGCTTGTTGGGAGGCAACCCAACCATTGGTACATTAGGATAGTTTAATTATAGGCATAGATTGCTTTCATTTCGTTCAAATTCTAGTATAAAGAAGATACCTTGATCCGTTTGTTCAATGTACAGGCACAGGCAGGGTCGATACCATCAACACACTGGTCGATGGTATCGACATAGGTTCAGGTTGACAGCTGCAAAAATCGCTCTGAGTCGATACTATCGACGGTCCCGTCGATGGTATCGACAGACCTACAGGCAGTTTGCGCAATAATTGTCGATGGTATCGACATGCCAGTCGATACCATCGAGATCTCTGGAGAAGTTCAGACCGATTTGTCTCAGTCAACTCGATACCATCGACGGCCTCGTCAATGGTATCGACATGGGCACAGGTTGAAGTGGAAAAAAATGGCGGTGTTGCAATGAAGTCAAGTCGATACCATCGACACTCGTCGATGATATCGACATCCATGTCACCGATCTGCACAACGACATCGACGGCGATTGCGAAGTCCACGTCAGCGATCCGGGTGCTGCGTCGATACTATCGACTTGCGTCGATGGTATCGACAGGTCAGCAATCCGGGTTTCACGATCCAGCAATCGTCAGCCGTCGATACTCGCGAGGGAGGCGGATAGCATCGAGACGTGTCGATACCATCGACCCGCGTCGATGGTATCGACGGGTCTACAGTAGCGCCGGCCAAGTCTATATAAGGAGAATTATTACATCATTTGACGTCACACCTTCAGAGTGAACTTCCTCCTTCACGCTGAGCACTTCCCCGAGCCATCCAAGATCGAAGAGCAGCAACATCGAGCAAAGATCTTCTCCGAGCGGAGAATCAAGTCTCCATCTTCCCCGAGCTCTTCTTCTTCAACCCCTTTCTCGTCGCCACCATGGTGCATACAGCCGGAGAATCGTCCTCACACTCAACTCCGACGGAATTCATCCAACCACCAACGGCATCAGTTTCTCATCCCCGACTCATCCATCCTTCCCCGGAGATTCGAAAGATCTACGAGGAGATAATGAGGAGGAAGATCGTGTTGGGTTTTAGGGGAGACAGAGAAGGCAGCGGAAACAAAAATTTCTCCCCCAACCCATACCGAGGAAACGCGTCAATGTCTATATAATAGGAAAGGATGGTTTGTGGAATCATACCTTGTCCCGAGGCTTGCTCGGCGACAATACCTCGCGCAATGCGCGGTCTTCAACTCCGGTCTTGGACGGTGTCTGTGCAGCTCCTGGTCGCACCGGGACTGACGACTCCTCCTCCTACCGGACTGTCGGATGACAGTTGTCCTCCTAAGCGGCAGTGTCCTCCCGCCTCTGTAGTAGTCCACACGGACCACCTGGAACTCCACTCTCCTTGTCCCACAAGGAAGTGGAAGGAGTCGCACCCTCCTGTTGACGTACTAGTCGCCAACACACTCTCCTGCTACCAGTTGCAACTGCAGTTGTCCTTCTCTTGCTGCACCTCCCTTTTGCGGGAAGCACTTTCTCGGGATCTCTCACGGTTACCAAAACCAGAGAGAACGACAACTTCTCAAAGCAACCGGCTTGCATTGAGTTGTACTTTTAGAAGCCCCCAATACCCCTATATATATAGGCGGGTCATGGGACAGGGTTCTCTGTGCCCGACAATACGGGACTAAAGCAGGAGTAGAAAGGTTCGAGATTTTCCACTAAAAGCAACCGGTTCGCAACTTGAAATGATCGGTTCACAACTGAACCGATCGGTTCGGCCATTGAGCCGATCGGTTGGACCTGAGCCGATCGTTTGGGGCACTCCAACCGATCGGTTGGTGCCCTGAACCGATCGGTTCATGGTCCTAATCCGGCTCAAAAAGACTTTCCTTGTTTCGTTCTCAATTGGTATCGAATACCAATGTTATTCCCAATTGAATTGGGCAATTTGAAACCAAAGGAAAATTCTTGCCGACATGACTTTCCCAACTGGTCGGTTGCACCAGTTGAGCCGATCGGTTCAACTCTTGAACCGGTCGTTTCAACCTGGGCATGAGCCGATCGGCCTGGACACTCCAGTCGACCGGTTCAGCAACCTCAGCCGACCGGTTCATCACATGAGCCGATCGGTTGGGAGCACAGGTTGGGCAAAATCAGTCAATTGCGATTTCAATCAATCTGATACTCCAATCAATGCGTCCAACACCTTGAACCATATGATATTGAACTATCGACTGATTGAGTGTTTAATTGAACTACTAAACTCCTTTAGTAATCAATCTAAACGTTGCTTGTGGACAAAACTCCTCTTCCAGGTTAAATCCTATGTGTGTGACCCTGCAGGTCCATTTCACGTTGGCAGTGAAAGTCCATAACACTTATGACTTCACAAGCAAAGAGCGGCGCCTAGTCACACATCAGTGCTACCCAAGTGAAAGTAGAAAGTTGGAGAACAACTTTCATCCTACAATCCGTGAATGGTGTTACAGTGAATGTATAATTCCTTTGTCACTGATATCCCGAATGAACTCGAGGCATGGAACAGTCATCCTGTCAACATTCATTCACTTTCTTGATCTCAGAGTAGATTGAAGGAGATATGTATGACATCAATATCACATACTGATTCACACATGCGTGTGCACGCCTATCTCAATCCTACTCATCAAGTGGCCTTGGATATCAAACTCCCTCAGGAGGGACAAATCCCATATCTATCACTCACCCCTCAAAAGCCCCATGTGTCAAAGCCACCCAATCATCACCTTTATAACAACCCATGTTTCAGGACTGCGTTTGATGATGTCAAAGTGTGCCCAATGACATATGTTGAGTGTAGTGATTTCAGGTCAAAGAATCACACTCACCACCATCACTGTGAGTACTGACTGTGACTACCATCTCATGGTTCCATGTGTCAAACTCACGGTGGGTCTGTCTGGTACCTTGTTCTCTAACAAGTACCTATGTGTTTGGTTTGATATCTCTATATCATGACTAATGAGATTCTGTCATCAACCAACACCACAATCTAGTCTTGTGTGTCATTGTTGTCTATCTACCTTCCACAATGACATCCGACTAGGGACATATCAAGAATGTACAAACTCTTAGCATCTGTATGATCTCATCGTTCAGGTCCTCAACCTGAAAGCATACGTCATTGAGTACTGTCATTCTTTAGACATTCAATCTGTTCTATCACTATCTCATATGACTGAACCAGAAAGAATTGGAAGCTTGCCTTTGATGTTTATCAAATCAATCTTATGTATCCCACCAATCATCCCATGATTGGCTCTCAGGGCATACATACCAACAGACTCCCACTTGCATTGTGAGCCAATCACCCTTGAATCATATTCATAGTGATCTCTAAACATGTCCCACATGTTACTGTGCTCTTGTGCCAACATAGTGAGTAATGGCAACACCTTGCCAAAGTCAGTATAAATTGCATGTCTCTCATCTATTCGTTGTACGTCCCACGTATGAGATGGAGTTGCCGTAATATGCGATCTAGTATTCCTTTGCTAACCTTTAGCCACATTGCATGATCAAGGATTCCAGACTTGTCATCAATGAGTGGAATATCTATAAGTTCATCTCATGAACTTCTAGATCCATATAGTATCCACTGATGTTCTCTAACACACGGATACTCGACATTTCCTTTTAAATGGTTTTATTGGAACACTTCCAATTATCAACAAACTTTCACTTTTATACATCCTATGTATATTTTGTGATTAATTTTCTGTCCTTTCGGAAGTTCGCATCAATGTAACCCTTTACATCGAACTCTTCCTTATCTCCATAGAACTAGTACTTCCCAAGTACTTATCAAGTTCTTATGGTATTCCAGTAACCCTTACTGGAAGTAGACAGACATCCACTCGTCATGTCCTACATACGAGTTATCAGGATGAGCACATCATATTGCTATGTCCCACATATAAGATGATGAATGCATTTTATTCTTGCCATGTCATACATGTAAGACAATGGGATGATTACATACATGATAGATCCATATCTATTCTTAGTGTTCCCATTCTTCATAAGAATTGGACACTTGTCCTTGGGATACTAATATCCATATAACATGGACAAGTTTTCTCCCACTGAATCTGTGCATACTGAACCCTTCAGTACAGATTGCCAATGTATGCTCTCTCTTTTCCAGGTCAAGAGATTTGTCGAGAACTATCTCTATAGATCTCTATTCCTATCATATAGGAAACATCTCTATCTTCCTTAAAGATAATTTCCACTTTTGGATTTCCATTCTAGAACAATTCCATTTCACATCAATTTGTGGAATGTGAATATGCTCCCACTAAATCACAGATACCTTCTTTATCTTTGACATATCAGTCAAACCCTTTGACTATATCATCAAAGTAAAGATCCAATTTTGAGTTGCTTGTACTCAATCAATCACATTGATTAGTCCATTGTAACTTATAGACTTCATTTGCATTAGTGGATTCATAAACCTTATAGGTTGTGTCACGTACACATCCTGGTTTTATTCCTCATAGGAATGTAGTTTTAGTATCCATATGCCAAAAGTCTTAGTCATTAAGTTGCAATCAACAAGCATCATCCTTGTCAAAATGTTATCCATGTGTCTTAACACTTAAGACTTATTTGCACTTATGGATACGATCCAATGAGTGCTACCATCAAGGTCATACCTTATGGCTGACATGGAAGTCATTTAGGATGTAATGGTTCTATACCATAACTCAAAATTTGATTCCTCATATTCATCTAGATAGTTGACTCATCATATGAGCAACTCATCACATAGATGATTTAGGTGTATCTGTCAAGGATATATGAACTCACAACCCTTGTGGTTCTTAATGTCCTTTATTAGTGTGGGGTATTCTTTTATTAAGAAGAATTCAGTTATTCGATAATCATTCTCTAACTCCTTAGAGTATGATTCCTTCTTGATTTAGACATCACCATGCCTTAATCATGAGTTCACTATGATACACTATCATAATCACTCATAAGGATCTCAAACATTTGGTTCAAGTATTTTATTCATTGATCTCATCAAGAATTAATACTTTACCAAATTTGTACTTCATTTATGATAATCTTGAACACTTCAAGATATTCATATTGGTATTTCTCTAAACACCATTTGAAGTATTAGCATTTGTTCCAATAGGTGTGTAAATACATCACATGTATTATACCTAATAGGATAATCATTCTCCCACTACATTAGTGAAGATTGATTAATCATGTCCAAGATATTCATGTCTCTTACTGGTTCTCTAACCAAAAGAGTCTAGATTTATCCATCATATGGAAACTAGAAATGAATTTCTCATGATTGATGCTAATTTGATTGTTTGAGTTATCAATAACTTTTAGGTATCATTTTATCTTATGCATATCAAATACCACAAGATAAGCAAGACATTGCCACAAAGATCATATCTTTAAGATTGAAACATCAACTTTATTAATTGCCATCATTGTCATACAATATGCAATAATAAAGTGTTTCTATCTATTGGCAATATATGAAATAGCAGTTCTCAACTCTATTTCGTGCCCTTTAGGCTGAAATAAACTGAAAGATACTCCTATCTATGGCCGCAACACTTGCTTTAATGATGGGTACTTCTTTCTTGGTCCTTTCACAAAGGCCATCACTTCTTTGCGAATATTGCATATATGACATATCCATATCTTTGTATCATATACCTCGGATAAAGAAGTGGTTCATTTCATGATACCTTAGGTGGGGATCTCCATCCCCCCCTTCATCTTCTTTTGTTCTTCCAGATATAGAGGGCAATCCCTCATACACCCTTTCCCCATGTGCCTTGAGGCTGAAGACGACTTGGATTTCTGGCTAGCATCAGAACACTTCTTAGCTTTTCCCTTGTCCTTGCCCTTAAGAATTACCTTTTCTTTGATCACATCAAAGACTATGGTTTGTCTTTCTTCATCTTTGCCTCTACTATCCTCAACATGTCCAACAACTCTGTCAACGCTTGTCAAAGTTGTTCATGTTGTAGCTTATCATGAATTGTATGATTCTCACAACATTTGCAGTATCATACCAATAGCCAACTCTTCGCTCAGAGGGAATCCTTCTTAATCAGGTTTTCCACATACCCAATCACATTGAGTGTGTGAATACCTTACTGGGTCTCCTTCTGTCATGACATGCTAGGACAGTATCTTGGAGACATCATATGTCTCATGTTGTCTCTGCAACTCATAGTTCAGAGAACACAACATCAAGCATTCCTCATCAATGTCATCCTCAGTATGCTTCCATAAGCATACTTTCAGCCATTGATGTGGTGGGATCGAGTTCATCTGGTTCTGGTATAACTAGGATTTAGAGCTTTCGCTCTTTGATTGAGAACACTTCTCATCATCATCCTAACCAGTCGTGGAATTATTCCCATTTAATTTGTTGGTCTCAAAGACCGATCGCAAATAAAGTGATTTGTTGATTAACCATTTATTTTAACAAAAGGAAATATATGCAATTTTAGTCCAAAACTCTTTTGACTTGTTTGATTGATTTGAAAAGTTGACGATAAAATTAGGCCTTCAATTAATTATCGCTCCCACTATTTTAGTTCAAATTGATAGCCCTCACCATCAATTCGGAAGATTGCAGCGTATAACCTTCTAGTAGGCAAGATCCTGAAATCCTCTAAGTCATGAGTCAGCTTTGGCTGATCGCCCACAACTTAGATCTCTCAGGTAGGCAACTCTTGCCAATTGCATCATATGCAACTCTTATTGAATGAACATGCACAACACCTTGCCATGAACATTCCTTGCCTCTGGGCCTAGACGCTCTAAGAATCACCAGTTAAGTCTAACCCAAAAGCCGACACGGTAAACATGCACCCTGCTTTGGCAGAACCTACATGTCTACCCTTCACACTTCCACAAGATAGACGGCGCACCACGCTTTGGTGTAACCTACACTTGGTCGATCGAGCTTTTCATGTGTGCCGCTAATGGAAGGCATATAAGACTTAATATTTTAATGAGGGATTTGGTTTTATATACATATACATATCCAATCACCACAATACATAGTACGTATCATATACATGCTATATCCCACAGAAAACATGCACAAATGATAAAAAGTGATGATTATGGCCATCCTAATGTGATTCCTCGAGCCAAGAGGAATCACGGTCATCTAGGTCTACATCACATGCAACCTGTACAAGATGAACTTTTGTGCCTTGCCATCTGAGTTGATCAACTCATCACATGAATGATCTGTACTCTCCAGCCGGTCGTCTGGGTGCCACCAGCCGATCGGTTGGCTCCTCCAACCGATTGGTTCGCCTGGTCATCGTGCATCTCGTCATGTCTGCCACCCGCTCGTCTCGCTCCTCGAACCGGTCATCAACCGATCGGTTCACTCCTTGTCCCGACCGTCTGGAACGTCAACCGATCAGTTCACGCCTTGAACCGATCGTCTGAGAAGTCGTCTTGATGTCCGCCGGTCTTTGACATAACAGGAAATAAAATCTATCCTATTATTACATTGCTTAAAAGAAGAAACCCCGAGTTACATTCAGGGGGAGAAAAGGTAGGAAAGAATCTCGAATTATTTCGAGTTACATCAGGAATAAGAGAGGGGAGATTGGTGCGCAGACCGAGATGCAAGCAACCACAAACAACCACACACAGATAGGGGTTTATAGGCCATAATCACGCTACACACATCCACCATAAAACTCGTTTAAGGACGACGTGTATCGAGTGCATTAATAATACATATCATATATGTAATTAGGGATTTGTGTATTTAGGATTGGACATGCATAAAGCCGATATTATTCGCATTGTATGCAATAAATAAAGGCGACAAACCAAAATCGATCATATCGATATTCCTAAAATATAGAGCAGTTAACGTGGCTCTGATACCACTGTTGGGTTTTAGGGGAGACAGAGAAGGCAGCGAAAACAAAAATTTCTCCCCCAACCCATACTGAGGAAACGCGTCAACGTCTATATAATAGGAAAGGATGGTTTGTGGAATCATACCTTATCCCGAGGCTTGCTCGGCGACAATACCTCGCGCAATGCGCGGTCTTCAACTCCGGTCTTGGACGGTGTCTGTGCAGCTCCTGGTCGCACCGGCACTGACGACTCCTCCTCCTACCGGACTGTCGGATGACAGTTGTCCTCCTAAGCGGTAGTGTCCTCCCGCCTCTGTAGTAGTCCACACGGACCACCTGGAAATCCACTCTCCTTGTCCCACAAGGAAGTGGAAGGAGTCGCACCCTCCTGTTGACGTACTAGTCGCCAACACACTCTCCTACTACCAGTTGCAACTGCAGTTGTCCTTCCCTTGCTGCACCTCCCTTTTGCGGGAAGCACTTGCTCGGGATCTCTCACGGTTACCAAAACCAGAGAGAACGACAATTTCGCAAAGCAACCGGCTTGCATTGAGTTGTACTTTTAGAAGCCCCCAATACCCCTATATATATAGGCGGGTCATGGGACAGGGTTCTCTGTGCCCGGAAATACGGGACTAAAGCAGGAGTAGAAGGGTTCGAGATTTTCCACTAAAAGCAACCAGTTCGCAACTTGAAATGATTGGTTCACAACTGAACCGATCGGTTCGGCCATTGAGCCGATCGGTTGGACCTGAGCCGATCGTTTGGGGCACTCCAACCGATCGGTTGGTGCCCTGAACCGATCGGTTCATGGTCCTAATCTGGCTCAAAAAGACTTTCCTTGTTTCGTTCTCAATTGGTATTGAATACCAATGTTATTCCCAATCGAATTGGGCAATTTGAAACCAAAGGAAAATTCTTGCCGACATGACTTTTCCAACTGGTCGGTTGCACCAGTTGAGTCGATCGGTTCAACTCTTGAACCGGTCGTTTCAACCTGGGCATGAGCCGATCGGCCTGGACACTCCAGCCGACCGGTTCAGCAACCTCAGTGTGGGCTCCGATCTCCAAACCACGAATTAATCCCGATTTAATCATGTGCGGAAGCAATCAGTAAACAGCGGAAGACAAAAATCACGGGAAATTAAAACTTTTCGAGACAAGAGCCTGAAACCACAAACCTTTTCCATAGAAAAAGGATTTAACTGTTTACATCACTGACAATTACTTCTTGAGTAATTATATACAACATGATACCAAAACTCTCAAGAATTCATACTCCAAAACACTCCAGGACCTGAGAGTACAGAGGACACATAGGACTTGACTCTAACTACACCATGAAGCAGGCTAGATCTCCACCTGAGATATTTACTGCTCCTGATGCTGCTGTTGCTGGGATTGTTCACCTGAGTTCTTGTTCCTTCGTCTTCGACGACCACCTAAAAAGTAGAAGTCTACGGGGTGAGACAATTATACATAATTGCCCCAGCGAGAGTTATAACTCTCCACTAGGCTTTATAAGCAAAGCAAGGAATAACTAAAGCAATAAGAGCCTTCAAGATATTCACTGGCAGTTCTGATGATAAGAAAGAGTTCAATCAATATTAAAATATGAGAACATCTATGCTATTCAAGGTAACATCAATCAAATAACTCGTAATTAACTCTAACAGATATACTACGCTGTTGTTTATGTTTTTCAAACATTATTATTATTATTATGCCCTGTGGAGATGAGGCATACCACTCATACTCCAACTGATCGCTAAGAAGTCACATCAGTATCATACATAGGTCATTAAGAGAGCCGGATTCTTATGACCTCATCTTCCTCAGTCAGTTAGAGGATTGATTGTTTGACATCTGGCGGGATGTCTTTATAATAGCTCACCAGGGTACTCTGGTCCTTCTCTATTTTTAGAGTTACAGTGGCATTCTGTACTCTCTTCACTATCGGAAGATTTCTTGTTTATCTTTCACCGATACGGTATTTGTGTCTTTAAGGGAGTGTAGATATACATCTCACCCTTAGGACTTTATGGTGGGGTCTGATGGACTACTAGAATCTACATCATCCTCTCACCTTTTCTTTTATAGTGAAGGTATGACGGACTACAAGAATCTACATCAAATACCAACACTAGGATGTAAGGTTCTACACATCCATGTACCCCACATACTCAAAAGTATGTGATCCAGGAGTTCCCTGAGGAAAACCTGTTTCACCATCATTTAGACTCTGACAATGATGGATCTATGATCAGGGCTCTACATTTCACTTGATTAGTTAGGTACATTCAGTATTCATATCATCATACAAAAACATTAGCATCACAGCTATATATGAGAATACTAAAATGTAGCAGGCCTAACTCATTTCAATTACCAGTTCTCAATTATCTCATCACAAGTCATCTGTCAAGCATGACCTTGATGGTGTTTATGGCTCTTACAACCCATAAATCACAAAAGATGTCACTTAGCAGTGCATCAAGATGATTCACTATTCATAAAGCTTAAGACATGCTTTCAATGAATATAACATGGTATTTCATACCTGGGTATGACCATTATCTCATAATAACCTGCATGGTTAGTTCAACAGATAATAGTAAACAATTCAACAATTTAGGGTTTACTATTCATCTTTCAAGTCATCACCCTAAAATTAGGGTTTACTATTCACACCATGGTGAATGGTACTCATTACATCATCATGTAAGAGAAACATCATCATTAAGACTCTTAATTAAGATTAAGATCCATTAGATATCATATTTAGGGTTTCCATGACCTCACATAGGTGGGTCATTCCCTAATCATGCATACTCATGTGTATTTGAAGTATCTCACTTGAGTTTCCACCTTAAAAAGGGTACTTTCTCTCTCTAGGATACTTTCTCTCTCTTGGAATACTTTCTCTCTCCTCTCACTAGTAGATGGTGATGACACCACTCTAGATTAGGTTGGGTTAAGTCCTCATTGACTTACATAAGCCAAAACATCATCATCATGTGATTAGGGTTTGATTAGAACAAGGTTTTACCTCTTTAGACCCCTCAAGGGTATTTTGGTAATTTGCCTCATGATCACCATCATGGGTCAACTCACTAATCACTTAGTCCCTTAATGACCTAGGTTACCATTAGGGTTTAGATTAGATCACCATTGAACTAATTACACCATCAATTGATTAAGTACAAACCACCATGTACACCTTCAAACGGTTTCAACCTTCAAACGGTTTCAACCACCAAACGGTCTTGAGACCGTTTGGTCTCAAACGGTCTTGAGACCGTTTGCTCCAAACGGTCTTGAGACCGTTTGGATGTGTTGACCGTTTGGAAGAGTTGACCTTCCAAACCGTTTGGGGCTCAATCGGTTTGAAACCGTTTGATCAAATCAACTTGAGATCGATTGGACCAAACGACCCTGAGATCGTTTGAGCCCAAACGGTCTTGAGACCGTTTGGTCCCAAACGGTCTTGAGACCGTTTGGATGAGTTCCAAACGGTCTTGAGACCGTTTGCCCATCCATTCTTTGGATTCTAGTGAAAATTCATCAAGGTTTGATCTATAGAGTTGATCATCACATCAATACTTAATTGCAATATGGTTTGGTGCCTTTGGACCTTCAATTGATCAACTATACTTGACCCCAGACCTCCAAACGGTCTTGGGGTGACCCCCAAACGGTCTTGAGACCGTTTGGGTGATTCCCAAACGGTCTTGAAACCGTTTGGGCTAATCAACCCAAAATCTCAACTTAACTCATTGGAATTTCAGCACTGTTTTCAATTAGGGTTGCCTAATTGAATAGCCTTCAACTCATGATTCCTTGGGAGTTAATCCCTCAAATTCGGTGAGTCATTATATCACATCATTAGGAACAGTAATCCCAAACGGTCAACGCTTGGTCAACGCACGCAAATGGTCTTGAGACCGTTTGCCCAAAAAGTTCAATTAAATCAGATTGAAAATCAGCACTTAATCCAATTAGGTTTCCCTAATTGATTAGGCTTCAACTCACGATTCCTTTGGAGTTAATCCCTCAAATTTGGAGGGTTATTAATAAACATAATTATGAACAGTAATATCAAACGGTCAACGCTTGGTCAACCATCTCAAACGGTCTTGAAACCGTTTGCTCAACCAGGTCAAGTTAATCAGGTTGAAAATCAGCACATAATCCAATTGGTTTTGCTAATTGATTTGCTCATAACTCACGATTCTTTTGGAGTTAACCTCTCAAATTTTGTGGGTGATTAACCTACATAATTATGAACAAGATTCCCAAACGGTCTTTTCTTGGTCAACGGGACCAAACGGTCTTGAAGACCGTTTGCCCTCAAACGACCCTGAAACCGTTTGCCCACCAAACGGTTTGAAACCGTTTTGAGCAATAGGTGGAGGTCGTTTGATAAAGTGAAAAACCGTGGATAAGCATAGAAATTAACGCCCTTATCTTCTACCTTGAGAACAGTAGCAGTTCTTCACGATTTTGCTTGCAAGGATGCAAGGAAAGATAGGGAAGAAGAAGAACTAGCAACTATATGCATAGAAAAGGATGTATAATCAAGCATGAAGTTTAGAGTTATAAAACCCGCCTAAAGGTTGATCTTAGAGCTCCAAGCCTTCAAGCTCCAAGCTTTAATGGAGTCCTTGAGCTTCCACAACTTGGTCAGAGGTGAATTCTCCAAGGAAACATTGCTTTGGTCGGCTAGAACAAGAAGACTAAGTAAGCTAACCATAAAACCAACCTTAGAAAGTGAATTCCTCCATGAATTCGAGCTTAGAAGGTGGGGTTCTCTTACCTAGAACAGGTTGGTCGTCCCCCCTGAGCTCCAGAGCTGTCCTTGGTCGTTTGAGAAAGAAAGGAAGAGAAGTGAAGGAAAGAAAATTCGTTCACTTAATTACAAGGGAAAAGGGCTTATATACTTTAGCCTCTTTTACACCCTAAGGACCTCTCAAGATTGGAAATCACATCTAGGTCCCTCCTTGCTCAAGGGCACGACCAAACCTACCTATCCTTATGCAAATCTCATGAAATCTCAAGATCTAAGGGTAAAGGAATCCAACCTTCAACTAGGGTACACTCATGAAAGGGTTTTAGGCCCATTTTAGGTGATTTCTTTCACAAAGATCATTTTTCCCATCTGATTATTAAATGATGTATCCCTTTCATCATTTTTACTCTAAATGATGACAAGAGTCATAAAAGATGTTCTAGATGGTGAAAATTACAAGTTGGACCCCTCAATTTGGGTAAATTGCACTTTACCCCAAATTAGGGTTTCTAAGCATGGGAATTGCTTCCACAGCTGCACCTTGGTGCTCAAGCTTGGGAAATCCCTCAAACTTTACCATAACCATTCTCATGATGTTTCAACATCAAAGGAACATCTTATCTTGTGAATTTTGCAAGTTCAACCCTTAAACTGGGTAATTTGCACATAGGTCCCTGCATACAACACAATGCTACAACTTTATACAAAAAGGAGCAAAATTGAAAGTAAATGTTCCTGAGGAACTTAATTACATGCCAGGGAGTGTTCACAAGTATATTAATTACATATTTAGGCAAAACTTCCAGGGTTAGGTCATAACCCAGGTCAGGGGTGTTACAAATTCTTTACCCCTTCAAAAGGATTTCGTCCCCGAAATCGATAAAGCATATTATAAGAAAAGAGCAGGATATTTTCTTCTCATTTCACCTTCTAGTTCCCAGGTGGCTTCTTCAACACCACGATGGTTCCAGAGGACTTTTACAAGGCTTATATCCTTCTTCTTTAACTTTTTAGTTCTGTTATCGAGGATTGACACTGGTCCCTCCTCATACGTTATATCTTCATTCAATTCTACCTCCATAGGTTGTAGAACTGACTCGGTATCTGGATGACATTTCCTCAGCATGGAAATGTGAAACACAGGGTGCAGCTTCTGCAACTCTAGAGGTAACTCTAGTCTATAGGCCACCTTTCCAACTTTTTCAACAATTGGATAAGGTCCCAAAAATCTAGGAGCTAACTTTCCTTTCTTCCCAAAACGAAGGACTCCTTTCCAAGGTGAGACCTTGAGATACACTCTGTCTCCATCCTGGAATTCTAGGGGTCTACGACGTTTATCGGCATATGATTTCTGTCTATCTTGTGCAGTCTTAAGCTGTTGTTGTATAACTTTAATCTTTTCTGTAGTTTGCTGCACAAGATCAGGGCCTAATAACTGGTGCTCACCAGTTTCATACCAACACAAGGGTGATCTACAACGTCTGCCATATAAGGCTTCATATGGTGCCATATCAATGCTATGTTGATAGCTATTGTTATAGGCAAACTCTATCAAGCTTAGATGTAGATCCCAACTCCCGGTAAACTGGAGAACACATGCTCTCAACAGATCTTCTAAGGTCTGTATAGTCCTTTCTGACTGTCCATCAGTTTGAGGATGAAAGGCTGTACTAAACCTTAACTTGGTGCCTAGGGCTCTGTGTAACTGTTCCCAAAAGCGACTTGTAAACTGGGGACCTCTGTCAGAAACTATAGTGACAGGAACTCCGTGCAAACGCACTATCTCTTGGACATATATCTGGGATAACCTTTCAGCAGTATAGGTTGTTTTGACAGGTAAGAAATGCGCTGTCTTTGTCAACCTATCAACAACTACCCAAATGGAATCATGTCCTTTGTTTGTCCTGGGTAGGCCAACAACAAAGTCCATGGTTACATGGTCCCACTTCCACTGTGGTATGGGTAAGGGTTGCATTGTCCCTGCAGGTTTCTGGTGTTCAGCCTTGACCTGCTGACACACAGGACACCTCAGAACAAACTCAGCTACATCCTTCTTCATCCCAGGCCACCAATACATATCTTTCAAGTTTCGATACATCTTGGTGCTCCCTGGATGCATAGCATACATCGAAGAATGAGCTTCTTCCAGGACTAACTTCCTCAGGTCGTCCACATCTGGCACTATCATCCTTCCATGATAGCATGCCACCTGGTCATCTGACTCATGAAAACCTTCTCGCTTCTCATTTCCAAACTCAAATCTAATCTGCTGTACAGAAACATCTACTTGTTGTGCCTCCTTTATCTGCTCTCTTAAGGTAGGTTTAATCTGCATCTCAGCTAACAGACCAGCTAACAATGATACCTTCAACTGCACATTGTCATGCCTTAAAGAGATAAGCATATCTCTTCTAGAGCATACTAAGGAACTTAGTTGTGCCCTATCCATGGTTGATGTTGCTGATTTCCTACTCAAGGCATCTGCAACCACATTGGCCTTGCCCGGATGGTAATCAATCGTACAATCGTAGTCCTTGATTAACTCCATCCAGCGACGTTGCCTCATATTAAGCTCATGTTGAGTGAAGATGTACTTAAGGTTCTTGTGGTCTGTGAAAATCTGGAAAGTTTCTCCGTAGAGATAATGTCTCCAGATTTTCAAAGCATGGACCACAGCAGCTAACTCCAGATCGTGTGTCGGATAATTCTCTTCGTGTTTCTTAAGCTGTCGGGAAGCAAAAGAAATCACTTGGTTATCCTGCATCAACACACATCCAAGTCCATTCTTGGAGGCATCACAAAAGATTATATATTCCTTTCCTTGCTCAGGTAACACAAGCACAGGTGCACTTGTCAACCTCTCCTTCAACAGCTGAAAAGACTGTTGACACTTATCACTCCAAGCAAAAGGAACATCCTTCCGGGTTAACTTGGTCAAAGGTAAGGCTATAGAACTGAAATTTTTAATAAACCTTCGATAATAACCAGCTAACCCCAAGAAACTTCTAATCTCCGTCGGTGTCTTCGGTTGTTCCCACTGCAGAACAGACTCTATCTTTGCAGGGTCAACACGAATTCCCGAGGCAGATACCACATGTCCAAGGAAGGATACTTCAGATAACCAAAACTCACACTTGCTAAACTTAGCGTATAGCTTATGCTCTCTTAGCAAGGTCAAAGTCTGGCGAAGGTGTTGCTCATGCTGCTGAGCATCCTTACTATAAATCAGTATGTCATCTATGAAGACGACAACACACTGATCAAGGAAAGGTCGAAAGACTCTATTCATGAGTTCCATGAATGCAGCCGGTGCATTGGTTAGTCCAAATGACATGACCGTGAACTCATAGTGACCATATCTTGTCCTAAAGGCAGACTTAGATATGTCACTGTCCTTAATGCGGAGTTGATGATATCCAGACCTTAAGTCTATCTTAGAAAAGACTGTTGCACCACGCAACTGGTCGAAAAGATCATCAATCCTTGGCAAAGGATATTTATTCTTTATCGTTACTTTATTGAGTTGTCTATAATCAATGCACAACCGCATCGATCCATCTTTCTTTTTAACAAACAAAACCGGAGCACCCCAAGGTGAGGTACTCGGTCGGATGAAACCCTTCTCAAGTAACTCTTGAAGCTGTTTCTTGAGTTCTACCATCTCAGCAGGCGCCATCCTATACAGAGTCTGGGCTATGGGTTTCGTATCTGGGACCAAATTGATCTCAAAATCAATTTCTCGGGGTGGTGGTATACCAGGAAGTTCTTCGGGAAACACGTCCTCGAATTCCCTGACTATCGGAACTTCAGCAGGGTTGGAACTCTCCTTGGTAACATCTACCACATGGGCTAAGAATGCGTAGCATCCTTGCCTCATCAACTTATCAGCAACCATAGCTGATACAAGACAGGTGGGCAGAATCTTTCTTTCACCTTGAAAGATCCATGTGTTGCTTTCATCAACAAACATTGCCAGCTTGGATTCACAATCCAAGACAACTCGATACTTTTCCAAGTTATCCATCCCTAGGATTATATCAAATCCTTGCATATCAAGCGGTATGAGATCCACTTGAATGCGATGCTTAGAAAAGAAAAGTACGCAAGGAGAGCATACTTCTTGCAGAACAGCAGACCCACTCAACGGAGTCTCCAACAACAACTTATCTGCCCTATGACTAGTTGTCATATTGCAGTTACGAATCACTCTTCGAGTGATGAAAGAGTGCGTAGCACCCGGGTCAATCAGAACAGATACTACACAATATTTAGACATATCAGAATATAAAAGTTCCATCTGACCTGTCACCACTTGTGGATTGACCACTGCTTCTGGTGGGTTCATAGCATAGAACCTTGCTGTAGCCTGCTGTTGAGGTGGTGCTGATGATCCAGCTTGAGACGCTTGTCCACGTCCTCGAGCTGCTCCTTGATGTTGTCTATTCTGAGATCCCTGTCGATTCTGTCTCGGGGTTTGTTGTGTCACACCGACAGCCCTAGAACGACAATCCTTCATCAAGTGTCCCACCTTACCACAGTTGTAGCAACTCTTTTCCTGTTGCTGTGGTCTGGGTGGTCCAGTAACTGACACAGATGCAGAATTGTGCGTCCCTTGAAGTGGTTGACTTCGTCCTCTACCTCTGCTTGGTGTCCATTGAGTTTGAAAACTCGATCTGGGTGGCGGAGGGTTAGGTGCAGAGAATCTAGGTTTCTTAGAATCCCTAGATGAAGAACCCTGGAACTGTGGATATCTTTTATGGGTTTGTCTTTTCTCAACTACAGATCTCTCTATCCTTCGGACTGACTCAACGAAGGTAGAGAATCTCTCTCGGTTCTCTAAGGTAGACACTGGGGTAGACATGTCAGCATTCAACCCCTTCTCAAACCTTCTGATTCTTTCTTCTTCTGTGGCAGCCATGTGCGGACAAAATCGCAACAGCTCCATGAACTTAGCTTCGTACTCAGTAATGTTCATAATACCCTGTCTCAGTCTCTCAAACTGAGAGATCTTCTCGTCTAGGAAGGTCTTGGGAAAATATCTATTGATAAATTCTCGACGAAACTCTTCCCATGAGAACTCTACCCCAGGTCTCTTCTGCTCTTCCATGTTCCACCAGTGACCAGCACTTCCTTTGAGAATATAGACAGCATGTCTAACCTTCTCAGCTTCAGGGATGTTGAGGATCCTGAAAGCCTTCTCCAGCTCTGTCAACCACAGATCAGCATCTGTGGGGTCAGCAGTCCCATGGTACTCGGTAGCTCCGACACGACGTAGTCGCTCGAACGTCTTCCCGATACCTTGCCCCTCAGGCTGGGCAGGTACCCTAGGTGCAGGCATAGGCAACCTGTCGGTTATGTGTGTCATGGCAGTCATAAACTGCCCAAACATTGTCTGGACTGCTGGGTTACCCATGTCATCTGGATCAAACTGGGGTGGCTCTCTAGGTTGTTCTGGTACAGGCTGTTCCAATCCTGGTACTCCTGCACCACCTTGAGGTGCACTAGCACTACTTTCTTCCACATTCTCATCATGTGGCTCTGACATCTTAAGTATCTTCTTCTCCTGAGGAGTAGAAGATTCTATTAGATAAGGAAGGAATACTAAAGATAGACTCGACTTCCTAAGTCCTATGCCTCTGTAGACTCGAATGAACCTGGAGCTCTGATACCACTTAATTGTGGGCTCCGATCTCCAAACCACGAATTAATCCCGATTTAATCATGTGCGGAAGCAATCGGTAAACAGCGGAAGACAAAAATCACGGGAAATTAAAACTTTTCGAGACAAGAGCCTGAAACCACAAACCTTTTCCATAGAAAAAGGATTTAACTGTTTACATCACTGACAATTACTTCTTGAGTAATTATATACAACATGATACCAAAACTCTCAAGAATTCATACTCCAAAACACTCCAGGACCTGAGAGTACAGAGGACACATAGGACTTGACTCTAACTACACCATGAAGCAGGCT
The DNA here is from genome assembly GCA_963693085.1 of Alisma plantago-aquatica. Classification (NCBI taxonomy): domain Eukaryota; kingdom Viridiplantae; phylum Streptophyta; class Magnoliopsida; order Alismatales; family Alismataceae; genus Alisma; species Alisma plantago-aquatica. The sequence continues at coordinate 1,525,434,374 of OY856410.1, forward strand.
AGATCTCCACCTGAGATATTTACTGCTCCTGATGCTGCTGTTGCTGGGATTGTTCACCTGAGTTCTTGTTCCTTCGTCTTCGACGACCACCTAAAAAGTAGAAGTCTACGGGGTGAGACAATTATACATAATTGCCCCAGTGAGAGTTATAACTCTCCACTAGGCTTTATAAGCAAAGCAAGGAATAACTAAAGCAATAAGAGCCTTCAAGATATTCACTGGCAGTTCTGATGATAAGCAAGAGTTCAATCAATATTAAAATATGAGAACATCTATGCTATTCAAGGTAACATCAATCAAATAACTCGTAATTAACTCTAACAGATATACTATGCTGTTGTTTATGTTTTTCAAACATTATTATTATTATTATGCCCTGTGGAGATGAGGCATACCACTCATACTCCAACTGATCGCTAAGAAGTCACATCAGTATCATACATAGGTCATTAAGAGAGCCGGATTCTTATGACCTCATCTTCCTCAGTCAGTTAGAGGATTGATTGTTTGACATCTGGCGGGATGTCTTTATAATAGCTCACCAGGGTACTCTGGTCCTTCGCTATTTTTAGAGTTACAGTGGCATTCTGTACTCTCTTCACTATCGGAAGATTTCTTGTTTATCTTTCACCGATACGGTATTTGTGTCTTTAAGGGAGTGTAGATATACATCTCACCCTTAGGACTTTATGGTGGGGTCTGATGGACTACTAGAATCTACATCATCCTCTCACCTTTTCTTTTATAGTGAAGGTATGACGGACTACAAGAATCTACATCAAATACCAACACTAGGATGTAAGGTTCTACACATCCATGTACCCCACATACTCAAAAGTATGTGATCCAGGAGTTCCCTGAGGAAAACCTGTTTCACCATCATTTAGACTCTGACAATGATGGATCTATGATCAGGGCTCTACATTTCACTTGATTAGTTAGGTACATTCAGTATTCATATCATCATACAAAAACATTAGCATCACAGCTATATATGAGAATACTAAAATGTAGCAGGCCTAACTCATTTCAATTACCAGTTCTCAATTATCTCATCACAAGTCATCTGTCAAGCATGACCTTGATGGTGTTTATGGCTCTTACAACCCATAAATCACAAAAGATGTCACTTAGCAGTGCATCAAGATGATTCACTATTCATAAAGCTTAAGACATGCTTTCAATGAATATAACATGGTATTTCATACCTGGGTATGACCATTATCTCATAATAACCTGCATGGTTAGTTCAACAGATAATAGTAAACAATTCAACAATTTAGGGTTTACTATTCATCTTTCAAGTCATCACCCTAAAATTAGGGTTTACTATTCACACCATGGTGAATGGTACTCATTACATCATCATGTAAGAGAAACATCATCATTAAGACTCTTAATTAAGATTAAGATCCATTAGATATCATATTTAGGGTTTCCATGACCTCACATAGGTGGGTCATTCCCTAATCATGCATACTCATGTGTATTTGAAGTATCTCACTTGAGTTTCCACCTTAAAAAGGGTACTTTCTCTCTCTAGGATACTTTCTCTCTCTTGGAATACTTTCTCTCTCCTCTCACTAGTAGATGGTGATGACACCACTCTAGATTAGGTTGGGTTAAGTCCTCATTGACTTACATAAGCCAAAACATCATCATCATGTGATTAGGGTTTGATTAGAACAAGGTTTTACCTCTTTAGACCCCTCAAGGGTATTTTGGTAATTTGCCTCATGATCACCATCATGGGTCAACTCACTAATCACTTAGTCCCTTAATGACCTAGGTTACCATTAGGGTTTAGATTAGATCACCATTGAACTAATTACACCATCAATTGATTAAGTACAAACCACCATGTACACCTTCAAACGGTTTCAACCTTCAAACGGTTTCAACCACCAAACGGTCTTGAGACCGTTTGGTCTCAAACGGTCTTGAGACCGTTTGCTCCAAACGGTCTTGAGACCGTTTGGATGTGTTGACCGTTTGGAAGAGTTGACCTTCCAAACCGTTTGGGGCTCAATCGGTTTGAAACCGTTTGATCAAATCAACTTGAGATCGATTGGACCAAACGACCCTGAGATCGTTTGAGCCCAAACGGTCTTGAGACCGTTTGGATCCAAACGGTCTTGAGACCGTTTGGTCCAAATGGGCTCAAACCGTTTGGACCTCCAAAGTGGTTCAAAAGTTACAATTGGTCATGGATATGTATGTTGAACCCCTCAATTAACCAAATCCATGATAACCACTTATAAATTGAGTTAATTAGGATGAACCTTAATCACTTGGACACCAAGTTGACCCTCAATTGAAAGCCAATTAGGGTTGAATCCTTCTCAATTAGGGTTTCAAATCGGATGGTCATCAATATTCAACAATGTGAATCAATTCAAGGTTGAACCTATCAATTGACCTCCAACTGGGCTCAAACTTGGACCAAACGGTCTTGAGGTCGTTTGGATATCCTCCAAACGGTCTTGAGACCGTTTGTCCAAAGTTTGACCAAAAACCAAGTCGTTTGGACTAGGGTTGAACTCCAATTAGGTCTAAAATCAGTATTTGTATCAATTCATCAACTTATTGCAATTGGACCTTCAAACCATTAGATTATCTCAACCCTAGACCTCCAAACGGTCTTGGGTTGTGCCCAAACGGTCTTGAGACCGTTTGGATGAGTTCCAAACGGTCTTGAGACCGTTTGCCCATCCATTCTTTGGATTCTAGTGAAAATTCATCAAGGTTTGATCTATAGAGTTGATCATCACATCAATACTTAATTGCAATATGGTTTGGTGCCTTTGGACCTTCAATTGATCAACTATACTTGACCCCAGACCTCCAAACGGTCTTGGGGTGACCCCCAAACGGTCTTGAGACCGTTTGGGTGATTCCCAAACGGTCTTGAAACCGTTTGGGCTAATCAACCCAAAATCTCAACTTAACTCATTGGAATTTCAGCACTGTTTTCAATTAGGGTTGCCTAATTGAATAGCCTTCAACTCATGATTCCTTGGGAGTTAATCCCTCAAATTCGGTGAGTCATTATATCACATCATTAGGAACAGTAATACCAAACGGTCAACGCTTGGTCAACGCACTCAAACGGTCTTGAGACCGTTTGCCCAAAAAGTTCAATTAAATCAGATTGAAAATCAGCACTTAATCCAATTAGGTTTCCCTAATTGATTAGGCTTCAACTCACGATTCCTTTGGAGTTAATCCCTCAAATTTGGAGGGTTATTAATAAACATAATTATGAACAGGAATACCAAACGGTCAACGCTTGGTCAACCATCTCAAACGGTCTTGAAACCGTTTGCTCAACCAGGTCAAGTTAATCAGGTTGAAAATCAGCACATAATCCAATTGGTTTTGCTAATTGATTTGCTCATAACTCACGATTCTTTTGGAGTTAACCTCTCAAATTTTGTGGGTGATTAACCTACATAATTATGAACAAGATTCCCAAACGGTCTTTGCTTGGTCAACGGGACCAAACGGTCTTGAAGACCGTTTGCCCTCAAACGACCCTGAAACCGTTTGCCCACCAAACGGTTTGAAACCGTTTTGAGCAATAGGTGGAGGTCGTTTGATAAAGTGAAAAACCGTGGATAAGCATAGAAATTAACGCCCTTATCTTCTACCTTGAGAACAGTAGCAGTTCTTCACGATTTTGCTTGCAAGGATGCAAGGAAAGATAGGGAAGAAGAAGAACTAGCAACTATATGCATAGAAAAGGATGTATAATCAAGCATGAAGTTTAGAGTTATAAAACCCGCCTAAAGGTTGATCTTAGAGCTCCAAGCCTTCAAGCTCCAAGCTTTAATGGCGTCCTTGAGCTTCCACAACTTGGTCAGAGGTGAATTCTCCAAGGAAACATTGCTTTGGTCGGCTAGAACAAGAAGACTAAGTAAGCTAACCATAAAACCAACCTTAGAAAGTGAATTCCTCCATGAATTCGAGCTTAGAAGGTGGGGTTCTCTTACCTAGAACAGGTTGGTCGTCCCCCCTGAGCTCCAGAGCTGTCCTTGGTCGTTTGAGAAAGAAAGGAAGAGAAGTGAAGGAAAGAAAATTCGTTCACTTAATTACAAGGGAAAAGGGCTTATATACTTTAGCCTCTTTTACACCCTAAGGACCTCTCAAGATTGGAAATCACATCTAGGTCCCTCCTTGCTCAAGGGCACGACCAAACCTACCTATCCTTATGCAAATCTCATGAAATCTCAAGATCTAAGGGTAAAGGAATCCAACCTTCAACTAGGGTACACTCATGAAAGGGTTTTAGGCCCATTTTAGGTGATTTCTTTCACAAAGATCATTTTTCCCATCTGATTATTAAATGATGTATCCCTTTCATCATTTTTACTCTAAATGATGACAAGAGTCATAAAAGATGTTCTAGATGGTGAAAATTACAAGTTGGACCCCTCAATTTGGGTAAATTGCACTTTACCCCAAATTAGGGTTTCTAAGCATGGGAATTGCTTCCACAGCTGCACCTTGGTGCTCAAGCTTGGGAAATCCCTCAAACTTTACCATAACCATTCTCATGATGTTTCAACATCAAAGGAACATCTTATCTTGTGAATTTTGCAAGTTCAACCCTTAAACTGGGTAATTTGCACATAGGTCCCTGCATACAACACAATGCTACAACTTTATACAAAAAGGAGCAAAATTGAAAGTAAATGTTCCTGAGGAACTTAATTACATGCCAGGGAGTGTTCACAAGTATATTAATTACATATTTAGGCAAAACTTCCAGGGTTAGGTCATAACCCAGGTCAGGGGTGTTACACTATCTTTGCAGGGTCAACACGAATTCCCGAGGCAGATACCACATGTCCAAGGAAGGATACTTCAGATAACCAAAACTCACACTTGCTAAACTTAGCGTATAGCTTATGCTCTCTTAGCAAGGTCAAAGTCTGGCGAAGGTGTTGCTCATGCTGCTGAGCATCCTTACTATAAATCAGTATATCATCTATGAAGACGACAACACACTGATCAAGGAAAGGTCGAAAGACTCTATTCATGAGTTCCATGAATGCAGCCGGTGCATTGGTTAGTCCAAAAGACATGACCGTGAACTCATAGTGACCATATCTTGTCCTAAAGGCAGACTTAGATATGTCACTGTCCTTAATGCGGAGTTGATGATATCCAGACCTTAAGTCTATCTTAGAAAAGACTGTTGCACCACGCAACTGGTCGAAAAGATCATCAATCCTTGGCAAAGGATATTTATTCTTTATCGTTACTTTATTGAGTTGTCTATAATCAATGCACAACCGCATCGATCCATCTTTCTTTTTAACAAACAAAACCGGAGCACCCCAAGGTGAGGTACTCGGTCGGATGAAACCCTTCTCAAGTAACTCTTGAAGCTGTTTCTTGAGTTCTGCCATCTCAGCAGGCGCCATCCTATACGGAGTCTGGGCTATGGGTTTCGTATCTGGGACCAAATTGATCTCAAAATCAATTTCTCGGGGTGGTGGTATACCAGGAAGTTCTTCGGGAAACACGTCCTCGAATTCCCTGACTATCGGAACTTCAGCAGGGTTGGAACTCTCCTTGGTAACATCTACCACATGGGCTAAGAATGCGTAGCACCCTTGCCTCATCAACTTATCAGCAACCATAGCTGATACAAGACAGGTGGGCAGAATCTTTCTTTCACCTTGAAAGATCCATGTGTTGCTTTCATCAGCAAACATTGCCAGCTTGGATTCACAATCCAAGACAACTCGATACTTTTCCAAGTTATCCATCCCTAGGATTATATCAAATCCTTGCATATCAAGCGGTATGAGATCCACTTGAATGCGATGCTTAGAAAAGAAAAGTACGCAAGGAGAGCATACTTCTTGCAGAACAGCAGACCCACTCAACGGAGTCTCCAACAACAACTTATCTGCCCTATGACTAGTTGTCATATTGCAGTTACGAATCACTCTTCGAGTGATGAAAGAGTGCGTAGCACCCGGGTCAATCAGAACAGATACTACACAAGATTTAGACATATCAGAATATAAAAGTTCCATCTGACCTGTCACCACTTGTGGATTGACCACTGCTTCTGGTGGGTTCATAGCATAGAACCTTGCTGTAGCCTGCTGTTGAGGTGGTGCTGATGATCCAGCTTGAGACGCTTGTCCACGTCCTCGAGCTGCTCCTTGATGTTGTCTATTCTGAGATCCCTGTCGATTCTGTCTCGGGGTTTGTTGTGTCACACCGACAGCCCTAGAACGACAATCCTTCATCAAGTGTCCCACCTTACCACAGTTGTAGCAACTCTTTTCCTGTTGCTGTGGTCTGGGTGGTCCAGTAACTGACACAGATGCAGAACTGTGCGTCCCTTGAAGTGGTTGACTTCATCCTCTACCTCTGCTTGGTGTCCATTGAGTTTGAAAACTCGATCTGGGTGGCGGAGGGTTAGGTGCAGAGAATCTAGGTTTCTTGGAATCCCTAGATGAAGAACCCTGGAACTGTGGATATCTTTTATGGGTTTGTCTTTTCTCAACTACAGATCTCTCTATCCTTCGGACTGACTCAACGAAGGTAGAGAATCTCTCTCGGTTCTCTAAGGCAGACACTGGGGTAGACATGTCAGCATTCAACCCCTTCTCAAACCTTCTGATTCTTTCTTCTTCTGTGGCAGCCATGTGCGGACAAAATCGCAACAGCTCCATGAACTTAGCTTCGTACTCACTAATGTTCATAATACCCTGTCTCAGTCTCTCAAACTGAGAGATCTTCTCGTCTAGGAAGGTCTTGGGAAAATATCTATTGATAAATTCCCGACGAAACTCTTCCCATGAGAACTCTACCCCAGGTCTCTTCTGCTCTTCCATGTTCCACCAGTGACCAGCACTTCCTTTGAGAATATAGACAGCATGTCTAACCTTCTCAGCTTCAGGGATGTTGAGGATCCTGAAAGCCTTCTCCAGCTCTGTCAACCACATATCAGCATCTGCGGGGTCAGCAGTCCCATGGTACTCGGTAGCTCCGACACGACGTAGTCGCTCGAACGTCTTCCCGATACCTTGCCCCTCAGGCTGGGCAGGTACCCTAGGTGCAGGCATAGGCAACCTGTCGGTTATGTGTGTCATGGCAGTCATAAACTGCCCAAACATTGTCTGGACTGCTGGGTTACCCATGTCATCTGGATCAAACTGGGGTGGCTCTCTAGGTTGTTCTGGTACAGGCTGTTCCAATCCTGGTACTCCTGCACCACCTTGAGGTGCACTAGCACTACTTTCTTCCACATTCTCATCATGTGGCTCTGACATCTTAAGTATCTTCTTCTCCTGAGGAGTAGAAGATTCTATTAGATAAGGAAGGAATACTAAAGATAGACTCGACTTCCTAAGTCCTATGCCTCTGTAGACTCGAATGAACCTGGAGCTCTGATACCACTTAATTGTGGGCTCCGATCTCCAAACCACGAATTAATCCCGATTTAATCATGTGCGGAAGCAATCGGTAAACAGCGGAAGACAAAAATCACGGGAAATTAAAACTTTTCGAGACAAGAGCCTGAAACCACAAACCTTTTCCATAGAAAAAGGATTTAACTGTTTACATCACTGACAATTACTTCTTGAGTAATTATATACAACATGATACCAAAACTCTCAAGAATTCATACTCCAAAACACTCCAGGACCTGAGAGTACAGAGGACACATAGGACTTGACTCTAACTACACCATGAAGCAGGCTAGATCTCCACCTGAGATATTTACTGCTCCTGATGCTGCTGTTGCTGGGATTGTTCACCTGAGTTCTTGTTCCTTCGTCTTCGACGACCACCTAAAAAGTAGAAGTCTACGGGGTGAGACAATTATACATAATTGCCCCAGCGAGAGTTATAACTCTCCACTAGGCTTTATAAGCAAAGCAAGGAATAACTAAAGCAATAAGAGCCTTCAAGATATTCACTGGCAGTTCTGATGATAAGCAAGAGTTCAATCAATATTAAAATATGAGAACATCTATGCTATTCAAGGTAACATCAATCAAATAACTCGTAATTAACTCTAACAGATATACTATGCTGTTGTTTATGTTTTTCAAACATTATTATTATTATTATGCCCTGTGGAGATGAGGCATACCACTCATACTCCAACTGATCGCTAAGAAGTCACATCAGTATCATACATAGGTCATTAAGAGAGCCGGATTCTTATGACCTCATCTTCCTCAGTCAGTTAGAGGATTGATTGTTTGACATCTGGCGGGATGTCTTTATAATAGCTCACCAGGGTACTCTGGTCCTTCGCTATTTTTAGAGTTACAGTGGCATTCTGTACTCTCTTCACTATCGGAAGATTTCTTGTTTATCTTTCACCGATACGGTATTTGTGTCTTTAAGGGAGTGTAGATATACATCTCACCCTTAGGACTTTATGGTGGGGTCTGATGGACTACTAGAATCTACATCATCCTCTCACCTTTTCTTTTATAGTGAAGGTATGACGGACTACAAGAATCTACATCAAATACCAACACTAGGATGTAAGGTTCTACACATCCATGTACCCCACATACTCAAAAGTATGTGATCCAGGAGTTCCCTGAGGAAAACCTGTTTCACCATCATTTAGACTCTGACAATGATGGATCTATGATCAGGGCTCTACATTTCACTTGATTAGTTAGGTACATTCAGTATTCATATCATCATACAAAAACATTAGCATCACAGCTATATATGAGAATACTAAAATGTAGCAGGCCTAACTCATTTCAATTACCAGTTCTCAATTATCTCATCACAAGTCATCTGTCAAGCATGACCTTGATGGTGTTTATGGCTCTTACAACCCATAAATCACAAAAGATGTCACTTAGCAGTGCATCAAGATGATTCACTATTCATAAAGCTTAAGACATGCTTTCAATGAATATAACATGGTATTTCATACCTGGGTATGACCATTATCTCATAATAACCTGCATGGTTAGTTCAACAGATAATAGTAAACAATTCAACAATTTAGGGTTTACTATTCATCTTTCAAGTCATCACCCTAAAATTAGGGTTTACTATTCACACCATGGTGAATGGTACTCATTACATCATCATGTAAGAGAAACATCATCATTAAGACTCTTAATTAAGATTAAGATCCATTAGATATCATATTTAGGGTTTCCATGACCTCACATAGGTGGGTCATTCCCTAATCATGCATACTCATGTGTATTTGAAGTATCTCACTTGAGTTTCCACCTTAAAAAGGGTACTTTCTCTCTCTAGGATACTTTCTCTCTCTTGGAATACTTTCTCTCTCCTCTCACTAGTAGATGGTGATGACACCACTCTAGATTAGGTTGGGTTAAGTCCTCATTGACTTACATAAGCCAAAACATCATCATCATGTGATTAGGGTTTGATTAGAACAAGGTTTTACCTCTTTAGACCCCTCAAGGGTATTTTGGTAATTTGCCTCATGATCACCATCATGGGTCAACTCACTAATCACTTAGTCCCTTAATGACCTAGGTTACCATTAGGGTTTAGATTAGATCACCATTGAACTAATTACACCATCAATTGATTAAGTACAAACCACCATGTACACCTTCAAACGGTTTCAACCTTCAAACGGTTTCAACCTTCAAACGGTTTCAACCACCAAACGGTCTTGAGACCGTTTGGTCTCAAACGGTCTTGAGACCGTTTGGATGTGTTGACCGTTTGGAAGAGTTGACCTTCCAAACCGTTTGGGGCTCAATCGGTTTGAAACCGTTTGATCAAATCAACTTGAGATCGATTGGACCAAACGACCCTGAGATCGTTTGAGCCCAAACGGTCTTGAGACCGTTTGGTCCCAAACGGTCTTGAGACCGTTTGGCCTCAAACGGTCTTGAGACCGTTTGGATCCAAACGACCCTGAGATCGATTGGACCAAACGACCCTGATATCGTTTGAGCCCAAACGGTCTTGAGACCGTTTGGATCCAAACGGTCTTGAGACCGTTTGGTCCAAATGGGCTCAAACCGTTTGGACCTCCAAAGTGGTTCAAAAGTTACAATTGGTCATGGATATGTATGTTGAACCCCTCAATTAACCAAATCCATGATAACCACTTATAAATTGAGTTAATTAGGATGAACCTTAATCACTTGGACACCAAGTTGACCCTCAATTGAAAGCCAATTAGGGTTGAATCCTTCTCAATTAGGGTTTCAAATCGGATGGTCATCAATATTCAACAATGTGAATCAATTCAAGGTTGAACCTATCAATTGACCTCCAACTGGGCTCAAACTTGGACCAAACGGTCTTGAGGTCGTTTGGATATCCTCCAAACGGTCTTGAGACCGTTTGTCCAAAGTTTGACCAAAAACCAAGTCGTTTGGACTAGGGTTGAACTCCAATTAGGTCTAAAATCAGTATTTGTATCAATTCATCAACTTATTGCAATTGGACCTTCAAACCATTAGATTATCTCAACCCTAGACCTCCAAACGGTCTTGGGTTGTGCCCAAACGGTCTTGAGACCGTTTGTATGAGTTCCAAACGGTCTTGAGACCGTTTGCCCATCCATTCTTTGGATTCTAGTGAAAATTCATCAAGGTTTGATCTATAGAGTTGATCATCACATCAATACTTAATTGCAATATGGTTTGGTGCCTTTGGACCTTCAATTGATCAACTATACTTGACCCCAGACCTCCAAACGGTCTTGGGGTGACCCCCAAACGGTCTTGAGACCGTTTGGATGATTCCCAAACGGTCTTGAAACCGTTTGGGCTAATCAACCCAAAATCTCAACTTAACTCATTGGAATTTCAGCACTGTTTTCAATTAGGGTTGCCTAATTGAATAGCCTTCAACTCATGATTCCTTGGGAGTTAATCCCTCAAATTCGGTGAGTCATTATATCACATCATTAGGAACAGTAATACCAAATGGTCAACGCTTGGTCAACGCACTCAAACGGTCTTGAGACCGTTTGCCCAAAAAGTTCAATTAAATCAGATTGAAAATCAGCACTTAATCCAATTAGGTTTCCCTAATTGATTAGGCTTCAACTCACGATTCCTTTGGATTTAATCCCTCAAATTTGGAGGGTTATTAATAAACATAATTATGAACAGGAATACCAAACGGTCAACGCTTGGTCAACCATCTCAAACGGTCTTGAAACCGTTTGCTCAACCAGGTCAAGTTAATCAGGTTGAAAATCAGCACATAATCCAATTGGTTTTGCTAATTGATTTGCTCATAACTCACGATTCTTTTGGAGTTAACCTCTCAAATTTTGTGGGTGATTAACCTACATAATTATGAACAAGATTCCCAAACGGTCTTTGCTTGGTCAACGGGACCAAACGGTCTTGAAGACCGTTTGCCCTCAAACGACCCTGAAACCGTTTGCCCACCAAACGGTTTGAAACCGTTTTGAGCAATAGGTGGAGGTCGTTTGATAAAGTGAAAAACCGTGGATAAGCATAGAAATTAACGCCCTTATCTTCTACCTTGAGAACAGTAGCAGTTCTTCACGATTTTGCTTGCAAGGATGCAAGGAAAGATAGGGAAGAAGAAGAACTAGCAACTATATGCATAGAAAAGGATGTATAATCAAGCATGAAGTTTAGAGTTATAAAACCCGCCTAAAGGTTGATCTTAGAGCTCCAAGCCTTCAAGCTCCAAGCTTTAATGGCGTCCTTGAGCTTCCACAACTTGGTCAGAGGTGAATTCTCCAAGGAAACATTGCTTTGGTCGGCTAGAACAAGAAGACTAAGTAAGCTAACCATAAAACCAACCTTAGAAAGTGAATTCCTCCATGAATTCGAGCTTAGAAGGTGGGGTTCTCTTACCTAGAACAGGTTGGTCGTCCCCCCTGAGCTCCAGAGCTGTCCTTGGTCGTTTGAGAAAGAAAGGAAGAGAAGTGAAGGAAAGAAAATTCGTTCACTTAATTACAAGGGAAAAGGGCTTATATACTTTAGCCTCTTTTACACCCTAAGGACCTCTCAAGATTGGAAATCACATCTAGGTCCCTCCTTGCTCAAGGGCACGACCAAACCTACCTATCCTTATGCAAATCTCATGAAATCTCAAGATCTAAGGGTAAAGGAATCCAACCTTCAACTAGGGTACACTCATGAAAGGGTTTTAGGCCCATTTTAGGTGATTTCTTTCACAAAGATCATTTTTCCCATCTGATTATTAAATGATGTATCCCTTTCATCATTTTTACTCTAAATGATGACAAGAGTCATAAAAGATGTTCTAGATGGTGAAAATTACAAGTTGGACCCCTCAATTTGGGTAAATTGCACTTTACCCCAAATTAGGGTTTCTAAGCATGGGAATTGCTTCCACAGCTGCACCTTGGTGCTCAAGCTTGGGAAATCCCTCAAACTTTACCATAACCATTCTCATGATGTTTCAACATCAAAGGAACATCTTATCTTGTGAATTTTGCAAGTTCAACCCTTAAACTGGGTAATTTGCACATAGGTCCCTGCATACAACACAATGCTACAACTTTATACAAAAAGGAGCAAAATTGAAAGTAAATGTTCCTGAGGAACTTAATTACATGCCAGGGAGTGTTCACAAGTATATTAATTACATATTTAGGCAAAACTTCCAGGGTTAGGTCATAACCCAGGTCAGGGGTGTTACACTATCTTTGCAGGGTCAACACGAATTCCCGAGGCAGATACCACATGTCCAAGGAAGGATACTTCAGATAACCAAAACTCACACTTGCTAAACTTAGCGTATAGCTTATGCTCTCTTAGCAAGGTCAAAGTCTGGCGAAGGTGTTGCTCATGCTGCTGAGCATCCTTACTATAAATCAGTATGTCATCTATGAAGACGACAACACACTGATCAAGGAAAGGTCGAAAGACTCTATTCATGAGTTCCATGAATGCAGCCGGTGCATTGGTTAGTCCAAAAGACATGACCGTGAACTCATAGTGACCATATCTTGTCCTAAAGGCAGACTTAGATATGTCACTGTCCTTAATGCGGAGTTGATGATATCCAGACCTTAAGTCTATCTTAGAAAAGACTGTTGCACCACGCAACTGGTCGAAAAGATCATCAATCCTTGGCAAAGGATATTTATTCTTTATCGTTACTTTATTGAGTTGTCTATAATCAATGCACAACCGCATCGATCCATCTTTCTTTTTAACAAACAAAACCGGAGCACCCCAAGGTGAGGTACTCGGTCGGATGAAACCCTTCTCAAGTAACTCTTGAAGCTGTTTCTTGAGTTCTGCCATCTCAGCAGGCGCCATCCTATACGGAGTCTGGGCTATGGGTTTCGTATCTGGGACCAAATTGATCTCAAAATCAATTTCTCGGGGTGGTGGTATACCAGGAAGTTCTTCGGGAAACACGTCCTCGAATTCCCTGACTATCGGAACTTCAGCAGGGTTGGAACTCTCCTTGGTAACATCTACCACATGGGCTAAGAATGCGTAGCACCCTTGCCTCATCAACTTATCAGCAACCATAGCTGATACAAGACAGGTGGGCAGAATCTTTCTTTCACCTTGAAAGATCCATGTGTTGCTTTCATCAGCAAACATTGCCAGCTTGGATTCACAATCCAAGACAACTCGATACTTTTCCAAGTTATCCATCCCTAGGATTATATCAAATCCTTGCATATCAAGCGGTATGAGATCCACTTGAATGCGATGCTTAGAAAAGAAAAGTACGCAAGGAGAGCATACTTCTTGCAGAACAGCAGACCCACTCAACGGAGTCTCCAACAACAACTTATCTGCCCTATGACTAGTTGTCATATTGCAGTTACGAATCACTCTTCGAGTGATGAAAGAGTGCGTAGAACCCGGGTCAATCAGAACAGATACTACACAAGATTTAGACATATCAGAATATAAAAGTTCCATCTGACCTGTCACCACTTGTGGATTGACCACTGCTTCTGGTGGGTTCATAGCATAGAACCTTGCTGTAGCCTGCTGTTGAGGTGGTGCTGATGATCCAGCTTGAGACGCTTGTCCACGTCCTCGAGCTGCTCCTTGATGTTGTCTATTCTGAGATCCCTGTCGATTCTGTCTCGGGGTTTGTTGTGTCACACCGACAGCCCTAGAACGACAATCCTTCATCAAGTGTCCCACCTTACCACAGTTGTAGCAACTCTTTTCCTGTTGCTGTGGTCTGGGTGGTCCAGTAACTGACACAGATGCAGAACTGTGCGTCCCTTGAAGTGGTTGACTTCATCCTCTACCTCTGCTTGGTGTCCATTGAGTTTGAAAACTCGATCTGGGTGGCGGAGGGTTAGGTGCAGAGAATCTAGGTTTCTTGGAATCCCTAGATGAAGAACCCTGGAACTGTGGATATCTTTTATGGGTTTGTCTTTTCTCAACTACAGATCTCTCTATCCTTCGGACTGACTCAACGAAGGTAGAGAATCTCTCTCGGTTCTCTAAGGCAGACACTGGGGTAGACATGTCAGCATTCAACCCCTTCTCAAACCTTCTGATTCTTTCTTCTTCTGTGGCAGCCATGTGCGGACAAAATCGCAACAGCTCCATGAACTTAGCTTCGTACTCACTAATGTTCATAATACCCTGTCTCAGTCTCTCAAACTGAGAGATCTTCTCGTCTAGGAAGGTCTTGGGAAAATATCTATTGATAAATTCCCGACGAAACTCTTCCCATGAGAACTCTACCCCAGGTCTCTTCTGCTCTTCCATGTTCCACCAGTGACCAGCACTTCCTTTGAGAATATAGACAGCATGTCTAACCTTCTCAGCTTCAGGGATGTTGAGGATCCTGAAAGCCTTCTCCAGCTCTGTCAACCACATATCAGCATCTGCGGGGTCAGCAGTCCCATGGTACTCGGTAGCTCCGACACGACGTAGTCGCTCGAACGTCTTCCCGATACCTTGCCCCTCAGGCTGGGCAGGTACCCTAGGTGCAGGCATAGGCAACCTGTCGGTTATGTGTGTCATGGCAGTCATAAACTGCCCAAACATTGTCTGGACTGCTGGGTTACCCATGTCATCTGGATCAAACTGGGGTGGCTCTCTAGGTTGTTCTGGTACATGCTGTTCCAATCCTGGTACTCCTGTACCACCTTGAGGTGCACTAGCACTACTTTCTTCCACATTCTCATCATGTGGCTCTGACATCTTAAGTATCTTCTTCTCCTGAGGAGTAGAAGATTCTATTAGATAAGGAAGGAATACTAAAGATAGACTCGACTTCCTAAGTCCTATGCCTCTGTAGACTCGAATGAACCTGGAGCTCTGATACCACTTAATTGTGGGCTCCGATCTCCAAACCACGAATTAATCCCGATTTAATCATGTGCGGAAGCAATCGGTAAACAGCGGAAGACAAAAATCACGGGAAATTAAAACTTTTCGAGACAAGAGCCTGAAACCACAAACCTTTTCCATAGAAAAAGGATTTAACTGTTTACATCACTGACAATTACTTCTTGAGTAATTATATACAACATGATACCAAAACTCTCAAGAATTCATACTCCAAAACACTCCAGGACCTGAGAGTACAGAGGACACATAGGACTTGACTCTAACTACACCATGAAGTAGGCTAGATCTCCACCTGAGATATTTACTGCTCCTGATGCTGCTGTTGCTGGGATTGTTCACCTGAGTTCTTGTTCCTTCGTCTTCGACGACCACCTAAAAAGTAGAAGTCTACGGGGTGAGACAATTATACATAATTGCCCCAGCGAGAGTTATAACTCTCCACTAGGCTTTATAAGCAAAGCAAGGAATAACTAAAGCAATAAGAGCCTTCAAGATATTCACTGGCAGTTCTGATGATAAGCAAGAGTTCAATCAATATTAAAATATGAGAACATCTATGCTATTCAAGGTAACATTAATCAAATAACTCGTAATTAACTCTAACAGATATACTATGCTGTTGTTTATGTTTTTCAAACATTATTATTATTATTATGCCCTGTGGAGATGAGGCATACCACTCATACTCCAACTGATCGCTAAGAAGTCACATCAGTATCATACATAGGTCATTAAGAGAGCCGGATTCTTATGACCTCATATTCCTCAGTCAGTTAGAGGATTGATTGTTTGACATCTGGCGGGATGTCTTTATAATAGCTCACCAGGGTACTCTGGTCCTTCGCTATTTTTAGAGTTACAGTGGCATTCTGTACTCTCTTCACTATCGGAAGATTTCTTGTTTATCTTTCACCGATACGGTATTTGTGTCTTTAAGGGAGTGTAGATATACATCTCACCCTTAGGACTTTATGGTGGGGTCTGATGGACTACTAGAATCTACATCATCCTCTCACCTTTTCTTTTATAGTGAAGGTATGACGGACTACAAGAATCTACATCAAATACCAACACTAGGATGTAAGGTTCTACACATCCATGTACCCCACATACTCAAAAGTATGTGATCCAGGAGTTCCCTGAGGAAAACCTGTTTCACCATCATTTAGACTCTGACAATGATGGATCTATGATCAGGGCTCTACATTTCACTTGATTAGTTAGGTACATTCAGTATTCATATCATCATACAAAAACATTAGCATCACAGCTATATATGAGAATACTAAAATGTAGCAGGCCTAACTCATTTCAATTACCAATTCTCAATTATCTCATCACAAGTCATCTGTCAAGCATGACCTTGATGGTGTTTATGGCTCTTACAACCCATAAATCACAAAAGATGTCACTTAGCAGTGCATCAAGATGATTCACTATTCATAAAGCTTAAGACATGCTTTCAATGAATATAACATGGTATTTCATACCTGGGTATGACCATTATCTCATAATAACCTGCATGGTTAGTTCAACAGATAATAGTAAACAATTCAACAATTTAGGGTTTACTATTCATCTTTCAAGTCATCACCCTAAAATTAGGGTTTACTATTCACACCATGGTGAATGGTACTCATTACATCATCATGTAAGAGAAACATCATCATTAAGACTCTTAATTAAGATTAAGATCCATTAGATATCATATTTAGGGTTTCCATGACCTCACATAGGTGGGTCATTCCCTAATCATGCATACTCATGTGTATTTGAAGTATCTCACTTGAGTTTCCACCTTAAAAAGGGTACTTTCTCTCTCTAGGATACTTTCTCTCTCTTGGAATACTTTCTCTCTCCTCTCACTAGTAGATGGTGATGACACCACTCTAGATTAGGTTGGGTTAAGTCCTCATTGACTTACATAAGCCAAAACATCATCATCATGTGATTAGGGTTTGATTAGAACAAGGTTTTACCTCTTTAGACCCCTCAAGGGTATTTTGGTAATTTGCCTCATGATCACCATCATGGGTCAACTCACTAATCACTTAGTCCCTTAATGACCTAGGTTACCATTAGGGTTTAGATTAGATCACCATTGAACTAATTACACCATCAATTGATTAAGTACAAACCACCATGTACACCTTCAAACGGTTTCAACCTTCAAACGGTTTCAACCACCAAACGGTCTTGAGACCGTTTGGTCTCAAACGGTCTTGAGACCGTTTGGATGTGTTGACCGTTTGGAAGAGTTGACCTTCCAAACCGTTTGGGGCTCAATCGGTTTGAAACCGTTTGATCAAATCAACTTGAGATCGATTGGACCAAACGACCCTGAGATCGTTTGAGCCCAAACGGTCTTGAGACCGTTTGGTCCCAAACGGTCTTGAGACCGTTTGGCCTCAAACGGTCTTGAGACCGTTTGGATCCAAACGACCCTGAGATCGATTGGACCAAACGACCCTGATATCGTTTGAGCCCAAACGGTCTTGAGACCGTTTGGATCCAAACGGTCTTGAGACCGTTTGGTCCAAATGGGCTCAAACCGTTTGGACCTCCAAAGTGGTTCAAAAGTTACAATTGGTCATGGATATGTATGTTGAACCCCTCAATTAACCAAATCCATGATAACCACTTATAAATTGAGTTAATTAGGATGAACCTTAATCACTTGGACACCAAGTTGACCCTCAATTGAAAGCCAATTAGGGTTGAATCCTTCTCAATTAGGGTTTCAAATCGGATGGTCATCAATATTCAACAATGTGAATCAATTCAAGGTTGAACCTATCAATTGACCTCCAACTGGGCTCAAACTTGGACCAAACGGTCTTGAGGTCGTTTGGATATCCTCCAAACGGTCTTGAGACCGTTTGTCCAAAGTTTGACCAAAAACCAAGTCGTTTGGACTAGGGTTGAACTCCAATTAGGTCTAAAATCAGTATTTGTATCAATTCATCAACTTATTGCAATTGGACCTTCAAACCATTAGATTATCTCAACCCTAGACCTCCAAACGGTCTTGGGTTGTGCCCAAACGGTCTTGAGACCGTTTGGATGAGTTCCAAACGGTCTTGAGACCGTTTGCCCATCCATTCTTTGGATTCTAGTGAAAATTCATCAAGGTTTGATCTATAGAGTTGATCATCACATCAATACTTAATTGCAATATGGTTTGGTGCCTTTGGACCTTCAATTGATCAACTATACTTGACCCCAGACCTCCAAACGGTCTTGGGGTGACCCCCAAACGGTCTTGAGACCGTTTGGGTGATTCCCAAACGGTCTTGAAACCGTTTGGGCTAATCAACCCAAAATCTCAACTTAACTCATTGGAATTTCAGCACTGTTTTCAATTAGGGTTGCCTAATTGAATAGCCTTCAACTCATGATTCCTTGGGAGTTAATCCCTCAAATTCGGTGAGTCATTATATCACATCATTAGGAACAGTAATCCCAAACGGTCAACGCTTGGTCAACGCACTCAAACGGTCTTGAGACCGTTTGCCCAAAAAGTTCAATTAAATCAGATTGAAAATCAGCACTTAATCCAATTAGGTTTCCCTAATTGATTAGGCTTCAACTCACGATTCCTTTGGAGTTAATCCCTCAAATTTGGAGGGTTATTAATAAACATAATTATGAACAGGAATACCAAACGGTCAACGCTTGGTCAACCATCTCAAACGGTCTTGAAACCGTTTGCTCAACCAGGTCAAGTTAATCAGGTTGAAAATCAGCACATAATCCAATTGGTTTTGCTAATTGATTTGCTCATAACTCACGATTCTTTTGGAGTTAACCTCTCAAATTTTGTGGGTGATTAACCTACATAATTATGAACAAGATTCCCAAACGGTCTTTGCTTGGTCAATGGGACCAAACGGTCTTGAAGACCGTTTGCCCTCAAACGACCCTGAAACCGTTTGCCCACCAAACGGTTTGAAACCGTTTTGAGCAATAGGTGGAGGTCGTTTGATAAAGTGAAAAACCGTGGATAAGCATAGAAATTAACGCCCTTATCTTCTACCTTGAGAACAGTAGCAGTTCTTCACGATTTTGCTTGCAAGGATGCAAGGAAAGATAGGGAAGAAGAAGAACTAGCAACTATATGCATAGAAAAGGATGTATAATCAAGCATGAAGTTTAGAGTTATAAAACCCGCCTAAAGGTTGATCTTAGAGCTCCAAGCCTTCAAGCTCCAAGCTTTAATGGCGTCCTTGAGCTTCCACAACTTGGTCAGAGGTGAATTCTCCAAGGAAACATTGCTTTGGTCGGCTAGAACAAGAAGACTAAGTAAGCTAACCATAAAACCAACCTTAGAAAGTGAATTCCTCCATGAATTCGAGCTTAGAAGGTGGGGTTCTCTTACCTAGAACAGGTTGGTCGTCCCCCCTGAGCTCCAGAGCTGTCCTTGGTCGTTTGAGAAAGAAAGGAAGAGAAGTGAAGGAAAGAAAATTCGTTCACTTAATTACAAGGGAAAAGGGCTTATATACTTTAGCCTCTTTTACACCCTAAGGACCTCTCAAGATTGGAAATCACATCTAGGTCCCTCCTTGCTCAAGGGCACGACCAAACCTACCTATCCTTATGCAAATCTCATGAAATCTCAAGATCTAAGGGTAAAGGAATCCAACCTTCAACTAGGGTACACTCATGAAAGGGTTTTAGGCCCATTTTAGGTGATTTCTTTCACAAAGATCATTTTTCCCATCTGATTATTAAATGATGTATCCCTTTCATCATTTTTACTCTAAATGATGACAAGAGTCATAAAAGATGTTCTAGATGGTGAAAATTACAAGTTGGACCCCTCAATTTGGGTAAATTGCACTTTACCCCAAATTAGGGTTTCTAAGCATGGGAATTGCTTCCACAGCTGCACCTTGGTGCTCAAGCTTGGGAAATCCCTCAAACTTTACCATAACCATTCTCATGATGTTTCAACATCAAAGGAACATCTTATCTTGTGAATTTTGCAAGTTCAACCCTTAAACTGGGTAATTTGCACATAGGTCCCTGCATACAACACAATGCTACAACTTTATACAAAAAGGAGCAAAATTGAAAGTAAATGTTCCTGAGGAACTTAATTACATGCCAGGGAGTGTTCACAAGTATATTAATTACATATTTAGGCAAAACTTCCAGGGTTAGGTCATAACCCAGGTCAGGGGTGTTACACTCAGCCGACCGGTTCATCACATGAGCCGATCGGTTGGGAGCACAGGTTGGGCAAAATCAGTCAATTGCGATTTCAATCAATCTGATACTCCAATCAATGCATCCAACACCTTGAACCATATGATATTGAGCTATCGACTGATTGAGTGTTTAATTGAACTACTAAAATCCTTTAGTAATCAATCTAAATGTTGCTTGTGGACAAAACTCCTCTTCCAGGTTAAATCCTATGTGTGTGACCCTGCAGGTCCATTTCACGTTGGCAGTGAAAGTCCATAACACTTATGACTTCACAAGCAAAGAGCGGTGCCTAGTCACACATCAGTGCTACCCAAGTGAAAGTAGAAAGTTGGAGAACAACTTTCATCCTACAATCCGTGAATGGTGTTACAGTGAATGTATAATTCCTTTGTCACTGATATCCCGAATGAACTCGAGGCATGGAACATGCATCCTGTCAACGTTCATTCACTTTCTTGATCTCAGAGTAGATTGAAGGAGATATGTATGACATCAATATCACATACTGATTCACACATGCGTGCGCACGCCTATCTCAATCCTACTCATCAAGTGGCCTTGGATATCAAACTCCCTCAGGAGGGACAAATCCCATATCTATCACTCACCCCTCAAAAGCCCCATGTGTCAAAGCCACCCAATCATCACCTTTATAACAACCCATGTTTCAGGACTGCGTTTGATGATGTCAAAGTATGCCCAACGACATGTGTTGAGTGTAGTGATTTCAGGTCAAAGAATCACACTCACCACCATCACTGTGAGTACTGACTGTGACTACCATCTCATGGTTCCATGTGTCAAACTCACGGTGGGTCTGTCCGGTACCTTGTTCTCTAACAAGTACCTATGTGTTTGGTTTGATATCTCTATATCATGACTAATGAGATTCTGTCATCAACCAACACCACAATCTAGTCTTGTGTGTCATTGCTGTCTATCTACCTTCCACAATGACATCCGACTAGGGACATATCAAGAATGTACAAACTCTTAGCATCCATATGATCTCATCGTTCAGGTCCTCAACCTGAAAGCATACATCATTGAGTACTGTCATTCTTTAGACATTCAATCTATTCTATCACTATCTCATATGACTGAACCAGAAAGAATTGGAAGCTTGCCTTTGATGTTTATCAAATCAATCTTATGTATCCCACCAATCATCCCATGATTGGCTCTCAAGGCATACATACCAACAGATCGAGCCCACCCGTTATGTGGACCGGGAGATGGTGCGTGATCTGGGATTCGAGGCCAACTTGGCCTATGTTCTTAACGGACAGGCCCGTAACACTCGCATAAGGCCTGGTGAACTGGAGCGTCATCAAGATGGCCAGCCGTTCTTTAGTGACTGGCCGACATACAAAGAGCTGGTAGCCGAGTTCATGGCATCGTTGGACCTCTGCATCTATCCCAATGACATCAATGCTACTGACCGAGAGTGGATTCAGGGCCGGGTATCTTTCCGGCTGTACAACCACGACTACGTCCTCACGCTGCGGCAGTTCAACAAAATTTTCAACTGGAATCATTCCCAGTATGACCACCGGAGGCCGGACCACCGCACCGATTACGACATGATCTTCTCCGAGTTGGTGACGGTGCCACAAGGGAGGTCGGTTAGCTACCACAACGCAGCGGTAGCAGACTTCGAGCACCCCTTCGTCCGGGTTTTGCATCGGATGCTGAGTTCTACTGTTTTTGCGCGGGGTGATCTGGCCCTTAGCAAATTTCAAGGCTCCGATCTCTTCTTTCTATACAAGCTTCTGAAGAGACAAGAATGCAATTGGGGTGCATTCTTTTTGCAGCGTGTGATGGATGTAAAGAGGAGTACGAGGAAAGTGCCGATTCACTTCGGTGGGCTCATCACCAAACTGGCATCGTACTTGGGACTGAATTTCCAATCCCTCACTCCTCTTTCTACAAGAAGCAAGGTTAACTTGCAACATCTTCACCGGGCCAACTTAATTCTTCTTCGGGATGGCGCGGCATTTGCACATTGCCATGTGAATCAAGCGTACCAGGAGTGCGCACTGCCGGATCCCGTCTTCAACATCGAGGGCGCACAACATTTTAGATGGCTGATCATAGCCATCGACTCCGATGAGGAAGAAGGCGGCGATGAAGGCGGCAACGACGGACAAGAAGGCGAGGCTGAGGAGGAAGAGGAGGCATTCACACCTCTTCGTGCACGAGTAGTACCCCGGAAGCGTCCTCAGATGCATCCGGGTGCGTCTTCATCATCACAGCCCCCGCCGCCATCACCACAGCCCTCGCAGCCAAGAGAGGATGTCTACTCAATGCAAGGCATGTATACGATGCTGCAGGACATACATCAGACACAACGGTAGCATCTAGAGATGTATACCGGTATTCAGGATACTACGAACCGGTTACTTGACAACCAAAGGGCGATGTTCGAGAATGAACGTCTCCTCCTCGACAACCAACAACAGATACACAATCGGTTGCAAAGGATGGAGATGCAACAGGAGCCCTTCTACGACCACTACTGGAGTCAGAGCTACTTTGGAGGCTATCCAAAGCCTCCGCCGAGGACCCATTACGATCCGAGCTTCCAGGGGGAGTATCCTTCTTGGGATCCTACGGCCCCACAGTACCCACCTCCGCCTCCACAAGACTGATCGGGTATCTCAGTTCCACTCTTAAGTTTGTTTTTGACTATGAGGCCATAGTCGAATTCAAGCTTAGGGGGGTAGTTGGAACAACTCTATCTTTTCTTTTATTGTTTTTAATTTTTAGCAGTGTTATTTGTTTCTTGCATTTTTGGTTTTTGTAGGATCCACGTGCTATCTAGTGTAACTGTGGATGTCGTAAAAGTTTGTCATCTTGCTGTTAATTCATGGAAAATTTAAGGGAAATTTAAATTTTTTTTGTGTGTCTTTGGATAGCTTGATTTGGTTGACCTTGGGGAACACATCCTACGAAAATGATTGATTATGTCAACTTTAAAACAACATTTCACACCTGTACTCCTATGGATTCATGCAAAGTGGACAGTAATGGTTGTTTGAGCCTAACCTAACCAAATGGTAATGAGACCTTAATTGGATGTAAGAGAGAGAACCTTATAAACCACTACACAGGTCAGTAAGGAGGGACACATAATATCTTTCTAAGGTTCAGTCATTTAATCTTGTGATCATTCCACTTCATTTTTCCATAATCCACCTAAGAATTGGAAGTAAAGTGCAGTTTTAATTCCTTCTTGTGTGCATAGCATTTAGATAGGACTCACATTGATATTTTTTTCCATACTTGTGCATAAAAAGAAAAAAATATAGAGATTCATGCACATTACCTTTAGGTGCATGTCATGTAGTTGCACTCATGATATTCACACATAAAATACACCATGTATCTCAATTTTTCCTCAAAGGTGAATTAAATTGTTCCATACCTTCTAAATATTGCAAAGATTTCCAAGCATGAAGGAAGTAGCCCAATACATGTATCTCTAAGCAATTATGGATATGTGGGCTAAAGAAAAGAAAAAAATTAGAAAAAAAAGAGAATTTAAAAGAAAGTGGAATAAGAAGGAGAAAGGAACATGATATCACTCACATTATAGGAAAATTGAGTACATGATGTGGCTTAATTAGATTTCCATCTCATTTTGAGGTGGAAGGTTAGTGCATGCATCATTTCACCCAATTTTAGGCATTAGGGCATTTCTAATGTGCATTTGCATCATTTAGGACATTTTGTTTTATGCATATTGAAATTGTGCAATACTTCCAAGTTCTTCCATGAACCACCCATTTCCATCCACCCGTTGCTCGGATTGGTAGGCCACCGTGAATTTCTCCTCACTAATGCTTATCAGGAGAACTGCTTCCATGTAGATGGTAGTTAGGGCGAGCAACGTAGTATAGGTGATCACAAGATGCACCAATGCTGATACGGCGAATTTTATTATGTTAATTGCCTTATGTGATAGTGTTCATCGGTTTGGAGGTAAATTTCTTTTATTGATGATTATTGTCACCTTTAGGGTAATTACTGTTCTGTGGTTAGAGAAGGCCGGTTTGAGAACGTTCAGTGGGAGTCACATGGGATGTTGGGTTGGTGTGTTGATTTTCAGTTGACATCTGCAATTCTATTCTAAGGATTAGTTGCTCGAGGGCAAGCAACGTTCAAGCTTAGGGGAGTTTGATGCGATGATTTTGAGTCACATTTATAGACCTGTTTTATATGTAGTTTGTGCTCTTATTAGTCATTTTTATGGATAATATTGCATAATTCACTCATTTCGGTCTTTGCCATCATTTTTATGTCAAATCCCCTTAGTTTTATCATTTCGAGCATTATTTATCACATTATCATAATTTGTGTGGATTTATTTGATCTGGTCTTTAAATTTCAGGAAGAACAAGTATCTGCTTCCGTCGATACCATCGACGGGAGTCGATACCATCGACTTGACCGCATGTTGCCAGCCGAAAGAAGCAGCAAAGAGTCGATACCATCAACACTGATGTCGATGGTATCGAGACGTCTTCAGATTCATGGCGAAGGAGTAGTCGATAGTATCGACACCAATTCGATACCATCGACACATGGAGGCTACAGCGTCGCTTAATGACAGAACCGACGCCAAAAAGGGAGGGTCGATACCATCGACCCGCGTCGATGGTATCGACACCGGCAGATATGTGTTGGATTCATTTCGATCTCAATCGGACGGCTGGAGTTAAATGACGACCTAATTAGGGACTTATACCTAATGACGGCCGCCCAGAGGAGAGAATCATCTCATTGACGATTGCACAAGTGCCGAGGAGGGAGAGAAAGGAGAACGGAGGCCAGAAGCTCATCCCTGTCGTTCCGGACGCTGCCGAAGATGAATTTCACCACCGAGAGGCGGGAAAGCTCGTGTTCTACGCAAAGGATCCACCGGTTCTCCTCCGTTCAGGGGTTTTTCCATTCAATTCATGTTTTTCATATGATTTCCCCTATTTCTACCATGTATTTGTGCGAGATGACCATGCGGGGCTAATCTCCTCCATCTTTAGGACCGGGAGTAGCCCGGGAATGCATTGTATGACAGTTTTATATTAATAATTCATATTTTCTCTATTAAATCCGTGATATAGTTTCGTTTTCTCCATATATTGTTATGCTTGATCACCATAATAATAACTTAATGCCCTTAATCACTTCGACAGAAGGATTAACAGTTGAAAAGAAACGAAACCTACATTAATCGATAAATCCCTTGACAAAGGAGGTGTAAAATTAATGGTGGAAACTGAGAGATCGTTCGTAATGCACTTAGTTTAGGGGAATGATTACTACGACGGTGGAATCAACCTAAACCTAAGTAGTGAATTACATCACGACAGTGGGTAATTCTATTTTCAGGCCACTACTCGGATAGAGAGAGAAGATTGAGGAGTTATATGAAACCTAATGCAATGTTGACCCGCGGTGAAACCGAAATCCTAAAGATATCCTTTTGAATTGATTAAATCAACCTTTAATCGATTGTTTGCTTTGTTTTATTTTTATTTTCTTTTAATTTCGACAACAAACCCTACTTTGTTATCCGGCTTAGCTGGTCGCAAATAGTTAGTAGAAGTCTCCAATAATTCAACGTATCCCTGTGTTCGACTCGGGCCTCACAAAGGCCTATATTACTCGACGCGTACACTTGCGTTTTTAGCGCGTAGTAAAATACACGTCAATCATGCCAAATAACAATACCCAACAGAAACTCAAAACTCTCGATTGAGTAAACTAGACTATTTGCTTCACTTTGTGTCTTAGCATCATCACGAGACTTGGATAATTCCAATAGAGCCAACCTGATTCGAGGAGCTTGAAATCTAATAGCTTTGACACTTTTAATACGACTCTCCCAACGAGTATTGGACAGTGATTTAACAGTCAAACCTGAGATATTGTCAAGCAAACACTTCAACCTTTTTAGAGAACTTGCAAATAATGTATATATATGTTGTATAATTCCAAAAAAAGAAACAGCCAGAACACAAGAATGAGCCATATCACTAACAATGAGATTAAGAATATGACAAGCACAAGGCATATATAACGCTCTGGGATTAACCTCGAGTAACCACTTTTGCACACCTTGGTGTTTTCCCTTCATATTAGAACCGTTGCCATAACCTTGACCTCTCACATCCTCCACATTAAGATCAAGAGACTCAAGAGCATTTATAAGTTCATTAAAAAGCCCCAATCCAGATGTATCATCAACTTTCAGAAACTCTAAAAAGAACTCCTCTATTTTTATTTTCTGACCAGACATGTTCACGCATCGTACAATGAGAGTCATTTGTTTTTGGTGGCTCACATCAAGAGTACAATCAAAAATTATGGAGAAATATTTAGCCCCTCTAATGATGTTCAATAAAGAACTCTTAATATTGTCGGCTAAAAGAGATATCAACTCATTTTGAATTGAATGGCCAAGATAATGATGGTGAATCTCATGATCCTAAATGCGTCAGACATGATCTTGCATTACCAAATCAAATTCTACAAGCATTTCAATTATCCCCAAAAAGTTTCCATTGCTATTTTGGAAAAGTTTGTCATTTGATCCTCGAAAAGCCAAATTACATTTTGCAAGACACTTAATGACGGATACTATTCTTAATAAAACTTATCTCCAACGCTCTTTCTCCTTTGAAATTTCTTTCTGCAATTCTTTATCAATAGTTTGCTCATTGCTAAATCTTACTTATAATTCATGCCAAGTGCTCATATTAGTGAGATGCTCGATGCTATTCTCATGCTCTTTGAGTCTTTCACTAACATGTTTCCAATCTTTGAACCCATTATGAGCTAGTGTACTTTTATTGTTCTTAGACTTGAACAACTTACAACAAAAACAATAAATTTTATCAACATATTTCGAGTAAACTAGCCACTTCCTATCACGAGTTTCTCCATTACTCAATTTTTGAGAATAATATGCATATGAGAAGTGTCTCTTATTATCAACTAAAGGAAACACAAGATTCAGTTCTCTTTTAGGACCTTTTTCAACTAAAATATCCCTAACTTTGTTGTCAATATTATCCCAATTTAAGGGATCATAAATATCCAAAGGAAGGAGAAGTTGTTTAACACCGTCTAAGTTGCCAACATTTAAATCAGTGACGTCAGTATCCTCAACCTCATCAACATTTTCATTTCCAATTATATTTTCGACTTCTATAGTAATATGATCATCATCATTCACTTTTTCATTAGATTGATCAGGGTTATCAACATCTTCAGAAGTATGTGGAATAATGGAACTAAATTTATCAAGCACACCTTTCTGAGTAGCTAGAAATTGCTCATATTCCTTCTTCTTTCTTCTTTTCTCGCTTCCAGATAGATATTTTTTCAGAGGCATGTTGAGTAAACCCCACTGCAAACATAGAAAACAACAAAAGTAAAAGGTTAGTGATGAGTTTATTGTGTCATTTTAAAAACTCATGTAGGATCGTTGCAACATCATTGTTTAAAAAAGAAAACACATGACAAGAAGCAAAGATTAGTGATGTAAAATCCAAGAATATAAAGTGTTCTACCTAACACTGAAACTATAATATTTTTTTTAACATAGTATGATTGAATCTACTCACGATAAATAAATAAGACATAGGTCCTACGTTTTTCGATTAGTTGATTGAAATAGACTAGTAAGACAGTAGACAAATGTTTATTCGGAGACAAGTAACATCAAGAGTTTGAAACATCAAGTAGAACTTATTTTCAGAATAAACAAATCCAACGAACCCATTGTTTACTTCTGATTCTTCGTCATCATCGTGCACAACATCAACATCATTAATTAAGAACTTACTTTTGTCTCAGTTCAAGAACACGTTTAGGTTGTTCGCATATTAACGACAAGAGCAACCTCTATGGCTCTATCGCCTAAAATTTTATCGCCTCAAATTAAATTTACAGATTGAGTTCCTCTCTAGAACACAGATTACAGATACATAATAAGCAGTCCAAAAAACATTGGACGTGTATGACCAAAATACTTTAGGTCGCGGTCGTAGGCGGTGGCAAAACTAAGGAGGATTTGACGCGGCAATAGTAATGTCTCCTTGACGGTAACGATGCAATCGAACCAGAAACTACGAATCCAGAACCAATGACAATGGATTCTGATTACTATTACAGATCAAGTATCAGCAAATAGCATAAACACCTGGGACTCTTGGTCTTCTCCGGGAGTTGGCGCACCGTTGCTTGACGAGAGGGATGCGAGCACCTGAGAAGGGGTTAGGCGGAACTTTTGGGCAAATTCGGGAAACTCTAGTTCTGGAC
The DNA here is from genome assembly GCA_963693085.1 of Alisma plantago-aquatica. Classification (NCBI taxonomy): domain Eukaryota; kingdom Viridiplantae; phylum Streptophyta; class Magnoliopsida; order Alismatales; family Alismataceae; genus Alisma; species Alisma plantago-aquatica. The sequence goes on from OY856410.1 coordinate 1,525,463,212, forward strand.
TTCCGTCGTACTAATCACGTAAAACTAGAAGGAGAATTTGACTTCCAGTACTAGTCAGACCCTTAGCGGAAGTCACAAATTATGGGCCCCTGGCCGTCGCCCAGGTTGGCCCCCCTAATGGGCCGACCCTGCATGCAATAGTCATTTACTCGCATTTCAAAATCTAATAAACTCGAATTTTACTTTTCGTTTGCTCTTTGATGAATGAAACTTTGTTTTTTTGAAAAAAAAGACATATTCCATATAACCTAATGTTACAGAGTTTGCTCTCTCTTTCATGGTAGACTCCAGCAAGGTCTTTCTATGACTTATCAAGTCTTGGAAAAATATTACAAAGCAAACGTACCTAGTCGGTTTACTTTCCCTTTCGTGGTAGAAGACGTGAGTAAAGTTTTTTTTTTTTTTGAGGAAAAGACGTGAGTAAAGTCTTTATATGACTTACGGAGTCTTCACGGAAGACGGAAGCAATAAAAGAAAATAAAACTCTATAATTGAAACATAAACTGCTGCGATCGCAACCGTTGATCGCGGACGCCGTGAACGTCATCCGCTCGCAATAATGCGATGGCGTCCCCGGATTTTTCGGTAACCAGCGGTGGGAGGACTGAGGAGTCTTTGCAGGACACTGCACCGCAACCACCACCCACACCGCGGTACGGGCCCCACTGCCAACGCGTTTTCGCCGTCGGGAACAGTGACAGCGCAGGCGCTATCTCTCAGCAGTCGGCGCTGGTCTACTTTTAGTCTTTTACTTCGTAGGGGAGAGCAGAGGGGGACGAAAGTGTGGAATTTCCTGGTCGGTTTGCCCACTCCTCCCACCTATTAACTGGACTCTCTCTTTCCTTTTCCCCAATAATATATTTCCAAGTCGGACGGGGCTATATAGCAACGCCCTCTCCTCTTTACGGATCTCCCCTCCCCTAGCCTCCAGGTTCCTTCCTGCCTCCGCTTCTTCTTCTTCTTCAGGCTCAAGCGTATCCTCTCCGCTGCTGCGCCCGCCCGCCGCTACGGGCGTTGATCAGCCATGAGTTACTACAACCAGCAGCAGCCGCCCGTCGGGGTCCCGCCGCCGCAAGGTAAATCACCTAGACCGTCGATCTTTCTCTTGCATCCCTCTAGAGGCTTCGCTCTCCGCGATCTGCCTTTATCTTTCAATCACGCCCTATTGTTCTGATCGCCTTTCCCTCTTCGCTTCTGCTTCTGCCAGGTTACGCTCCCGAAGGCTACGCCAAGGACGCGTACCCTCCTCCAGGCTACCCTGCTCCCCAGCAGGGATACGGGCAGTACCCTCCCCAAGGGTACCCTCCACAGGGCTACCCACCGCCAGGGTACGCACAGCCGCCGCCGCCACAACAGCAGCAGCAGCAGAGCAGCAACGTTGGATGCCTTGAAGGATGGTAAGCCACGCATGCGCGATCTAGTCCTCAGAACTAAACCTACCTTTCTCGCTTTGCTTTTGCCCCCATTTGTTGCATAACTGCTTCGGTAATCTGTGTTTCTTTTGGGTGATCATCCAGATCTGATGGGTTACCAGATTTCTTTATTTGCTTTTTAGCCGCTAAACTTTATTTACATCATGTCTTTATACATGTGATCTGTTTGTCCGTTATCTTTACATATTAGCTCTTTTTTTTTCGTTCTTTGCAGCCTGGCTGCCCTTTGCTGCTGCTGCCTGCTCGACGCCTGTTTCTGAGAGAGACCCAGCGGGGCAGAGAGACGCAGGTGGGGGATCATCGTCAGGTTCCCTTTGCCGTCCACTCTCCTCCTCTACCACTCGTCGTACAGAGAGACATACTGTGTCTGCCGTTCGGGATTGCCATTGATGGATGAATGAGGAACTTCCATCTTGTTCATTTTTTTCTCCCTTGCATGTGTAATCCTACCGACTCCCTTGTGAACTATTGCCTGCTATTATTTTTTTCTACTCTTATGAATGAATGATCATGGTAAAATAGCAACCACCAGCTTCTTGATACATATCTGCAGTCAGCGGCTGATCGCAGATCGGCCGGGCGTTCCTTCTAGTTTTGTGAATTCTGCATCTTGCTTTGTGCAACCAAACCCACCTGTGCCTAGTGAGTTTTCGTTTTTAATTGCATCTTTAAGAGAGGTGGGTGGGTTGCGCGCATGTGAGCGAAGACGATAGTGGACGGAGCACGGGGTCCATGCCCGTTTCGAAAGGTGTGCTTCTGTGTGGTGGTGGACCTTGCACCGGCGTTGGGTTCCGGGGGAAAGATGCGTTTGTTGGGAGTGAGATCGAAGCAAATAGTGGGCGGTTAAACATTTCCACAAGTGGCTGGGGTTGAGAAGGAGAGCAATGGCAACGGTGCGTTCGGTATGGAGTCACTCGGAAGTGAAAAGGCAGTCCACTTCCCGTTCCACCCACCCACCCCATATCGACCGGAGCCTTTGTGGATGGTGGTGGTGGGCCCTTGCTTGAGTTGTCATCCCATGTTTTGCACCGCATTATGAAAAAAGTGTTAGCTCTAAAAAAACACCATAAAGATAATAGTAGTCTGGAGATTTCATTGTTCATCATCACATTTTTACGTAGGCAATAGTAATATTTAATATTACTCCAAAATGTTCATGTAGTATTATCGACCTGTACGTATCATACTTATAAATATTATTTTTACAGTCCACTTTAATCCACCACTTGTTTGTTGGGTTTTGAGTCTGACGTGATTGTCTCCTACCTTGCCAGCCGCCTGCAGTCATTTTTCCTTAGTCTAGTAGTTTTCTACATAATTAATTAGCCATAAAAGTGGAAAAGTTTTTCTCTTTCTAGATTTTGACTAAAAGTTGTCATTCTAGCAACTTTTATCTCCTCCGGACTATTCCACCGCGGGCTAGTACACTGATTATATCTTTCTTCGGCCGAGCCTTCTTTCTCCTCCGGACTATTCCACCGCGCTAGTACACTGATTACATCTTTCTTCCGTCGAGCCTTCTTTGTTAATGACGTATTGCGTTGTAAAATATGTTTTTGCTTAAGGAGATATCATCATCATTTATATTAATACGTGTAAAATGTGATGTTAATAATGTTCGTCTCAACCGTCAAAATATGGTTGCTAGTACTATATTTCTAGTATAATATTTTTGTTAGTACGTACGTCTCGTATTGTATGTCCTTATTGTACGCAAAATAAGATAAAAAATTAATAATTGTAATATTGTGTAAAATAAAATGTGTGCAATATTGGGGATACTTTAATGTGTGTTGGTATTGAATTTAATGTGTGTTGGTGTTGAACGCTTGAAAATTTAAGACAACATTCTGATCATCATGATCTAACACTTTAAAAAAATAATCATTCAATGTTGCACAACTCAAACCGTAAGTCTTGTAATGTACATAGAATGAGATCAAAGATTGTAATTTTTAATATTATGTAAAATAAAGAGAGAATGAATGTAAGAATTTTGACAACCATTATATGTAAATGAGATCAAAACCCTTATGCGGTTACCAATGGGGAATCTCATGCTGTTTGGCTTCTCAATCTCATGTTCGTCGGGTATGCAAATCATAAGGTTGCCTATATCGACGTGGTTATAAACTAATTATGGTTTTTGCTTGTTTGAATCGACTTGATGTCATCTTGTGTTGTCTTTGTCCTATCTAATCCAAGATCTTTGACATGGCCTAATCCTTTCAGGTAGGACATCTTGTTCAATGCAAACTCCCAACTTGGAATTGATCGTAGTCAATTTACTCTGCAAAGAGGTGAATCTGGTAGCGGGCTCAATTTTGTATGTCGAACCCAAAATGATCAATTTTGTATGTCAAACCCAAAATGAATTATATAATTTCATGATATATAGTGATTGTACTCTAAATAGGTATTAGACTGTGTTACCTTATTTTAATTGAACCGATTTGGATCACAAAATCCAACTTGAAGTCAAAACAATTTCAACTTAGACATTGAACTGATCCGTAACAACAATGATTTTTCTAGGTTGGGTTCACGGGTCATATAGAATCTTGACAACCCTTGTGCAGGCATATAAGCAGTGGCGGAGCCACATGTGAGCAAGGTGAGGCACGTGCCTCACCCTTGCTCCCAAAATAAGTAATGTAACATGTAACAAAATCCTCCAGTTATAAAATAAGATATGTATCCTTTTTTGAATTCGTGAATGGTGCATTGCATATTACCATAGCATTTGGAAAATTAATCAGTTTCTACTATTTCCATTTCATAAGTTATTATGTAAAACATTCTAGCCTCTGTGATATATATTCTTCCAAATAATAGTGATAGCAAATTCTACAGCTTCTGTTGTATGATACTTTCGAGTGAAAGTAGCCTTTTCAGAATAGAGCATTTCCAATACCTGATATACATAGTTAATGCCCTCGTTGTTGTTCTCTCCTAACATAATTATGGCTCACCCTTAGCGAGTTTTACCATCTGATGATGTGGTGCAGTGTTTATATACAGAATGTATCAAAGAGCTTTATGTGTTTATTATTTTGTAGATATTAAGGTTGTATATATAAAAATTGGTATATATTCTGCAGTGTTCACTAGTAAGCTTGTTTTATTTTGGTCTTTTATGCTGCGACGTTTCTTGATTCTTCATATAACACAGCTAGGTATAAACAAGATGCTACCTGAATTTTCTACATACCTACATCTTGAAGAAGCTGCAAGCCCACACTTATGCTATTTTATTCCAACTACGAATTAATACTAAACTTTACTTACAATGGATGGTCTATTGACTCTATTCACGTGCTATTAGTTTGTGTGGTGCCTCACCTTGTGCAAAATCCTACCTCCGCCACTACATATATGCACACCCAATTCAAGTTGGCATGCATATGCAAATTCAAAGGCAATTTTGAAAATGATTCAATATCCAATTGGAAATCTAGCAATCATTTGTAACATCTGGTGATATACTCAAATATTACCAGAATTTTGGTAGCGGTCTGATTGGTAGAAAAAATATACATTTTGATGTTGTAGACATATAATCCTAGTTTAGTATTAGATTGGACCCCACAAAATCGATTTTGATTCTGGATTAGGCACTGCAAAAGTAAGGCTCCGATTGGTTTGACGTAACTGGTCCGAAAAACTTATGAATTGGAGTTCCTAAAGTAGTTTTGTATGATTGGTTTAAAGTAAGTGTTGAAACTTGAGTTCCGCGAATTTCGATGAGTTACGAACTTACATACAAAATACAATTTCTGAGTTCTCTCTTAAAAAGAGCGGAAAACGAGTTTTGGGACAACTAACAATAATTCTTATACAATTATGCTCTTCATTTGTAATAAATAACACATGGAAAATATTTATGACTAGAAATATTAGCGATGTGGATATAGTTCATTGCTAAAATCATAACATAATATGAAAAAATAGCATACACTATAATCACATTATGTAAAATATTTTACACTATAACTACCATTATCAGTGCGATTTACAAAATAAAAAATATAAACATCATGAAAAGATACACGCCGCACCATGTGAAAATAATGTGATTTACCTATCATATTTTTATTATTCAAATTTAAATAATATGATGTGAAAAATGATTATTAACCATGACCATGTATGCATAATATAATAAAAATTCCCCACAAAAAATGTCAAAATTAATATTCTACAATGTGTTAAACAATGACGAATCAAAATTTATATTTACAAGTACATGAAATGCGGATACTATTATAATATTTTGTACGCATAAAATGAAATAAAAATATTGTGATGTGATTTAATCATAATATTTTTATTAAGATTATAGTTGTACCATAATAAAATATTTTTCAAAGAAGCGACATCTGCACCATAAACACTTGTTGAGGTTATTATGATTTAAAAATATTATGAATTTTCAAAGTAAAAATTAATAATGTTTCTAACAATTTTTAGATTTACATTTACAACAAATCAATCTCTATGGAACTTAAGTTCTAAAAATTGAACTGGAGTTCCCAGAAAATGAGTTTCACAAAAATTTATGACTAACATCAAACCAATAGGAGCCTAAGTTGGATTTCTAGTTTACCACTATGCAAAAAAGCCGCCGGACGTGTTCCAAGTTGCGTTATTCTGCATTGACCGACGGTATATCTCAGATTCTAAATTGAAATTAGACGGATTTTATCAGGTTAATTCGAATGGACGAAGACTCTGTTAGGCTATATCACGTGATATAGGCCTTTTGGCATTGCTATTTCTGGTGCGTAAAGATCCGTTGGAAAAAATATGAAGACTAAGAGAGAAATCTGCGAACAAGAACAAAACGAAAGAAGCGGGGAAAAAAACCTAATGAACAATTTGAGATAGAGAAGCCATGAGTTTCTTGACGGTAGTGGCGACATAGAGGGTCAACTAAGATTAGTTGACGCCGAAAGGATTTTGTGGGGTATCATCAAAATATAGCGGGTTTATGGATAAAAAACTCTGAACACATTTTGATCAAATATCAACTTGAGTCAGATATTTCGACCACCATTATCAAGGTTGCTGTAAATAGAAAACAGTGTCATCTAAGCACTGGTTTCAACTCTTCGTTGTATAAATCTTTTTGAAACAGCATGTGATGCAGCTTGTTGTCTCTGTTTTCTATCTCAACGTATGTCTATTTTTCTATGTATTACAATATTTGTACAAGTTCATCATACCTATTTATGCTATTCTTGGTAAACAAGGGAGAAAGAAAAGAAACGAGGTGGGCGGAATGGAAATATACATAAATTATTTTCATCATTCCCTTCCATTCCTTACTAAACATGTTGATGCTGCTTACAATTGGAAGCTTTTCAGTATTATAAGAACACAAAGCACAGAATCACGAGTCTTCGTTCGTAGATCTTAAACTGGAAGCAATGAAAAGGGGGGAGTAACTATTACAAAAGCTTACAACTCCAAGCTGGTGTATACAAACTGAGAAATTTTTTTCACGTAAGTACAATAGCGAGTCATTTCAGCTGCGTGCTTGAATAAAATGAAAATGCATACTCCAAATTTAAAGTCCATGAAGGCCGTTCTCTGTTTCTGTCATGGTGCCATATCAAAGAACACCGTCTCCTTGCTATGTTATGCAAACCGATTGAACTGCTCTTCATGCAAGGGTTCATTCACAAGATTTTCCAGCTACTTGCTTGATTTAGAGTCAAATGTATCTACAGTATAATATTTTTCTCCTGATATTCTTTCCTTCAAGGTTTGAAACAATGGCATCCCGTTAAACATGGCATTCCATTTAAACTAGCCTTACCCAACCATTACAGTTTCGCTGGCCAACCTTTATTAGCAAACCTAACATACGCTTGAAAGTTTCAAACATTTTTTTAACCCAAAGTACAATATCATGAGCGTTAGAGAGACTACAACTACAAACTACATACATGCAAACGGATTGAAGTATTTTTCATGTGAGTACAAACAAAAGGTGACAAGTAATGAAGAAGGGGAACAAAAAGGAGTGAAAAAAAATAAAAGGAGCTACGTGCCAATTGTTTGCTACTAGGAAGAGCCGTAGGGTCAAAATCGGGATATTCGGGATTGCTGCCGGCAGTGGCAGAGCCAGAAAAATTGATCGAGGGGGGCACTAATAACATAGAACCTCAGCTGGAGATATTGGGTAGGGCACAATATGTAATTTTGTAGAAAATATTGCCTAATTTCTCTTATGATTATGTGTAATTACAAAATCGGGGTAGGGCCCGTGCCTACCCGGGCTGCCATGTGGCTACGCCACTGGCTGCCGGAGCTTGGGAAATGAGTTGCAAACACCAACGCCTGTGTGTGCAGTGGTGTGTGTAGACGTGCCAAACATATGAATAGGTTAAGTTTAGTTTGGATCAATGCAAATTGGTTCTTATCGGTGCGGGGTCAAAAAAAAGTAAACTCTAAATGTTAGGTCAAAAATAAATCCACATTTGCCAATGTAGTGACACCCGAATAGTAAAGTTGATGTTGTATGAGCAAGATGTCACAAGTTCGAAACTTCACGAGTCATGACAATGGGATGAAGACTTGTCAATTTGAAAAAAGAAAAAAAAATAAATCCACACCTGATTCAGCAGGTTATGGTTTGAATTGCAGGTGCCCATTTTATATTAAAAAATCTCCTTTGTAAAATGCTACTTTAATGGTATAAAAACATCAATTCTCTATATTTTACTTAAACCATAATAAAAAACAAACTACCACACGCTATCGATATCTATAAGAAAATGATTAGTTCTTACAACTATTCAACCACAAACTTTTTATGTGAAAATGTCTAATATATGATTACAAATTTCTCATCTATGGACTACAATTAAGTCATTTGTAGTAAAACACCATTATTAAATCTGATTGATCAATTAGAAAATATACTTATTGTAGATTATTTTTCTCGCTAAGATATCATATACATGTTCAAATTTAGACTGGAATTACTTAACAATTAATGATTAGTGGTTGATGGTTATATTTATTTTAAATAATAGATATTTATATTCATTTTTTAGAACAAGAAAAATAAAGTGTAGTATAAGATGCTTTTGATATTTACATAACACACACACACACACACAACACACACACACACACACACACACACACACACACACACACACACACACATATATATATATATATATATATATATATATATATATATATATATATATATATGGCGTTCATTCATTGTCTGCGCGGGTAGCCTGGATTTTCACTACCCGACAGCCAAAAAAGTAACTCTCCTAGCCAAAAAAGTAACTCCACTGTAAAAAAAGTAACTATGGTGATAAGAAAGTAACTACACGAATAAAAGAGTAACTCTGTACAAAATATACAACAGATATATATAAGGACGAGTTTTTTGATTTTGGTGGGACAAATGATATTATTTTTGGATGAAATTTTTTGGGGAGCTAGACAAAATGGTCTCTGCAATTGTGATTTTTTTTTGAAAAGAGGTGGTCGGAAGGGTGGGTGGGTAGCTACCTGCGTGGGCAATAAAGATGGGTATATATATATATATAGACACGGGTGGTGGCCAATACCCGTTTACACAATATGGGACTAATCCCATATACACATGGAATATAAATGGACGTAAAGAATAATGAATAAATGGAATAAGAAATGCTTATTGTTCTAATACTTCCCCTCAAGTTGGTGCTTAGACGTCATAGGCACCAAGCTTATTACATAGAAATTTTACTCGACATGAGGGATTTTGTGAAAAGATCAACCACTTGATCTTCTAAACGGACTAGAATAAGTACAATTTGGTGATCTTGTGCCTTTTCCTGAATGAAATGACAAACAACTTCAATATGTTTTGTTCGTTTGTGAAAAAAGGGTTAGAGGCAATGTGGACAACAACTTGATTATCACACATGAGGTCCATTACTTCAGACTGAATGAGTCCTAGTTCTTCTAGAGTATTCTTGGTCCATAGGAGATCACTAGTTGCATGAGCCATTACTCCGTGTTTTGATTCGGCTCTAGATCGAGCTACCACTACTTACTTTTTTACTTTATCAGGATATGAGATTCTCTCCCCCCGCAAAGACACAATATTCAGAAATTCATCTGCGGTCTATGACACATTCTGACCAATCAACATCTGAGAAACCTTGCACTTTGAGATGCCCATGATTGGTGTACCGTATACCTTTACCTGGACTCTTCTTGAGATAGCAAAGAATCCTATAGACAACCTCCATATGACTACTACAAAGTTTATCCATGAATTAACTAACCATATTATTAGTAAATGATATATCTGGACGAGTGACAATAAGTTATTTTAATTTTCCAACCAGTCTTCTATATCTCCATTGATCTTCAAGTGACTCCCCTCCTCCTTGTACAACTTGACTTTGGGATCCATTGGAGTATCTGTAGGTTTTCTCCAAGCATATCAAGTCTCTTCCAGGAGATCAAGGGTGTATTTTTATTGTGAGATGACTATTCTATCATTAGATCTAGCAACCTCAATACACATAAAATATTTTAGGAGGCCTAAATCTTTTGTTTGAAATTTGTTTTGAAGAAACTATTTAAGTTGTAGGATACCTTATTGAACATCTCTAGTAATGACAATATCATCAACATAGACAATAAGGAGAATATAGCCCAAAGATCATTGTTGATGAATGGTTGAATGATCTAGACCTGAGTGTAGAAGACTGAATTCAAGTAGAGCTTGATGAATTTCCCGAAACCAAGTTCTTGGAGACTGCTTGAGCCCACATAGAGATTTATGAAGACAACAAACTAGACATGTCTCCCCTGAGCACCGAACCCATGAGTTTGATGCATATAGATTTCTTCAGATAGTTCACCATGAAGAAAAGCATTCTTGATATCAAGTTGGTGCAACCGTGCAAGGGCCAAGAAAAATGAACTGATAAAGAAATAAAAGACAAATAAAGGACATTTTAGCAACATGAGAAAAGGTCTCGAGATAGTCTTTGCCATATATTTTAGTGTATCCTTTGGCTACCAAACGAGCCTTTAAATGATCAACAACACTAGTAGGGCCGACTTTGACTGAGTAAATCCATTCACACCCAAAAATAGCCTTGTCTGTTGGAGTAGAAACCAAACTCCAAGTGTGATTCAAAGAGCACTCATCTCATCTTCCATAACACAACATCATCCAGTGTGATTCATGGTAACAAATATAGATTTAGGAAAGAAAATATCAATTATGGATGATAAGAAGGCTTTAGATGAGGGAGACAAACAAACATATGAAACAAAGTTAGAAATGGGATGAAGAGTGCATGACTATTTCCCTTTCTGAATGCAATTGGTAGATCAAGGTACTATCCTTGTTACCAGGAGCTCTAGATTAGCATATATACCAAAAGTCCTCGTTGCCACACATTTCATCAATTGCATGCCATCGACCACCTTAAACAAATGCATTCCCTTTCAAATTTTATGTCATGGTCAACCCATTTATATTGTTCCTCTTAAAGTTTGGATGTGTCTATTTTGTTCATAGTGTTTGGACGGGACATGAAAAACTTAGTCCAAAGGCTTCCAATTGTGTCTTCCTCGATTATTCTAAGACTTAGAAGGGATATCATTGTTATGATCCAGTTGATAACCAATTTTTGGTTTCAGCTGATGTCACCTCCTTTGAAGACACTCCATACTTTGGAGATACCTAGTGAATGACGGGTCATGAAGAAGCTTTTCCATATCTGGTTGTCATTGAGATCTCATCACCTGCACCTCGTATCTAGGGAGAGTCTTCTCCACCTGGGTCACAAGGAGAGAAATCTCCCATCACTCATGTTTACATGCATCATGTGCAGGACGCGATCCAAGATCAAGGATCAGACAATGCAAGTGTCAACCCTCCTTCAATCATCAAAATGAGTGCTTTCAACTCTTGGAGTTATCTTTTCACGTTACTCACACCATCATAGCTTTGGCCTCTCATTCTATTAATTAATATCAAAAATTCTATAGAATATATCTAACAGAGCCAGTTTTAGTGATGATAAAACTAATATCAGCAACATGCACCAACCTAGGAAATCTTTCAACTATCATGCTTCTCATGTTACAGAATCGAAGAACCACAACCATTTGTTGTCTCATCGATAATCATGAACAAGGATACTAAACCAACCACAATTGGCATAGTTATCAGAAACATATCTTCAAAACTAAACTTGAAATGATACTAGTGATATCATTTTCATTCGAGGAGAGCGGAGCTTAGATTTGCTGGAGCATTATTTAGTACAACTTTATGAGCATTTTCTATGTGATATGCAAGTAAATTTAGTAGCTCAAGAAAGCTTTTGTGATCGTGTGATTCTTTAGATTCATCATTTCCATGAAAGTCCAACCTCTGATCCAAGGGAAATCATTGCAATCAAATGACACTTTCAGACACACTTGATATTTAGTATTCCAACCTCCTATACACCTAGAGAAAAGGACAATTCATCATCGATTATAATTCTTTAGGTCTTGGAATTATCCTTTTGATATATTGTGAGGACTAGATGGCCCACTTGCATGATTATCAAGTCTCTTTTTGTCCTTCTAATCACTAAAGTTCAACACTATCAAACGATGGGTAAACATGAGAAGAAGAGAAAACATATCAAATTAAACAAAAGCCAAAAACGTTTGCAATACTATATTTCAACCATTTGCAATGCTCATTAAACCAACTAGGTATAAATGGACGCCTCTTAGATCAGAAGGTTGCCCACGGAAATTTATGTTGATTTGGTGGGGCATAGACCTCTTTCTAAGTATGCTCTTCAAACAACATCCTAAACAATAGGATAGTATTGAGAAATTTGTGGTCTAACTGTAAGATCCAATATTATATCTTTGCCTTTAAAACCAAGCCCACAAATGACTCTTTGAGAATCGTGTGAAGGACTTGGTCTAACATCACCCACTCCATTATAAGTTCACTTCCTTTTTCACGAACACATGGTTGGGTGGAACGGTTATTCTTGATTAAGAACTTATTCATCTTTAATTGACTCCTATTTAATGGAACACTCAATGTTGGGGGTACACAATAGCTAAATCAAGCAAATAATCAACCACTATAAGTGAAACAAATGACACGTAAAGAAAGCAAAGGCAAACAACTATTTAAAACATGTTACCATGGTGTCGTCTTGTTTCAAAAAATAACACAATGAATAAAATAGAAGCCAAACAACATGATGAAAGACTAGAAAAAAACTTCAACCGGAGATACTTCCTTTGCAAGTCTCGAAACAAAAAAAAATAACCTCTGACGATTGGTTGTATTTAATAATTAACAATTGTTACCGTTAAAGCAGGAGATGAAAGAACAATTTTGATTCGATGATACCCGTATTGTAGCTCCGCAACTGTACTCCTTGTACCCGGTGCTTTCATAATCTTCAATGCTGCTCGAGTACGAGTGTAAACGGTACAGATACGGTGTGGGTCTGAACATACCCATACTCATATCCATACTCATTTAATTCAGTGGGTCTCGTTCCGGTTCCAGATCAACATTATAAAAATTTAGACCCACATCATATCTGTATCCGCAATAGTAGCGAGTTTGTAGTGCGGATAAGCGAGTAAGCAGTTCTATACAAACATTATATTGTTTATGTAATTTTTTTTTACTAATATGCTCTATATATTCTATTACAATGAGATATTGCTCTTATATATGATATGAACATGCACTAGTTATATTAAAGAATATAATACTTTGTGGATTGAAGATCAGTTGAGTTAATTATTTATATATTTGTAGTAGTCGTCGTAGTGTTTTAATTATGTACTATATGTAACTATTTTAATTTTAAGTTTACATATGTTGCTTATGATTGTAATTAGAATAAATAATTTTTAATTAGATGACTAGTCTCAACTTTAATATATTTAGAGTAATATGTAATCTCAAGTATTATATTAATTAGATTGGTAGACTATGATATAGTAACATATTATTTAAGTTTTTATTCATGTACGGGTATGCAGGTTTGAGTTCAAACATATCCATTAGTAGACCCACTTATATGCGGCTCCAAGGATATATGAGTTTCATAGTTTTGCGGGTTCAAAAATTTAAACCCGTTACGGGTTTTTACAAAGTCCAAATTTGTAAATATGCAAGTCTACACGTACCCATTTACAGCCTATGCTTGAACCTGGTACGCTTTTCCTTGTCATCACGCTCGAAAATATGCCAATGGGATAGGGGTAACGATGAATATATAATGCAACTTCTTGACGCTCTCTAATTTCTTCTCTCAAAATTGGATGAGTCTCGTGCATCACGTGTCCCTGAGTAAGCCCGTCATTGGGTCCATCCGTTTGAGTCGGATTTAGGTAATGATATTATTACCCATTGAAAATTATTTAAAACAAACTATTCGATTAGTATATTTCGTGACCCACTTTTTTAATTAATTATAATAAATTATTAAAATAATAAGTATTTATTATTCCCTTTATTCATTATTCTTTGTCTCTATATATTTTTAGTGTATATGAGATTAGTCCCAATTGTGTGAACGAGTATTGGCCACCACTCATGTCCATATATATATAGGTGTGCAATTTCAATACTAAAAGTATCTTATTCCGCACTTTACTTTCTTCACATGGAATCAGAGCTACCGATACCCTAGTTCTCTAGAGAGGGTCTTTCGTAGTAACAGTAGCCGTCATCTCTATCGGTGTTGACGCCATCCTCGCCAGGCTCCTCCGTTGTGGCCGTGTCTCATTTTCCACTGTGGAAACCATCTCCATCGTGGAAGTCCATCTCCTTCTCCTTGGTAGAAGTCATCTCTACCTTCCGCCACATCATTTTTGGAGACATCACCATCCAAAGGGTCTCCATCTCCTTCCCAAAATCTTCACTACCATCATAGTGGTATATAGATCTACGCCTACGAGATTTTCTCACCAAGAAAATCCTTCTAAGGTGTGCTTTTTGGGGGGAAAAACCTAAGATTTACGAGTCGCAGCACAACACACATCGTGTGTCTCATCCACATGGTGTGTTGAACAGAAGATAGGGTTACGTCCCAACAACTCACAAGTTGTGTCCAACATTGACACGTTGTGACAAAGTTATGCCTCCGACATTACACATTGTGTTGATCACTGACACAGTGTGCTATCAATAGACCAGTGATTCATCTACTTCTTCGAAACATGTCGTGTATTTTCCCATACACGTTGTGTAGGGAACCTATCAAATCTCTACCTTCTTTAAACACATTGTGTGTTATTTACACACACCATGTAAGGTACTTACTAGCATGTTCTACCTCCTATGTTCATCATGTCAGAAAAGAAGGGCGTGATGGATCTTATCCTTATTCGAGATCTAGTCATGATCACTACTTGGAAGGCTCAATGAAAAGAATTTCACTCAATGAAGTCGATCTGTGAAAGTCTAGTTCAAAGGGTAAGGAAAATACAAACACCTCACAAAAGATCCTCTTACTAATAACACTTTGGAACAGTGGGTTCAAGTCGATGCCAATCATCTCTCCATCTTATGGTATTCCATAAAGCCACAAGTAGCTTATCTCACCAGTCACTTTGAGAGATGCAAAGTGTTTGGGATCACCTTAATCTCTTGTACGAGTCAAACATCTCTGGAATGTACGAGATAACTGTGGAGTTGTACAATCTTCAACAAGATGATAAATCTCTGACTCAATATTTTGAGGAGGTAACTCACATCACTGGCGATATCCATTCTCTTCTTCCGCTGCACTACTACAGAAATGGCTTATAACGTCACTTTTAAAGTCGTCGGTTGTAATAATACACCGACACCTAAACAATACAATGTTGGTTTATAAAATAAACTGACATTAATCTGTGAAGGGAGACAGACACGGGTATCGCTTTTATTCAGTGTCGGTTCCTTAATAAAAAACCGATGCCTAAAATTAACCGCCAAATCCAAAATTTCCAGTGAAAAAAATTTCCTCCAAAATTTAACATATTGCGTCAGTTGTTAACTAATAAACCGACGACTAAAGGTTATTCGCGAGACAGAAATTGGGCACATTTTGGTTGTCGGTTTTATAACAGTGACCGACGCTTATGGGTTTTCCCGCGCTGTCTGCGGGAAATTTTTCACACCCTTTGAGCGTCAGTTTTTGATATAAACCGATGACTATGGTCATTAATCGAGAACAAATTTTTTAATCGGCATATGTAGATAGACGTTGATTTTTTTCTAGTTAAAACCGACGACTATCATTGAGAATAAGTGTCGGTTTTGCTGTAGAACCGACACCTTTACTTTTATGTGTCAGTTTTATTTAATAACCGACACCTAATGTTAACTTAATAGCACCACACGAGCCCGACTCTTCCCCTTTCTCTGTTTCATTCATCTCGATTTCGAGGGTTTAAGCTCCGGCGATGATTCCTCTGCTCATCGCTCCTGTGCCGCCGCTCGCCTCCACCGCCACCGTTTGCTGGTCCTCCGGCCACTGCGCTCCAGGCCGGCCGCCACCCTAGCTCGATGATCGCCCGCCCTCTCTGTTTGCCGCCCACCTTGACGCCAAGTAGCTGCGCGCGGGACTGCTCCTGCCGTCGCCTGTTGCCGCATGCATCGCCGCCGCTCTTGCTACCACCTCCACCTCCTACCGCCGTCGCCTTCTACCACCTCTGCCTGCTACCGCCGCCGTTCCTGCTCCTGCTACTGCCGCCGCTCCTGCTCCTTCTACCGCCACTGGCCACCGCCGCTCACTGCTGCTCTGCCTCTGCCTCCGCCTCTGCCGCCGTTTGCTGGTGCTTTGGTCACTGCCGCTAGTCGCCGCACCTCTACTTCTGCCTCCGCCACCTCTACTTCCGCCAGCCGCCGCCAGTTCTCCGGTCGCTACTCTCCAGGACGGCCACGGCTCCTAGGGCTCTGCTCCCTGCTCTCCAGGTCGCTGCTTTGCTCCGACCACAGCTCCTGCGTGCCCAACGCCGCCACAAAGGTACCCTGCTCCTACTCTTCTTCCTCCTCTTTTTCCTCCGCCCTCAAGTAGCAGGTACCCTGCTCCTACTCGAATAATGTAGGAAATGTGTAGATTGTGAATAAAAATGCTCTGATTCACATTAATATTACCAATAATGTAGGAAATGAATGCTAGCTCCAATTATAGACATGTTGTATATGGTTTTGATCAGAAAAATGCGTAGATTGTGAATAAAATATACTTAAAGCTCTATTATTCTTCTTGTTACAAAGGTATAGTTAGTACATGAATATTAGATGATATTCAAGAAAACCCTAGTTTGATGAGCATGTTGTTAATAATGTTAATTATGATTCTTATATTTATTCTGATGTCAGTATATAATTATGCGATCCCAACATCTTAAATTAAATTAGAATGATTTCAATGAATTATAGGGTTTTAAAGTTGATAATCATGTACATGCAGAAATAGGGTTATTAAACCAATAGTTATAACATAGTATGATCTTAATATGATCTGGATGTTAATAATAATGTAGTATGTTAAATACGATGATTAGGGCTATATATATAATGTCTAGTAAAGATTCCTAGACTTTTTGTCATTAGGGTAATTTTTATACATGTTTGAGTAAATTAGGATTCTAATCTACCCTTTTGTCCTATATTTGATGCTAATTGTGCATATATGTTGAGTTTCATCTTACTCTTACCTAAGAATTTTTTTTCTTAATCTCTTATACATCACTATATTTACGGTTAGTCTGTATACTAGAGTGTGGGGATTAACCATGTTGCCTGTAGTTTATAACATTGCATTGTGAATTATTGCATGTTTGAAACTATTGATTTCTTGATTTATTATTTAATAATGCTCTATCGATTAGAATGACAACACATGTATTTGTTGGCATAGAAACCCATCCAAGATTTACTCATTAGGAGTAAGTCTTGGATAGTCCCCGGTTTGGGACTGTTCTTGAACACCTAATCTCACTTAGGATGTAAGTGTATAATGTGTATTGGGTTTTCAAGAAAATTTCAGCAGCATTTCCCCACTGTTCTCTAAGTACATATGTACTTAGAGAACAACGGGGAAATGCTGCTGAAATTTTCTTGAAAACCCAATACACATTATACACTTACTAGTAAGATTAGGTGTTCAAGAATGGGATAGGTGGTACACATTTATTATATATAAGAATGACAACACATATATTTGTTGGCCTAGAAACCCGTCCCAGATTTACTCATTAGGAGTAAATCTTGGATAGTCCCCGGTTTGGGACTGTTCTTGAACACCTAATCTCACTTAGAATGTAAGTGTATAATGTGTATTGGGTTTTGAAGAAAATTTCGACAGCATTTCCCCATTTGTTCTCTAAGTACATATGTACATCGAGAACAACAGGGAAATGCTGCCAAAATTTTCTTGAAAACCCAATACACATTATACACTTACTAGTGATATTAGGTGTTCCTCAAGAATGGGATAAGTGGTACACATTTGTTGGCCTAAAGTTTTAACCATGCATAAACTCTAATCTGTTAACCCTAGACCCTAATCTTGTTGTAATATATAGCTTGTTTTCTCTTTGATCATAGAATGGATAGATCATGGATGTCCATTCGCAATCGCTGCACCCCAGAGTTTATATCTGGTCTTGACCAGTTTATTAGATTTACCAAGGAACATAGGAAACAACCTGGAGATAGGTTCTACTTTCCATGTAGGCATTGCGGTAACAACTTGAAAGTTAGTACTGGTGACGAAATTAGAAGTCATGTCATGTGCAACGGGATTGTACAAGGCTATACAGAATGGCACTGGCATAGAGAGATTTCAAACTCGAAACTAGTGGATGTCGATAGCAGTGCTTGTGTGGAAGAAGAAATTTCCTTCGATGACGTAGATGTGAATGAATCAGTTCCAGTAGACATCGTTGATGCGATGCTGGATAGTTGTGGGGTAGAGCACACTAAAATTGATCCACCTCCCATGTTTAGAAACATTGTGCATGATGCTGAGATACCGTTATATATGGGTTGTAAGTTTCCGAAGCTTAGCGCTGTGTTGAGATTGTATAAACTGAAAGCTAACAATCGATGGAGCGACAAAAGCTTCACGTCATTGTTGTCTTTGTTGAAAGAAATTCTTCCGGAAGGAAACGAGCTGTCGATCTCAACATACCGGTTAAAGGAATTGTTGTTCCCAATGGAAATGGAGGCCAAGAAGATACACGCATACAAGAATGATTGTGTATTATTTCAAAAGGACTATGTGGATTTGAAAGATTGTCCGAAATGTGGTGCGTCAAGGTATAAATTGACAACTTCGGGGGAGTCCAAAACTAGTTCTCCTGCCAAGGTGATGTGGTATCTACCTATAATACCACTGTTTCAATGCTTGTTTGCCAATCCTATAGATGCGAAGAATTTGAGGTGGGATGCAAATGTTAATAAAAATAATGATGGGATCCTACGACATGCGTCTGATTCACCACAGTCGAAGAAGATTGATTTATTGTACCCTGAATTCGGTGAAGAGGACAGGAATCTAAGACTTGGGCTTTGTACAGATGGGATGAATCTGTACGGGACATTGAGCAGACAACATAACACTTGGCTAGTTATTCTTTTCATATACAATCTTCCTCCCTAGTTGTGTATGAAAAATAAGTATGTTATGCTATCGTCTTTGATATCGGGCCCTAAACAACCTGGAAATGATATCGACGTTTATCTTGAACCTATGTTTGAAGACTTGAAGAAGCTCTGGGGTGAAGGTGCGATGACCTATGTGTTGACTCAAGGTCAATTAGGTTAATGTTGACTCACGTCTAAATTGACTAAACCCGTGTTTTGATGATGACTAACCATTCCACATATTGGTGTCTAATGTCTCTACTTGAGTAATTTCAGATTAGGTATAGACACACTCCAATTGCCCTAACTTGCGCATCTCAAATTGGAGAAAAGACAAGTCAAAGTCATACAAGTGCACATTTTTGTAATATGATGTATATCCATTAGAATCATGTTGTAAATCACTTGTAATGATTGTATGACTTGTAATTAAGCTTAGAAAAATATCACGAACACTTAGATCGAATTTTAGAGCACTTTTAATGCAACTTTGAAAATCAATTATAGGCACTTGTTTGGTCGAGTTTCCCACCCTGAAACTCGACCGATCAACCTTGGTCGATTTTCTAAAGATTGCATCGGTCGAGTTGTACACTCACAGAACTCGACCGATTGGGTAGTAGGCCACTTCCAGTTGGAATGGTCGGTCGAGTTTCCTCAGAACAAACTCGACCGATCATTTCAATATCAGGCTGCCTGCTACTTGATCGGTCGAGTTACACATATAGAAACTCGACCGAATGCACTGTACGGAAAAGTGCAGAAAAGTGTTTCTAGCCGTTGTGGAGTTGCAACAAGTGAAAATAGATCTGTTACAAGCCACAAAATGGCTAGTTTTTGTTCACAAGTGTTCCCAAAGGCTAAGAGGCATCCCCAGCTATAAATAGGACCCCTTGGGTTTCATTCTAAGGTTGAGCATTCACTATGAAGGTTCCTATTCTATAGTTGAGTGATCCAATAGCCTCCTCTCTCTCTCTAAGCTTAATCACTTGCTACATCCATTAGAGTGAGTAGGAAATCTGTAAGAGAGCTAGTCATATATGTATATCTTGTGAGGTTCTCACTTCCACCACCTCCCTTCTATCATTCCTATCTTGAAGATGAAGGTTCTCTCTCTTGTCCAAGAGAGGTGAAGAAGAACAAGGGAAGGAGTCCCTTGGTGAAGATCAAGGCTAAAGACTTGGAGCTAGAGTGGGTAAGCCCTTGGAGAAGGCAGAAGACTCAAGCTCAAGTAGGTAAGACCTTGGTGGAAAGCTTCTCTGAGTGAAGGTGAAGTCAAAGGCTGAAGATCCAAGAAGAGTGGGTAATTCCTACAAGGCCGAAGACTTGTGCAAGAGTGGGTAAGTCCTTGGAGAAGGCCAAAGACTCTTGCAAAGTAGGTAAGTCCTTGGTAAGGTTGAAGACTCTTTGTATTGGATAGGTAAGTCCTTTGTTGGTCATGTATTGTATGTCTTATTAATGAATATAAGAATGCAATAGTTTGGAAGTCCTAGAGGTTGACCTCTCTAGGCAAGTGGACTGACACACTTCTAGTTTGAAGTGTGGAACCACTCTAAATAGCTTGTCTAATTGGTGCATATTCAATCTCTCTTTCCCTTGCTATGCATGATTTAGTTGCACTCAAATTACCTATTTAGCAACCTTATCTTGTCATATATTTTGAAGGTTTGATGAATTTTGTTTAAGTGCTTTCAGATCTATTCACCCCCCCTCTAGAGCATCTAATCACCCATCTAGGATCCAACACTATGATGCTTCACGAAGAGAGACATTTTGTTTGCACGCTATGTTGTTTTGCACCGTGAATGACTTTCCAGCATATGGGAATTTGTCTGGATATAGTGTCAAAGGATCTAAAGCATGTCCTATATGTGAAGAGAACACTGATTCAATATGACTAAAACACAGTGGCAAGACTGTATATCTTGGTCATCGAAGGTTTCTTCCAAAATTTCATCCGTATCGTAGGTTGCGCAAAGTATTCAATGGACGTAATGAGGAACGTAGTGCACCTAAATCTATATCAGGGGAGGATGTTTATGAAAGAGTGAAAGACATCTCCAATGAATTTGGTAAGAGATCACAATGTAAGATGGCCACAAGGAGTGACAAGTCTTTATTCAAGAAGAAGTCGATATTTTGGGATCTTCCTTATTGGAGTTCTTTGATAGTTAGACATTGTATCGATGTCATGCACATTGAGAAAAATGTATGTGATAGCGTCATCGGTACTTTGTTGAATATACCAGGTAAGACTAAAGATGGGATAAAATCCAGAATGGACCTACGTGAAATGGGAATAAGGACAGAATTAACAGAAGTAGTTAGTAGCGATCGGAGAACATACTTACCTCCCGCTTGTTACACATTGTCTAGAAAGGAGAAGAAATAATTTTGTGAATGCTTGGTAAATGTTAAGGTTCCACAGGGTTACTCATCCCACATCTGTACATTGGTATCAATGAAAGATTTGAAGTTGATAGGTCTTAAATCTCATGATTGTCACACTCTAATGCAACAAATATTGCCTGTGACAATTAGATCTATATTGTCGAAGCATGTAAGGTTTGCAATCACCAGACTTTATTTCTTTTTCAATAGTCTGTGCAACAAAGTTATTGACCCTGATACTCTCGATAATTTGCAAAGAGAAGTTGTTGTTACCCTATGTCAGCTTGAGATGTATTTTGCTCCGTTGTTCTTTGATATCATGGTACATCTTGTTGTCCACTTGACTAGGGAAGTGAAAATGTTGGGACCAGTTTTCTTGCATTGGATGTATCCATTTGAACGATACATGAGCATTTTTAAAGGTGATGTTCGAAACCATTATCGGCCTGAAGGGAGTATTATTGAGGGTTATGTGGCGAGAAAGGTTATGGATTTTTGCAATGACTTTTTGAGTGGTAATGATGCTCCCGTGAATGACAAGAATATTGAGGAGCATTTTGGCAAAGGAGTTTTGGGATCACGGGTGAAAGTAATCAGCAGTGAGCAGTTGGAGCAAGGTCACTTGTATATTTTACACAACATTATCGAGGAACATACCAGTTTCATCAAGAGACAATATCCTCGATCCAATTCAATGTGGCTTGCTAGAGAGCATAACAAGACATTTATTAAGTGGTTTGAAGATAAAGTCTTACATCAACTATCTCAAACACCAGATAATGTTATTGAAACTGTCAAATGCCCCGCCTTTAAACCAAAATTGAATGTTATGTCTTATGAAGGGTTTGACATAAATGGTTTCTCATATTACACAAAGCGTCAAGATGATAAGAGTGTCGTCCAAAACAGCGGGGTCACCCTTCAAGCGTCTTCATTGTTTTTTGCAAGTGCAAATGATAAAAGTCCACGTGAAGCTAAAATGTCATATTACGGTGTCATTGAAGACATATGGGAGTTTGACTATGTAGATTTCAGAATTCCACTCTTTAAATGTAATTGGGTTGACAACAACAAAGGAGTTATAGTGGATGAATTGGGTTTCACATTAGTGAACTTTGAAAAGATTGGCGAGAAGGGTGAACCATTCATATTGGCATCATAGGCGAAACAAGTATTTTATATCGATGATCTTGCAAATGATAAATGGTTGGTTGTTCTTCATGGTAAAAGACAATTCATTGAAGATCCTATAGATGAAGAAGAGTACTATGATAAGTATGATGACTCCAGTCCATTCTCAGTTGGGTTGCCAACACCACCAAACATTGAAGCTGGGGATCACAATGACTTGTATGTTCATGGGGATCATAATGAAGGATTGTTAATTGATAAACGATCACAATATTAGAGGCATGGATGTTTATATTTTTATTATGTTTTATTTTTCTGAATGTGAACTTTACAATGTGAATTACTTTACAATGTGAATGTAAACTTTACAATGTGAATGTGAACTTTACAATGTGAATTACTTTACAATGTTAATGTGTACTTTACAATGTGAACTTTACAATTAGTGTTACTTTACAATGTGAAATTTATAATTTGAATGTGAACTTTCAGATGGCTGAGCATTCCCATGATGACTGTGCTGATGATCACCATGAGGGTGAGGATGTGATTGCGCCGCCTGACAATGTTAGTTAATTTTAATTATGAATATATCCCTGAGGTTTCTATCTATATGTTCATTTATAATTATATCATGTAAGTGTGTTTTTTTATCAAATTTTAGGCTGGTGATGTACCCCCTAAAGTTGTTACAGCACTTGATGAGCAACAAAAGAAAATTGAGAAAGTGAGGGGCATCACAATGATGAACAAGTTAATACATCAAAGGGGCAATGGACCCAAATTGGCTGTGGATTTTGATCAGGCAGGAAATCCATATGGAGTGAACCGTAACTCATTTGTTTCATATATTGGGGTTCTTACTCGTAGCCATTGCAGTCCTATCCTAGAATCATGGCATAAAGTTCCTAAGGGGAAGAAAGACCACATATGGAAGGAACTATGCGTGAGTTAATTATTATTTGTAATTCTATTTGTGTAGATTACTAATTTTTAGGATACTAGTTAATAGCAATTCTATTTAATTTGTAGAGCATATTTGATCTGGATGAAAAGCTGCATCGTAAATGTGTGATGCAACATTGTGGGAGGGTCCTAAGGAACTATAGGACCAATCTCACCCGAGATTACATACGCGATGCTGAGAATAGGTTCTTGATTGATTCCAATTCCTAGACATTGATCAGTATTTCACTAACTCTACACTAATAATTTTTTTTTTGTATTCTCTTTGAAAAATAAATATAGGAAGAAGGAAGCCACACAACAATGGAACTACTTGGACCCCAAAGAATGGGAGGAGTTTGTTACCTAAAGAAAAACAGATGAATTCAAGGTATTAAGCGCCACTCCCAATTTAATTAATATACGTTTTTATGTATTCACCTATTCAAGATTAACCGTTAGTGTTACTAACCAAATCAATGTGCTAACTAACTAGGCTATCAGCGATGCTCAACGAGCAAGGCGTGCACTGAATGTGCACGACCACACAATGGGTCCAAGAGGATATGCAGGTGTTCACCAAAGACTACAGGCTGAGTCTACTCAGCCTACTGCTACTCAGGAGACTGTAGAGTCCTCTACTGCTACTCCCGCACCTCTGCCTTGCCATGCTATATGGATAGCTGGGAGGCAAAACAAGAAGGGAGAGATACCGAAGCCCACAACCATTGAGGCAGATGCAAAAATGGTAAAAATCAACTCTTAGAGTAATCTATTGATATTGATTATTGTTATATTTACTTATGAATTTTTGTTGATGGTGATTAGCGGGAGCTGCACGAGCAGAGGAAGGAAGACAAGTTCATCCCTCAGGGCACAAGGGATGAATTGATAGTTGCTCTGGGTAACCTAGAGCATCTTGGACGTGTAAGGGGTGCAGGCGCTGGTGTGGGCATCAAAGTGTTCTTTGGGCCATCCCAATGCAAACCTGTCCCAAAAGCGGGACTTTCACAAGCTGAGGTAACTTATTCTTATTTTAGAACGTTATTGCGGAAGAGAATTCAATAATCAGAAACTAGCATTTCTTTTATCCATGTATAGGTAGATTCCTTAATTAATAGGAGAGTTGAGGAAGTACTTGATAAAAGACTCCATGAAGCAATGAACAAGTGGCAGACGTCTCAGACTGCCACTCAGACAGTACCTATGGCAGACCTCTCTTCTCCTACTGCTCGTACTGTAGAGGTTGGGAGTAATCCTACAGACCCACAACCTAGCACATCCTCTGTAAGCATTTTTATGGCATATATAATAGCTAGTCTATTCAAGATGATATGTTTGTGTATATATGTATATAACATTCTTTACGTAAATTTGTAGGGGTTGAAGTCATGCCGACTAAAAATAGAAAGATATATTGTTGTAGAGGCATCGGCTTACCCACCCCTTAAAGGGTGCATATTTCATGGGAGTCCAGTACCAGATGGCATGGTACGTGTGAGCCCAATACATATACTCCCTGGCTGGACGAATCTTGCACTGCCTCATGCACACCCAGATGCTAAAACACTTGGTGAGGCAGTAGGCAGAGTGATACTGTGGCCTGAAGAGGATGTCCTCTATACTGATATTGTATGATAAATTTTCATTATTTTAATTTGTTAGTGTGTATATATATATGAGTCAATTGATATGAAATTATATATACAGGTCAAAAAGACGAGACCCGCTACATCTCACCCTCCACCTCCTCGACTACCAAGTTGGCTTCCAGGGGACCTACACGCCTCGATAGGTCCTAATTGTAGGAGTGTGGTAGTATGGATCAGCGAACATAATCCAAATTGCCCTATAAATGTTACTATTCTGGAGACTGCTGTAGGTAAATCATACAATAACAATCTATTTATACAAGTTTAGCATAGGTATTAATGCATACGTAATAGAAGTTCTGGATACGTATTAATGCAGGTCAAACATTCAGAAACAACATATTTATACAAGATATTTTGGAGTTGTTTGGTTATGAATGGCTGAACACATCTATGATAGAGCTGTGGATATGGTGAGATTAATGCATACAGAAATCTGGTTTATACATCCATATACCTTGTTTTATATATGACAATCTGGTTTCTTATATATTAATGCATACGTAATACATGTTTTGCAGCCACTTACACAATACATGTACATATTTTGGGTTTTCCCATGTGGGATTTTTGGTTCCATCTTTGATTAGTCTTGTAGATACAGAACCGTATTCAGTTACTTCATACTGCTGTGATACTTTTGAATATTTTGGTAAAAATAATAAGACGGTGATAATAGCTCCATTCAATGTCGAGTAAGTTTACTTTTCTTGTAATTTGGACTTAAGCAAATTACATTTTTATTGCGGATATTGAGTTATAAATTTTCTACTTTCTTACCTGTAGTGCTAAGCATTGAGAGTTATTAGTTATTGTCCCCAAGACATTCACCGTCTATTATCTAGATCCTGCGGGGAGTGAGTTGGATGTATTATATGGACATGCAATTAAAAGGCCATTATTCTCGTGAGAAATATTTTATATTTTTATATCTGTTAACATATGTTACAAATTAGCAGAAGCATATCAGCGTGTCTCCTACATCTTTATTGAACAAGCTCCACATTCTACCTCAGACAAATCTGCCATGGTCTTGACCATGAAGGGTCACATTGTCATTGGCCCTACTACTCATGCATGAGGAAAAGGAGGACAAGGAGGTTGTGGAGGCAGGACTATTGGAGGATGGGCACCCCCATAATGCTTTCATTGTGGCAAGATGGGCCATTACAAAGAAACTTGCTAAGAACTTCATGGGTATCCTCCCAAAACTATATCTACAAATGTGGCATCCACTAACAACACTTCAAAGGACACCAGCCATCAAATTCAGGTAATAGATGAGGAGTACAATCAAATCTATCAGTACAAAGCTTCTCAACAAGCCTCGTCCTCAATTTCTTCAATTGCTTCCTTTAAGCAACACCCTGGTGGATCTATTGTATGTATATCTCAATCTTCTAATGTAGGTTCTTCTTCTTGGGTTCTTTATTCAGGAACAATAGATCACATTATAGGTAAAACCCATCTTATATATCCAATCTATCCACCAGAAAAACACCTCTGTCACCTATCGCCATTGCTAATGAATTCAAAGCTCTAGTATATAGCATAGAGATTATCAAACATATACCTATAGTCACCTTACAATCAACATTATTTGCTCCTGAGTTTCCTTTTAATTTACTATCCATTAGCAAATAAACCCATTCTCTTCAAGTCTCAGTTATGTTTAACCCAGACAATTGTGTGATACAGGACCTCCATACGCAAAAGGTGATTGGTGGCGGGTATGAACTTGAAGATCTCTACTATCTTGGTTTGGAATCCAAGGCGTGTGTGGTAGCTTCTCCTCTTCATATCCATATTCGGTTTGGATACATGTCCCTGGATAAACTTTAGGTTATCCACCCCCATCTATCTAGGCTTATCAAACTCCAGTGTGAGTCATGTCAGTTAAGAAAGAATCATTGATCCACCTTTAAATCTAGGAATCAGAAGGTTGCTTTGTCAAGTTTTGATGTTATTCATTCTGATGTTTGGGGCCCATGTTAGGCTCCACCAAAACTTGGTCAAAATTATTTTGTCACTCTCATTGATGATATCTCTAGAGGCACTTGGCTATATTTGGTAAAATATTGTTCCAATATTTTATCAAAATAAAGAGATTTTTTTATGAGATTGAAACCCAATTCTCTTGGCATATTTGTAAATTTTAAACATATAATGCCAAGGAATATTTTAGTAATTCTCTTACTCAGTTCTTATCTTCCAAAGGAGTTATACACCAATCATCGTGTCCTCACTCACCTCAACAAAATGGGGTAGCCAAGAGGAAAAAATGTCACATCATCAAAATTGCTTGTACTCTTCTGTTGCATACCAATGTTCCCTAGGATTTCTGGGGCAATGTTGTCCTTGTCGAGAAATCACAACAGACAAGGCAGCATAAACAAAAAAAAATTAATACCCGATTCCCTAAACAGCAAGATCTCATTAATAGATATGTGTCTAGGAAGGAAGGTAGTAAGAGATATACCTAACCCTGAAGCAAGTCCATCGACTAATCCTTGTAGCAGTGCGTTTCTTCTTCAAACAACACTTGAGCAGTCATCAACAACATCCTCCTAGAGAAACACCATGGATGATAGTTGATGGTGTCCACCTAGTGGAGCAAAATTCATCTTGAATCTTGAGTATTCCATGTAGACCATTGGGAACTCCACGTTGTGCTACCATATTCAACAAGAAGGATTTGTCCCTTCAAACGTCAATCTTCTATGATTAGTTCTCTCTCCTAGTTGTCTCTCCCTTGCTATCCTTCCCTTTTATAGATAGGACCTTCTCAGGCTCTCTTGGTTACAACAACCAGAGAGGTCAACAACTGTCAGATCATAAAGTTGTGTCTAGGAATCCCCCAGTACCCCTCTATTTATAGAAGGGCCGAGGTTAGATTTTCCAGTCCATATGGGAGTCAAAGAGACAAAATTCATGAATTATTTGGATGTTGTGAATGATGATCCAGTTGGTTATATCCTTGAACTGGTCAACTCATATGCTTTCCTATTTTCAAACATATTGGCATTTTGTTGTCTATTAATGTGCAATCATGACATCAACATCAATCCTTGATCCAATCAAATTGATCATTAAACTAGACAATCCAGATGATGAACCAATTGTTTTACTCTTGAAATGGTCATTTCATATCATGAAATGGTCATTTCATATCATGAAATAGTCGTTTCATATGTGAAATTGTCATTTCACTTGTTGAGCTCAGGTTATATTCAGCCAATGTTGTTTGAATTGACCTGACACTTGGATCAATTGGTTCAACACTTGAACCGGTCAGTTCACAATCCAAACAATCAATTTTCAACCTCAATTGTTTAATTGAGTACCTAAACACTTTAGTAATCAAGTTAAACATCATTCATGAATAAAAACTCCTATTCCAAGTGCATCATATGTGTGTAACCGTGTAAGTCCCAAATTAAGTTGGCATTGAATGCCCATACCCAACTTATGACATCACAAGCAATGAGCGACATCTAGCAAAACATTATTGTTACCTAAGTAATTTGCAAAGTTGGAGAACAACTTCAACCTGCAATCCATGATCAGTGTTATTGTAATGGTATAGTTCCTTTGTCTCTGATATCTGTAGTGAACTTGAGGCATGGAATTATCATCCTCTTCAACATTCAATCCATGTTCCTTCAACTAGAGAAGAGTGTCTGATATGCATGTGAGATCACATGTCACATATTGAGTCACATGAGTATGGCCATACATTTCTCAGTCTCTCTTATCAAGTGGCCTATATATCAATCTCCTATAGGAGGGACAAATCCCTTCTACATCACTCACACTCAATCCCCATGTGTCTCAGTCTACCCGAGCATCACCTTTATGGCAACCCTTATTCAAAGCCATGTGGGATGGTGTCTAAGTTAATCAAACGACATGTGATGAGTGTAGTGATTTCAGGTCTAAGAACCACAATCACCATTATCACTATGAGAGATGATTCTGACTACCATTCCATGGTCTCCATGTATAACTCTCAAGGTGGGTCTATTCGGTACACGATTTTCCAACATTTACTTGTGTGTTTAACTTGATATCACATATCACAACTAATGAGACTCTATCATCACTCAACACACACTCTATTCTTGTGTATTACTATTGTCTATTTTGCTTCCACAATAATATCTAACTAGGGACATAATAAAAAATGCATTGATTCTTATCATACATATGATCTCATTGTTGAGGTCCTCAACTTGAAGACATATGTCATTGAGTAACATCATTCTTTAGACATCTACTATGTTTGTTCCATCATCTCATGATTGAGACAAACATAATAGATGAAATTACCTTTATCATTATCAAAACAAGTACATGATGCCCCATTACAGTCATCATACGATTGGCTCTATGGGCATATATACCAAAAGACTCCCACTTGCAGTTATAGCCAATCACCGAAGTATCTTATTCTAAGTGATCCTAATAAGTCCATTATGTTTAAGCTATGCAAGCACTTTTATTGTAGGTTAGCAACATTTTCTCTAGTTGTTATCCATGTTGTACGACTTCTCATATGAGATGGAAGTGTTGCAGTTTGTTATCTGAGATTCCTTGCCTAGACAGTAGCTCCATTGTTGTCATATAATTTCTACTATGTCATCAATGGTTCAAACCTCCTACAAATAATATACATGAAATTTTGATCCATACAATATCCTTTACTATGTTCATAACACCATGATAATCGATTTCTATTGTAGAATTAGCAAGTGTCTCTTACTTGGAACTTTTCCAACTTACAGTTCTCATTTTAAGGTTAAACTCAAATTTAGATTGCGATCATTAATTTCATTTTTCATTTTGGAAGCTTGCATCGGTGTAACCCTTTGCATACAACTCTTCCTCATTACCATATCCTAGGAACTGATCCTTTTAGTGCTTCTCAAGTAATCAAGGATATTCTTCATGGTGGTCTAGTGACTTTTGATAAATTTTGACAGATATCCATTCGTCATGTCCAATACATATGAGATAACGGGATGAGTACATAATATTGCATACATGATAGATCCAATTGTGAATGGATATGGTGTCTTACTCATATTGAACCCATTCTTCACAAGAAATGGCACACTATACTCCTGGGAGGCTAATTTCAAAAAAATTCTCTCATTGAGTTGTGCATGGTGAACACCTTCACCATCTTGCCAATGTATGTGCTCTTTCTAAGGTCAAGAAGCTTTTAGATCTATCTCTATAGATCTCAATTCCTATCACATAGGATGCTTCATATAAACCCTTCACAGAGAAGGTGCTTTCCGTCTAGGTTTTAACATTTGTAATATAATGATGTTATTCCCCATCATTATGTGGAACATAAGCATGATCCCACTAAATTCTTAATAATCATAGATTTCATATTCATTCTGAGTAAAGTTAAACACTTTGACTGTCTAGTCAAATAGAAGATCCAGATCTGAGATTCTTGCTTCAATCTATGGGTTAACCTTTGTAGATTACAAACTTTATTTATAGTATTGGATTTATAAAACCTTCAGGTTGTATTACGTACACATCATATACAGTATTCCTATTGAGGAATGTGATTTTAGTATCCATTTTGCTAAATCTCATAGTCATGCTAAGTTGCACTAGCAAGCATGATCCTGATGGATTTAACCATGCCAACTGTTGAAGATTTCAACATGTTCAACATCTTGAACTTTGTTTGAAATAATTATAACCAATATGTCCTTATAGGTTTGTACATCACCATCCATGTCGATCTTTTCTAAAAGACCCAAATGCACCCTATGGGTCTTACCCCTCGGGAGAATCCACCAAGGTCATACCTTGTTGGTGTACATGGACTCCATCTTAGATCCCATGACCTCAAGCCTTTCCTCGGGTTATGGTGCTCAATAGCATCTAGGTAAGTTGTTGAATCATCATCTATGATCAACTCACCACCTTCTTGAGTTATATGATATCATAATCCTTCAAACTCAAGGCATGTTCTACTAGAACTGCAAGTTTTCATGTGTTACATAAGGAACTTGAGTTTCCACAAAAATTTGTGATTCTTATTATTCCAATTGTACCTCTTTAGGTTCAATGTTTCCTTGTTTATCTCAAACTTTTTTAGTTCTATTTTACTCCCATTATTCCTTTGGAATTAAATTTCTCATTAGGAACTCGACCATCCAGGCAACAAATACTTTTGTTGTCGGATTGGAATAGAAAGTAGTATTCAATAAAAAATGTTTATGTCATTTATGGACAAAGATTTCAAGAAACTAATTTCTTATATAATCTTTCATCCTTAATCTTTGTAAAATAAATATCAGGACACTTCCCATGCCATATATTATATGGTGTCTTTTGAACCATTTTAAATAGTACATTGTTTAGTGTAAAGCATGTACCAAAAAAAATGGAAGGTCGGCTAGATTATATTGATAATCACACCATGACTAATAAGGCATACTTCCTTCTTTTTGATACACTATCATAAGACTCTATCATTGTGTTTCAGGTGGAGTTCATCATGATACACTATCATGGTCTCCTACAAGGTTCTCAAACTCTTAGTTCAAAGTATTTTTCATATTGATATATTTTAATACTTATACCAAGATTGTTATGTACTTCATTCATGATGTCCTTGAACACTTCAAGAGATTCATAAATGAAAAGTATCATATCTACTAAGACCATTAGTAAATATAATGAGTTACTTTTAATCACCTCTAAAATTTATTCTAAAAGGTCTGCGTACATCGGTATGTATGTGTTGTTGGATCTAGGGCTCTAGAGGGGGGTGAATAGAGATTTAAAAATTCTCACAAGATAGATTAGACCTTCAAATTATATCAATAAAAACCAATAGCTTAAGTAAAATTTGAAGTCCTAACTAACAAGCATAGCAAGGATGAGAGAAAATGAAACAAGCACTTGGACATGGTCATTTAGAGTGGTTCCACTCTCCAAACTAGGAGATAGTCAATCCACTACCTATAGAGGTCAACCTCTAGGAATTTGCAAGTGCTTCCCTCTATATATTCACCAATAAGAGTTACAACACAAGAACCACCAAAGGACTTACCTACCCCTTACAAAGAGTCTTCAACCTTACCAAGGACTTACCCAGTTTGCAGGAGTCTTCTACCTTCTTCCAAGGAGTTACCTACTCTTGTACAAGTCTTCAACCTTCAAGGGATTACCCACTCTTCTTAGATCTTCAGCCTTTACCTTCTCCTTCACCTGGAGAATATCTTCACCTCTTCTTCAACCTTGAAGAAGAACAACAATAACTCCACCTTCACTCAGAGTAGCTTGCTTCACTTTTTCTTCTTTGAGGAAAGGGATAGGGAAGATGGAATGGAACGAGAGCTTTACAAGCACAAGGAATTAGCTCTCTTACAACTAGCCTAACTCACTCATAATCACAAAATGTTATGTAAATGAGAGAGAGAAAGAGGCTCAAGGAGTTGCAATACACTCAACTTTAGCAAAGACTTAGAATAGCATGAATGAGCAAACTTGGAATGAACTCTAAGGGGTCCTATTTATAGATGGGGTGTTCCCTTGAGTGTGGGATCACTTAAGGGAGAAATATATAGCCATTTTCCAAGTTGTAATAGATCTATTCTCACTCAAAACAACTCACCAATGGTTATAATCACTTTTTCTACGTTTTTCGTACAGTATATTTGGTCGAGTTCTAATAAAGGTAACTCAACCAATCCACTAAATGACAAACCCAATTTTCAAACTATCGGTCAAGTTTGTTCTGGGAAACTCGACCGATGAACTAAAATTAATTTTACTCAATGAATTATTTGTCGAGTTCTAGGAGTGTGCAACTCAACCAATTGGTCTCTCAAAAAATCCATTACTGGATTGGTCAAGTTTCCAACTCGACCGATGAACTTCCTATGACAAATTTTCTAAATTAATATTTGAGTGATTAAATGTAGCATACAAATATCAAAAACATGATCTACTTAAGTGGAAGTGTTCGTTAGCAGTAGAATTACTGAAAAATCACTAAAAATTAAAACCATTTACAAAGAGGTCCATACATTTGAGAACTCTTTCAAAAAGAACCAAAGTAATTCAATTACATTCTAGTTTACTAGTACATATCTTGTACCATCTCTTCTTGAGGATTTACATACATCGATTGCCCTGTTAAAACTGTACATAGGCAACATAAGAACCTCGAGCCATCAAGCCAAAAATCTCAGATCGATTCATTAGAAGTACTGACTACTACTCCGAGGACCTGAGAGTATAGAGACGACA
The DNA here is from genome assembly GCA_963693085.1 of Alisma plantago-aquatica. Lineage (NCBI taxonomy): Eukaryota > Viridiplantae > Streptophyta > Magnoliopsida > Alismatales > Alismataceae > Alisma > Alisma plantago-aquatica. The sequence continues at coordinate 1,525,496,718 of OY856410.1, forward strand.
CATATGACTCTATACACAAGACATGACAGCCAGTGTCTCCACTTGAGAATTCACTGCTATCCCGGCTGCTGCTGCTCTTCCTCTGTTGTAGGATTTCTGCCTCTTCCTCTGTGTCTACCTAAAAAAGTTAGATCCCATGGGGGTGAGACAATAGAAATTTCCCCAACGAGAGATATAACTCTTCGCCAGAAACGTTATTATCACAGTTTAATAAGATGAAACTGAATAGAGGAATCATAAATGTTTAACATCGGTTAAGTTATTATCTAAATAGGTTAGGGCAATATTCTTATTCAAAGCATTTCAACTGTAACTTGATAAAGCAGCATGTCACTTATTCAATAAGGAATATGAAGAACATGTATTACATTTATCCATCTAGGTTATGCTAAGCAAGACAACATCAACCAATGATTATCATATTTCAACCTTAGCAAATATGCTACACGGCTGATTACATTTTACAATCACACTTAAGCCCTAAGAAGATGAGGTATACCACTCATACTCCAACCGACCAATGTTACAGAAAGCATCGGTACCACACAAGGTCAATGGAAGAGCCGGACTCCAAGACCTCATCCTTCCCAGTCAGTATGAGATTATTTGGCAGAGACATCACGTGTCAAACTGCAATTAGCTTGCTAGGGTATATGGGCATCTTCGCTATAGAGTTATAGCCCGCAACATATGTTGGGTTTTAGGGGAGACAGAGAAGGCAGCGGAAACAAAAATTTCTCTCCCCATAACCCAAAACAAAGGAATCACATCAACGTCTATATAATATGAAGGATGGTTTGTAGAGACATACCTTGTCCCGAGGCTTGCTCGGCGACAATACCTTGCGTCTTGCGCGGTCTTTACCTCTGGTCTTGGACGGTGTCTGTGCAGCTCCTGGTCTCACCAGGACTGTCGAGATTGACAGTTGTCCTCCAAGTGGCAGAAGTCTCCCACCTCTGATGTAGTCCACACGGACCACCTGGAACTCCGATCTCCTTGTCCTATAAGGAATCGGAAGGAGTCATACCCTCCTATTGGCGTATTAGTCACCAACACACTCTCTTGCAACCAGTTGCTTTTCTACAGTTGTCTTTCCCTTGCTGTGCCTCCCTTATCGGGTAGCACTTGCTCGAGCTCTCTCTCGGTTACCAAAACCAGAGAGAAAAACAACTTTGCAGAGAAACTGGTGTTCTGAGTTGTTGTTCCTGAGAAACCCCCAATACCCATATATATAGGAAGGTCATGGGACATGGTTATCTACCCCAAGAAATGTGGGATTAAACAGGAGTAGAAGGGTTTGAGATTTTCCACAAAACAGCCAACTGCGCCACCTAAACCGATCGTTTCAAGCATGAAACGATGGGTTGGGGACCTGAGCCGATCGGTTCAGACATCAACTGATCGATTGGGCCACCTGAGCCGATCAGTTCACTACTGAGCCGATCAGTTTGTGGTCCTGGTCCAACTCAAATTGACTTTCATATTTGTTTCCGATTAATCAAATATTAATCCTTATCCAAATCGAATTTCTACAAGTGAAACAAATTGTATTTGCAAAATAGTCTTCAGACTTTCCAAACGATCTCGGTTGGACCAGTTGAGCCGATCGGTTCAACACTTGAACCGGTTGGTTTACCCTATACTGAGCCGATCGGTTCACCAACCTGAGCCGATCGATATTCATCTCATGAGCCGATCGGTTGGGGCAGCAGACTATGCAAAATCAGTCAATCACAGTTTCAATCAATCCGATACTCTAATCAATCGGTCCAACACCTTGAACACTATGATACTGAGCTATCAATTGATTGAGTGTTTAATTGAACTACTAAACTCCTTTAGTAATCAATCTAAACATCATTTGTGGATAAACTCCTCTTCTAGGTTAAATCCTATGTGTATGACCCTGCATGTCCATTTCACGTTGGCAGTGAAAGTCCATAACACTTATGTCTTCACAAGCAAAGAGCGGTGCCTAGTCGCACATCAGTGCTAACCAAGTGAAAAGGAAAGTTGGAGAACAACTTTCAATCCTACAATCCGTGAATGGTGTTATAGCGAATGTATAATTCCTTTGTCACTGATATCCCGAATGAACTCATGGCATGGAACAGTCATCCTGTCAACGTTCATTCGCTTTCTTGATCTCAGAGTAGATTGGAGGAGATATGTATGACATCAATATCACATACTGATTCACACATGCGTGCACGCCTATCTCAATACTACTCATCAAGTGGCCATGGATATCAAACTCCCTCAAGAGGGACAAATCCCATATCTATCACTCACCCCTCAAAAGCCTCATGTGTCAAAGCCACCCAATCATCACCTTTATAACAACCCATGTTTTAGGACTGCGTTTGATGATGTCAAAGTGTACCCAACGACATGCGTTGAGTGTAGTGATTTTAGGTCAAAGAATCACACTCACCACCATCACTGTGAGAACTGACTATGACTACCATGTCATGGTTCCATGTGTCAAACTCACGGTGGGTCTGTCCGGTAAACTTGTTCTCTAACAAGTACCTATGTGTTTGGTTTGATATCTCCATATCACGACTAATGAGATTCTATCATCAACCAACACCACAATCTAGTCTTGTGTGTCATTGTTGTCTATCTACCTTCTACAATGACATCCGACTAGGGACATAATAAGAATGTACAAACTCTTATAATCGGTATGATCTCATCGTTCAGGTTCTCAACCTGAAAGCATACGTCATTGAGTACTGTCATTCTCTAGACATTCGATCTGTTCTATCATTATCTCATATGACTGCACCAGAAAGAATTGGAAGCTTGCCTTTGATCTTTATCAAATCAATCTTAATGTATCCCACCAATCATCCCATGATTGGATCTCAGGGTATACATACCAACAGACTCCCACTTGCAATGCGAGCCAATCACCCTTGAATCACATTCATAGTGATCTTTAAACATGTCCCACATGTTACTGTGCTCTAGTGCTATCATAGTGAGTTATGGCAACACCTTGCCAAAATCAGTATTAACTGCATGTCTCTCATTTCCTCGTTGTACGTCACATGTATGAGATAGAGTTTCCGTAATATGCGATCTAGTATTCCTTTACTAACCTTTAGCCACATTGCATGACCAAGCGCTCCTAACTTGTCATCAATGACCGGAATAACTGTAAGTTCATCTCATGAACTTCCATATTCATATAGTATCCACTGCTGTTCTCAAATACACGGATACTCGACATTTCCTTTTAAAACAACTTTATTGGAACATTTCGATTATTTATTCAATTTTATATATATCCCATATATATTGTGATTAATTTTTCTGTCCTTTTTGGAAGTTCGCATCAGTGTAACTCTTTACAGTGAATCCTTCCTTCTTTCCATAGAACTAGTACTTATCAAGTCCTTATGGTATTCCAGTAACCTTTACTGGAACTAGACAAACATCCACTCGTCATGTCCCACATATGAGTTGTCAGGATGAGCACATCATGTTGTCATGTCCTACATACAAGATGATGAATGCATTTTATCCTTACTATGTCCATACATGCAAGATGATGGGATGATTACATACATGATAGATCCATATCTATTCTTAGTGTTCCCATTCTTCATAAGAATTGGACACTTGGCCTTGGGATATTAACTCCATGTAACATGGATTGGTTTTCTCCCACTGAATCTGTGCACATTGAACCTTTCAGTATAGATTGCCAATGTATTCTCTCTTTTCATGTCAAGAGGTTTTCGAGAACTATCTCTATAGATCTATGTTCCTATCACATAGGAAATGTCTCTACCTTCCCTAAAGATAATTTCCACTTTGGATTTCCATTCTTAGAACATCTAATTTCACATCAACATGTGGAATGTGAATACGCTCCCACTATATCACAGATCTCTCTTTATTTTTGACATATCAGTCAAACCTTTTGACTATATTATCAAAATAAAGATCACAGTTCTGAGTTGCTTGTACTCAATCAATAACATTGATTAGTCCATTGTAACTTATAGACTTCATTTGTATTAATGGATTCATAAACCTTATAGGTTGTGTCACGTACACATACTTGTTTTATTCCTCATAGGAATGCGATTTTAGTATCCGTATGTCAAATCTCTTAGTCATTAAGTTGCAATTAACAAGCATCATCCTTCTCAAAATGTTATCCATGTGTCTTAACACTTAAGACTCATACACACTTATGGATTTCATCCCAATGGGTTCTACCATCAAGGTCATACCTTATGGTTCTCATGGAAGTTATTTAGGATATAATGGTCATAAACCATAACTCAAAATCTGGTTACTCATATTTATCTAGATAGTTGATTCATCACATGACCAACTCATCACATATATAATCGAGGTGTATCTTTCAAGGATATAAGAACTCACAACTCCTTGTGATTCTTAATGTCCTTTATTAGTGTGGGGTATTCTTTATTAAGAAGAAATTAGTTATTTGATAATCATCCTCTAACTCCTTAGAGTATGACTCCTTTTAATTTAGACATCACTATGCCTTAATCACGAGCTTACTATGATACATTATCATAATCACTCACAAGGTTCTCAAACATTTGGTTCAAGTATTTCATTCATTGATCTTATCAAGAATTAACACTTTACCAAATCCGTACTTCATCTATGACATTCTTGAACACTTCAAGATATTCATATTGTTATTTCTCTAAACACCATTTGAAGTACTAGCATTAAATCTAATAGGCATGTAAATACATCACATGTATTATACCTAATATGATAATCATTCTACCACTACCTTAGTGAAGATTGATTAATCATGTCCAAGAGATTCATGTCTCTCATTGGTTCTCTAACCAAAAGAGTCTAGATTTATCCATCATATGGAAACTAGAAATGAATTTCTCATGATTTATGCCAATTTGATTGTTTGAGTTATCAATAACTTTTAGGTATCATTTTATCTTATGCATACTGATAACACCAATTTTTGTGATGTTTTTGCCCTTTATTCTGTTATCAAAACTGCCCTTTTCTGCTATTTTCCTCTCTTTTATAAGTAATTTTGCAATAATTGGCCAAGAAACGCTCTTAATCCAATATTTCCATCTTTTGTAGAGTTTTTCCTCATTTTGGTACGATAAGGCCGTCCCGGCCCACAAATAAGTTCAAGTCTGCATCGGCCTTCATGACGCCCGATACGACCTCTGCCTGACTGGGTGGAGCGACACAACGACGCACGACAAGGGGATGCCGCACAAGAAGAAACTAACGGATGACACGTCTTCTACCCGACAGGGAGCCAAATTCGCCACGACAACCCAAGCTTGTCGCGTGACACAGCCACCCACCGGCAGGCGCCGCCCGTCACGTGACCGACAGCCGACACCCCTGTGCCGAGCGATACCAGTATCGGCCGCCCACCGACCCGTGAATAAGGAGGACACGTGGCGCTTCGAGCACCAGAACTTCCCCCAACCGCTACCTATAAATAGCAGCTACAGGAAGCCGAAAAGACAGTTCGCACAGTTGGGAACTTTGAGCGATCTTCGGAGGAAAACTGCGAGAGCAAGAGTATCGTGCCTCAGTGCTCGTACCAAGAAACTCTAGGTGATCTCTTCCTCATCCCGAGAGGGAGGGGATGGTTCACTTAGGACCGTCCCCGGAGACACAGCAGGCCGATATCGGCCAACGTTGATGAGTGACACAAGTGCCCGACAGTGGATGCATCACTCCATGCAGACACGATATCGAACTTGATACGCTTCGCCCGTCATAGCATGCCGCCTGAGAGGGTGCACCGCCCGACATGAGTGTATCGGCCAGGGTCCTTGAGCGATACAGTCGGCAGTCATAGCGTGCCACCCAACACTACTGTATCGGGCTAGGCCCCTGACCGGTATCGGGCTGGAGAGCTCCAGTGGACTGTCATCCTTCTACATCAAGAAGGCGACATCTATCTTTATTTCCGTTATTTAATTCTTTACTTATGCACTGTAATTAAGACCTTTAATGTTTATGGGAATGGAAAAGCTTAATTACTTGCTGCTCAATGCTTGGTGCAAAATGTTGGATGACTGCTATGTTTGATATCTGAACTCTAGCTTGCATGTTTGGATCACGTTTCTCTTAGCTACCGAATCGTGTTTTCCCGTCGCAACAACTTCGAGAGTTGTGTTGTGGCTCTAGTGTTTGGTCTGATTCTGGAGTATGAGAGTGCCTGAAACGGAGTTGTTTCAGTAACATTCCACTCTAACTTAAGTCCAGCAACCTCGAGAGGGGTGTTGATGCTTGGTTAGAGGTACCCACTCTGAGAGGAGCGGTGCAGGATGTTACTACTACCTCTTGTTTTACTGAAGTCTTATCCTTCGTACCTTGCTCTAGCTCTAGTTTTATCTTTATATTTCTGTTGCATGAAAAATTCCTAAAAACTGCTAAATGACTAAAACCTTAAATCTTTCTTGTAGCTCCAGTTGGAGATAGTTTTCTTTGTTTTGTTTGTGACATCTTGCTATTTCCCCTTGGGGAATTTATAATCTCTTCATACCTGCTGGAGTGTAGCGTGTCGATTCTGGGTTCTCAACACTACCACCCTTGTCCCTGTGTTCGACCCCATATATCTACTTCGACCTCGTAAGCAAAGTTGTGGGGGCCTAGAAGGATTCAGATTATAAATGTAAAAGCTCGACTACCTCAAATCCGCCTCCAATTTTAGGACGCGCGATTTAGGCCGGTCAACTTTTTGGCACCGTTGCCGGGGATAAGACAAAACGGCACTATTGACGAATACAAATCCACTAATTACACTCCCGTGCCTCAAGCTTAGAAATGAGATTGACAACACTCTTTGCTTTTGTTATTTTATTATCATTACTCTTTGCACAAAATAAATAATTCTATTTTCTAAAGTTGATTTCTCGTGCCATTTCATGAACTCTGTAGAATGGCGATCTGTTCCGTTGAGCTCAGACACCATGTCTCGCTGTGAGAAATCTCTGTCTGATGGTGAACGTCAAGGCCGAGAAGAGTTTTCGCACCAACCCAGCTTGGTTGGTCAGTTGTTCGCTTACATAAAAAGACAAGACACTATCATCAACCAGCTGGAATAGGGAGCGCTAGCCAGTCCTAGAGCTCTGAATTCCATACAACACCAGATGACGAGTCTGCAGATACGCCAACACAAGGTCGATCAACGATGGCCCAGATGGCCGCTCTGAGAAAGGACCCTGCAGGAAAGACACTCTCCTACCCTGAAACTACCAGAATGGTAGTGCTAAGGTCTGGGAAGACAGTGGAACGCATTGATGAAGCTGGACCAGAAGCTGAGCCAAGGCCTGGGAGTGCGATTCCGACAGAGGACGAAGGTAGACAAGAAGAAGCTCGAGAGCCTGCACAGAAGCCTTCCAATGAGCTATCTGGTGGGAGGAATCCTTATGCTCCCAGGCTGTCGTTTCCTTATAAGCTGATCATGACAAATTTGAAAAAGCGTCACAAAAGGTTCATGGACTCGATTAGGAAACTGCATCTTGAAGTCCCCTTCCTTGACGCCTTGGAGGAGATGCTGACCTACACCAAGTTCCTCAAGGATCTTATCACGAAGAGAAGAAGGAGAGGAAGGGTTGAGACCGTACACCTAGCATCTACTTCCTCGGCCTTCGTGAAGCCTGACCTGCCAAACAAAAGAAGAGACCCTGGAGCTTTTACGATCCCGTTTGCCATCGGGGACAACGTTGAGCGAAAAGGTCTTGCCGAATTAGGGGCAAGCATCAGCCTCATGCCCCTAAGCTTCGCGCAAAGGTTGGGTTTAACTGACATGGTTCGTACCAAAATGAGGATTGAACTGGCGGACCATACCTTCAAGAGACCGGTCGACGTTGTTGAGGATGTGCCGATCAGGGTCGGTAATTTCTTCATTCCTTGCGACATAGTATTTGTTGACACAGCAGAAGACCCCCGCGGCCCGATCATCTTTGGACGTCCTTTCTTGGAAATAGGAAGGGCGTTGATTGATGTTTCTGAGGGGATTATCACGCTGAGGGTCGGAAACGACTACCTGGACTTCAAGTTGAAGGAAGTCATGAAAAGTCCTTCCCTATCAGAATCCGCGTGTTTCGCGGATAGCTACGATAAATTCTGCAAGAAGATAGAGGAGGACATCCGGATAGTGGACCCCCTTGCGAGGGCTATAAGCTGTCAGGATTCCGACTTCGAAGATCCTGAAGTTGCGGAGTATCTCAACCTTTTTGACATGTCTGACGAAAATATGCACGAAGAGGATGAGGTGGTGGAGTCCGTGAAGTATGCCTCTCTCGAAGAGGAGCCTCAAGAAAAGGCATCCAGGGCAAAGCCTGAGTTGAAACCGTTGCCCGAAGGTCTAAAATATGATTTCTTAGGTGAAGAAGAGAGAAACCCCGTCATCGTAAACGCCGATCTTTCGAGAAACCTACTGGACCGACTTCTTGAGGAGTTAAGACTCCACAGGGGGGCTATAAGATATTATGTAGAGGACATCAAAGGTCTTATCCCCGCCTTATGCATGCATCACATCAACTTGGAAGAATCTGCCAAGCCTCTGGCTCAACCCCAGAGGAAGCTGAACCAGATGCTCATGGAAGTCGTCAAGAAAGAGGTAATAAAGCTTAGGGATGCGGGGATCATTTACCCAATTAGCGATAGCAATTGGGTGAGTCTGATCCAAGTAGTACCCAAAAAGGGCGGGATGACAGTGGTTAAGGGTGAGAAGGGTGACGAGGTGGCGGTTAGGACCGTCACCAGATGGAGGATGTGCATCGATTACCGAAAGATAAATCAGGCTACCAAAAAAGATCATTTTCCGCTACCTTTTATTGACCAAGTTCTTGAAAGATTAGTGCATCACGATTTCTTTTGTTTCCTTGATGGCTTTTCAGGATTTTACCAGGTACCCATCTTGCCCGACGATCAGGAGAAAACAACATTCACCCGCCTCTACGACACTTATGCCTTCAGAAGGATGCCCTTCGGACTCTGCAACGCCCCCGCCACCTTTCAAAGATGCATGATATCGATGTTCTCAAACTTTCTAGAAGATATCATAGAAGTTTTCATGGATGACTTTTCAGTCTATGGGAAGGACTTCGATAGCTGTCTGAAGAATCTGTCATTCGTCCTTCAAAGGTGCGAGGAGAGCGGCCTGGTACTGAACTGGGAAAAGTGCCAATTCATGGTGAGGGAGGGCATCGTTCTGGGGCATAAGATCTCAAGGCGTGGGATCGAGGTGGACGTAAGCAAATTTGAAGCAATATCTAAGCTTCCTCCACCAAAATCCGTGACGGGAGTGAGAAACTTCCTCGGGCACGCCAAATATTACCGAAGATTCATCAAGGACTTCTCGAAAATTTCCAAACCGCTGTCCAATCTTCTGGTAAAAGATGCTGAATTTGTTTTCTCTAACGATTGTCTCAGTGCTTTCCAGGCACTAAAAATGCTTTAATATCACCACCTATCCTTCAAGCGCCAGAATAGGGTTTACCTTTTGAGCTGATGTGTGACGCTAGCGACTACGTGGTTGGAGCATCCTAGGGCAAAAGAAAGATAAAAAGCACCATGTGATTTGCTACGCCAGTCGCACGTTGGACGAGGCTCAGGTAAACTACACAACAACTGAAAAGGAGATGCTTGCGATCGTCTTTGCGTTCGATAAGTTCAGGTCGTATCTCGTCGGAGCAAAGGTCAAGGTATACATAGATCACGGGGCCATAAAATACTTAATGCAAAAGAAAGATGCAAAGCCCAGACTGTTGAGGTGGGCCTTGTTGCTCCAAGAGTTCGACCATGAAATTATTGATAAGAAGGGAGCAGAAAATGTGGTCGCTGACCACCTATCAAGGATCGTGGCTGAGAGCCAGGGAGGGCCACCAATCAATGACGACTATGCCGACGAGGCTCTTATGTTGACCGAAGCTCAAGAAGAAAGCTTACCCTGGTTTGCAGACATCTGCAATTATCTTGCTTGCGGAGAACTGCCTCCTGACATCACGTACAATCAGAAAAAGAAGCTATTCGCAGATGCTAAAAACTACTACTGGGATGATCCACTCCTATTCAGAAGATGCGCTGACAATTTATACAGGAGGTGCGTCCTAAAAGAAGAAACCGTGAACATCCTGAAAGAATGCCACGCCTCCCCCTACAGTGGACACCTGGGTAGCGGAAGAACAACTGCAAAAGTGCTACAGTCAGGTTTCTACTGGACCTCCTTATTTAAGGATGTTGCACAATTCGTAAAAGTTTGCAAAGAATGCCAGTCTACAGGGAATATAGGGCGGAGGAATGAAATGCTAATGGCAAGTTGGATTGAAGTAGAAATCTTCGACGTATGGGGGATTGACTACATGGGGCCGTTTCCTCCTTCCAGAGGGTATCAATACATACTAGTGGCAGTGGACTATGTATCGAAGTGGGTGGAAGCAGTAGCAACCCAAACATGCAACGCTAAGTCGGTAATCAAGCTATTCGAGAAGACAATCTTTCCTCAGTTCGGTGTACCGCACACTGTAATAAGCGACGATGGGTCGCACTTTGGAGAGAGACAGTTTGAAGCACTCCTACGTAAGTACAGAGTGAAGCATAAGATCGCTACACCCTACCACCCGTAGACGTCAGGACAGGTAGAGGTTTCCAACAGGCAGATTAAGCAGATCCTTGAGAAAATAGTCGGCCGAATGAGGAAAGATTGGTCTATGAAGCTTGATGACATACTATGGGCCTATAGGACCGCCTACAAAACGCCCATTGGAACCACCCCCTACAAACTTATTTATGAAAAATCCTGCCATCTACCCCTAGAACTCGAACACAAGGCCCTTTGGGCAATCAAGTTCCTAAATATGGACCTCGACAAAGAAGGAGAAAAGAAGTTTTTGCAACTTCAAGAGCTTGAAGAGCTGAGAATGAATGCCTACGAAAATGCAAAAATCTACAAACAGAGGACAAAATTGTGGCATGATGCCCACCTCAGGAGAAAAGATGTAAGTGAAGGGGATAAAGTCTTGTTATTCAAGTCCTCTATTCGTCTTTTCCCTGAGAAGCTACAAACGAGATGGTCAGGACCGTTTACTGTATCGAAGATATACCCATCAGGAATGATGGAGCTCTACAACAAGGACGATCCGACCAAAGTCTTCCAAGTCAATGGGCACAGAGTGAAAAGGTTCTATGAGGATGAAGCTTTTGTCAGGAGAGCAGAGATCAACCTGCAAGATATGGGTACAGTCGAGGGTTGAACAAGATGATCCTACACCGGTCGAGATGGCGACGCAAACTTCAGCGCAACTTGGGAGGCAGCTCGAGTTCTTTCTTTCCTAGAGAAGGATGTATTTTTCTTATTACTTGTAAAAACAAACTATATGGATTGTAATAAGGCCCGAGTCAGCACACGCGCCGAGCATACCGACTCTTCTGTTTTATGGGCCATCGCTGCATTTTTCAAAGCTTTGAGGAGTAATTATATCTGAGGTCAGGGACTCTACCCTAAACCGATGATGTTTTGCCCATCAATTACTTTTTCTCCGCCTTGCTTTAGTTTCAGCCGCCTTCTTTTATGCCGTGTCGAGCAGCAGCTCAGCTGGCGCGCGGTCACGCTTGTATCGGGGTGGAGTTTCTTGGGCACCACAAGAGCCGTGACGGATGGTATTCCCGAGTGACAACCGTATCGTGCATGGATATAAATGCCCTTAATTAGACTAACGGGACCGTTGTCTTGGGAACGACATGTCTCAAACGGCCGATGCGCGCCCCAGAACTGCCCGATTTACCCCCAGCTGAGTTTGCTATATATAGTAAGGTGGATTTACCGTTTCGGGCTATCACACTTATTCTTTTTAGCCACCCACATCTTTTAGTAATCCACTTTTGCTCACGTATCGGCCAGCTTGCCTTCACCCTTGTATCGGGCGATGGCTCCAAAGAGCAAGGGTATAGCCCGACAGACTTATCGCCCGACATGAGTTTTCATATCGCACACTACGTATCGGGTTTACAAGCTTAGTCGATTTTTGTGTATCGCCCGATGCAGTTAAGCACGACACAACGACCGATAGTGTTTGCCCGATACGCCATATCAGGAGACACATTTTTCTTCTGAGATGTCCTATCGGGCGGATGCCTTTTGGCGACCTTATCGCCCGACATACCCGTGTTGGGCAGTGTGTTGTGCCGCACAACTCTCTTCATATCGTCCAATCCTGTATCCTCTCGAGCTTTCTTTTGATGGACGATACCCAGATTTTGAAATAAGTCAAGTTTTATCGAGTTTCTTTTGTTTTTCCTACCTAACATGGTTAATGAACCTGATAATAGGTATGGATCATACAAGGCAAACCTCCGACCGAGATGACAAATGAGGCACAAGAATCAGAATTGCGGCTGCAGCTGAAGCAACAACTGTCAGACAGAAACGTCAGAACCCCGAAAAGGATGACTTCCTTATTATAGTCTGTCTTCAGTGGTGGTTTAGGACCATCTCCAGAGACAGCACAAGTCTTGCCCCGATGGCCTCCGGATTAAGTCTGGGCATTCCGGTTCCATCCTCTTAAAAAGGGGGGAAGCATCCGCAAGTGTTTTCAAGAGCTCTCTATCTACCATGCACAAGCTTCGAGCCTCCTTCTTGAGAGCTTTGCACTTGTTCCGGATGCTTCCAACTTGGGAAATAAAATGGCTACAACAAAGAAGCATATTGCAGCTTCTACAAGGCACAAGTGAACCCACTAGATAACCTTCACTGGGATAACATGACCTCACCCTGTATTCTTCGCTACTCTGGGATAGAGTGCAGAGTAAGTTTGGGGGGGGTACCCATGTACCAGTGAAGGATGTATAAAATTTTTCTTCACCTCCACCCTTTGTGCCATTTTGTCCTTGCTCTTTATCATGTGTATGTACCCATGCTCATATAAAATGTCATAATCATATAATTTTTTTTGAAAATTTTTGCTTTTATTCCCATGCATATGTACAAAGTTGCTATAATAGTGAAAACCTGTTGCGACTTCTTGCAAAGTTTGTTTTCTATGTGCTTAACGAGATACAAGTTTTGTTATATCTTTTTGATAAATGCTGCCTCAAACGAATAAAGATTATGTTTTGCCATGCCAAAAATTTTGAAAAATATAATAATCTCACAAACAGCTAAGAGACGAGTATGGAGAAGGAAAAAGCTGCCCAAACAGCAGAAATCTCTTTGTTTTCCCTCACCCGACGAAAACCCAAAAAGAGAAAGAAGCCTTATGAGTGTGAATAAAAGCATGAGAGTTGTGCCCAATAAAAGAAAAGAAAAAAATTATATATACACACTTGTTTTCCAAAAGTACCCATCTTTAGGCATGGTAGATCCAGGGCAGTGGTACGTAGGATGTGAAATCACTGCTCTAAAGCCAACTGGCTTGGACTGCAGGGACCACTTGCCCGCTAACGGACCCTTACTTGGATGGACTGATGGGAAACAAGAAAAACTCCAAAAAGCATTAGCCTACCCTATACACAACTTTCTGCCCCAAAAATAAAGCTGTTTGGCGTGTAAGCTAACTTCGGAATCATACAACAAAGTCTCGCCGAAGCTATAGAGAAGAATCTTACTTAAACAATAAGGCAGGAAAAACAAAGTCTTTTGAGGCAGCATTATCTCTAAGGCCTTGCGATTCTTGTCTCACCTTTTGAACAGAAAGCTACTCCGAGCAGAAGAAGCATCACTAAATAAAGTTTAAATATTGTTTGAGGACAATCAAAACACTAACTTTGGGGGAGTTGATAACACCAATTTTTGTGATGTTTTTGCCCTTTATTATGTTATCAAAACTGCCCTTTTCTGCTATTTTCCATCTTTTATAAGTACTTTTGCAATAATTGGCCAAGCAACACTCTTAATCCAATATTTCCATCTTTTGTAGAGTTTTTCCTCATTTTAGTACGATAAGGCCGTCCCGGACCACAAATAAGTTCAACTCTGCATCGGCCTTCCTGATGCCCGATAGGACCTCTGCTCGACAGGGTGGAGCGACACAACGACGCATGACAAGGGGATGCCGCGCAAGAAGAAACTGATGGACAACACGTCTTCTACCCGATAGGGAGCCAAATTCGCCATGACAACCCAATCTTGTCGCGCGACACAACCACCCACCGGCAGGCGCCGCCTGTCACGTGACCGACAACCGACACCCCTGTGCCGAGCGATACCAGTATCGGCCGCCCACCAACCCGCGAATAAGGAGGACACATGGCGCTTCGAGCACCATAACTTCCCCCAACCGCTGCCTATAAATAGCAGCTACAGGAAGCCGAAAAGACAGTTTGCATAGTTGGGAACTTTGAGCGATCTTTGAAGGAAAACTGCGAGAGCAAGAGTATCGTGCCTCAGTGCTCGTATCGGGAAACTCTAGGTGAGCTCTACCTCATCCCGAGAGGGAGGGGATGGTTCACTTAGGACCGTCCCGGGCGACACAGCAGGCCGATATCAGCCAACGTTGATGAGTGACACAAGTGCCCGACAGTGGATGCATCGCTCCATGCCAGACACGATATTGAACCCAATACACTTCGCCCGTCATAGCGTGCCGCCCGACATGAGCATATCGGCTAGGGTCCTTGAGCGATACAGTCGGCAATCATAGCGTGCCGCCCGAGAGGGTGTGCCGCCCGACACTGCTATATCGGGCTAGGCCCCTGACCGGTATCGGGCTGGAGAGATGCAGCGGACTGTCGTCCTTCTACATCAAGAAGGCGACATCTATCTTTATTTCCGTTATTTAATTCTTTACTTATGCAATGTAATTAAGACCTTTAATGTTTATGGGAATGGAAAAGCATAATTACTTACTGCTCTATGCTTGGTGCAAAATGTTGGATGACTGCTATGTTTGATATCTGAACTCTAGCTTGCATATTTAAATCGCGTTTTGCTTAGCTACCGAATCGTGTTTTCCCGTCGCAACAACTTCGATAGTTGTGTTGTGGCTCTAGTATTTGGTCCGATTCTGGAGTATGAGAGTGCCTGGAATGGAGTTGTTTCAGTAACATTCCACTCTAACTTAAGTCCAGCAACCTCGAGAGGGGTGTTGATGCTTGGTTAGAGGTACCCACTCTGAGAGGAGGGGTGCAGGATGTTACTACTACCGCTTGTTTTACTAAAGTCTTATCCTTCGTACCTTGCTCTAGCTCTAGTTTTATCTTTCTGTTTCTGTTGCATGAAAAATCCCTAAAAATTGCTAAATGACTAAAACCTTAAATCTTTCTTGTAGCTCCAGTTGGAGATAGTTTTCTTTGTTTTGTTTGTGACATCTTGATGTTTCCCCTTGGGGAATTTATTATCTCTTCATACCTACCGGAGTGTAGCATGTCGATTCTGGGTTCTCAACACTACCACCCTTGTCCCTGTGTTTGACCCCGTATATCTACTTCGACCCTGTAAGAAAAGTTGCGGGGGCCTAGAAGGATTCGGGTTATAAATGTAAAAGCTCGACTACCTCAAATCCGCCTCCAATTTTAGGACGCGCAATTTAGGCCGGTCACATACCAAGTATCACAAGATAAATAAGGCATTACCATAAAGATCATATCTTTGAAATTGAAACATCAACATTATTAATTGCTATCATTATCAAACAATATGCAAAAATAATGTGTTTCTATTTATTGGCAAATATGAAATAGCAGTTCACAACTCTATTACATGCCTTCAAGGTTGAAAATAAACTAAAGTACTCCTATCTATGGAGGCAACACTTGCCCTATTTATTGAGTGCTTTACATTTTATATCTTGGAATCATATACCTAAAAATGTTACAAGTTTATTTCATGACACCTTCAGGTGGAGACGTCTGTCACCTCCTTCTTCTTTAGTTCTTCCAGATAGAGTGGACAATTCCTTTTCCAATGTCCTGGCTTTTGACAATGGTGGCAATTGCCTCTCTTGGTCATGCCTCCCTTGTCCTTGAGAGCTGAAGACGTAGTGGACTCGTGGCTAGCATCAGAACCCTTATTAGATTTGCCCTTGCCCTTGCGCCTGGACTTGCCTTTCTTGCTGCTGATCATCATCACAGACTTAGGCTTGTCCTTCTTCATCTGTGTCTCAGCTGTCCTCAACATGCCCAAAAACTGCGTCAATGGCTTGTCAAAGTTGTTCATGTTGTAGTTCATCACAAACTGACTGTATGATTCTGGCAACGATTGCAGTATCACATCAGTAGCCAACTCTTGGCTCAGGGGAAATCCCAGTCTCATATGGTTCTCCACATACCCAATCATCTTGAGCGTGTGAGGACCAAATGGATCTCCTTCTGTCATGACACACTTGAACAATGCCCTGGAGACATCATATCTCTCTTGCCGTGCTTGATCTTCATAGATGTTCTTGAGATGCTGAATCATCTCAATGACACCCATGTTTTCATGTTGTCTCTGCAACTCTGGTTCATGGAGCACAACATCAAGCACTTTGCATTAATGGCATCATCAAAATGCTTCTTATAAGCATCCCTTTCTGCCTTTGGTGCGGTAGGAGCAGGTTCCTCTGGAACTGGAGTATCCAGGATATAAAGCTTTCGCTCTTGAGTGAGAACAATTCTCAATGTCCTAAACCAGTCATGGAAGTTAGTCCCATTCAGCTTGTCCTTTTCAAGGACCGATCACAATGAAAAGTGATTGTTGTTTGTTGTCATTTGTGCTACAAAAGGAAACATATGCAATTTAGTCCAAAACTCAATTTTTGACTTATTTGATTGATTTGAAAGGTTGATGATATAATTAGGACTTTAATTAATTATCGCTCCCACTATTTTGTTCAAATTGATAGCCCTCACCATCCATTTGGAAGATTGCACCGTACAACCTTCAAGTGGGCAAGATCCTGAAATCCTCTAAGTCATGAACCAGCTAGGGTTGTCACCCATAACTTAGATCTTCCAGGTAGGCAACTTTTGCCAATTGCATCATATGCAACTCTTGAAAGATGTCATGCACAACTCCTTGCCATGATCACCTCCATGCCTCAAGGTGCTAGATCCTATCTAGGTCACCTTGTTAAGTCCAACCCAAAGCCAACACAATGAAATATGCACCCTGCTAGGGCAGACCCACATATTCATCCTTCACACTTCCACAAGATAGACGGTGCACCATACTAGGGTGTGCCCACACTTGGCCGATCAAGCTTTTAACATGTGTCGCATTTGGATGGCATCTAAAACTTTAATATTTAATGAGGGATTTGGTTTTTATAGGTACATATACATATCCAATAACCACAATATATAGTACATATCATATACATGCTATATCCCACAAAAAACATGCGAAATGATAAAAGCGATGATTATGGCCATCCTAATGTGATTTCTCAAGCCAAGAGGAATCACAGTCATCTAGGTCTACATTGCATGCAACATGTCCATGATGAAGAGCTATAGCCATCCGAATTGATCAACTCATCACATGAATGACCTGCTTGTCCTGGCCGGTCGTCTGGGTGCCACCAACTGATCGGTTGGCTCCTCCAACCGATCGGTTCACCTAGTCGTCATGCATCTCCTCATGGCTGCCACCCGATCATCTCACTCCTTGAACCAGTCGTCTGGATCGCCAACTGATCAGTTCATGCCTTGAACTGATCATCTCAGTTGTCGTTAGATGTCCTCCGTTCTTTGACATAACAAGAAATAAAAGATCTATCATATTTACATTTAAATTGCAAAACCCCGAGTTACATTTGGGGGGAGCAAAGGTAGGAAAGAAATCTCGAGTTATCTCAAGTTACATCATGAATAGGAGATAGGGAATCAGTGCACAGACTGATATTCAAGCAACCAAATACAACCAATCACACAAACATAGGGTTTATTGGCCATAACCACACTATACATCCACCACAAAACTCATTTAAGGGCAACACATATCGAGTGCATTCATATTACATATCATATATGTATATTGGAATTTGTGGATTTAGGATTGGACATGCATAAAGCCAATTTTATTCGCATCGTATGCAATAAATAAAGGCGACAAATGAAAATCGATCACATCAATAATCCTAAAGTATAAAGCAGTTGACGTGGCTCTGATACCACTGTTGGGTTTTAGGGGAGACAGAGAAGGCAATAGAAACAAAAATTTATCTCCCCATAACCCAAAACGAAGGAATCACGTCAACGTCTATACAATAGGAAGGATGGTTTGTAGAGACATAACTTGTCCCGAGGCTTGCTTTCACCTCTGGTCTTGGACGGTGTCTGTGCAGCTCCTGGTCTCACAGGGACTGTCGAGATTGATAGTTGTCCTCTGAGCAGCAGAAGTCTCCCACCTCTAAAGTAGTCCACACGGACCACCTGGAACTCTGATCTCCTTGTCCTACAAGGAATCGGAAGGAGTCGCACCCTCCTGTTGGCATACTAGTCACCAACACACTCTCCTGCAACTAGTTGCTTTTCTGCATTTGTTTTTTCCTTATTGTGCCTCCCTTATCGGGTAGCACTTGCTCGGGCTCTCTCTCGATTACCAAAACCAGAGAGAATGACAACTTTGCAGAGAAACTGGTGTTCTGAGTTGTTGTTCCTGAGAAGCCCCCAATACCCCTATATATAGGAGGGTCATGGGACATGGTTCTCTACCCCGGGCAATGCGGGATTAAACAGGAGTAGAAGGGTTCGAGATTTTCCACAAAACAACCAACTGCACCACCTGAACCGATTGTTTCAAGCATGAAATGGTTGGTTGGGGACCTGAGCTGATCGGTTCAGACCTCAACCGATCGGTTGGGCCACCTGAGCCGATCGGTTCACTACTGAGCTGATCGGTTCGTGGTCCTGGTCCAATACAAATTGAATTTCATATTTGTTTCCGATTAATCAAATATTAATCCTTGTCCGAATTGAATATGTACAAGTGAAACAAATTGTATTTGAAAAATAGTCTTCTGACTTTCCAAACGATCTCGATTGGAGCCGATCAGTTCAACACTTGAACTGGTCGGTTCACCCTATCCTGAGCTAATCGGTTCATCTCATGAGTCGATCGGTTGGGGCAGCAGACTATGCAAAATCAGTCAATTACAGTTTCAATCAATCCGATACTCTAATGAATCAGTCCAACACCTTGAACACTATGATACTGAGCTATCAATTGATTGAGTGTTTAATTGAACTACTAAACTCCTTTAGTAATCAATCTAAACATCATTTGTTAATAAACTCCTCTTCTAGGTTAAATCCTATGTGTGTGACCCTGTAGGTCCATTTCACGTTGGCAGTGAAAGTCCATAACACTTATGACTTCACAAGAAAAGAGTGGTGCCTAGTCGCACATCAGTGCTACCCAAGTGAAAAGGAAAGTTGGAGAACAAATTTCAATCCTACAATCCTTGAATGGTGTTACAACGAATGTATAATTCCTTTGTCACTGATATCCCGAATGAACTCAAGGCATGGAACAATCATCCTGTCAACGTTCGTTCACTTTCTTGATCTCAAAGTATATTGGAGGAGATATGTATGACATCAATATGACATACTGATTCACACATGAGTACACGCCTATCTCAATCCTACTCATCAAGTGGCCATGGATATCAAACTCCCTCAGGAGGGACAAATCCCATATCTATCACTCACCCCTCAAAAGCCCCATGTGTCAAAGCCACCCAATCATCACCTTTATAACAACCCATGTTTTAGGACTACGTTTGATGATGTCAAAGTGTACCCAAGGACATGTGTTGAGTGTAGTGATTTCAGGTCAACGAATCACACTCACCACCATCACTATGAGAACTGACTATGACTACCATGTCATGGTTCCATGTGTCAAACTCATAGTGGGTCTGTCCGGTAAACTTGTTCTCTAACAAGTACATATGTGTTTGGTTTGATATCTCCATATCACGACTAATGAGATTCTATCATCAACCAACACCACAATCTAGTCTTGTGTGTCATTGTTGTCTATCTACCTTCTACAATGACATCCGACTAGGGACATAATAAGAATGTACAAACTCTTATAATCCGTATGATCTCATCGTTCAGGTCCTCAACCTGAAAGCATACATCATTGAGTACTGTCATTCTCTAGACATTCGATCTGTTCTATCATTATCTCATATGACTGAACCAGACAGAATTAGAAGCTTGCCTTTGATCTTTATCAAATCAATATTAATGTATCCCACCAATCGCCCCATGATTGGCTCTCAGGGCATACATACCAACAGCATATACTCACTTCAGAGTTATGGCCCGTAGCCAATGCATGATATCATATCATGGAGTCATGGCCCGTAGCCATACTCTTACTGGGGTATGGTCCGTAACCAATCTTGTACATAGGATATATCCCACAACCATTCCTATGGGGCATGAGGATATAATTGTCCAATTACCCCTGCATATTAAAAAATATGCGCTCCGAGTTTAACTCGTTTCACCATTCAGCAAATTCTGACGCTGATGGATCTGTGGTCACGGTAACTACATTATATAATATCACTTGATTAATTAAGTGTATAGCCATATTCTTTTAGCATTAGACAAGTTTCCAAACAACAATTATTTTAACAATTGCTACAAAGAATGTGTAACACTTTCATCAAGTACTATTCAAATCTTTAACAAAGTATTGGGATCTCAATCCCTCATCTCATCAGGAGCATTCTCATCCTTTCACAAACTCATCATCATGATTATAGAAAATGGTTATTCAAACCCTCAGTTCATCATGGAACACTTGTTACCGCTTATCAGGTAACTAATACCTTCAGGTCATTTGACCAAGGTAACATGATACTTGGTACATAAGCATCTCACATGGCTCACAAAACCCATTTCATCTCTGGTTACCTCTTACTAGGCAACAAAGCATGTTATCACTCACAAGGCCCATTAACAATAATAAATGAAACATCATAGCTCATTCCTGGCTATGCTCATCATCTCATGATACCTGCATGGTTAGTATACTTGATAATAGTTATATCAATTACATTTTAGCACCATTCTATACAAAGTAACACCACTTATACCCTTATCAGGTGTAGGGTTTCCCAATTCATATCCATCATGGTTTACTCATCACTTTACACAAATTAGGGCTAGGTTTCAAATTAGGGTTTCATAATACATAGCATCACCCTGGATTAGGGTTTCATATCACATTACCCTGTATCAGGGTTTCACCTTACATCCTTACCTTGAATTAAGGTTTCTTATAAGATTTCCCTTAAAATTAGGGTTTCATGTAGCTTTACCCAAAATTTAGGGTTTTCATGAAGCATTCCCTTAAATTAGGGGTTTTCATCAAAATACCCTGAATTAGGGTTTCTCATATCATTACCCTAAATTAGGGTTACACCATCACCCTAGATTAGGGTTTCATGTTGAAAGTGTTGAGGATTAATCACTACATGATTATCACTCATGTATAACTTTCTTTCTCTCATCCTCTCTAGGAGGTTAATTACATCAGACTTGATTAGATTAGGTTAACCCTTTGTTCAAGTACATACATTTAGGGTTAGCATAGTGTATTGAGGCATTGCTTCCATGAGCATTAAAGGTTAACTAATCAAAAGGTACTAATCACTTAAGTACCTTGAAGGTACTACCATTGTAGTTACCTTTGATAAACACCATCAACAATCATAGGGTTAATTGTACTTACATGGTTTGAGTCAATTAGACCTTCAAACGATCTTAGACTAATGAACCTTCTTACGGTTTTGAGTTAATTGTTCCTTTAAACGGTTTGGATTGAAATCTCCAAACGATCTTGAATTAGTACCTTCAAACGGTTTGAAACCGTTTAGACCTCCAAACGGTCAACTCTCCCAAACGGTCAACATGACCAAATGTTCTTGAATCAACACTTCAAACGGTTTTGAAACCCTTTAGACCTCCAAACGGTCAACTCTTCCATACGGTCAACATGACCAAATGGTCTTGAATCAACACCTCAAACAGTTTTGAAACCGTTTAGACCTCCAAACGGTCAACTCACCCAAATGGTCAAATCTTCCATATGATCAACATGACCAAACAATCTTGAATCAACACCTTAAATAGTTTTGAAACCGTTTAGACCTCCAAATGATCAACTCTCCCAAACAATCAACTCTTCCATACATTCAACTCTTCCACACGGTCAACATGACCAAACAATTTGATGAAACAGTTTGAACCATCAATTAGAGTTTTTAAATCAAGAAACCATCTATTAGGGTTTTGAAATCAAGAAACCATCAATTGTTGAAGTTATTGGAACTAATTAAATTGAAACCATTGAATCACCATTCAACCATGACATGACCTGACCTCAAACGGTCTTGAGGTCATTTGACCCCAAATGGTCTTGAGACCGTTTGACCCATCCAATCACTGAAATTGGTTGAATTCAATTAGGGTTTCTTCAATAACCCGATTTAGGGTTTGTACTCAAGGAACCTTAAAGTGTTGAACCCTTTGGAATTAATTCAATTAAGTACTATTTGATCATCATCAATCTATAACATCATCTGACCTTAAATGGTCTTGAGGTCGTTTGACCTCAAACGGTCTTGAAACTGTTTGCTCACCAAACGATCTTGAGATCGTTTAGTCTCAAGAGTGAAACCGTTTGCCCAAGATATTCATTGAGGTGTGTGCTTATGATGATTTCATCATCATCAAGCTTTGATCCTTCAAAATCCACTGCTATTCTTATGGAAATTTCATCAATTATTCAAAGGAATTTCAAGAAGAACAAAAATGATCAAGAAGTGATGAAGAATTGAATGTAATAATAACATTTAAGGGTTTAAGTTATATAACCCGCCTTCAAAGTTGAAACCAAAATTCAAGCTTCACGCCTTCTATGGTGAATGAAGCTTTCTCAACTGTACAAGGCCCGTCCTCAAGTCTTTGAGTGAAAAGAAATGGCTAGGATTGAAGATTGAATGGAGAAAAGAAGAAATCAAGCATTGATTTTCGATTTCCACCATGAAATCAAGGTTGAAGATGATTAAGGAGCTTACCTATAGGTTGGAGTTCGTCCTCCTGTTACTCCTAAGCTCCCTTGTGCTCGGAAAAAGCAAGGAGAGAAATAAAATATGAAAAAGAGTCCTTATGTGGGTGGAAAATGAGGTATATATAAGGGAATTTCAAGAGAGAGAAAGTCTTATAATAATCCTTCAATTCCCCAAATTAGTGCCACTTAACCCCATCACTTCCTTGCATACAAAAGTATCAACTCCACCTTCTTATTCCTCTTCATTATCCATGAATTAAAGGAAAAGCAATTAAGCACCTTAATTCATATAATACTAATATCCCATATTTAGTGGATATTACTTTTTAGTTAACTAATGTGAGTGGGATCTCCACTCACTTAGGATATTTTCAGTGCCATAGAAAGGCACAAGTATGTCCACACTTTTCCTTCTATAGTCTGGCTCACGTGAATAGGCTGGCTAACAGGGTAGCACACAAAGTAGCAGCCACATCTAGTAGTAGAAATAGTAGTTTTTCTTTCCTACATAATTTCCCTCTGAACTTATGTTCCTTAGCTTCTGCCGATTTGGCATAATTTAATACAAAAGGGGCTTAAAAAAAGGATGTCCACAATTATTCAAATTCAACCTTCATGTATTTGGTTGAAGGGCAATCCAATTACTATATTTATTTTTGCATTAAATTGAATTAGGGTTTCAATTATGCTTAAATCTTGATTATTTTAATATCAAGATTCTCTCTCCTTCAAAGTGATTCAAATGAGACGCCCCTCTCATTATATTTTCTATAAATGATTCCAAGAAACATTAGAGACTCTCTGGAGGTGGTATTTTGCATATTGAACCCTAGATTTTGGGTAAATTGCACATTACACCAAAACTAGGTTTTAATGCACAACATTGCTCAACAAGCTCTTTCTTGGTACTCAGGCTACTACAAGCCATACCTTTGCATCATTATCATTCTTATGATGCTTCAACACTTGAGGAACATTTTATCATGTAACATTTGCAAGTTAATCCCTCAACTTGGGTAATTTGCACTTTAGTCCAAAACAAGCAAAATAATGTTTCAACATTATTCAAAAAGTACTAAAATTGAAACATAAGTTCCTCATGGGCCTTAATCAATTTTCAACAGATAAGAGCAAGAATATAATTAACATTATTAAGCAAAACATCTAGGGTTAAAGCATAACCCAGGTCTAGGATGTTACATTAACATTGGAATTAAGCGTCCCAAGTGATTACAAAAATCAACTAAGGTTATTAGAGTGATTTCCCAAAACATGCACTTGCATTGCATTTGGCTTAAACTTGAACAAGCTAGGGCTTGTGTAATTTGATCCTTATCATGTACCTAAATCCTGAAATCAATCTTGAACAAACATATTAGATACATAGGAATGTAATGGTTAAGTCATTATCAAAATATGGGCAATGTATAACTCTCAAGTCAACATTCTCCCACTTTTTGACAATGGCAAACCATTCCTCAATCATATTGAAAATGATATTTGAAGTTATACCTTTGCCTTGTGAATTGCAAGGGGATTCAGGATTTGAACAATGTGAATTGCTCCTCCTTAATCTATGCTTACTTTAACCTACATAGTTAGTCTATCTACACAAAACAACATGACATATATATACTATATGGTCCTTTAGCAAGTCACATGATAGAGCATATAATGAACAAGAAAAGGATCACATAAGCAATTAAATTAATATGGTTGAGCTTCAAAACATTGAACTTCTCTCCCCATTTTGGTATTATCAAAAAGGAATGGGGGTAGAAGAACATAGAACCAGGTATTCTCCAAGCACAACCAAGCATACATGCACAACATGCAATCTCAAAGCATACACCAAAAAGAATTGAGAGAAACAAACAAACAAAGTCATAATAAAAATATGGTAAACACGACACCAACTCATGAGTCAAAGAGTAAGTGCACATAGGATTAAGATTACAACCCAGAAGGCATGTTCTCAGAAAACAACTACAAGCCAAAATGATGAAAGCTAGATGATAAAATAGTATAGATCAGAAAATGTGCCCAGATGTTTGTAATAAAAAATAGCCTAGAAAGATATATATGATTAGAATCTAGAATAAAAACTAGAACAACTAAACATCTAAGCTATCTATGTCCAAATAATCATCATCATCATCATCAGAAGCATCCAGCTCATAGTCATCATCTTCGTCTGAAGGTGCAATAGAGAGAACAACATCGCCTTCATCACCAGAGGCACCAACAAAGCCATCATCCTCCTCCTCATCCTCCTCATCAGCCTCCTCATCAGTAGCAGCAACATCCTCATCAGTCTGGTCTGGCATCTCCTCATCAATAAGAGAACCAAAATCTCGATCGGGTCAATGGGCATTCTGCTCATCCCAAGACATGCCAAGAGCATGGAGCTCATTGACCTGTGGGAATGAAGGAGAAGAAGTACCAAGACTAAAAAGAAGAGTGGACAAGGGGCCAACTGTTAGAATCAACACACCAGAAGAAGGTGTGTCAGTAGTAGAGGGTGTAGCAGTGGAAGATGCAGGTGGAGGGGAAGTATAAAAGTGATCATATGAAAAGGATGCATAGTCACATCCTGGTTAGGGCTTCTAGGTAGGGTAAGGGTGTGCACATGACATGTTCATGTTGGACATAATAGCATAAAGGTACTGATGCATGTGCTCCCAAACCTGAAGGTTGTATGTATGTTGATGCATCATGTAGCCCATAAGGGTTTTATTGGATACATAGAACGAGGCACAAATAGGTCAGGTAGAGGTGGTGGAGGTGCATGGGTAGAGGTAGAGGTAGAGGTAGTGGCACTAGGTGTGGTAGTGGATAGGATAGGCAAAGACTTCTGAAGTGTGGTCTCACTGATGCAAACTCCTTTTCGGGCAAGTTTGTAGTGCATGTCATTATAAAGAGATTTGACAGTGGCAAGCTGGAATAGATCACAAATCATGGTTGGGTAGGGTGGGTGGGAAGCCACGGGTGTTCTTATTGGATCCAAAGTAGGTCATATGGTGGAGAACATATCTCTCCCAATTGACTCCTATGTTCTTCAAGAGATAGTACATAATGACTATAGTGTTTTCTACAATTTTAGTCTGATTTTTCTTTGGATGAATATTGTAGTTAACAACTAAGGCAAGTATGCATCTCTTGAGGTCTAAGGAAGAGGAGGGAAGGCTGCACTTCTTCCTATATGGGAATTGAGGCTTCTTTAAGAACTTATGAATATCAGGGAGAGTAAGATCATACTACTAGTAGAAGGTCTCAAGATCGATTAGGTCAAAGTACTCAGGATAGTCCTTACACCAGGTGTCAGTCACATCAGTACTCGAAAAGAAGATGTTCAGGGTATCCTTAGAGACTTGGAATTTATTCACATTGATCATAGATGTGAGGACTACTTGAGTATTAAGCGGGGGTATGAGGGTATCATAATTCCAACACAAATTTGCATAGAATTCGTGAACAAATTTGGTGCTTGTGATGTAATTGTTATAGCACATGCGTTCAACACCCAAGGCTAAGCGATGGTGGTCATACAACAACTCCACTACTTCATCTATGACCTCTTGTCTCCGTGGGCGTGGCTCAAAAAGGCACAAAAAGGAAAGGGGTTCCTAGGAAGGAGCTCCTTGTACCTATTGAGAGTCTCATATGAGATAAAGAAAGTGTCATCAAAGGGAATCAAGCGAGAGTTAGAAGAAGATGATGGTGCATTAGCTGGGGTGGCCCTCTATCTCCTATTGGACACCATGGAGACAAAATGGAGAGGATGGAGAGAGAAAAAGTTAGAGAAACACCACAAAAACTCATCCACACACCTAGGGTTGATAGGAAGGAGGTCAAGGAAGGTCGATCTAGGTCAAACTAGGTCTAGGGAGAGGAAGGTTGGGGCTAGGGTTGAGAGCTTGAGGGATCTAGAGGTTGGATCGGTCGACTTTTCTCTAGTTAAGAGGGAGAAAAGTTGGCCAAACCTATCTTAATTTTGCACCAGCCCAGCCATCGGTCGAGTTCTGTAAGTCAAAAACTCGATCGATAGGCTCATTACAAAAAAGATTTCGGTCACTGATCGATCGAGTTGGCAACTCAACCAATGGTCAACCTAAACCAGTTTTAAAAAATCTAATTTTTAGTCAGTAGAGTGATAATTAAATTTATTTTTCAAGTCAATTTTGCATTTTAAACATATTTAGGCACATATCACTCATCATTGGGTACTATTTTGCGATAAAACAAGTGTTTGCAAAAAAAAAAACCCAAAAACAAGAGAAAAAACAAGGCAAAAGAACATGAAAAACTAATTTTAGCATATTAGAAAGCAATGGTGATCAAAACATAGGCAAAACATATAGTATAGATGACAACTAGCTAGAAGGCATATCCGATTCATTCAAATCAATTATGAGCAGTTTAAATCTAATAAAGTGTATCATCCCTGACCTGGGTTATGAATTAACCCTAGGTGTTTTGCTTAATAAAAGTGATTATATGCATGCTCTTATATTTTGAAAAGTAATTAAGGCTCAAGAGGAACTTATATTACAATTTTAGTCCTTTTCGAATATTGTTGAAATCAATATTTTGCCTGTTTTGGACTAAAGTACAAA
This sequence comes from Alisma plantago-aquatica, assembly GCA_963693085.1. Taxonomy (NCBI): domain Eukaryota; kingdom Viridiplantae; phylum Streptophyta; class Magnoliopsida; order Alismatales; family Alismataceae; genus Alisma; species Alisma plantago-aquatica. The sequence goes on from OY856410.1 coordinate 1,525,524,354, forward strand.
TTACCCAAGTTGAGGGGTCTATTTGCAAATTGTGCATGATAATATGTTCCTCATGTGTTAAAGCATCATGAGAGTGAAGATGATGCTGAGGTATGTCTTGTGAAAGCCTGAATACCAAGAAAGAGCTGATAAAGCAATGTTTGTGCATGAAAACCTAGTTTTGGTGTAATGTGCAATTTACCCAAAACCTAGGGTTTAATATGCAAATTACCACTTCAAAAAGGTCCCTAATGTTTCTTGGCATCATGTTGAGTAAATAAAATGAGGGGGCCCCTCATTTGAATTATGATGAAGGAGAGAGAATCTTGATATTAAAATAATCAAGATTTAAGCATAATGGAGACATTAGCTCAAATTAATGCAAAAATAAATAAAATAATTGAAGGACCTTCAACCAAAATTAAAATGGTTAGATTCAGATGTGTGTGGGAGTCCTTGAGCTTTGCAAGGACCACAAAATATATTAAGGAGGTGAAAACTCCACTCACCTTATTATAAGGAAAAGAATTTCCACTCAAAAATATATATTACTATTATAAGGGATTAAGGTGCTTAATTTCTTTTCCATTAATTCATGGATAATGGAAGGGAGATAAATGGGATATAGTTGCCTTTTCATGCAATAAAACCAAGGAGGAAGATGTGGCAACAATTTTGGAATTAAAAGACTTTTATAAAAACATTTTCTCTCTCATTGATTTTCTTATAAAAGAGCCCTTTACCACCCAAACCAAGGACTTTTTTGGATCCTTTTCTTCTCCTTGCTTGAAAAAACGACTAAGGGATCAAGGAACAGTAGGAAGAACGTCCCCAACCTGTTGGTAAGTCCTTGACCTTCGTTATTCTTGATTTCATGGTGGAAATCATAAAACAATGTATAAATCCTTCATTTCTTCACTCCATCTTCAACCCTAGCTGAATCTTTCACTCCAAAAGCTTGAGAAACGACATTGGGAGGTTGCTAGAGCTTCATCCACCATTGGAGCCGTGGATCTTGAAGGTTTGAAGCTCATTTGGAGGTGGGTTATATAACTTGAACCCATTTCATTGTTATTGATTTCAATTTCTCCATCAATTATGTTCAAGTTGCTTTTCTTGCAAATCCTTTGATTAATTGATGTAATTTCCATGAGTATGGAAGTAGTATTCATGGGTATGAAGGTTGAATATGATAACCTGTTCATAAGCACACACCTCAACCAAGAACAAGAGCAAACGGTCTTGGACCTTTGGTCCAAACGGTTTCACCAAACCGTTTGAGACCAAACAGTTTGCAAATCGTTTGGTGCTTTGGACTCCAAATCGAATGAAGGGGTTGACCGTTTGGTTTAAGTTGACCGTTTGAGGTCTGATCTTAGCTACATGTTGGATGATGACCCAATGGACCCAATCGATTGATTCAATATGTGTAAAATCCTTCAATTGGAAACCCTAATCAAGTTGATTGAAGAATCCTTGATTGGTCCTAACGATTTCAAGATAACTTGGGTCAAACAGTCTTGAGACCGTTTGAGCCCAAATGGTCTTGAAACCATTTGGGACCAAATGGTTTCAAAACCGTTTGATGGGTTACTGGTTGATCCTTGTTTGATGGATAAAGATCTAATGGTGTTGATTGATGAATCCTTCAAATAAATAACTGTTAGTCAATTCAATGGTGCAATTATAATTGATTGGATTGATGAATGACCTAATGAGCCCTTGCGGTTTTGGGACTAATTTGGCCCAAACGGTCTAAAGACTGCTAAGTATCTGATGCAAATAGTACATGTCTTCTAAAGACTGCTAAGTACCTAATGAGTTCCCAATGTCTTCTAAAGACTGCTAAGTATCTGATGCAAATAGTACATGTCTCTTTATAGCATTGTTAAAATAAGTCATGCTTGAGAACTTGGCTGATGCTAAAAGAATATGAAAATGTACTTAATTAATTAAGTGAAATATATTCATGTAGTGCTCTGACCATAGACCCATCATCGTCAGAAGTTGATGATGGTGAAATAGGTTTCCTTATGGAATTCCTGGAGTTCGCATATTCTGAATATGTGGGGGTAAATGGGCGAAAATATCCTTACGTCCTTGTGAAGAGATTGAGGGAATGTAAACATTAAACCTCTCAATCCTTCATGTGTCAGGATGGATGTATCATAAATCTCCCGATGGTTGGGATGGATGTATCATTAACCTCCCAATGTTATTTAATGTCAGGTCGACAGAGATAAACATTAAATCTCTCAATTGCCGATGAGAGTGCAGTTGACGCTGTAACTCTATAGCAAAGTTTCCAGTATACCCTAGAATGCTATTTTGAGTAGTCGACATAGTCCTGCTTGTGGTCCCGTACTGACCGGGATGTGGGAGGTCATGGGAATCTGCCTCTTCCATTGACCTAATTATGGTACCGATTTCGATTCTAGAAATGGTTGGTTGGAGTATGAGCGGTATACCTCATCTCCTCAGAGATGGACCTAATTATGTTCTTTTAATTCATATTGAATATGAGACATGCTGCCTAATCAGGTTATTGCTGTAATACTTGCATAAGAATGTTGCCCTAATCTGCATAGATGTTGATTCATCTGCTACTGATTTATATTATCTCACTACTCAGTTTATTTCTATTAAACTACAATGATAATGTTTTGGCGGAGAGTTATATCTCCCGCTGGGGCAATTTTTATAATTGTCTCACCCCGTGTGATTCAACGTTTTTAGGTAGACACAGACGACAAGGCATAAACTCTTCTGCATGGGAAGAGCAGTAGCAGCAGCCTCAGGGACAACAGTGATCCATCAGGTGGAGACATTGGTTGTCTGGTTTTGTATAGTTAGTCCTATGAGTCATCTCTATACTCTCGGGTCCTAGGAGCTAGTGTTTTAAATACTTCGATCTGAGATTTTTGGGCTTTTAGCCTCGAGGTTTTTATACTACCTGTATACAATTGAGACAGAGTAGTGAGTGCATGTATGCCTCAAGATGCAATGATGCATGTTATGTATATATGAACCAGGATGTAATGTTTTACTTTGGTTCTAAATGAAAGAGTTTTCCTGTGAATGGATCTTGATAAATGGTTTTAATTTTTAGTGATTTTCAGTAATTTCGCTGCTAATAAAATGCTTCTGCATTAGTTAATCTAGTTTTTATGAGTTGGATGCCACAAATTAGTGGTATCAGAGCTTTAGGTTTGCTGAGTCTATAGAGACACATGTTTAAGGTTGTTGAGTCTGTTCTAAGTGTCTTCCAGTTATCTGATAGTGTCTTCTTCTCATATAGGAGGAGAAGAAGAACTAAAGATGTTTGGATCACACGATGAACCCACTGCTGAGAGTAGTGTTGCTGCACCGGGAGGAGGTGCAAGAGACTAGGATAGGGAGGAGCCTATCCCTGAACAACCCCAGTTCAACCAAGCTGACATGGGTAACCTAGCCTTTCAGGCGATGTTTGGGAAGTTTATGGCAGCTATGACCCACATGACGGATAGGATGCCATTACCTGCACCGAGGGCACCAGCCCATGATGCAAGACATGGTGCCGACAAGACTTTTGAAAGGCTGAAGAGGGTAGGAGCCTTAGAGTATGCTGGTACAGACGACCCAGTAGATGCTGACCTATGGTTGACTGAACTGGAGAAAGCCTTCATAATCCTCATGATTCTTGATGATGAGAAGGTCAAGCATGCTGTATATCTCTTAAAAGGGAGTGTTGGCCACTGGTGGACTATCGAGGAAGGCAAAAGACCTGGATTTGTGATTGGATGGGATGAATTCAGGCGTGAATTCATCGCTAGATACTTTCCCAAGACGTATCTAGATGAGAGGATCTCTCAGTTTGAGAGGATTAAACAAGAACCAATGAACATTAGTGAGTATGAGGCTAGGTTCATCGAGTTGTTGCGGTTCTGTCTGCACATGGCATCAAATGATGAGGAGAGAATTCAACATTTCGAGAAGGGGCTGAATGCTGAATTAACCACTCCGGTGTCTGCTCTGGAGAACTGAGAGAGGTTTGAAACTTTTGTGGAGTCAGTAAGACCTATAGAGAGGTCTGTAATTGAGAAGAGACAGGACAAGTGCAAGAAAGAGTACCCACAGTTTCAAGGACAGAGTTCTGGGAGTTTCAATAAACCAAGGTATTCTGTGCCTACACCACCACCAAGGTTCAATACCCAGACACAATGGACATCAAGTAAGAGTAAAGATCATAGTTTACCACTGAAGGGAGCTTACAGTTCAACTTCAATGTCAGTAACAAGACCACCCAGACCTCCGAGGGGGAATGTAACCTGTTATAGATGTGGAAGAGAAGACCATGTGGTGAGAGACTGTCCTGAGAAAGTCAGCAGTGTGACCCAGCAACTGAGGCAAAGTTAGCAAGGTTCTCAGAGACAACAACCTGGCAGTGGTGCTAGAGGGCATGGACAAGCGTCCCAAGTCGGTTCGTCTACATCCAATAATCGAGCACATGGTCAACAATAAGCAACATCTAGGTTCTATGCTATGAACCAGCCTGAAGCAGTAGTCAACCCTCAGGTTGTGACAGGTCAGATGGAACTGCTTTATTCTGATATGTCTTTATCCTGCTTCGTATCTGTGTTAATAGATCCGGGTGCTACACACTCTTTTATCACTCGAGAAGTGATTTATGACTGCAATATGATTGTCAGTCGTAGAGCAGATGGCTTGTTTTTAGAGACACCTTTGATGGAATCTGCAATGTTGCGGGAAGTGTGTTCTCCCTACAATCTTTTCTTTTCTGATCACCACATTCAAGTGGATCTTATACCACTTGAGATGCAGGGTTTTGATATAATCCTTGGGATGGACACCTTAGAGAAGTATAAGGTTGTCTTGGATTGTAGTTCCAAGCAAGCTGTGCTCATGGATAATGGTGACACATGGATCTTTCAGGGAGATAGATAGATTCTTCCAACATGTTTTGTGTCATCTATGGTAGCTGAGAGGCTGATGAGGCAAGGATGCTTTGCATTCTTAGCCCATGCGGTTGATACCACAATGGAGAGCCCTATCCTTCTAAAGTTCCAGTAGTCAGGGAATTTGAAGATGTATTTCCTAAAGAACTTCTAGGTGTTCCACCACCCTGAGAGATTGATTTTGAAATAAATCTAATCCCGAGCATGCAACCAATAGCACAAACGCCATATAGGATGGCGCCTACTGAAATGGCAGAACTCAAGAAACAACTGCAAGAGTTGCTTGAGAAGGGTTTTATCCGACTGAGTACTTCACCATGGGGTGCTCCGGTCCTTTTTGTTAAAAAAAAGGATGGGTCTATGCGTTTATGCATTGACTATAGACAGTTAAACAAGTTAACTATAAAGAACAAGTATCCTCTGCCAATGATTGATGACTTGTTTGATCAGTTGCGTAGTGCAACTATCTTTTCTAAAATAGATCTGAGGTCAGGATACCATCAATTGTGTATCAAGGAGGGTGGTATACCCAAGTCTACCTTTAGGATGAGGTATGGTCACTATGAGTTCACAGTTATGTTGTTTGGACTAACTAATGCACCAGCTGCATTTATGGAACTCATGAATAGAATCTTTCAACCTTTTCTCGATCTATGTGTTGTCGTATTTATAGATGACATTCTAATATATAGTAAATATGCTCAACAACATGAGCAACATCTTCGCCAAGATTTGACTTTGCTAAGAGAGAATAAGCTGTACGCTAAGTTTAGCAAATGTGAGTTCTGGTTATTAGAAGTTTCTTTTCTTGGACACGTAATATCTACGTTAGGTATTCGTGTTGATCCTAAGAAGGTAGAGTCGGTCCTGCAATGGGAATAGCCAAAGACACCTATGGAGATCCGCAGTTTCCTAGGACTGGCAGGCTATTACAGGAGGTTCATTAAGAACTTCAGTTCTATAGCTTTACCCCTGACCAAGTTGACCAAGAAGGAGATTCCTTTTGTCTGGAATGACAAGTGTCAACAATCTTTCCAGTTGCTGAAGGAAAGGTTAACCAGTGCACCTATGCTGGTGTTACCTAAGCAAGGAAAGGGGTACATAGTCTTTTGTGATGCATCTAAGAATGGCTTAGGATGTGTGTTGATGCAGGACAAACAAGTGATTTCTTTTGCTTCTCGATAGCTTAAGAAACACGAGGTGAATTATCCGACACACGATCTAGAGCTAGCTGCTGTGGTTCATGCCTTGAAGATCTAGAGACATTATCTCTATGGAGAAACATTCCAGATTTTCACAGACCATAAGAATCTAAAGTATATCTTTTCTCAGCATGAGCTAAACATGAGGCAACACCGCTGGATGGAGTTAATCAAGGACTACGACTGTATAATTGATTATCATCCAGGGAAAGCCAATGTGGTTGCTGATGCACTAAGTAGAAAATCAACAACACCAACCCTAGATAAAGCACAACTAAACTCCTTAGTGTGCTCTAAGAGAGATATGTTTATCTCCTTAAGGCAAGACAATGTACAAATTAAAGTATCATTGTTAGCCGGGTTGTTAGCTGAGATGCACATAAAACCAACTCTGAGACACCAGATGAAAGAAGCACAACAGACTGATTCTATGATTTAGCAGATCAGGTCAGAATATGGTAGTGAGAAACATGATGGTTTCCATGATTCTGATGATCAGGTAGCCTGTTACCATGGTAGGATGGTAGTACCTGATGTTGACAACTTAAGAAAGTTAGTCCTGAAGGAAGCTCATTCTTCAATGTATGCTATGCATCCAGGAAGCACCAAGATGTATCATAACTTAAAAGCTATGTATTGGTGGCCTGGTTTGAAGAAGGATGTTGATGAGTTTGTCATGTGGTGTCTGATGTGTCAGCAGGTTAAAGATGAACATCAGAAGCCCACAGGAACAATGCAACCTCTGCCTATACAGTAGTGGAAATAGGATCATGTAACTATGGACTTTGTGGTTGTTTTGCCTAGAACAACCAAAAGTCATGATTCCATCTGGGTAATAGTTGATAGGTTGACAAAGACAACACATTTCTTACCTGTCAAAACAACCTATACAGCTGAAAAGATGGCATAGATATACATAGATGAGATAGTGCATTTGCACGAGGTCCCAGTTACCATAGTTTCTGATAGAGGTCCCCAATTTACGAGTCTTTTTTGGGAGCGACTCCATAAAGCTTTGGGTACGCGATTAAAGTTTAGTACAACCTTTCATCCCCAAACCGATGGACAGTCTGAGAGGACGATACAAACTTTGGAGGACTTGCTTAGGGCATGTGTCCTTCAGTTTGTGGGGAGTTGGGATCTACATCTGAGCTTGATAGAGTTTTCTTATAATAACAACTATCAGCATAGTATTGAGATGGCACCATATGAGGCTTTGTATGGTAGACGTTGTAGATCTCCCCTATGTTGATATGAAACTGGTGAATATCAACTTTTGGGTCCTGAGCTGGTTCAACAAACAACTGAGAAGATAAAGATCATACAACAACAGTTGAAAACAACCCAGGATAGACATAAATCATATGCTGACAAGCGTCGTAGACCCTTAAAATTCCAAGTCGGAGACAGGGTATACCTTAAGGTTTCACCTTGGAAAGGTATCCTAAGATTTGGAAAGAAAGGGAAGTTAGCTCCTAGATTTATGGGGCCCTATCCGATCATTGAAAGGATGGGAAAGGTAGCCTATAAGTTGGAGTTACCACCTGAGTTGCATATATTGCACCCACTGTTTCATATCTCTATGTTGAGGAAGTGTCATCCTGACACTGAGTTAGTTCTACCACCTGTGGAGGTAGAACTAAATGATGACATATCTTATGTGGAAGGGCTAGTGTTGATTCTTGACAGAAGAATCAAGAAGTTGAAAAAGAAAGACATTAGTCTGGTAAAAGTTCTCTAGAATCACCATGGCATTGAAGACACTACGTGGGAACTAGAGGATGAGATAAGGAGGAAATGTCCTACTCTTTTCTCTTAATGTTTTGTTGATGATTTCGGGGATGAAATCATTGTAAGGGGTGGATAAACTTGTAACATCCCTGACCTAGGTTATGAATTAACCCTAAGTGTTTTGCTTAATAAAAGTGATTATATGCATGCTCTTATCTTTTGAAAAGTAATTAAGGCTCAAGAGGAACTTATATTACAATTTTAGTTCTTTTCAAATATTGTTGAAATCAATATTTGCCTATTTTGGACTAAAGTGAAAATTACCCAAGTTGAGGGCTATATTTGCAAATTGTGCATGATAATATGTTCCTCATGTGTTAAAGAATCATGAGAGTGAAGATTATGCTGAGGTATGGCTTGTGATAGCCTGAATACCAAGAAAGAGCTGATAAAGCAATGTTTGTGCATGAAAACCTAGTTTTGGTGTAATGTGCAATTTACCCAAAACCTAGGGTTCAATATGAAAATTACCACTTCAAAAAGGTCCCTAATGTTTCTTGGCATCATGTGGAGTAAATAAAATGAGGGGGGGGGGCGCCTCATTTGAATTATGATGAAGGAGAGAGAATCTTGATATTAAAATAATCAAGATTTAAGCATAATGGAGACATTAGCTCAAATTAATGCAAAAATAAATAAAAGAATTGAAGGGCCTTCATCCAAAATTAAAATGGTTGGATTCAGATGTGTGTGGACGTCCTTGATCTTTGCAAGGACCACAAAATATCTTAATGAGGTGAAAACTCCACTCACCTTATTATAAGGAAAAGAATTTCCACTCAAAAATATATATTACTATTATAAGGGATTAAGGTGCTTAATTTATTTTCCCTTAATTCATGGATAATGGAAGGGAGATCGGTGGGATAGAGTTGAATTTTCATGCAATAAAACCAAGGAGGAAGAGGTGGCAACAATTTTGGAATTAAAAGACTTTTATAAAAACATTTTCTCTCTCATTGATTTTCTTATAAAAGAGCCCTTTACCACCCAAACCAAGGACTTTTTCGGATCCTTTTCTTCTCCTTGCTTGAAAAAATGACTAAGGGAGCTAGGAAAAGCAGGTAGATCATCCCCAACCTGTTGGTAAGTCCTTGACCTTCGTTCTTCTTGATTTCATGGTGGAAATCATAAAACAATGTATAAATCCTTCATTTCTTCACTCCATCTTCAACCCTAGCCGAATCTTTCACTCCAAAAGCTTGAGAAACGACCTTGGGAGGTTGCTAGAGCTTCATCCACCATTGGATCCGTGGAGCTTGAAGCTTTGAAGCTCATTTTGAGGTGGGTTATATAACTTGAACCGATTTCATTGTTATTGATTTCAATTTCTCCATTAATTATGTTCAAGTTGCTTTTCTTGCAAATCCTTTGATTAATTGATGTAATTTCCATGAGTATGGCAGCAGTATTCGTGGGTATGAAGGTTGAAGATGATAAAATTTTAATAAGCACACACCTCAACCAAGAACAAGAGCAAACGGTCTTGGACCTTTGGTCCAAACGGTTTCACCAAACTGTTTGAGACCAAACGGTTTGCAAACCGTTTGGTGCTTTGGACTCCAAACCGAATGAAGGGGTTGACCGTTTGGTTTAAGATGACCGTTTGAGGTCTGAACTTAGCTACATGTTGGATGATGACCCAATGGACCAAATTGATTGATTCAATATGTGTACAATCCTTCAATTGGAAACCCTAATCAAGTTGATTGAAGAATCCTTGATTGGTCCTAACGATTTCAAGACAACTTGGGTCAAACGGTCTTGAGACCGTTTGAGCCCAAATGGTCTTGAAACCGTTTGATGGGTTAGTGGTTGATCCTTGATTGATGGATAAAGATCTAATGGTGTTGATTGATGAATCCTTCAATTGAATAACTGTTAGTCAATTTAATGGTGCAATTGCAATTGATTGGATTGATGAATGACCTAATGATCCCTTGCGGTTTTGGGACTAATTTTTCCCAAATGGTCTTGAGACCGTTTGAGACCAAACAGTCTTGAAACCGTTTGGGGGCAAACGGTTTCAAAACCGTTTGGGGTCAAATGGTTTCAAAACCGTTTGGGGTCAAATGGTTTCAAAACCGTTTGGTGGTAAATGATTTCAAAACCGTTTGGTAATAAATAATTGAAACCGAATGAAGGTTGAATGTGGTTCAATCATGTGGATATTGAAGGTAATGATTGTTCCAATAATCCTATGATTGTTAGTAATAGTAATCAATGAAGGTACAAAGGTTGAAACCCTAATAGTACCTAAGTGATTAGTGCCAATTAAGGGATGAACCCTAATTGCTTATAAGAACAATGACTTAGTACACTATGTCCATCATAGTTGTATGTACTTCACTGAAGGGTTTATATGACCTAATCAAGTTCAAAGGATAATATAATGGAATTAATACATGAGTATGATTCATGTGGTGATTAAGGGTATGATCCTTAAATAAAGAGATCATGAAACCCTAGTCATGAGCATAAACCCTAATTAGTAAGGTTGTTGAACCCTAGCCCTAATTTAGGGCAATTCTTATTAAAACCCTAATCTAAGGTATGGATGTAACCCTAATTCAGGGTGATGATGGGTGTAGACCTAATTTAGGGTAATCTGATCCAAAACCCTAATCATAATGAATAGTAAACCCTAATGATGGTTTATGGAATGTAGACCCTTTTATGAATGAAATTTATGTGAAACCCTAATTAAGAATGGTTTCATGAGAAACCCTAATGTTTGATATATTGAGAAGCTCAAATTCAGGGTAGTACTATGTAATGTGTTATGAAGCCCTAATCTGAGAAATATGGTGATATACCATAACCTTGATGTGGTTAATATAGTGAATGTCCTCAAAAGACATGAAGTGGGAAACCCTAACCCTGGTAAGGGTATAGTGGTGTTATCCTTGCATAGTGAATTGATATTTGTTTTACATGGCATTGATATGCAATTGATATTACTGTTATCATTGTGCTGACCATGCATGTATCCTGAAATGATGATCATAGTCAGGTATGAACTATGATGTTTAATTCACTATTGTGATTGGGCCTTGTGTGCCATAATATACCTTGTTGCCTGGTAAGAGGTAACAAGAGAGTTAATGGGCCTCAAGTACCATGAGTGATGCTTGTAATAGCAAGTATCGTGTTTGCCTTGGTCAGATGACCTGAAGGTGATGATTACATAGAAAAGTGGTAACAATGCTCAATGATGAGTCAAGGGTTTAAATACCCAGAGCCATATGATTATGGTGATGAGATTGTGAAGGGATGATAATTCCCAGTATTGAAAAGGGGAACTGAGTTCCCAATGTCTTCTAAAGACTGCTAAGTATCTGATGCAAATAGTACATGTCTCTTTATAGCACTGTTAAAATAAGTCATGCTTGAGAACTTGGCTGATGCTAAAATAATATGAAAATTTACTTAATTAATTAAGTGAAATATATTCATGTAGTGCTCTGACCATAGATCCATCATCGTAAGAAGTTGATGATGGTGAAACAGGTTTCCTTATGGAATTCTCGGAGTTCGCATATTCTGAATATGTGGGGGTAAATGGGCGAAAATATCCTTACGTCCTTGTGAAGAGATTGAGGTAAGGTAAACATTAAACCTCTCAATCCTTCATGTATCGAGATGGATGTATCATAAATCTCCCAATGGTTGGGATGGATGTATCATTAACCTCCCAATGTTATTTAATGTTGGGTCGACGGAGATAAACATTAAATCTCTGGATTGCCGATGAGAGTGCAGTTGACGCTGTAACTCTATAGCGAAGTTTCCAGTATACCCTGGAATGCTATTTTGAGCAGTCGACATAGTCCTTCTTGTGGTCCCGTACTGACCGGGATGTGGGAGGTCATGGGAATCCGACTCTTCGATTGACCTATTTATGGTACCGATTTCAATTCTAGAAATGGTCGGTTGGAGTATGAGCGGTATACCTCATCTCCTCAGAGCTTAAATATGTTTGCAAAATATAATCAACCGTGTAGCGTATTTCATAGGATTGAAATACGAGAACCACTGGTTGATGTTATACTGCTTAGCATGTCCTTGATACATAAATGTTTATTATGTTCTTTTAATTCATATTGAATATTAGACATGCTGCCTAATCAGGTTATAGCTGTAATACTTGCATAAGAATGTTGCCCTAATCTGCATAGATGTTGATTCATATACTACTGATTTATATTATCTCACTACTCCGTTTATTTCTATTAAACTGCAATGATAATGTTTTGGCAGAGAGTTATATCTCCCGCTAGGAAAAGTTTTTATAATTGTCTCACCCTCGTGGGATTCAACGTTTTTAGGTAGACGCATACGACAAGGTAGAAACTCTTTTGTGGGGGAAGAGCAACAACAACAGCCTCAGGGACAGCAGTGATGCATCAGGTGGAGTCGTTGGCTATCTAGTTTTGTATAATTAGTCCTATGAGTCATCTCTATACTCTCGAGTCCTAGGAGTTCGTGTTTTAAATACTTTGATCTGATATTTTTGGGCTTTTAGCCTCGAGGTTTTTATACTACCTGTGTACAGTTGAGACAGAGTAGTGAGTGCTTGTATGCCTTGAGATGCAATGATGCATGTTATGTATATATGAACCAGGATGTAATGTTTTACTTTGGTTCTAAATGAAAGAGTTTTCCTGTGAATGGATCTCTTGATAAATGGTTTTAATTTTTAGTGATTTTCAGTAATTCCACTGCTAATAATACGCTTCCATGTTAGTTAATTCTGTTTTGTGAGTTGGATGCCACATAAAGTTAAATTTCTCTCTAGCAAGAGGTTTAGTGAAAATGTCTGCCAACTGATTTTCTATGTCCACATGTGTGATATAAATATCTTTTTTGGTAATGTGATCACAAAGAAAATGATGGTGAACCTCTATATGCTTATCTCTACTACGCAAGATAGGATTATATGACAAGTTAATTATACTAGTATTATCACAATAGATAGGAGAAGCATCAAAATGAATGTTAAAGTCTTAGAGCATTTGCTTCATCCATAGGACATGGGCACAACAAATCCCAGGTGCAATGTATTCAGCCTCGATGGTTGATAATGCCAATGTGCTCTGTTTCTTGGAGAACCAAGACACCAAGCATGGTCCTAGGAGAAAGCCAGTGCCACTTGTGTACTTTCTATCAATCAAGCACCCTACATAATAAACATCACTATAAGCAGTAAGAGTAAAGTCCCTTGACTTGGGATACCATAGTCCAAAATTGTGGGTTTTGGCTAAGTACCTTAAAATCCTCTTAAAAACTATAAGATGTGATTTCTTAGGATTTAATTGAAAGTGAGCACACATACCAACACTATACATTATACCAGGTCTAGAGGAAGTTAAGTAGAGTAAACTTCCAATCTTACCTCTATAGAGCTTGTCATCTACCTTCTCACGTTCTTCATCTTTGTCAAGTTTTGTGTTGTTTGACATGTGTGTGTCCATCTACTTGGTGTTCTCCATCCCAAAGCGCTTGATTAGTTCACTTGTGTACTTTCCTTGGTTGATGAAGTTCCCATCTTTAGTTTTCTTGATTTGAAAGCCGAGGAAGAACATGAGCTCACCCATCATACTCATTTTAAATTCACTCTACATAAGATCACTAAATTCTTTACAAACATAAAGGTTAGTTCCGCCAAAATTGATACAATCAACCTATATTTGAATTATAAGAAAATTGTTAGAAGTGTGCTTTAAAAATAAGGTAGAATCTACTCTTCCCATGATATACCCATGATCTAACAAAAAGTTCTTTAATTTCTCATACCAAGCTCGAGGTGCTTATTTGAGTCCATAGAGAGCTTTTTGAAACAAATTAACATGGTTAGGTAAACTATCATATTCAAAGCTAGGAAGTTGTGCAACATACACTTCCTCCTCAATTGTACCATTAAAAAATGCACTTTTAACATCCATTTGATAAAGGAAAAAGTTTTTATAACTAGAAAAGACAAGTAACATATGAATGGACTCAAGTCTAGCTATAAATGCATATGTTTTATCAAAATCTATACCTTCCTACTGATTGTAGCCTTGATCCACTAACCTTGCTTTGTTCCTTACCACTTTGCCGCTTTCATCAAACTCGTTGCGGTAGACCCACTTGGTACCAATGATCTTTCTATCACTTGGTCTTGGCACTAGGGTCCATACTTTGTTCTTTTCAAATTGCTCCAACTCTTCTTGCATAGCTACGATCCACTCATCATCCCTAAGAGATTCTTTGATGTTCTTTGGATCGAGTTCTCAGATGAAGGCGTTGTTGGCTTGTTCTTTGTTAAATGCAACCTACATCTTCAGTCTTTCAAATGGATCACCTAAAATCATCTATTTTGGGTGATTATTTGCAAACTAGGGAGTTGGATCCTTCTCTTCATCTTTTTTTTCTTCTTGAGTGACCACCTCTTTTCCCTTTTGGGTGATGTTGAGCTCTTTTAGAATAGGAAGTACTTCACATGTAACATCATCATTTGGAACAATATATTTGGGAATAGAGGGGTTAGTCTCAATAAACTTGATATTTATAGATTCTTCTACTTTAGCAAGATCAACATTAAATACTCTATAAGCCTTGCTAGTAGTGCTATAGCCAAGAAAGAAATCCTTGTAAGATTTCGAATCAAACTTGTCGAGAGAATCTTTTGTATTTAGAACAAAACAAGGACATCTGAAAACATATAAATACTTAATAGAAGGTTTCCTACCACGCCATAGCTCATAGGGGGTTTTATATAAAGAAGGATGTGTAAAAACCCAGTTTTGCACAAAACATGAAGTATTGACGGCTTCGGCCTATAACTTATTTGGAGTGTCATACTCTAAAAGCATGGTCCTAGCCATCTCCTATAGTGACCTATTCTTCATCTCTACAAACCCATTTTGTTGAGGTGTTCGAGGTGAAGAGAAGTTATGTGCATAATCAAATTCTTGAAAAAAATGTTCAAAAAGATCATTTTTAAATTCTCCTCCATGATCATTATGGATGGAAACAATGCGGCAAGAGGCTTAATTCTCAACTCATTTACAAAAACTCAAGAAAATATCAAGCATATCACTCTTAGAAATGAGAAAGAAGGTCCAAGTATATATAGAGAAATCATTGACAATAATAAGGAAATACTTGGAACCACAAAGCGATTGAGTTCTCATTGGTCTAAATAGATAAATGTGAATAAGTTCAAGAGCTCTCTTGGTACTAAGGACTCCTTTAGATTTAAGGAGGATTTGGTTTGCTTTCCTTGGTTACAAGGTTGGCATTCCTCATATTTTGCAAAATCCAATTTGGGAAGTCCCTTGACCAAGTCATTTTTGCTTAAATTCTTCAATTGATGCATATTTGCATGACCAAGCCGACGATGCCAAAGAGAAATATCATCTAAATTGACTACTAGGAATCTACCAACAATAGGCTTAATAGAGTTAAGAACAATAAAATAAAGATTACTACTTTTAGTTCCCTTATATATAACTTTATAGGTGAGGTAATCTAGAATCAAGCAATCAAAGGAAGTAAATAACACAAGGTAAACATTGTCATATAATTGACTAACACGAATTAAATTGTGATGTAGACCATCCACAAAAAGAACATTCTTGATGCACAAGGATTCACCTGCATCACCCTCACCTTTGACTTTACTTTTCTTATTGTCCCCAAATGTAACCTAACCTCCTTTCTTTTTGGTGAAGTTGTTGAAATGGATTATATCACATGTCATATGCTTAGTGTAGCCACTATCAACAATCCATCTTTCTTTTTCCTATAAGAAAGGAGAGTGTCGATTCCCAACTCAAACTTTGGGATCCGGAGTTAGCTTGGGGACCCATTTCATCTTTGGGTTGGTCCCCTTAGGCTTGTAAGGATAATAAGTAGAGTGATGATCATCACACTTGCAATAAGAATAAACCATAGGATTCTTAGTGCCAGAAGACTCTCCAACAAAGAAAGAAGTTTCTTTGCTCCTTTTCTTAGCTTTGGCTTTGTTCTTGCCCTCTGGTGCTCCCCCTACAAATCCTAAACCACTAGTACCACTTTGTTTGGTAGAATGGTCAAGGATTTCATTTAGGGAGTTTTTCCCTTTGAGGAACTTTTGTAGAGAGGCCCTTAGTCTATGATTATCATCATTTAGAAATATGATATTCGAAGACAAACTAGAAATATCATCTCTAGCATGAACAAGGCCGACCTCTAGATAGAGGGCTTTAGTTAAATACGAATCTTTCTCAAGAGAAATAGAAGCAATATCATTACTAGGCAAGACAGGTCTAGAAGATAAATCATTAACTTGACCAAGCAACCTAGCATTTTCATATTTAAGCACTTGAATTTTCTTAAGATAAACATCTATTTCATACTTATGAGAAACAACAAGAATCTTAAATTCAAAATTTTCAGTTTTAAGAGTTTCAAACTCCTTTAGGCACTTTTGGTTATCTTCCTTAAGAGTTTCAATGTTCTTAAGATAAACACCATTTTCTACCTCAACTCTATTGTATTTGAGCTCAAGATCAAGATATTGGCCTTGCAAGTTATCAATGCTCTCAAGATGAATTTTCTCATTAAGATCAAGAATTTCAAGTTTAGCATACAAATCATCAATAATTTTTCCTAACCTTTTTCTTTTAGATTTATACTTAGCAAAAGAACAATGGGTAGAAACAAGCATATAAATAATAGCTTACTTAGATAACTCATACAAGCTTACCTCACTTACCTCACTTACATCACCAATTTTTCACTAGTAGAGGCCATGTGTGGAAGGTGGCACTCTCCATCTTCTTCGGAGCTTGAGCTACTTGATTATGAAGTTTCCCAAGCTACATGAGCTTTATTGTTGTGTATTTTCTCCTTCTTGTCCTTCCTCTTGTATTTTCTCTTCTTCTTGTATTCTTCCTCCTCTTTGAGCTTCCCATGTGGTGTGACTTTCTTGACTTGGGACATTCACTCTTGTAGTGTCCCTTTTGTCCACACTTATAGCATCTAGGAGTAGAGGAGGAAGCTTGCTTTCCCTTGATGTAGTTGGCTACATGCTCACTTGGGCCATCATCTTCACTAGAGGAGGAAGGAGAAGTTAGGCAAGCAAGTTGTTGTTGAAGTATGACCGCCTCCACTTGTGCTTTGAAAGCACTATCTTTGATCTTCTTGGCTTACTTCTCTTCTTGCTTGGCTTCTTTTTCTTTCTTGTCAAGCTTTGGCTCGTGAACTTGGAGGTTGCCAATGAGCTCTTTGGTTTGGATGTCACCAAGGCTCCTCACATTTTCAATGGAGGTCACCTTTGACTCCCATCTCTTTGGTAGAGTCATCACGATCTTGGAGTTGATTACACATCTATCCAAAGTGTTGCCCAAAGCAACCAACCCATTGATGATGTCGTTGAGTCTTGAATACATCTCCGCAATCCCTTGTTTCTTACCCATCTTGAAGTTCTCTAGAAGGCAGTTAAACATGTAGATCTTATCCTCCTTGACTTGCTTTGTGCCCTCATAAAAGATGCACAATTTGTCCCAAATATCATAGGTGGTGTCCCAAGATGAGATGCAGTTGAACTCCGTTGGGGTAAGGGATGCATAGAGGATGCTTATGGCTTTGCCATTGAGCTAGGCTTCTTTAAGTATAGCTTCACTCCATGTTGCAACAGCTCCAGTCCGCTCCTTGTATGGTGTGACCATCACCTTCCACATATCAAAGTTCATGCCTTGAATGTAGAATTGCATGTGCCTCTTCCAATAGAGGAAGTTGGTGTCATTGAAGACCGAAGGACGCATGGAGAAGCCTCCCTCTAGGTTGAGTGAACTAAGTAGGTTTTCGCTCATATTCTTGTCTCGTGGGAGATTTTTGGAGAAGATCCTTGGCTATGATACCACTGGTTGGATCTAGGGATCTAGAGGGGGGGGTGAATAGAGCTTCAAAAATTCTCATAAGATAGATTAGAACTTCAAATTATATCAATCAAAATCAATAGCTTAAGTGCAATTTGAAGTCCTAACTAACATGCATAGCAAGGATGAGAGAAAATGAAACAAGCACTTGGACGAGGTCGTTTAGAGTGGTTCCACTCTCCAAACTAGGAGAGAGTTAAGCCACTACCTAGAGATGTCAACCTCTAGGACTTTGAAGGTGCTTCCCTCTATATATTCATCAATAAGAGTTACAACATAAGAACCACTAAAGGACTTACCTATCCAATACAAAGAGTCTTCAACCTTATCAAGGACTTACCCACTTTGCAAGAGTCTTTCGCCTTCTTCTAAGG
This sequence comes from Alisma plantago-aquatica, assembly GCA_963693085.1. Lineage (NCBI taxonomy): Eukaryota > Viridiplantae > Streptophyta > Magnoliopsida > Alismatales > Alismataceae > Alisma > Alisma plantago-aquatica. Next base: position 1,525,542,563 of record OY856410.1, read on the forward strand.
ACTTACCTACTCTTGCACAAGTCTTCATCCTTCAAGGGATTACCCACTCTTCTTGGGTCTTTGGCATTTACCTTCTCCTTCACCTAGAGAAGTTCTCCACCTCTTCTTCAACCTTGAAGAAGAACATCAACAACTCCACCTTCACTCGAAGTAGCTTGCTTCACCTTTGCTTCTTTGAGGAAAGGGGTAGGGAAGATGGAATGGAATGAGAGCTTTACAAGAATAAGGAAGTATCTATCTTACAACTAACCTAACTCACTCATAATCACAAAATGATATTTAAATGAGAGAGAGAGAAAGGGGCTCAAGGAGTTGCAACACATTCAACTATAGCAAGGACTTAGAATAGCATGAATGAGCAAATTTGGAATGAACTCCAAGGGGTGCTATTTATAGCTGGGGGTGTTCCCTTGAGTGTAGGATCACTTAAGGGCAAAATATAGCTATTTTCCAAGTTGCAATGGATCTATTATCACTCAAAACAACTCATCAATGGTTATAATCACTTTTTCTACATTTTCCGTATAGTACATTCGGTTGAGTTCTAATAAAAAATCCAATTTTCAAACTATCAATCGAGTTTTTTTTCCAGGAAACTCGACTGATGAGCTAAAATCAGTTTCACTCTGTGATTCGGTCAGTCAAGTTCTATGAGTGTGCAACTCGACCGATTGGTCTCTCCAGAAAATCCATCATTGGATGAACAACCTGTGACAAATTTTCTAAATTGACATTTGAGTGATTAAACGTTGGAATTAAGTGCCCCTGGTTTTTTGTCATCTTATTGACAAGTCATATCATCAACAAAAGTGATTACAAAAATCATCTAAGGTCATTTGGAGTGATTTCCCAAAATGCACACTTACATTGCATTTGACTTGAACTTGAACAAGCTAGGGTTTGTCTAATTGATCCTTTTCATGTACCTAAAGCCTGAAATCAATCTTGAACAAATATATTAGATACATAGGAATGGAATGGTTGAGTCATTATCAAAATATGGGCAATGTATAAATCTCAAGTAAACATGTGCTATAATAGAATAGTCACTCTCCCAGTACACCTAGTGAAGATACTTTTTTCATATCATCCAATAAATAATACTTGCATGTCTCTATCACTTCAATAACCATATGAGTATAGATAGGCACCATTATGGATTCTATAGATGCATTTCTCATTTGCGTTCTCTAGATGACAATACTATAGGTGTTCAATGTTTGATTCATCAAGTCATTCAATATATGTGTCATACACATATTTGCCTCTACTACTATCAAGTATAGATTATGAGACATAGGGTATTTCCATACAAAATCTTATTTTTAAAATGAAACATCAATTTATTCATAATATTCTCATCCATACAAGATACATGATTTTTTCATCAATAGCACATTCATAATAGAAATTCAGTAATTCTAGTACATGCCCATGAATGAAGATATCAACTATAGTGGCAGCAACCCTTGCTTCATACAGTTCTAGCTTACTTCTTTTCGGGTCCTGAAGTGGAGATCTTTATCTCTTTCTTCTTCTTCCTTAGTTATTTTAAGTGTAAAGGACAAATTCCTTTTGCACTTATTTATCCTCATTTTGAGTGCAGAAGACTTGGACTTCAGCTTATCCTTGGAACTCCTCTTGGCCTTGCCTTTTTCGTTGTACTTCACTTTGCTAATCATCATCATAGGTTTTTCCTTCTTCATTATTGCTTCAATAATTATCAACATGCCGAGTAATTCTGACAACGGTTTAGCTAAGTTACTCAAGTAGTAACACACAATAAACTTGCTATATAATTTTGGCAACGATTACAGAAACATATTCATGGCCAACTCTTGGATCAAAGTGAATCACAGTCTTTGTAGATGTTTCACATGCCCAATCATATTGAGCACATGGGGCTCCAGTTGATCTCCTTCTACCATTTTGCACTTGAAGAGTTCCTTTGAGACATTGTACCTTTCTTGCTTTGCATGATTCTGGTTCATATTGTTAGGATGTGTGACCATATCAAGAATCCCCATGTCTTCATGATGCTAATGCAACTCATAGTTCATACAACATAGAATAAGGTACTTAATGTCTAAGGCATCGTTGGCATGCTTCCAATAAGCATCCACCTCAACCCTAGGTGCATCAGGAGTAGGTTCATCTGATGTTGGTGTATCTAGGATATAGAGCTTACACTCATCATTGAGAACTCTTCTCAAGGTCCAGAACCACTCATGGAAGTTTGTCTCATTTAGTTTGTTCTTCTTAAGAATTGATCGCAACGATGATTTGTTTGACATTTATTTCTACAAAAGAAATTTGCAATTTATTAGAACACTTTTAATTAATTAGATATGATAACATAGATTATATTAATTAGTCCTTTAATTAATTATTGCTCCCACAATTTGTTCAAGTTGATAGCCCTCACCACAAATTCGGAAGATTGCAGCATTCAACCTTCTAGTGAGCCTATATCCACATTTCATCAAATCATGAGTCAACTTTTTCGATCGCCCACAACTTGATTATGTAGATAGACAACATTTATCAATCACATCTTATGCAACTCTTAGATAGATGGAGTGCATAACTCTTTGTCATAATGTTTTTGTATGCTTCTATGTACTTAATCTCATTAAGATCACCTAGTTAAACCTGACCCATACAATTGAATAAGCACCCTGCTTTGGCAGATCTACATATCTATCAACACACTTCCATGAGATGGATAGTGTACCATGATTTGGTGTAACCTACGCTTAGTCAATCAAGTTTTTCATGTATGTTTCTTATGGAAATAATATAACACTTAATATTATATTGAGTGATTTATATAAATACATATACATATCCAATCACCACATACTTGTAGTACATATCATATACATGTTATAACCCCAACGAAAATATGCAATTAAAACACACAAGCGATGGTTATGGACATTATATTGTAATTCCTTGGAGCCACTAGGAATTACTACCACCTAAGGTCCACATCAAATGTACAATATGTTCTTGTATAAATCTGTGATGCAACCAGTCCGGGTTGATCAATTCAACTCTTAAGCCAATCGGTTGGCCTCCAGGCCAGTTGGTTAATTTCATGAAACAACTATTTGATTCTCAGGTTCAAGCTACGTTTGGACTCTTCCATCCGATCAATTGGGCCACCGATCGATCGATTCCTCCTATCATCTTGCCACCTCGGTCCTCCAGCCCATCAGTTCATCTTATCAAATGGGTGGTTAATCTAGTGCTAAGCGTATTTTTTACAATAACAAGAATTAAAACTATCCTAATGTTATTTAACATATTACATGGTAATAGGGAAACCTCGAGTTACATTCGAGGGGTGCATATGAAAGAAAGAATTAATATTTTTACATATGGAAAAGGAGATTAGGTTTGGTATGAAAACTGAGATAAAATAGGACTAACAACAATCCAACAACACATAATGATCTGAAGGGGTTTATTGGCCATAACCTTACTTAACATCCATCATCAAAGCTCTGATACCACTATTAGGAAATTAGGGAAATGGATAAGGCGGTGAAAATAAAAAAAATTTAATGCTCGATTCTCTAATCAACAAGACCTCATCAATAATGATGTATCTAGGAAGGAAGGTAGAAAGATATATACCTAGTCCTAGAGCAAGTCTAACAACTGATCTTTGCAACAACATGCTTCTTCTTCAAGCATCACTCGAGCAATTTGTCAACAACAACCTCTTAGTGCAACACCACATACGGAGGTTGACAATATCCTCCTAGTGGGGAAAATGCCTCTCGTATCTAGAGTAGTCCATGAAGACCACCTGGAACTCCACGTTGTACTACCAAAGTCAACAGAAAGGAGTTATCCCTTCGAACATCAATCTTCTAGGATTGATTTTGTCTCCCAATTGTCTCTCCCTTGCAATCCCTCCCTTTTATGGGTAGGACTTACTCAGGCTCTCTTGGTTACCACAACTAGAGAGGACAACGACTGTCCGAGCTTATTGTTGTGTCTAAGAAGCCCCCAATATCTATCTATTTTTTGGAGGGCCAATGTTAGAATTTCTAGTCCATATGGGAGTTGAAGCGACAAAATTTCATAAATTTTCACAAAGCTATGAATGATGAACTGGTCGGTTCACTATTGAACTGGTTGGTTCACATATGAACAATGAACTGATCAATCCACTATTGAACTGGTTGGTTCACATGAACTGGTTGCACACTCATGATATCACTATCAATCCTTGATCCAATCGAATTGATAACCAGACAATCTAGATGATGAATTAGTCATTTCATATTATGAAATGGTCATTTCACTTGTCCAACTAAGGTAATATTTAGCCAAAGTTTTTTGAATTTATTTAACACTTGAATCGATTGGTTCAACACTTGCACCGGTCGGTTTATAGTCCATTCAGTCAATTTTCAACCTTAGTTGTTTATATGAATACCTAAACACTTTAGTAATCAAGTTAAACATCATTCATGAATAAACTCCTATTCCAAGTATTTCATATGCGTGTGACCCAATAGGTCCTAAATTACATTGGCAGTGACTATCCATAACCAACTTATGACATCGCAAGCAATGAGTAGTATTTAGAAACACATCATTGCTACCCAAGTAATTCAGAAAGTTGGAGTCAACCTACAATCTGTGATCAGTGATACTGTGATTGTATAGTTCCTTTGTCTCTGGTGTCTGTATTGAAATCGAGGCCCAGAATCATCATCCTCTTCAAAGTTCGATCCATGTTCCTTGAACTAGATCAGACTGTCTGATATGCATGTGAGCTCACATATCACATATTGAGTCGCATGAGTATGACCATACATTTTCCACTCTCTCTTATCAAGTGGCATGTATATTAATCTCATGTAGGAGGGACAAATCCCATCTACATGACCCACACTCAATCCCCATGTGTTTCAGTGTACCTGAGCATTAGCTTTATGGTAAACCTTATTCATGGTCACGTTGGATGTTGTCTAAGTACATCGAGCGACATGTGATGAGTGTAGTGATTTCAAGTCTAAGAACCACAATCACCGCAATCACTATGAGAGATGATTCTGACTACCATTCCATGGTCTCCATGTATCACTCTTAAGGTGAGTCTGTCTAGTATACTATTCTCTAACATGTACATGTGTGTTTGACTTGATATCAGGTATCATGACTAATGAGACTCTTTCATCAGTCAATACACACTCTAATCTTATGTATTATTGTTGTTTATTGTGCTTCCACAGTAATATTCGACTAGGGATATAATCAAGAATGTATATACTCTTATCATATATATGATCTCATTGTTCAGGTCCTCAACCTAAAGACATATGTCATCGATTAAAATCATTCTTTAGACATCTATTATGTCCATGTCATCATCTCATGATGGAGACAAACATAATAGGTGGAATTACCTTTATCATTATCAAATCAAGTATATGATGCCCCATTACAATCATCATATTATTGGATCTGGGAACTCGTGCATTTTATCTTTATTTTCTTGCCCGTCAACTACAATTGATACTTGTGTCAATTTCTGCAATCACTTATAGATGGTATGTTTGTCTAAAACTATTAATCAAGTGTTTAATTGCATTACTAGCTCATATAAGAGCAGTGTATAGTTTTGAGTTCAAAAGTGAAGAAAGTGATTAAGGCCTTAAAATGTGTGGTATTTCTCCTGAGAGAGGAAAAATGAAGAACTAAGAGTTATACGATCAAGATCTCTATGATATGCTTTGTATATTTTGAACTTGTTTTTGAATATATATCTTATTTACTTCTACAAAATTATGTGTTTTTTCTTATATATTAGGAAATATTGTATTTTATAAAAGATGTTTTTATAATTGTGCCTCACCCATTCTCAAATCATGACTTCGTCATTGGATGGACCCATGAGTGCTTATAGATTTATACTCAGTTGTTTTGGAAATTTTGGGTAAATATATTTCCAACCCTAATAATAGGGGCAAAGTTTACAATCTATAAATGACTTATAGCTACATTACATAATCATAAAATAACTAGCAAATTATAAAGAATTGGGACTAAGCTAGGTTCAAATTTCTACAAACAATGTGGGATAGGTTTGCTAGCTTATTTTTATACAAACTATAAAGGAGTCTCATGTCCTTCTCGATTTTGCTGACTAGGATTTTTGAATCAATTTCTTGAGCTCCATGTCTTCTATTATTGCATTCATGCCAGATGGAATGAACCCAATCAGTGTTAGCCTAGGACTCCATAATGTTGTTGGCCTTTCCTTTCCTGTTGTACTATGTCAAGCAAGTGAATAAGAAGATAGATTTCCTAATGTTAAGCTTCAGCTGAACACGAATCCATATATATTTCCAGTATGGGCAATCATCAAAGATATGGTCACTTCTCACCTCATCAGATTTGCATAGACAACACATTGAGTCAACATTGGGATTCTAGGCTTTAATCTTGTCCATGGTAGGTAGAAGCTGTTACAAATCTCTATAGGTCGTGAGACTAGACCTAGGTTGGTAGAGCTTGGTCCAGATATTCTTGAATGAGCCATCCTCTTATTTCTTCTGCCTACATTGTTCCCATAGAGTGTCATCATCGACATTACTGAATCTAGGACAAAGTTTTAACATCATTTTCCATATGGTGGAAGAGCCTCCCAACTGATAAGCATTAAGGTTCAATCCATATCTTCTATGTATCCACATGATCCATGTACTTGTAACACCAGTTATCACACCAACAACGAGATTACACAAAATCACATGGAAATAACGATTAACAACGAATTACTGAAAATTACTAAAATTCAAAATCATTTTCCATAAAGATCCAGTGCCAGAAAACTCTTTACAAGAAGGCCCAAAGCCTATCATATATATACAACATGGTGCATTACTGTTCCATTTCACACAAGTTTACCATTACTAGAGATATGTACATGAGTAAACTATAAACAACAACAACCTATTATTCAAAATCTTAGATTGATTGTGAAATCATAGAGAGACTATCCCCTCAAGGACCTAAGAGTACATAGATGACACATAGAACTTCTATCTACAACAACACACGAGTGACAACACACCACTTCAAAATTCTACGTCTTTTTCATACTACTATCCTGCCTCATCTTACACGATCTCTGCTTGCTCATACACACCCACCTAAGAAGTTGTGGAACCCACAAAGTGAGACAAAGTCCCAGTGGGAGATATAACTCTCTACCAATAATATTATTATCACAAATATATTGTTATTTAGAGAAGGAAGTAAAGTTGCACTATACTAAACATATCTGATCATATATTATGAGCATGGTAGAATATTATCATATTGAGTAGTTCAGATAACTATAACTGAGCAGTAAATCAAGTAATCACATTATAAGTAATATGAACAACATGTATGACAACTACCGATTATGTCATACAAATACAATTGCAGCCTCATTCAATATTTTTGTATTCCACTCTCAAGAGAAATATGCTACATAGATAACTGAATCTTTCAATAATCAATCTCATGATTATTCACATACTTAGGCACACAATACTCAAGCTTATGATGCACATACCCATATTCAATCACATACAATAGATCCTATTTTATGCCCTAACTAACACCCTTAGGATTTGAGTCGTACCACCCAAATCCAACCGCCCCCTATGAAGGGCTACCAAAAGTGCCATACAAGGTCCAAGGAGAGCTGAACTCCATGACCTCACCCACAACTCTTGGTCAGTACGAGAGACAATACATAGACATATTGGTCAACTGTTGATAGTGACATATAGTCAACTATTTAATCTACTTGCCCGCCTTAGTACAGGTCACGGTGCTAGAGAATAACTCACTCATGGATATTCAGATAAATAGAATTGTCTCACTCATGGCCATTTAGATAAGAGGATTGGCTCACGCATGGCCATTGTTTACTGAAATGATTGGCTCACTCATGGCCATTATTCAAGAAAATGATTGGCTTACACATGGCCATCCATATTATAAAAGAATTAGCTCATGAATGGCCATTGAAAAGGATCGTCTCACTCATGGCCATCCATATTATAAAAGAATTGGCTCATGAATGGCCATTGAAAAGGATTGGCTCACTCATGGCCATCCATATCACATAATTATTTTACAGATGTAGGAATATTATTAACTATACACCCGTGCATATTCAATAGTATGTGTTTTGAGTTAAACTCATTTCACCATCCAGCAAGTTCTGAAATTGAATGGATCTATGGCCAGGGCAACCTAAAACCTTAGATGTATCACAAAATCAATCAAGTTACAAATATACCACATAGGTAAATGCTACAAGAATAGTGTAATACATCCTTTCAAAAAAAATCACATAACAATTGTAACACATATTTATTACTATATCACAGTTATCCAGGGATTTCAATCCTTTAAACACACTAGTGAGAACCTCATCTCATCATCATTATCACATGCTATAGGGTTTCAATCCCCTTTGTTCATTATTGAATCATGTCACCTCTCACTAGGCAATAACCATCTCTAGATCATAAGACCCATATAAACATCATACTTGTTGTACAAGTATTTCACATGCCTCACGCATGGCCCGTGCAATCTATGTAATGTCACATCACCATAGCCTGTAGTTGGCTATGCTAATTATCTCAAAACACTTGAATGGTTAAGATATCATGATAAAAGAGATATCACTTTAAATATCAGCATCATGTTGTAAAAGAAAAGTCCCTCAATCAAGTTACTACCCTCTCATGATTAGGGTTAGGTTTTCTGTTATAGTCGATTAGGGTTTTTAGGGTTATATTCAACAACCGAACCCTAATTCATACCTCCTCACATCTAGGAGCTTATGTCATTGCCATAACTATTCAATCATACTTGATTACTCTCATCAATCATCATTAGTTGATTATCAACATGAGTGATATAAGTTTCTCTCTCATCCTCATTAGGATACTAGAATCAACTTTAATTTGTGATATTGACTTGACCATCTTTAGGGTGTATTGGCTTATACTTATTAAAGTATATCCATCTCAATACATCATAGTGTATCAACTTAATTATATTCCTCATGTGTCGACCTATACTCATCTAGGTGTGTCGGCCTACACACTAACCCTTATGTCGGCTTAGACACATATACTTGTGTTGGCCTAGACACTCTTTGCTTGTGTCATCCATAGCACATTATAGTGTATTGACCACACGAACAACTTGGTGTGTTGGCCAAGGTGTTTCGGTTTAGCCCTGCTTGAAGGTGTGATGGGCAACACTACTTGAAGTGTGATGGGTTGTTAGGGTTAAGGCATATCGGGTTGACCATATATATCTTCACTGGTCTTCAAGATATCATCCTTCTCTCATCTTTAGCCTTATGTGACAGTCTAGACAATTACAAGAACAATAGTATTTTACATGTAACAAATTGGTTACGGTTTAGGACCTCATATGTATCGGTTAATCCCTACTTGAAGGGTGTGATGGGCACCCCTAAGTGTCACAAGTTAGGAATCTTGATGTCATCCTCTTGTTCAACCTCGGGCATCACAATTTAGCACTCCAACTCATCAAATATCCTCCTGGTCATGACGGACTAACACTATCAACCTATCAGTCTAAGATGTCAAGCATAACGGGCTAACACTGTCAACCTATCAGTCTAAGATGTCAAGCATAACGAGCTAGATCTTCTAGGGCATGACAGGTTAGCCCCGTCAAAATATATCGGTTTCCCAGGTGTGACGTCTTGCTACATGATGTGTCATGTTAAGCATCACAAGTCCTGACTACCACTCACAACTTGGTGTATGTATCGACTTGTCATCTTCAAGCTTCAACCCTTCATCCACCAAATTCTCTAGTTCATGGAGAACTATCCCATATATCCATTAGATCTCATAGAGTCATTATTCAATCAAGAAAAGTAGAAATGGAAAAGGAATCACCAAGTATTGTATGATAGAAGGTGAATAATAATGAAATTGAGTTCAAGTTATATAATCTTCCTCAAGATCACCACTAGAGTTTCAAGATCCAAAACTTCACCTTCCCAAGGTTGAAGATAATTTATCCAAAGGTCCAATATTTGTCTATAGCTTCACCTCCATCAAGAAGAAGGTATCATAGTTAGAAACTTAGTGAAGGAGAAAAGAAAGAAAGGAAGAAACCATGATTTGAGAAGCATAGTCCACCCAAGGTTGAAGATGACCATGGCTTCACCTTAGGCAAGATGCTCGACCTTCCTCCTGATCCTTGAGCTCCTAGGGTCATCTACCAAGAAAGGAATGATTTGAGGGTCGAAATGTTTACTAGTAGGTGAAAAGAGAGTCTTATATAGTTGAGGCTCATGAGAGAGTGTATGTGAAATTGCACCACCATATGTACTTAGGTGACACATGTCCATGCATGGTGACTCCATGCATCCACAATTATCTTGACATGCAAACATCTTGTAGATAATTCAAGGATGAGGTATTGACCATTTGGTATCTTGCTTGACAAGATATCACAACCCAATATCACTTTTCATGCAAATCGATACAACTTTTGCAAGGAACTTCTAAACTGATATGCTTCACTTTCTTAAGGTTCTTAGCATGATATGAATACTTTCAAAAAGTTGTTAAACTGATATGGGACCTCCTTTATGGCTTCCAAATGATAAGCACTCCCATATACACTTCACAACTCAACACAACCCTATTTAGGGTTCATGGTACTCAACATTCTTTGGTTCTTTCACCAACAAGAGTGTTATCACTCATCTAAGATTCAAACAAGGCAACCCCTCCTTTCTCTATCCTCTTGATACTGTCAAAAAAAAGGAGGAACATTCTAGAGATGGTAAATTGCATGCTAACCCTTTACTTTGGTAAATTGCAATTAGCACGTAAAGCACAAACATCATCAACATAGGCTCAACTTGTAACTTAAGCTCTCCACAAAGAACCCCATAACATAATACTCTCTCTTATGATGCTAAATAACTTAGGGCACACTCAACGTGTAAAATATTGAAAGATATCCCCTTATCTTGGATAAATTGCACACTGGTCCAAAATAAGAAAATATTGCTTAAACATTATTCAAACGGGACCAAACTTGAAACATAGGATTGTCACATGTTAGTGAAACACCTCAAAGGATTATATTAAAATTTTAAACAAATTACTTAAGCCAAACAAACATGGTTATTTCAAAACCTCGGTCAGGGGTGTTAATCTATGTCCACGTACTCCTGTTCCACTGAACTATGTTCCTTGTGAATCTTGGTGATTCTGCCTTGGTTGTTGTGTCACCTAATTGTGTGTTTGTGGACAAAAAGGTCTGGTATGCCCAACCTATCCACACCTATAACATGTCTTACTCTCATACCATGGTTTACTGGTCCCATCACTATCTTGAAAAATGAGCTCGAGGCTCCAACTCGAGGTCAACTCCGTTCTCTTCCCTTACTTGGTGACCACCGCGTTGGTACACTAGATACTTACTGAATGGTGGTATTAAAAACTTTGTTAGTTTAGAACCACCAAACGATTGCTCCTTAGGTTGTATAGGCCTCTTCTTAATACTTGCTTATGCTTACCTATAAAATATCTCTCTATCCTCCTCATAGATTCCACAAATAAGGCAAAACTTTCCCTACTTTCCAAAGCAACTGCTGAGGTAGACATCTCAACATTCAATCCTTTCTAATTCTATAGCAGCCATTTGAGGACAAAATCATAAAAGTTCCATAAACCTAGCCTCATACTCATTAATTGTCATGGTTCCCTTTCATATCTTCTCAAACTATGAGATCTTTTCATCTAAGTATATCTGTGGAAAGTACTTATTGATGAATTCTTGACAAAATTGCTCCCAACCAACCTCTTCATCATTTCTTTTTACCTCTTCTATGGCCCACCAATGGCCAACACTACCCTTCAAAAGGTACACAACATGCCTGAACTTGTCATCATCCATGATGTTAAGGATTTTAAAGGCTTACTCTAACTCAGTAAGCCATAGATCTATATCTATTGGGTCAGTTGTTCCAGCATATTGTATAGCTCCTACACGACGTAGCCATTCAAAAGTCTTACCAGAACCCGAAGCTTCTACATTGGGGACTGGTACCCTAGGTATCCGACCCACCATGTGTGCTATTGTCGTCATAAACTACCCGAAGATGACCTAAAAAGTAGGGTTCTCTATCATGGCTGGATTAGGCTGGGGATTCTCAGGCACTCATTCTTCTCTTGCCTGATCCCTTGCACCTTCTCCTGGTGCAGCAACATTGCTCTCAACAACATGTTCATTCTATTCTTTAGACATCTTTATGCTTTCTCCTTCCTTCTACATAGGAAGAAGTCACCATAAGATATACTGGAGGACACTAGAATAGACTCAAAACCTTAGTCCTATGTACCTATAGACTCAGCAAACCTATAGATTTGATACCAACGAATGTAACACCCATTATCACACTGACAATGAGATTACACAAAATGACGTGGAAATAACCCTTAACAGTAGGTTACTGAAAACTACTAAAAATTAAAACTATTTTCCATAAAGATCCACTGCCAGAAAACTCTTTACAAGAAGGCTGTAAGCCTGTCATATATACAACATGGTGCATTACTATTCCATTTAACACAAGTTTACCATCACTCAAAATATGTAGAAGAGTAAACTATAAGCAACAACAACCTATTAGCCAAAAGCTCATATCGATCGTGAAACCATAGTGAGAGTATCCCCTCAAGGACCTGAGAGTACAAGGATGACACATAGGACTTCTATCTACAACAACATATGACTGGCAACACACCACCTCAAAAGTTTAGGTCTTCTTCCTACTCCTATCTTGTCTCAACTTAAACTATCTCTGCTTCCTCATGCACGTCCACCTAGAATGTTGTAGAACCCACAAAGTGAAACAAAAGTCCCAACTGGATATATAACTCTTCACCAACAATATAATTATCACGGATATATTGTTATTTAGAATAGGAAGTAAAGCTGCACTATACTAAACAGATATAACTATATATTATGAGAATGGTATAATATTATCATGTTGAGCAGTTCAGATAACTATGACTGAGCTGTAAATCAAGTAATCACTTTAGAAGGAATATGAACAACATGTTTGACAACTACCAATTATGTCATACAAATATAACTGCAGCCTCATTCAATATTTCTATAATCCACACGCAAGAGAAATATGCTACACATATAACTAAATCTTTCAATAATCAATCTCATGATTATGCACATACTTAGGCACACAATGCTCAATCTTATGATGCACACACTCACATTCAAGCACATACAATAGATCATGTTTTATGCCCTAACTAATACCATGAGGATTTGAGTCGTACCACCCAATTCCAACCTCCCCCTACGAAGGGTTACCAATGGTGCCATACAAAGTCCAAGGAGAGCCAGAATCTAAGACCTCACACAAAACTCCCAGTCAGTACGAGAGACAACACAGTGACATATCGATCAATTACTGATAGTGACATATAGTCAACTATTTAATAAACTAGCCCACCTAGGTACATGTCACAACGCTAGAGAATAGCTCACTCATGGCTATTAAGATAAATAGAATTGGCTCACTCATGGCCATTTTGATAAAAGGATTGGCTCACACATGGACATTATTTACTAAAAGGATTGGCTCACTCATGTCTGTTGTTCAAGAAAAGGATTGTCTCACTCATAACCATCCATATTATAAATGAATTGGCTCACAAATGGCCATTGAAAATGATTGGCACACTCATGGCCATCCATATTATAAAAGAATTAGATCACGAATGGATATTGAAATAGATTGGCTCACTCATGGCCATCCATATCACTTAATTATTTTACAGATGCAAGAATATGATTAACTATACACCCGTGCATATTCAATAATATGAGTTCTGAGTTAAACTCATTTCACCATCCAACAAATTCTGACACTGAATGAATCTATGGCCATGGCAACCTACAACCTTAGGTGTATCAAAACATCAATCAAGTTACAAATATACCAAACAAGTAAAAGCTACAAGAACAGTGTAATACATCCTTACAAAAAAAATTGAATAACAATTGTAACACATATTTGTTACTTTATCACAATTATCCTGGGATTTCAATCCTTTAAACACACTACTGAGAACCTCATCTCATCATCGTCATCACACGCTATATTGTTTCAATCCCCTTTTTTCATTATTGAATCATGTCACCTCTCACTAGACAACAACCATCTCTAGGTCATAAAACCCATATAAACATCATACTTGTTGTGCAGGTATTTTACATGGCTCACACATGGTCCATGCAATTTATGTAATGTCACATCCCCACAGCCCATAGTTGGCTATGCTCATTATCTTAAAACACTTGCATGATTAAGATCTCATGATTAAATAGATATCAGTTTAAATATCCACATCATGTCGTAAAAGAAAAGTCCCTCAATCGAGTTACAACCATCTCATGATTAGGGTTAGGGTTTCTATTGTAGCCGATTAGAGTTTTTAGGGTTATATTCAACAACTGGACCCTAATTCACAACTCCTCCCATCTAGGAGCTTATTTCATTACCATAAGTATTCAATCATACTTGATTACTCTCATCAATTATCATTAATTAATTATCAACATGAGTGATATAAGTTTCTCTCTCATCCTCATTAGGATACTAGAATTAACTTTAATTTGTGATATTGACTTGACCCTCTTTAGGGTGTATTGGCCTGTACTTATTAAAGTATACCCATCTCACTACATCATAGTGTATCAACTTGATTATACTCCTCATATGTCAACCTACACTCATCTAGCTGTATCATCCTACACACTAACCCTTATGTCGGCCTAGACACATCTACTTGTGTCGTCCTAGACACATCTACTTGTGTCGGCCTAGACACTCTTTTCTTGTGTTTGCCATAGCACATTCTAGTGTATCATACAAAATAACAACTTGGTGTGTCGGCCAAGGTGTGTCAGTTTAGACCAACTTGGAGGTGTGATGGGAAACACTACTTGAAGTGTGACAGGTTGTTAGGGTTAAGGCATATTAGGTTGACCATATATCTTCACTCATCTTCAAGATATTGACCTACTCTGATCTTTAGACTTAGGTGACGGGGTAGACGATTACTAGAACAATAGTGCTATACATTTAACAAATCAGTAATGGTGTAGGACCTCATATGTATCAGTTTAGTCCTACTTCAAGGGTGTGATGGGCAACCCTAAGTGTGACGCGTTAGGTATCTTCATGTCAGCCTCTTGCTCAACCACATGCATCACAGTTTGGCACTCTAGCTCATGAGATATCCTGCTAGTAATGACGGGCTAACACTCTCAACCTATCGGTCTAAGATGTCAAACATAATGGGCTATCTCTTGTAGGGCATGACGGGTCAGGCCCATAAAAATATATCAGTTTCCCAAGTGTGACAACTTGTTACATGATGTGTCGGGTTAAGCATCACAAGTTGTGATGACCCCTCACAACTTGGTGTATGTATCACCTTGTCATATTCAAGATTCAACCCTTCATCCACCAAATACTCTAGTTCATGGACAACAATCCCATATATCCATTAGATCTCATGGAATCATTATTCAATCAAGAAAAGTCGAAATAGAAAAGGAATCACCAAGTATTGCATGCTAGAAGGTGAATAGTAATAAAGTTGAGTTCAAGTTATATAACCTGCCTCAAGATCACCACTAGATATTCAAGATCCAAAGCTTCACATTCCCAAGGTTGAAGATGACTTATCCAAAGGTCCAGGATTTGGCTATAGCTTCACCTCCATCAAGAAGAAGGTATCATAGTTAGAAACTTGGTGAAGGAGAAAATAAAGAAAGGAAGAAACCATGATCCGAGAAGCATAGTCCACCCAAGGTTGAAGATGTCCATGATTTCACCTTGGGAAAGATGCTCAACCTTCCTCCTGATCCTTGAGCTCCTAGGTGTAGGGTTTTAGGGGAGGCAGAGAAGGCAGCAGAAACAAAACTTTTCTCCTCCCCAAACCCAGAACAAGGAAACGCATCAACGTCTATACAATAGGAAAGGATGGTTTGTGGAATCATACCTTGTCCCGAGGCTTTCTCAGCGACAATACCTCGTGGCTTGTACGGTCTTCACCTCCGGTCTTGGACGGTATCTGTGCAGCTCCTGGTTGCACCGGGACTGATGACTCCTGGTCTCACCGGGACTGTCGGGATTGACAGCTGTCCTCCAAGCAGCAGAAATCTCCCACCTCTGAAGTATTCTACACAGACCAACTGGAACTCCAATCTCCTTGTCTCATAAGGAATTGGAAGTAGTCGCACCCTCCTGTCAGCGTACTAGTTACTGACACACTCTCCTGCCACCAGTCACTTTCTACAGTTGTCTTTCCCTTACTGTGCCTCCCTTATCAGGTAGCACTTGCTCGGGCTCTCTCGATTACTAAAACCAGAGAGAACGACAACTTTACAGAGCAACTGGTTGCACTGAGATGTACTTTGAGAAGCCCCCAATACCCCTATATATAGGAGGGTCATGGGATAGGGTTCTCTATCCCAGGCAATGTGGGACTAAAGAAGGAGTAGAAGGGTTCGAGATTTTCCACAAAAACAACCAACTGCACAACCTGAATCGATCTTTTCATTTCTGAAACGGTTGGTTGGGGACCTGAGCCGGTCGGTTGACACCTCAACCGATCGGTTGGGACCCATGAAACAGTCGATTCACTTCTGAACCGGTCGGTTCGTGGTCCTGTTCAGTTCCCGATTGACTTTTTCTCTTTTTGTTTCTAATTGGCACCTAATACCAATCCTTATTCCAATCAAATTGGGAAAGTGAAACGAAAAGAAATTTCTCACCAATCCTACTTTCCCAACTTGCTCGGTTGGACCAGTTGAACCGATCGTTTCAACATTTGAAGTGATTGTTTCTCCCTGTCCATCAGCCGATTGACTCACCATTTGAACCGATCAGTTCACCAAGCTCAGCCGATCGGTTCATCACATGAGCCGATCGGTTGGGAGTGCAGATTGTGCAAATCAGTCAATTGCAGTTTCAATCAATCCGATACTCCAATCAATGTGTCCAACACCTTGAACATTATGACATTGAGCTATCAATTAATTGAGTGTTTAATTGAACTACTAAACTCCTTTAGTAATCAATCTAAACATTGTTTGTGGACAAAACTCCTCTTCCAGGTTAAATCCTATGTGTGTGACCCTGCAGGTCCTTTTCACGTTGGCAGTGAAAGTCCATAACACTTATGACTTCAAAAGCAAAGAGCGGTGCCTAGTCATACATAAGTGCTACCCAAGTGAAATAGAAAGTTGGAGAACAACTTTCAATCCTACAATCCGTGAATGGTGTTACAGTAAATGTATAATTCCTTTGTCACTGATATCCCGAATGAACTCGAGGCATGGAACAGTCATCCTGTCAACGTTCATTCACTTTCTTGATCTCATAGTAGATTGAAAGAGATATGTATAACATCAATATCACATACTGATTCACACATGCGTGCACGCCTTTCTCAATCCTACTCATCAAGTGGCCATGGATATCAAAATCCCTTAGGAGGGAAAAATCCCATATCTATCACTCACCCCTCAAAAGCCCCATGTGTCAAAGCCACCCAATCATCACCTTTATAACAACCCATGTTTCAGGATTGCATTTGATGATGTCAAAGTGTGCCCAACGACATGTGTTGAGTGTAGTGATTTCAGGTCAAAGAATCACACTCAACACCATCACTGTGAGTACTGACTGTGACTACCATGTCATGGTTCCATGTGTCAAACTCACGGTGGATCTGTCCGGTACACTTGTTCTCTAACAAGTACCTATGTGTTTGGTTTGATATCTCTATATCATGACTAATGAGATTCTGTCATCAACCAACACCACAATCTAGTCTTGTGTGTCATTGCTGTCTATCTACCTTCTACAATGACATCTGACTAGGGACATAATGAGAATGTACAAACTCTTAGCATCCATATGATCTCATCGTTCAGGTCCTGAACCTGAAGTCATACGTCATTGAGTATTGTCATTCTCTAGACATTCAATCTGTTCTATCACTATCTCATATGATTGAATCAAAAAGAATTGGAAGCTTACCTTTGATGTTTATCAAATCAATCTTAATGTATCCCACCAATCATCCCATGATTGGCTCTTAGGGCATACATACCAACAGACTCCCACTTGTACTGCGAGCCAATCACCCTTGAATCATATTCATAGTGATCTTCAAACATGTCCCACATGTTACTGTGCTCTAGTGTGAACATAGTGAGTTATGGCAATACCTTGCCAAAGTCAGTATAAATTGCATGTTTCACATCTCTTCACTGTACGTCACACGTATGAGATGAAGTTGCCATAATATGCGATCTAGTATTCCTTTTCTAACCTTTAGCCACATTGCATGATCAAGGATTCCATACTTGTCATCAATGAGCGGAATATCTATAAGTTCATCTCATGAACTTCCAAATCTATATAGTATCCACTGCTGTTCTCTAACGCATAGATACTCGACATTTCCTTTTAAATGGTTTTATTGAAACACTTCCAATTATAAAAAAACTTTCACTTTTATATATCATATATATATATATTGTGATTAATTTTCTGTCCTTTCGGAAGTTTGCATCAATGTAACTCTTTACATTGAACTCTTCCTTATCTCCATAGAACTAGTACTTATCAAGTACTTATCAAGTTCTCATGGTATTCCAGTAACCCTTACTGGAAGTAGACAGACATCCACTTGTCATGTCCCACATATGAGTTATCAGGATGAGCACATCATATTGCCATGTCCTACATGCAAGATGATGAATGCATTTTGTTCATGCCATGTCGATACATGCAAGATAATGGGATAATTACATACATGATAGATCCATATCTATTCTTAGTGTTCCCATTCTTCATAAGAATTGGACACTTGGCCTTGGGATACTAACTCCATGTAACATGTACAAGTTTTCTCCCACTAAATCTATGCATACTGAACCCTTCAGTATAGATTGCCAATGTATGCTTTCGCTTTTCAGGTCAAGAGGTTTTCGAGAACTATCTCTATAGATCTCTATTCCTATCACATAGGAAACATCTCTATCTTCCTTAAAGATAATTTCCACTTTTGGATTTCCATTCTAGAACATTTCCATTTCACATCAACATGTGGAATGTGAACACGCTCCCACTAAATCACAGATCCCTTCTTTATCTTTGACATATCAATCAAACCCTTTGACTATATCATCAAAGTAAAGATCCAATTCTGAGTTGCTTGTACTCAATCAATCACATTGATTAGTCCATTGTAACTTATAGAGTTCATTTGCATTAGTGGATTCATAAACCTTATAGGTTGTGTCACGTACACATTCTTGTTTTATTCCTCATAGGAATGTAATTTTAGTATCCATATGCCAAATGTCTTAGTCATTAAGTTACAATCAACAAGCATCATCCTTCTCAAAATGTTATCCATGTGTCTTAACACTTAAGACTTATTTGCACTTATGGATTTTATTCCAACGGGTGCTACCATCAAGGTCATACCTTATGGTTCACATGGAAGTCATTAGGATGTAATGGTCATAAACCATAACTCAAAATTCAGTTCCTCATATTCATCTAGATAGTTGACTCATCACATGAACAACTCATCACATAGATAAACGAGGTGTATCTGTCAAGGATATAAGAACTTACAACTCCTTGTGATTCTTAATGTCCTTTATTAGTGTGGGGTATTCTTTTATTAAGAAGAATTCAGTTATTTGATAATCATTCTCTAACTCCTTAGAGTATGATTCCTTCTTTATTTAGACATCACCATGCCTTAATCATGAGTTCACTATGATACACTATCATAATCACTCATAAGGATCTCAAACATTTGGTCCAAGTATTTCATTCATTGATCTCATCAAGAATTAACACTTTACTAAATTTGCACTTCATATATGATAATCTTGAACACTTCAAGATATTCATATTGGTATTTCTCTAAACACCATTTGATGTATAAGCATTTGTTCCTATAGGTATGTAAATACATCACATGTATCTTACCTAATGGGATAATCATTCTCCCACTACCTTTAGTGAAGATTGATTAATCATGTCCAAGATATTCATGTCTCTTACTGGTTCTCTAACCAAAAGAGTCTAGATTTATCCATCACATGGAAACTAGAAATGAATTTCTCATGATTGATGCTAAATTGATTGTTTGAGTTATCTATAACTTTTAGGTATAATTTTATCTTATGCATATCAAATACCACAAGATAAACAAGGCATTGCCACAAAGTTCATATCTTTAGAAATTGAAACATCTCTTTATTGATTGCCATCATTGTCATACAATATGCAAAAATAAAGTGTTTCTATTTATTGGCAAATATGAAATAGCAGTTCATAACTGTATTACATGCCTTTTAGGCTGAAAATAAACTAAAGTACTCCTATCTATGGCAGCAACACTTGCCCCATTTATTGAGTGCTTTACACTTTACATCTTGGTATCATATACCTCAAAAGTGTTACAAGTTTACTTTCATGACACCTTTAAGTAGAGACGTTTGTCGGCTCCTTCTTCTTTTTTTCTTCCAGATAGAGAGGACAATTCCTTTTCCAATGTCCTGGCTTTTGACAATGGTGGCAATTGCCTTTCTTGGTCACGCCTCCCTTGGCCTTGAGAGCTGAAGATGACTTGGGCTCCTGGCTAGCATCAGAACCTTTCTTAGCTTTACCCTTGCCCTTGCGCTTAGACTTGCCTTTCTTGCTCGTGATCACCATCACAGACTTAGGCTTGTCCTTCTTCATCTGTGTCTCAGCTGTCCTCAACATGCCCAACAACTCTGACAGTGGCCTATCAAAGTTGTTCATGTTATAGTTCATCACAAACTGACTGTAGGATTCTGGCAACGATTGCAGTATCACGTCACTAGCCAACTCTTGGCTCAGTGGAAATCCCAGTCTTTTCAGGTTCTCCACATACCCAATCATCTTGAGTGTGTGAGGATCAACTGGATCTCCTTCTGTCATGACACACTTGAACAGTGCCCTTGAGACATCGTATCTCTCTTGCCGTGCTTGATCTTCATACATGTTCCTGAGATGCTGAATCATCTCAATGACACACATGTTCTCATGTTGTCTCTGCAACTCGTGGTTCATAGAGCACAACATCAAGCACTTTGCATCAATGGCATCATCAGAATGCTTCTTGTAAGCATCCCTTTCTGCCTTTGGTGCATTAGGAGTAGGTTTCTCTGGAATTGGAGTATCTAGGACATATAGCTTTCGCTCTTGAGTGAGAACAATTCTCAATGTCCTATACCAGTCGTGGAAGTTTGTCCCATTTAGCTTGTCCTTTTCAAGGATGGATCGCAATAAAAAGTGATTGTTGTTTATTGCCATTTTTACTACAAAAGGAAAATATGCAATTTTAGTCCAAAACTCATTTTTGACTTATTTGATTGATTTGAAAAGTTGACAATATAATTAGGCCTTTAATTAATTATCGCTCCCACTATTTTAGTTCAAATTGATAGCCCTCACCATCAATTCGGAAAATTGCAGTGTACAACCTTATAGTGGGCAAGATCCTGAAATCCTCTAAGTCATGGACCAGCTAGGGCTGTCACCCACAACTTAGATCTCTTAGGTAGGCAACTCTTGCCAATTGCATCATATGCAACTCTTGATAAGATGTCATATGCAACTCCTTGCCATGATGATCTCCATGCCTCAAGGTGCTAGATCCTATCTAGGTCACCTTGTTAAGTCCGACCCAAAGCAAACATGATGAATATGCACCCTGCTAGGGCAGACCCACATATCCATCCTTCACGCTTCCACGAGATAGACGGTGCACCACGCTAGGGCGTGCCCACACTTGGTCGATCAAAATTTTCAAATGTGTCACATTTGGAAGGCATCTAAAACTTAATATTTAATGAGGGATTTGGTTTTAAATACATATACATATACATATCCAATCACCAAAATATATAGTACGTATCATATACATTCTATATCCCACAGAAAACATGCGAAACGATAAAAGCGATGATTATGGCCATCCTAATGTGATTCCTCGAGCCAAGAGGAATCACAGTCATCTAGGTCTACATCACATGCAACCTGTACAAGATGTACTCTGTGCTTTTCCTTTCTAGGTTTGATCAACTCATCACATGACTGATCGACTCGCAATCAGGCTGGTCGGCTAGGTGCCACCAGCCGATCAGTTGGCTCCTCCAACCGATCAATTCGCTTGGTAGTCGTGCATGTCATCATGGCCGCCACCCGCTCGTCTTTCTCCTAGAACCGGTCATCAACCGATCGGCTCACTCTTTGAACCGATCATCTGGAATGTCAACTGATCGGTTCACTCCTTGAGCTGATCGTCTCAACTGTCGTCAGGATGTCCATCGTTCTTTGACACAACATGAAATAAAATTCTATCCTATTTTACATTGTAAAAAGAGAAACCTCGAGTTACATTCGAGGGGAGCAAAGGTAGGAAAGAAATCTCGAATTATTTCGAGTTACATCAAGAATAGGAGAAAGGGAATCGGTGCACAAATCGAGATGCAAGAAACCACATACAACCATACACAGATAGGGTTTATTGGCCATAACCACACTATACATCCACCACAAAACTCATTTAAGGGAGACGCGTATTGAGTGCATTCATATTACATATCATATATGTATATTGGGATTTGTGGATTTAGGATTGGACATGCATAAAGCCAATTTTATTCACATCGTATGCAATAAATAAAGATGACAAACCAAAATCGATCATATCGATAATCCTAAAGTATAAAGCAGTTGACGTGGCTCTGATACCACTGTAGGGTTTTAGGAGAGGCAGAGAAGGCAGCAGAAACAAAAATTTTCTCCTCCCCAAACCCAGAACAAGGAAACGCGTCAACGTCTATACAATAGGAAATGATGCTTTGTGGAATCATACCTTGTCCCGAGGCTTGCTCGACGACAATACCTCGCGGCTTGTGCGGTCTTCACCTCCGGTCTTGGACGGTGTCTGTGCAGCTCCTGGTCGCACCGGGACTGACGACTCCTAGTCTCACCGGGACTGTTAGGATTGACAGCTGTCCTCCGAGCGGCAGAAATCTTCCGCCTCTAAAGTAGTCCACACAGACCACCTGGAACTCCAATTTCCTTATATCACAAGGAATTGGAAGGAGTCACACCCTCCTGTCAGCGTACTAGTCACTGACACACTCTCCTACCACCAGTCACTTTCTGTAGTTGTCTTTCCCTTGCTGTGCCTCCCTTATCAGGTAGCACTTGCTCGGGCTCTCTCGGTTACCAAAACCAGAGAGAACAACAACTTTACAGAGCAACTGGTTGCACTGAGCTATACTTTAAAAAGCCCCCAATACCCCTATATATATAGGAGGGTCATGGGACAAGGTTCTCTATCCCGGGCAATGTGGGACAAAAGCAGGAGTAGAAGGGTTCGAGATTTTCCACAAAAACAACCAACTACGCAACCTGAACTGATCGTTTCATTTTTGAAACGGTCGGTTGGGGACCTGAGCCAGTCGGTTGACACCTCAACCGATCGGTTGGGACCCATGAAACGGTCAGTTCACTTCTGAACCGGTCGGTTTGTGGTCCTGGTCAATTCCCAGTTGACTTTTCCTCTTTTTGTTTCTAATTGGCACCTAATACCAATCCTTGTTCCAATCAAATTGGGCAAGTGAAACGAAAAGAAATTTCTCACCAATCCTACTTTCCCAACTTGCTCGGTTAGACCAGTTGAACCGATCATTTCAACATTTGAAGCAATTGTTTCACCCTGTCCATCAGCCGATCGACTCACCATCTGAACTGATCGGTTCACCAAGCTCAGCCGATCGGTTCATCACATGAGCTGATCGGTTGGGAGTGCAGATTGTGCAGAATCAGTCAATTGCAGTTTCAATCAATCCGATACTGCAATCAATGTGTCCAACACCTTGAACATTATGACATTGAGCTATCAATTAATTGAGTGTTTAATTGAACTACTAAACTCCTTTAGTAATCAATCTAAACATTGTTTGTGGACAAAACTCCTCTTATAGGTTAAATCCTATGTGTGTGACCCTGTAGGTCCTTTTCACATTGGCAGTGAAAGTCCATAACACTTATGACTTCACAAGCAATGAGCGGTGCCTAGTCACACATCAGTACTATCCAAGTGAAATATAAAGTTGGAGAACAACTTTCAATCCTACAATCCATGAATGGTGCTACAGTGAATGTATAATTCCTTTGTCACTGATATCCTGAATGAACTCGAGGCATGGAACAGTCATCCTGTCAATGTTCATTCACTTTCTTGATCTCAAAGTAGATTGAAAGAGATATGTATGACATCAATATCACATACTGATTCACACATGCGTGCACGCTTTTCTCAATCCTACTCATCAAGTGGCCATGGATATCAAACTCCCTTGGGAGGGACAAATCCCATATCTATCGCTCACCCCTCAAAAGCCCCATGTGTCAAAGCCACCCAATCATCATCTTTATAACAACCCATGTTTCAGGACTGCGTTTGATGATTCAAAGTGTGCCCAACGACATGTGTTGAGTGTAGTGATTTCAGGTCAAAGAATCACACTCACCACCATCACTGTGAGTACTGACTGTGACTACCATGTCATGGTTCCATGTGTCAAACTCATGGTGGGTCTGTCCGGTACACTTGTTCTCTAACAAGGACATATGTGTTTGGTTTTATATCTCTATATCATGACTAATGAGATTCTGTCATCAACCAACACCACAATCTAGTCTTGTGTGTCATTGCTGTCTATCTACCTTCCACAATGACATCTGACTAGGGACATAATGAGAATGTAAAAACTCTTAGCATCCGTATGATCTCATCGTTCAGGTCCTGAACCTGAAGGCATATGTCATTGAGTACTGTCATTCTCTAGACATTCAATCTGTTCTATCACTATCTCATATGATTGAATCAGAAAGAATTGGAAGCTTACCTTTGATGTTTATCAAATCAATCTTAATGTATCCCACCAATCATCTCATGATTGGCTCTCAGGGCATACATACCAACACTAGGGTCATCCACCAAGAAACAAATGATATGAGGGTCAAAATGTTTACTAGTAGGTGAAAAAAGAGGCTTATATAGCTGAGGCTCATGAGAGAGTGTATGTGAAGTGTCACCACCATATGCACTTAGGTGACACATGTCCTGGCATGGTGACTACATGCATCCATGATTATCTTGACATGCAAAACTCTCATGGATAATTCAAGAATGAGGTATTAGCCATTTTCTATCTTGCTTAATAAGATATCACAACCCAATATCACTTTTCATGCAAACCGATACAACTTTTGCAAGGAAATTATAAACCGATATGCTTCACTTTCTTAAGGTTCTTAACCCGATACAAATACTTACAAAAAGTTTCTAAACTGATATGGGACCTCCTTTATGGCCTCCAAGCCGATAGGCACTCCCATATACACTTCACAACTCGACACGACCTTATTTAGGGTTCTAGGTACTCAAAATTCTTTGGTTCTTTCACCATCAAGAATGCTATCACTCATCTAAGATTCAAAAAAGGTGCCCCCTTCTTTCTCTCTCATCTTGATGATGTCAAGAAAAAGGAGGAACACTCTAGAGATGGCAAATTTCATGTTAACCCTTTACATTGAATAAATTGCAATTAGCACATAAAGCACAAACATCATGCACATAGGCTCAACTTGAAACTTAAGCTCTCCTCAAGGTGCCCCATAGAATCATCCTCTCTCTTATGATGCTAAAGAACTTAGGGAACACTCAACATGTGACATATAGGAAGATATCCCCTTATCTTGGATAAATTGCACTCTGGTCCAAAATATGCAAACATTGCTCAATCATTATTTAAATGGGACCAAACTTGAAACATAGGCGTGCCACATGTTATTGAGATACCTTAAAGGATTATATTAAAGTTTTAAACAACTTACTTAAGCAAAAACAACATGGGTATCTCAAAACCCAGGTCAGGGGTGTTACAATACTGTCCTTATAAGTATTGTCCTTATACAACTAATTTTTGATATGTTTCAGAGTGTGAAAGTCACCACAGTCAGATAGGTTCTTTAGGTTGAGACCTCCTTCATATTTTAGATAAGATAACTTGTGCTAGATAGCTGGGTGGTATGGATTACCCCAAATGAATTCACTCATCATGATTTCCATTCGATGCAATGCAGTTTTTGGTATTTCACCTTATCTAAGCCAGTTATTAATCAAACCCATAGCACTATGGTTAATGAGGATCAATCGACTGGCCACTGATATATTAGAACCTGGCCACCTACCAATCATGTCCTTAATATTTTCAAGGAAATCATGGAAATGCTTACACCTCAGATTACCCCCAACTAAGGGAAATTTGAGGTATTTTTTCAGCCAATCACCTCTTTGGATACCAATGGCATTGACTAGGCTTTCTTTGTCTCCACATGGCTTGGAGAGGTAGATATTAGTCTTGTTAGGATTATGCTTCATGACAGATACCTTCCCAAACTCCAGGATAAGAGTCCTCAAGTTCTTTAGGCTCTTAAATCTACCTTCAATGAAGACGAGTACATCATTAGCGAACAACATATGAATTAAGGATTTTGTACGCATGATAGAGAAGGTCTTTATGAGTCCCATACTGTTAGCCTTTTTGATTCTCTACTGAGACCTTCCATAGCAATTGTAAAAAGAAGGGGTGACAGAGGGTCCCCATGTCAGAGACCATTTGAGCTTTTAAAGAAACCCACAGAGCTACCGTTGAGCAATGGAGAGGAGGATGGCGTTCCAACACATTTCTTGATCAAAGAAATCCATTGATTACAGAGGCCCATTTCATCAAGTGTTTTCCAAAGATAAGGTTAACTGACTGCATTGAAGGCCTTGGTGATGTCTAGCTTCACAGAGGAAGATTGAGAGATATGTTTGCAATTGAAGTTGAGGGTGGACTTGACTATGAGCATTGAGAAATCCTCAATGCTTCTCCCATTAACAAAAGCACCTTGATTCATAGATATAAGTTTTGGAAGAATGGAAGATAACCTTCTAGTAATGATTTTGGTTATAATCTTATATAACTAAGATTGAGCAGCAGGAAATGGGTCGAAAATCAGCATGTGAGGCTATCATTTATTTCTTTGGAATAAGAGAAAGAAAAACATGATTTACTTGTACCATGTTGCCACCTTGAAAGAACCATTGGACAACATCAGTGAGATCATACTTTATTAGGTCCCAGTTTTCTCTGTAGAAAAACCCATTGAAACCATCAGGTCCAGGGCTTTTATGAGTTCCAATACTCCAGATCTATTCTTTAACATCTTGGATTTTAAGAACCTTGCATAATGCTTCATTCTCCTCATCTAAAACCCAATCAATCCAGTCACATTCAAGGATTGGATGGTCAAATACTAGTTGATTGTAGAGGCCATCAAATAAATTTAGAGTTTTAGAAGTTATACTTTCCTCATCGTTCAAGCTATTACCTACAACATCAAACAACACAGTTACGATATTAGCATCACGCCTTTTAATAGCAATATGATATAGCTTGGTGTTTTTATCACAATTGGATATCCAATCTAATCTACTTTGTTGTTAGAAATATTTCTCTTCATCCTTTGAGAGAACTTCTAATCTATCGAATGTGATCTTCTCAGCTTGAATAAGATCATCATCTAAAGTATTTCTCCTCAAAATAGATACAATATCATTCATTTCAATCCTTTCTCTTCTAATGAGATTTTTAGGTTGACGAACTCCTTTGACCACTTTTTAAGTTCTTTTTTGACAAGCTTGAGATTCTATGTACTAAAGAGAGGATTACCATGGCGTTGATTGTCCCAAGCTTTACTACTAAGTTATTTACATCTAGGCCATTCCATCCAAAGGTTTAAGAAACGAAAAGGTCTCTTATTCATCTTGATTTCTTTAAGATTGACAGTAATTGCTGAATGGTCTGAGAACTCACAAGTTTTCAATTTTGTTTTGGATCCAGGGAACTTACTTAAGCATGCATCATTACCTAATGCACGATCTAGTTTGCAAGCAATCCTTTTAGTTGTCCCTTTTCTATTATGCCAAGTGAAAATATCGTTCCCAATTGATGGTAACTCAATAAGGTTTGAGTTGTCAATAGTAGTGTTGAATTAGCTAAGGATTCAAGAGGGAACCTCTACATCCCTCCTTTTCCTCCCTCATCCTTATGTTGTTGAATCAACTATCACTAATTAAGAGTCAATGGTCGAGTGACTACTATTCTCTAAGGTATCCCATAGTCCAGTGTGTTGCTGAGATAGATTTCTTACATATACAAAGTAAGTTCTATGACCAGACCTCCTTTATTAGTACAAGTCATGGTGGTTTATTGATTTTTCATGGAATTACAACTAATATCCCAAGTTTTTGGATTCCATCCCACACATATGCACCCATCGTCAGCACTATCAAGGTTAGATAACCATTCCCAACCATTAGGTAGAAGCTTTACTGTTATGTTCATCACGTGTCTCTTGATTTTTGTCTCCATAAGAATAGTAATAGATTCTTGTGACTCCATTACTGATCTTCTCACCTCTCTTTTCTTATGTGGTTTCCTTGAACCACAAACATTAGTCATAAGAAAGGTCATTAATTAACTTTGATAGATGATCAGGTATGACATGGCCCATCCACTCTAGGATTCTTGCCTGACTTCTTCTTCATTCTAGGAGTACTGTAGAACTCACCTTCTTCAAGTTCACTAGTCTTAGTGTTTCTGAGAGTAGTGCATGAATCACTGGTGATAGCATGCTGTTCTGCTCTTCAATGTTATTGGATGTGTAGATCATTTCAACATCTACCTCTACAACTTGTTCTATAGCAGGTTCCTCAATCACTTGATCTTGATCTTCATTGTTTAGACTATCAAATCTATTGTTTGTGGGCACAACAGGGGGTTGAGTGGTAGTCAAACTATCACCTCTACTTTTCTTCTTATTGTCAACAACTCTCCATACTTTCTATTGTTGTTGATTGTTGTTGTTAAGGATAGTAACTTCATCACTCACCTTTAACGGGTAGTCAACATCATTGTGACTAAAGACCTTGTAGTATGGGCATCTCTTGGGTATGTGTTCATACTTGATGGCCAGCTTTTGCCTCACGTTTTGGCATATTAACCCAAACCTCCTCCAGTGGATCTTCATCCACTTGAATCTTGACTAGAGCGTGAGGCTCTCCTAGAGATTCCTGACCTATCGATTTGTAATCAATTCTCAGGAGTTTCCCTACACCACTTGCAACGATACCCACAACACATGGAGACCAGTTCCTCCCCATGCTAGGTATGTTGAACCAAACTGGAATCGTGCTAAAGAAATCCTTTTGTAGATGGTCTCCAGTTTTCTAGTCCTTGACGGCTACTACTCTTCCATCGAACCAATGAGGTCCACCTTTGATGATGTTATCTTTATCTTCAACATCATTGAAACGAAGCAGAAAGAACTGATCTGGATTTGAGAATAGATCAAAACCTCCTTTGGGTTTCCATATACACTTGATCCAAGCTAGAAGATGGTAATAGTATGGCATCTTGCCCTTCACGTAGAGGATGGCATCATGCTCCCATGATTTCTCCATCTCCTCATAGGTATTTCCATCTATGGTGACAAAGCGCTTACCGTCAATCTTCTCAGGTGGTGATAAGTCATGCTTCTTGAAGGTCTCAATGCCTCCAAGAACTTTTAACCAAGTGTTTTTCCTGATCTACATGGATGCATCATCTACTAATGCTGCCATGGCAAGGGAGATGGGAGGGTAGCATCATTTGCTGATTTATACTCAGTTTGATAGGTCTATATGTGTTCTTGAGATGAGGGTATCACAATGTTCTTTGAGAGCTCACGTTGGGCCTAAACTGATCCAAAACTAGGATGGGGGAGGCAGAATCCATGGTGACAAGAGCGACTGAGCGAGGAAGGCCAACCTAGAGATGTAAATGAGAAAGGACAAGTAAAGAAGAAACTGTAAGGCTATAATGACAAACAAATCACCCATAACTTCAGAGCTCATGAGTCATGACATAATCCTAAATTAGATAACTTATTAAAATTATATAACTTTCTAACCCTAGTACAAATCCTCTATAAGTTTGTTATATAATATGACTTCCACTGCCTTTGATTTTTATACCGTTTGACATGTTTATTTTGGATGTCATTATCATTATCGTTCCATTCTTCATATTTATATTTAGAAACCAACAACTTTAGATCTCATTATACAATTGGAGAACTCATTTTATTTTTTATAACTTTCAAACTCCAAGTGTCGATCCTCTGTAAGTGTATTACATAATATGACTTCCTTTTGTTTTCTAATTTTTACTATTTGACTCTTCCATTTTAAATGTCATTCTATTTATCTTTGTAGTTTTAATATTTCTATATAAAACCATTAGTCTAACTTGGGTAGTGACTTTTACTCCAAGAACTGTTTGATAATGCGTGCATGCTTTTTTTATGTGCCTACTTGTAAGAAAGTATTGATTTGGTTAAAAATAGGAACTTGAAAAAATATGATTATAGTAAGCTATAAAATCATATTAGCTAATATGTTTATGGTTTTTCTCATTACCAAACCCAAATCACAGTGTATTTTTTATGACAAATATTGTTGTTTTTGGTATGGCTATTTAACTAACTCCCGATAACTATTTCTCTCAAATAATTATTCTTTTTGTATTAATATGTGTTATACAAAAAAATCATCACAACCTCCTAACGAATGCCCACTTGGTGAGAATAAACATTAATAATATTACAAACTCTAACTAATATTGAGTTTAATTACAATTATTCTAGTCTAAAAATTGTAATATTGATGGCGTTATCGTTTAACATTTTATCAGTGATAACTCGTACATTATCTGAACATTTTGGATATGTCCTTATGGGGTTCAGGTTATCTATGGATCATCCCTTCTCTTCATAGAAAGAATCTGGTGAAGGTGATTAAGTAGCCATGCTTGTTCAAGGCTATTATCTTACGTTAGTCTTGTCAGGCTTCAAGGCTTAGCAAGTGACTGGGTAGTTCAATAGTGAAGAGCATAACTTTTTTTCTTCTCTAGAGGGTCTTGCTAAGATACTCTCTAATATCTATACATTTTGGATACATTTACATCAAATTTTCAACACTATCTCTACACTTTATCCGATCCACTTAATTTCTTACAAACTAGTTAGACTTCCTTAATTATAATCATGATATCAACTATATGTAAATACTTTCACGTCAAAGAATCAATATTTTAAGATCTTACTCTAATGTTTTTCCTTAGACTTGACTTCTTACCTATCTCCATCTAATGATCTAGGGTCCCTTACCCATCTTAATTTTATTCAAATGGCAACTTTGTTGGAGGCTTCTTTATTCAAACTCATCCAAAGTATGAAAATGCTACATCCTATGGTACAATTAAACACCAATGTGTAGAAACCCTTGTCTATTTTTCTGTAATAGGTTGCCAATGCAACTTGTCACTAGATATAGATACTTCTACAAAGTGTTATAATGATATATATCACAAATGAGTAAAAAAGTATGAGTTTGTTCTTTTTGGACTTGGAACACTTGGACAAAATATACAAAATAAAATGTTTGTAAATGGAAATGGGCTAAAACCTCTAAATAGGTAAATTATGTCTAAAAGTAGACATGTCATACACCACCTATTCTTCTAAAAAATTCCATCAGTGATTTATAAACATCAATGTATAATGATTTACCATATATAAGAATTGTTATGAGTAATATAAAAAATAACTACACACTATCCTGAGTACTAAAAGACTACAAAATCGAACCGCAAAGGGAAACAACTACACATTTTATAATATAACTAATATTTCATGTTTTCTACATATAATCATTTTGTTTCTGTCTACTTGTATGGATTAGTAAGAACATCATCTCCATTTGCTTTTATGTAATTTTTATTTAAAATAAAGATTAATAGATGCAATCACATAAACACGACAAAGTCAAAAGTTTCACATTTATAGTTGTCAGCTTGGATGGCCCTATAGTTGTCCATCAATGGTGCCATAGTTCACAAAAAATATGAATTTGATAATGAAATTCAGAATATAGGAGTGGGCTCTCCTTACACATCCCCCAATATGGTTGGACACATATCATTATCAAATAAGAAAACCAAGTATAACATAGTATATCATATAGTTCTACACATATCCAAAAAATAAATGTCAGAAATATGGGCTAGGTTCAAGCCCCATCATCATGATGATAAGGTTCAACATACATGGAAACTAAAGATAGAGCACTCACTCAGTACATCATCATCCTTGACATCTTCCAAGAAGACCTTTGAGGGGCCTTTAGGCCAGAGGGCAAAGGTAGCATCACCTACAATGAAAAGAGATATACTAGAGTAAATATATAGACAAAACTTATGAGGTAACAACCATATGGAATATTGTATGTCCTAAAAAATTATGTTGTCTATTTCACACCAAATATGCCAAACGCAAGTAGCCAAGGAAATGCAAGAGTCATAAAAGGACCAATGCAATGAGATGAGTTGAAGAGAGTGTTAGTAGTAAGTGTCTAAAGATTGGACGAATTACAGAACTAATGTAAAAGTGTAACAAAATCATTAAATTGAAATAAAAAAGGTTTGATGAATATAATTGTACGAACATGACAAAGGAAACAAATCAATGGTCAGAAGCATCATCTTTTATATTGTAAAGAGTGGGAGCAGAGAGGGATCTACTTTTCACTATTAAAAAATAAAATCATTCTACTCCAAAATGGAGGAGTGGAGGAATTTCATTATTTTCCATATGATATATAAGAGCATAAAAGTTTATACGAAGCAGAAGTACAACTATTACAAAGTTACATAATAATTCATCTACAATTATTTTTCACCATAAAAGGGATACAATAAAGTAAAAATGTATACATCTAGTAAATCTAATAACATACAAGACCCACTGTAGAGGATAACCTAGACATTCCAAGCTCTCTGTAAGTCTACATATTGTATGTGATCTTCCTGAGCCTGTGCTCTCTAAAGCTCCTACACCTGGGTGGTTTTGGAAACAACACCCAGTAAAAGACAAAAAATATATGCGTTAGACCATAGCTAAATATGTACATAGTTAAAATGTTTGGCACAATTTATCACAAAAATGAGGCATAACACTTTAAATGATATTTGAGATCAACATTCTTGCCATATTAAATATTCACTGTATCACAACTACCTTAGATTTCTAAGATAGGAACCACTCTACATCCTTGTATCTTCCTTGTTTCCTCCTACTTCTTGTCCAAGTGTTTAATTGTTTTTTAATTAACTTTAAAAATCCAAAAAGCTATATTCACCCCCTCTAGATCTTTCACACAGGAGTCCTGGCATGTGGACTGCGGCCATTATGCCCCCAGTCGACCATCATATGAGGAGTATAAAGCCCTTTGGGGAAACTACTACTCCTCCCACCAGCAACACCCTCCACCATAGTGATCCTCTTCCCTCCATCTCGGTCTAAGAGTTTTCTCGAGATGAGCAAAATTCTATGTCAGGGTGGGGGTGGGTGGTATGTGATCCACCCTCTATCTTCCCTTTTTTGCTTTTCTTTTTCTACAATTTACATTGTATTGCATTATTTTCCCTTTCAAACATAGGCCTTTATCTAGTCGGTTGAATGTTGTATTTTATTTTCAAAAAATGAAATTAGTTAAAACCTTCACATTCTCAAAATTATTCAAATATTTTGAAATATCAAGTTCCCTATGATCATGATAGTAATTCTTAGAAATGATGGCAAGCCTTAGAGTATCAAATAGAATCAAATGCATATTTTCTTATTTTTAGCATTAGATTAACTTATCCTTTTTTACTCTTATATAATGTAGCTACATGTCTTTTATAACTTATGCAACGACACTCAAAAAAACATTTTTTGTTGCATGGGGAAAATAATTCGCACACCAAACCCTATGTCCGGGGTGGCATGCTCCCTCTTTCTTTTCTTCCATACCCCTTGTAAATTTAATAGGGGTGTACCGCTAAAAGATGCCAAAAAAGAGCACATAAACAATTGTGGTCAATGTAACCACATGTCCATAAAAAAATGTATCCCAAGTCAAATGGAGGAGGGATTCCTCTTTCACACCTCAATTTTCTCTGTTCCTGTGCAACAACAACTCAAAAAAAAATATTTGAGTGTCGAAGTGCAAGTAGGATTAAGTTTGTTTCCACAAAGTATAAGTTTTAAAAAAAGTAAGTTATGAAAAATGTTTTCATAAGAAACATAGTTCTTGCAGTTCTTGGTTCTAGGAGATGGGTCGTTTGGCCATGAAAAGGATAGAAGAATTGCAATCTACAGAGGATGAACTTGTTATTCCAAAATCTTTGAATTATTTTGATATTTTAATTGCTTGAGGACAAGCAAAGCTTTAAGTCCACGATATTTTGGTGCGTTCTTCTTTAGCACCTTTTTTCCGCAATTTATTTAAGCCTATCAAATAAAGCTATTCATTTCATCCCCAGAAATGGCACAAATCCATATTTTCTCATTTTTATCACAAATATCTTTGATTCTGACAATTATGTGCATTTTCTCACGGGTTCGGAGCATGAGCCGATCGGCTCATGTCTCCAAATGATCATTTTAGTGTCCAACATCGATCATCACAGTTGTTCAGATGACCGGCCAGGACGAATTACTTCCCAAGATTAAACGCTCAATCGAAGCCCTAAAATTGGGAGACAATCCAGCCCAGCTGAGTGGGGTACATCTCGCGCCGCCATCCTAAATTAGGGTTGGCGTTAGTCCCCAGTTCTCATCTCCCTTGTGTCCTTATAGGACTTAGTCAAAAGAATTCAAAAACAACTATTTTCATATCTTTAACACATAGAAACATGAAATGAAATATCAGAATGAATATATTTCATCTAAGTATTACCCCTCAAGGTCATCTACCACTCTAGGTTGATTTCAACACATAGTGTCTAATTATCTCATGTTACCTCTTTTGCCTTTACTTAGTGGCTACTGTCCTGGTGCACTAGGCATTTATTGCACTGGTGACATCAAAAACTTTGGCTTTTTCTGAATATCCAGACAAATGTCTCTAAAATTGTAGAGACCTTACCTTAATTCATAACTTATGGCCCCTCCTTGGGCACTATCATCACAATTGTACTGTTTGTCCGGACTTATGGCAGAGTCTACTTTCTTGCCATTTAATAATCTTTCCCATATTTCCACTGTTCTAACATGACCACGTCATTCAGGAATCCTTTCAAATCCCAAAGCTTATGCATTAAGGACTGATGACCTAGGTTGTAACACCAATATCCAGTCTTCTTTATGCATCACCGTTGTCCTAACCTTCCCTTCAAGAGCATGATCATAGGATTCTCTATCCTAATTAAGACAAGATGGGAATTCTCAGACACTTGTTCTCTTCTTGCCTGGTCCCATGCACCCTCCCCTGGTGCAACAACATTGCCCTTAGCAATGTGTTCCTCATGTTCTCCAGTCATTTTCAAGTTCTTCTTCTCCTTTATGAGCAGAAGATACTATCAAATAAACTGGAAGACACTTAGAACAGACTCTACAAACTTAGTCCTATGTCTCTATAGACTCAGCGAACCTAGAGCTCTGATACCACTAAATTGTCACGACCGTCTCACAAAAACATGATTAACTAATGCGGAAGCATTCATCAAGCAGCGGATTAGCGAAAATCACTAAAAATTCAAACTTTTTGCAAAGAGATCCACACATTGGAAATCTTTTTCTTCAAGAGCTAAAGTATAACATTTACATTCTGTTTCAAAGATACATATCATGCGTCATCTCTTTCTGAGAATTACAAGCATCATCTGTCCTGTCAAGCTAAGCACAGGCAGTATAAAAATCTCGAGGCACTGGGCCAAAATCTCAAAATCACTAACTACAACTCCGAGGACCTGAGAGTACAGAGACGACACATAGGACTCTATCAACATTTATACAAGGCATGACAGCCAGCGTCTCCACCTGAGGCTTCACTGTTGTCCTTGCTGCTACAGCTATCTTTCACCTACTGAAGGATTCTTGTCTCCTCGTCCGCGTCCACCTAAAAATGTGGTTCCCACGGGGGTGAGACAATTATAAAAATTTCCCCAGAGAGAGATATAACTCTCTGCCAGTAACATTATTATTGCAACTTAAGAAGATAAATATGAATGGAAGAATCATATTTATATAGCAGCAGATATCTTAATGTCTAACATACTAGAACATTATTCTATATCAGAAGCATTGCAACTATAACTTGATAGAATAAACATGTCACTTATCCTTCCATGAATATGAAGAACATGTATAACATCTATTCAAACTACTGAACCATTACCACTACATTAACTCTCTTCAGGCTTAGATCATATATCTAAAGCCTGGCATTATCATTGTGGAGTCATGGCCTATAGTCATACTCTTTTCATAAAGTGTTGGGATCTTAATCCCTCAATTCACCACTGGAAATTCTCATCCTTTCACAATTTCAATACCTTAACCATGTGATTCTGGGTAGTTAAACCCTTAGCTCATCACCTGAGCATTGTTACCACTTCCTTAGGTAACTAACACCTTTAGGTCATCTGACCAAGGTAAGTATGATACTTGAGGCCCATTAACTCTCTTGCTACCTCTTACCAGACAACAAGATATATTATGACACACAAGGCCCAATAAACAAATTCAAATTAATAACATATCACAGCTCATACCTGGCTATGCCCATCATCTCATGATACCTACATGGTTAGCACATATGATAGTAGCACATCAATTATCTATCAACATCATGCACAAATAATGTATTAATAATTCAAGGGTATTACCCTTAATCCTTTACCAAAATTAGGATTTCCATCACACATCTCATGTATCATTCATCCAATCATATTGGACTTATATCACAACAAGGTATACCAGTATTTGGGGTGTTGGATATGATATCTATCATATCCTGATATATCACTTCCCTCAACACCATTAACTTTCTTGAGTTAATATACTTAACTTGTATTAGGGTATTACCCATCCTAATACTTTATGCACAAGTTCATCACATTCAACATGTAAAGCAGTGATCATTAGTCACTCACTTGGAACATACAACTATTGCCAATACTATGGATTCACCCATAAATCATGAATTATCAAAAGGACCATCATAGGTTCTCTTCAAAACAAACTCTAACTCAAGCATAGAGTACCACGACCGTGCTACCTTGCACGGTCGTGCAAAGTGAATCCACCACAGCCGTGCTACCTTACACGGTCGTGCAGAGTGAAACTACCACGGTCGTGCTACCTTACACGGTCGTAATATAGGAGTTCACCTCATGAATCATATTCAAGTATGAATTCTATCCTTTCATTAGGGATTAGGGTTTCACATTCCATTTCCCTTCTTTAGAATAGGGATTGCATATAGCATCACCCATCATTAGGGTTTCATATCACATTGCCCATAATTAGGGTTTACTAGTCATTCCCAATTAGTGATTTCACATGTAGACAACCTCTTATTAGGGTTATACATCGAATCAGCCTCAACTAGGGTTTACATCATATACTTGATCCATGCATTTGCTATGCATTGTTTATTAGTACCATTAAGAGTATCTCTAACCTAATTACATTAGGTTTCCATAAGGGTTTGATCAAATGGACCTTCAATAACATGAGGTATCCAAATAGATTGATCAATGGAACCTTCAACCAATTGGATCATCAATTCAATCATCAATTGAATCATGAACTCACCCTTCAATTGGAACTTCAATTAGGGTATGATCTTAATGGGATTAGGGTTTATAAACACCAATTAGAGCTTTGAAGTTTATCATCAATCATGCTACTAATTGTGTTTCAATTGATTGCATTGGATCCTCAACCATTGAATTCATGGAACCAATCATCAATTGTACCTATGCTCATACTTCAATTGAGTTTAGTAGGTCAACCTTCAACTGATTTGACCCTCAATTGATCATCAATTAGGGTTTGATTCAATTGAATTAGGGTTTGGAATCGAAGATCCAACAACACTCATCAATGCAAGATTGGTTACTTTAAAACTTTTGAACCATTATCCAAATTGGGTATGACCTGACCCCAAACGGTCTTGAGGTCGTTTGGATGACCTCCAAACGGTCTTGAGACCGTTTTCCCATCAAATCATTCAAATCCAAGCCATCCAATTAAGATTTGGATCATTGGATTGATCACCAAATCAGCATTACATTGTATATCAGCTTGGTACCTTTAGACCTTCAAACCTCTAACCATACTCAACCCTAGACATCCAAACAGTCTTGGGTGACCACCAAATGGTCTTGAGACCGTTTGGATGAGCTCCAAACGGTATTGATACCGTTTGTCCCATCCATCCTTTGGATTCTAGTGAAAAATCATCAAGGATTGGTCTATCGAGTTGATCAACAATTCAGCACTTAATTGCAATATGATTGGTACCATTGGACCTTCAATTGATCAACTATACCTGACCCCAGACCTCCAAACGGTCTTTGGGTGACCCTCAAACGGTCTTGAGACCGTTTGGGCTAATCAACCCAAAATCTCAAATTAACTCATTGGAATTTCAGCACTAATTCCAATTAGGGTTTGCCTAATTGAATAGCCTTCAACTCATGATTCCTTGGGAGTTAATCCCTCAAATTTGGTGATTCATTAGACCACATCATTAGGAACAGTAATACAAAACGGTCAACACTTGGTAAATGCACTCAAACGGTCTTGAGACCGTTTGCCCAAAAAGTGCAATTAAAACAGATTGATAATCAGCACTTAATCCAATTTGGTTTCCCTAATTGATTAGCCTTCAACTCACGATTCATTGGGAGTTAATCCCTCAAATTTGGAGGGTCATCAACCAACATAATTATGAACAGGAATACCAAACGGTCAACGCTTGGTCAACTCACTCAAACGGTTTTGAAACCGTTTTCCCAAACAGGTCAAGTTAATCAGGTTGAAAATCAGCATTTAATTCAATTCGATTTGCCTAATTGTTTGGCCTTCAACCTACGATTCCTTTGGAGTTAACCCCTCATATTTGGTGGGTCATTAGAATACATAATTAGGAACAAAATACCCAAACGTTCAACGCTTGGTCAATCATATAAAACGGTTTTGAAACTGTTTTCTCCGAAACGGTTTCAAACCGTTTGCCCTTAAACGGTTTGCTGAAACCGCATAGCCAATCAAATTAAAACGATTTGGAGTAGCTATCAAAACCGTTTGGCTTGGTACTTTTCTTTGGATAAGCATATAGGATGATGTCATCATCCCCTTCCTTCGAACAACCAAGAACAGCAACCGTTCTTGATGGAAATTGCAGCAAAGAAACAAGAGTGCATCAAATTGAAGAAATCAATCAACAAAGCATAGAGAATTGATGCAATATCAATGTTTAAGGGTTTAAGTTATAAAACCCGCCTCCAATTGAGCTCCAAAGCTCCAAGATCACGCCATTAATGGTGGATGAAGCTCTTGCAACTCCCCCTAGGCTCGTCCTCAAGCTTTTGGATGAAAAAGTTGGCTAGGGTTTAAGAGGAGATCGAATTAAGAAGGAATCCATAATTTATTTTCAATTTCCACCATGAAATCAAGGAGAACGAAGGTCAAGGGCTTACCAACAGGTTGGGAGTCGTCCTCCTGTTCCTCCCTAGCTCCTTGGTCGGTTTTGAAAGCAAGGGAAAGAAGAAAATCCGAAAAAGGCCTTGGTTTGGGCTTGGAAATGGCACTTTTATAAGGAAATTGATGAGAGAGAAAATGCCTTATAAAAATCCAATTAATCCAAAAATTATGGCCGCCTCTTCCCCCTCAATTCCATGTATACGAGGCATCTCCCATTTCATTTTATTCCCCTTCATTATCCTCAATTTAAAGAAAAGCAAATTAAGCACCTTAATCATATTATATTAATATCCATAATTTGAGTGGATATTACTTTTCTTTATAATAAAGTGAGTGGAATTTCACCTACTTAGGATATTTTCGTTCCTTATCTTGGCAAAAGAACGTCCATCCTTATTCAAAATCAACCAATAACATTTTGGTTGAAGGCCCTTTAATTAATACATTCATTTTTTCCCTAAATTGAATTAGGGTTTCACTTATGATTAAATCTTGATTATTTTAATATCAAGATTCTCTCTCCTCCAACTTACTTCAAATGAGGCACCCCTCTCATTTTATTTTCTCTACATGATTCCAAGAAACATTAAGGACCTTAATGAAGTGGTAATTTGCATATTAACCCTAGGTTTTGGGTAAATTGCACTTTACACCAAAACTAGGTTTTAATGCATAACATTGCTTTACAAGCTTAAACTTGATGCCCAAGCTTGTGAAAGCCATACCACTACATTATATTCATTCTTATGGTGTCTCAACATCAGAGGAACATCTTATCATGCAACATTTTCAAGTTGACCCCTCAACTTGGGTAATTTGCACTTTAGTCAAAAATAAGCAAACATTGCTTCAACATTGTTCAAACATGACCAAAATTGAAACATAAGTTTCTCATGAGCCCTAATTACTTTTCCCAAGATAATATTAAGAATCTACTCAACCTTATTAGGAAAAACATCTAGGTTTAATTCATAACCCACGTCAGGATTGTTACACATGCCTACATTGTTTTTCACCATACATTAGACTACTACATGCTGATCTTAAAACATAAAAGAAAACTCTAAGGTCGATTACCCTCTATCAACTGATTAGCATTAGTTTGAGGCTCCTCATTGTCGATAGAAAAAACTCGAGCTTGTCTTCATTCTCTAGTAGGTGGCGTTGCGGGTACAGGTTGGGTTGCTACAGGTTGGGCTTCTACAGGGCATGGGTCCTTCGGGTCTAGTAGAGGGCAGTTGGGTTGAAGGTGTCCTTCTTGCTGGAAATGGTAGCACACCCTCTTCTTATAGAGACACTCACTTGAATGCCATTTTCCATAGGTGCGACACCTAGGGCGGTTGTTCTCATGGCGGGGTTTTCCTTTACCT
The DNA here is from genome assembly GCA_963693085.1 of Alisma plantago-aquatica. Lineage (NCBI taxonomy): Eukaryota > Viridiplantae > Streptophyta > Magnoliopsida > Alismatales > Alismataceae > Alisma > Alisma plantago-aquatica. The sequence continues at coordinate 1,525,583,840 of OY856410.1, forward strand.
CCATGTTTTCCCTTGGCATGATTGCATCCTTGTCCTTTCTTGTGATCATTCTTCTAGCCATGGTTACCGTTTGTGAAACCCAAATATCCTTTGGATGGGTTTTGAGCAGGCATAACCGTCTTCTCCATGTTCAGGGCCATGTTGTAGGCTTCAGTGAAAGTCGTTGATTTACTCACCAACACATGAGGCTTGATGGTAGTGTGTAGACGCTCTACAAAATGGTCCACCCGTCTTTCCTCTATCATCATGTTCCCAAAATGCTCTAGGATGTGAAACTTGTGACCAAAGTCTGCGACACATAGGCTACCTTAGATCAGGTTGGTGAACTCCCTTTCTTTCTCCTTCTTAGATGAGGTTGGAATGAATCTTGTAATGAAGGCAGTCCTGAAGTCGGTCCATGCCATTGGGTTCTCATTCAAATCTCGACCCATGATGTGGTTCTCCCACCAGATCGTGGCTGCTCCTTCCAAGAGGTGAGAAGCAAATAGGACCTTCTTATTCGGCTATACTTCCTACATGCAAAAACCATTCTCGACCGCTAACAACCAAGCATCTACTTTGTCAACCACTTCTGTCTTATCCTCTCCCTAGATTTTCTCAATGTTCAACTTGACGAAGTCCAGAATGGTGACAGCAAGCCCAGAAAGCTTGGTGCGCCCCCACCAATGGCATTACACACCACTCAATTGAGATATTAATGGATAAAACTCTGTGGATGGAGGTACACAGTGGATTCACTTTTGATATTTATCATGACCTAGATTTAAACACACCTACATATACCAAAAAAATATCCCATAAGCGCACAGGGTCGTGTCGTAGTATAGGAGGACGATATGTATTGGGTCGATCCAAATGGAGAAAAGGGGGCACTAGAGCTAGGTTTGTTTTTTTGGGTTCCTACTACGTAGACTTGATGCGTTCTATTTTAGCACCTTTTTCTGTAATTTATTTAAGCTTGTCAAATAAAGATATTCATTTCATCCCCTGAAATTGCACAAATCCATATTTTCTCATTTTTATCACAAATATCTTTGATTCTGATAATTACATGCATTTTCTCACAGGATCAGAGCATGAGCCGATTGGCTCATGTCTCCAAATGATCGTTTTAGTATCCAGTACCAATCTTCATAGTTGTTTACATGATCGGCCAGAGCGAATTACTTCCCAAGATTAAACGCTCAATCGAAGCCCTAAAATTGGGAGACAATCTAGCTTTCCGAGCAGGGTACAGCTCGCGCCGCCATCCTAAATTAGGGTTGGCGATTGTCCCCTTCATTACCGGATTCCCCCAGCCACCATCCGATCGGCTTAGCCTTGAACCAATCGGTTGGCGCCGTGTAGACAGCCCAGAAAGCCAGCCGCCAACCACCATTTCCCTAAACCCTAGTGTAAAGTTGCCCCCTCCTTCTCCTATAAAAGGAGGGGCATTTACTCCTCATTCTACATCACTTTTTGTATGAAAGATTTCTGGAGCAGTTTATTTCTATAACCGTGTTCTTAAAGCAATAAAGTAGTATTTCATCTCAGTTAAGTGCTATTTCAATTCTGTTATTTCCGTTTTGTTTAGATCTAATTCTTGATCTTCTTCTCCTCCCCTCTCTTGAGCAATTGAGTAAGGTAGGAAGAGACAACCATTTTCATTGTCTCTAGTCGAGGATCAGTAGTCGTAAGACTCGAATATGGCTAGATCACTTCCTTCCTCTGTCTCTCTTTGCTCCCTCTCCATGAGTGAGTAGTCCTTTATTGAGGCAAGGGGAATAGCCCCTTAGCCATGGTTTTTGGCTTTTCCTTAATGATTCTAGACGGCCTTTGAGATTGATAACTAATTGATATATGAAAGTAATTAATTGATAATATCAAAAGTTAATCTGAATGGATATGATCTTGGAAATTTGGGTTTAGAACAACAATCTCAATTGCATAAGAGTTTTGAAACGACCGTGGATTTTCTCTTTTTAGGATGATGAACTAAGAAACATGAGCACCAAGACCAATGGCATCATGTGGAGATCATCTTTAGTGGATTTTTAATTCGCTTGCCTTCATCGAATCTATCATTTAAAGATTAGTCATTTGCCTAGGCTAAGGTGGTGAAAACCCCTAACACCTTGATTCTCTCCCCTCGATTTCAAACAAAGGCTATTTTATTTTCCTTTAATGCTTAGTCTTTCAATTCACAATAGCTTCTTGTGCTAACAACAATCTTTGTTTACCATTTGCAGGACAAATAAAATTCTTGTTTAGTGCATTTTAAATTCTACAATTTTCTTTCTCAGTGTAATCAACAATCACTCTCCCAAATGACTTTTGAATTCTTATTCCAAATCTGAAAATGCAAAAAATAAACAATAAAGTTCTTTGAGAATTGGGTTTAGATTAAACAATCTTAAAAAGTTGTCCTATGGGATTCGACCCTTTCTATACTAGCCTTAATCGAAAAGTGAAAAAAGGTTTAAACTCTAGGATTAACAATCTTAGTGATTGGTGTGCTAAGTGACACATATAAAGACTAGGGTTAAGGGTTTGAAGTTGATTGATTGTTAAACTAAGGTGAGAAAGAAATTAATTAAAGGCAAGAATGAAATCTAAGTAAACCCTAGACCATTAATTCTACTAAGCAGGAAAAGGCAAAGCAAGGTAAGTAAAGAACAAACTATGCTAAGGCAAGCAAGAAGAGGCAAAAGAGCAATTCAAGACCTAAACTGGCAATAACAAAGAAAGAACAGGGCAAGAAGCTATCTAAGTATGAAAATAGCTAATTAAGCTAACATTAGCTAAGCATGTTGGAAACTAGGATTTTAAAGCAATTAAGGAAGATGTGGGCTGTTAAGGGATGTACTTATCACTTAAGTTGGGGGGTGACATATGAACATTATGATTCCATTTAGATTATCCAAACCAAACAACAAGTAGAGTCTAATGAATTAACCTAAGTTTCTAACTAGCCATGGATATGCTAGGTTTTGTATAGGGGAACTAGTCCTTAACACCCCCTACTACCCTTGTGAGGCTCAATTGGGTTAGGGATTATGTTCAATTCAATTAGAGTCTAATCAAGTCTAGGTTTCTAGATTAGACATTCCTAGGGAAATTAGGGGCCGAGAGTAGTAATGGGGAGGTCAAATTAGGGTTTTGGGCCCCAATTCCCCCACATTCTAGCCTTGAGAAGGCTCCATGCTAATTGCACTAGAGTCACCTAATCTTGCTACTTAGATATCTCACTTAGGCTTAGGGAGATTTATTAGGATGTAGGAAGATGGGAGGAAACCTAGTGATCTAAGGATTGGACCTAGGGGCAAATCCTAAAATTCACACATATAAGCAATTTCCCTAAATTCCTAGATGATTTCACACACAAACCAACAAGAAATTCATGGAGAATGAGATAGAAATAGAACATAATCATTAGAAAATGGAATTACAAAAAGTTTACATATCATTTCCCCCCAACATGGTATCAAAGTAACATTTTACACCCCAAACAGCCCACCCAAGGGGCCTAGCTACTCATAATAATGCAAAGTACAAAAGAGAAGAGAAAGAGATAGAAGAAGCCATGGAGATCAGTGTAGATGAAGAAAGTCTCCACTTCAGCTGTTGTAGGGTGTCGTCCTCTCTCCTCCAAGGTGTAGGGGCATGGAATGATGGTGGGAATGGGTGTAAATGGAAAGAAACTAGGGTTTTGATGGTGGAAATAGTGAAATGGAGGTGGAATGGCTAAAGGGTAAAAATGGGGAGCTAAGAGGTGGTAGGAGGTAGCTAAGCTTGTGTTGGAGCTACCACCTATGTATATATAGGTGTGGGGGAAGCACTAGGTCAAGCAGGGGTAGTATGGGAAAAGCAGTGCAGAAGTAGCTAGGTTTTGTGAGTAGCACGACCATGGTAGATGACCACGGCCGTGGTGGGTAGGGGGTGAGCACGGTCGTGGTGGGGTAGAATGACTGTTGGAATTAAAATGTGAAAATCATAGGTTGAGGGTCACTTTTGTACTGAAGATGGCACGGTCGTGGTGGTCACTACAACTGCGGTGGTGTAAGGGTAGCACGACCGTGGTGGCTCAAAATGCTCAGGCCGTTCTCTACTCCACGACCGTTCTGCCTCTACTATAGCATGACCGTGCTAGGTGGCACGGCCATTCTGGGTCAGTTCACCACGGCCGTTCTGTGTGGCATAGTCGTAGTGGTTCTAGCTTCTCTTGAGGATGACTCTATTGATTTGCAAGTGAACTAGCATGGCCGTTCTGTGGTACCACGGTCGTGCTGGTATCTGGATCAACACTTTGACTTGATTCTTTAGATTTTCGTGGACATCTTTACTTTAATAGATATTTGGCCACTAGAGGTAGGTTGAGGGAGCATCGAGCTTCAATTTGCATCTCTCTAAGGGTAGAGAAACCCTATGATCACTCCTCTCTCTTCCATCAAGCGTGGTCCAAATGCCTGCAAAACATGCAAATAATGTCCATAAGTGCATTTTACACAAATAGGCACATTGAGGGAAATAACATGTAATCTAACATTGTATAGATGTGATTGAAATGCAAAATGACACAAGATGAAACCCTAAAATAGGGCTGAATCAGGGACAAACAGGAAGCAGTTCACCATTTTCATCTCTGGCTATATCCCTGAGGGCCAGGGCACTAATGGCCTCGGTTAACATTTTGTGTTGTTCCATCCAGAGGGCATCAGGGGTGTAGACTATTACTTCAAGTCTTGGGCCACCAGTCAGATTATCCTCGGGCTTGACCTCATCTTTGGACATGGGTTCCTCTTTTGGGTTCATCTTTAGTTGTAGAAGGGAACTGGCTTAGGGTCTGAGCCTTCTTCTGAGGCTTCCTCATGTCTCTTTCTCTTCTTCAAAGACTCGTCACCACAGTCTCTCCTCCTCTTCTCAGAAGATCCCTTCCTCTTGTGGAGGGGCCTACCTCCAGAATGGTTTTCAGTAGCATTGCGGGGAACAACTACAGTCTTGACCGAGCCATGTTATTTCGTACGAGTTAAAATTTTTTAAAACATAGATTTATAACTTGGAAGATATATAAGCTTTTACTTACGTCCATGTCCTCTTGTTTACATGCATTTTATTGTTTGGTGGAGGATTCATTAATCCTTAACACTTTGAATTCCCAAACATAGGAGGTGGAGAAGAGAGAGAAAACCCTAAGCACTTAATATTTTTCCAGAAATACGAGGTAAAGATGGGATGAAATTAGATGAGAAGACCTAGAGGTATCTTATTTCGAGACAAATCCTCAAAATTTGGCCACTCAGTCAAATGGATACTGGGAGTCCTCATAAACCGACTAGTGGGGTGGAGAAAAATCTTCCCATCCCCCATCTTATGATCCTTTTCTAGACACCTCCATCTTTTTGAAAATCCTCTAATAACTCCCTTGGGTTCTAAAGAGTTTGTAAAATTTAATAATTATTAGTGATTAAATGGAAAACCAGGCTCTAATACCAAATATAATGACCCCACCCCTCGGTAACCCCCAATTAAGGGAGACCAAGAGGCTAAAGTTATTATCCCAAAATATGATCATGTGGTTTTGCAAATAATAAAAAATAATTAGTGAATTCTACAACTTCTAAGCTTAAAATAGGATAAAAAGTTTGTTTTTCTCATATTTTGCAAAAATAGGATTTGAGGGACTTTACCCAGATAAGAACTATCTATCTACAATCCTCCAATTCTTTATTATCTTTATTCTCTCAATGTCACTTTAAAGGAATATCCACTTTTTGATAAACCTAAAATGCCGAAAAACAAAATGGCAGTTAGTATAATGAATTATATTAGTATGTGGGGGAACCAAAATTTTACATCTAATGGTGACAACATATTGCAATCAAATTATGATTTAACAAATCAAACTTTATGTTTTAAACATAACTACTCAATCCATACATATCATTGCCTCTGTGCTATCCCTATAGTGGATATGGATACTACCTCTCTCATATGGTAGATCTCAAATAACCCCCATAATCCCACCTTACAGGTAGATCAGTACATAGGGCTGTGTAGTCGTATGGTCCTAACCAAGGGTAGACCAACACATCGACTCATGATAACATGATGACCCTACCCTAAGGGTAGACCATGTACTAGGTCATCCGTCTCATATTCATTAAAGCTACAGAGGAGGACTAGGATCTGAGCTAGTCACACACATATACTTATGGTGATATTCATAGTCATTTTATAATTGCATGAAATAAAATTCAACCAAGCAGTTATTTCTAAGCAACCAATACAACCTTGGAAATTGCCATGAAACTAGAGAGATTTAATCATGTGTAACCATATACCTGTTCTTGAGCAAGAGAATCCAAAATCAACAAGATATCCAAGCAAGCACCTAATGCAAGCAACCCTTAATTCCTGAAACATATAGATTACCTAATGCCACTGTCATATTCTAAACAACTTCCTAATGACATGGGGATACCTTCTAAGGATTCCAAGTCTCCTTAGAGTTCATTAGGGGTTCTTAGATTTCTTTATACAACTTTACCCCTTTTTAGGCTAACAACCCTAAAACAGGTTTCTTATTTAGAAAAACCCTAATTATTCCAATTATCCTCATTAAGGGTTCTTCAATCTCAAACCAAGCTCAGGATCGTTATATCTCTGTTACATACATTTTTGGATCAACACCATCAAAACCCATATTTTCCAAAATTAGGGTTTCTAAGCCCATTAATGCATACTTATGTGTATAAAACCCTAAAGCAAGCATAATATCATCTTTTTTAGATTTAACTCTTCCTTTTATTCTCAATAGGTTAATACTATTCAAAATAACCCAAAAGAGATATTAAATCCGATTTCCATCTCAAATTAGGGTTTTACCATAATTTAATGCATTAAAAATGGTAACTTTATGTACTTTTTAAATTATAAGCAATATCAAGCTTCAATTGTATTTTTATTGGATTCTACATATTATCAATTTTCATATATAATTTATCTTCATCTGATATTCCCATAATTAGTTATGATTTTTACAATAAAAACCATTTTCAACCAATCATGAATCGCCACGTGTGAATTTTGGATTTATTAATTCGCACCAGCGGGCCAGGCTCGAGCCAACTTGCTCGCGCCACCTGGGCACTCAGGCCCGCAATGCTACTTGCTTGTGAAAGAAAAGAAAGTGCAAGAATTACCAAAAAGACCATACCTTTTCAACGTGGACGTGAGGGAAGGAAGGTAATTTCTACTCCGATCATCTTCAACCTCCCGTTCTCTCCTTCACATGAGTAGTTGGTCAACTCATGAGTTGACTTTGCTTGTCGCTGCACCTGCGTACGAACTAGAGCCACTGATGGCTCTGCCGTGTCCTCCCGAACTCGAAGCACACTGTAATGGCTTCGTGGCTCCCCGGGAATGTCAGGACGGTCTCGCTGTTCTCCGGTGAGAAGAAGCTACTAGACCAAGGTGAAGATCACGTTCTTCATAGCAATTGGATGTACCCACGAGTTCTCAAGCTCTCCTTGAACAAACCAAGTTGTTTTGGGTCTTTGCAGAGGGTGTGTGGCCCTCTATTTATAGGGCAAGGACTCAGTGGTTCATCTTGATTTGGGGATACCCTTTTCACACCACAAAAGGTGGAAAATCCTAGTATGGATGGAACCCCCATGGCCACCCGAAGATAGAGGACTGGGTCCCAGATCCCCTCGTGTGCAGAGTTGTGAGGAAAGTGGAGAAGAAAATGTCCATGTTTCCCAATCAAACTTGAGGTAGGTGACGATACAACCACCGTTGAATCTCATATCCAACAATTGTCATGCCACCCGCATAAACAAAATCAGAAATTGAGGATAAATCGTTTGAAAATAAATGTGACATTTAAGGATATCCTTCTCACTTTAGGAAATCTCCTAAAATTAATCTCTCTCAAACCATGGCTTCTTTTAATCTCAAATTTTGAGGGAAACTCATTAATGACTTAATCTACTTGCGTGCCAAGTTTGGAGTCATAATTAGAAAGTAAAAGAGACTTTTCTTCATGTGCAAGTTATCACTTAATAAAGCATATTTTATTCATATTTTCTCTCTCTCTTACTCTCTTCTTTTCCTTTATTTGGATTCCTTGTATCACAAGAAACCATGTCTAATTTGAAATATCATCCATTATGATCAATCACACATCTTTTCACATATTTCTTATATTTTTCATTTTTATTTCAATTTCCTTTCTTATTTATGCATTATTTGTTTTCTTTAAACTTTCCTTCCTCGTTTATCATCTTGGATCCACTAAAACAATAGGATCCACGAAAACACATACACAAGGAAAAAGTTGTAAAAGAAACCCATATATTTATTATAAGTCATACAATTTACAGGCAAGTACATTTCTCTAAAAAAATTGCATTTACAACCATACAAGAAAAAACAAGGTTGTAACAATTCATATCATCGTTTCTACAGGTGCTAACCAAAAGAAGGAAAATTTTGTAGAAATTTAGGAAGACATGGCACGTATGTATCTGCACATGTCATGTCCACTACTCCCAGATGGGTGATTAAGAAAAAACTCAAAAACACACGACGTGTTCAAATTTTGACATGGTGTGCACAGTCACAAAAGACATCTGTTAGAAAACCGCACATCGTGTTTTAATCAAACACGGTGTGTCCTCTAGATCATTCAAATGCAATGTGTTTTTCTAGAACAATACACAATGTGTTTTTATTTGAACACATCATGTCATTATCAGATTGAGAGTACTATGCATACATCTGGAATGTTACACGACATGTTTTAATTCAAACACAACATGTCCCAATGTTCATTCAGAAGATTCATTTTTTGGAGAAACACACATCATGTCGTTATTTGTACACAACGTGTCGTTATTAGTTTGGCGACTTCAACCTTGGCTCCTGGAAACTTACACAACATGTTTTAAATTGTACATGTTGTTTCCTCTTCAGTCAAAGCAAGTTTCAAAAGGAGTAGGCGATCTGTATAAGGGAACACATTGTGTCCTTAAAAAGACACACACTGATAAAAGATGAGAAGTCAGATTTTTAATCCTAATCTTCACCCGCCGCTCTCACTTCCATTCACAATAAGTCATGTCTTGTAGACGTGTGCGACCCCTTTTAGCTGTGTGTGACTCCACCACCTCCGATAGACAACTTCAAGCTCTACCCAGGAAAGCTACCACCCTACACTGCTCCGAAGCAGCTCCGCACCATCTCTCCTCCCAATCAAGCTCAATCTCCATCCAGACAAGCCACCGCCATGATTTTATTGATGCTACAAGCCTCTTCTCCACCTCTACAAGCAAAACAACTCCATCACCGCCTCTTTCGACCTCCACTTCATCACCGATTGGAGAGGACACTCCATGAGAAGTCAAGATCTTACCGTGCAAAGAAATCGTCATCTTCTACCCCCAGACGCCGGTAATCTCTAGGTACACACCATGTCCCCTTGAAGACATGTTGTCTCTGTACCTTGGTCATTTATCCTTTCTGTCAAAAGGCACCCGATGTCCTTAATTAGACATGCCATATCCCTTGCCATTTTTCTTGATTCTCAGCAACAATGGCCCCAGTCAAGCAGACATTGAACCATAGGCATGGAGCAAGCTCATCCTCAGCCTTGCCTATATCTCCATGACCCAGTTCAGGGTGACTATAGAGGAAGACCCCACATATCAATTTCTCATCTCTCGTATGGTACTCCCTACACGTTTCACATTTGATCAAACAATGGGAGCTTTGGGATTCAAGTATGAGGTCAAAGATCATATGAAGGAAGTTGGTCTCCAGTACATATGTTGCATGGTAACCCACACATACCCTTGCCTCATTTATTAATTTCTTACTACTCTTAAGGTTGAGGATGACCTGAGGAACATGCTTGAACCTTTTTCCTTCATCACCTTTCACTTGTTGAGGCACAACTTCAGAATTACTTTCAAAATATTCTGTGAGCTCTTAGAATGCCATTATGAGGGTGCATTATCATACCCTCCAACTTTTGGAAGAAATGTTTCTAGAGTGAGATCAGTGATGAGGAATACCATGAGGCCAAGAAGGATAGGGTGATGCCTATCCATAACCCATTCTTTAGATATATCCACTGCCTTCTTAGCACATGTGTCTTTGCTAAGAAAGAAACCCAAGGCATCTGCAAAAGGTAGGATTTGTTCTTTCTGTGGGTTATGGTAAATGATTTTCAGATCAATGCAGGATACTTCATGCTGAGCGGGTTCTTGGATATTAAGAAGATAGAAAAGAGAGAATCTGGGGACATCATGTGTGGGGAAATTAATCACCCTCCTGGCCACAAAGCTTGGTATAGACATGATTGGTCTAGAGGATGCACCAGGTAGGAACCTGATAGATATCAATATCTAATTTCTACAGGTCTGGTTGCTAAGGTCCCCAATGATGATTCAAAGTTCAGACAATATTTTGATAATGATCAGTACATTGAGATGCCTGACTTGGAGATCATAACCATAATGAATAAAGACAACTGGAAGTTTGACCTTAGTGGACAAGATGATGATGCAGATGCCCCTGAAGATCAAGCTGCTCCAAATGCACCTATTGCTCATACAAACACATCTCAACCACCGCCATCCACAAGCACTCAAACTAAGTACACTTGGGCTATGCCTGATGTCAGGCATCTTTATGGCTATTTTCAATACTGCTTTGACCATCGAGAGAACCGTCTTAATCTGATGGGTTAACAGTACTCAGTGATGCATGAAATGGTCCAGCGCATGGATATGTGGCATATCTCTCAAAGCCACTATCTGATGCCTCAGCCTCACCATCTTGCACCTGCTTGCTAATATCCTCCATGATAGGTAATTGGTTATTTCTACCTTAGGTTTGATTGATGCAGTGAGGACACTACAAATTTCAAGCTTACGGGGGGTGCAACCGGTCATAATGTAGTCATTTGTTTAGTTTGTTAGTTCATTTGTTTCCATCATCTTTTCTTTCAATTCTTGATTTTAGTTTATGCTTTTCTCATGGCAAGTTTAGTATGATGTGAGGCTTATCTGAACTGTTTTTCTTCGTAGTTTGAACTATCTTATCATCCCACATAAGAATTATCATTTGAAGAAATTGTAAAAGAACATGCGTGAATTAAATGAAATCTTATGGCCACCAACATGTGCTTAATTTCAAATGTATGTTTGTAGCCTGAATTTTCATCTTTTTCATCCTGGATTGCCTAATACATGAAATTGGTAACAAATTTTATGAGTATTTCAATTTTGAAACACTAAGAATATGGGATGATTTTGTTAAATATTTAGTGATTTTACAACCACCCCTTTTCAGTGAAAATTTTCAAATCAAATGAATGGAATCTGGCTAATGTTGCAATTGTTAACTCTCTTTTGTTCTGGGAAGAATAAGTGAAACTCATGACCAATTTAAATTCCATCTTGGTTCACTTCACCTTAATTCCCCCCTAAAAGATGGCGAAAACCATGCACATGTCATACTAACCTAGTGTAAGTCCGATATGGCCATGATGGTTAGGCGATATGTCCTAAAAAGAGGGTAAAATATCCCAACTGGCACTTCTCGTACGCATAAGCCTACATTAGTAGCCGAGTGTAGAAACCCCTAATACAATATCATACCTTGTGGGAAAAAAGTAGAGAGAGCTAAAATTTGCTAACATTAACTAAGATTCCATCTTTTGCATCCCTAATAGCTGAATTTGTTTTTTGCGAATTCACTGATTGCCTGGCTTGGTCATCCAAGTTCCATTTAGTGTTGGCTAGTTGATTGTTTCATTTAATGCGTTACCACCCTTACTAAATGTAATGTTCTTTCTTAGATGTTTGAGTTGAAATCAAGGCTATGAATATGAATCTGATGATTATGGTTGGTTTGGCCTCATTTACATCTATCATTTGATCTATGCATGAGCTTGGCATTTCCTTCATTTGTGTTTCTATGCTCATTTTGCTTGAGGACAAGGAATAGTTCAAGCTTAGCGGGATATGTTGTGTGCATTTCATATATGCTTTTTGCACACATTCACACACAAATGCAGTTCATTTTGCCTTCCATTTGGCCTTTAATCGCACTTAACTAGCCATCTTTTAGTTATTCTACTTGTTACATGATGTTGATCACATCTACACATCAAAAATGACAAAATAAAGATAATCTAACCCAAATTTGACCTTAGATGGATCCTCCACTGATTTGCAGCTGACTCAGAGTTAATCTTAAAGAAATAGTAAAAGACATGTCATATCTGATTTAAAACACAGCGTGTAACTTTCCAGAAAGGAATCACAAAGGAAAGAACATGTCGTGTGTTATTTAACACACTACTGTGTAAGTTTCTAGAGGCATTCTTGTCCACATTGTAGAGCAAAAGACACGATGTGTCCGTATTAAGACATTGCGTGTCCACATGTTCAAAGGCCAACTTTAACTTTCTACCAACACACATGGTCGTGTGTTTATTACCACACGACGTGTGTTGTCTTACCACACCAACTCCAGTAGTAGCTACACAACGTGTCTCTATTGGAACACACTGTGTACTTATCGTGAGGAAGTAGTTCAGCAGCCAGCTACACAATGACAAACAAATTGGCTCCACAAAGACACAATGTGTCTTCATCAGTTTTCCGCATATTTTAGGAGCAGTTGCCCCTCATTTTAAAAATGAGTGCAGCCACTTGGGGCAGTTATGACTCGGCATTTGAGACACCATTCTACCATAAGAAGTTTCATAGCAAGAGGAGGGCGATTTTGGGGAGGATGAAGAGCTTTCTTAGAAAAGAACCTCCATTCTTCACCATTTCTTCTCCAAATGGTGTGGAAGAGCATTTCTTCTCATTCAAACTTCTCAGAAGGGAAGACTGTCTAAGTTGAAGTAGCTCCAAGGGTGGAATTTCATTCTCTAGCCAGAGTTCTACTCCTCTTGACTTTACCTTTGGTTCTGTTTGCTTTTTCTTCTCTTTAACTATGCAAAACTCTGAAAATTCTATAATCTGCTTGTGTTTCTCCATTATGTACGAGTAGAACCTTTTTCTTGGGCATGGGAGAGTAACTTCCATGCCATTACTCATGTGAACTCAGAATTTATATTGAATATTAGTTAATTTACTTCTCCATGAGTTCCTATGGTGTTTTATTGCCTATATGCTTGGTTGGCCACCTTTTATACATGTTTTATGCTTCCTTGTTTTATTCGGGAGGATGTATGATGGAGTAAGGAGTAGGATTCATGGCAATATGCTCTTGATCATGGGAGTAGCTGGAGAATCTTGAGGGTTTAATGTTGTGTTCGAATCTAAGCATAGACACAGAAGTGTTATGAAAAGTTGAGAACCATCTCATGCCACCAGGAGGTGCATGACAATGACAACCTCCTTGTAGATTAATGGCATGCTTTAGTTTCTTAGTGCACATGATGTGATCGTGTGATAGTGAAATATTAAGTCCAAGACTCTCTAAAATTTGATTTCAACCTTTAAATTTATGTTCTTTTTTTGTTTACTTTTCTTTTAGCTAATTTCAACCAAACTCTATTGTTGTAATCCAACTTAGATTGTTTAACATTAGTTCTTTTGCGCCTAGCTAACCTTGCTCCATGCGGTTCGACCTCGACTATGATGATCCCGCATATTTGCAGGTGATTGACAAATGGAGACATGTAAGTTTCAAAACTCATTTGCCTTAGGCAATCAACAGTAGCTTCAGGTGTAAGAATCACAATCACCACTATCACAATGAGAGATGATTCTGAATACCATTCCATGGTCTTCACATATCACTCTCATGGTGCGTCTCATGATGTGTATGTCTGTTACACTATTCTATAACATATTTTTGTGTGCTTGACTTGATATATCATATTTCATGACTAATGAGATTCTATCATCAGTCAACACACACTCTAGTCTTATGTATTATTGTTGTCTATTTTACTTCCACAGTAATATCTGACTAGGGACACAACAAGAATGTATATACTCTTATCATCCGTATGATCTCATCGTTCAAGTCATGTACTTGAAAACATACGTCATTGAGTAACACCATTCTTTAGACATCTACCATGTCTGTGTCATCATCTCATTACTGAGAAAAATATAATAGACAAAATTACCTTTTATGATTATCAAATCAGGTATCTAATGCCACATTCCAATCATCCTATGATTGGCTCTCTAGGCATACATACCGACCGTAACCTTCTCAAGCTTTTTAGATTCTCTCTCTTTGAGAGTATCTCTACTTTGTAATATTCTTGTAATAGTGAAATGTTATTATCCTCCAGTGAAGTAGGTTGTCTAGAATGAACTTGGTGAATATCATGTTCATTGTTTGTGTGTATTTTTATTCTTCTTCTTGTTACTTACGTAGTTCTCATTGTTCTTTTCACTGCACTGACTCAACAACATCTACAAGAGTTAGTACCCATCAAGAGTTGCAAAATAGTTGGTGCATGTGGCAGAAATTGGATACACTAACAACTCAATGAAGATTGCAATTTCCACTTTTATAGATTTCATATAAAAATTTCACTGGTATTATGTCCTTTGGATTCACCTATCCTTCTCGCCATTGAATCTAGGAATAATGAGTACTATAAATTCATTTCCCAAAGGTGCAGCACCATCTCACTTCACTTTTAATTCTGGACATGGAAGCATGCAACTACTTTCCTACAACAAGACTAATCGGTGTTAATGTAAAAAAAAATGAGTCATCAAGGAGACTTCCTCTCCCCGACCCCTCATTGACCTGTGGAGGCCTGACCAGGAGGAGTATGGTAAACCAAGTGTGCAACCCATTAGCTCTGGCACAAACTATGTCAGACATAAATCCCAATTTATTTGTCCTCGTGAGGATTCAAACCTGAGACCTCTGCATGCGTTCACGGTCCAATCGCCAGTGAGCCACACCCTTGCGGGCAATCAGTGTCAATGTATTGTATGAAGAAAAGATTAAGTGTATCTAATTTTTTTGTGTGTGAGGTGACCAAAGGTTGGCCCCAAAAATGGTTGCATTGTCCATAAATGCAGCTCGCCTACAACTATATACTTGCATTTCATTAGGTACAATGTTTTCCAATATTTTTTCCCTATCAATTCCTATGATTATTTAGTTACTACAGTAGAATGAGAATCAAATGTGATTTTATTTGTGATGTGAGAGGTGCAAGTTTCACATACTATACCAACACCAACTATTCATGTGAATTGTACCAGGTTCACTTTTGCAACTATAAGTGTATAAAGTAGATCGTGTAAGCGTAGGAAAACTTAGACTTATTCCTTAGAGCTTGAAGAGTGATAGATTGAGGTAATTTTGAATGTTTTTAAGTTTTTTAATTATATGTACATATCTACCATGTCGGGTGTATAGCTACAAATAATGATATAAAGCAAGTGAACATTCCAAAATTATGAAGTAAGCTATGGACTATGTTGCTCTTATTCTAGTGGTACGATGCTCAATTATGAGGGTGGCATCGTGGTGGGTGGATGGGTGTGCATGAATCTGAAAACCTAGTGAGATCTTTGGATATGACCTTTAGAGGCATATACGCATGGATGAACTGAGTTCTTCAAAGGAGGAGGAAATACTCTCCCTAAAAAACTCTTCCCCCCACGGCCGTCTCTAAACATTGTGTTGTGGCGATTAGGGTTTCTGTGAGGTGGAATTCTATTCTACCCTAGGATCTTCTTCTCTTGTAGGCTCAAGAGGTGGGCGGTCTTTCTGGTACTGTCTCCACCATGGCGAATAAGTTATCCGAGCACTACTCCAAGTTGCAGTTAACAACAGAAGAAGAGGAGCCGATAGAGATCAGTCGACAACCAGAGGAAGGGGAGATGGGACACCTGAGGCTGGCGTTGGTGGTGCGCATCTTATCTGACAGAGCAACAAACTTCTGGGCGATGAGGCACACACTTGCACAGGAATGGGGACTTGTCAACAGAGTGATCTTCAAGAAGTTAGAGGGTGAAGTGTTTGTGATCAATTCTTGGATAGGTGGGACAAACATAAGGTAATAGATGGGGCACCCTAGAACTTTGACAACAAACTACTACTGTTCAAAGAGATTGAGGATGAAAAGTAGTCAGGAGAAATCAAACTCACGCACAGCCCCTTCTGGATCAGAATCTACGAGCTCCCATTAGGGCTTCAATCAAGGAAAGCCATAGAAGACGTTGCGAGCAGGCTGGGGAAGGTGATAGACCTAGACATCGACGAGTCGGGGTGGGAGTCCTCGGTGAGGGTTCATGTAATTCTAGAAGTAGAAAAACCCTTGAAGAGAGTCCTACGCGTCAGGGGAAGTCAAAACAAGATAATGAATCTAGAAATCAAATATGAAAGGCTTGCAAACTTCTGCCATCAATACGGAAGGTTGGGTCACATAGAGAAGGACTATGGAGAATGCAACGAGGACGGTGATCGGGGACCACAGTGGGGCGCCTGACTGAAAGTGTCGCCAAGAAAGTAGCAAATCTAATTGTAGGAGGAGATCCATGGAAACAAGAAAGTAAAACAGAAAATCATCTTCAATAATAAACCAAGGCAAGGCCAAATGAAGAACAATTCACAACAGGATAGCAAGAAATCGGCATCCAGATCGGAGGACAAGGCAGAAGAATCCAATGAAGTCTAGCTAGAGGGAGACAAAGGAACACACATAAAGGCAAAGGCTACCGAAGGAGAAAGTGAGGAGTCCAAGTATGATTTGGGAAAGCTATTCCCAGAAGCGCAGACGATCCAAGAGCAGACGACGAGTAGGGAGGAACATGAAGACGAAGAAGAGGTCTCATCGAATAGTAGAAGAATTCTCAAGACCACGAAGCAGCCAGGAGAGGGGACCCAAGTAGAGAAGATGCAGTATACGAGGGAAGAACTTCTGGCAGGAAGGGAAGCTATTCCTCAAACCCTAAAGAAACAACACTACAAAAAAATCATGCTTTAGCTACAATCGTTGTAGGTACATATATTTTAAATGAAGCTAAATCTATTTTTGGCTACGTATAATAAAAATGTAAATAGAATAATTATAGTTAGTCCAATTAGATGAACATAACTACACTTATCCCCTCTTCATCCCAAATGTAATTAAAAAATATAGCTAATTGAATGGAAATATCTACATGTGCTTTTGTACTCTCTCTTAAACCAAAATAAAATCCCCTCGCGCCACTCATCTCCCGTGCGTCCTATTTCCTAGTCCAATTTCAATTCATCCCCACTCCCACAACAGATTTCTCCCTCTACACTCTATCCCAACCCAATCGTCGTCTCTTGTCTAATCTCTCCGTCTCACCACATTCGCCCCAACTGCACCATGCAGCCTCTACCCCGCATCCACAGATTTCTCAGCGCCTAGCTCGCAGAATAGTTGTTTCTTCTCGCATCCTCCGCCAAAAATCTAAGGGGGCCGCAGGCAGTTTTTCTCCCAGTTCCTCCGCCCAGCCTTAGGGCTCCGCAGGTGGATCTTCCTCCCAGTGCTTGCGCCCTACAACTTAGGGGATCCTCCGACTACTCTTCTTCTCGGCAGCTCTGCCTAGCAACCTGATGGAGACCCTATGATTTTCATTTTCTGAATATTTCAGGTTTCTTTTTATAAATTCCACTGCATATCTGCTTCAACGGAGTATCTGCATTTAGCATACACATCTTGTAGACACTATGGCAACTACATTCTCAACATTTCACGTTCGCATAAAGTCTACTTCACATTTTGATTCAATCAAGCACAAGCTTTCTTCATTTGCTCATCGTATGCGCTCTTTCTTCCAAGATGATCCTGACCTTTTCTTTGATCTCATTATGAAATTTTGTTTTATGGATCATGAATGTCCATATAAATTAATAAATATAGGGCCTGCAAAGAGATATAAGTAAAATGAGCAGCAACCACCTTTAAGTGATACATGAATTTTCAATTGACTACTGACTAGATCACTTTTCTAACCACTATTGTCTAGGTCCCATATTGGGTTATTGATATGTCTAAGTGAATGGTCTTAAAAACTATCACAATGGGGAATCATGGCAGGAGGTCCCTGCAACAACTTTGCAATGTTAGCAACTTAAGCATACAACCCATATTATTTAAATCTACAGGATGTAGCCCTCTACTAATATAGGCGTATAGGAAAAGCCTAAAGAAGAAAGCAACATTGTGAAAAGATGACAGAAACATAGAGCATCCAAGTCTCAGTACAAACTAAATCAAAAGAACTAGCTAATGATTATTGCCAATCCCATTGAAATTGCCACAAGTGAGGAAGCCCATGTCTTCTCTGTAATCCTAGGAATTCTGTCTTTCAATGCCTAGCTACATGACCCCAATAAAATTGTTTGACTTTCCATCAAAACAATTGTTCCCACCGGAAACATGCCAAGAAAAGCATCTCTAACAACTTGTGATGGAAGGGAAAGTGCTGGAAGGACCATCATTAGCGCGTCACGCTGTAGACCATGCACTATTCCAGTGGGAAAAATGGAAACCCAATTTTCTTCTTGCTCGTTGAAGCAACCTCAACAACACTGACACCACAATCCCCATTCTCCATAGCGACACATGGGGTAGGTACCTCTGAGGCCTCCTTGATTCCCATGGCTCCAATGACAAGAAGCATTAAGCCAGAACCCATGTGTCCCAAGTGTGAATAATCTCAATGTGCAAACAATCCTTGACAAATAGAAACAACATCCAAATATTACCTGCTCAGTGTCATGGCAACAACCCTAGAGGGCTCCCACAATGGCATTCTCGACTCCTGCCCTGCAAATGGACAGGGGAGCTAGTGCTACAAGATGGTATGGGTCAAATAATGTGTTAAAGCAGACAACAAGGAAACCAGTCTAGGCACGAGTCAACAATTCTGTTCTTACAAGTTCGCTAGACTTGGTTGTAGCAGCTTGAAAAGTGGCATATGTAGGAGGTGCTAGAAGTGGTTGTATAAGGACCAACAACTCTAGAAATCAAAATTGCAAAGCAGTCAGAAGCAACCTTACAATTGTCATGGTGCTATGTGCCAATTCTGTTACATTTTTTTGAGCTTTCAACTCTATTACATAGACACCACAGTTCATGAAAACTTGGTGAGACCATGAAAGCGACAGTCATTTCTTCTCCAAGAGTGCTTTTGGGTTGTTGTTTCTTCAACTCCTTAAGCTTCTTGTGTTCCTCATCAGCGGCCTTCCTTTCTTTAAGCCTTTTTGCCTCAGCTCTTTGCATGGCCTTTTTATCTTTACATGACTTGTTTGGCACAAGTGGGTTTTTCAAGATGAAGGTCGTTTTCTTATCTATCATGTCAACATAAGAAACAAAGTCACATGTAACACATTTAAGCTATAACATCTTTGTTTTTGGTGATGATTATTCAGTTACCGGATTGCCACACCCATAGCACTACACATACATTCTAATAAAGTTCTCTAGAAGAGCAGCAAGCTTGGTAGTATCATGGGAACAACTGATTTCTCTAGTGTAATTATACATCTATGCAATTCGTATCTCTTTTGTCTTGGGCCTGTGAAGAATCTTTGACTGTGGCTATTTTTTAAAACAATTTGTTTCTTCTACTTAAGTGCTCATATTGTTTAGAGTCTTTGTTTCTTTTAAATCATGACTATTATATAGATGAAATGCTCAAGTTTTGATCTGCAGTCTTTATGTTGTGTTTATTCATGAGTAGTATCTAGCTAAAATGCTACATCAAAGTATCATGCTTGTATTTTGTCAACGAAATTAACTTCCAGTCCAAAGAATACATACCCGAAATGACTTTGGCTTATGTTACAGTGAAAACCTCCAAGGAGCAAGCCACTAAGATGTAATATAATCAAGAAACCACTGTGGTTCCCATGCTCAGGGCAATGAAACCAAACAATGAATCACTTGGACGATCATTGTCATATTTTGATGGAAACAACACACACAAGCATGGTGTCTTTGATTTGTATGTTACTTTAACACTCTATTTCTAAGTGAATTCTAAATGTTTGTTTAATTTGTATCATAACAGGTGAGAACCGTAAAATGATGATTCAGAGAATGACAAGACATGTTAATGCCCTTGTCGGTCCACTTGATGCCGCCATTGCATCAATTACTAAAATGCAGATTCCTCATTTAGCATTTGTAAAGTTCTCTAGTTCTCATCCTACACTGAACCATATGAAGTCATTAGGTGAAAGGGTGACACTTGAAAGAATGTTCCAAGTATCATTTCAGAAGGCAACCAAGCCATATATCTTGCCATGAAGAAAGGAATGAAGGTGCCATACATTCTTTTCCTTTTTCTCAGTAAGCTGATCTTGTATTTTACTATGTGTCAAAGGTGATTTTGGTATTTGCTGACCCAAACCTCTACTATCTACTTCATGAACCAGAATCTCAGAATGTAGCTCAGTACCCATAATATCGTCATCTACAACAATATTCACAATTACTTCAAATTTATTAATAATGAAAAAATAATCAACACTCTTATCTTCCATTCTACTTTAGCAGATAGGTGACAAGATGGTAAATCATTTCTCTCCATCAAATCATGAATGTGGCACTTGTGGACATTGATCTCATTTTCAAGTTTCTTTTGATCGTTAAAGATCAGAAGCATGTATAAGCATGTGGTTGAAGGGACTAGTTCTCTTTGCTGATGTCTTTCTTTTATGTAAGTAACCTCTCAGTTCTTTTGTTATGCCTCTAATTTGAATGTTAATTTTCTTTAAGCATGCCAAGCTCATAGACACACTTATGTTTCTCATCAATAATCTTCTGATAATTTCCATATTTTTCTTTCTTAATCGTCATGGTTTGTTGATTTTTCAAATCATTAATTGCTTAGAAGCATTTCGTTAATATGAATCATGAGTAGGCAGTAATATCCTCCTCCAATGACAAACTTCTTCTCGTGCAAGCATTAAGAAGAAAGGGCCATGTTGTGTCTGTTACTGGGGATGGAACTAATGATGCTCCTACCAGCATGAGGTTAGTTCTTTCGGAGGCTTCTTTCAGACTTGTATCTTAATTGTTTCTTGTAAGCATTACATTTGTCTTAAGCCTGGAGCTAGGCTGATATCGGGCTTGCAATGGGCATCACAGGAAAAGAAGTGGCTAAGAAAGTTCAGACATAATTAGTTATCCTAGATGATAATTTTGCTTCAGTTGTTAAGGTATATGGCATGGCATTCTTCACATCTTTGATGTTACTATATGCAGTGGTTTCTGAATGTATCCATCATTTAGGTTGTGAGATAGGGTAGATCTGTTTATGCAAATATTAAGAAGCTTTTTCAGTTCCAACTTACTTTGTATGTGGCTGCTCTGGTTACCAACGTGGTTGTAGCAGTTTCATCTGGAAACGTTCCTCTAAATGATGTTCAGGTTAGTGGTCACTTTTAGACCTTGAACCCTACCTTGTCTCACATCTTAGGTTCAGAACTTATAACATAACATGTCAACAACTCCTCTAGGTGAATCTTATAATGGATACACTTGGTGCACTGACACTTGGGTCTAATGTACAGATGTTGTATTTCTAGGAATCCTCTTATCACAAATATCATGTGGAGGAACTTAAGCATCCAAGTATGTGTTCCTATCGATCCCTTTCACTGGAAACTTAAGGGATGTAGAAACAATACAACATCAGAATAAACAATTATGTTAAGCGGTTCTAATAGAAGTGTTTTCCCTGGTTCTGGGTCATAACTCAAGATACCACTCAGGGGTCATTCCCACTATCACTACTGCCCCTGGCCTACTAATCCTTACTGTCTGATTGCTAGTGTTCCATATGGAGTCAAAATCCACTCTTAGAATATTTCATGTGATTACTTTAACCTTAGTCTCAACATGACCAGCTGAGTCTTAAATCAATCCCTAAATCTCTTTACACCTTCATTAATGGGCATCATATCGGTATAAGTTGCAGTAGAAGCTATCTAAGAGCAAATTGATCAAACACCTTATGAAGCTTTCATAGTATAGACACTTTATTTCTGTCCTTCTGGCTCTATTTCTGTATGTTACGTAGCATTTGCATGATATACTAGCTTACTATTGATTTGGCATCACTTTTGCTTCAGAACGGAAGCATGACACATCTCAATAGCCGGCAATAAAAGATGACTACTGAACTATATGTAACGGTAGTTGAAATCTCATTTGGTAACTATTTTGGTATAAAGACTATTATTGAGCCATTGACGTGATATTGCCTGCCATTGCAAGGACAGACGAAATGCTGCTAGTGCTTCAGCCGATAATATTCATAAGTTTCAGAATTTATTTACCCGCCATTGCAGTGATCATGCCCGCATTATCCTAAATCACCATTTCCATTCTGAACTGGTATATACTAAACTATTTCTACTAAAAGGCTATATGAGATATGTTTTGTATACTTTTCAAACTGTTTATAGCTGACTGTAACTTGGTTGATATGGAAACTTAAAATAATTACGAATTTCTTGTTTGTCTACTCCCCATTTATGAACAACCTTATCTATTTGTTTTTCTGCTCTCCATCTGCGAACATGCTTCTCTACTTGTTTTAAAAATGATAATTTCTAACTAGCGTTTTGCATATTTTTTTGCTTATGTAACTGCTTCTCAGGTCATAGTGTATCCAATCAGCTATACTCAATGCTAAACAATATGTATCTACAAGCAATTTATAGCATATAAACATTAATCCAAGTACAATACTTGCACATAGAACGGTGCTACTTGTACATCAATATTGATTAATGATTCTTTGATTTTCAATTTGTATGTGTTACTTATAAGTTATAATGCATTTCTATTTTGAATGCCACAGACAAAACTTTCAATTTATCTGTGAAACAATTTTAGGAAACTGTTATTTATGTTGTAAATTTGAAAACCAGGATGAACAAGATATAAAGATTGGTTTGGGCTCTAGTGAATGTTGTGATGACCTCTAATTCTGCAAATTGTCTTCTAAACTCTGTGGTTCTCAAGCTCACAACTTGCTTTCTTAGAAGAACATATCTATAAGTTGTAAGGGGTATTCCTTATTATTAGAAACAAACTGATAATGTAAAATTGCAGTTAGATTTCAGTATGTCTTGTTCAAGAGGTCCTCTCCCCACACTTCATCTGTTACTAATCACATGTAGGGCTCCTAATTGCACATTTAGTAACAATATTATATATCAGCTTGTAACCTATTTGTTTTATACGGGGGTCTATGCAAGTGGAAAGGAGAATCCTAGGTACTTCTTGGCTGCATTTCCGCCAACATATATGTATTGTATGTACTGAATGTAAAGTTCTACAAAAGGTATATCACATGGGTGATGGTGTGGCATAAAAAGTTGTATTTGCCTCATTTATTTCATAACAGACTGAATCTTCCAAACATTTCTCCCATTCAGCAGCGATTCTGTGAACATGATTATTCTCTTCTTGTAGTTCCTTATTTGTAATTTCCCATTCCCTTTCATCTACTTTTATATGCTCCTTAAGTTTCCTTCTTTCCAGTAACTTTGTCTTTCCATGAACTTCCTGAATTGTTTAAATGATCTCTAGACTTTTTTCAAATTATATGCACTCTCTCTAACAAAATTTTAATTTCATTAGCTGCTATCTTCTATGAGCTACGAAGTGCATCATTTGCGGTAATGCACAGATGATAGCCCTTCATCTTTAGGCTGTGATGACGTTGACAAAGGGGCTAATGTTGTCATCTGTAAGCAGCACAACAATAACTCTTGTGAGAACATTAACTATTGTGGTTATCCAATCACAAACTGACTATTATGGTTATCATTCTTTTTCTGATTCTTAGCCACACAACCCACCACACTGTTACCACTATAAACCAACATCTCTTCCATAATTTCCATTCCTTTCCACATATCATAACAGACATGCAGTGCATGGAAGGTGGTGTATTCGCCCTCCTTGCACCTGGAGGCTGGAACACCTACTATCATCAGTGAAATGTCTAGATTTTTGTCTTTGGTTCTTCACTATAATGTCTCTAAATCCTAGTTGGAATACTAGAGGGTTATGTCTACCTTGAATATTGTTGGTCAATGAAAAATCCTTCATGATGCCTCCCTCTCAATGTGGATGAGTGGTGAAGAAAAGAAGCTAATTTTGGCTGAATGAGGGAAACACCAAGCATATAAATGGAAACAATTTTTAATGGATGATCGACACCTTTTTTTATCACACTAGGGTGGAGGACTAGCTAAATTATTTCTCCTGCACAATATGTTAATATTGTTATTGCATCATGCACACCATACATTATATAAGCAGTAACTAGTAGAGGACTTCTTCATATCTAGTTTTATGACATGGATGGATGCATCATATGTCAATGTTAAACTCTGTAGTCTGACTCAGGGAATGCAAATAGCCTAAAGAAATGTTAGGATCAATCAAAGAGTTTGATTCTAAGTGGTTGGGTAGATGATATATTTGATGGTATCTAATAAAATGATTTTTTTTAATTTTATAAATATATCTATACCAACATCCGCCACTAGTCTTTGTTGATTATTATGCAAGATTGTTGAAGTTTTCCAAACAATATAACATCAAACTCTAAAGGTTATTCCAAATTTTAGTTAAAACAACTGGTTTAAAAGTGAGACATGCAACACTTAGTATCAGTGCATTCATCCTAGTTAAACATGTTATTTCTTTAGACACAGAAAGACTCTAAACATGGAGGGTCAGTGCAGGACACATGTCTTATATAGAGTTTAATGTAGATGTCATTATATTCCAAAATTAGCTAGAATTAAGCTTTATACATGTCTTAATGAAGTCAATATACTACATTCAATGCCAAAGTATGTGGGTTGGGCCTTTCTGGATGTTATGTAGCATGAACATTGAATGTTTGACTCAGAATCTGACAAAGAACATTTTTTTACCAGCTGGGTGGGACCAAATTGACGTTTGTAGTTAAGACATCACTGGAAATTCCACTTTTCAAAACATCACAACTTCAAATATTCAAGTAATGGGTCTTTATACTTTGGTCTAGCATTTTTTCTTGTTCTGTTCACATTCTCCATCAAGAAAAGTGGATAGGATAGTAAGACTTAACGTATGCCATAAATTCTCACCACTAACTATAATGTTTGATATATTTTTATTGAATCATTCTCAACCTCTTCTCCTTCTTGTGTTTCTTCACTACACTGACTAGGAGTATGCTTTTTCATTCACCCTCTAGAGGGTCTCAAGCTTTTGAGCATATATTTGTAGGTTTGTGTGCTCAGTCCATTGAATCATCCTCAAGCTTTTGCAGGTTGCTCCTAAATAATCCAACTGACATATCACCTCAGATTAGTTGTTTCCAAATGGGTTTTCTCCATTTGCATACTTGGGTTGAGTGTGTGAAATATAAAAGGCGGCTAGTTGTTGTATTAGATAGGAGAAACCCTGCTCCTATAAATAGGAGAACATGGAAGCGTACAGGACATAAGACAACTCTAATGGACCAAAACACTTAGGCCCATATTACAAACTAATAATAAAACACTAACTAAATAACTCTCAACACTCCCCCTCAAGCTGAAGTTGGGAGAATCCCAAATCAGCTTGCAAACAGAGAGTTGGACTAAGAAAAGAAAGAAATACAATGAAACAATAAACCAAGCCCATATAGAGTTTTCTCCCCCTCAATATTACATTAAAGCACTCAAACATTCAAACACTCCCCCTCATTTAGATACTCCAAGCAAGCAGGTAAGCAGGTCACAGAAGCTTCTCGATCATCTGGAGCAGAAATAAGCAGCAACACGATCATCTGGAGCAAAAGATAAAATAGCTCATAGGCACAAGGTCTTCATCAAAGTCGTTGTCGTAGTAGCCAGAGAGTGCTGGGTCACAGTGGCAGAGTAGCAGAGCCCAGAGAGTGTTGGATCACAGTAGCAGTATTAGTCAACGTACAAATAAAGTACGGATGGGTCAACGTGCGAAACAGGGCACAGACGAGCTAGAGAGTGCTGGCACACAGAAGTAGAGAGTCGACGTGCAAACAAGGCACGGACATGCCAGAGAGTGCTAGCGCACAGAAGCAAAAGTCGACAACGTTGGCAGATAGAAGACCGGTAGGCAGAGTAGCAAGTAAATAAATAACTCCAGTAGATCATAATTCTTCTCTTTTTTTCTTCATCTCTCCTCCATCTCGTCTCTTCCCTCTACTCTTTCTCCTCTATTCTCCCCCTCATGCCAAGCACAGAAAGAGTAAAGGAGTGGTTGGCATGGAGAGTCAAAAACAACGGTACAGGCAAGATTTAGCATAGGCAAATATGTGGAGGCAGTAACCAATAATGCGAGTCAAGGTGCAAAATGATCCGAATAGGCAGATCTGGATAGAAAAATAAATGGATCTTTCTCCAACCCGAAAAGGGGATTTGATTGGCCCGATATGCCCCACGAAAAATCTGATAAGGTAAAAAATGGATCCGATTAGCACAACAATTTGAGTGTATATGGGAGGGGGACATAAATTTTTTATGCATGAAGGGCTATTTGGTAGCGAGATAGAGTAGGGGTAGGTGGCCGCGATCGGGTAAGAAGCAGTGGGCAACGTCGGACAGTATGAAGTAGATGAGTTGTGGTGAGGAACCAAGGCCAGGGGTGGGCGGCGACTGGGCTTGATAGCAGCCAACGCCGATGGAAGAAGATAGAGGCAACAACAACTACTGTGGGTGGCAGTAGGCAGGTGTTGGCGGTGGCACACTGACAAGGACATGTAGAGGTTGCGGTGGCAGGAAGCTGGAGCTGTGCGGGGCACAGGGCCGGTGGGTACGACAGAAGATGATGGCCGCGCAGAAACAAGGGTTGCACAATGTATCAGGACCCGGGGGGGTGCATAGTAGCAGCAAGGGACAGCCGAAAGCTGTGCTCAATAGTAGTTCAGTAGCAGCCAACGACGGCACATGAACGCAGGGCAACAACAACAAAGCTGGCCCAGTCAAGCAACAATAAGAGCCGATGACGGCAGTCAGGCAGCGGTTGCACGAGCAGCAATGGGGTGGCGGCGTTGGGCAGGAGGCAAAGTATGGACTGCGTTAGTGGGTTGTGCGGCGACTAGATGTAGCATATCAACAAAGGGGTGATGGTGGAGACACGATTAGAAGTAGAGGGCAACATCAGGTGGTAGCAGCAGGTTCGTGGGGAGCATGGTCCAATGGCAAACAGAGGCAGGGAATAAGAGTAGGAATTCCTTGCGGGCAGCCAAGCACTGATATGGACGGCGGCCGCCCGCAAGGGGGCGCTCCTTTTCTTTCTCTCTCACGTAGGGTTTTGGGATCTCTGCTCTGATACCATGTGAAATAATAAAAGGCGGCTAGTTGTTGTATTAGATAGGAGAAACCCTGCTCCTATAAATAGGAGAACAGGGAAGCGTACAGGACATAAGACAACCCTAATGGGACAAAACACTTAGGCCCATAGTACAAACTAATAATAAAACACTAACTAAATAACTCTCAACAGAGTGCATCAGGATTTGATCTTCTTCTTCACACCTTGGGCAGGGTGAGGAAAAACCTATATCCCCTCTCACTCACTCTATGTTGGTGAGTGATCACTTGTATTAAAGTTTCCACATGAATTGCTTCTGAGAGATGGGGATGTTCATTCCCTATATAGCTTTCCAGTCTCTCTCAGTGGGTTGTGTCTTTCCTTTTGCAACCAGGTGATATTTTGACTTCACTGAAAATATCCTAGTATCATATATGTTCCTAATCCATTTGTCATTACCCAAGTTTGGGATCCGGGGGAATTGTTTCAATAAGCTCAGTGCTTTGTTACTAGAACCAATGCCATAGAGCTTACTAAGTCAGTGCTTTGTTACTGGAACCAATGCACATGCTTCATATCTATGGGCTTCAAATCAGACTTGCATCATGTCAAAAGAACTAATTTCTGAAACTAAATGCATAGAGGGAGAGTTGGCCAGTTGTGAGCAGCTTGCTCTCTCATGTGTGAGTAGGACATCATCAACACAATGCTCTAGAACATCATCAGCATCCAATTTACAATTATGGAAGCTCAAACAAAGGAAAAATCTTTACCAAGCATCACAAGAATCTCACTCGGGCTGAAGATATTTTCTTGGTGTATTGGTAGCTTTTCTTCAAAATTCAAGCTGAGAAAGCAAGTGCTCCGGGTGAGTTATATCTTTTCTATATTCACTATCATGGTTCATATAAAACTTACATGTAGTACAACTATAGACACTACATGTTAATCTTGATATAGTGTTCCTGTTTGTGTAAAACTAACAAATCATACTAGAATCTAGTTCAAGGTCATAAAAAAAGCAGTACAGCGTGCAAAAATGATGTTGTTCCCTTAAAAACATCTCTACTATTATGAACATTTAAAATATACTAAGACGATGAACACGTGAAAGGTTTCCTCTTTGGAAAACATTAGCACAGATGTACATGAAGTACCAAAAATTATGATTGTTGTATGGAATTGATCTTGCTACAAAGTACATGTACCATATTACCAAAACTAATATTCACCAATTTTGAAGGTTACATTTACATGTATTTTTTTGTTATTTTAAATACACCTACTCCTTCATTTTCCCTGATTGAAAAAGATATTCCTAATCATTATTTCAATCTAACATGAGAGATCAGGTTTAAGATATGAGAATTTAATAATGCTCACTGGAGATGGTCTAATATACATTCAGAACAGGCCCACTCCATAAATGAGTTGGTTTCTAACTAGTTGAACAATCAGTACCACTGTCAACTTTATAAGATTTCAATCAAGGAGCAGCTCTTATATATGAAAAGACTTCAGTTATGAATGCAGTCTTGAGTTTGTTTAAGTCAGTCTTTCTGTTTTCAATGTAGCTCACTTTATTAGGGTACATAATTACCAGTCATATTGTATAATCAGATGAATATTGTTTTTTTTTCTTATTTAGGTTTTAGAAGTTCGTCCGGTGACTGACTGGAACAAGGGAAAAGCGGTTGAGTTTTTGCTTGAATCTCTTGGATTGAAGGACTCTGATGATGTGCTTCCCATTTATGTTGGAGATGATAGAACTGATGAGGATGCGTTTAAGGTTTGTTTGTCTTACACTACACTCCCTTACATAAGTACTCCTCATAGTCTTCCAATTTGTTATTCAACTGGAAGATATATATAAATGAATAGGTTATTTTCTTCTCTTTTAAGTTGAATGTCATGTAGCCCACTCGGAAACTCCCCCCACCCCCACACCACCACCACCACCCACCCACACACACACAACCGAATTAGCATGGTTGCTAAGCCATATGGCGAAGCAGCAGAGTTTGCTAGAAGTTCCAGCTCTGAACCATGCAGTAGTAACCATTGGCACTAAATGGACAGCTTGGCTTATCAAATCCAATTGTCCAAAATTCAAATTTTTATAAACTATACAATTTTGCCAATTATTTGTACTACTTTTCACTTAAACTACGCTACTTTGAAGAAGAACAAAAAAACTTGAATGGTCGTCTGAAGAGCTTCGCATATGAAATTAAAAGTCATAGTAAATGATGTATTAGGTGAAATCAGAGGGCATTCATAGCTTTTAACTGACAATCACAGATGACAAAGGAAAGTAATACCCAAAGCTTCAGAAAAGACAATATTCAAACACCAGTAGTGTAACCGGAAGATCATAGTTTACACCCCTCCAACTTCTCATAGTTACTTATGACACGCTGGACAAGGATTAACTCAAGTGAAATGGTTTATTGCAGGTGTTAAGGGAGGGAAATCGTGGCCATGGCATCCTGGTTTCATCTGTACCAAAGGATTCTGCTGCATTTTATTCATTGAGAGATCCAGCTGAGGTTAGGCTTCGAGTGCAAGCTGCATATAATGATGGCTTTCAAAGAAATTTTCAACTGCTGATTAATATCTTTTTTTTATTAGGTAATGGAATTTTTGGAGTCCCTGGTGGAGTGGAGAAAGTCATCGCTTTCTTAATAACAGCCTTATTGCTAGAGCTGGTTTTCTATAATCAGTTGATGAGCGGCTTGATGGTCTCTTTTCTCTCTGGTGTTTATATCACATCTGTTACTTGAGCAGAATTTGTATTACCAACTGATGAGTAAGTCTGTTGCTATATTTCTTGGTGCACGCATGGTGCTAAAGATGCTCTTCAAGCTGTTTTAGCTTTCTAAAAACAAAGCATTTTATGATACCTGCTCTCTTTCTTCTGGGTTCTAATTCTAAAGACTGGCTATAAGATTATGTTCTACATATGTGATCAATATATGTCTTCACATCTTCATTGATATTTGGACTTACTTTTTAAGCTGATGCGAAGTCATCTATTGCCTATCATTCAGTGATAAGACAATGAAGCTACCGAGACTTGTCAGTTCTAACTAATAAATGTTCATTCAGCTGTTGAATTTGTCTTTGAATCTGTGATATGTGTTATTATTTCCTTATTGGGTCTTCTGCTTACCACCTTTTGTGACTGGTCAACCTACTCTTGACCGTTCTGAATCTTTATGCAATACCTTTCTCTGCTAAAAGACCTCCTGAAAAGTCCTAAAGTTTAAGCCCAAAATTATTTTTGTCAAAGCTATTTTTTTACACAATTGTCTTTAAATCCTGGAGGAACAAATGAGAAGTAATCAAGGTAGCTAAATTATCTTAGAAAAGGTTTAGATAATAACCTTGTGTCAGGGGATGGGATTCAGAGTTGGGGTTAGCACACTACAACACTACAAATAGAGGATATTACGCTGGATGCATGTGTGCATATGTTTGTCATGTGTATATGTTAAGAGTGTAAGTGTTTTCTTGCATATAAAGTCATTGTAAGTATTCATCTATCAACATGTTTTAAAATGTTGTGTTGTCCTCTTGTTGTATACCATCCAATTCACTCATTAAATGGTGTGACCTGTCATGCTAAGGTATGCTCTAAAATTGGAGGTGGTATTAATTATTTTGTGTCTCGAACAGCGTCTCTATTGTTGCTCTAACAATGATCATTCCTAAGGCGAACCTGCTCTGGTTCCTTTCCAGCTACCTCCTACAGAAGGATGATAAGGTGTGGACATTTTTTCAGTTGCACTTGTGATTTTGTTTATCAGTGCTAAAGATTTCAGACATAATGTTCCTTATTGAAGGTTTCAGATTGCTGAAGATAATGGGATTTCATTTTTTTATGTCAGCGGTTTGGGTCATAATTCCTTAAATATTGCTTCATAGTGAAGAGATACATTTATGCTGATTGCATTTTGTCTTTATGGAGTTATATCTTGATAAGATTTAACCATACCGATTTCTATCCTTCCTTTATCCCAACTATTGTTCTAACAGTGACTATATGCTTTGTATCCATGCCAACAGGGTAATGGTTCACAAGGATGTCAATCCTGCTTATCAGCGGCCACAATCATCTAGATCAACAAAGATAGTAGCTGGGTGGCTCCTCCTATGGGATGGGTCAAAGGGAACAATGATTCAACCATCAAAATGATACAACTTGTCTTGGCATTATATTCAAGGACAGCTACGGGGCTAAAATTGCAAGTTTGTTGTTGTGCTGTTGAATCCCTCCATACTTCATTCATGTGCAACCTTTGCTCTTGTTAAGGTAGTTTTGAGTCTGTAACAGAAATTTAGCTGCATTGTTTATGCACTCATCTAGTTGGCTCATATAATTGCCTACTTGTGTAGCAAGAGGAGTTCACAATTCATTCTGCTTTATAACTTATGTTATAAATGGCAGTGTTTATGTCATCTGATCTAAAGCATCTTCCAAAAAGGAGAAGAAAAAGCACGAGAAAGAAGCAGAGTGCCAGGATGAAGAGGCTGCTCGTGAGTCCAGAAAAATGAAGCAAGGTGATGATATGCGAAGGAGGGATGAGGAACATGAGGCAAGTGAGAGTTTTATAGAAGAAGAATCTTTTTCGTTCAAGCCTATACATTAGAAAATATGTTACCTTGGAAGATTAGTTGCAGAGTTCAAATTACACACTCAGGACTGCATCAATCACATAACATCTCTAGTAAAAACCTGTCCCTACAAACCATTAACCTCCCCCGGTTCCTTTTTACATTTTCCACTTTTCATTCTTTCTCTTCTTGGCTCACTTAATCATGGTATTGACTTTTGTTATTTTCAGTGTTGTTTTGCACAAGACATGGGAGAGAAAAATTGGAGCTATGCATGTCTCTTGAGGGAGCAGAATTGAAGTAGATTATTTCTAGAGCAGCTACTTAACAACACAGGTTGATGATTATTTGTAGGGCGGGTGCCAACATTAAGGTATCTGTTTTCTTGCTTTCTTGAGCTTGATTCAATATTTGTCGAATACTATGTGATTGTTCTTCTCTATGAGGTCATTTTTTGTTGTGCATATAGCTTTATGGTTC
This sequence comes from Alisma plantago-aquatica, assembly GCA_963693085.1. Taxonomy (NCBI): domain Eukaryota; kingdom Viridiplantae; phylum Streptophyta; class Magnoliopsida; order Alismatales; family Alismataceae; genus Alisma; species Alisma plantago-aquatica. The sequence goes on from OY856410.1 coordinate 1,525,616,259, forward strand.
ATGTTTCAATGGTACAGTAAACAACAAACATGCTATGAAGCTGCAAAATTGATGTATTTTAGCTACAGGGTCCTTGGATTACAATGTACATCGTTGTTCCGATTTTCGTCATATCCCCTCACATCTTATACACATTTTCTTTCAAAATGTCTCATCCACTTGGATACTTTCCTTGCTTCGGCTTGGTTGTGTTCCATTTGTCATGATAACTCAAGTACTAAACACATATATACAAACTATATAGAACCATAAACAAACTATGTTGTTATAATGAAAACCTTTTAAGGATTCTGATATGTTTTTGGCATACTTGTTCAGCTGTGTCACTTTTTTCATTTCTAGATGCCACCACATTGACATCCTTACCATATTACCTCTTCATTGATCCTAGCCTATACATAAGACATATACAACTTTTGAATGAATGTGGCCCTTTCTGTTCAAGTATGTTTAAAAGAGTCACAGTTCATCTAAAATTCATTGTGTGACCGTTGTTGTTTGAGAATGTTTACAAGATAATTTGTTCACAAAAATCAAGACAACTCCGACGAATCAACCAATTAGCTATTTAACAACAATATGCCAGATATTAGCATGAGATAATGTGTTAACATGAGTAGCTTACGAAGTGCACCAAGTACCATCCTTAGAACACAAGGATGCTGCACAAATACACTGTGACCTCATGTAAAAAAATTGTATGGAAAGCAAGACCAAATTTATCCCTTCTTGAAATTCTAGATAGAACTGACTTCCTGAATTCTTTATATCAGAAACCAGATTTCCTATCAGCCCCCAAATTGGTTGTCTTTTCTAATCACTTAGGCATCTACATTGGCTTCAAGAGCTTCTCAATAAGAACTCATCCAATAGGGAGCTCATTTTTTTAGCAGGTGAGACAGCTGAATTCAGATGTTGACCTCCTTTTGGTTGTTCACCAACCACAGAAAGCAGCAGCAATACGAAGAGGCTGATTTTGAAAATGATTGTACAAACTGCATAGAAATAAGCCGAGAACTATATGCAATCATCAGCTCCCATCTTGTTGAATGTCCATATAAAATAAAAAGTGGAGTCCCGAGGCATATCCAGATCTGTTCATACATATTTGTTTCCATACTTTAGTTGCAAGCTTGCAATAAAAAATGTGTAGGAGCTTTTAGATTCAATGTTGACATCAGCTGTACTTACAGTGAACTTGAGGGGGTTGTTAGAGAATACTTCCAATTGTTTCTTAATTGTTGCTATAAGAAATAGTGACCATGTACTGCAGAAACTGTCAGAGGTTGTGTTCCTCCGTAATTTTAAGTGATTAACATATTCAGGTTTTGTTCTAGTCTAGCGAGCTTTGCATATTGTCAAAACTAATCAAGATTTCTTTTAGTTTTCCTCTAGGGGTACATAAGATGTTTAATAGTTAACTAAACTGAATGTGACCATATTCTTATGTCTTCTTTACTTGGATTTGTACACAGATAGTTACTAATTCTTTTTGCACAACAATTGCAGAGTATAAAAATAAAGTGGAAAAGATTTCTGGTCAGATTTCGAGCCTTATGTTGCTGATCTTTTGATTAGCTTTGTTGTAAATATTGATCTGGTTGGCATGTTATCACCATATGCTCGTTTTGGGATGTCTTCTGCATTCAAACCTTCAAGGGGTTATTGGATCAGATGTCCATGACTATGATGCTCTTCTTCGTAGGTATTGTGGTTTAGTTTTCAGAAAAGCAACTTTTGTAATTAGCTTGACTGAAGATATAACAATGTTGTTGGAAATAATATCTAAGCATCCATTAGTCTTTTGTATCACCTTTTGCAAATATATGAATCATGACAATAGGCTATTGCAGATTTACTACTGGAATATGAGCATAAAATTAGACTGGAAATATATAGTTGATAATTTTTTTAATGCCTCCCCATTTGTAAAACCTTATTTTCAGGATGAAGAGAAGTACAAGCTTAGCCATCGTAGCAACTTCCATTATCTGAATTAGAGATTGAGCTTAACAACGTCAAGAATTCAAATATAGAGTATCATAAGTATCTAAGACAGCCCAGAAGCATGACGATGCAGCTCCATTTGAAGCCTGGGCCCGCCCAGTCACAGCTGCAACAACAACCACATGCACAACAATGTATCATGATATGTTGCAATTTGATAGGGCTCTTTGCTTCTATGAGAAGGTTGCATTGCATAGACCTATGTATATATTTGAACAGTCACTGTCAGTAGCTGCAAACATAGTGACCAACTTCATAGGGACGATATTCCTTCTATCTATGCTTGGAGGGTTCCTTTCAGATACTTATCTCGGGAGCTTTTGGACGATGCTGACCGAACAACAAGAGCTCGAACAAAAGAAGACAATAAGGATGTTAAAACTGGCCGAGAAAGACAACTCTTTCACAAAGATGTTAGTAGACCATTGAATCATTGATATATGTATATACTTTTCTTTGTACACATTGTGTAATAGGGGCAAGGTATACGTCCTCCCCATGTACATTCAACGCTTCATTATAAATGAAAGTAAGATTGTTGGCATAATGAGCATAACTTGCTCTAAATACTACAATTTTGTTACTAAAAGAGCTTGTGTACTAACAAATTACACTATATATATATATATATATATATATATATATATATATATATATAGTCGAGCTAAGCATATATGTATGTGTACTAAATGGCACTACATATGTAGCAAGATGCATAATCAACTACATATATATGTATATAGTAATTGATGCCTTTCCCTACACACTAAATACATATAAAATGTATTAACTTCATGTTTTTGCTACATACTGACTATATATACAATTGTAGTCAAACATTTAGCTATAATTATACTTATATTTAAATATGTAAGGACAATATCTAGCTACGCTTCTAGATACATATGAATTTGTAGCGAATGGATTATCTAACTACATATTTGAAAAATATAGTTAAAGCCTTTAGCTATACGAGCATATACTACAATTTGTATGTGTAAAGAAATATGTAGTTAAAGCCTTTAGTTACAAAATATGGGGTTTTCACTACAATTTTTTTTATAGTTAAAGACCATTTTTTTTGTAGTGCAAGGAGAAGAAGGACGAAAGATTCAAAATATCAGGCAAGAGGAAGTAGCAGAATACATCCCTGTCAAGCCAGCAGATGACGACTCCATGGCATGCACAATGAAGGAACACAGAGTGGCCAGAACGAGGGCACAACGGGAAAATGAAGCAAAGAAGAAATCTACAAAGAAGGCAAGGGAAGACCATAAGAAGAAGAAGGAGCCACCATGGGTATACAAGATGAGAAGAGCACAATGACTGGGAGTGCATGAATCTGAGGTTGAATGGATCACTCTAGCAGGGAAACGTAATAGAAAATCCGATCTCTGTAACATGGAAGTTGATGAGATGATACCTGTCGGGGAGGTAGGAAAGAGAGCCAATGGCATGAGAACAACAACACTTTTCCTCGGGACTGATACAGTTCAAGTAGCGGAGGCTGGGATGCACCAGCCCCGTGAACAACAATGAAAATAATGAGTTGGAACTGTCAGGGGCTGGGCCGCCCTAACACGGTGAATGCTCTACAGTATTGGTGCTGGGGGGAGAGCCCAATCATAGTCTTCCTCATGGAGACTATGATGACGAGTGTTGATCTAGAAGTAGTCAAACGAAAATGTGGTTTCACAGAGGGAATCTGTATAGCTAGTATGGGGAGAGTGGGAGGTTTGGGGTTATGGAGGAAAGATGTGGACTTAAATATAGTATCCTACTCCCAACACCACTGCAGCTGTGAAGTATCAGTTACAGGCACACATGATGCATGGAGAGCTGTGGCGATATATGGCTGGGCGGACCACCAACAGAAGTATAAAACTTGGGATTTAATGAGGGAGATAAAAGTTGTGTCTCCTCTTCCTACAGTGTTCTTTGGAGATTTCAATGAGATAGCCTCAAATTCTGAAAAGCAGGGGGGCCCGCCGAAACCGCTGAGGTATATTCAAGACTTCTGAGATATGATTGATGGCTGTGATCTCACGGATATGGGGTACATCAGAAACATGTTCACTTGGAAGAGGGGTTTAACGCCAGATACTTATTCGGGAAAGGCTAGACAGAGGATTAGCGTGCCCGGCCTGGGCGACTAAATTTCAACAGGCCAGAGTGATACACCTTACAAAAGTCGAATCAAATCACGTCCCAATCATCATCAACACTGAAAAGAGAGGGAAACATAGAAGGAAAAGGAAGCAATATTTCTTTTTCGAACCCATGTGGGTAGAAGATGAAAGATGTGAGAAAATTGTTAGACAGGTATGGGAGGAACGACTTTCATCGAGACTTGAGAAAAAGGTGGACTTTTGTAGAAGCAAACTAAAGGCATGGGCTTTTGATAAGTTTGGGGAAATGAAAAGAAGGATTAGAGATGTGGAAGGACAGTTGGGAGAGGCACAATCCTTACCGCCGGATAGGGGAAACCTTGACAGATGCACGTTTCTTGCAGGTGAACTACAAAAGTGGCATAGACGTGATGAAGCTTTCTAGCACGCTAGAGCCCGTGTAAATGAGATGAAATCTAGGGATAAAAATAAAGCCTATTTCCACCATAAAGCATCACAAGGGAGGAAAAGAAATAAAATTGAAGGACTAAACAATGCAGAGGGGCAATGGACGACTAATTCTGAAGAAATAGAGAAGATCATCACGGGGTTCTTCCAGGAACTCTTTCAGACCTCCAACCCTTCAGGGTGGCAGGAAGCAGCACAACAGATGATGACCAAAATTGATGTGGAGGACAAGGAAAGACTAGAGAGGGAGATAGACACTTCTGAAATCCTAGCAGCCATTAAAAGCATGCACCCCAACAAAGCACCGGGACCAGATAGGATGAAAGCTCTATTCTTTCAAAAGTTCTGGCATATTGTAGGGGAGGATGTAGCAAACTATATTAAAGGGTGGTGGAAATCTGATAAATGTATTTATGATATTAATTCTACCCTATTGGTGATGATCCCCAAGGTGAATAAACCCACTGAGATTGGAGAATTCAAACCTATCAGCTTGTGCAATGTCATTTACAAAATCGCTTCAAAAGTAGTTTCCAATAGATTGAGACCTCTGATGGATAAAATAGTGACTGAATAGCAAAATGCCTTCATTCCAGGTAGACTCATCACTGACAATGCACTCATCGCCTACGAGTTATTCCACACCATGAAAGGGAGAAAAGGAAACAAAAAGGGACAGATTGCTTTGAAACTGGGTATGTTAAAAGCTTATGACAGGGTCGAATGGAAGTTTGTGGATCACGTTCAGGAAAAACTGGGCTTTGGTGAAAGGTGGAGGAAAAAGACCTTGGACTGCATGTCTACGGTGACTCACTCTTTTGTCATAAATGGAGAACGTACTAGGAAGACTCAACCGTCTAGAGGATTGCGCCAGAGAGACCCTCTTTCCCCATATCTCTTTATTTTATGTACTGAAGCTTTTTCTACTTCCCTTCATTTAGCCTCACAACAAAATATGATTCATGGTGTAAGAGCTAGCAAAAATGGACCACATATATCTCATATATTCTTTGCAGATGATTCCATCCTCTTTGCAAGGGCCACTAAAGAAGAATGCCTGAAAATAGCTGACATCATCAGCCAATATGAATGGGCATCCGGACAGAAGATCAACTTATCCAAGATTGAGGTGGCATTTAACAAAGGGGTGCACAGAGAGAAGAGGGAGGAACTTGTCAGACTACTCCAGATGAAGGAGGTGGATAGAAACGAGAAGTACCTGGGGCTACCAACAGTGGTGGGAAGGTAAAAAAAACAAGTTTTCGCTTACATCCAGGAACAAGTGTGGAGGAAACTACAAGGGTGGAAAGAAAAGTTTATGTCCATGGCGAGAAAGGAAGTCCTTATCAAAGAAGTGGCACAATCTATCCCATCCTACATTATGAGCATATTTCAACTTCCATCATATCTTTTAGATGGCATCTATAGCACTATATCAAGATTCTGGTGGGGGGCTAAAGGAACTGAAAGGAAAATTGCATGGGTTAGCTGGGAAAATCTATGTAAGCCAAAAAATCAAGGAGAAATGGGGTTCAGAAACTTACATATCTTTAACCAGACGCTTCTGGAAAAGCAAGTGTGGATACTCTTCCATAGACGTGACACACTAGTATACAAGGTTCTCAAGGCCAGATACTTCCCAACAGATACAATGCTAAGGGCAAGGAGGGGTTATAACCCAAGTTTCACATGGCAAAGCATATGGAACTCCAAGAGTCTTATCATGGAAGGCATGCAGTGGAGGATAGGAGACAGATCAAATATCAACATCTGGATAGATCACTGGATACCAAATACTAACGGAAGCCTGGAATCCATTTATGGGGTTACCAGCCCGGCCATCCAATGGGTTAAGCAACTCAACGACACAACAACTCTGTCATGGGACAGCGACTGAGTGGAGGAGCTCTTCATACTGAAGATTGCTAGTAGAGTGTTGGTTGTACCGCTGGTCAAGTCAAGAGGAGAGGACAACATTTTCTAGAGACCGAGCAGAAGTGGAGAATACTATGTCTGTTCTGCTTACTGGCTAGCTGGCAGGCCAGTGACGGCAGCTGACGGGAACCACAATGGAGGAGGCGACACTATATGGAGAGCTATATGGAAGAGGGGCCTGATCCCGAAGGTAGCACACTTCTTGTGTCGCTGCTCGACGGGTGTAGTGGCTACACTTGGCCATCTTTTTTATCGCCATTGCCACAAGACAGGTATCTGCAATCTCTGTCAGATGGAGAAGGAAGACGTAAGCCTCCTCCTCCTCAGATGCTCGAATGCATGGGAGGTATGGAGAGAGTGTTCACCAGAGCAACAAGCTAGGGTTAGGGAGGTGAGAGGAGCAAGGGCATCTGATGCAATACTTGCGCTGACATGGACAGGAGTAGAAGAGAAAGATGGAGAAATGATAGCAGTGCTGTGGACTATTTGGACTAGAAGGAATGAGATAATCTTTGACAACATATCTCGGCCGCCCTCCATTATCCAGTGAACACTTGTACAGCTGATCAAAGGCCATTGTGAAGCCAGAGCAACAAGAATCAGCCAGACACCAGTGGAAACACCTGCTGTAGGGTGGACACCCCCACCGCTAGAAGCCATCAAGCTCAACCGGGACGCGGCGGTGGGCATACAAAACTTCGACGGAGCATGCATGATTTGGAGAGATAGCAATGGAAAGGTTCAAAGGATTGTAGGCATGAGAAAACCTTCCCTTCTCGACTCACGTTGTGTGGAAGCATGGGCCACCTGCGAAGGACTCAGAAGAGCGAAAGAAATGGGCATCAACAAACTAGTGGTGGAATCAGATTCGGAGGCAGTGGTCAACCTGATCAAATCATCAACCAGGCGCAAGGACCTTCTGGGAACAAACTTAGATAAAATATTTCTTTTATGCTCTTCTTTCCCTAGTGTAATGCTTTGTTACTGTAGGAGGCAGGATAATGGTCTAGATCATCTGCTAGCCCGAAGGGCTGTCTCGAGTAGTGTTATGTTTAGCACCATCTCTTCCTTCCCATCTTTTGTAATCAGCCATGTTGAAAAGGATTTGAATGATTAATAAAAGGTGGCGAAGTTAGACCTCAAAAAAAATTGAGTTCTTCAAATTCTCCATGAACAAATCTAACATCTTTGACCATAAGTGACAAGTGAAAAGGATAAAGATAGCACTAGAAAATAAAAATTGTCTAGCATATCGATGGTGTCGTTGAGATGACAGTTTGTTCCCACAGAGTGAGGCATTGCCAAAGACTCTTAAGGCTTAAATATGTGTCTTTTGTATAAGTTCTTTGGATTTTTTGTGTGCGTTGCTACATCACTATCAGCTAAAAGAATAAAGATCTTATATTTTGGGTTATTAGCTAATACTACAACAAAGATTGGTCATTCATTAATTTTCTTACGTCAGTGAATCAATTGCAGCTTCTAGGTTTTCCAGAATTGATATTATGTCATCAATGAGAAATTCATGAAGCTATATACTAGTTATAAAAAAGACTACAACTTCATAACAACCTCAACCCATTACAAAATTATACACTGGCCCAAACCCAACCAGGCTCACTATTATTTCCCAAACAAAGTCATGTTATACAAAAACAAAACATTCCCAGACACCATCTTTTATGAGCAGTAAAAGGCAACCAATTCTCAGAAAGTAAAAAGTTCCTAGACACCATCTAACTTTGGTATTAGACAATGTGCATTGGTACAACATTAATGTATAAATCACTTTTATACAATTTTTTTCTTGAAGTTCTAAATAAGTTTACATAATAATGGCACCTAACAATTGTTGTGTTTTATCTAAAGATTCATATTTTAATTGTATTTACTACCTATTTAACTGATATTTTGGTGCAGTCAAAGGTTTCTAAATTTCTCTATGCTTTTACTACGTAAGATTATGACTAGAGAACTTTGATATATGTTTATAATATGCACTAAAAATAAAATAGTTCTTCTATGTACCTTATGACTTGCATAAAAGAATCCAGATGAAAATGATATGGACCATATGGTAGGATATTTCTGTCTTGGTACCATATCTTGGAGTAGGAACAAAGTAGTTGGATAAATATGTTTTTCCATGTAGGTGGTATCATCTATTGCCTCCAGCATTATCCCTATTCAACAAAAAAATATTTTTCAATTGTTACATTTTGACTTAATCTTCCATAGTGTAAATGAGCAAACAATTTCAATGTGTTACTTGTAGTCAGTTCTGATTGATTTGGGAGTACAGCATCGAGTTAACTGTATATTTTTTTTAATCCTTAGTATATTTACACGTGTTTTATCATTTTTGGAATTTTTTGAATACTTCTTTATTTAAAAAAAAGGTTAGAGTTTAGCAATCTATTTAGCATAAAAGATTATCTAATATTTGTCTTAGACTATTCTTATATGACATTTTGTCACCATTTATGCTATATTATGTATGTCTTTGGTAGTATTGTATAGAATCAATGTGATTTTTTATTGTACATAAATAGCAACAGATAAAATAGGAAATTTTCAGAAAAACTCTTTAATTTAGTGTTCATAGAGGAGTGTCCATACATATTACTTTTTAGATTGGGAGGATTATTATTGTAAATTTCGTTGTTTTTTATCTGAAGATTTTTTATTCAGATTTTGGTTGTATTTTTTGACATATTCAACTGATATTTTGGTGTTAGAATTTGAACGATATTGAATGCAGTAAAAGGTTTCTAAATTTTTGTATGCTTTTATGTGAGATTATAGTAAATATATTGGTTGAAATAAAGAATGGGACAAAAGACCTATAATATATGTTTGAAATATGCTCTAACAATATAAGAGTACTTCCATATACCTCATGTCTTACAGAGAAGAACCTGAGTGCAAATGATATGGTATCATATTTTGATGTTTGGGAACTGTAGCTTGAAGTAGGAATGATGTAGTTGGGTAAGTAGTTTATTTCTTGTAGTTGGTATCATTTATTGCCTCTAGCATTATCCCTATTTGCCAAAGGAAAAACAATTTTCAATTGTTTACTATTTGAGTTAATCTTCTATAGTGTGAATCGGCTTAATCTTCTATAGTGTGAATCAGCTACCCATTTCAAAGTGTTAGTTGTATCTGGCTCTGATTGGTTTGGGAGTTCAACATCAATTGTATTATATACCATTTTCTAAATCTTCAAAATGATAGGTACAATTGCTCTATCATTTTCAGAATTTGTTGGACACTACTTTAGTTAACAAGGATGTTATAATTTATTAATTTATTCTACAAAAAAGATTATCTAACATTTGTCTTTTAATATTCATATATGACATTTTACCATCATAATATACTTATTTATACCTATGGTATTAATGTATGAACTGATGTTATTTTCTATGGTACATTAGTAATTGTTAGGAATTATAGTGTGAAAGTGACGTATTCTGCAAGACTGAAAGTGCAAGATTTAATGTGAAAAACTCTCCCCAAAATGAGAAGAGAAAAATCACGGGACAATACCGGCCACCAAGAACTATGTAATCAAGATTACAACTCACACCATCCAGATTTAATTACCCCTAAATCTAGATAGCTCCCCCACATGAGAACAAAGATAGGAAGAATAAAAGTACACCCAACGTGTACAAAATATTTCATTTATCTTTTTCTCCTCACAACACATCTGTCGTTGTAGGGGATCAGACACATAGTTGTGCCCTTGCCTGTTGTCGCTACAACCACTAACCAGGCCACCTCTTCTCCTGATGAGCTTGCGTACCCCGTCGCCAACCAAAAACTCTCTCTGCCTGAGAGAGTAGATGTGTGTTCTCCACCAAACGGACAAACTGTTGTCATAGTCACTGTCGTAACACCAATGTAGTGCCACCAACTGATGCGTGTCCTCTGCTGACCGGATACACTGCCGTTGTTGATGTACCACCAATGTGTCGTTGGATGTTAGATGCTACTTCGCTTCAAGGTAAAGTCACTGACCCTCTCTTATCACAGGAGAGCACCACCAGATGTTCTTATTTTGTAGCTCTTCTACCACAAAAGGCACCAAGAAAAAACAACATATGGGGTGATCTCAATGGCCTCCTCCAGGGCCTCTGTTTATAGGCCTACATAACATGTGGTAGCAATTAGGAATCCCCTTGCAATTCGTAGTCCAATTCCTAATCCAATTCTAATGTTGCAAATAGAGAGACGTCTTCTCTCCTATTAGATTTAACTCCTATTAGGATTGGCAACACAAGCCAAATTCTACTCAAGCCCAAATCCAATTAGGACATGGGCCGGAACAATCCTATTCCAACAATAATAGCAAAAGATAAAACATGAATTTTACTCTTTTCAAATCATGTCCATTGTCGAGTGCTCAGCTGATTACTTGTTAGATTAGGAAAATAATTATTGGAAATTTAGGCTAAAAAGTAAATTGAATATTTTTCTTCTAAATTTTTGCCTAGGACAGATGAAGTCACTTTGAGATGGTACCAATTAATATATTTCTTAAAATTAACTTTGATCTAATTAAAACTAACTAGATTGATGTTACACGTGCATGGCACATGTGTTTTAACTAGCAGATATAGATATAGACATCCCTTTTAAATGCCATGTTTACCTGTTCAAATGCCAAAGGCATCTACAAGTGTGGCTTCCAGGTTTGTATCATAGACGATCACTCTACAATCATGTGAATGAAGTATTAATTTGAAAAGGAATAAAAAGAGAGAGGTCATATATGTAGTCCACTTACATGATATTGGTATTTTTCCTTTGATAGATGATTCTCAATAAAAACACCATAATAATATCAAGATGTATTTTGCTATATTTTAGATCAATTGTATAGTACATTTTTTATTCTTATATTGATGTTTGTAATGAACAAATATGTTACATCTTACTATCCTATATATCTGTGTGGTTGTTTTTCCACCATCTAAGGTGTTTGGTTGGCATTTTTATTCAGATATTTTTTCTTTTTCAGTTTCAAATCTAGGTAATAGTTTTCACCTATTTTGTTATTTTTAATTAGTTCTTACTATCTTATTGCCTATGATTGCATGCCTGCTATTTCAGGTGTTTGTGTATTTGCTTTTCTTACTTAGGTAATAGGATATACTTTTATTGTCAGGTGTCTACATACTAGCCCACACAAAAATTGATTTGACTTCTCCTTAATCTCTCACATATTGCATTACTGCAACATATACATATACTTTTTGCCTTTAGTTTTGGGATTATGTTTTTGTGTTTGTCTAAAGTATGCTGGTGAGATGTCTACATACACCAACAAGATGTCCTTATGTTTGGTGGCTTGTTTATATATTTCAACAATTTGTCTGTGAGTTTAGTTTTAAGAGTATGTGTGTGTATTTCTCTAACTATACTGGTGGGATAATGTCTACATACTTCAATATAATGTCTGTGTCTGACAGTCTATTTATGTATATCAACAATATGTCTATGAGTTCAATAGTTTGTTTATGTACTTAAATACCTAAATGTAAATTATCACCACAAAAAAGGTCTTTGTCTACAAATTTTTTTATAGAGGAAGCCTCATATTTTGCAGCTAAAGGCTTTAGCTATATTTTTCTTTACACATGAAACTTGTAGTATATGCTCGTGTCGAGAATTCCTTTAACTACAATTTTCAAATATGTAGTTAAATAATATATTGGCTACAAATACATATGTAGTCCAGAATGTAGTTAAATATTGTCTTTACATATTCAATGTAGTTATAATTGTAGTTAAATATGTAACTCAAATTGTGTATGTCCATTTATAGAAGAAAAGATGAATTTAATACAATTGTATTTGTAATTAATATGTAGGGAAAAGTAGCATTTGCTACACATACATATGTAGTTAGATAATGCATCTAGCTACAAATGTAGTTACTCTACTACACGTACATATACAATTTGACTATATGTATATATATGTATTTATGTATATATATGTATATACATGTATATATATGGGATAAAGAGAGGCATTATCTCCCCCTCTCCCATGCCCGTGACAAAGGCCAAACATCCAGGAGGGTCGTAAACCAAGGCGGCTGGGATTCGAACTCGGGTCCCTTCATGAGGAGACACCGTGCTTGACCACTTGAGCCACTCCTTGTCGGCATATATATATATATATATTCATGTATATATATATATATGCATATCTATATATGTATGTATATGTATGTATATGTATGTATATATATGTATATATATGTATATCTATATATGTATGTATATGTATGTATGTATATATATATATATATATATATATATATATATATATATATATATATATATATATATATATATATATATATATATATATATATATGGACTTATCTTTGATAGTCGAGTGAGTAACCAAGATTTTGCTACCTGTGCCTCCCAAAAGTAACTATTTGGTTAGAAAAATAACTTGCAGGAGAAAAAATAACTATATTGACCACAAAGTAATTATTCAACTCAAATAGTAAAATCGGGTAAATTATACAGTAAAAGTATTAGAATAAATATGTAATTTTATATTTGTTATAGATGTTACAAATGTAATTGTTTATTCATGAAAAGTAACAATTTGCAAGGTAAAGTAACCCTCTACATGTATAAAGTAAGAACCTCCAAAAAAGTAACCAAATTTGGAGTGGGTAGCTACCCACGCGGGCAATGAATGAACGCCCTATATATAATTATAAGCGAGTAATAACTTGTAAATATCAATATTTATACTTTGATATATATACATTTAAAAATTGAATGTACATGGGGAGGACATAAAATTTGTGCCTATTACATGTACGCCTGGAATGATATACATAGGAAACCTCTATGAGCATTGTATATGTTCCTTTCTCACTTCCTATACAGAACAACTTTCCAAAACAAGCTAACATAGAGGATAAGTTTGTTGGTATATGACAAACAAGCCAAGGTGACAAACATCAAGAAAGACTTCACACATGATTTGTAGGGAAATAGTACATTAGAGTAGCTAGCAAAAATAAAAATTTTCTATCCCTATTTCTTATAACCAACAGATAGCATCAATAACGATGTAGTGGAAATGATGATTTAACAAATTTATTTTTGTATCTAGAGCAAGTCCAATGACTAATCCTCATTGTAGATGTGCATCTATCTTCTAGTTGCACTCGGACAACATCTGCTGCATCTCTTGGTGTTCACCATAGACAACAAGCTGGCATTGTCCTCCTAGCACAAAAAGTAACTACACCTCTTGAGAAGTCCACACATACTACATAGAAGTCCTATCATTCTACTAGAATAGATAAGAAGGTGTTGTCCCTCCCATTTGTGTACTAGTCACCAACTTGCTCTCCTACAAATTTTCTCACTTTCTATCCCTCTTTTAATCGGGTAGGACTTACTTGGGTTCTCTTGGTTACCACAACTAGAGAAGATAAATAATTGTCAAAGGCAATTGAGTTGTTCTATGAGAAGTCCACAGTACCCCTCTATTTATTGGGTGGTTAGGGCAAGGGTTCCCAATATGTGTGGAAGTTGAAGAAACTGAAATCTCATAAATTTTCACATCATGAAATGGCGAAATAGTCAGTTCACTAGGAGAACTGATTATTTGGCATGCGAGCCAATCAGTTTACTAAATGAATCAGTCATTTCATCATATTTCCCAATCGCATAGGAATTTCCTATTCTAATCCAATTAATGCATGACATAACGTCGTCACTAATCCTTGATGCAATTGAATTGCACGACGAACCAGACATCTCACTTCATGAAATGGTCATCTCATAAACGTAAACCAGTCGTTTGATTCCCCAACTCATGGAGAATTCATCCAATCTAATATCCAATCATATTGACACACCAACCAGTCAGTTCAACATTTGAACCAGTCGGTTTGGAGTCTAGTCAGTTGATTTGTTGCATGAATTGAATACCTAAACACTTTAGTAATCAATTCAATTATCATTCATGATTTATACTCCTCTTCTAGGTGTACCCTATGTGTGGACCCTATAGGTCCCATAGTATGTTGGCACCGAATGTCCATAACCAACTATGATATCACAAGCAAAAAGAGTTGCCTAGTCACACATCATGCTACCCAAGTAAATGGAAAGTTTGAAAACACCTTCAACATATAGTTTTGCAATGTTTGGCAACACGATTGATGTGCCAACACTCAGGTGCAATGAGATGGAACACTGTAAGATTTTTTTCTGGTGGAAAAAAGTTACAAGTGAACATTACTCAACACTAAAAACAATATAAATTCAAAGCAATGGGTGATCCTGTGTTTGGTAACAGTAGTTACGAGCGATTGCAACCTACATGACCTTACCCCCATCACTGCCTAGGCAATCACATTGCTTTACTAAATAGAGCATTTGTGTAAGATGTTACAGTGATTGTCTAATTCCTTTGTCTCTAATATCTGGAATGAACTCGATGCGTGGAAACATCATCCTCTCAATGCTCTATCTATATTCCTTGATCTAGAGTAGACTGTATGAGATATATGTGACCTCCATATCAAATATTGATTCACATGTGCATGCTCATACTTTTCCTAATCTTACTTATCAAGTGGCTTGGATATCAAACTCCAATAGGAGGTACAAATCCCATCTACATCACTCACAGTCATCTCCATGTGTCAAAGTACACCCAATCATCATCTTCATGACAACCCTTATTCAAGGTCATGTTGGATGATGTAAAAGCACACCGAATGACATGTGATGAGTGTAGTGATTTCAGGTCTAAGAACCACAATCACCACCTTCACTATGAGAGATGACTATGACCACCATTTATGGTTTCTTTGTGTCATTCTCAAGGCGGGTCAATCTGATACACTATTCCCCAATAAGTATCTATGTGCTTGGTTTGGTATCACATATCATGACTGATGATATTTTGTCATCAATTAACACACACTCTAGTCTTAAATGTTACCATTGTCTATTAGCCTTCCACGGTAGCATCTTACTAGGGACATAACAAAAATGTACATACTCTTAACATGTGTATGATATCACTGTTCAAGTCACGTATTGGAAGACATAAGTCATTGAGAAATATCATTCCTTAGACATTCATTATGCTTCCTCATTATCTCATAATTGAGTGAAATAGAATTAATTGGAAGCTTTCCTTTATATATAATTATATCATATACATAATATGCCATCACAATCATCATATGATTGACTCTATGGGCATACATACCAATGGGCTCCCACTTGCACTTAGTGCCAATCACCCACGAATCTCATTCTTAGTGATCTAAACATATCCACCATGTTTTTGTAGTGCAAGTGCTAATTCAGTGGGTTAGCAACATTTTGCTATAGTAAGTATATTGCATGTTTCACATCTCTTCGATGTAAGATATCTTATGCTATCTGATATTCCTTGCCTAACCAGTAGCTCCATTGTTGTCAGAGTATCTCTACTGTGTCATCAATGACTGAAACATCTTTAAGTTCATCCAAATGAAATTCTAGATCCATACAGTATCCATTCCTATCTTCATAACACCAGGAAACTGGGCTTCTATTTGTAGAATTAAAATAATGGTCTACAACTCGAAACCCTTCCAACTTACAACTCTTTTATTAAAACTAAACACATTTTATATTGTGAGCATTATCTTTCATTCCAGAAGCTTGCATTAGTGTAACCCCTTAAACTCAACTCTTCCTTGTTTCCATAATCTAGCAACATATCCTTAGTGCATCTCAAGTACCAATGGATGTCATTAAATGAAATTCCAATGATCCTCATTAGAATTTATCTAATATCATCTTGTCATGTCCAATACATACAAGATTTATGGGATGAGTAAATTGGTATACCATACATGAAAGATCCAATTGCTAGTGTACAAGACATCTTACTCATGTCTTTCCCTTCTTCATAAGAATCAAAACTTAGGGTTCTTGAGAGATTAATCCCATCTTTATGGACAAATTCTCTCTCACTGAATCCTTCATGTTGAACTCTTTCAACATTTGCTAATGTATGTTCTCATTTTTAGATCAAGAAACTTTCTATAACTATCTCTATAGATCTCAATTCCTATCACATAGGATGTTTCACCTAATCCTTCACTACTGAAAGTGTTGTTCATGCCAGATCTCAATACTCCCAATGTTGAAATGCCATTTTCCATCAATATGTGGAATGTACATATATGCTCCCACTAATCTTTTGTAATCACATATTTCGTCTTTTCTTGGATCAATTCAAACTCTTTGACTATCTTTTCAAATCAAAGATTTCAACTCTGATATGCTTGATTCAATCTCTAAATTGAACATTGAAGCTTATAGACTTTATTTGCATTCATGAAGTTATAAAACCTTTAGGTTGTATCTCATATACATCCTCTCATATATTCCTTTTAAGGAATGTGGTTTTTATCTTCATATGCCAAATCCCATAGTCTATACAATTGCAACAATAAGCATGATAATTGGTGAAGAAATTTCTTCATTTTCAACAATTTGAACTTAGTTGAAAACCTTTATAAATAACCTATCTTTTAGGTTATCCATGTTGTCCTTCATCTCGAAAACCCAACTGTACCCTATGAGTATTACCCCTTTAGGTGGTACTATCAAGGTCATACCTTGTTAGTGTACATAGATTCCTCAATGTCCATCAACCATTTCTCAGATTTTTATTCTTAATAGCTTCTAGTTGATTTGTTGGCTCAAAATATTATGATCAACCTATCTGAATTAGTGGATTCACAATCTTTCAAGCTCAGATGGTTTCTACTAGAACTATGAGGTTCTATGCTACTTGAGATTCCACAACAATTTGTGATCCCGATTTGTTCTCATTGCACCTTCTTATTGACCTCAAACCTTTCAATTTCTACTTTTACTCCCACTGATTCTTTTAGAACTCAGTTATCCTAGAAACAAAAAATTTGTTGTCAAATTAGGATTAACGATGGTATTCAACAATTATGATTTGTGGATAAAATATTTCAAGAAAATAAATTTCAATTCTTAAAACATATAAGGAGATTTCCATATCATATCCCATATGATTTATATTAAATCATTTTAGACGATACATTGTTTTAGAATTAAGCATATATGCCTTAGAAGATTAGATTAAATGATAACCACATCATAACTCTTCATGTTATGATTCCTTCTTGCTGATACATCATCATGTTTCAGGTGAAGTTAATCGTGTTACACTATCACAGTCTCTCTAGAAGGACCTCAAACTATTCCTGTAAAGTATCTCAACATTGATCATATCCAAGCATCTTAATAACTTTAAGGAAGTTGTGTACTTCATACATGTAATCTCCTTGAACACTTTAAGAGACTTGTATTTTACTGAATACATATCACCATATTATCAGTAATTACAATGAAGTACAAATAGGTATCTGCAACATTTATTACAAAGGTCATTGTACATCATTATGTGCATGTCCTAATAGAATACTTACCCTCCCACTACTTCTAATCAGAGCTGGTTTGTCATGTTGCTCAGATATTAGACTTTCATGTCTCATCTTGGTTCAATAACCAAAAGAGTTTAGATAAACATCAATATGGATTCTAGAAATGCATTTCTCATATATGTGCTCTAGAATATAATGCTATAGATTGTTTGAGTTATCAATTGTAATCCTTTAGGTATTAATACTTTTATATAAGCATCACTAGATGTTTGTGGTATTTCCATACAAGATCACATATTTTAAATAGAACCATTAACTGTTGGATAAATTGGAAATTAGTATAATCCCTTTGTTTTGATGATGACAAACATTTCATTCTTGTGGATCTAACGTGCTACTTGAGTGTTGCAGGTATTAGGTGGATGACAAACATTTGGAAGATCTATATGCTAAAATTGTTTTAAGTCATGAATGTAATCAAATGTAAAAACTTGTACAAGTATATAATGTACAAGTACTTAAACATCATTTAAATCAAGCGTTTGATCTTCCCTAGCCAATCACAACACTTAGATAGGTCATCCCCTACAATAGTGTCACACTGCACACTCATACATACACTTAGTACTTAGTTTAAAACATTGAAATAGGGTTAATCTCGGTCGACAAAATTCTCGACCGAGACACTCTCGGTCGACAAACTCTTTGACCAAGATTGACCCAAGTAGTCGTTAGACCCAGCAGACAAAGTGGTTGGGAGTTAGAAATGAACGTTGTAAACACTTGCTCCAAGACGTCCCTCGGTCGACAAATCCTCGACCGAGAAGGACTCTCGATCGACAATTTGACGATCGAGATGAGTTCTGTCTGCACTTTTCAGAGTTAATTAACTAGTCATTGTTAAAGTAACTAATGGTTACCTAACGACTAGTTAAGCACTAAGAACCCCCTAGAAAGTGTCTAGAACGTCCTTAAGCATCCATAGGCCATTCCTATAAATAGGAAAAGCCATAGGACACCCTACACACACTTGTGCTACACTTGAGCATTCATACTTGCAATTGACAATTCATTCTTGTGAGCAATTGAGAAATTTCTACATTGGCTATACATTTCCATTGCTCTAAATTTGTGTCCTATAGGCTAGCATCTCCTATCCACATCATCTACACTTCCATATACATTGGTTAGGAGATCAAAACGCTTGATATAGGAAATCAAGCCTTGTGCTACAAGTAGTATTGTAATTTCTATTTTCCTTCTTATTCCTTTATATCTTTTGTACTCTCCTTGCTACTCCTAGGGTTGGAGGCTGCGGATTGGAGAGGGTTTGACTTCTCAGGTGGAGAAGGGTCTTCTCGGTGGAGAAGATGGACTTTGGACTACTTCAAGAAGGCTGTCTCAACGGGAAGCTACTTCAAGAGGAAGACTACTTCAAGGGGAGCTTGAGGTTACTTCAAGGAAGGCTGCTTCGAGGTTGGTGAGACTACTTCTAGGTGAAGGGCATACGAAGGGTTCGGTGAAAGTATTGTAATTTTATGTAACATCCTTACGAGGTAATAAAATTAAATACTTTCAAAATCCTGGTTGGGTAAGCAACCGGGTAGTGGATTGACTGCCTTAGTATTTGCTAAGGTTGGAACCACTCTATTGTCTAATATTTTTGTGGTTGCTTGCTTTTGTTGAATTATTATCATGCATTCTACTATAAGCTTAAAGGATTCTCATGTCATTTTCAGGGCTTAACATCCCTTGTAAAATGGATGAGAAATCAAAATACATATACCATAGATCTAAAAGGATCTCATATCATTTCAAGGCTTAACATCCTTTGCAAATGATTGAGAAACAAATTGTGGCTAAATTTGACAATAAATGGTTTACACTTATATTATTCCCTATTTTTTAAACTGAATATCTTAGTTAGGGGGAGCATAGCATAAAATTAAGGGGGAGAAATAAAAGTCATACAAAATGATTTTCCTAGATATCTTTTTGAAATGACAAAGGGGGAGAACTAATATAAAATAAAAAAATATAAAATAAAATGAGTTTCATAATATCTCAGCCAGTACATACTTGCAAAACAAGAGAATGGCTACAAAAGGTAAATTTTAGGTATGAAACTCAGATGATTTATATTTCCTTATTTTATATTTAGGAAATGTTTGTCATCTTCAAAAAGGGGGAGATTGTTGGCTAAATTGGACATTAGTATAATCCCTTTGTTTTGATGATGACAAACATTTCATTCTTGTGGATCTAACGTGCTACTTGAGTGTTGCAGGTATTAGGTGGATGACAAACATCTGGAATATCTATATGCTAAAATTGCTTTAAGTCATGAATGTAATCAAATGTAAAAACTTGTACAAGTATATAATGTACAAGTACTTAGACATCATGTAAATCAAGCATTTGATCTTCCCTAGCCAATCACAACACTTAGATAGGTCATCCCCTACAATAGTGTCACAACTGCACACTCATACATACACTTAGTACTTAGTTTAAAACATTGAAACAAGATTAATCTCGGTCAACAAAATTCTCGACCGAGACACTCTCGATCGACAAACTCTTCGACCGAGATTGACCCAAGTAGCCGTTAGACCCAGCAGACAAAGTGGTTGGGAGTTGGAAATGAACGTTGTAAACAATTGCTCCAGGACATCCCTCGGTCGACAAATCCTTGACCGAGAAGGACTCTCGATCGACAAATTGTCGACCGAGATGAGTTTTGTCTGCACTTTTTAGAGTTAATTAACTAGCTGTTGTTAAAGCAACTAATGGTTACCTAATGTCTAGTTAAGCACTAAGAACCCCCTAGAAAGTGTCTAGAACGTCCTTAAGCATCCATAGGCCATTCCTATAAATAGGACAAGCCATAGGACACCCTACACACACTTGTGCTACACTTGAGCATTCATACTTACAATTGACAATTCATTCTTGTGAGCAATTAAGCAATTCCTACATTGGCTATACATTTCCATTGCTCTAAATTCGTGTCCTATAGGCTAGCATTTCCTATCCAAAACATCTACACTTCCATATACATTGGTTAGGAGATCAAAATGCTTGATATAGGAAATCAAGCCTTGTGCTACAAGTGGTATTGTAATTTCTATTTTCCTTCTTGTTCCTTTATATCTTTTGTACTCTCCTTGCTAGTCCTAGGGTTGGAGGCTGCGGATTGGAGAGGTTTTGACTTCTCAGGTGGAGAAGGTGGACTTTGGACTACTTCAAGAAGGCTGTCTCAACGGGAAGCTACTTCAACAGGAAGGCTACTTCAAGGGGAGCTTGAGGTTACTTCAAAGAAGGCTGCTTCAAGGTTGGTGAGACTACTTCTAGGTGAAGGCTGTCTGAAGGGTTTGGTGAAAGTATTGTAATTTTCTGTAACATCCTTGTGAGGTAATAAAATTAAATACTTTCAAAATCCCAGTTGGGTAAGAAACCGGGTAGTGGATTGACTGCCTTAGTATTTGCTAAG
Source organism: Alisma plantago-aquatica (assembly GCA_963693085.1). NCBI lineage: Eukaryota > Viridiplantae > Streptophyta > Magnoliopsida > Alismatales > Alismataceae > Alisma > Alisma plantago-aquatica. Next base: position 1,525,637,755 of record OY856410.1, read on the forward strand.
GTTGGAACCACCCTAAATCCTTGTCCCCTTGTCTAATATTTTTGTGGTTGCTTGCTTTGGTTGAATTATTATTAAAATAATAATAAAACCCTATTGACCCCCCTCTGGTAGTTTTTCATTAACAACTCTTTATTTATAATCATCCTTGTCCATACAAAATACATAAAGTAAAATATTTCTATTATTGGCATAATGAAATAGTAGTTCAACTAATTCTATTACATGCCCAATGGGCTAAGATAAATTATAAATGTAGACTAAAGTTGCAAAAACTCTTGATTCTCACAATTCATCCTTGCCCTTTCATAAAGGATTTACTTCTTTTTAAATCTTGCACATCAACATATGTCAGATCTACATCTGGTATCACATACCAAGATGAAGAAGTGATAAATTTATATTATAACATTTATACCTGAAGTAGAGATATATACCTCTTCCTTATTATTCTTTAATCCTCCAAGAAGAGAGGGAAATTCCTTTTCCATTGTCTAGGCTGGTGATAGTGGTGACAGTTGCCTCCCTTCATTACTCCTCCCTTTGCTTTGAATGTTGAAGAGTTGGACTTCTGGTCAGCTTTAGAACTCTTCTTACCTTTGCCTTTGCCTTTAGACTTTTCCTTTTTCTTGATGATCATCATCACAAACTTGGGCTTGTCTTTCTTCATTACTGCCTCAGCTATTCTCAAGATGCTAAGTAATTTTTCCAATGGTTTGTCAAACTCATTCATGTTGTAGTTCATGACAAACTAACTGTATGAATGCCACAGAAACTGGAGAATCACATCAGTGGCCAAATATTGACCTAAGGGGAATCCCAGTTTAGAAAGGTTCTCTCACATACCCAATGAGCTTGAGCACATGAGGACCTACTGGACGTTCTTCTGCCATGTCACATTTTAACAATGCCTTAGAGACATAAAACACCTCCCATCTTGCCTGATTTTGGAACATGTTCTTAAGATGTGTGACCATCTCAATAACAACCATATTCTCATGTTGTCTTTGCAACTCATAGTTCTTCGAGCACAACATTAGGCATTTGACATCAACAACATCTTAAGTATACTTATTGTAAGCATCCCTGTCAGCCTTTGGTGTAGTGGGAAGAGGTTCATTTGGCTCTGGGTGTTTTTAGAACATAGAGCTTGCACTCATGTGTGAGAATAATTCTCAACATCCTAAACCAGTCATGGAAGTTATTTCCATTTAACTTGTATTTCTCAAGCACTGATCACAAAGATAAGTTGTTGTTGTGTGTTTCCATTTGATTCTACAAAAGAATTTACAATTTTGTTAAAAACTCATTTTGATTTGATTTAATTTGTATAAAACTAATGATGTTAATTAGGTCATTAATTAGCTATCTCTAATTATTTTGTTCAAATTGACAAACCTCAATTCTCAATCTGGAATATTTGCACGAAACAAATTTCTAATGAGCCAAGATCCAAAACAACTCAATTATTACCCGACTAATGCTAATATCCATAATCAATCATTAAGGTAGACAACGTTTATCGATTGCATCTTATGCAATTCTTAGATAGATGGTATGCACAACTCCTTGCCATACTCATCTGCATGTTTCTAGGTGCTTAATCCAATTATGGTCACTTAGTTAAGCATGACCCAAAAGCCAACACGATAATATTGCACCCTACTTGAGTAGATCGGCATTAGTACCATCACACTTCTACGAGATGTAAAACACACCACGCTAGGGAATAACCTTAGTCGATCAATCTTTTTATGTGTGTTGCTTATGGAAAGCATCTTAGACTTAATATGTTTTATCGAGGGATTTTATATGCATCATATATATATAAATATACATACATATCCAATCGTCACATACTAGTACGTATCACATACATGCTATATCCTACAAATGTAAACATGCAATATAAAACATTAGCGATAGTTATGGCCTTGCCTACTATATTTTTTTGGAGCCATAAGGAATTACTACCACCTAGGTCTACATCACATGTATGAACCTATTATTTGTGTAGATTTATGTTTGAACCAATCTGGGTTGATCGGTTCAACCCTTGAACTGGTTGACTCACCTTTTGGTCAATCAGTTAGTCTTTAAGACTATTTGTCTGGCCTCAACTCCAACTAATATTTAGACACCTCCAAACAATCAGTTGGGTCCACCATCTGATCTGTTCGCTCCTCTTACAATCTGCCCTCCTTGATCCTTTACTTGGTCGGCTCGTCATGTGTATTAGACAGTTTTCCTGACACCGATCGTCATCATCATTGTTGCAAGAAACGAATCTATCTTATTGCTATTAATCTTATTACATTGTAAAGAAAAACCTTAACTTACATTCGAGGGGAGCAAAAGTAGGAAAGAATTATACTTATACATTGGGAAGAGGAAGGTACATGCTCAGTATTGAAATTGAGATAAAATACGAATAAAATAAACCATCCAACCACACACAATTATTTGGGTTATAGGACATAACCATCCCACACATCCACCATCAAAACCAATTTTAGGGCATCGCGTGTAAGTTGCATATATATATATAAATCCACCAATTTTAGGGCGTCACATGTAAGTTGCATATATATATAAATATAAATATATATATAAATATATATATATAAATAAATATATATATAAATATATATATATATATAGTCAGGCTAGAATACACTCGAGTGCATCTAGAGCACAACACACTCAAGTAGTTTTCCATGATGCAATATTTTTTTCTAAATATAATCCATTGATATTATTAAACATCATGTGAATAGATCATATATAAAATTTGAGTCTATTTAGACATTTATAGGTCATGTTATGAAGACCGCAAAAATTATGCATTTCAAATTAGTTTCTTGTGTCGATTTTGTTGTCCTCGGATGAGTGACTTATACTCATCCAAATGAGATCAAAATTTTCATGTAGCCTAATTATAGTATATCAATGAAGATCAATGGTTTATATTTTATAAAAAAATAGTCTTGATATGCAAACACCACTTGAGTGTAGCGTGTGATCTGTACACTCAAGTGTATTCCATCCTCTCTCTCTCTCTCTATATATATATATATATATGTATGTATATATATATATATATATATATATATATATATATATTAGTTTGAGATCATATGTGGTCTTTAATCAGATATGCACATTAATGAGTTTAAGTATTCACATCGTATGCAATAAATAGACAATAAAAACCAAAATCTGATCATCAATTATCCCAAATCATAGTAGATTGGTGTGGCTCTAATACCACTTTAAGGAAATAGGGCGTCAGAGTAGGCAACAAAAATAAAACTTTTCTATCCTTATTTCCCATAACCAGCAGATAGGGTCAACAACTATGTAACGGGAATGATGGTTTAACGAGGTCATACATGGTCCTGGAGGAAGTGCAACAAATAATCCCTTGTTGCAAATGTACATTTGTCTTCTAGTTGCACTCAGACGACTTCTGATGCAACTCCTGGTCTTCACCATACACAATAGGATGACTTTATCCTCCTAATGGGAAAATTATCGACACCTCTAGAGAATTTCACATAGAACTCCTTTCATTCTACTAGAACAAACTAGAAGGAGTTGTCCCTCGTATTGGTATCCTATTCCCCAACTTGCTCTCCCACAATTATTCTCACTTGCTATCCCTCCCTTTATTGGGTAGGACTTACTCAGGTTCTCTTGGTAACCACAAATAGAGAAGACAAAGAATTGTCAGAGGCAATTGAGTTGTTCACTGAGAAGCCCCCAATATCCCTCTATTTATAGGAGGGTTAGGATCAGGGTTCCCAATTTGTGAGAGAGTGGAAGGGACCATATTCTCATGAATTTCTACATCCTATGAATGAAAAAACTGTCAATTTTCTAGGCAAACTGATTGGTTGATAGGAGAGTCGATTGGTTCACCAAGTGTACCTGTCATTTCACTGTGTTCCCTAATCGTATGTGAATTAGTAATTCTAATCCATTTAATGCACGACGTGACGTCAGCATTAATCCTTGATGCAATCAAGTTACACCATGACCTGAGTGTCTCACTTTGTGAAACAATCATCTCACAAGTGTGAACCAATCAGTTCACAGAGTGAACCAGTCATTTGGCTCCCCAGCTCAAGAATTCAGCTAATACAATATCCAATCACCCTAACACTCCAACCGGTTGGATCAACACTTAAATCGATCGATTGGGAGTACAATCAATTGATTTGTTGTGTGAATTTAATACCCAAACACTTTAGTAATCAATTCAATTATCATTCATGATTTATACTCCTCGTCAATGTGTATACTATGTGTGTGACCCTATACGTCCCATATTACATTTGTAGTGAATGTACATAACCAATAATGACATCACAACTAAAGAGCGGTGCCTAGTCACACATCTCTTCTATCCAAGTAAATGCAAAGTTGGAGACACTACTACAGAAATGGCTTATAAAGTCACTTTTCAAGGTTTCGGTTATATAAATAAACTGACACCTAAACTCTACAGTGTTGGTTGATAACATAAACCGACATCCAATCTATGAAGGGCGACCAGACATGGGTACTGCTTTTATTAAGTGTCGGTTACTTAATAAAAAACCGACACCTAAAATTAACCGCCAAATCCAAAATTTCCAGCGAAAAAAATTACCTCCAAAATTTGACATATGGCGTCGGTTGATAAATAAAAAACCGACGACTAAAGGTTATTCGCGAGATAGAAATTGGGAACATTTTGGTCGTCGGTTTTACTACAACTACCGACGCTTATGAGTTTTCCCGCGCTGTCCGTGGGGAATTTTTCACACCCTTTAAGCGTCGGTTTGAGGTAGAAACCGACGACTATGGTCATAAATCGAGAACGATTTTTTTAATCGGCATATGAATATAGACGTCGATTTTTTTGTATCTTAAAACCGACGACTATAATCAAGTATTGGTGTCGGTTGTTGTTCGGAACCGACACTGTTAGTTTTAGTTGTCAGTTTTTTTGAATAACCGACGCCTATGGTACAGTTAATAGCCCTGCAAACAGAACTTTTCCCCATTGTTCTTTGTTTCATTGCGACTCTAGCTGCTAGGTCTGGCGATTCTGCTCCCTATCATCGCCGCCGTCATGGCCTCGGCCACCGTTGCTCCCCCGCGCCACCACCACTCGCCGCCGGCACCCTCGCCGCCGCTCCTGCTGCTCTCCCTGCCGCCGCCGCTCCTCGCCGGCGCTTCTCCTCTCCTCGCCACCGCCCCCACCGGTGGCTGCTGTGCTCTCCTCGCCGCCTTCGTCGCCTCTCATCTTCTCTCCTCGCCGTCGGCGCCGGCTGCCAGCTGCCGCTAGGTCTTGCTCCGACCGCTGCTCTCCTCTGCCCTCAAGGTATGCCCGCCCTGCCTTCTTCCTTCTTCCTCTGCTCTAGCGGCTGCTTGGGCGGTGCCAAGGCACGCCCAAGCAGCTGTTGGGCGTTTTTTTTTTAAGTTATTTACTTATTTGTGTTTAGGGTTTAGGTATTGATTTTGTTAGAACATTCTATTGCAAAATTGAAATGATTATTGATGATAATCTACAATGTAGTCAGATTACTATGCTGAAAGGTAGTTACTAATGTTATAGCCTAGAGTTCTCCTGATTTCTTGAGAATTCTGCATCATGCCATGTACACACAATCACAAATTGGGTTTTCTTAGGATCCATTTGCAATGGTTTTGGTCCAACATTTTGGTAGATATTGAGTATATTGAGAATGGTTTCATTTGCAATGGTTACTAATGGTTTCATTGTTGAGTATATTGAGAATCCTAATCACCCTTCTTGCTTAATGATGAACTGTAATGCACACATGTGACATGCTTGGAATGTAAATGATGAACTTTTCCCTAAATTGCCAATCATGCTTTTAAAGACATCAATAATCACCCTAACTTGAAGAACTAGGATTGTAGGTATAAGAATGACAGCACATGTATTTGTTGGCCTAGAAACCCGTCCAAGATTTACTCATTAGGAGTAAATCTTGGATAGTCCCCGGTTTGGGACTGTTCTTGAACACCTAATCTCACTTAGGATGTAAGTGTATAATGTGTATTGGGTTTTTGAGAAAATTTGGGTAGCATTTCCCCATTTGTTCTCTAAGTACATATGTACTTGGAGAACAGCGGGGAAATGCTGCCGAAATTTTCTGGAAAACCCAATACACATTATACACTTACTAGTGAGATTAGGTTTTCAAGAATGGGATAGGTGGTACACATTTATTATATATAAGAATGACAACACATGTATTTGTTGGCCTAGAAACCCGTCCAAGATTTACTCATTAGGAGTAAATCTTGGATAGTCCCCGGTTTGGGACTGTTCTTGAACACCTAATCTCACTTAGGATGTAAGTGTATAATGTGTATTGGGTTTTCGAGAAAATTTCGGTAGCATTTCCCCGTTTGTTCTCTAAGTACATATGTACTTGGAGAACAGCGGGGAAATGCTGCCGAAATTTTCTGGAAAACCCAATACACATTATACACTTACTAGTGAGATGAGGTGTTCAAGAATGGGATAGGTGGTACACATTTATTATATATAAGAATGACAACACATGTATATTTGATTGTAATATATACTTGTTTTCTCTTTGATCATAGAATGGATAGATCATGGATGTCCATTCGCAATCGCTGCACCCCAGAGTTTATTTCTGGTCTTGACCAATTTATTAGATTTGCCGAGGAACATAGGAAATAACCTGGAGATAGGTTCTACTGTCCATGTAGGCATTGCGGTAACAACTTGAAAGTCAGCACTGGTGACGAAATAAAAAGTCATGTCATGTGCAACAGGATTATACAAGGCTATATAGAATGGCACTGGCATGGAGAGATTTCAAACCCGAAACCAGTGGATGTCGATAGCAGTGCTTGTGTGGAAGAAGAAATTGCCTACAATGATGTAGATGTGAATGAACCAGTTCCAGTAGACATCGTTGATGTGATGATGGATAGTTGTGGGGTAGAGCACACCAATCCACCTCCCATGTTTAGAAACATTGTGCATGATGTTGAGATACCGTTATACACATGTTGTAAGTTTACGAAGCTTAGCACTGTGTTGAGATTGTATAAGCTGAAAGCTAACAATAGATGGAGCGACAAAAGCTTCACGTCATTGTTGTCTTTGTTGAAAGAAATGCTTCCTGAAGGAAACAAGCTGCCAATCTCAACATACCAGGTAAAGAAATTGGTGTGCCCAATGGGAATGGATGCCAAGAAGATACACGCATGTCCGAATGATTGTGTATTATTTCAAAAGGACTATGTGGATTTGAAAGATTGTCCAAACTGTGGTGCGTCACGGTATAAATTGACGACTTTGGGGGAGTCCAAAATTGGTTCTCCTACCAAGGTGATGTGGTATCTACCTATAATATCACAGTTTCAACGCTTGTTTGCCAATCCGATAGATGCGAAGAATTTGAGGTGGCATGCAGATGTTAAGAAAAATAATGATGGGATCCTACAACATGAGTCTGATTCCCCACAGTGGAAGAAGATTGATCTATTGTACCCTGAATTTGGTGAAGAAGTCAGGAATCTAAGACTTGGGCTTTGTACATATGGGATGAATCCGTACGGGACATTGAGAAGCCAACATAGCACTTGGCCAGTTATGCTTGTTATATACAATCTTCCTCCCTGGCTGTGTATGAAAAATAAGTACATAATGTTGTCGTTGTTGATATCGGGCCCTAAACAACCTGGAAATGACATCGATGTTTATCTTGAACCTCTGATTGATGACTTAAATAAACTCTGGGGTGAAGGTGTGATGACCTATGATGCTTCACGAAGAGAGACATTTCGTTTGCATGCTATGTTGTTTTGCACTATTAATGACTTTCCAGCATATGGAATTTGTCTGGATATAGTGTCAAAGGAGCTAAAGAGTGTCCTATATGTGAAGAGAACACTGATTCAACAAGACTAAAACATGGCGGTAAGACTGTATATCTCGATCATCGAAGGTTTCTTCCAAAATTCCATCTGTATCATAGGAAGCGCAAAGCATTCAATGGATTGAATGAGGAACAGAGTGCACCTAAACCTATACCAGGGGAGGTTGTTTATGAAAGAGTAAAAGACTTTGTCAATGAATTTGGTAAGAGATCACAATGTATTATGGCCACACAGAGTGTCAAATCTTTATTCAAGAAGAAGTCAATATTTTGGAATCTTCCTTATTGGAGTTCTTTGACAGTCAGGCATTGTATCGATGTCATGCACATTGAGAAAAATGTCTGTTATAGTGTCATTGGTACTTTGTTGAATATACCAGGTAAGACTAAAGATGGGATAAAATCCAGACGGGACCTACGTGAAATGGGAATAAGGTCAGAATTAACAGAATTTCGTGAAATGGGAAATCGGAGAACACACTTACCTCCCGCTTGTTACACATTGTCTAGAAAGGAGAAGAAAGCTTTTTGTGAAGGTTTGGTAAATGTTAAGGTGCCACAGGGTTACTCATCCAACATCTGTAGATTGGTATCAATGAAAGATCTGAAGTTGATAGGTCTTAAATCTCATGATTGTCACACTCTAATGCAACAAATATTTCCTGTGGCAATTAGATCTATATTGCCGAAGCATGTAAGGTTTGCAATCACCAGACTTTGTTTCTTTTTCAACAGTCTGTGCAGCAAAGTTATTGACCCTGATACTCTCGATAAATTGCAAAGAGAAGTGGTTGTGACCCTATGTCAACTTGAGATATATTTTCCTCCGTCGTTCTTTGATATCATGGTACATCTTGTTGTCCACTTGACTAGGGAAGTGAAAATGTTGGGACCAGTTTTCTTGCATTGGATGTATCCCTTTGAACGATACATGAGCATTTTTAAAAGTGATGTTCGAAACCGTTATCGGCCTGAAGGGAATATTATCGAGGGTTATGTGGCGAGAGAGGTTATGGATTTTTGCAATGACTTTCTCAGTGGTAATGACAAGAATATTGACGAGCAATTTGGCAAAGGAATTTTGGGATCACGTGTGAAAGTAATCAGCCGTGAGCAGTTGGAACAAGGTCACTTGTATATTTTACACAACATGGATGAAGTGAACATTTATATCGAGGAACATACCAATTTCATCAAGAGACAATATCCTTGAGCCAATACAATGTGGCTTGCTAGAGAGCATAACAAGACATTTATTAAGTGGTTTGAAAATAAAGTCTTACATCAACTATCTCAAACACCAGATGATATTACTGAAACTATCAAATGCCTCGCCTTTAAACCAAAATTGACTGTTATGTCTTATGAAGGGTATGACATTAATGGATTCACATATTACACAAAGCGCCAAGATGATAAGAGTGTCGTCCAAAACAGTGGGGTCACCCTTCAAGCATCGACTATGTTTTTTGCAAGTGCAAAGGATAAGAGTCCACGTGAAGCTAAAATGTCATATTACGGTGTCATTGAAGACATATGGGAGTTTGACTACATAGATTTCAGAATTCCGCTCTTCAAATGTAATTGGGTTGATAACACCAAAGGAGTTATAGTGGATGAATTGGGTTTCACTTTAGTGAACTTTGAAAAGATTGGCGAGAAGGATGAACCATTCATATTGGCATCACATACGAAACAAGTATTTTATATTGATGATCCTGCAAATGATAAATGGTCGGTTTTTCTTCATGGTAAAAGACAATTCATTGAAGATCCTATAGATGAAGAACAATACTATGATAAGTATGATGACTCTAGTCCATTCTCAGTTGGGTTGCCAACACCAGCAAATATTGAAGCTAATGATGACTTGTATGTGCGCGGAGATCACAATGAAGGATTGTTAATTGATAAAAAATCGCAATATTAGAGGCACGTTTATATTTGTTTATATGTTTTATTTTTCTGAATGTGAACTTTACGATGTGAATGTGAACTTTACAATGTGAATTTTACAATGTGAATTACTTTATAATGTGAACTTTACAATGTGAATTACTTTACAATGTGAATGTAAACTTTACAATGTGAATTACTTTATAATGTGAAATTTACAAAGTGAATTACTTTACAATGTGAATGTGAACTTTACAATGTGAATTTTACAATGTGAATTACTTTACAATGTGAACTTTACAATGTGAATGTGAATTTTCATATGGCTGAGCATTCTCCTGATGACCATGCTGATGATTACCGTGAGGGTGAGGACATCAATGCGCCGCCTCACAATGTAAGTTTTAAAAATATATCATATATTTATATCTATATGTCCATTTATAGTTATATCTTGTAAATGTGTTTATTTTGTCAAATTTTAGGTTGATGATGCACATGTACCATCTGAAGCACTTGAGGCACTTGATCACCAACACCAAAAAGTTGACAAGAGAAGGGGCATCACTATGATGAAGAAGTTAATAGCACAAAAGGGCAATGGGCCCAAACTTGTTGTTGATTTTGATAATGCATGAAATGCATCTGGTGTGAATCGCAATTCATTTGTTTCATATCTTGGGTATGTTACTCGTAGCCATTGCGGCTGTAAGATAGATTCTTGGCATAAAGTTTCTAAGGAGAAGAAAGACATAATATGGAAGGATTTATGCGTGAGTTATTATTAATTTGCAATTCTATTTTGTAGATTACTAATTTTTTGGATACTAGTTAATAGCAATTCTATTTTGCAGAGTATATTTGAATTGGATGAAAAGCTGCATCGTAAATACGTGATGCAATGTTGTGGGAGAGTCCTAAGGAACTATAGGACAAATCTCACCCGAGAATACATAAAAGGAGCTGACAAGAGGAAGAAGACAGCCACTGAACAGTGGAACTTCTTGGACAAAGAAGAATGGGACGCGTTTGTTGCTTCAAGACAAACGGATGAATTCAAGGTATTAGGCGTCAGTCCCAATCTCATTAATATATGTTGTATTCACCTATTCAAGATTAACATTTACTGTTACTAACCAAATCATTAATGTGCATACTAACTAGGCCCTCAGTGAGGCACAAAGATCAAGGCGTGCACTGAATGTGAATGACCACACAATGGGTCCAAAGGGGTATGCATGCATTCGCCAAAGACTACAATCTGAGGCTACTGCTCAGTCTGCTGCTACTTAGGAGTCCTCCACTATAGATAGCACACCTCTGCCTCACCATGATGTCTGGATAGCTGGGAGGCAAAATAAGAAGGGAGAAATAAGGAAGCCCGCAACTGCTGAGGCGGCTGCAAAAATGGTAAAATACAACTCTTACAGCAATCGTTCAAATATTGATTATTTGTGGTGTTTACTTAATTACAAATTTTTGTTTTGGCGATTAGCGGGAGCTGCACGAGCTGAGGAAATAAGGCAAGTTCATCCCTGAGGGCACAAGGGATGAATTGACAGTTGCTCTGGGTAACCCAGAGCATCCTAGACGTGTTAGGGCTGCAGGCACTGGTGTGGGCATCAAAGCTTTTTTTGGGCCATCCCAGCGCAAACATGTCCCAAAAGTGGGACTTTCACAAGAAGAGGTAACATATTTTTTCCTTGTAGATGTTACTGTAAAAGAGAATTCAATAATTAGAATTTGACATTTCTTTTATCCATGTATAGGTAGATAAGCTATTTGATAGGAAACTCGAAGAAGCAATGAAAAAGTGGCAGGCATCTCAGACTGCCACTTACCAGACAGTACCTATGGTGTCTCCTACTGCAGGCTCTACTCCTACTACAGAGGTTGGGAGTAATCATGTAGACCCACCACCTAGCAAATCCGCTGTAAGTATTTTTATGACATAGTAACTAGTTTTTTAATGCAAGATGATATGTTTTCAAGATGATATGTATATATGTATATAACATTCTTTACACAAAAATTTGTAGGGGTTGAAGCCATGTCGTCTAAAAGTTAATGAATAAGTTGTTGCAGAGGCGTCGGATTACCCATCCCTACCAGGGGAAATGTTTCACGGGTCTCCATTACCAGATGGTTGGATTCGTGTGAGCCTGGTACATATATTCCCCAAGTGGATGGATCTTCCATTGCCATATGCCCACCCAGATTGTGAAACGCTTGGTGAGGCACAAGACAGAGTGATATTGTGGCTAAAAGCGGATGTCATCTTTACTGAAATTGTATGGTAAATTTACATTACGTTAAATTGTTAGTGTGTGTATATGATGTCAGTTGATCTGAAATTATTATATATATACATGTTAAAAAGAAGACACCCACAACATCTAGGCCTCCACTTCTACCTCCTACATTACCCAGTTGGGTTCCACAGGACCTAACTGTCCCGTTAGGTCCTAACTATAGGGGTATGGCAATATGGTTAGGCGAACATGATATAAATTGCCCTATAACTGTTTGTATAGATTCAGATGTTGCAGGTCAATCATACAAAAGCAAACTATTTATACAAGATATTTTGGAGTTATTTCGATATGATTGGCTAAACACATCTGTGATAGAGCTATGGATAAGGTGAGATCTTCTTTATACATCCATATACCTTGTGTAGGATCTGGTGATCTGGTTTCTTATTTATTAATGCATGCGTAATTAATACATATTTTGCAGCTACTTAGACAAGATATGTGCAGATTTTGCATTCGAACATGTAGAATTTTTGATTCCATCTTTGATTAGTCTAGTAGCTAAAGAGCCTCTGTCAGTTCAACAATACTACTGTGAGGCTTTTTCAATTTTTGCTCAAAATAAGAAGACGATGATAATGGCTCCATTCAATGTAGAGTAAGTTTACTTTGCTTATTATAATTTGGACTTAAGAAAATTACATTTTTATTTTGGATTTTGAGTTATTAATTTTTAACTTTTTTACCTCTAGTGGTATGCATTGGGAGTTACTGGTTATTGTCCCCGAGACGTTCACTGTCTATTATCTAGATCCTAAGGGGAGTAAATTGAATACAAAATATGGACACATAATGAAAATGGCATTATTCCGGTGAGAAATATTTCATTTTCATATCCGTTAACATATGTTATTACATTACTATTTAATTATGCAATGTACTGTGTTACATTAACATGTAGGGATTTTGATGAGTTCAAAAAGGCTGGAGGAAAGGTCCCCACGAAAAAGAACCAGCCAATAATTTGGAAGAACGTGAAAGTAAGTTCCCGACCGCAATATATGTATATATTATTTATGTGAACAATGCTTAATTAGTTGTATTTTTTAATATTTTGTATGTTTGAATTTATAGTGTGCTACATAAGACAATGGATGGGCATGTGGATACTATGTGATGTGATTTATGCACATGATTATCAAATATGTCGCAATGGACATCGATTGTATTGCTGAGGTATTATATAGTCTCATTAGATAATATGAAATATATGAATCTTATTTATAGCTCATTAATTATATATATGCATCATTCTCTTTACAAGTGTTTAAAACTGACCACACTACAGGAACGGCCTTACCAGATGTACATGCTCCCTATACGACGGGAGAATTAAATGAAGTAAGAGAAGAATGGGCAACAACCATACAAGTAGTGGGGGATGTAAGATATAATTGGGATGTAGATAGCGAATAATGACTAAAGAATGATATTTTGTAAATGAATTTCTGAATTATAATATACGTGTGAATGTTTCTACATGTCTGAATGTTTCTACATGTGTCTGAGTGAAAATGAATGAAACTGTTGGTTGCTATATGAATGTTTCTATATGTGTGAATGTGAAAATGAATGGAACTACAGATTGCTAGCTACGTGAATGTTTCTAAATGTGTGAAAATCAAATGGAACTGCAGGTTGCATTGCTAAATGTGTGCATATTTTTGTCGTTAATTTTGCAGGTTTGTGGCCTATTGTTGGCTGATATCAATGGATGTCGTAAAACCTGCAGTTCATAACTGAACTGCAAGTTTCTCATCCTACGACCAGCCATACAGCAGGTCTGCAGACTGACAGAAAAAAAACAAAAAATAGGCATCGGTTATTTGTATAAAACCGACGCCACATCGTTACAGTGTCAGTTTCTACTCGTAACCGACGTCTATTTCCTTAACACCATGGCCGTGCTGGTCAGCACGGTCGTGGCAGTGGACCAGACACCACGGCCGTGCTGAGAGTGATATGTCGACTGTTACAATGTCGGTTTCTACTCGTAACCGACGTCCATTTTTTTAACACCACAGCCGTGCTGGCCAGCACGGCCGTGGCAGCGGACCAGACACCACAGCCGTGCTGGCCAGCACGGCCGTGTTGGTGATGATATGACGTCGGTTTCTTATCTAATAACCGACGCTAATAGTACCCAAAATGGCGCCCTTTCTGTGGCGCGAAGGTATATTGCGTCGGTTTCGTATCTAATAACCGACGCCTATAGTGCCCAAGATGGCGCCCTTTCTGTGGCGCGAAGGTATATGGCGTCGGTTTTTGATCTAATAACTGACGCCTATAGTGCCCTGTTGGCGCGTTTTCGGTGGCGCGCGAAGGTCTTTGGCGTCGGTTTTTGAACCGACGTGTAACGGCTGGGCTTTTAGCGTAGCCCACATAGGTGTCGCTTAGAAACCGACACTAAAGGCCTTAAATAACCGACACTAAATGTCGGTTATGTACTAGTGAGAACAACTTCAACATACAATCTGTGTAAGGTGTTATAGTGATTGTCTCATTCATTTGTCTCAGATATCTGGAATGAACTCAAGGCATGGAAACATCATCCTCTCAGTGTTCAATCCATGTTCCTTGATCTAGAGTAGATTGTCTGAGATATATTTGACCTCGATATCATATATTGATTCACACATGCATGCACATGCTTTTCTCCATCTTTTTTATCAAGTGTCATGGATATCAAACTCCAGTAGGAGGGACAAATCCATCTACATCAGTCACAGTCATCCCCATGTGTCACAGTGCACCTAGTCATCATCTTTATGGCATCCCTTATTCAAGGTCACGTTGGATGATGTCAAAGCACACAAAATGACATGTGATGAGTGCAGTGATTTCAAGTCTAAGAACCACAATCACCACCTTCACTATGAGAGATGACTATGATCTCATTTATGATTTCGATGTGTCACTCTCAAGGTGGGTCTGTCTGATACAATGTTCCCTCACAAGTGTCTATGTGCTTGGTTTGATATCACATATCTTGACTGGTGAGATTCTGTTATCAACCAACACACACTCTAGTCATAAGTGTTACTAATATCTATCAACCTTCCACAATAACATCTGACTAGGGACATAACAAGAATGGTCATACTCTTAACATCCTATGATCTCATTGTTCAAGTCACATACTTGAAGGCATATGTCATTGAGTAATATCATTTTCTAGACATTTATTATGTTTCCTCATTATCTCATAACTGAGTGAAACATAATAACTCAAAAGCTTGCCTTTATATATAATCAAATCATATACATAATAGGCCATCACAATCATCATACGATTGGCTCTTTGAGCATACATGCCAACACGGTCTCCCTTCACCATACCTGTCTCTTTTCACTTTTTTGTCAAGACTTTACAAAGTATGATTACTACCTTCTAAAATATTTGAATTATGGGTGGAAACTCCATTATTTTGCATGAGAAACACATCTGCATCCAATTTTCCCAATTCTTTAAGAAAAATACCCTCTATGTCAAGCGCATGAGAGAACTTGACAAGAACTTTTTTATCAACTTCTTTGGAATGTATTTGACCAAGATTACATGGTTGTGGTATACCTAATTACTATAACTTTTCTCACTACCTTCAAGAACCTAATTAGTAGTCAATCCATAATGTGATGCTTTATTAAATAAATTACATTTACTAAGTGACACATGCTTGAGTTAAAACTTCAACAAGCATGAAAAACAAATGAACATCAAAAGTTGAATACCATTTCTTCAACAAAACCTACGTAAATAAAAATGAAGAGGCTTAAAGCATTAATAATTGAAAAAGAATCCAAAGGTGCATAGAAGTGGGTCTCTATGCTATAAGCAAGTACAAAAATCCTTGAGAACTCATAAAATTATAAAAGAAACTTGTTCATAAGTAGGAAAATAATAGACCTAGAATGACTTTGAGACAAGTAAAATAAGGGATACGCATTTCCTTTGCAATAAGTTACAACTAGACCATGTTTTATGACTATTATTTTCCTACAGTATTCATTAGTGCATTTCAAGTAGTAAACCAGTCTTAGCCAGAAAATCATGTTTGGTTCATATGTTAGATCATGATATCATACCAATTCACCAAGAATTACTGTAGTAAAACTTATCAAATGAAAGGGACATTATTAGGAACAATGGAGGTTGATTTTTTTGAAAAGTTGATCCATCATTGTATACCAAAATAATTTAAATGAGATGCAGAATTCCAAAAACAGATACCTAAAAATCATATCACATGATTAGAAACTTTGAAAAATGAAGTCACTAAAATAAGGGACATCCCTTGCAAACACAAAATATCCATGATGAGATTGCATCTTGTGTTTGTGAAGTGGTCGAGCATTAATATTTTCATCAGTCATTGAGGGAATGTCAGGCACATTGTCTAAGTCCAGGTATCTTAAGGAAAACTACCAAGTGCCAAGGAAATAGCGAGATGACTGACCTTCATCCCGAACCACCCCTGTTGCAGATCAAATGTTCATCTAGGATGAGCATCTCCATGGTCATTGATAAAGAATTTGGAAGATGAAGACATTATCGAGGAAATTAACAATGTGCATCTCAATGGTCGTTCAAATGTTTTATGGTTTACCTATAGAGGCAATTATGCAGAATAAAATGTGAAATGAATGACACTAATGATAGTACACTTTTGTGCTACACGAAGGAAGATGAGAATATCATACATGCTATCAAAAATTGTACACATGCAAAATGCACATGGCAGTGTCTAATTTGAGCTTAACTAATTAGTGATGCACAACATGACAATGTAGGTAGTTGGGTAGATCTGAACCATGAGAACATTCATTCCAATACATAAAATGTATGGTCAATTCTAGTTCATCAAATAGGGAAGGTTCGATAAAGATAGTTAATTGATTGAGAGCTTATAAGAAGGATGTGAAAGAACTATATGTTACACAAAATATTGGTTTGGGGGTTATCAATATTTCTAAAATTCAACAAATGGGAAAGCAAAATCTATTCCAACAAGACTGGACATACCACATTTCCATATTTCTAGTTGATTGAGTAGTTTTTGAGGTAGATGTTCCACATTTCTATAGGAGGTAACAAGTTCAGTGGCTGGATAGGCCACATTACAACAATTACAAATATCAAAATGTTTCCCTAAGCATCCTAGCCATTTGATGAAGGTCCATATCTAAGACGCTTCCCGTCTAGACTCTGTGTGCCCAAGGTGCATCCCGATCTAGTCATACTTTTTAGTTTTTCATCTTCTAAAAAATATCCACACCAATAGCAATATTGATCATAATCAATAGCCATAGTTCAGGAGATAATAAAATCAATGGACCAAAATCTAAAGTACAACAATTTCTTTGACCCTCCAAATTATATAACTATCCCAAGCAACAAGAAGAAAACTAGATTCAACCATGACAATAGTTCCCTTATGAGTGAACAAATCACAAACATAACCAAAATGTGATAAGGAAAACACATATCATAGATCCATTTCATATTAGGAGTGAGAAATAGAGGATAAGTCTAGAAACCACTCAATTACCAACCCCTTCAGTTAAAAAAGGGATTGCATATCCAATAGCTACACAATATTGTGCCCATTCTCATCTTCAAGAATGAAACTAACCTAATGTAACAAGATAAAAATTGACTTTTCACAATCCCAGTAAAGTCGTAGTCTTGAATCACTTTGATAAAAACCTTACTAATATCAACAACTGAATATTCAAATATAAATTTGCCTCTTTCCACCTAAGGTATATTGTCAAGTAAACCATAAGATGATGAACTTATTTCAAGGAAGGCATAATATCATCAACCCCACATGGTAATATCCACTTCAAGAGTCCATGCCCACAATTTGTTTAGCTTTTGAATCATGTAATTGTATGATTCAAACTCAAAACAAACTAACAATACACTATTTTCAAAGTTTCAATGGTTTGAGACCTACATAATCTTGTGCATGCAGTATGATTATGTTATGGTTTCCTTTATTTTTGCAATATGGCTTGAGATGATAGGAATATGTCATGAGTACATTTAAGAGGAATCAACATGTTTTATACTAATGTAGGGATGAGTCATGAGTTTTGATATTACATGTTAAAATTTCTTTACCTTATGAATAGATAGCAAGGTCTAACGCGTTCTAGAAACAAATTATTAATGAAATGAAGTTTTTATAACATAAAATTGTCTAAAAAAGGTAAGTTTCTAGATGACAAAAATGTTTGTTGGACAACAATTTGTTGTTTTGGTGTGCTTGCAAAAATCCTTATTGTCATGGATGTAAGAGAATGATCTATATATATATGTGTGAATAGAAACAATTGAAAAAAAGAAAACACATACAACCAAAATAACTCATGTCAATAGGAAAATAATTAGTAGTTGTAATATTCATAATAAGTATCATAAACTGAAATGAGATAAGAGGTGTGGAAGGAATGCATACAAAAAATTATCTAATGTTATAATCACAACAAAACATCCTACTTGAACAAGTAGAGTTGTATATGTTATTCCAAATGATCAACACAAAAACTTGACAGAGATTTGAGGATTGTGTTGGTTCATCTTGTTGTAATGTTTGATCACACAATTCACAATATCGAGACATTCTTGAGACCCACGTTGAGATAGAGTTCATCCTATTTAGTATTGAAAAGTATGGATCAAGAGACACAACATTTAGGAGATTAAATGCAAGACATATACCTAGTAGATCATGTACATTTTGTCCCAAGGGACTCTCTTTATAATCACACCTTAATGTAATGTAATTATTATGTACAACCCAAAAAATGACATGTGTATACTAACAAAGAGAATAAGTGAATTTCAAATTGAATTAAAAAATGGGTATTTTAATAAAGTGTAGAACTCAGAATGCAACTTGCATATGCTGCAACATGCTCATCTATGCGGTTGATTTCATTCAATGAACCAACAATGTACTAAAATTATTCAATGTGTGCCCTTGATTGTGTTATTAAGTATGTATAACATCACATATTTCACCATCACTACAACTTTTCCTTCTTAGGTTGGCAATTGTACTCTTGCTTCTAATAATCATCTCAAATATGAGGCCATGCTAAGTCTTATTCCTAACATCCACCATTGCTTTTAAATCATAAATTGTCATTAAAAGGATCTTGCATTTAATGTGTGAGTGTGAGAATGATAGAAAGAGAAAATATAATCACATAGAAATCTTCAAAAGTTAACTTGTTGTCTCTAATTTTCATATTACTCAATTCACAAGGCATCATATTGGCAAGAGTGCTAATTTGATGTTGAAACTCATAAGAGTGTGTGTAGGAACCACAATGGAAAAGACAGTAGATGGAGGGGTTGCATAGAAGTAGGGGCCAATGTAGTAGAGATGATAGGAGTGTTGATCAGGTAGAAGTTGTACACTCAGGACAACACCTTGCTTAAGAGGTACACAAAAAAGGAGCAAAAGCAAAAGAAAAGATCTATCATTAACAAGCAATAGATGAAAAAACCAACCATTGGTAGTGGTAACAATCTTCTATTGAATAATAATAATTGCTACTTGTTATATTCCATATGGCCATGTTTGGCACACAGATAAAAAGTAAAGAGGTTCCTTTTTTTTAGCGAAGTCAGGAGGCCATCTTATTCATCTTGCCCTCCTCTTACGAGCATTCACTAATAAAAAATGAATCATTAAATGAGGTAGTACTACTACCCTTACATTTGTCCCTAACTAGCAGATCTATGACCTGGTTAGGTGGGTGAGCATGCCACACATGCCCGTTTCTATGTTTTCTGTGATACTTCATGAGCCCGTCAGCCACAACATTAGCCCCCCTGATGACGTGTTGTGTGTGCCACCCTCGTCTTCTTAGATTCCGGATCTCAACCAAATACTTGGCGTATCTAGGATAGTCCCCGCGCTGCTTATAATCATGTTGACAACTGCCTTGGAATATGTCTTTCTAGGTGATGGCGTAAAGAGGTTCCTTTGATGTCTTGGCATTTTAGATATTCACAACAAGGTCATAGGGAAATCCAACTTTAAACAAAGATTTATTGTTCCATCAACTTATTTGATGAATCCATACATGTATAATATATAATATGATTATAAAAATATGATTGACATTGTATTACATAAATATTTAAATTATTATACAAATAATAGTGAGATATTTTGTCCAAACCTCACGGTCTTCAGTCTAATAAATATAATTTTTTTTAGATGATTACCTTGCATGCATTCTTCATGAAATTATTGTTGCAGCTATGACAACTTTCTAGGTGATGGCTGAAAGAACATGAATCTACTGTCATGTTTTGAATGAGAAGCATTATTTACATTACAAATTTCTTTGTAATAATATCCTATCCAACTTGTATAGTAGTTGGATTCATTGGTCTTGTATCCTAAAATTTGATTGAACCAACACAATTATCCATGGTGATTACAAAAGGAAAAAAGCTAGATGAATTGATACGGAGATCAAAAGGTATTAGAATTAAAATAACGTCAAGAACCCCATTACAACATATAGTATGATTTAAGGAACTTAAAACTAACAAATGGTTTGCCAGATGGACAATCCTTGTATTAAAACTACATCATATCATGTGCCTCTTAACATCCAGATTTTCATCAAACACTGCTAGAAACATATACGCTCGAGATCCATATTGCATTAGATGGATATAAGGAACTCTAGACAAACTACTGTTAGAATAATAAGCAGAGAGGAAAAATAACATATAGATACTTACAAAATAAAATTATGCCTAACTCTTGTATTAAAACAATGACAATTGCTACTTCCATGTATCATCATTATATAAGTTTCCTTTAGCATCTTAGTTTTCATCAACGCACTCTAGAAGAATGAGGAACCAGGCATAAGAGCATGATTTCGACCTGTAGCAGTATATTAGGAACTAGAAATAATCATTAACACTAGAACAAAGAAGTAGGGTCGGTATTTATATGATAAATTACATAATATTAACCATGTATTAGAAGGACATCCTTTATTGCCAAAATATTATTATCATAATCCTCACCTCTTAACAATGTACTCTTCATCGACGCTCTTAAGCTTTTGGGCGTGCAATGACAGACAACATATACTGTCACATAACAAGCAGATAAAATAGAGCTATCTACTACAGTGGTAGCAAAATTAAATGGAAAAATTGTGACCTTGACTTCGGTAAACAAAGAAGTTTTCAAAAAAGACCACCATCCATGTGCGTTGGCACCTTCTCTTCTTCTCACTGTTAGCAGTTCTAACGTTCTTGTTGTTTCAGTGAAAAAATGAGATTGTGCTGAAAATATATAGAGTTTCTGACCAAACCTAACTTTTAATCAATCTTATTTAAATGTGAACCAATCATATCGTCAAATTTAGAGCCAAAATAGAAACTGGTCATTATTTTTGTCACTCTAGTTCACTATAACATATCCAGAGTTGGTCAACATCGGTCTAGAATCGGACTAGACCGAGTATCAAACTAAAAAAATGGACCACAAAGCATACCGTTTTATAGTCAAATTGGAACATACTATTTTATAGATACTTGGATCGTGACCAAACCGTATGAACCTTAACAGAGTTCTTATGTGTTATGTAAATTATTCAAAATTTAATAGTAAAAAATGTCATATTTAATTATTTCAGTCATTAATGGTAGGGTCTAGTCAGATGATAAGTGTGTGTTTGATGTACATTTTTAAATTACCAACTCGCATAACTGCACCCTACTACAACCAGTCAAACTAGCCCTTATCCCATGTTTGGTTCAAGATCGAGATTACAAAGTCCGGAGCCGAGTTAGTCGATTGACCGGGTTAGTTTATCTAGATTTGGTCATGTATTTGTTTGGCAGCTCATTCTATTACAAGCACTCATTCAATTGGATTGGCTTCGTAATTTGTGTTTTTCAATCCGGCATATAAAATAAAATAACATGAAAGACATACCCAAATCTGGAATGGGATATGAAATCCTGCTGATATTTGGATTAGTGGATTACAGAATCCAAAGCTGACCTTCTCAGTCCGATTTCTGGCAAACAATACATGACTAGAACTGGACTGGATTAGTCAGGATTAGCGCCAATACGGCACAAAAAGACAGTACCTGGTCC